>CM042246.1:51973689-53361189 GCA_023566225.1 Romanogobio albipinnatus | reverse complement strand
TGTTTAACTTGCCAACAATTCGCCTTTCGTTGAATAAATAGTGCGCCTACGTTATTTACAAAATATGCGGTGACCAATTCAATAACAATAGTTGATATCAATATATTTGTTAATATACACACACAACCGTTCAAAAGTCTGGGAAATTCGAATGTAATTTATTCTTAATCTGAATTTTCATCATCTTCGGTGTCATGTTAAAATTCTTACATCTTTACATTTCAGTTGCATTTTATTGAAAAATCACAATAAATCATCTTTTTTTTTCCTGTCTCTCTAGTGTCCAGGTGTCTTCAGAGGAAGGATTTTCACTTGATCGCCACTAACAATGTCTAAAGGTACGTTTCAGTGACCACTGTTGGATCTCACACGCCAGAGTTTCTTCATAATTTATGGCATTCCACTCTCACAGCCAAAACAATGATGTCCTGCGTCACAGCGTCAGATCCTGTCGTGCCACATGTCACACATTGCTTAACACACTCCACTCTCAGCCATACTCAAACTGTGGCTTCTGGCTGGTTATAGTGTTGTGATCTCTCGGTATGTTTGTGTTGACTGCAGAGGCGGACAGACAGTCGGTCTTACGGACCACAAAGGTCCGCACCGCTCTGAAAGGAGACGGCAGCTGGATACAGAGACAGCAGCAAGAAAATCAAGAGAGAGAGGACGAGGAGAAACCATGGTGAGAAAGAAATTACAAAGCTTGTTAAAAGCTCAGAAAGTTCCCAGGACAATGTTTCTAACTGGTTCTCCCTTGTAGGGTCGCTGAGGTGCGAGCAACCCGCGCCAATGGTGTGTTTGAAGAAACAACTGCTGAATCCTCACCCGTGGTCAATGCGGCACTGCCCACATCCGACACCGAGAAGTAAGCATGGCTACTCTTCATTTACATGTGTTCAATTAGTGAGCCTGGAGCTCAACACCTGTCCTGCGTCTCACGGGTATATTTGAGGCAATAGCCAACAATACATTGTATGGGTCAAAATGATCCATTTTTCTTTTATGCCAAAAATCATTAGGATATCATGCTCCATGAAGATATATTTCCTACTGTAAATATATCAAAAATGTATTATTAGTAGTAATATGCATGGCTAAGGACTTCATCTGGATAACTTTAAAGGAGATTTTCTCAATATTTCGTTTTTTTTGCACCCTCAGATTCCAGATTTTCCTAATATTGTCCGATCCTAACAGACCATACATCAATGGAAAGCGCATTTATCAGCTTTATATGATGTATAAATCTCAATTTAAACAATTGTTGACTGGTTTTGTGGTCCAGGGTCACAAATGTGCTGTTTTGAATCATTTTCAGAGGACTTTGCTAGAAGAGCATTGTAGTAGTCCGGTGTAGAGTTGTGTGATCTATAACGTTTATCTGGTGGTCACACACTATCCCCAAGCTCCGGGCAGACCTTGATGAGTATAAAAATCGATGTGTTACGATTATGGGTCGCATCGATGTTGTGTATTTCAAGAAGTGGAATGGGCCCATAACCGAACCCTGAGGTACACCAGCAGTTTGCAGGGTTTCCGCAGGTCTTCTGCAGGCCTTAAAAAAATGTCTTAAATTGGAGCAGAACGTCTTAAATTTAATATCATGGCATTAAATTAGGGCCCTATGATTTCTGCAATGTGGAAAACGGGTACAGAATCGCAGAATCCTTTCATTAAAATGGAATTTACAGTACAATGTTGAAAGTCAAGGACTTTGTTAACTTTTGGATGAATTCATTAAAAGTAGGACGGGTCAGTCACTGAAAGGGACAGTTCACCTAAAAATGAAAATTCTGTCATCATTTATTCAACCTCATGTGAGTAAAGTTCACCCAAAAATGGAAAAAACTGAATTTGGTAAAAATAAAACAGAATTTGAGAAGAAAATAAAATGCACTTCATAGGGCCCTATCTATTTATTTAGATCAATTGCTGTAAAATGAATGTGTTTCATTTAAATTATTAATTAGACATGCTTTTGACTAATAAAAAAATTAATACAAATTTAAATTCTGCAAAAAATACATAAATAAATGAGTATCTTCCTCAGGAATTTTGTTTTTCAGTACAAATATCTAAACACCCATAAAGATACATTTACTTGAGATGCAAAATGAAGAAATTACGTCTTGTTTTCTGAGAAATTGAACAAAATTAAGTGAGTTTATCCTTAAAACAAGAACAAGTATCTGTCAATTTCTGAACCCATTGACATTTGTTCTTGTTTTAATCATAAAATCACCTTCACAAGATTTCTTATCTTATGTCACGTTGCTTCTCAAGTAAATGTATCTTGATTTAAGAATCTTTTAGATATTTGCACTGGAAAAGAAGACAAAACGACGGAAAAAGAACATCACTTTTTTGTAGTGATCAGAAAGTTCAGTAAAAGTTATTTCCATATTCTAGTGTTTGGGAGCAGAGCTATTCAAACTTTTAAGCTATTTTTCTTGTTTGTAAAATTAATCAAAAGGCAATGGAGATCTGATGTAAGTTCAAACTTTGGAATGTCACTGATACAACTCATTGTGTGCTTAGACATTGACATTTAGAGAATATATTCATAGTTTTCACGCGACGTCACAACATTATAGGAAAACCCACCTGGAGGGCAAAACAAGACTATCCTCCATTGCCCGCCCGTCATTTTCACCAGGTTTGTAGTCAGTATTAATGCAGTAAGATATTAAAATACAAAATTCAATATACACCTTATTGATGTTGCATACTTTGTACAGGAAAGCAGACGAACACAGAATATTAATCTCGTTAAGCGTATTTTTCCCATTGAAATCCATTATAAAGAAAACGCGTTGCATTCATATTCGGGGCTCATCTGCTCGCCTGTATATATTACGCATCACCAAAAAGGTGAACACTGAATTTGATGTTTTAATATCACGGTTTTAGTACATTACACCACTTTAAGGGTGAGTTTTTCACGTTTTAAAAACGTGTTTTTAGTGATTGAAATACTGCAGCATGTGCTGTGGATCATAAGTGCCCAAAACGTGCATCTTGTTCACATATTTTTGTTTTAAGATGAAAATTTGACAAGCTTGTGCTGCGGTTCTATTGCGGTTTTTGCCCTCCAAGGCTCCATGACGGTCACGTGACTGAAAACTATGAATTGACATGTTATGTTCCCTTACATTTTCTTTAATTGGTCTTAATAAGGTCTTAAGTTTACCTTGCAGAAACCCTGAGTTAGTTGACACCAAGACACCATGAAGAATCAATCTGTGAAGTAATACTCACACAAGCAGAGTGCAGTTCTCTGAACAATTAGGGGAATTATATATATATATATATATATATATATATATATATATAGAGAGAGAGAGAGAGAGAGAGAGAGAGAGAGAGAGAGAGAGAGAGAGAGAGAGAGAGAGAGAGAGAGAGAGAGAGAGAGAGAGAGAGAGAGAGAGAGAGGATGTTCTTGCCAACTGCAGGGCTTTGTTGACTGATCGCAGGGTTTCTATTGAATGTCTGCTTTTGAAGCATGGCCAATGATTGTCTAACTGATTGTTATGAGAAGAAAGAAGACAAAAAAAGTGCCCTATTCGTGTAAGGTTATGTGCTTTTTAAGCATTAGGGAGACCTGATACTGGGAGATATGGCTTGTAGAACATCTGTAATTATATAGATGTTCTGTAAACTGTTTACATGTTAAAAATGTATTTCGTTTTCATTTTCACAGACCAAAAACACCTTCATCTGGATATATAATCAGGTAATGAGGATATTCAAGTGATTTTGGATAATATTGCCTGTGTAATGCTTTCCCTCATGTGTGATACTTTTACTTTTACAGAGGGGTATTCAGAAAAACTGATTCCAAGCCAACATCCACTACATCCACCAATGGATATGCGTAAGCAAAAAACATTATGTCAGAAACCACCATACTAGTTCTACTGAGTTTAGGACATCATAAAATAAATCCAGTAACACTTTAGCTTAGGGTTCAATTCTCACTATTAGCATGCATATTTCTAGGATATTGGCTGTTTATTAGAACTTATAAAGCACATATTAATGCCTAATTCTGCATGACCTTAAACCTGCCCAATACCTAAACTTAAACGCTACAAAAACTACCTTTAACTATTAAAAAGCATTTTTTTGAGGCAAAAGTCATAGTTAATAGTGAATATGTGTTCCCCATACTAAAGTGTTACCAAAATAAATTCCATGAAATTAATATAGATGTAGTTTATTCGCTAATATAAGATTTGATCTAGTAAATCAATTTTAATAGTGTGCTATTTGTTTCTCCTCCCTTAGCGGAACAAATAGCTTCACCAAAAAGCCATCTGATAGTTACAAGAAAATGTAAGTGAGCCTCAAGCGTGTCACACACACAAAGCGTTTGAGCTCATTCCAGAACATCTTAATTACATTTATTTCCATAAATCTTCATTTCCCAGAGCCCCACACACAATCCGGCCCAGCAGTGAAAAGACGGTGCTCTCTGAATCAACTCTGGATCCAGAGGAAATGGACAAGAGGTGAGAGACCACACACACTACAGGATGAGTAATCCTTGCTCCTCTTCGTAAAATAACCTTTCCATCGTATGTGTCTGTGTGTAGGACAGAGGCCGCTCTCGGTGTGCTGAAAAGTTCGGCAGCCAATCGCCGGTCATACGTAATGTCTGCTGCAAAGAAATATGGGTAAGTGCCTTTTGAAATCTGTGAAATACAGCTGTGTTTTGGAAAATACCATGATTATACCATGCACTTTAGATCTGGATGAATAGATATTACTAGTATTTGGTGAAAATGTTTGGACGAATGCATATCCCATCCCTCACTGCACAATGTGCACATCTACTATTTCTAGATCTACAGAAAAACCAGACAACCCTGATGAGACGAGCGCATCCTTTGTTGCCAAAAGGTACCTGGGAAATTTCTGGGTTAAACCAGACAAACTGACTAAAGTAAAGTGGCACAGCTGATGATATGGCAGAAATTATGTGTATACACCGATCAGGCATAACATTATGACCGGTGAAGTGAATAACACTGATGATCTCTTCATCTCCTGTTAGTGGGTGGGATATATTAGGCAGCAAGTGAACATTTTGTCCTCAGAGTTGATATGTTAGAAGCAGGAAAAATGGGCAAACGTAAGGATTTGAGCGAGTTTGACAAGGGCCAGATTGTGACGGCTAGACGACTGGGTCAGAGCATCTCCAGAACTGCAGCTCTTGTGGGGTGTTCCCGGTCTGCAGTGGTCAGTCTCTATCAAAAGTGCTCCAAGGAAGGACCAGTGGAGAACCGGCCACAGGGTCATGGGCGGCCGAGGCTCATTGATGCACGTGGGGAGCAAAGGCTGGCCCGTGTGGTCCGATCAAACAGACGAGCTACTGGAGCTCAAACTGCTCCAGAAGTTAATGCTGGTTCTGATAGAAAGGGCTCAGAATACACAGAGCATCTCAGTTTGAGGCGTATGGGGCGGCACAGCCGCTGACCAGTCAGGGTGCCCATGCTGACCCCTGTCCTCCGCCCAAAGCACCAACAGTGGCACGAGCATCAGAACTGGACCACGGAGCAATGGAAGAAGGTGGCCTGGTCTGATGGATCACTCGGATGGCCGGGTGCGTGGCTTACCTGGGGAACACATGGCACCAGGTGCACTATGGGAAGAAGGCGTGGCGGCGGAGGCAGTGATGCTTTGGGCAATGTTCTGCTGGGAAACCTTGGGTCCTCCATCCATGTGGATGTTACTTTGACACGTCCCACCTCCCTAAGCATTGTTGAGTGTCAATGTCCAGCCTCTCATGGAGACGGTATTCCCTGTGGCTGTGGCTCTTTCAGCAGATAATGCGCCGCCAAAAAGCACAAATGCTTCAGGAATGCTTTGAGGAGCACAACAACGAGTTTGAGGCTTTGACTCTGCCTCCAAATTCTCCAGATCTCAATCCAATCGAGCATCTGTGGGATGTGCTGAACAACAAACAAGTCCAATCCAAGGATCTGCTGCTGACATCTTGGTGCCAGATACCACAGCACACCTTCAGGGGTCTAGTGGAGTCCATGCCTCGACGGGTCAGGGGGACCAACACAATATTAGGACATAATGTTATGCCTGATCTGTGCATGTTTCCATTAATAAAAATCAGCAATAAGTTCAAGTGTCCCACCCCTATATTTTACTCTCATCCTCATTCCTTGTGCATATGTGTTTGTTTTTTTGTAGGGTTGTTATCGATGATGATGATGACACTACAGCATCTGTTCAGTCTGTGCTTAAGCAAAGGTAAGCTACACAACACCTGTCGGTTATACAACTTCAGGCTCTTATTTCTTGTCTTAATTGCAATGTTACTGTATCTACAGTGTTAAATCCAGCATTACTCCTGCACCAGTGGTGAAGGAGGTCAAGCCAGCAGCACCAGACACTAAATCTGCACCTAAGACGCTTAATACAGAGCCTAAAACTACACCAGCCCCTAAACCAGTGACTGAAACTAAACCTACAACACAAACTAAGACAACTGAAGCTAAACCCACATCAGCGCTGCAAAACACAACACCACCTAAAACCGCATCTGAACCCACAACACTAAATAAAACCGTCACTGAAACTAAACCAGTTGAAATTAAACCAGTAACAACAACTGAGACTAAACTAGTGGCTGAAACTAAACCTACAGCACAAACTAAGACAGTAACTGAGACTAAACCAGCAGCTGAAACTAAACCAGTTGAAATTAAACCAACAACAATTGAAACTAAACCAGCAGCTGAAACTAAACCTACCACACAACTTACTACAGCAGCTGAAACTAAACTTGCAGAACAAACTAAGACAGTAACTGAACCTAAACCCATACCTGAAACTAAACCAGTGGTTGAAACTAAACCTATAGCACAAACTAAGACCGTAACTGAGACTAAACCCATACCGGAAACCAAACCAGTGGTTGAAACTAAACCTATAGAACAAACTAAGACCGTAACTGAGACTAAACCAGTGGCTGAGACTAAACCAACCACACAAATTACAACAGCACCTGAAACTAAACCTATAGCACAAACTGCCACAGCAACTGATCCTAAACCAGTTGAATCTAAATCTACCACAAAAACTATGACCGCAACTGAAACTAAACCAGTGCTTGAAACTAAACCAACAACACAAACTAAAACAGCAACAGATCCTAAACCCACATCAGAACCTAAACCAGTCGAACCGAAACCTCCAACTGTAACTAAAACAGGAGATGAACCAAAACCAGCAGCTGAAACTAAACCCACAACAACAACTAAAACAGCAGCTGATCCTAAACCAGTGACGGAAACAAAACCAGCATCCAAGCCTGAGCCGGCTCCAGAGAAAAGGTTTGCTCTATTAATATTCATATTTAACTGAAGTTTAAATCATTGCATATCTAATGTTAAATTCACTCACCTAAAGGATTATTAGGAACACCATACTAATACTGTGTTTGACCCCCTTTGGCCTTCAGAACTGCCTTAATTCTACGTGGCATTGATTCAACAAGGAGCTGAAAGCATTCTTTAGAAATGTTGGCCCATATTGATAGGATAGCATCTTGCAGTTGATGGAGATTTGTGGGATGCACATCCAGGGCATGAAGCTCCCGTTCCACCACATCCCAAAGATGCTCTATTGGGTTGAGATCTGGTGACTGTGGGGGCCATTTTAGTCCAGTGAACTCATTGTCATGTTCAAGAAACCAATTTGAAATGATTCGAGCTTTGTGACATGGGGCATTATCCTGCTGGAAGTAGCCATCAGAGGATGGGTACATGGTGGTCATAAAGGGATGGACATGGTCAGAAACAATGCTCAGGTAGGCCGTGGCATTTAAACGATGCCCAATTGGCACTAAGGGGCCTAAAGTGTGCCAAGAAAACATCCCCCACACCATTACACCACCACCACCAGCCTGCACAGTGGTAACAAGGCATGATGGATCCATGTTCTCATTCTGTTTACGCCAAATTCTGACTCTACCATCTGAATGTCTCAACAGAAATCCAGACTCATCAGACCAGGCAACATTTTTCCAGTCTTCAACTGCCCAATTTTGGTGAGCTGGTGCAAATTGTAGCCTCTTTTTCCTTTTTGTAGTGGAGATGAGTGGTACCCGGTGGGGTCTTCTGCTGTTGAAGCCCATCAGCCTCAAAGTTGTGCGTGTTGTGGCTTCACAAATGCTTTGCTGCATACCTCGGTTGTAACGAGTGGTTATTTCAGTCAAAGTTGCTCTTCTATCAGCTTGAATCAGTCGGCCCATTCTCCTCTGACCTCTAGCATCAACAAGGCATTTTGGCCCACAGGACTGCCGCATACTGGATGTGTTTCCCTTTTCACACCATTCTTTGTAAACCCTAGAAATGGTTGTGCGTGAAAATCCCAGTAACTGAGCAGATTGTGAAATACTCAGACCGGCCCGTCTGGCACCAACAACCATGCCACGCTCAAAATTGCTTAAATCACCTTTCTTTCCCATTCTGACATTCAGTTTGGAGTTCAGGAGATTGTCTTGACCAGGACCACACCCCTAAATGCATTGAAACAACTGCCATGTGATTGGTTGATTAGATAATTGCATTAATGACAAATTGAACAGGTGTTCCTAATAATCCTTTAGGTGAGTGTATATAGCCTATGTACACTGAAACGTCTAGCACTGCATTCTGCTCATGCCTTTTCTTGTTTTGTTTTTAATGCCTTTGCAGCGCTCAAAGCCTGATTGAGCTGTCTGACTCCCTGATATCCTTCAACACAGAGTCTACCAGGTACAAGATCATCCGATTAATACATAATAGCTCTGCCATATAAAGATCACGTTCATTAATCTCCGTGTCAGTCATGTGTAAAGGGGTGTCATGCACCATGCAGTATTAATGAGTTCAGAGCACAGCTGATATTGTTGCTGTTTATCTGACCTCACCGTCATGTCGATTTATTGCTTTTTGATAGGACAATGCAGTCAGATACGGGATATGAATACGGACACACTGTCCATAAGCAGCTTCAGAAATATTTATTTAGTCAAGTATGGTTCATGCGCACAAATGAACGAACCTATTCAAGGAAAATAGGATAGTGCTTTAGTTTGCACAGCTATACTACAAACAATAGTCTCGTTGTTATGCTTTATATGGTTTTCCATTTCTTTTGTTAAGGAAAGGTGTACTCAACCAAAAATGAAAGTTTAGTCATTATTTACTCACCCTGGTGTTGCTCTAAAGTCGAATGACCTTCTTTCTTTTTCGCGAAACAAAAGGAGAGTTTATTTATTTATAAAATGCCCTGCTTGTGCGTGTTCATATATGGTGACTTTACTAAAGGGTGTAAATAAAACGATCCCATGCGACTCGTGCTTACTATTTCAAGTGTTCTGAGGACGATTTGGCAAAAAACAATCTGAAATATAATTTATTATTTAGAGAAAATCCTACAAAAGAATGTCCAGTTCTTATAGGGGACGTCCCATGCTATATGCACACCTCATATGAAACCATTTTACTGCAGTGTTTTGGAGATTTGGGAACACTATATTGCCAAAAGTATTGGGATGCCCCTCCAAATCAAATGAGTTCAGGTGTTCAATCCCTTCATGGCCACAGGTGTATAAATCAAGCACTAGACCTGCAGACGCTTCTACACACATTAGTGAGAGAATGGGCCGCTCTCAGGAGCTCAGAGAACTCAAGCTCTAGACCTGCAGACGCTTCTACACACATCAGTGAGAGAATGGGCCGCTCTCAGGAGCTCAGAGAACTCAAGCTCTAGACCTGCAGACGCTTCTACACACATCAGTGAGAGAATGGGCCGCTCTCAGGAGCTCAGAGAACTCAAGCTCTAGTCCTGCAGACGCTTCTACACACATCAGTGAGAGAATGGGCCGCTCTCAGGAGCTCAGAGAACTCAAGCTCTAGTCCTGCAGACGCTTCTACACACATCAGTGAGAGAATGGGCCGCTCTCAGGAGCTCAGAGAACTCAAGCTCTAGGCCTGCAGACGCTTCTACACACATCAGTGAGAGAATGGGCCGCTCTCAGGAGCTCAGAGAACTCAAGCTCTAGGCCTGCAGACGCTTCTACACACATCAGTGAGAGAATGGGCCGCTCTCAGGAGCTCAGAGAACTCAAGCGTGGGGCCGTGATCGGTGGACACCTGTGCAATAAGTCCATTCGGGACATTTCCTCACTACTAAATATTCCACGCTCAACTGTTAGTGGTGTTATAACAAAGTGGAATCAATTGGGAACAACAGCAACTCAGCCACGAAGTGAAAATCACAGAGCGGGGTCAGCGCATGCTGAGGGTCACAGAAGTCGCCAACTTTCTGCAGAGTCAAGAGCTCCAGACCTGCAAACTTCTGTGGCCTTCAGATGAGCTCAAGAACAGTGTGTAGAGCTTCATGGAATGGGTTTCCATGGCCGAGCAGCTCATCCAAGCCTTACATCACCAAGAGCAATGCAAAGCGTGGGATGCAGTGGGGTAAAGCACGCCACCACTGGACTCTGGAGCAGTGGAGACGTGTTCTCTGAGTGACCAATCACGCTTCTCTGTCTGACAATCCCATGGACGAGTCTGGGTTTGGCGGTTGCCAGGAGAACGGGACTTGCCTGACTGCATTGTACCAAGTGTAAAGTTTGGTGGAGGGGGATTATGGGGTGGGGTTGTTTTTCAGGGGTTGGGCTTGGCCCCTTAGTTCCAGTGAAAGGAACTCTTAATGCTTCAGCAAGACATTTTGGACAATTTCATGCCCAACTTTGTGGGAACAGTTTGGGGACGGCCCCTTCCTGTCCCAACATGACTGACCAGTGCACAAAGCGTCGCTCCATAAAGACATGGATGAGCGAGTTTGGTGTGGAGGAACTGGACTGGCCTGCACAGAGTCCTGACCTCGACCCGATAGAACACCTTTGGGATGAACTGGAGCGGAGACTGAGAGCCAGGCCTTCTCGTCCAACATCAGTGCCTGACCTCACAAACGCGCTTCTAGAAGAATCCCCATAAACACACTCCTAAACCTTGAGGAAAGCCTTCCCAGAAGAGCTGAAGCTGTTGGAGCTGCAAAGGGTGGCCGACTCCATATTAAACCCTACGGATTAGGAATGGGATGGCATTGAAGCTCATGTGCATGTAAAGGCAGGCGTCACAACACTTTGGGCAATATAGTGTGTGTCACATTATTCCACTTAAGAGGCCTATAACAAATGATTAGAAATTAGGTCTATATTGCCTCTGAATTGTATCTCCAAAACGCAGCAGTAAAGTGGTTTTTATATGAGATGTGCATATAGTATGGGACGTCCCCTATAAGAACTACCCATTCTTTTTTTCCACCTGAACTTGGCTGTCGCTCAACTGTGTGCGACTGCTTTCATGAAGTTTTAAACACAGCCTATTCATGCCCAAATGACCATATCCCGAATATCAAAATATGCCACTCCCATTCCTGAAATGTCACTGTTATGCAAAATGAAAACCACTATATTATAGTGATGATAAACACAGCTCAAAGGCTACAAACCAGTAGCCCTACTTAACAACACTTAACTTCTAGCACAGTTTTATCATTGGTAGAATATAAAATATTTCAGTACAAAAGTTTAAGTCAAATATCATTTATGCCATATGTCAAACCTGTAACCTGCGGTGAGGGGGAAAAAATCAATGACCTCGTAATTCACTACTAATATTTGCCGGACATGTTATAATTATGTAGCAATGAGACTTTATAGAGCATTTCAGATCGATCTGTTCTGTACTAGACCACAAGAGGACACAAGAGCTCTATCAGAGACGCTAGTGGTCAGAATCTGACTCTGATTACTGTTTTTGTTGTTCCTGCAGTTCTGGCCAAATGGATCTGCTCAGTCACGATCTGCTCATAGACAACAGGTGAGAGTGACTGTATGCATTTATCATTATTATTTACATCTAGAGTTTCAATCCCCTCAGGGGTGTAATACGCACAACAGAGATTATAGTCATTTGGCAAAATTGATGCCTCATATACGTACGTGTACCGTGAATGGCTAAATTTGACTATATAAACATTAATATAAACATTAATATAAACAAAACATACAGTAACAAACATGGACATTTTGAAGAAAACAAGATAACATTACAGTACTTTGATTTGTCTCTTCTGCTCATCAAGCCTGCATATATTTGGTCAAAAATACAGGAAAAAAACTGTAATATTGTGAAATATTATTCCAATTTAAAATAATGGCTTTCTGTTTTAATATACTTTAAAATATAATTTATTTCTGTGATGCAAAGCTGAAATTTCCTCAATCTTCAGTGTCACATGATCCTTCAGAAATCACTCTGATATGATTTATTATCAGTGTTGGAACAGTTGTGCTGCTTCATATTTTTTATAACCTGTGCTACTTTTTTCAGGATTCTTTGAATAAAAAGAACAACATTTATTCAAAATAGAAATCTAACTTTATTACTCTATCTTTTACTATTATTATTATTATTATAAAATTAATTTCTTTCAAAAAAAGAAAGAAAAAAATGAACAGTAGTGTATATTGTTACAAAAGATTTCTATTTTGAACAAATGCTGTTCTTTTTTAACATTTATTCATCAGTGAATCCTGAAAAAAATATCACAGGTTATAAAAAATATATTATGCAGCACAACTGTTTCCAACATTGATAATAAATCCTCATATGAGAGTGATTTCTGAAGGATCATGTGACGCTGAAGACTGGAGTAATGATGATAAATTCAGCTTTGATCACAGGAATATCAATTATATTTTAAAGTATATTAAAATAGAAAACCATTATTTTAAATAGTAATAATATTTCACAATATTACTGTTTTTTTTTGTATTTTTGATCAAATGCTGTATATGATCGGTAGAAGAGACTTCTTTCAAAAACATAGTAACTAATAAAAACGTATTATAACCAGTGATGGGAATAACGGCGTTATAGATAAACGGCGTTACTAACGGAATTAATTTTTTTCAGTAACGAGTAATCAAACGAATTACTGTTTCTCTTCCGTTGCAACGTCGTTAGCGTTACTGAGAATAAAATGCGGCGTTACTATAATTGAGCTCACTGAAGCGGTTTTCATCCGAACAGGCTCTCTGTCAGTCAGACCTGCAACGTGTGTGTGTGTGTGTGTGTGTGTGTGTGTGTGTGTGTGTGTGTGTGTGTGTGTGTGTGTGTGCGTGTGCCAGCCATGCGTGTTGGGGGGTGGGTTGGGTGGTACACATAACTGATGATGATTGTTGGGTGGGAGACAAGGTTGATGTTGATAGGTTGAGTTCACACACACACACACACACCTATGACACACACGTATATGCACAGTCAGCGATGCCAAGTCCAACGACTTCAAAGGTAGCTTTCGCAAACTGGAAGTATAAGCGCTACTTTTCCCTCGTTGAGGTGAAAGGTCAAAATGTTTATGTAACGTGCAGCTTATGCCCAGGAAGAAAGAGTCTCTCCACGTCGGTGAAAGTAATTCTAATCTAATGAAGCCTCACATCATCACAGCCACAACATTAGTGGCTAAAAACCCAGGTGATAACATGAGCTCCACTACCAGAGGAGTAGTAAAGTACTGATAATATTTACACAATATTTACACTATAGTTGGTCTACTGATAATATTTACAATAATGTATTGAATTTGATAGGTGTATCTCACATTGTCCCACAGCAACATTACAATAGTGTACATTAATGTACAATGTTTTATAATAATAATTTATTCTATTTAGTGTCCAATTCATTCATTTAACATATTTAATATTGGGGGCATCCAAGTTATTTGACATATTTGAACATTTGAGAAAGAAAAAAAAAGTAATTAGTTGGTAATTAGTTACTTTTATAATGATGTAACTCAGTTACTATTTGTAAGAAGTAACTATAGCTAATTACTTTTTTAAAGTAACGTGCCCAACACTGATTATAAATGGACTTAAGTTGTGTCCCCAAGTCAGCTATATTTTTTCTTTCTTTGAATTATCCCATAAATACTCATTTAAATTAAGTGACACTTTTATCACTTTCTCTTAAGAGTTTTTAGTTAGGAGACAATGATTTAGTATAAATTGATGAATATTTGTTGGAACACCAGCTTTTCATTTTTTAATAAACACACTTCATTTCACAACCGTGAGCACAAGGTTTGTTCTGTCAAACTGTCAACCGTGTTCTCGTACTAAATCTTCTATAGCAGGGGTGTCCAAACTTTTTTTAAAGGGGGCCAGTTTCGATGTTGTGGACATACCCGGGGGCCGGTCCCTTTTCTATTATTTATATATATATATGACATGTTTTGTTTCTTGGAAACATGACCGATTTGACAAAAGCTTGAGCTGACAGTAGAGTAGCTTGAAATGTATAGATATTTAACAATATCTTTAAAATATTTGTTCTTGATTCCTGGGGGAAAAAATCAAATTGAATTGAGTTTTTGCTTGAAACAAGCTAAATCATTTGCCAGTGGATTAGAAAAATAATCTTGTTTCTGTTTGGGACAGAAACAAGATTCCAAACAGAAACATTATTTTTCTTACCCCATTGGCAAATATATTTGCTTGTTTTAACCAAAAACTATTTAAATCAATTTAATTTAATTTTCCAGAAAAAAAATATCTATTTAATTTAACTTATTTAGTAAATTCATCTTGATTTAAGAATTGTTAGATATATTTATACTAGAAACCAGGCAAAAATACTAAATGACAGCATGTTTTGCAGTGCACACAAGGAAAAAAGTAAAAAAAAATATTTCTTTATCTAGAATGGCTTTAAGGTATTTATTCCATAAACATAAATACAAATGCACAAAACAGCAAGTTTATGACAAAAATAGTCTGCAATTTGGCTTTTATTACTCATTTAATACATGTCTACATTACAAATTAAATACAATTAGAAATTAACCTACATTTCTGACGTATTACCACGGTTACAGGTAGTGTTACCACAGTAAACCCATGATAAATGTTGGTGAATTGTTTGAAAAGTATTTGAACTGAATGGGCTCAGCTGATTTGCACGTTAGTGTTGTTGATTAAGTCAGTGCTGTTTAACTGGATTTAAATGAAATCAAGAGATTTGCAGCTCGTACCGGAGACCTCAGCGCTGAACTCGAACACTTCTCACGGGCTGTTTAGTGGTCATGTGATCGAGACACTCAGCAGGTAAACACATTTGTTCAGAGTCAGAGCTTGTGAGTTGCGCAGAGCACAAGTAGCGCTGTTTCATTCTGCTTTTGGCACTGTTTCCCTGACCTAAAATCAAGTACGTGAAACTGCATGATTGGTAAATGATCCGTGGCGGGCCACATATAATATATTTTTATAGACAAGCTGCGGGCCGTGTGAAATTCATCCCCGGGCCGGACTTTGGACACCCCTGTTCTATAGTATAATAAAATGCATTCATGTTGCTTGAGATGGCATAATGCAGCTTATTAACACAAACACATTATTTAAATGGATAACGTGGTTGAATGATCTGGATGTTTCTCCTCTAGTCCTCTGCCTCAGACGAAGAAAGCACAGCACAGTCTGGACCTGCTGGCAGACGATCTCATTCCCTTCAACAGCAGCAGCACCAGGTGATTCTCCTGCTCATCTGACCTTTCTGCATGTGCCACATAGCTAAGACACACTGCTAATAATGCAAAAAGCTATAAAACTATAGGTAACACTTTATTTTATATTTATTTGAAGGCCACAGTTATACGTTGTAACAGTACTACATGTACTTACTATAGTAATAACAGTAAATTATGCATAATTACAAGCCCCTAACCGTATCTCTATAGTACGTACAGTTCATTATTATTACTACGACATCACTTTAAAACAAAGTATAACCAAATGAAATATAAAGCAGCAAACCATTGAAGCATTCGCTGAAGTATTGAAGTATAATACTGTCATATTCCCTCTCTCAGAACCAGCACTGACTACAGTTATAGCTGGAAAACTCAGACTGTGGATCTGATGAGGTACAGATTTCTTTACAGGGATATCATTGTTTTTTAAACACTGACATTTTAACACACAATCACAAGCATATCCTTTATGTGCAGTCAAATCTGAATCTACTGTCAGCTTCTGTTTACAGTATTTGATGAGCTCTATCCCTTTAAGTAATAAGTACTTAAGTACAAGTATTCCATGTAATCTCTTAATGTACCGATAATTAAAATAAACTGTGTGTATAATAACTAGGCAGTGTTTTTTAGGCTCTGTTGAATAATGAAAAACTATGAAATACCGTAAGGCACACATTTAAGTGGTTATTCAATGAATATCTGTCCCATAGTCATCTTTTAAATGTGAAATACACATGAGAGTGTGTGTTAGTTACACAAGAACAGTGGAGAGAGCGCACTCAACACCATTTTTACAATGTTTGAGATGTCATGAAAACCACCCAAATATACACACATTCTCATAATCTATTTGCTTTATTAATAGAGATGGTTTTTCATCCTTAAAACAGGAACAAGTATGTGTCATTGGGTATACAAATGACTTGCATTTGAATTAAGTTGATCACGTCAGCAGATATTTGTTCTTGTTTTAATCATAAAATCACTTTAACAGGATCTCTTATCTCAAACTTTTGAGCTATTATTTGTAAAATTAATTTAAAATGTATGGCGATCTGTTGGAAATTGTATTTTCAAACTTTGGAGTGTCACTAATACAACTCATTGTGTGCTTTAGACATTTACATTTAGAGAATATGTCTCCTTTCAATTTATTCCTTAAATGTTCTTTAATTGGTCTTTAAAAGGTATTTAAACGTTATTTAAAGTCTTTTAAAGGTCTTAAAAAGGTATTTAAACGTTATTTAAAAGGTCTTTAAAAGGTATTTAAACGTTATTTAAAGTCTTTTAAAGGTCTTAAAAAGGTATTTAAACGTTATTTAAAAAGTCTTTAAAAGGTCTTAAAAAGGTATTTAAACGTTATTTAAAAAGTCTTTTAAAGGTCTTAAAAAGGTATTTAAACGTTATTTAAAAGGTCTTTAAAAGGTATTTAAACGTTATTTAAAGTCTTTTAAAGGTCTTAAAAAGGTATTTAAACGTTATTTAAAAGGTCTTTAAAAGGTCTTAAAAAGGTATTTAAACGTTATTTAAAAGGTCTTTAAAAGGTCTTAAAAAGGTATTTAAACGTTATTTAAAAGGTCTTTAAAAGGTCTTAAAAAGGTATTTAAACGTTATTTACAGTCTTTTAAAGGTCTTAAAAAGGTATTTAAACGTTATTTAAAAGGTCTTTAAAAGGTCTTAAAAAGGTATTTAAACGTTATTTAAAAGGTCTTAAAAAGGTATTTAAACGTTATTTAAAGTCTTTTAAAGGTCTTAAAAAGGTATTTAAACGTTATTTAAAGTCTTTTAAAGGTCTTAAAAAGGTATTTAAACGTTATTTAAAAGGTCTTTAAAAGGTCTTAAAAAGGTATTTAAATGTTATTTAAAAGGTCTTTAAAAGGTCTTAAAAAGGTATTTAAACGTTATTTACAGTCTTTTAAAGGTCTTAAAAAGGTATTTAAACGTTATTTAAAAGGTCTTTAAAAGGTCTTAAAAAGGTATTTATAGTTATTTAAAGTCTTTTAAAGGTCTTAAAAAGGTATTTAAACGTTATTTAAAGTCTTTTAAAGGTCTTAAAAAGGTATTTAAACGTTATTTAAAGTCTTTTAAAGGTCTTAAAAAGGTATTTAAACGTTATTTAAAAGGTCTTTAAAAGGTCTTAAAAAGGTATTTAAACGTTATTTAAAAGGTCTTAAAAAGGTATTTAAACGCTATTTAAAGTCTTTTAAAGGTCTTAAAAAGGTATTTAAACGTTATTTAAAAGGTCTTAAAAATGTATTTTAACGTTATTTAAAAGGTCTTAAAAAGGTCTTAAAAAGGTATTTAAACGTTATTTAAAAAGTCTTTGTCATTGAGTCATTGAGTTGATCATAGTACACACTTTTTAACACACCACATTGCATATGTTTCTGAGCGGAGTGTGAAATCTGTGCGAAATGGTTTATTTTTCAGCTCAGATGATCCATTTGATCCCTTACCGACTGAGGGTGAGCCCACAAAGAGGTAATGAACGCGCCAGTATCAGTGTTTACCAGTCATGTGTGTACACACACCGGCTCACGCCTCTTTCTCTGTCTGCTTGTGTCTCTCACAGTCCTCGATGGTACCGCTCTCCTGTACTGGACTCAAGGTGATTCTGCACATCTGTTTGCTGACTTGATGATGATAATGTTGACCATGACATGGTTTCTCATAACAGTGTGTATTTGAATGTTCAGTTCCACAGATACAATCAATGAATTTCAGAGTCCTCTAGACCCGGTTGCTCAGTGAGTATTAATACATTCACATGCACTATTTTTTATTTCATTTCATTTCATTTATAATCAGGGCTTGACATTAACACCCGCCAAATGTGTGTGTATTTCAGAAGTGGCGTGTTACACAGTCACTCCGGCGGGTTTAATTGTATATATAATATATTCATTTTTCAATTGTAGTCTTTAAAGAGGCATCTGGGATAATCAACTAAGTGCAATGTAGCGTTGTCAAAAAGTACATTTATACGGAACTATCTGAAACGCTTCTAATACTCATTTTCCCCAGAATGAATGAATGAATATTGTTGCTCTTACAGGGCTTGAATTTTGCCATGGGATTGCACATATTGCGCATCATTTTATTAATTCCCGCAGATTTTGAGCTCAAACACCCAAAGTACGGCACATAAAGCCGCCTCTCAAGACTAAATTGAGCTCTTTTTACTGCTTATTGCACTTAAACAGTCAAACACACACAATATAATGTCAAAATGCCGGTCTTGGCGAGTCTTCACGTAAACGCAGTCAGTTCTGTTTTGAGTGAATGTAAACACATGTGTATCAGTGTAATGGATCCGTGCGTCAGCTCTTAAAGGGACAGCAGCCTAATATTCCTGCTGACAAATTATGAGAACATTAAAAATATCTATATGGCAGTTTTTCCACATGGTGTTAATGTCAAAATTGTGGCCAGTGAAAATGCTGAGTGGGAAACCACTAGCTACAGTGATTGGAGAACAAAAAACGTAATGTCAAGCCCTGATTATAATATTAAAATAGTTAGCAAAATGTTCAGAATGTCATTATACACAATGCATTTGATCAACCAGTAATATTAATCCAGATGTTTGGTATTTTATTGACAGTATGCCACCGAGTGTTTTGGTCACCTTGGCTGAAGATGTCATTCCATTTGACACTAATAGGTAATTAATTTATGCAATTAATTTCTGTCACTCCAAAAGCTCAGCTTTATTAGCACAGCTCATTTCTTGAGAATTGTTTGCTGTGAAAAGTCAATAGCATAATGGGTTAAAGTCCCGGAGGTGGAAGAGGCAAACCCAGCCCTAAAACTCCACCTGAGCGTCAGATAAACTCTCACACAGGATCAAGCGCTCGTTCACACGTGTGCTCACGCTCTCAGAGAAACAAACCTACACTCACAACTTCTGCTTTCTTCACAGGAGCGACTGGAGGACAGACATGGACAGGTAAAGTGCTGCTGTTCTTATAATAACTCTTACTTTTGAACTGCCCTAAGCAATAATGCAAGGAAATCCTACTATTGCTATGAGTAATTGAAGAAAACATACATTTTAAACACTAAAAATGTGGTCACATCATTCTTTGATACTTCTGCCGTAATTATGTCAACGCTATTTAACTTCAAACTTTCTTATTAACATAAACTGGGAGTGTTGATATATTAAATTAACAGGATCAGGGTTTCCACAAGTCTTAATGTGGCCTTCCACAATTTAAGGCCTTAAAAATGTCTTATAATTTGTCAAATTTTGGATGAATAAATCAAAAGTAGGTCAGTCCACTTAAAGCAGGGATGGGCAACTCCAGTCCTCGAGGGCCACTGTCCTGCAAAGTTTAGCTCCAACCCTGATAAAACTCACCTGCCTGTAGCCTTCTAGTAATCCTGAAGACATTGATTAGCTGGTTCAGGTGTGTTTGATTAGGGTTGGAGCTAAACTCTGCAGGACAGTGGCCCTCGAGGACTGGAGTTGCCCATCCCTGACTTAAAGGGTTATTAACATTTGATTTAACCATTAAAGCAGAGTCCGGACAAATTTAAAAATAAATCAAACAAAATTAAATTGCATGCACTGCAAAAAATGAAGTTCTTCTCCAGTACAAATATATAAACATCCTTAAATCAAGATACATCTACTTGAGATGCAAAATGAAGAAATTATGTCCTGTTTTCTGAGACATTGAACAAAATTAAGTGAGTTTATCCTTTAAACAGGAACAAGTATCTGTCATTGGGTATACAAATGACTTACATTTGAATTAAGTTGATCACGTCAGCAGATATTTGTTCTTGTTTTAATCATAAAATCACTTTAACAGGATCTCTTATCTCAAACTTTTGAGCTATTATTTGTAAAATGCATTTAAAATGTATGGCGATCTGTTGGAAATTGTATTTTCAAACTTTGGAGTGTCACTAATACAACTCATTGTGTGCTTTAGACATTTACATTTAGAGAATATGTCTCCTTTCAATTTATTCCTTAAATGTTCTTTAATTGGTCTTTATTTTAAGACCTTTTAGTCTTTTAACATTATTTAAAAGGTCTTAAAAAGGTATTTAAACGTTATTTAAAGTCTTTAAAAGGTCTTAAAAAGGTATTTAAACGTTATTTAAAGTCTTTAAAAGGTCTTAAAAAGGTATTTAAACGTTATTTAAAGTCTTTTAAAGGTCTTAAAAAGGTATTTAAACGTTATTTATAAAGTCTTTCAAAGGTCTTAAAAAGGTATTTAAACGTTATTTATAAAGTCTTTCAAAGGTCTTAAAAAGGTATTTAAACGTTATTTAAAAGGTCTTTAAAAGGTTTTAAAAAATGTCTTTTAACGTTATTTAAAAAGTCTTTAAAAGATCTTAAAAAGGTATTTAAACGTTATTTAAGGTCTTAAAAAGGTATTTAAATGTTATTCAAAAAGTCTTTCAAAAACGTTTAAAAAGGTATTTAAACGTTATTTAAAAGGTCTTTAAAAGGTCTTAAAAAAGGTCTTTAAAAGGTCTTTAAAAGGTCTTAAAAAAGGTATTTAAACGTTATTTAAAAGGTCTTTAAAAGGTCTTAAAAAAGGTCTTTAAAAGGTCTTTAAAAGGTCTTAAAAAGGTATTTAAACGTTATTTAAAAGGTCTTAAAAGGTATTTAAACGTTATTTAAAAAGTCTTAAAAAGGTATTTAAACGTTATTTTAAAGGTCTTTAAAAGGTATTTAAACGTTTTTGTAAAAGGTCTTAAAAAGGCATTTAAACTTTATTTAAAAAGTCTTTCAAAGGTCTTAAAAATGTCTTTTAGCATTATTTAAAAGGTCTTTCAAAGGTCTTAAAAAGGTCTTAAAAAGGTCTTAAAAATGTCTTTAAAAGGACTTTAAAAGGTCTTAAGTTTACATGGAGAAACCCTGATCATTTTGTGATTCTTCAAGATTCTGATTCGGATGTTTTTTCCGTGTGCAATATATTTTTTTAATATTATTAAATAATTCTCTGTCATCAGAATTTTGTATTTTCATGCACACAAGAGCATATGTTCTTACAAATATTACACAATGATTTACTTATATAATATTAACTTCCAGATTTATTACACAATCTGTGCAAGAAATCCGAGTTTCCAATAATGTCTCATTTTTGCATGAACATACTTTTAAGGGCTCTTTGAAGTCTTGATAAATCCTACAAATATATATTTATATAATATATATATATGAGGATTAAAAAAATATATATATATATTGTATATTGGTCGAAGAGGCTAAACTAGCTTTTCCTGTTTAACACGGAGAAAAAAATATAGGGCAGGTTTACTAGGATAAGAGCTAAGTATCGCCCTGCTTTCCGTCTTAGGTTACTCACTGTTTCTTCAAGATCTGACTGAAATAATGCCTTGACCGAGACAAAGGCTTTAAAAACGCCGCCTTTCTCCCATATCTTCAGCATTCACTTGTGTTTCTGTAGATCACAAGCATAATGATTTACATAAAAGCACAGGAGAAGCTTCTTCTGCCCGTCACATGTGTCATGTGATCGGAGACGAGATTACTCACATGCTGACTCTTTTGTCTTGTAGTACCAAAACCAGCACTAAAACGGTGGAGACTTCTGTCCAGGAGAAGTTACCAGAATCCGAGTCCAAGAAGTACGTGTTCTTCTAATGGAAGCCGGTTGCTTAACCTGATTTATTTACTATCGTCCAGTCGAATGCCTGATCGTCTTTGTTCTCTGTTTTTAGGGGGTTTGTCTTTGTTAAGGAATATGTGAATAATTCAGAAAATGATGGCAGGTAAGATGGAGCCTTTGAATAATTGTGATTTTGCTCAATTGGTTTTCTTCAGGACTCTGATTTAAGACTTAACTCAGTTAACTTTGTGGATCAATAACATGACTTTCTTCCCTCATATAGCAGCACCGTCAACTATTCCCCATATGAGAGCTCAGACTACGTGTCTTCAACATCCTCCAGCTACAACTACAGCAGCCCCAGCAGCTACTCCTCCAGGTAACGTCACACAACATGAGTCTGGAGTTATTCTGTACTTATGAATGTACACTCGTGCGCCTTCTGTGACAATTGCATAATGTAGCATTATATGTGACCCTGGACCACAAAACCAGTCATAAGGGATGACTGAGTCTGAGTTAATAAGAATAAATGCGCTTTCCATTGATGTATGGTCTGTTAGGATAGGATAATATTAGACAATCTGGAATCTGAGGGTGCAAAAAAAACTAAATATTGAGAAAATCTCCTTTAAAGTTGTCCAGATGAAGTCCTTAACATTGCATATTACAACTAATAATACATTTGTGATGAGGAAAACTGCCATATATACCACCATAAAGATCATTTTTTGTTATTAGTGCTGTCAAAATTAGTGCGTTTAACACTTTCAAGGCCCAGAAAAGCAGTAAAGACATGGTTAAAATAGTCCATGTGACTCCAGTGGCTCAACCGTAATGTTATGAAGCCACGGGAATACTTTTTGTGCGAAATAACAACTTTATTCAACTTTCGTCTCACGCTCACGTGTCAAATACAATGAATACGCTATATAGCGCAGATATCTATGAAGACGCTGCTCTGTGCGCTGTGTGTGTGTGTGAGAGTGAGTGAGTGTGTATGTATGTGTGTGAGTGAGTGTGAGTATGTGTGTGAGTGAGTGAGTGAGTGTTTGTGTGTGAGTGTGTGTGAGTGTGAGTGAGTGTGTGTGAGAGTGAGTGAGTGTGAGTATGTGTGTGAGTGAGTGTGAGTATGTGTGCGAGTGAGTGAGTGAGTGTTTGTGTGTGAGTGAGTGTGTGTGAGTGAGTGTGTGTGTGAATGAGTGTGTGTGTGAGTGAGTGTGTGTGTGAGTGAGTGTGTGTGTGAGTGAGTGTGTGTATGTGTGCGAGTGAGTGTATGTGAGTGAGTGTGTGTATGTGTGCGAGTGAGTGTATGTGTGTGAGGGAGTGTATGTGTGTGAGTGTGAGTGTGTGTGTGTGAGTGAGTGTGTGTGTGAGTATGTGTCTGAGTGAGTGAGTGAGTGAGTGAGTGAGTGAGTGAGTGTGTGTGATTTAATTATTGTGTGTGTTTGATATTTTGCGAGTCCTCTGAGCATTTCCCCAGACGATACACATACAGTGAGGAAAATAAGTATTTGAACACACTGCTATTTTGCAAGTTCTCCCACTTAGAAATCATGGAGGGGTCTGAAATTGTCATCGTAGGTGCATGTCCACTGTGAGAGACATAATCTAAAAACAAAATCCAGAAATCACAATATATGATTGTTTAAACTATTTATTTGTATGATACAGCTGCAAATAAGTATTTGAACACCTGAGAAAATCAATGTTAATATTTGGTACAGTAGCCTTTGTTTGCAGTTACAGAGGTCAAAGGTTTCCTGTAGTTTTTCAGCAGGTTTGCACTGCAGGAGGGATTTTGGCCCACTCCTCCACACAGATCTTCTCTAGATCAGTCAGGTTTCTGGCCTGTCGCTGAGAAACACAGAGTTTGAGCTCCTCCAAAGATTCTCTATTGGGTTTAGGTCTGGAGACTGGCTAGGCCACGCCAGAACCTTGATATGCTTCTTACAGAGCCACTCCTTGGTTATCCTGGCTGTGTGCTTCCGGTCATTGTCATGTTGGAAGACCCAGCCTCGACCCATCTTCAATGAGGGAAGGAGGTTGTTCCCCAAAATCTGGCAATACATGGCCCCGGTCATCCTCTCCTTAATACAGTGCAGTTGCCCTGTCCCATGTGCAGAAAAACACCCCCAAAGCATGATGCTACCCCCCCCCCCCCCCCCATGCTTCACAGTAGGGATAGTGTTCTTGGGATGGTACTCATCATTCTTCTTCATTTTGGTCTCATCTGACCACATGACTTTCTCCCATGACTCCTCTGGATCATCCAAATGGTCATTGGCAAACTTAAGACGGGCCTTGACATGTGCTGGTTTAAGCAGGGGAACCTTCCGTGCCATGCATGATTTCAAACCATGACGTCTTAGTGTATTACCAACAGTAACCTTGGAAACGGTGGTCCCAGCTCTTTTCAGGTCATTGACCAGCTCCTCCCGTGTAGTTCTGGGCTGATTTCTCACCTTTCTTAGGATTATTGATACCCCACGAGGTGAGATCTTGCATGGAGCCCCAGTCCGAGGGAGATTGACAGTCATGTTTAGCTTCTTCCATTTTCTAATGATTGCTCCAACAGTGGACCTTTTTTCACCAAGCTGCTTGGAAATTTCCCCGTAGCCCTTTCCAACCTTGTGGAGGTGTACAATTTTGTCTCTAGTGTCTTTGGACAGCTCTTTGGTCTTGGCCATGTTAGTAGTTGGATTCTTACTGATTGTATGGACTGGACAGGTGTCTTTATGCAGCTAACGACCTCAAACAGGTGCATCTAATTTAGGATAATAAATGGAGTGGAGGTGGACATTTTAAAGGCAGACTAACAGGTCTTTGAGGGTCAGAATTCTAGCTGATAGACAGGTGTTCAAATACTTATTTGCAGCTGTATCATACAAATAAATAGTCAAAAAAATCATATATTGTGATTTCTGGAATTTTTTTTTTAGATTATGTCTCTCACAGTGGACATGCACCTATGATGAAAATTTCAGACCCCTCCATGATTTCCAAGTGAGAGAACTTGCAAAATAGCAGGGTGTTCAAATACTTATTTTCCTCACTGTATGGACTGAGGGGAGCTGAAGCTCATTAAATATGCAAATCTTATCCAATCTTAGCCGTGGGCGTTTACTTCCAAGTCTTCAGTGCGGCACGCCCATCAAATCCAAGTGTTTTTCAGAGAGCCTCAAAATCAAGGCAGAAAATAGCCTATTACTTATTCATTATGATGTTTTTCAATGTAAAAACCACACAAAGGTCATAAGTTGACCTCAGACAACAGAAAAAAAAAAAAAAAAAGCCAGTTCATGACCCCTTTAAATGGCTTTTCTGAGGTATATGCGAGTCACGTGACTTTACACGCTGTTTTATCGGCGTCTTTCGGCGGTTGAAACACTGATTTAGCGAGACAGACTACCGGCACATCCGGGAACTTAACTGGAACTCAATTTCGTCACCGCCTCTTTTTAGGGGAAAATAAACTAGACTTCAATACAAAATAGCGGCGCAAACAACGTCCGTACACAGCCAGCAGACGTGAAGAACTGAAGAAATCACTCAGATTAAGCCATTATGTGTCCAGCCGTCCTGCCATGCCCATTTAAAAGCATGTCCCTTCATTCTCCAATCCATGTATTTCTTCAATGTACAGGAGATTTTATCCCCACAGTGGATGCATAAGAGTCTCATATTTCATATTAAAGATGTAGACATGATATCACAGATAAAAAGCACAGATTTTTATAATAATAATATAATTTTTTTTACAATAAATCCTTAGACCTTTCTAATGATTTTTAGTCATAGGCTGTCTGCATACTAACAGGTAACCCAGCAAGGTTTTCTGTAAAATATAAATATTATTATATTGTTATATTTATTCTTGAATACTCTATTTTTGTTATTGTAATAGTAATATTTCTTGTTTTGTTAAATATATTAATATATAAACACAAAATGTTATATACACACTTTTCATTTGTAAAAATACATTTCAACCAGAATAATCACAATTAGATATTTTCCCCAAATCGTGCAGCCCTAGAGAAAACATTCAAATCTGATGCTGCACAAAAACTAACAAAGCGTCCAAGCCAATGTTGTTTCTAATCTTTGACAAATCACTTTTTATATTGAAAAACGCTTAATTCAGTTCTCTTAGGATTTGTTGTGTTCACACTTTTAATTCAGTTCTCTTAGGGTGTGTTGCGTTCACGCTTAATTCAGTTTTAATTCACTTCTCTTAGGATTTGTTGTGTTCACACTTTTAATTCAGTTCTCTTAGGGTGTTCACACTTTTAATTCACTTGTTTTAGGATTTGTTGTGTTCACACTTAATTCAGTTCTCTTAGGGTGTTCACACTTAATTCAGTTCTCTTAGGGTGTGTTGCGTTCACGCTTAATTCAGTTTTAATTCAGTTCTCTTAGGATTTGTTGTGTTCACACTTTTAATTCACTTGTCTTAGGATTTGTTGTATATTAATATATAAACACAAAATGTTATATACACACTTTTCATTTGTAAAAATACATTTCAACCAGAATAATCACAATTAGATATTTTCCCCAAATCGTGCAGCCCTAGAGAAAACATTCAAATCTGATGCTGCACAAAAACTAACAAAGCGTCCAAGCCAATGTTGTTTCTAATCTTTGACAAATCACTTTTTATATTGAAAATAAGTCATTTTGTGTGAGTTTTCCCCCCAAATCAGTGGATTTTTTTAAAGGCTAGTGAATTTGAACACTACACAAGGGTTAGAAATCGATATTGCTTCTTCAAAATGAGAATCGATTTAAAACCAAGGACCCAGCCCTAGCAGTGTTCGTGAATATAAACAGGAAGTAGTTTTCTCAGTCAGACATACGAGCCCTAACTCATGACCTCATTTTGTCTTTAGAAGAGACGTGACTCCCTGTACATACTGTGGAGAGCTGGTGGGAAATGACGCCAAAATCACCATTGAGCACCTGAACATATCCTGTCACCCATCCTGCTTTAAGGTACGCAACAATATCCGCTCACACAAAGACTCTTTTTTCCCAGACATCTCTTTAATGTGTACGGCACAATACGCTGGATGTATTTTATCTTGTTTGGGAATGAGATACACTACCCTCCTGTACTTAATGATATATGACAACGTGCTATAATGAACATGCATATTGACTTTCTTCTCCGCCCCCTTCCAGTGTGGCATCTGCAGTAAACCCATGGGCGATTTGCTCTACAACATGTTTCTCCACCGTGGGACGGTTCACTGCGAGAGCTGCTACTCCAACGTGCTGTAAGGATCCGCTTGCACCGCACAAAATACCCCTCAACAACACGGACCGCCAGCTTATTTGAACAGGAATGACTTTCACTGACCCAAAACAAGTTCCTCTTCCTTTATCCTCACTGACACATATTCTGGAACACCTTCTGAATATTTTCATTAAAGGGTTTCTAGTGCTAGAACGGTGGGAACGCTTGTTGCAGGGATTTTTTTTATTCTGTTCCTTTAAATATTTAGTCATCAAGACAGCAAGAATGTATTCGTCTTTGTTGTATTTAATCAGAAGCCATTTTGAAGAAATGATATTGCGGTTTCATCATGAAAACATGTATCCTGCATCGCGACGCACGATTACTGTAATGCAACGTTCTCATCAATAAAGTTGTATTCTCATTTTATTGTTTTGTTACAAGACTGTGCAGTAGAAAATATAAATATATAAATATTGCATAATAAAAATTATGAGGTGTGCAAACACTTACGATATAAACGACAGGTCTCAGAAGTTTTATAGGAGAATCTCATGATTTAAAAAATTACATTTTGCTTATAGAAAATGACATATTCAGGACTTTTAATGACAGCAAACTACCTTCCCCCCAAATTTCCATTACTGAAATGTGGAAAAAACAAACCATTGAGAAAAAAAAAACATTTTAGAATATATAATGGAAAAGTCACTCCATATGATGGTCCTAAAACAGTCTTTTCCTTGTGATTCTCATGTGTATAAATGCAATAGCTGCAGTGATTTCCTTCTGTGACGACTGCTAGCAAGCCTGAGTGATTGCGAGACGCTGGCGGAACACACAATACTGATGGGAAATATCAACATGTAGATGAGATTGTGATTGTTTAGTTATAGAAGCACACACATGCTCCGTGCCGTCCTCTCACGGGCCCCTGGCTCTCCTCACGGCGAGGCTCTGTATGTGCTGCCACAGGAGCGACGGATCGGACACGTTGTGCCTGATGAGCGACTCCAGACCCTCTGCCTGATCCAGACTCTGCCAGTAGTCCTGCGGCCACATCTGGAGCCAGCTGAGGACAAACACACGACACACAGTCACTCTCCTGCCTTCAGAACAGCAGCAGTCGCAACACACTCAGCTCAGCATGCCATGTTCTCTCACACTCAGCTCTTCTAGGGTTTTCCGTGCCATGGCACTACTTTTCCATTGTTTTTCAATCTAGACATGCACTACGTGACGTGCATGACTATTGCATTCACATCTTTTGTAGCGTCTCACAAGGTCTAGAGACTCGTCCCATGCCACTGCCCACATCTCGTGTTTTTTCAAAGCAAAAACGCGTTGTGTGAACGAGACCTTAGGGTGTTTACATTTATAATCCAGTTCTCCTAGGATGTGTTCACACTTAATTAGTTCTCTTAGGATGCGTTGTGTTCACACTTAATTCAGTTTAAATTCAGTTCTCTTAGGATTTGTTGTGTTCACACTTAATTCAGTTTAAATTCAGTTCTCTTAGGATTTGTTGTGTTCACACTTTTAATTCAGTTCTCTTAGTATGTGTTGTGTTCACACTTAATTCAGTTTTAATTCAGTTCTCTTAGGGTGTGTTGTGTTCACACTTAATTAGTTCTCTTAGGATGCGTTGTGTTCACACTTTTAATTCAGTTTAAATTCAGTTCTCTTAGGATTTGTGTTCACACTTAATTCAGTTTAAATTCAGTTCTCTTAGGATTTGTTGTGTTCACACTTTTAATTCAGTTCTCTTAGTATGTGTTGTGTTCACACTTAACCTAAGAGAACTGAATTAAAACTGAATTAAGTGTGAACACAACAAAACCTAAGAGAACTGAATTTTGTTTTGTTCACACTTAATTCAGTTTAAATTCAGTTCTCTTAGGGTGTGTTGTGTTCACACTTAATTCAGTTTAAATTCAGTTCTCTTAGAATGTGTTGTGTTCACACTTAATTCAGTGCTCTTAGTCGTGTTCACACATTTTAATTCAGTTCTTTTAGTGTGTTGTGTTCACACTTAATTCAGTTTTAATTCAGTTCTCTTAGGATTTGTTGTGTTCACACTTTTAATTCAGTTCTCTTAGTGTGTATTCACACTTAATTCAGTTTTAATTCAGTTCTCTTGGGATTTGTTGTGTTCACACTTTTAATTCAGTTCTCTTAGGGTGTTCACACATTTAATTCAGTTCTCTTAGGGTGTTCACACTTTTAATTCAGTTCTCTTAGGGTGTGTTGCGTTCACGCTTAATTCAGTTTAAATTCAGTGCTCTTAGGATGTGTTGTGTTCACACATTTTAATTCAGTTCTTTTAGTGTGTTGTGTTCACACTTAATTCAGTTTTAATTTAGTTCTCTTAGGATTTGTAGTGTTCAAACTTAATTCAGTTCTCTTAGTGTGTGTTCACACTTAATTCAGTTTTAATTCAGTCCTCTTGGGATTTGTTGTGTTCACACTTTTAAATCAGTTCTCTTAGGGTGTGTTGTGTTCACGCTTAATTCAGTTTCAATTCACTTCTCTTGGGATTTGTTGTGTTAACACTTTTAATTCAGTTATCTTAGGGTGTTCACACTTTTAATTCAGTTCTCTTAGGGTGTTCACACTTAATTCAGTTCTTTTAGGCTTTTAATGAATCCAAAACAATGCTGTGTGCTGGGCTAAATGCGCTCGTTGTTATGTGTTACTGCATGTGATGCTATTTTGACTAGGGATGGACATTTTTGCCAATTTCTCATTTTGATCATTGATAGGTCTAAAAAAAACGAGTATTCGAGTACATGGGGGTGGGGCATGTCCATCATGGAGATAATGAAAATATTTTAAGACTGTTATGAAGACGAATACAAATATGACATAAAAAACATGTCTATGAAATCCAGTTTCACTCTATTTCGCCGGTCTGGAAGGCATACTCATGTCTCACACTAACCAATCAGACCGCAGGTACCGCCCAAAATGCTGTAATAACCAATCAAAAAAACTCTTGCCCATCCTGAATTTTGACCAGCTGAGAGTGAAGAGCTTATAAAATGTGTAATAGACTCAAAGCAGCCAATAGTCACACAAGCGAAGATCTGCTGCGAGGAGACGTGGTTCTGACCTTTTTAGGTTCGCATTTTCCTGTTTTTGGTCTGCGTTCATATTTCAGTTGAACTGCACCAGAGTTTGTTTGGAAGCGGAACGAGACCCATCTTTACAGTGGTCTTGGTTGTTAGTTCAGATGGCAGCGTTCACACTTCTTCAAATGAACCGCACTAACAGAGCAATCACACCAGGGTTCGTTTTAACCCAACCAAACATGCCAAGTGTGAACGCACCCTCAGAGTGAAATACATAGATACATTAAATGGTGACGAATGAAAGCTGTTTACCTGTCCTTTGGGTCGATGCTTTCCACAGGTCCGTATCCAGGACTAGGCAGCGGGCAGCCCATGTGTGAGCTGTCGGCCATCTTTGGTTGAGGAGGCGAGTTCTGTGTTGGGTTCTTCCTGTGCGCTTTCACTGCAGCCAGACGCTCGTTCTCTCGGTCGCACACGAAGCACTCGAAGCCGTTCAGGTAGTTTGGTTTACTCATGTCATTGACGCCCCACTCTCTGCTCTCCAGCCCCTCCAGCAGACGCAGGTTTGTGATCCGGCTGGGCGTTTTGTACTCCAGATAACGCGAGTACTCCGCGTCGTCTTGATCCAGAGCCTTGATGAACTCCGCCAGCTCTCGAGGAGAGGGGAAATCGTCAACGAGGATAGCGGAGCGATTGTTTGGCAGCCAGTCAGCCACTGATGACGAGCCCCTGTAAACGGGCACACAGCCCTGGTGCATGGGCCGCCACAGCTTCTCGGTCATGTAGTCCGGGCACAGGCCGTTCTCCAGGGCCAGGTGGAACTTGTAACGGCCGACGAAGCTCATGAAGCGCCTGTCCTCACCAGTGGCTGTGCTGGTGTCCTCCAGATGTTCTGGCAGGGCTCGGTTGTTCAGACACTTCCCATACGAGTCAATCTGAGGAGACGACACAAGTTATGAAACACAGCCTTTCATTTGATAGTGTGTGCGAACAAAGGCACTCAACACTAGGGATGCCACAATTCTCAATGTAATATTGAACCGTTCGGTACGGCGTTCACGGTTCAATACGCGCTTGTGAATTGCGGTTTTTTCGGTTTTGCATTGAATTAATTATTTTTCTACAAATTCTCATCATTTGCCTCCATCCCAATACTGAACAACGCGACACATTCACATCACACGTTAGTGGTGGAGTTATACTCACAGAACACTGTGGTTATTCACAATCACGAAAGTTCATTATTTGCATACGTTTTAAAGCCTTGCCGTTCTGCGTTCATTTCATCGGTTTGGCCGTGTTCAATTCATCGGTTTGGCCGCATTCAATTCATCGGTTTGGCCCCGTTCATTTCATCGGTTTGGCCGCGTTCATTTCGTCGGTTTGGCCGCGTTCATTTCGTCGGTTTGGCCGCGTTCAATTCATCGGTTTGGCCGCGTTCAATTCATCGGTTTGGCCGCGTTCAATTCATCGGTTTGGCCGCGTTCAATTCATCGGTTTGGCCGCGTTCAATTCATCGGTTTGGCCGCGTTCAATTCATCGGTTTGGCCGCGTTCAATTCATCGGTTTGGCCGCGTTCAATTCATCGGTTTGGCCGCGTTCAATTCATCGGTTTGGCCGCGTTCAATTCATCGGTTAGGCCGCGTTCAATTCATCGGTTTGGCCCCGTTCATTTCATCGGTTTGGCCCCGTTCATTTCATCGGTTTGGCCGCACTCATTTCATCGGTTTGGCCGCGTTCATTTCATCGGTTTGGCCGCGTTCATTTCATCGGTTTGGCCCCGTTCATTTCATCGGTTTGGCCCCGTTCATTTCATCGGTTTGGCCCCGTTCATTTCATCGGTTTGGCCCTGTTCATTTCATCGGTTTGGCCGCACTCATTTCGTCGGTTTGGCCGCGTTCATTTCGTCGGTTTGGCCGCGTTCATTTCGTCGGTTTGGCCGCGTTCATTTCATCGGTTTGGCCCCGTTCATTTCATCGGTTTGGCCCCGTTCATTTCATCGGTTTGGCCCCGTTCATTTCATCGGTTTGGCCCCGTTCATTTCATCGGTTTGGCCGCGTTCAATTCATCGGTTTGGCCGCGTTCATTTCATCGGTTTGGCCCCGTTCATTTCATCGGTTTGGCCCCGTTCATTTCATCGGTTTGGCCCCGTTCATTTCATCGGTTTGGCCGCGTTCATTTCATCGGTTTGGCCCCGTTCATTTCATCGGTTTGGCCCCGTTCATTTCATCGGTTTGGCCGCGTTCAATTCATCGGTTTGGCCGCGTTCATTTCATCGGTTTGGCCCCGTTCATTTCATCGGTTTGGCCCCGTTCATTTCATCGGTTTGGCCCCGTTCATTTCATCGGTTTGGCCGCGTTCATTTGATCGGTTTGGCCCCGTTCATTTCATCGGTTTGGCCCCGTTCATTTCGTCGGTTTGGCCGCGTTCATTTCATCGGTTTGGCCCCGTTCATTTCATCGGTTTGGCCGCGTTCATTTCATCGGTTTGGCCCCGTTCATTTCAACGGTTTGGCCGCACTCATTTCGTCGGTTTGGCCGCGTTCATTTCGTCGGTTTGGCCCCGTTCATTTCGTCGGTTTGGCCCCGTTCATTTCGTCGGTTTGGCCCCGTTCATTTCATTGGTTTGGCCGCGTTCATTTCATCGGTTTGGCCGCACTCATTTCATCGGTTTGGCCGCACTCATTTCATCGGTTTGGCCCCGTTCATTTCATCGGTTTGGCCCCGTTCATTTCATCGGTTTGGCCCCGTTCATTTAATCAGGTGGAGAGCACTAATTGCTAATGGGGGTGTTTTCAGAGTAGCCGTTTCACAGGTAACAGTCTGTCTTCAGAACACCCCCTTGTTTTTACTTATTTTGGATTAGCCCAACCCACTGGAGGAGAGAGACAGATTGAAGTACGCTACTTTGCTGTACAGGCCTATTATTTATTTAAATGTGAGAGCGTTTTCCTAGTCAGTCCTCTTCTACCATGTCAACAAAGACATCGGCAGTGTGGCAGAATTTAAAAAAAATAGAAAATGGGAAAAAAGTTGAACGCAAATTTTGCAAGCAACAGTTTGCATATCACAGCTCGACGACAAACATATCATATCACCTAAAACGGTAAGGGACAGTTCACCTCTAAATTTATGTAATTATTTACTCACTCTAATGTTGTTTCAAACCTGTATTCATTTCATCAGAATTTTCCCTTTAATGTTAATACAACAACAAAAGACAAAGAGAAAAATCACTTACTGCTCTTGACTGAAAAACTAATACAGTAGCTTTAATAAGAATCAATGTATATTTTATGTGAAGTCTATGTAGTGTTTTATCTTTACATTTATTCATTCAATTTCATACTTAAATGCTAATGTACAGCTCTGAGCTGCCAGTGTTAGTCTTTATATATATTTATTTTATATTTTACAATACACTAGGAATGAGTAAAAGGGTTTTTTTCAAAGTAAAGTTTTAAGTTTAAGGAAGGGTTTTCAATTCTTTTAAGTAAAATAAAGAGTATTGCAATAAAAAAAAAAGTATTTTTTCTCCTTAACCTCTTGCTGTTCTTATCGGCTAAGAATAGAATAACAAAAAACACTTGTGACAAGCCATCAGAACCGAACCAAACCGAAAACCGTGGTTAAAAACCGAGGTATGCATTGAACCGTGGACTAACTGTATTGTTGCGTCCCTACTCAACACGTGTGAAATCTGCAAATCTGACTTGAACTTGAAATCTCTTAGCAGTGCTTACCTCTATATAGTTCATCAGCTGTTGAACGTAGCGGTCCCGGTCTGAAGGCACGTCGCAGTGGGACTGCATGTAGAGCACAGGGGCGAGTCCGGCCCTGCGCCAGCGGTTCTTCTCCTGCAGAGAGACCGCCATCGGCGTCAGAAGGTAATCCAGCGAGGGCAGCCACTGCAGCGTTAACGGATAGTCCGACTCCCTCCTGAACGTGGCCGTGTAGTTAAACAGCCTGATCCCAACGCTGTGAGACAGAAGGTAGTTATTCATGGGAGACTCTTCGTGGAAAAGCGCCCAGGTTTGATGGGGCATGCGTGGCAGGGGAGCCTCGTACGCACGGAAGTCTGTGCCGTAGAAAATAACGGACGCCGTGCGGCGATACAGCTGGACTTTGCGGTTGCTTGTGACGAGGCAGGACGAGCGGGCGCAGTCCACACGCTCCGTGTCTCCTGGGAAGTGTGGGAAGAGGTTGGAGCTCCACCACAGAAGGATGGGCAGCTCTTTATTGGGCCGAGGGTCGGTGTTTCCGGGGCCACGGTAGGTGCTGACGGTGGCAAACTCCATGTCAGTGAGGGCACTCTGGGGCTGGAAAACACCACCGTCCCCCGCGTCCACTGGCCCCTGCGCCCGGCAGCACAGCGGGACCGCCACAATAAACCACAGGCGGAGCGCCATAGTCAACCTGAGGAAGAACAGACACGCGACTGAAACTCCCTTTCTACCTTAACCCTCTGGGGTTCTTCATTTATGGGTCACACTCAGGACCTTCGGGTCAAAAATGACCCGGAGGGCGGGATTAAGGTCAAAAAAGATTTGAGTAAAATCAATGAAATATATTTTTGTTCAATAATATTTTTTCTTTTTTTAGTGTTTTGAGATAATTGTATGATTTATAATTAATATTTATGCAATAATTATGAGCCATTTTCCCCCATTGATTATAATAAATAAATGTATTATATATATATATATATATATATTTTTTTTTTTATTAAAGCTGTATTTCATTTTAGAGTCAAGTCTAGGCCTCATGAAAGCAATTTTTTAAATGAGATCGGTGCCATCCGGTGGACACATTGAGCATTTTTATCGCACATTTTTACCACTATAGTGGATCTTGCGTTTTATAATTTTTTTTTTTAAATCGTAGCTTCATCGGAATGGTCCGAAACTTGGTGACTTTATTGATACTTGGTATACGAACACCCAAAAAAATTGGGGACAGGATTTGAAAAGTCTAAGTGGTCGTAAAAAAGAAATAGTCACACTCAGGACCATCGGGTCAAAAATGACCCTCATAGGAAATGAATGGGAAATTGGCAAAAATAGGAGTTTTTGTTGTGCATACAATCTACAAATCAGCCAGGATGCAGAAAAAAGGACTCAACAGTGAAGGGGTGAATCTCTAAAACATCAAGAGTGCAAAACAGACAAAAAAAACTCACAAACACACACTTATACACACAAAAACACACGCACACACAAATTATCGCGTGCCATTCCAAAAGCTAATTGTGTTTTTGTGTGTGTGTGTGTGTGAGAGAGTTTTTTTTATGTTTTAGAGATTCACCCCTTCACTGTTGAGTCCTTTTTTTCTGCATCCTGGCTGATTTGTAGATCAGTCTAGAAGGCACCAAATGCAAAAATAATTTCACATTTCTACTGCATAAACGACCCAATTTAAATACACATTCATCTTTCCAGCGGTGAACTATCCCTTTAAACTGTTGCCATGTAGCTCAAGCATTTACACAGGACTGTGAATGTTATTAAAGTCAGCAGAAAACAGAAATTGCGCTGGTCTTTTCTTCCCTATTGTGATGTAAACGGCTTCGCAAACAAGAACAAATGTAGGGTGGGGCTTGATTTTGTCTGTGGGGAATTGATTGCATTGCTATTGGTGGATCTCATGCGAGTGACAGGTTAGCCCCCGCACCACTAAACATGTCAAATTGATACGATAATTTATTATGACGAACACAACGGACATATTCACCTCAGAGAAGAAGTTTTCATTAATCTTGATTTCTAACTTTTTCTGTGTGAGTCTGTCACAGTCGAGGACAGAAGATCAACGGCAGGATTTTCGTTAAATAATCCATTTAATATAAGTTGATTTGTCACTAAACCCTATCATAAAACCCCTGAACACTTGGAATATACTGTTTTTTTAATGTCATTTTATTATTATTATTATTATTATTAGCAGGGTGAATGAAAACTTTGTTTGGGCAAGTAAAAAAATCTGAATCATTGACACAACCATGTGAGTAAAAAATCCTCAGTTGAGCCCTATTAACTATTTATTCAGAGTATTTTAGGTTCATATCTGCAGTTATAAACATGCAGTGAACCAACAGAAAGCCTCCATTTCCAAACATACTCCGCATTCTGGGCATTGAGCTCTCAAACCCTACTCAGGTGCCTGATTTAGACAGTATGTTTGAGTATCACAACACCATAATTCAGTAAGAAGCCCACATAAAGATCATTTTGGTCATTATATGCATCTATTATTTCCAAAAACGCCCCCCAGGTTACAAGCACAGCCGAAGAAGAACACACACACACACACACACACACACACACACACACACACACACACACACACACACACACACACACACACACACAAAGACAGACGCTCGTTCGTCTCGCATGTTTTCTTACTTCAGTTCAGGACAGACGCATGTTGTGTTGCTGTTTTCCCTCTGTTTCTCCTCCTGCAGGATCAGGATCAGGATCAGGATCAGGATCAGGATCAGGAGCAGGAGCAGGAGCAGGAGCAGGAGCAGGAGCAGGAGCAGGAGCAGGAGCAGGAGCAGGAGCAGGAGCAGGAGCAGGAGCAGGATCAGGATGAACACAGGACTGATGAATGCTCTTCCTGCTTTGAGGAATGAGAGTGAGAACAGCCGAGCATTACTGACACCTAGAGCTCTGGATGAGAAGAAGAAGAAGAAGTTATGAAGTTATTATTTATCATTATCTCACATTAATTTAACGTGTTTAAATGACATACATTAATTATAATTTATCTGAACACTCTTTATTATTGAGTTACAGTGAAGGAATACAGAGTCATCACAAATAAATACAAAAAACAAAACATTTTATTTTTTTACAAACGAGTTTCAAAATGTCTCACTTTACAATTGTTCTTTATCGAGATTAAAGTGTCAGTGAAATTAAACCTTTCAGTCCGTGAATTTTGCTTTGTGTATGATATTTGCCAAATAAAATAAAATATTGTTAATCTCCAATAAACCAGTATTACATTCTATAAACAAAACCATGCGTCCGACAAACTTTAAAACACACATGACATTGTATAAGTGCAACTGAATGTTTTTAATATTAGGTTTATCAACAAATGTATACAACCCACAACAATGCCACAAAGGTGACAGAAGTAAAATAAAGAAAACAATAAACAAAAAATAATAATAATAATACAAAAAACACAGGGCCAGAGGTAATATAAATGTATAGAAATATAGCTGGTATATTATAAAATAATTAGGGCTGTCAAAAGATTAATCACATCCAAAATAAAAGTTTGTGTTTACATAATATATGTGTGTGAACTCTGTATAATTATTATGTTTATATAAATATTCATGTATATATTTAAGAAAAATGTATTATATTTATATATAAAATATTTATATTTATATATAATATAAATTATATAAATGTATACAGTATATACATGCAAATATTTCTTAAATATATACATGAATATTTATATAAACATAATAATTATACAGAGTACACACAAATATATTATGTAAACACAAACTTTTATTTTGGATATGATTAATCGTGATTAATCTTTTGACAGCCCTAAAAATAATTAATTACATTATATAAAATAAGGGTGCCTTTAACAGTGTTGGAGGTAGAGATCCAAACAATACTTCAAATCTTTACAAAATATAATTAAAGGGGGCTTTAAAAACAAACAAACAAACAAACAAAAATGTGCGTATAGTGTATGTATAAATGAGCTGTTAAAATAACTGGAAAAGAAATGTTAGATTGTTTCTGATGAATCTTTACAGGAACAACATAGCGAAGAAAAAACATTTTAGGAATTATATAATTTAGTAATAATAACTGACGGTTTCTGAAATTTCTCTCACGCGCACGCGCACGCTCATACACACGCACGCGCACGCAGCGCGTGAAATCTCAGCAGACAGCGGCACTGCTCGCGGTACAATATGAGGTAAATCAGAGTATTTTTACATCATTGAAGTGTTTTAAAGCCAGAGTGATTATTTTCCACAGCGTCTTATTTCTCCTGTAGGTAATTTCACGTATGCCTAAAAGTGCTGCCGTTCATTTAATAAAGCCTCTAAAACTGTGCTAGTCATGGATATAGAGCTAGCGGGCTGAGGGTGTGTGAATGCCTAATGACACCAAAGGCGAGCATAAATACATCAGTTATGTTTATTGGTCATAGTACGAGCTGAGTGTGAGTAATAACAGAGAGAGCAATAAAGATAAACCGTAGCTTGAGCGCTCGTATGCTAAAAACACAGCTGTCATGCACGTGTGCGCATGCGCAGCGAGCGATCATATGTTTCCTGCTCTCGGCGCATTTAAAGGCGCATGTAAAATTCTTCGGATTAAAAATATCCAGAAACCACTAGATCAGTGTTATATATTTTGTTGACTTATGTACATTATCCCAAATGCTTACAATAATGTTTAAACCCAGAGAAATAAGTGCTTTTAAGCAGGACACGGAGCGTGAATCGCCTATCAGTGACGTCACCCTCCGGTGTTATTGTGTAGTAACCATGGAAACACAAGCGCCGCTTTAATATCTGATGTGTTTTATGAGACACTGTTTGGATCATTGATGGACAGAAACTCATCATTGTTCTCCGGCTCAACACAGTTAGTCTGATTGTGTAAATCTGCTGTTGTTGATGTGCCATGTTTTACCGCCTCATATGATCTCGCTCACTGCAGTGTGAACAAGTGTCTCATAGTAGCATTAGCACATCACTTTAACACACTCACATGTGTGTGAGAGGATCAAACAGCAGGTCTTAAAGCTCTTTAAAAGTCTTACATTTGAGTTAAAAACCCGTGGGATATCTGAGGCGTACTGTAGTCCGGTGATGGTCTGCGCTGGTCAGGACAGTGTGACTTGGCATTTAGGGCAATCAAGGACATATTTTTTAAGTTTTGTTGCCCTAATTCATCCACAAAAAATGTGCTTACAAGCTGAAATCAGAGAAGAATGGTGATTTAACCAATCCCTGTGCTCTTTAGAGGAGGAGTTGTCCTGGCCAAAGTCTCCGGGTCAGTCGATAGTGCCTCTGACCACACCGGGCATTATCTGCTCAACACTGCTCTAAAGGATTAGTTCACTTTTAAATAAACTTTTGCTGATAATTTCCTCACCCCCATGCCATCCAAGATGTCCATGTCTTTCTTTCTGCAGTCGAAAAGAAATGAAGGTTTTGGATGAAAACAGTCCAGGATATTTCTCCATATAATGGACTTCAATGGGCTCCAAACGGTTCAAGGTCCAAATGACAGTTTCAGTGCAGCTTCAAAGGGCTTTAAACGATACCAGACGATGAATAAGGGTCTTATCTAGCCAAACCATCAGTTTCTGTGAGAAACCCAGCAGTATTTATGCTATTATTTTACCTCTAATCAGACGAACGTGATCATCTCTGAGCTCCGCCATAACTTCCGCTAAGTGAGGTCAAAATACGATCGTGGTCATAGATGTATACGTAGATTCCTCATTAGCGCCTGCACGGATCAGTAGCATGAGGCATCTACAATCGATATATCTATGACCACGATCGTATTTTGACCTCACTTAGCGGAAGTTATGGCGGAGCTCAGAGATGATCACGTTCGTCTGATAAGAGGTAAAAGTCCATAATATGGAGAAAAACCCTGGACTGTTTTCATCCAAAACCTTAATTTATTTTCAACTGCAGAAAGAAAGACATGGACATCTTGGATAACAGGGGGGTGAGTAAATTATCAGCAAAAGTTTTTTTAAAAGTGATCAAAAGTGATCGTTCAGAGTTCATCTGATGTCCGATCAATGCCTGTTTATTTAGCCTGGAACGCCCATTTCACTAATTGCATGTACGAGTAAAGATTACACATACTTACTCAAAACTGTAGTCAAGTAGACTAGAGAGTAAAAGTTGCTTTGATACGCAGTAAAACTACAAAGTAGCCAAAAAGATATTTAAGTACAGTCAGTAATTACATTTACTCAAATACTTTAAATCCGTCAGTTCTGCGTGTACTATTGTGCGCTATAGTAACTGCACTACTATAGTAGCCAGGGCTTGACATTAGGGTGGCCATTTCCATAACACCAAAAAGGAGGACACTTTGCGGCATTTAGTGAGGCAAGAATAACTACATCTGGTGTACTCGCAACCAGTGTTGCCACAGTTACTTTGAAAAAGTAATCTGATTACTGATTACTCCTTTAAAAAGTAACTTAGTTACTTTACAGATTACTTGATTTTAAAAGTAACTAAGTTAGATTACAAGTTACTTTATTAGTTACATTCAGTAGTTGCCGACAACAAGGGTTGCGGCACATAAAGCCTCTCAGCACTAAATTGAGCTCTTTTTCGCTGCTTATTGCGCTTAACACTTGAACCACCACGGGGTAACATTTACCCATGGCTGTTTTTCAAATGTACATTCAATAAAATATCCAAGGCACCCAGTCATTGACTTTTACTGAAATTGTGTCATTTATAATCCCCTGTTGCTATAAATTGTTTCGATAAAACCAGAATAAAAAACAGGGCATTCATACCTGTAAGCGGGTCAAATTTACCCCTATATAATTCCTTTATTTTCAACAATACAATATTTCCGATCTATGATGTAATGAATAAAACAATTTTCATGATTACCCCACTAGTTTATTGACGTTGTTCTCTTATTCAAATTATACATGATATAACTAAACAAATTAATTATTAACTGTGCGCTTGAATTTGTCATTGCACAGCGTTGTCATGCATCTTATGCAGTGCGGTGAATTATTATTGCTCTTTATTGTCTATTTAGGGTATTTTAGTCATTTAAACAACATGGGATATCTTAATATGTGATTAATTACTTTTTATTATAATATTACCACCTAAATATGTATTTCCTTCTAATTCGCGTTGTCATTGCAGGCTGATTTAGCCATTCACCAAAAAGTGATTTGAGTAGCCTGCTTAAAATAGCATAAAACAACAGGACAAAAACATTGTTGATGACTAAAAATAATAATTTCATGACCTAATACATTACTTTGTGAAGACAGTGGCATAATACAGTGACATATTACGTTTTTCATGCGTATCAAAACAGTAATTATCTGCATGGGTAAATGTTACCCGCTGGTGGTTTTAGGTATACAGCGACCCCTGGTGGTTCTAGAGGTAAACAGTCAAACACACACAATATAATGTCAAAATGCCGGTCTTGGCGAGTCTTCACGTAAACGCAGTCAGTTCTGTTTTGAGTGAATGTAAACAGTTGAGAAAGAAAACACATGTGTATCAGTGTAATGGATCCGTGCATCAGCTCTTATGTGGCGTTCACACCGGACGCGATTGGCGCGAATAAATCGCGCTATATGTGCAAAGGTGGACGCTTGAACATTTTGAGTTTACTCGCTTCATTCGCGCGTGAAATTCGCTTCACAACAGACGTGAATTTGCGTCATGGGAGGGGCTTCTGCCAGCGGCTCGTCTCGTTGAGAAATGGCTGACATGAGCTGTGTTTACACGCCTTTTTTTGTTCAAATCTACTGTTAATGTGTGACAACGTATTTTAAGACTTTTTCAGGCGATAATGTAGTTGTTTAAAGCTCAAATCTGTGGTTTATTTATATAAAGAGCGCCTATTTGAACATTTGATCTGGTGTGTGTGGAGTTGTGAGCTCCAGTGGATCAGTGGCGCTCAGCGCTCATTAACCCCGGCGAGAGCAGCCTTTCCTCGGCCAGTCCTTCAGCCGCTGGCTCTGATGTCTCTGTGGCGTCTCCAGCTATAATTCGTCTTTTAACGGCCGATCTTTTGTCTCATGGATCTATAATTTGTTCCCTGGCGAATCGTTTAGTCTGAGGGCAAAGTGAAGTTTCATTACATTTTTATTTTTAGGCTATTTAACTTTACGTTACAGTTGTAGCCGACTAGCGCTGACTTTGAATGTTTGACTGAATTGTTTGCTTTATTTCATGTAAAGCTTATTATACCTTTTACTTCTACTTTTGTATTATTGATCAAACATAAACTTGCATTTAACAAAAAGAGACTGGGTTGTGTTTCATGTAATTTAATGTTATCAGAGTGATAATCATAATGTCTGAAGCAGATATTAATATACAGATTTTCTCCTCATTGCTGTCACTACTAGAGCAAGCTCCTGATTGGTTAACGCGGCGCAAATATCCGCCAAAGATCAGATTTTTTAACTTGAGTGATTAGCGCGAATCACGCGTTCAAAACGCTCAATTCGTGCAAATCGCGCCGCCTCATTCGCGCCGCCTTGTTCGCACGAATCGCGCCGCAGAATGCCATTTCACGTCTCTGCATTGACTTAACATGTAAATCACTCGCGTCAATCGCGTCCGGTGTGAATGCCACATTAAAGGGACAGCAGCCTAATATTCCTGTTGACAAATTATGAGAGAATAGTAAAAATATCCATATGGCAGTTTTTCCACATGGTGTTGATGTCAAAATTGTGGCCAGTGAAAATGTAGCTTTAATACGGATGTTTGAATGGAATCTTACCGGTAAAGCGCTATGTGTATTTAATGGTCATTTTTCGGCAAAATACCGGGATTATTGTGTGAAATATTGTGTTTGTGTTTCATGTAGTTTGTGCGCTTGTGTGTGCGTGTGTTTGTCAGGCTGCACTGAAGGCGTGAGGTACCGGGGGCCGCTATGAGTGGGAAGAGCCTCTTGCTGAAGGTCATTCTCCTGGGGGATGGCGGCGTGGGCAAAAGCTCCCTCATGAACCGCTACGTGACCGACCGCTTCGACTCGCAGTCTTTCCACACCATCGGCGTGGAGTTCCTCAACCGCGACCTGGAGATCGACGGCCGGCTGGTCACCCTGCAGATCTGGGACACGGCCGGCCAGGAACGCTTCAAGAGCCTGCGCACGCCCTTCTACCGCGGCGCCGACTGCTGCCTGCTCACCTTCGCCGTGGACGACCTGCAGAGCTTCCAGAACCTGGGCTGCTGGAAGAAGGAGTTCATGTATTACTCAGACGTACGAGACCCCGAGCGCTTCCCCTTCGTGGTCCTGGGGAACAAGGTGGACAAGGAGGAGCGCGAGGTCGGGGAGGACGAGGCCAGGGCTTGGTGTGAGGAGAACGGTTGCTGTCCGTACTTCGAGACCAGCGCCAAGGACGACATGAACGTGGGGGCCGCTTTCGAGGCGGCCGTTCGGGAAGTCCTAGCCAGCGAGGACCCCATTGACCACGCCCTGCTGAGCAGCTCCATTGATCTCCACGGGAACCGTAAAGTGGCTCGCTCGTCCTGCTGTTGAGGTGCCTCCCAATCGCTCCTGGCCTTGTGGCTTCATAGCCGTGTGGACCTGCTGATGTGCCTGAGAGCGCTCTGTGTAGGTACAGGCACCAGACGTGTCTTACGTACAGGAAAGGTACTTTATACACATTCATCTCTCCACAGTCGGGCACAAATAACATATTCCATCCACAGCCATTCCCCAGTCAAAGGCTTGTCTGCTTTTTTAATGATAGCTTCATGTCCTCTTCAACATTCTGCTGTTTTAAATGGACCATCTTACTATGTCGTGGTACTTGTTTTGTCTAATATTTTAAGATTCATGACCCCAGAGAGTGGTACATTGCTGACCTCGGCTGCCAGTGATATAATATTGCTGGAGAGAAAGGGCATTTATGTGGTGTGGTATCGAATGAAATAATGTGTTTTTAATTTATTTTGCTTATAAGTTATTCTTTGGGTGAAGTCTGACGAGAATATGTTTGGGTCATATTTCACCACAAATTCAAAAAGAAAACAGACAAGAAAGAAAAAACAAAATTATTACCGTAATGTGAAAAAAACATCTCATGATCATTACCGTAATATGACACAATCGCATGCTCATTACCGTAATGACAAAAAATCTCATGATCATTAACGTAATATGACACATCTTATGATCATTACCGTAATGACACAAAAAGTGTCATGATCATTACTGTAATATGACAAAAATCTCATGATCATTACCGTAATGGCACAAAAAGTGTCATTATCATTACCATAAAATATGACACAATCTCATGATCATTACCGTAATATGACAACAAAATCATGATCATTACCGTAATATGACAAAAATCTCATGATCATTACCGTAATATGATCATTACCGTAATATGACAAATCTCATGATCATTACTATAAAATATGACACAATCTCATGATCATTACCGTAATGACAAAAAATCTAATGATCATTACCGTTATATGACATAAAAATCTCATGATCATTACTGTAATATGACAAAACATATCATGATTGCCGTAATATAAATAAACTCATGATCATTACCATAATGACACAAAAAGTGTCATGATCATTACCATAAAATGACACAATCTCATGATCATTACTGTAATATGACAAAAAATCTCATGCTCATTACCGTAATATGACAAAACATCTCACAATCATTACCGTAATATGACACAAAAATTGTCAAGCTCATTACCATAAAATATGACACAATCTCATGATCATTACCGTAATTACAAAAAATGTATGCTCATTACCGTAATATGACAAAATCTCATGATCATTATCGTAATGACAAAAATCTCATGATCATTACCATAATATGAAAAAATCTCATGATCATTAACGTAATATAAAAAAAATCTCATGATCATTACCGTAATGAAAAAATTCTCATGCTCATTACCGTAATATGAAAAAAGTTTCATAACATTATTCAAACTGTAAATGATGTGTGTCATTGTAGTGTTTGTTGTATTGGCTTCAATTTATCAGTAATTCTCAAAAATATGTGTCCAGACAGGATGAGGCAATTACAGTAAGAAAAACATTAGTGTTCTTCATTCAAAGTTGATTTTGGGATGAAATATGACCATTTCTTCATTAGATTCATCCTTTTACGGTACGTGTGGTAAAACACATAACCTCAGATTAGCATATTGCTAACAAACTACATCAGTACAGCATTATTGTTTAGACAGAAAGGGGATTTCTTCTGTTCTAATAGCAAAAGATTTTCCCTTTTTTTCCATTTCTTTTGATCTAAGTTATAATTTTTTACAGAGAGGTACAGAGTTGGTGTTAGATATTAAATATCTTATTTTTGTTGAATTATTTTGTTTCAGTTTTCAGCTTGTGTTATGTATATTTGAGCAATTTTACATACAGTATGTCTAATGACATGTTGAATCTCGGAGGCTGTGCTGTAGAGAGAAAGTCTCTTGTGTGAGGAGTGTGTGTGTGTGTGTGTGTGTGTGTGTGTGTGTGTGTGTGTGTGTGTGTGTTTGAGGGTTAAGCCCAAAGTATACTGCGGTTTTTAAGCATACACGAGGGTCCGCGTACAGTGTGTGTGACGCAAATTTCATCTCCAGAATAGCATGTCGCACTTGTGCACCGAGTTGGTTTTGCACTAATCAGTTGTTCCACTAGGTGGCAATACAGGCAATTGTCTTTACAGTAGGAAACTAAACTCAGAGCGGTAGTTCGTTGTTGTTCCGTCTCTTTAGTCACTTCATGAGCATTTTACTATTTCATTTGAGAAAAACTACGTCATATCAAAATCAAAGCTCTTCATGGCAACCCGTCATAATAAAAGTCCTGTTTAACTTGAAGAAATTGTGACTGAAATATATTACTCAACGCTACATCTCAATGTAATAATAGTACTAACACTAATCATTTTCCATGTTTTAATTTTAAAGGTAAAGCTCAGTTGCACTTTATTTGACAAAAAAAGTTTTATTTCATATGATTAAAAAATAAATTAAATGAGTGTTTTATGCCTTCATTTGATTGCCAAAAAAATTGAAATGTACAAAATAAATTATAAATTGTTTTTATGAATTTAATTAATTAGACATGCTTTTTGATCATTAAAATGAAATGAAACCACAAAACTTTAAAAAAAATGAATTTGGTAAAAATCAAACGTTATTTGAGCGAGGAAAAAATCAAACGTATGATCATTACTGTAATGACCCTAAAAGTCTCATGATCATTACTGTAATGACCCTAAACGTCTCATGATCATTACCGTAATGACTCTAAAAGTCTCATGATTATTACCGTAATGACCCTAAAAATCTCATGATCATTACCCTAAACGTCTCATGATCATTACTGTAATGACCCTAAAAATCTCATGATCATTACTGTAATGACCCTAAACGTCTCATGATCATTACCGTAATGACTCTAAAAGTCTCATGATTATTACCGTAATGACCCTAAAAATCTCATGATCATTACCCTAAACGTCTCATGATCATTACTGTAATGACCCTAAAAATCTCATGATCATTACCCTAAACGTCTCATGATCATTACTGTAATGACCCTAAAAATCTCATGATCATTACCCTAAACGTCTCATGATCATTACTGTAATGACCCTAAAAATCTCATGATCCTTACCGTAATGACCCTAAACAGCTCATGATCATTACCGTAATGACCCTAAACGTCTCATGATCATTACCGTAATGAGCCTAAACGTCTCATAATCATTACCGTAATGACCCTAAACGTCTCATGATCATTACCGTAATGACCCTAAACGTCTCATGATCATTACCGTAATGACCCTAAACGTCTCATGATCATTACCGTAATGACCCTAAATGTCTCATGATCATTACCGTAATGACCCTAAACGTCTCATGATCATTACCGTAATGACCCTAAACGTCTCATGATCATTACCGTAATGACCCTAAACAGCTCCTGATCATTACCGTAATGACCCTAAACGTCTCATAATCATTACCGTAATGACCCTAAACGTCTCATGATCATTACCGTAATGACCCTAAACGTCTCATGATCATTACCGTAATGACCCTAAACGTCTCATGTTCATTACCGTAATGTGAAAAAAGTTTCACATCATTTAAACTAAATAATAACGTATTTCATAGTATTTCGTTTTTCTTAAACTTTTAATAAATTGTTAAATTAGAGAGAAATAGCGCAGACGCAGCACAAAGATGAAACTTACAGCGCACGCTATCAAATGGAGTATACCCTGAACGGCTACGTGCATTCACATGCTAGCGCACGCGTGAAAAGCGAAGTATACTTTGGGCTTCAGCAGCACGTCTGCCTCTCAGGAACGAGTTCTAGACAAATGCGCAGATATTTGTGCTTGTACGGCAGACTTGAAGAGACTCAAAGCTGATAAACTCACTTCCATTGTCTCCTCAGTTTCAGTGTTGATATGAAACCAAAGCACATGGTACCAGTGTCCTGCACTGACCTTCGACCCTGCTAGAGGGCTCTTTTTATTTTAGTGCATTACTTAACCTTATTCCACTTCTGTCTTTTATAACATTGGCTTGTTTCCCATGATATGAATGTTTTGTGTAGCGCTACAGCTCTCATTATAGCAGAGAGAGCCGGATCTGAGGATGGGGCCGTGATGTCCTGGCATTAATGTAGCCGTGTCTCTGTTTACAGCCCTTCGCTTGCCTGCTGTCACGTCTGTTACACTCGTAAAACACAGGGAATAGTCTGTTGCTACTTCGTTTTTGTTGACTCTGTGAAATGGGAACAGATGCAACGCTGTTTCCTGTACACAAACTGCTGAACATACTCTGGATGGTGTTTTCCAGAGAGGATCTGGAGCTTCTCCATCCTTGAGTCACAGGAAGTGTTGGAGTGTCACTGAAGTGTAGATTAGCGGATCACTGAACTAAGGCTGGGCAACAAGCGTGTGAATCTCACAGGTCATTTTACAGCCCAGGAGCAAAAGAAAGATGACGTTTTGTGTAAATTAAATTAAGCCTATTTATGAGACTATGATGTTTTTGCATTTTGATTTTATGACAATTAAGCAAATTTCCCCCTCAAAATGTTCGTTCGCATTACTCTAGTACAGGAATGACAATCAGACACAATAATGGATATATACATTAAAATAATTATCGGCATACATTTTTCTTTTAATATTATTAATCGGCATAAATTCAGGACAACAAATGGAAAGGACTGTATATATGTGTGTGTGTGTAGTAGGTATATTTATATTACACACGTACAAACACACACACGTTGTATATATAATGTGTGTGTCTCTGGTTTTATATATATATATATATTTTTTTTATATATATATATATATACAATTATGTGTGTCTGTATGTGTGTGTGTGTGTATATATATATTTTTTTTTGTGTGTGTTATATATATATATATATCAAAATTACACACACTCATTATATATACACGTTATGTTTGTATGTGTGTGTGTATATATATATATATTTGTTTTGTGTGTGTGTGTTAATTTTATATATATATATATATATATATATATATATACACATACATTATATATATACTTTAAGTATACGTCATTTGGTAGTGAAATTGATCCTGGGTGTTTTCCGTGAGATTCACCCGATCTGTTTCCGCTCGAGCCGGTGTTGTAGCGTTCCTGACAGTATTTATCATGTTATGGTTCACAGGAGTATTATATTGCATTAATAACACTGTATTTTTCTGTCCATCTGTCATTGTGACCAGTCGACCACAGGAGTGATGAAGTGTGGTGAAGTAAGGGCATTACTGCAATGATTGTACTGACACTTTTTACCGCGTGATTGGTGTAAGGCTGGTGTACTGCATTCACTGACATGCAAACTAAATGTGTGTTTGGGTAGCAGGGGTTGTGTTGTAATCCCTGAAAATGCCACAGATGTCTACCCTACAGTCTCGCATCATCTCCGATGCAAGAAGGAGGTCAAGACTGCTTTAGTGTGCGACGAATAAACAAACTGCAACTGCAATCGTGTAACGTGTGGTTTATGCTTTAACTCAAATACTGTCTTAGTTCTAAACAAAATGCTCTTTCCTGTTTAACCAGGTAACAATCTTAGCAACTCAAATGTAGTGGTTTATAACATCAAATCAAGGTTTTCTCATCTCTAGTCACACATGAAGGGCGTAGGGGGAGCACACCCGGCCGAAGAGCGCATGCATCCGCCTCTGCTCCCGCTCTCTGTGATGACGCTCTTTTAACACGAGCTGCCACGCTGCGAGGTGCAGTGGACAGTGCATCTATGAACAACAGAACAGCATTAAAACACAAGCTCTGCTGAAAGGCACTGACCTTTATTTCCTGCTAAACCTCCCAAAATGTACAGCAGGAAACCTGAACACAAACATCTAGGAAACACTGTTAGCGCTAATAACAAACAAACAAACATGATGAAGAAAGTCAAATCACTGATTAGTTCAACGCGTTATACAATAACTACTATAATCTCCTGATAAATTAGAGTTACATAAAATAGTTCACAGTTCAGATATTTGTCACACGTCATCCCAAACTTTTATTTTTGTTTTGGTGGGGTTTAAATGATTAGTTCACTTTAAAATTAAAGTTCCCTGATGATTTCCTCACCCTCATCTCATCCAAGATGTTCATGTCTTTCTTCAGTCGAAAAGAAATGAAGTTTTTTGAGGAAAACATTCCAGGATTTTTCTCCGCATAATGGACTTCAGTGGCAACCAATGGCGGTTGAAGGTGATGATCATTACCGTAATATGACAAAAAAAATCTCATGATCATTACCGTAATTACAAAACATCATGATCATTACCATAATGACAAAAATCTTATGATCATTACCATAATTTTACAAAAAACATCATGATCATTACCGTAATGACAAATCTTATGATCATTACCATAATTTTACAAAAAACATCATGATCAATACAGTAATGACAAATCTCATGATCAATACAGTAATGACAAATCTCATGATCATTACCGTAATGACAAACCTCATGATCATTACCGTAATGACAAACCTCATGATCATTACCGTAATGACAAACCTCATGATCATTACCGTAATGACAAACCTCATGATCATTACCGTAATGACAAATCTAATGATCATTACCGTAATGACAAATCTCATGATCATTACCGTAATGACAAATCTCATGATCATTACCGTAATGACAAATCTCATGATCATTACCGTAATGACAAACCTCATGATCATTACCGTAATGACAAATCTCATGACCATTACCGTAATGACAAACCTCATGATCATTACCGTAATGACAAACCTCATGATCATTACCGTAATGACAAATCTCATGATCATTACCGCAATGACAAATCTCATGATCATTACCGTAATGACAAATCTCATGATCATTACCGCAATGACAAATCTCATGATCATTACCGTAATGACAAATCTCATGATCATTACCGTAATGACAAATCTCATGATCATTACCGTAATGACAAATCTCATGATCATTACCGTAATGACAAATCTCATGATCATTACCGTAATGACAAATCTCATGATCATTACCGTAATGACAAATCTCATGATCATTACCGTAATTTGACAAATCTCTCATGATCATAACCGTAATTTGAAAAAAATCTCATGATCATTACCGTAATTTAACAAAAATCTCATGATCATTACTGTAATATGACAAAAATCTCATGATCATTACCGTAATTTGACAAATCTCTCATGATCATAACCGTAATTTGAAAAAAATCTCATGATCATTACCGTAATTTAACAAAAATCTCATGATCATTACTGTAATATGACAAAAATCTCATGATCATTACTGTAATATGACAAAAATCTCATGATCATTACCGTAATTTGACAAATCTCTCATGATCATTACCGTAATGACAAATAAAAATCTCATGCTCATTACCGTAATGACAAATAAAAATCTCATGATCATTACTGTAATTTGACAAATCTCTCATGATCATAACCGTAATTTAACAAAAATCTCATGATCATTACTGTAATATGACAAAAATCTCATGATCATTACCGTAATTTGATAACTCTCATGATCATAACCGTAATTTGAAAAAAATATCATGATCATTACCGTAATGATCATGAGATTTGTCAAATTACGGTAATGATCATGAGATTATTTTGTGTCATTACGGTAATGATCATGAGATTTTTGTCAAATTACGGTAATGATCATGAGATTTGTCAAATTACGGTAATGATAATTTGACAAATCTCATGATCATTACCGTAATATGACAATCTCATGATCATTACTGTATTGGTCCGACATCGCTGTTTAGCCTTTTTTTGCTAAAGGATGTTTGTATTAGTCTTCACACGAGTGCTTCATAAACACTGGGGCGGGACTTCTGCCTACATCACGTGACCTTTCCAACGTGATTACGCAATCCATGGCCGTCGCAGAGCAGCACCAGATGAGCAATTAAGGTAAAGAAGTATATTCATATTTATTATTTTCTTGAAAATGTGGCCGATGGTTTGTGTAGATCAGACTCTATTCCTCTGGGGTCGGTCAGAGCCTCTGAAGCCCTTCCTCTGAAACTGCAGTGATTTGGACCTTCAACCGTTGGTTCCCATTGAAGTCCATTATGTGGAGAAAAATCCTGGAATGTTTTCCTCAAAAAACTTCATTTCTTTTCAACAGAAGAAAGAAACACATGAACTTCTTGGATGAGATGGGGGTGAGGAAATCATCAGGACATTTTCATTTTGAACTGAACGAATCCTTTAACAGATCATTCATAAATATTATTGATTTGACGGGTGAGAGCAAAACTTGAGCTGAATAATAGCACTATTGTCTTCTGCTGAAATTTAATTTGTTTCATAATTAATGTATTTTCTGGAGGACGAAACCTGCAAAAACAGTTAATAAATAAATACACAAAGAATAGAAACAAATGTTTTATGCAGTATTTTGCGCATAAACAATAGCTGTGTTTCCATCCAAAGTTATGAATTTAGGTTATTTTCTTTGAAACAGCTCTGTAAATAACGTGTGACGACTTGGCTATATTTTTTTGGGGAGATATTTCGAAGAATGTTCACGCTGCTCTTTTTCATCCAGTGAAAGCAGGCAAAAGCTCAAGACATGAAAGCATCATTACAGTCGTTGAGCCAAATATTCAAGTTATTCAAGGGCAATAATAAAAAGCTATTTTATATTTCAGTCATGTGACCGCGCACAAGTACGTACTTACATCCTGCCCAACTTTGCGTTTTGTGAGGTGACACGGATTCGAAACAGCACAAGGGCGAGTCAATGATAACAGATTTGATTTGTGAACTATTTAGGTGAACTACTGCTTTAAATCTACACTAAAATCCTGCTTTCACCAAACACTAGCAGCCAACAAAAGACTTTCATGATAAAAAAGGTCAAATAAACAAACCCTGAATTGGTTAACTTTTGTTATATAAAAAATATACATCTACAGAAAAGGAACTAAACTAAGCTACGGCAGACAGATCTGCTGTTTTCTACATGTTTTGCTTTCTATTGCTCTCAATTTCTGAGAGAAATATCCCAGCCGTGAAACACGATTAGCAACGACACCCTTTGCAGCGAAAGACATTATTAGCCCCATCTGTGCACAGGCTTTTATTCAAGCAGCTGAGAAGTCCCAGAAGCCTCTTTGTCAGTGGGCGATATCTTCTGACCCCTAGTATGGGTTTGTACCGGGGCTTTCCTCCAACAAAGAGGGGCTGATCCCATTGTTTAGGCTTTTCTCAGTTCTTTCAAGAGGCTGTGAGAAAAAAGTGCCGGGGTCACAAGAAAACTGCACACATTGCTGTCTCCCTCTCTCCATGGCAACCAGATGTGAGGGATGGAAACCAGCCATCATTACCATAAGAGGGTTTTTGTTTTTTGAGGATCTCAAAATCTGATGTTCTTGTATTCCCACCCAATGGTTCTGTTGGTAAGGCTATATTTTACCGGTGTCATTGTGACGTGTGTCTAACCCTACAGCGTCTAACCCTACAGCGAGTAGTTAGTACTCAGTACTTACACTGTAACACTGACACTTTAAAATAAAGGGTTAAACTTCATTACAATTATATATTTAAGTACTGAGTAATATTAAATTAACAACATGTACTTACTATAGGGTTTGGGTGAGGGTTAGTTGCATGTAATTATGCATAATTTACTGTTATTACTATGTTAAGTGCATGCAACATAAAACACTGTAAAAAAGTGTTACCATTATAGATTTAGATGGACTCGTATAATAGCTGTAAACAAATATTTGATAACGCTACAAACGTTGGCAAAGGTCTATAGACACTGAGCCGCCATCTTGGAACGGTCCGTGTGTCGCCCATAGAAACAGCCACTAATGAGGCATCTATGTACATATCTCTATGGTCTATAGTATCACATCTCAAAAAATAAAAAGGGTAAAAATGGAATTAAATACTTATAGCTGCCTTCAAGTCATGTTAGCATGATCGTCAGGGTTGCCAGGTCTGTGTAACAAAACTAGCCCAATAATCAAAACTCACAACATACCTAAAATACACATTTTACAGTCAGTGTTATGCGTTACAAACTATTTCAACTTTAAAACCACTATATAGGCCTAGGCTATTATGCAGGAAAACCACATACTTGGCAACCCTGATGATCGTATCTACAAGACTCTTGTTATAGGTCATAATTAAGTTAAGTTTTCATTGTGAATATTGACTATAGTTTAGTTGTGTCCTGCTGAAGAAGAATATTAGCCGGTTTATGAGGCGACTGTGAACAAACTACAAACTACAACACTTTGTGTGGCAGCACAAGAATGATAAAATACATGGATCTTTTGCACACATAATACTGTCCATTTTGTTACATTAACACAATTATGCCGTCCCAGAAGACTTGAAGGCAGAATACTTCCCCTGGTGGATGGGAGGGGCATAGCTTGAAAAAATTTGATGAAAGATGGTTTGGAGAAAAGATTCCCAAATCTAAACCTTTACATCCAAAAACGAAAAAAGACAGTCAGGAAAATGTGTGGTGGAAAAGAGATGAGAAACTCTAAAGTGCTCCGATATGGTGCTGTAGAAGGACAGTGTGGACACCAGGACAGAAGAGATGTTAACACCGTGGACTGATGCCTTTCCTCCCCAGATACCGCAGGACTGCAAAGTTATAGGTGGTGGACACAGTATATGTGAGCTGAAGAGAGAAAGACAGAAACACAAGATAATAAATATGAATATGACCCAGTGACAACAAGAGATGTGACGATATTTCTAGGGTGTAGCTATGTGACGATATTTCTAGGGTGTAGCTATGTGACGATATTTCTAGAGTATTGCTATGTGACGGTATTTCTAGGGTGTAGCTATGTGACGATATTTCTAGAGTATTGCTATGTGACGATATTTCTAGGGTGTAGCTATGTGACGATATTTCTAGAGTATTGCTATGTGACGATATTTCTAGGGTGTAGCTATGTGACGATATTTCTAGAGTATTGCTATGTGACGATATTTCTAGGGTGTAGCCATGTGACGGTATTTCTAGAGTATTGCTATGTGACGATATTTCTAGGGTGTAGCTATGTGACGATATTTCTATTGTGTAGTTATGTGACGGTATTTCTAGGGTGTAGCTATGTGATGATATTTCTAGGGTGTAGCTACGTGATGATATTTCTAGGGTGTAGCTATGTGACGGTATTTCTAGGGTGTAGCTATGTGACGATATTTCTAGGGTGTAGCTATGTGACGATATTTCTAGAGTATTGCTATGTGACGATATTTCTAGGGTGTAGTTATGTGACGATATTTCTAGGGTGTAGCTATGTGACGATATTTCTAGGGTGTAGTTATGTGACGATATTTCTAGGGTGTAGCTATGTGACGATATTTCTAGGGTGTAGTTATGTGACGATATTTCTAGGGTGTAGCTATGTGACGGTATTTCTAGGGTGTAGCTATGTGACGGTATTTCTAGGGTGTAGCTATGTGACGATATTTCTAGAGTATTGCTATGTGACGATATTTCTAGGGTGTAGCTATGTGACGATATTTCTAGGGTGTAGCTATGTGATGATATTTCTAGGGTGTAGCTATGTGACGATATTTCCAGGGTGTAGCTATGTGACGATATTTCTAGGGTGTAGTTATGTGACGATATTTCTAGGGTGTAGCTATGTGACGGTATTTCTAGGGTGTAGCTATGTGACGATATTTCTAGAGTATTGCTATGTGACGATATTTCTAGGGTGTAGCTATGTGACGATATTTCTAGGGTGTAGCTATGTGATGATATTTCTAGGGTGTAGCTATGTGACGATATTTCTAGGGTGTAGCTATGTGACGATATTTCTAGGGTGTAGCTATGTGACGATATTTCTAGGGTGTAGTTATGTGACGATATTTCTAGGGTGTAGCTATGTGACGATATTTCTAGAGTATTGCTATGTGACGATATTTCTAGGGTGTAGCCATGTGACGGTATTTCTAGAGTATTGCTATGTGACGATATTTCTAGGGTGTAGCTATGTGACGATATTTCTAGGGTGTAGTTATGTGACGGTATTTCTAGGGTGTAGCTATGTGATGATATTTCTAGGGTGTAGCTACATGACGATATATCTAGGGTGTAGTTATGTGACGATATTTCTAGGGTGTAGCTATGTGACGGTATTTCTAGGGTGTAGCTATGTGACGATATTTCTAGAGTATTGCTATGTGACGATATTTCTAGGGTGTAGCTATGTGACGATATTTCTAGGGTGTAGCTATGTGATGATATTTCTAGGGTGTAGCTATGTGACGATATTTCTAGAGTATTGCTATGTGACGATATTTCTAGAGTATTGCTATGTGACGATATTTTTAGAGTATTGCTGTGACGATATTTCTATGGTGTAGCCATGTGACGGTATTTCTAGGGTGTAGCCATGTGACGGTATTTCTAGGGTGTAGCTATGTGACGATATTTCTAGGGTGTAGCCATGTGACGGTATTTCTAGGGTGTTGCCATGTGACGGTATTTCTAGGGTGTTGCCATGTGACGGTATTTCTAGGGTGTAGCTATGTGACGATATTTCTAGAGTATTGCTATGTGACGATATTTCTAGGGTGTTGCCATGTGACGATATTTCTAGAGTATTGCTATGTGACGATATTTCTAGGGTGTAGCCATGTGACGGTATTTCTAGGGTGTTGCCATGTGACGGTATTTCTAGGGTGTAGCTATGTGACGATATTTCTAGAGTATTGCTATGTGACGATATTTCTAGAGTATTGCTATGTGACGATATTTTTAGGGTGTAGCCATGTGACGATATTTCTAGGGTGTAGATATGTGATGATATTTCTAGAGTGTAGCCATGTGACGGTATTTCTAGGGTGTTGCCATGTGACGGTATTTCTAGGGTGTAGCTATGTGATGATATTTCTAGAGTGTAGCTATGTGACGATATTTCTAGGGTGTAGCTATGTGACGGTATTTCTAGGGTGTTGCCATGTGACGGTATTTCTAGGGTGTAGCTATGTGACGATATTTCTAGAGTATTGCTATGTGACGATATTTCTAGGGTGTTGCCATGTGACGATATTTCTAGAGTATTGCTATGTGACGATATTTCTAGGGTGTAGCCATGTGACGGTATTTCTAGGGTGTTGCCATGTGACGGTATTTCTAGGGTGTTGCCATGTTACTGTATTTCTAGGGTGTAGCTATGTGACGATATTTCTAGGGTGTAGCCATGTGACGGTATTTCTAGGGTGTAGCTATGTGATGATATTTCTAGAGTATTGCTATGTGACGATATTTCTAGGGTGTAGCCATGTGACGGTATTTCTAGGGTGTTGCCATGTGACGGTATTTCTAGGGTGTAGCTATGTGACGATATTTCTAGAGTATTGCTATGTGACGATATTTCTAGGGTGTTGCCATGTGACGATATTTCTAGAGTATTGCTATGTGACGATATTTCTAGGGTGTAGCCATGTGACGGTATTTCTAGGGTGTTGCCATGTGACGGTATTTCTAGGGTGTAGCTATGTGACGATATTTCTAGAGTATTGCTATGTGACGATATTTCTAGAGTATTGCTATGTGACGATATTTCTAGGGTGTAGCCATGTGACGATATTTCTAGGGTGTAGCTATGTGACGATATTTCTAGAGTTTAGCTATGTGACGATATTTCTAGAGTATTGCTATGTGACGATATTTCTAGAGTATTGCTATGTGATGATATTTCTAGGGTGTAGCCATGTGACGATATTTCTAGGGTGTAGCTATGTGATGATTTTTCTAGAGTGTAGCCATATGACGGTATTTCTAGGGTGTTGCCATGTGATGGTATTTCTAGGGTGTAGCTATGTGACGATATTTCTAGGGTGTAGCCATGTGACGGTATTTCTAGGGTGTAGCTATGTGACGATATTTCTAGGGTGTAGCCATGTGACGGTATTTCTAGGGTGTTGCCATGTGACGGTATTTCTAGGGTGTTGCCATGTGACGGTATTTCTAGGGTGTAGCTATGTGACGATATTTCTAGAGTATTGCTATGTGACGATATTTCTAGGGTGTTGCCATGTGACGATATTTCTAGAGTATTGCTATGTGACGATATTTCTAGGGTGTAGCCATGTGACGGTATTTCTAGGGTGTTGCCATGTGACGGTATTTCTAGGGTGTAGCTATGTGACGATATTTCTAGAGTATTGCTATGTGACAGAATTTCTAGGGTGTTGCCATGTGACGGTATTTCTAGGGTGTAGCTATGTGACGATATTTCTAGAGTATTGCTATGTGACGATATTTCTAGAGTATTGCTATGTGACAGAATTTCTAGGGTGTTGCCATGTGACGGTATTTCTAGGGTGTAGCTATGTGATGATATTTTTAGGGTGTAGCCATGTGACGATATTTCTAGGGTGTAGATATGTGATGATATTTCTAGAGTGTAGCCATGTGACGGTATTTCTAGGGTGTTGCCATGTGACGGTATTTCTAGGGTGTAGCTATGTGATGATATTTCTAGAGTGTAGCTATGTGACGATATTTCTAGGGTGTAGCTATGTGACGATATTTCTAGAGTATTGCTATGTGACGATATTTCTAGAGTATTGCTATGTGACGATATTTCTAGGGTGTAGCCATGTGACGGTATTTCTAGGGTGTTGCCATGTGATTATATTTCTAGGGTGTATCTATGTGACAATATTTCTAGGGTGTGGCTATGTGATTATATTTCTAGGGTGTAGCTATGCTATGTGACGATATTTCTAGGGTGTAGCTATGTGACGATATTTCTAGAGTATTGCTATGTGACGATATTTCTAGAGTATTGCTATGTGACAGAATTTCTAGGGTGTTGCCATGTGACGGTATTTCTAGGGTGTAGCTATGTGACAATATTTTTAGGGTGTAGCCATGTGACGATATTTCTAGGGTGTAGATATGTGATGATATTTCTAGAGTGTAGCCATGTGACGGTATTTCTAGGGTGTTGCCATGTGACGGTATTTCTAGGGTGTAGCTATGTGATGATATTTCTAGAGTGTAGCTATGTGACGATATTTCTAGGGTGTAGCTATGTGACGATATTTCTAGAGTATTGCTATGTGACGATATTTCTAGGGTGTAGCCATGTGACGGTATTTCTAGGGTGTTGCCATGTGATTATATTTCTAGGGTGTATCTATGTGACAATATTTCTAGGGTGTGGCTATGTGATTATATTTCTAGGGTGTAGCTATGCTATGTGACGATATTTCTAGGGTGTAGCCATGTGACGATATTTCTAGTGTGTAACTATGTGACGATATTTCTAGAGTATTGCTATGTGACGATATTTCTAGGGTGTAGCCATGTGACGGTATTTCTAGGGTGTTGCCATGTGATTATATTTCTAGGGTGTATCTATGTGACAATATTTCTAGGGTGTGGCTATGTGATTATATTTCTAGGGTGTAGCTATGTGACGATATTTCTAGAGTATTGCTATGTGACGATATTTCTAGGGTGTAGCCATGTGACGGTATTTCTAGGGTGTTGCCATGTGATTATATTTCTAGGGTGTATCTATGTGACAATATTTCTAGGGTGTGGCTATGTGATTATATTTCTAGGGTGTAGCTATGCTATGTGACGATATTTCTAGGGTGTAGCCATGTGACGATATTTCTAGGGTGTAACTATGTGACGATATTGCTAGGGTTTAGCTATGTAATGTACATTTGGGAATGCATATAAAGTCTGACGCGCTTTGTCTTTCATAGCGAAGTGTTGCACTGTTATCATTTACATGCGTGGAGCGCCTCAGCAGCTGAGAGTTAGTGTTGCTTATAACGTTCATCTGGGGACACAATATGCGCCATTTCACCAGATTTGTAACATAAATCATTTTTAGCCTATCTATGCCAACACAGGAGAATACATCAACACGTTTATATGCAAACTGTTGTTCATTGCGATTTCAAAATAAAAGTTTTAACTCGCTAAGAAGTGTCTAAATAAAGAGGTCGTAAAGAAGTGGCTAAATATTAAAGATTAAGTAGATATTTGAATTAAATGATGTTTGGTCAATTTTAAACAAGGATTTGATCATGCTGTAGAGTGTAACAACAATCACCAGGCTGTTGGCGCCATCTGCTGGCATTAGTTATAATACACAATGTACATAAGATGATAATGATTACAATATGTATTTTAACAGAGTTGCTCAATAAATTGATACAATTACTTGCTTTTGATAATTCATTTACCCAATTATTATTGCCCCATTGTTATTATATAATTATTTTAAGTCATTTTAAAGGTTATTTTTATTGCCGCAAAAAAAGATGCGACAATTAATCAAAATAATATCAAAACAATTGCTGATTACTCAAAATAATCGTTAGTGACAGCCCTAGATTAGTTAAAACATTTCGAAATGTGACTGCATTGAAAAAGACGATTTTTACAGTCCTCCATTTTGTCATTGAAGATTTCATAAAAAATATTGTTAAAATCATCTCGTCTCATTCTCGTGATTGTGCATCGTCTTGTGAGGTAGGTGTATCATCACACCCCTTTTTACCATAGATATGTATATGTAGATGCCACATTCACTCCAGACACATTGGAGCGGTCTGCCATCTTGGAACGGTCAGCATGTCGTCACTCACTCAAAAGTAGGAAGATTTGGAGTTTTCCCAAGATAACACAACATTGAACAGCTTCTAGTTGTAAAAACTGACAAGATTTAAACTCCCGAAGAAAATCAACTTGCTCTCAACTGTTTACGGATAGGCTTTGACCTTTCCAATATGGTGGGTGGCTTGCTTATAGCAGCCCATAGTAACAGCCGCTAATGAGGCTAATCTATGTATATATACACTCACCTAAAGGATTATTAGGAACACCTGTTCAATTTGTCATTAATGCAATTATCTAATCAACCAAATCACATGGCAGTTGCTTCAATGCATTTAGGGGTGTGGTCCTGGTCAAGACAATCTCCTGAACTCCAAACTGAATGTCAGAATGGGAAAGAAAGGGGATTTAAGCAATTTTGAGCGTGGCATGGTTGTTGGTGCCAGACGGGCCGGTCTGAGTATTTCACAATCTGCTCAGTTACTGGGATTTTCACGCACAACCATTTCTAGGGTTTACAAAGAATGGTGTGAAAAGGGAAAAGCATCCAGTATGAGGCAGTCCTGTGGGCCAAAATGCCTTGTTGATGCTAGAGGTCAGAGGAGAATGGGCCGACTGATTCAAGCTGATAGAAGAGCAACTTTGACTGAAATAACCACTCGTTACAACCGAGGTATGCAGCAAAGCATTTGTGAAGCCACAGCACGCACAACCTTGAGGCGGATGGGCTACAACAGCAGAAGACCCCACCGGGTACCACTCATCTCCACTACAAATAGGAAAAAGAGGCTACAATTTGCAAAAGCTCACAAAAATTGGGCAGTTGAAGACTGGAAAAATGTTGCCTGGTCTAATGAGTCTCGATTTCTGTTGAGACATTCAGATGGTAGAGTCAGAATTTGGCGTAAACAGAATGAGAACATGGATCCATCATGCCTTGTCACCACTGTGCAGGCTGGTGGTGGTGGTGTAATGGTGTGGGGGATGTTTTCTTGGCACACTTTAGGCCCCTTAGTGCCAATTGGGCATGGTTTAAATGCCACGGCCTACCTGAGCATTGTTTCTGACCATGTCCATCCCTTTATGACCACCATGTGCCCATCCTCTGATGGCTACTTCCAGCAGGATAATGCCCCATGTCACAAAGCTCCAATCATTTCAAATTGGTTTCTTGAACATGACAATGAGTTCACTGGACTAAAATGGCCCCCACAGTCCCCAGATCTCAACCCAATAGAGCATCTTTGGGATGTGGTGGAACGGGAGCTTCGTGCCCTGGATGTGCATCCCACAAATCTCCATCAACTGCAAGATGCTATCCTATCAATATGGGCCAACATTTCTAAAGAATGCTTTCAGCACCTTGTTGAATCAATGCCACGTAGAATTAAGGCAGTTCTGAAGGCCAAAGGGGGTCAAACACAGTATTAGTATGCTGTTCCTAATAATCCTTTAGGTGAGTGTATACCTATGGTTTTTACCATATTTTTTCTAGAGAGTTGTGGGGGTTCAGAGAAATTTAGCGCCCAAACGTCAGACAGACATGTGTGGTCATGACATTTTCACAGAGCCGAAAATTCCCTCCAAACACAAAATAAACTGAAAAACAGAGTTCTCACAATCATCCAAGGCATTTCTAGCCACAACTGAGGACAATAATTCACAGCCAGCCCTTTAATAAATGCAGGAACAGAATTCCTCGACACCTACGGGAATGGCGTCATGAAAACACACTGTGATTGTGTTCTGTTCTGCACACTCACCAGAGCCAAGACCGTCATCCCCGCTCCAGCGAAGGCAGCGATGTACAGGTCATAGGTCAGGAAAAACTGAAAAACAAGTCGAGGACGAAACGTGACATCCCGAACACTCACAGCCTGAATGTTTGATCTTAGCTTTGAGTTTGACAAAGCTTTGAGGAAGGTTTTCCGGGAAGACATTGAATGGACGTCTTACCTCTCTTGTCTTGCACACATTCGACAGGGTCATCCCACAAACCTTTCCTGGCACTGCTTTCCATGGGAGTAAACCTTAGAGAGACACAGAACACTGTGTAACCATGAAAAATATCCCATTTGTGTGAGTATAAATAGCACCACGTTTAGCGAAGTCATTTCAAACAACGCATTTCAAGTGTGCCATCACACTGTACACACGGTCAATGATAATTAATAATGGAAATATCTAGCCGGTGTGTTTGTTTTCTTATGGTTATGAATGTTTATACTTTTTACAAGAAATTGAATGACTCTAAAAATGACAATCAAGTAGCCTAACAAAGTCGTAACATCCCAGATAGCACACGTACGTCTGCAAGATGTCTGTTAAAGATCACTTAATCTGGAAAGCATCTTCTGTTTACAAACATCTGATGGACGTCTTTAAGATGTCAGTTTTTCATACATTCTAAATCATAAACATCTTAAAGACATTGTTTAAATGTCTATTTGACATCTGACAGGAAACGTTCAATAGACTTATTGCAGATGAGCAAACACTCTAAAAAATACGTCTTCCAGATGTAAACACGCACATCAAATAGACGTCTCCGAGATGTATGTGTGCTATCTGGGATACTTTCCACCTTCCACAGGCGAGTGTTAAATCAAGTTAAATTATAATCATTAAGTTAAGAAATATTTCATAATTCATAAATATAATTCGATTTGTAGGGAGTCGTCACACTACACAGCATTTTACAACTAAAATGAACCTAACCATGTCATAAAAAGGTCAAATTATTATATTTAAGAGACTTAATTATTGACTTAGACACAGTCTCTATAATATCATTTCCAGTTTTATGTGTTTTTCTGCAATATTAATTAATATTTAATATGTATTTTTTAAATATTAATAAACAGTGAAATAATTTGGTTACATTTCTTAATTTTAAAAAAACATGCCAAACTTAAGATGGTTTAAGATGATTCAAATGGGGATTTGTCTTAATTATGATGACATTTTTGACTGTAAAATCTAAATTAATTATAATTTGTAGATTTAAAAAAATAAAAAATAAATTTTTAATGAATGAATAGATCCGGGAAAAAGTAAGCGTCATGTCATTGACCCATGTTTTGAATTATTAGGGTCACATGGCATTTATGGCTCAGCTGATTGGATATCTCGGCTGCCTTCATTCTGTGCTTATTAAGGATGCATTAAGCGCATCCTTCGCCTCCTCCAATCACCCACAATTCTTTGCACTCATTCCATTTTACAGGAAAATGCCGTAAAATGAGCCGGGATTGAGCTTTCCAGAGTTTGTTACCCTTACGAAAATTAACCATGGTTTTATTGTAGTAAAAATGTAGTAACCATGGTTTTTTGGCTAATTGAATACCATTTATATAACTACAGTTTTACCACAAATACCATGGTTAAACTGTGGTTAGAGAAGCAAAACCATGGTTAATTTGCGGTTACCATGGTTTTACTACAATAACCATGGTTTTTTGGTTTTATTTGTAGTAAAACCATGGTTTATTTTCGTAAGGGTAATAAATGTAAGACACTGCACTGCATTAATAGAAAGTCAGTTAACACATGCAGCATTACATTTGAGAAGCACCCATAGACTTTCTTTGGCTAATGCACAAAATGGCACCTCATGCAACAACAACAACAACAACAACAACAACAACAACATGTGAAATCAAGTATTCACGTCCTTCTTTCCAGAGAACATCAGGACACTTCAATCAACAGGACTTGAATCATTATCACAGAGCTGCGATATAAAATGTGTAAGAGACAGAACAGGTGAAGGGGTCATTACCGTACTGTCTGGCATCAATGCACAGCTGGTTGATGCTGGAGGGCGTCTCAGAGAGGAAGTTGATAGTCTGACAGGTGTTTGCCATGTTGTAGAAGAAATACACAGGAATCGCAGAGAGGGAGAACACCAGCAACCAGACTACGACCAGGAGGTATGTGATCACGATGAACTGTGGGAGGAATGCATATAAATATCAGTTTAATTCAGTAGTGACGTCACTTATGCTTATTCAACAGGTTTAACTTCATGACACAACATGCAACTAGAGATGCGGGTCAATGACATGACATGTATGTGTGTCCGAATTCATTATTTTCCTAAAAAGAATTTGAATAAATACATGTCATATATCAAACTGATCTACAATATTTCCTTTATAAGAAACCCTTTTAATTTTTTTAAAATTCAATTGACTTTTTGAGTTGTGGTGTTTGAAAGACCAAAAATGTCAGGTGGTGCGACCGTCCGAACGTACAAGCAGAAAACAAAACTGCAATAATAAAGGTTCATTTTCTCAGTAAAATTCTTAATCAAATAGTTTGGCAGGATTTTACGTTAAATTCCTTATAAATGAGGGAAAATAGCGTAACAGTCCTATTTCAAAACTATTCTATTACTTAAACTTTTGTCCGAAAAATTTGACATAAAAATGCCATTTTATGCAAAGTTACTTTAAGAAAACCATGTGACAGCTGTACTTTTTACAGTTAAAAACAAAACATAAAAACTCCTAATGGAAAATTGGGTGTTTGAACAAATAGAAAAGAGTCCGTTTGTATGAATTGGACTGAAAGGGCAATACTTAAAGAAATGGAAAGGGAATTTATCATGTGATATGTGTTTTAGACACTACAATGATTCATATCTACAAGTTTTCAGTAGTACATTAAATGTTTATTATTTTAAATGAATATATGGTCGCACCACCTGACATTTTCTGGGTGGTAAAATCAGAATTAATGCTGTCTTAAAAGCTGTAAAACCCATATTAATCAACACCATACATTTTTTGGACAAAAAATGAATTTTTTGGCTTAAAATTATTATTTTTTTATCTTAAAAACCTTATTTGTCACTGACTCATGCACAATACATCGACTACCATATCGGTATCAACCGATATAAGTTCATTTTTAATGTTAATGTTATCGGTATTGGCCCGATAATAATATTGAAATATGATTGGAATCACTTCAAAAAAAGAAAATAGAGTTCAGTGCAACATGTCTGTCATATCGGATACATAAAATCATAATGAGAGCATCATAAGTGTGTGTTTGGGACATGGATTTTAATGGCGAGACTTTTGATTTTGTAATCAGGCTCTCAAATTTAGATTTGGATTTATCGCCCAATATATCGGTTATCAGCTTTCAAATATAAATTGGGTTATTGGCAAGAGCCAAAATTTATATCCCTATTCAAACGTCTCATTTTGCTCACAGGAAGAAAGTAAAGCATATGTGTTTGTAACAACACGAGGGTGTGACATTTTGGATAGTAGCCAACCTACATTGCGAATCAATCACTCACCGATGTGCTGAGACAGCGACCGCAAACTGTACTACGAAATTCTCCAACTGACTGGCGAGCAGCACTGGTGGTGTAAAAGCCTTCAGCCAGCAGGACTATACAGTACAAGAAGAAGAACGAGGCCAGGCCATAGATGATGTACTGAAAATACTCAATACTACAGGAGAGAGAGAGAGAGAGAGAGAGAGAGAGAGAGAGAGAGAGAGAGAGAGAGAGAGAGAGAGAGAGAGAGAGAGAGAGAGAGACATGTTCACAATAAAATGACTGAATTGCACATAGTTCCAAATTATACACACACTATATTGCCAAAAGTTTTGGGACGCCTGCCTTTACATGCACATGAGCTTTAATGCCATCCCATTCCTAATCCGTAGGGTTTAATATGGAGTCGGCCACCCTTTGCAGCTCTAACAGCTTCAGCTCTTCTGGGAAGGCTTTCCTCAAGGTTTAGGAGTGTGTTTATGGAGATTCTTCTAGAAGCGCGTTTGTGAGGTCAGGCACTGATGTTGGACGAGAAGGCCTGGCTCTCAGTCTCCGCTCTAATCCCAAAGGTGTTCTATCGGGTCGAGGTCAGGACTCTGTGCAGGCCAGTCCAGTTCCTCCACACCAAACTCGCTCATCCATGTCTTTATGGAGTGACGCTTTGTGCACTGGTCAGTCATGTTGGGACAGGAAGGGGCCGTCCCCAAACTGTTCCCACAAAGTTGGGAGCATGAAATTGTCCAAAATGTCTTGGTGAAGCATTAAGGAGTTCCTTTCACTGGAACTAAGAGGCCAAGCCCAACCCCACCCCATAATACCCCCTCCACCAAACTTTACACTTGGCACAATGCAGTCAGACAAGTCCCGTTCTCCTGGCAACCGCCAAACCCAGACTCATCCAAGGGATTGCCAGACAGAGAAGCGTGATTGGTCACTCAGAGAACACGTCTCCACTGCTCCAGAGTCCAGTGGTGGCGTGCTTTACCCCACTGGATCCCACGCTTTGCATTGCTCTTGGTGATGTAAGGCTTGGATGAGCTGCTCGGCTATAGAAACCCATTCCATGAAGCTCTACACACTGTTCTTGAGCTCATCTGAAGGCCACAGAAGTTTGCAGGTCTGAAGCTCTTGACTCTGCAGAAAATTGGTGACTTCTGTGACCCTCAGCATGCGCTGACCCCGCTCTGTGATTTTCACTTTGTGGCGGAGTTGCTGTTGTTCCCAATCGCTTCCACTTTGTTATAACACCACTAACAGTTGAGCGTGGAATATTTAGTAGTGAGGAAATGTCCCGAATGGACTTATTGCACAGGTGTCCACCGATCACGGCCCCACGCTTGAGTTCTCTGAGCTCCTGAGAGCGGCCCATTCTCTCACTGATGTGTGTAGAAGCGTCTGCAGGCCTAGAGCTTGAGTTATACACCTGTGGCCATGAAGGGGTTGAACACCTGAACTGAATGATTTGGAGGGGCGTCCCAATACTTTTGGCAATATAGTGTAGTTGCTATAGATACTACTGGCACGAACAGGTAGGCTAGGGTGATGAAGTCCTGATGGTCGCGGGCGAAGTAAGTCTCGATGAGTCTTTCACTCTCTGTGAGGGCCTGATGTCCACATCCGCAGAACAGAGCAATGCCAGAGAAGCACAGCAGAGTGGCCACTAGAGAGACGTATGGCACTCCTCCCAGACAGCGCATACAGCATTCATAACACCCTGAGGATTCATAACAAAGGCATGTCAAGGGTCAGCTTATCATATCAGACATTCACACATCATATTCTCCTCAGCTGTTCAAAACAGGATGCGTTTAATTTGACACCAGTAAGTTATGGTGTGCAGCAAGGCTCTGTGTTAGGCCCGCTGCGGTTTTCCTTACACAAGCTTCCCCTGGAAATATTATTAGTAAACACAAGATTAGTTTGCATTGTCATGCTGATATATGATGTATTTCTTCTAGAAATGTCAAAATGATCCAAGTTAACAAAGTGTATTAAAGAGATTAAAGACTGGATGAACAGAAATTTCCTTCACTGTAAAAAAAGTAAATAGAAATTCTTTGAAATTTACAGTAAAACCTAGCCTGAACTTTACCGTAATGTCCAGCCCACACAAATATATGATAACACACAACACTAAAATAATTCAATAAACATTATTTTAACAACATAAGATATAACCTTAATGTACAAAACTGATATCAAAAAACCCAAAAAGAAATAAATAAGAATCACACAGGGAATTCTGGCGATGTAAAGTACGCTTTTTCACCATATTACAAGATGACATTATTTCAGTTTTTGGTTCCAAAAACTGTAAATTTAACAGTGTTTTACTAAAATTACATGAATTTTCCCATTCGATCTGTTAGTTTTCCACTACTCTCAAAAAATGACTTGTTGAATTTACTCAAAAAAGCAGCGTCAAGTGGTTCCACTCAACTATATTGTGTAATTTTTATAAATAACAACTTAGTTATATGAACAAAAGAAAGTCAAGTAAAGCTGACAAAGTAAATACAAACCATTTAAATTTGTCACTGTTACACAATATTTATATGTGCAGTTTACTTAATAATGTTATGTTGAATTTATAAAAGTTTATTATGTTAGGTGAACATTTATCAATTTAATTTACCTTAATAAATTAATAGTGGAACACTATTAAATGACAACAAGCATATTTTTAGAAACAAAATCCCCAAAAATAACTTTTGAGGGCAGGAAGTCCATCCAATAAATGTGTGTAAATGAGTGCCCACAGCCTAAACACAGGCACCGCTCTTCTGCGCAATGGTAACCACAAAGTGACAGAAACTCGTCTAAATGTCCAACATAACTGAACATCAAAAACACTTACATAAACTAACAACATCTTTCCCTTTACTGAAAAACACATCAAATAACACTTCAATCCCTAAATGTTCTCTCCTAATGCAGTCCCTTGCAAAGCATGCTGGGAACTACAGATCCACTGCCCAGTTTGTTCGCTTTACTCAGCAATGTTAAGTTGACCGAACAAACACTTATTAAGTAAAGCTGACAATACTCATTTTAGTAGAAACAACTCAGTAAATTTAACTTCATTTAGTTACATGAGTTTTTAAAGTAATGTGAACAAGAATGATTTGAGTGCAACTAACAACAGTGAAAGTTCATTTTTTGAGTGCATATAGACTATAGAGTTAACATTAAAATTACAAGCAATTGTTTACAGTCTTCTATTTCATTCTGATAAAACAGAGACCTTATTCACTGGACCAAAAACCTGTACACCTTGCAATATAATTAGCATCTAGACAGCTTCAAAATGCAGTTTATAGGCCTGGTTTCACAAACAGGGTTTAGATTAAGCCAGGATTAGGCCTTAGTTCAATTAGGACATTGAAGTAGCTTTAATAAACGTGCCTTTAGAAACATTACTGGTGTGCATCTTGAGACAAAACAATGGCACTGACATATTTTAAGAACAGCTCAAACATGCATAGATTAAGCCTGGTCTGTGAAACCAGAGGCTAGAGTTTTCAGGTCACATCTCTATAATGGCCTGTTAAGTCCCAAATCGATGATACAATATTGCTCCTTTGTATTTTACACATCTTTATCACATTGCAATCCAAGTTTTTTTTCTGTTTGAAATTTTTAGGACTCCATTTTAATGATTTTATACAATTTTAGCAATCAAAAAACATGTCTAAATTAATTGAAATCCTGAAACTTATACAATTTGACAACAATTTATTACAAGTTTAACATGTTTAGGGCCCTATGAAATAAGTTTTATTCATTTTTTTAAATTCTGTTTTCTGCTTTAAGTTTTAAATTTTAATATTCAAAAAGCATTTCTAATTAATTGAATTCATAAAAACCTAATTTTCATTACTATGACATTTTTCTGTGCAATCAAATTAAGGCCTTAAACATTAATTGAATTGATCTTTTAATCATATAAAATTCAAACAAACTGCTGCACAACAATCAGTAAAAATCCTTGATTATGCGGCACGTTTTCTTAAAAAATGCGATGGAAAATGCGGGATATTTATGCAATTTTATACGATAAAACTTGCAAAAACTGCGGTTTGATGAAAAAATTAAATATTTTTAATTGAATATTTAAGTTCTCATCTTGTTTTATTGAAGACCTTAATAAACACATGGCTCAATTTGGACTGATTTCAAAACAATGCATCATGAAGCTTCGAAGCGTTATGAATCAGTGAATCGATTCATGATTCGGATCACGTGTCAAACTGCTGATATACGTGACTTTGGCGATCCGAACCACTGAATCGACTCAACTGATTCATAACGCTCCGAACCGCTGAATCGACTCACTGATTCATAACGCTCCGAACCGCTGAATCGACTCACTGATTCATAACGCTCCGAACCGCTGAATCGACTCACTGATTCATAACGCTCCGAACCGCTGAATCGACTCACTGATTCATAACGCTCCGAACCGCTGAATCGACTCACTGATTCATAACGCTCCGAACCGCTGAATCGACTCACTGATTCATAACGCTCCGAACCGCTGAATCGACTCACTGATTCATAATGATACAAACTGCTGAATCGACTCACTGATTCATAATGATTCAAACCGCTGAATCGACTCACTGATTCATAACGCTCCAAACCGCTGAATCGACTCACTGATTCATAACGCTCCAAACCGCTGAATCGACTCACTGATTCATAACGCTCCAAACCGCTGAATCGACTCACTGATTCATAATGATTCAAACTGCTGAATCGACTCACTGATTCATAACGATTCAAACCGCTGAATCGACTCACTGATTCATAACGCTCCAAACCGCTGAATCGACTCACTGATTCATAACGATTCAAACTGCTGAATCGACTCACTGATTCATAACGATTCAAACTGCTGAATCGACTCACTGATTCATAATGATTCAAACCGCTGAATCGACTCACTGATTCATAACGCTCCAAACCGCTGAATCGACTCACTGATTCATAACGATTCAAACAGCTGAATCGACTCACTGATTCATAACGATTCAAACTGCTGAATCGACTCACTGATTCATAACGATTCAAACTGCTGAATCGACTCACTGATTCATAACGATTCAAACTGCTAAATCGACTCATTGATTCATAACGCTCCAAACTGCTGAATCGACTCACTGATTCATAACGATTCAAACTGCTGAATCGACTCATTGATTCATAACGCTCCAAACTGCTGAATCGACTCACTGATTCATAACGCTCCAAACTGCTGAATCGACTCACTGATTCATAACGATTCAAACTGCTGAATCGACTCATTGATTCATAACGCTTCAAAGCTTCATGATGCTGTGTTTTGAAATCGGTCATCACAGGGAAACTGGTTTGCGCGTCTTTTGCTGTTATTTTTGTTGGCCAATGGGAGTTTGCGCTTCATCATGGTTTCACTGATATCTATGTTTCTCCACGGGGGTTTGCAGCTTTTTGATGACGTTCGTGTCGGGTAATTCCGTCACTTCAAAACGTTCCCATGGCAACAGGGGGAAATGGCGGCTCTTGTGTGAAGTAAACAAACATTTTTCAGCTTTCTGCTAATATATATATGACTTTTTTGCAACGAAAATGCGGGGATTATGAAATCATGCTAGCCCCGCATATTTTGCACGCGGAAATAGGCAATTTATGCGGCGAAAGTGCGGCGTATTTGAAAAAATGCGGCCCCCGCATAAATATGCAGACTTTGGCTGATTATGCGTTAAATCATGCAATCGCATAATCACGCTTTTCTGGAGGGACTGAACAAAGCTTTACTGTTCAAATTAAAACATGGGAAATTGTGTGATTATTCCTTAAAATACAGTAAATGTTAATAATAATGCATTATTAGTGTTAGTAGTATTATTAATACATTGTTAAATTATTCTGTACAATTTCAAGTTAAACCAAACTTTTATTTCGATGGGCTGCCGTGAGGACCTTTGAGTTTCTGTGTGTTTTATGATATTTTTATGACTGGATCTGCGTTTTCTGCATTGCGGAAATCATAGAGCCCAACATAATGATACAGAGAATATCAAACTCTAGAGCTTTTTCGCATTCGGCTCCTAAACTCTAGAATAGCCTTCCTGTAAATGCTCTCGTAAAGACAAATCTGATAAAATCCCATCCGTTTCTGGTCCATCCCAGGGTTAACTTCACCAGCTCCGGTTTGATCCAGCCTCACTAGTGATGACTGCAGATGACACCAACAATAGATGGACTTATAAAGCGTACGCTTGTATTGCAATCACTACGATCACAATCTGCTTGTTGAAAGATAGCATTTTCGTAAAGCTGCTGAAATAATAGCTATGTGTTGTGAAAAGCGCCGCTATACAAATACAATTTGTATTGAATATAGCAAGAGTGTAACCCTAAAAGACACTTCTGGAGCGCTGCTGCTAGAAACACAGACTCTTAGACAGTGTGATTAGTAATGCACGCTAAGTGAAGTATTTGAACAAGCCCCCTAAACCTGGGTGTAGTAAATAATAAACACTAATAATATACACTGCAAACAGTGCTCATTCAAATCCAAAACAATATAACAAGCTCATACTCTCATAGACGTCTATTCACATGTGCCAAATCTGAAACACTACGACAAAGCAGCAGCTGCGTCTGAGTCCTTCCTCCATCCGTATCATGTGCTGGTGTGTGTGTGTGTGTGTGTGGGGGTGTGCGACGGAGCTGGTCTGTACCACGGCATGAGGAGTGTGAGAAAATAAGGAGGACCAAGAGCCAGAGTGTCTCTTTTTGTGGCTGCACTGACAATGGCCTTTGTCTCGATGCCACACAAGGGCCAGCAATGACAAGCAAACAAAGAGCCGGTGCCACATCAGGCCCTGCAGACGGACTGAACTGAGTTTAGGGGAGGAACCAGGGTCAGTGCTGAGGGGGGAAGATCTGGGACGGAGATTCGACAGAACCCTGATGGTTAAAGCCCACGTACATGGAGTCAAACTGACGGATTTACAAACACAGGACCGTGTTTTGTTTAAATCGCTATTTTAATTAAATACGCCGTGACTAGAGTTGGGAATCGAATATTGTTTCCAATTCTGGAATTGAATACTCGATATTTCATTTCCTCTTATCGATTCTTTTATGTGCATTTTAATATGATTTTAAAGCGCAAGAAGACTCGAGAAAACAGCGCGTGCTCAGAAAGCCGCCTCTCATACTGTATAGTAGTGATGGACGATTTCGAATCACTGCTTCATGAAACTTCAAAACCTTTATGAATCTTTTGTTTTGAATCAGTGGATCGGAGCGTGTATGAAACTGCCAAAGTCACGTGATTTCAGTAAACGAGGCTTCGTCACGTCAAAACTGTTTCGAAACGTTTAGAAATGTCAGTGGTTCATCACTGGAGGCAATGATCTCTGTGGATTCACTGAGACTGAACGCGAGTCTTTGGGTTATACATGTGTAGACGTTTCAATAATAGTAGTTCATAGTCTCTTATTGGCCTGTTTAGCTGATCCATCCATGAAACAAACAAAACAAGCCCTGAAAACTGATAAAAGAACACACATGTGACCCTGGAGCTCAACACCAGTCCTGCGTCTCACGGGTATATTTGAGGCAATAGCCAACAATACATTGAATGGGTCAAAATTATCCATTTTTCTTTTATGCCAAAAATCACTAGGATATTAAGATCATGTGCCATGAAGATATTTAGTAAATGTCATACCATAAATATATCAGAAATGTATTATTATTAGTGCATTGCTAAGGGCTTCATTTGGACAACTTTAAAGGAGATTTTCTCAATATTTCGATTTTTTTGGCACCCTCAGATTCCAGATTTTCAAATATTGTCCTATCCAACCATACATCAATGGAAAGATTATTTATACATGATGTATACATCTCAATTTAAAATGTACCCCTCATGACTGGTTTTGTGGTCACATATTATCATGGGCGTCGGAACCATTGTATGTGGGTGGGACAAGACCCTCACTTTTTACGATCAATGATATTGGACCCACTCACTTTTATCGTCTCTAACATTCAGCACGTCTGTTTACCAACCCCTAATCGATAAACACATGTTAGACGCTTTATTTCCAGTTTTCTCATTTTTTCTTCATTTTTATTGAAAGTAAATGCCTTTTCGATCTGATATGTGATGGGAAAAGGGAGAAGATTGAGCTCGGCGAAAGGCGGATTCGAACCGCAGGTCGATTTGTGTCAAAATTTGATCCCGTGTGTCTTACCTCTACACTACTGCTGCTCTAAATGATATGGCGATTTCCGTCATTTTGTCTTTCCGAACTAGACGTTTAGCAAGCAAAGCGGTATATTTGTACTTAATGTAATTGGCATCTACTCCAGCAAAAAAATTCTGAGGACCCACTTTTTTTCTGCTTCCGACGCCCAAGCATATTATACAGACTCTTGATATTTAATCTGATTAGATGATTAGTTAATTGCATTTGATAGATTTAACTTGTAATAAAACATTTGCAATGTGTTTGTAAAGGTGTTTTCTGCATGTTTGTCCTGAGTTTTGTTGCATTTACTCTGTTTTGTCCAGCAGGGGTCACCAGCGTGTGGAGCTTCGAATGCTTACAGTGAATCATTTTTGCGAAGAATCGGTTCAATTGATTTGAATCTTTGAAAAGCTTTGTTTCTCCCATCACAAGTGTATAGTGCGCGATACTGAGTTCTCTTCCGCGTCTTTTTGCACTTGAATGGACGAATACACACAGAAATAAGTCAAAATTAAGTGAACGTAATGGTTGACAAAGAAAACGTGTGTAAAGCCTTGTTTATACTTTCGTCTGTCTCCGCAGCGCGGGCCTTCACTGACTGCGTGCGCGCCTCGTCCGTTTGGGGACGTGTTTATACTCGATGCGCTCGCCGTTGTGCTATTGTGCTATTCAGAAGGCGACTCAGAGTAATTGTTCTATAAACCATCAGGAAACAGCGGCGAGAAGAAGTACACACGTGACAATGTTTACTTTAGTAAACTTTACCAAAACCACACTACGAAAGAATCGTGTAAAACCCAGTGAACCCAGTATTACTTCTGACATTAGAACAGAATATATGGATGGGAGAACATATACAACTAAGTTAACAAGCTCTTAAACATTTTCTAATTTCTCTAAACATTTTCAATTAGTTTTGTGAACATTTTTATTAAACATGGATCTTTATTTTCATTAAAAGGGCTTTTTTCTGCTATTGTTGGCTCATTTTGTAAACATAAGCAACTGATTTAGACGCACAAACTGGCTGCCGTGTGATGAGACGTCATGATTTGCCTCAAACTCGTGCATCTTTGGTTGCAGAGTCGCGCGCATAGTTACAAAATTTAACGTGTACACCGACAAGCAAAATGGGGTCTCTCGCTCTCAATGCGCACAACCGCCCACTCCGTGTTGACGTCATTTTTGCCGCACACACCCTCGCGCTAGTGCGGACACGCCGAATATAAACAAGGCTTAACAGTGTATTGGATCCGTGCATTGGTCTTAAAGTGACAGCAGCCTAATATTCCTGCTGCTGTCTCTATAATAACGCTAACAAAAGCTGTTCTTCACTGAATAACTTATGTAACTATATTTGTAATGTATATTTTATTTATAAAGTGCAGTTATTTTACAGTTTCTGTACCTGAAAACCTGGAAATCTAAAAACACTTTATTTCAAATTGTATTTAGTTCAGTTGTATTTATTTGTGCATTTGCTAATTTGTTCTTTTTTTATGACCGAGTGTTTAATAATGCCTGAGATGTTTATTACTTGAGCTAGATGTCTTTGCTCTGGTATTGTTAAACTATAGTGTGTAAGTGATCTTTAGTCTGTTGATTTGTGTTCATGGTATTCAGATACAATGAAATGTTTTGCAATAAGACTTAGAGAATACATGTGAATAATATCCAAGTTCATTTAAGAAATGTAATATGAAGCAACATTTAATATTATTTGAAGCAACTGTTTTCAACATTGATAATAATCATAAATATTGCAAATCATCATATTAGAATGATTTCTGAAGGATCGTGTGACTGAAGACTGGAGTAATGATCACATGAATAAATTACATCTCATGTTAAATGGTTAGAAAGTAGGCAATATGACAAATAAATACAGCTTTGGTGAGCAGAATAGACGTCTTTAAAAAAATTAAATTCTTCTCACAGATCAAAACCTCTTGAACAGCAGTGTGTGTTAAACTATAATCTGAACTGTTACAGACAAAAGGATAAAGAAAAACTTGAGGTCTAATATCCAGCAGAGCGATTCATAAACTGCACTATTAAATATATCCAAATATCAAACAAATGCACATGCAAAGGCAAAACATTTCACATTCGTTCTGAAATGATCAGACATACTGTTCAAAAACTATTGGTGTTAGTGGATAGTTCAAGTGTGTGAGGAACTGACTTCATACATCCACTAAACACACACACAGAGCTCAAATAATGAATAAAAGGAAAGTTAGATCTGAGAAACTCTGAAGCTTTAAGTGCAGGAATTCAGACCTGTAGTATATCACTGTCTCTATGCGTTGTCTTTGCACTAGTTCATCAAGCTACACATAACATTCATTCAAATCATACACACAACAGCTCTTAGCGTCTCTTAAAGAGTGTAAGTGCTGGACTCACCCATGTCTGTAGGCAGCAGAGCTGAGCTTCAGTGTAATGCCACAGACTGAACACACACTCAGAGAACAGCCTTAAGAAACAATGAGTCTGTTCAACGCCTGGCTCAGAGTTCAGAGAGCAGACCCACAGGGTCACGATGATGCAGAAACATCTGAAAATACTCCCTTAAAATAACAGCCTCTGGTCTGCATTGTGTCTCAGCAGCTTTAAGAGGCAGTGTTTGAGAAAGATTTACTTTCAGCTCAGCTCATTCTGTGATCAAATCAATGGAGGAGTGCTCAGTTTGAAAGTTTAATATTATTTACCCTTAATTCTAGTTAAACACGACTGTTTGTAAGCTATATAACTGTGGGAAGGCTCTGCTAATGAGCTCAAATCTAGTTCTGTGAGACTGGACTCTCTGCTGATCTCTAGTGTTCACATGAGAAAGTGCTTTAGAGCATTTTGGATTACTTTTGCCAACTCGTTTATCACATAATTGATTTGAATAAGATAATATTGTACTATATTTTATATAAAAATATAAAGAGAAAGAAAATATATTCCATTCTTGTTCCATTCATTGTTATGAACAACATTACATGACGTCAGGGTTTGCCAGACTGGGGTTCGTGAGTTTAATGAAAATATATAAAGCAATTAAATCATACATTTAAAATAAATAAATAAATTTAAAATAAAAACAATCAAAATAAAACACTTACTAAAAAACATTTTATTTGTTTGCCTGTGTGTCATGTGACCATTGACCGACGTCAGTGAACCGTGAACTTCATTTTTATTATTTACTATTAATATTGACTTTATTTTATTATTGACCTAACTTATCTCAGGAGGTACTTACAGTAAATATATGAGGATAAAAGAGGTTCAGCTGACAAAAAAATCATGCATTCCATGTAAATATGAAATTATTTAATTTGTATATTTTAATGTTTGAAAGACAAAGGCCTTCAAGAGACAGCAATACATGGATAAATGACTCAAATAATAATGAATGTGTTTGTCAAGAGTTGATTGAGTCGGGGTCCCCCTACAGTTGGGAAACAGTATTGTCCTGTCGTAAACTCTGTCATCCTACATCAGGGGATGCATCGCACGTGCATTTGTTGACATGACAACTATGATAGTTCACATGCAGGTGTTCTGCCCAGGTACAGTGGCATATGTTTCAGCATGTCATATGAATATAATTTCATGGGTTTTATTTTTTTTTTTTTCAAACGCCAAATGATCGCGATGCCCACGTTTACGAGCCAGCGTCATTATAGTAGTCTAGTCTATTGGTTACCGTTTTACAGAATCTATATGATACTTCAATTCAATGTTTGAGTGGTAGGTAATAACCATATATCGTCAATTTAATATATTGACCTCCTTCAGCTCACGCCAACGAGCCAACGCTGGCCCAATGTTGATCCTCGTCCTGCCTTTAATACGATCACTTTCTCGTTTCCTCTTTTTGCATTCCTCCGACAAAACCTTTGCTTTCTTCTTTTTCTGTGCTGCCTCGGACATGACTATAACATCCGGCAAACAAAGGATAGTTGGGCTCGCACGTCCGAATTTAAGGAGGTGATGGTGGAAGTGACGTATATGCAGTAAAGCAGTCGAATTTTGTAGTTCTTTTTTTTCTCGGGTTACTACCCGAAACCCGAAGTTTAAAAGTACGATTAAAAACGATACAGACCCCGTCAGGCTATGGCAGAAGTGTCATTCAACCTATTGTAAGTCGATGTATCATCACAAGAGTCTTGAATATATATTATGAAGGTTGAAAAGTTACCTAGTGCTGCTTTAAAAGTGAAATGATTTCCGTAAATACAGTGATCAAATGCTGGGCCTTATTTATAAAACATGCGTATGCATAGATTTGATCTTAGAGTGTGTGTACACTAACTCCATGCCACGTTCATATTTATAAAAACAGTCTTTGAAAAGTGCTTAGCGTCAGGGTCTGAAGCAGATTTCCCTTGTGGCAGAGAGTCTAAATCTAAAGCCATATTTCCACCGAAATTACCCGGAGCAATTTGTCCCAGGAACTTTTTTCCCCCAGACCTGTTGCTGTCTGTGTTTCCATCGCGGTCTAAAGTCCAGTGAAGATTAGTCCAGTGACGTAAGACTGTGTGCGACTGCTCCTCTCTGTCCTGGAGAGCGGTAATGTAGAAAACCATAGCTTTATACATCCCTCTGGATTTCGTTTTCCACATATAAGCTTAATAAACCTCGTCGTCGGGGTTAAAACTCCATTTTTAGCAACGTTTTCACTGCATGAACTTTCCCCAGGAACTAGGAAGTTTGGAGGGGTACTTGTGTTTCGACTGCAGGGTCTAAATCAGGGGTGTCCAATCCTGCTCCTGGAGGGCCACTGTCCTGCAGAGTTTAGCTCCAACCCCAATTAAACACAAGTAGGCATACTAGAAACTTCCATGCATACATTTATGCATTTTGGCAGTTCTTGCTTTCCCTGGGATTCCCTGGGAAAACCACCCTTTTTAAAAGTCTGTTGCGGTGTGTGCAGGAAGAGTTACTTGCTATTCGAATCAACAAGAGTTTAAAAAATATGACAGATGGACTGAAGACGAATTTCAGGCTTAAGCTTATATGTGGAGGAAGAAATCCAGTAAGAACTGGAAAGTTGCGTATAGTCCTACGTCACAGACTAATTTGCCAAATTTTTACCGTATTTTAGACCACGATGGAAACACAGAAAGCAACAGGTCTGGGGGAAAAGTTCCTGGGACAAATTGTTCTGGGTAATTTCAATGGAAACCGGGCTATGTTAGACTATATAGTGTACACTAGTAAGGACCCCAGCTCATGACACATTGGGACACTGATGACTCTTATTTCCGCCATCAATACTGGCATTTATGAACAACAGCAGAACTGATATTTTCATTACATTCTTTTTTTGTACTGCTATTTAGAGTATATAATGATAAATACCTTGATTGTTACACATCCCTGTGCCGTTTCAGCTGTAAATGGTGGCTAGATTATGTTCACTACCTAATGGCTTGTTTTTAAAAACATTTCTCATGTGTCCTGGTGTGTATTGCATTGGTTTGTGTGATTTATGTTTTGCTTCAGAAGTTCTAAGGGAACAGAGTGAGCAGCGATGCTGGTTTAAGTGCATTGTGGGAACGTTTCAGTGCAGAACTGGAACAAAGAGCACAGATAAATTATAGTTGACCTCTGTGGTCATGTTGTAGCAAACAGGGAGGTAATGAACAGGCCGACCTCGGGCAAAACGATATCAGGTGCGTGGGGTCCATGATGGCTGGAGTCTCTAGTGTGGCATCCATGATGGCTGGAGACTCTGGCGTGGTGTCCATGATGGCTGGAGAATCTGGTGTGGCGTCCATGACGGCTGGAGACTCTGGTGTGGTGTCCATGATGGCTGGAGACTCTGGTGTGGCGTCCATGATGGCTGGAGACTCCGGTGTGGCGTCCATGACGGCTGGAGACTCTGGTGTGGCGTTCATGATGGCTGGAGTCTCTGGCGTGGCATCCATGACGATTGGAGACTCTGGTGTGGCGTCTATGAAGGCTGGTGACTCTGGTGTGGCGTCCATGACGGCTGAAGTCTCTGGCGTGGCGTCCATGACAGCTGGAGACTCCGGTGTGGCGTCCATGATGGCTGGAGTCTCTGGTGTGGTGTCCATGATGGCTGGAGACTCTGGCGTGGCGTCCATGACAGCTGGAGACTCCGGTGTGGCGTCCATGATGGCTGGAGACTCCGGTGTGGCGTCCATGATGGCTGGATACTCTGGTGTGGCGTCCATGATGGCTGGAGACTCTGACGTGGCGTCCATGATGGCTGGAGTCTCTGGTGTGGCGTCCATGATGGCTGGATTCTCTGGCGTTGCGTCCATGATGGCTGGAGTCTCTGGTGTGGCGTCCATGATGACTGGAGACTCTGGTGTGGTGTCCATGATGGCTGGAGACTCTGGCGTGGCGTCCATGACAGCTGGAGACTCCGGTGTGGCGTCCATGATGGCTGGAGACTCCGGTGTGGCGTCCATGATGGCTGGATACTCTGGTGTGGCGTCCATGATGGCTGGAGACTCTGACGTGGCGTCCATGATGGCTGGAGTCTCTGGTGTGGCGTCCATGATGGCTGGATTCTCTGGCGTTGCGTCCATGATGGCTGGAGTCTCTGGTGTGGCGTCCATGATGGCTGGAGACTCTGGCGTGGCGTCTATGATGGCTGGAGACTCCGGTGTGGCGTCCATGACGGCTGGAGACTCAGGCGTGGCGTCCATGATGGCTGGAGACTCTGGCGTGGCGTCCATGATGGCTGGAGTCTCTAGTGTGGCGTCCATGATGGCTGGAGACTCTGGTGTGGCGTCCATGACGGCTGGAGACTCTGGAGTGGCATCCATGACGGTTGGAGACTCTGGCGTGGCGTCCATGACGGCTGGAGACTCTGGTGTGGCGTCCATGACGGCTGGAGACTCTGGCGTGGCATCCATGACGGCTGGAGACTCTGGTGTGGCGTCCATGACGGCTGGAGACTCTGGTGTGGGGTCCATGACGGCTGGAGACTCTGGCGTGGTGTCCATGATAGCTGGAGACTCTGGCGTGGCGTCCATGAAAGCTGGAGACTCTGGTGTGAAGTCCATGACGGCTGGAGACTCTGGCGTGGCGTCCATGACGGCTGGAGACTCTGGCGTGGCGTCCATGATGGCTGGAGACTCTGGAGTGGCATCCATGACGGTTGGAGACTCAGGCGTGGCATCCATGACGGCTGGAGACTCTGGTGTGGGGTCCATGACGGCTGGAGACTCTGGCGTGGTGTCCATGATAGCTGGAGACTCTGGCGTGGCGTCCATGAAAGCTGGAGACTCTGGTGTGAAGTCCATGACGGCTGGAGACTCTGGAGTGGCGTCCATGATGGCTGGAGACTCTGGTGTGGCGTCCATGATGGCTGGAGTCTCTGGAGTGGCGTCCATGACAGCTGGAGACTCTGGAGTGGCGTCCATGATGGCTGGAGACTCTGGTGTGGCGTCCATGATGGCTGGAGACTCTGGAGTGGCGTCCATGACAGCTGGAGACTCTGGTGTGGGGTTCATGATGGCTGGAGACACTGGCGTGGTGTCCATGATGGCTGTAGACTCTGGAGTTGCGTCCATGACGGCTGGAGACTCTGGTGTGGCGTCCATGATGGCTGGAGTCTCTGGTGTGGCACCCATGATGGCTGGAGTCTCTGGTGTTGTGTCCATGATGGCTGGAGACTCTGGTGTGGCGTCCATGATGGCTGGAGTCTCTGGTGTGGTGTCCATGATGGCTGGAGTCTCTGGTGTTGTGTCCATGATGGCTGGAGACTCTGGTGTGGCGTCCATGATGGCTGGAGACTCTGGTGTGGCACCCATGATGGCTGGAGTCTCTGGTGTTGTGTCCATGATGGCTGGAGACTCTGGTGTGGCGTCCATGATGGCTGGAGTCTCTGGTGTGGTGTCCATGATGGCTGGAGTCTCTGGTGTGGCACCCATGATGGCTGGAGTCTCTGGTGTTGTGTCCATGATGGCTGGAGACTCTGGTGTGGCACCCATGATGGCTGGAGTCTCTGGTGTTGTGTCCATGATGGCTGGAGACTCTGGTGTGGCGTCCATGATGGCTGGAGTCTCTGGTGTGGTGTCCATGATGGCTGGAGTCTCTGGTGTGGCACCCATGATGGCTGGAGTCTCTGGTGTTGTGTCCATGATGGCTGGAGTCTCTGGTGTGGCACCCATGATGGCTGGAGTCTCTGGTGTGGCGTCCATGATGGCTGGAGTCTCTGGTGTGGCGTCCATGATGGCTGGAGACTCTGGTGTGGCGTCCATGATGGCTGGAGTCTCTGGTGTGGCGTCCATGATGGCTGGAGACTCTGGTGTGGTGTCCATGATGGCTGGAGACTCTGGTGTGGTGTCCATGATGGCTGGAGTCTCTGGTGTGGCGTCCATGATGGCTGGAGTCTCTGGTGTGGCGTCCATGATGGCTGGAGTCTCTGGTGTGGTGTCCATGATGGCTGGAGACTCTGGTGTGGTGTCCATGATGGCTGGAGTCTCTGGTGTTGTGTCCATGATGGCTGGAGACTCTGGTGTGGCGTCCATGATGGCTGGAGTCTCTGGTGTTGTGTCCATGATGGCTGGAGACTCTGGTGTGGCGTCCATGATGGCTGGAGTCTCTGGTGTGGCGTCCATGATGGCTGGAGTCTCTGGTGTGGCGTCCATGATGGCTGGAGTCTCTGGAGTGGCGTCCATGATGGCTGGAGACTCTGGAGTGGCGTCCATGATGGCTGGAGACTCTGGCGTGGCGTCCATGATGGCTGGAGTCTCTGGAGTGGCGTCCATGATGGCTGGAGACTCTGGAGTGGCGTCCATGATGGCTGGAGACTCTGGAGTGGCGTCCATGATGGCTGGAGTCTCTGGAGTGGCGTCCATGATGGCTGGAGACTCTGGAGTGGCGTCCATGATGGCTGGAGACTCTGGAGTGGCGTCCATGATGGCTGGAGACTCTGGCGTGGCGTCTATGACGGCTGGAGTCTCTGGCGTGGCATCCATGTTGTGAAGAGTCTCTGCAGTGCGGGCTCTTGGGACCTCCGCACTGGGAAGCGCTGAGAGCACTGGACTAGCGATCACCAGAATTTGAAGTGCTGGAATCTGTGGTGGCCACCGGATCTTGATGCACACTACCTAATCTGTATATGCCTTAAATAAACTAAATACAGTCGAGAAAGACGACACATATCCGTGCATTAGGTCTTAAAGGGGCAGTAGCCTTTACTGCTGTCTGTTAAATGTCAAACAACAAAAGACAAGGACATCAATCACTGCTCTTGATTGAATAGCTTTTGTAAGTTTAATAGGATTAATCTTTAATTTATACAGTCAAATATGCAATGTTATTTTACATTTGATCAATTTCTGTACCTGAAAACTTGTTAGACGTACCTGAAAAACCTGAAAAGCATAGTTTATTTTATTTGTATGTTAGTTCAATAGCACTTATTTGTGCTGCTGCTTGTTTTTAAGTTTGTTCTTATTATTTTCTTTATTTTTATTTGACAGTAGTCCTTTTTTCCCCTGAACATAGCAAATGCTGAACCGTACTGAAACCGTGAACCTAAAACCGTTATACAAACCGAACCGTGAGCAATCTGTACCGTTACACCCCTATAGCGTAACGCATGCGAGGGGGAGCCACAAAATGGAGAACATTTTCAAAGGGTGCCATGACTGAAAAAAGGTTGGGAAACACTGATCTAGGCACTCACTCAACGATCATTCAAGGACCATCACGGATGAGTGCGGATTGTAATGGAGCAGGTGCTAAGCACCCTCAAACGCAAAATTTAGTCAATGGAAAAAAAAGGCAATCAAAGAGAAGCCCGAGAGGTTTTTACGAAAAGTGGGAAGTATGAAATTTCCAATAGCTTGTGAAGGCAGCATTGATCAAGGGACAATCAGTCTTATTTTGTTGGTATCAGATTAGGCCAATGTACATGTTTATGTAACTTACTTAAAGTCATGAAAAGTTTTAAAGAAAACAAAGATGACTAACTTGTAAGACTAGTTTTAGCGGTTTATGCCCGGAAGCTCCAAAAGTTCACCAGAAATCCTGTCCATCAGGAAGTGACTAGTCTTTTTATTTCTACCTTTCATTTCTACTGAAAGCTCAAACGAGTCGGAGTTGTGAAGAACAGAGGAGGACACTTTATATTAGTATTTTTGTGTATTTCTGAATTAGATTTTTATTATAATTATTAACTTTTCAAACCAAAGTTTAGAAATTTAAAGTAAATTGTAGATTATTGGATCTTTTACAAAACAAGGAAATGGATTCAAAATCCGCAGAAGAGCTTTATTGTCCTATTTGCTATGAAATCTTCAAGGTTCCTGTTTTTCTGTCCTGTAGTCACAGTATTTGTAAAGAGTGTCTACAACGGTTCTGGAAAACTAAGGAAGCTCAGGAGTGTCCCGTCTGCAGGAGAAGATCCTCAAGAGATGATCCTCCAGTTAATCTAACATTAAAAAACTTGTGCGAGTCGTTCCTGAAGGAGAGAAATGAGAGGCGTTCATCAGAGTCTGAGGAGATGTGCAGTTTACACAGTGAGAAACTCAAACTCTTCTGTCTGGAGGACAAACAGCCTGTGTGTGTAGTGTGCAGAGACTCAGAGAAACACAGCAAACACTCATTCAGACCCATCAGTGAAGTGGTTTCTTCTCACAAGGTAAGACAAATGTCTCTCATCTCATGTGCTAAATACAGTGATAAACATAGAAACAGTGTTATTTTTCTATATAATAAACCAGTATTTATTTTTGCTCAGACTCAATTCCCCACTACTTACTACTGATATGTCATGGGTTATTAATATTTTTTTCAGTAATAATATGTGATTTAAAGTGGTCATGAACTGAGAAATCAAATTTTCCTTGAGCTTTTGACATGTAAGAGGTCATCATACTATAAGAATATCCTGTAAGTTTCAGAACTCAAAACTTCCTTGTTAGTCCAAACAGCTTTTATTGTGACCAATCCCAGAGAGCGACTCGTTGTGGAATGAGCCTATCATAGATGATGAAAGACAGAAGAAGATCAACGCCTATTTCATCATCGCAGCTTTGGCCCCGCCCACTAAAAATCCACTAAAATTTCCACAGCAGCCAATCACAGCAGTGGGCGTTTACACTGAAGTCTCATAGCAGCCAATCGCAGCAGTGGGCGTTTACAATGAAGTCTCATAGCAGCCAATCACAGCAGTGGGCGTTTACACTTGAAGTCTCATAGCAGCCAATCACAGCAGTGGGCGTTTACACTGAAGTCTCATAGCAGCCAATCACAGCAGTGGGCGTTTACACTGAAGTCTCATAGCAGCCAATCGCAGCAGTGGGCGTTTACACTGAAGTCTCATAGCAGCCAATCACAGCAGTGGGCGTTTACACTGAAGTCTCATAGCAGCCAATCGCAGCAGTGGGCGTTTACAATGAAGTCTCACAGCAGCCAATCACAGCAGTGGGCGTTTACACTGAAGTCTCACAGCAGCCAATCACAGCAGTGGGCGTTTACACTGAAGTCTCACAGCAGACTTCAGACAGACAGACACACACACACACACACACACACACACACACACACACACACACACACACACACACACACACACACACACACACACACACACACACACACACACACTGCTCAGAAAGACAGAAGAGAACAACCGTTTTAAGTTGTTTCTACATTAATTTGTAGAGTAACTGTGAAATTATTACAATATAAAAATATTAAAAACTCAGATTAATTGCAGAAAATAATGTATTTTAATCGATTAATGGCACTAAACGACAATATATGTCACAATATAAGCTCATGTGCACGTAAAGGCAGGCCTCCCAAAACTTTTGACAATATAGTGAACTTTCACTTCCTGTATTTGCATTTGTACAGCCACAGATTTACAACTGCATGGATATAATAATTAAGAATTGGCCTTTGCAAAAAACACATTTGTTTGGTGAAAACATGATTTCTTGATGTTCATCATTTGTTCAATATCTGTCCTGCCATTTTCAGGCACAAATGCTTCTGAGATTAACACATTCAGCATAAAAATATTAATATAACAATAAAAACACACAATGTTTAAACCTCTTATAGCTTCATAAGTTTCACAGATTTTCATCTTAACCTGTAGGAGGAATTTAATACAGCGCTGACGTCCTTACAAAACAAGCTCAAACATGGAGAAGAAATGAAAGGAGAGTGTGATAAAACAATCCAACACATCGAGGTGAGGATGTGTAAAGAGTTAAACACTCAACATTCACACACACAGTTTATTATTGACATTAGTGGAGTGTGTGTTCACACAGAGCTGACTGAAGTGAATGTGATGTGATTTCAGTCTCAAGCTGAGCACACAGAGCGTCAGATTAAAGAAGAGTTTGAGAAGCTTCATCAGTTTCTCAGAGACGAAGAAGAAGCTACAATCACTGCACTGAGGGAGGAAGAGGAGCAGAAGAAGCAGATGATGAAGGAGAAGCTGGAGGAGATGAACACACACATCTCAGCTCTTTCACACACAATCAGAGACATGGAGGAGATGATGAAAGCCAATGACGTCTCGTTTCTAAAGGTGACCAATCAATCTGGCTTCATTCTTTGAGCAGAAAACAACTTGAGACTCACTGACAATGAGAGTGTTTGATAAGATATTAACATGTTTTCAAACTCTATATTTTCCAGAACTTTAGCGTCTCAATGGAAAGGTGAGTGAGCTGCTCGTATCTCTTCTCTCAGTGGATCTGAACTCAAATTCACTGCAGTTCTGACTCCTGAATGTTCCTCCAGAGTCCAGATCTCACAGCCGGATCCACGGATGAGTTCTGGAGCTTTGATTGATGTGTCCCGTTACCTGGGTAACCTGCCGTTCAGAGTCTGGAAGAAGATGCTGGAAACTGTCCAACACAGTGAGTCTCAGCAGATCTGACACCAGCGCAAAAGATCCTTCAGATAGAAACACACACAACATTAACATCTGAGAGAAATATATTTAATCATCTCTTGAATTTCTGAGTGAATCTGAGCTGTATTTCAGAAGATCATCAGATCATACAGTGAACTCATAATGACTACAGAAGTTCCTCATGGTCTCTGCTTATGTATTAGGATACAATAGTGTTTATTGAGTTGGCCTGGAAGAGCAAACTTACTGAAATCCTATTAAACTTAATATTATTATTATTTTTCTTACTCTAAATTTCTGACTCTAATGGTGCGTTCACACCGGACGCGAATGATTTACATGTTAAGTCGATGCAAAGACGTGAATAGACATTCTGCGGTGCGATTCCAGCGAATGACACGGCGCGAATTGAGTGTTTGACGCGTGATTCGCCTGAATGGAGTTGAAAAATCTGAACTTTGGCGGATATTCGCGCTGCGTTAACCAATCAGGAGCTGCTCTAGTAGTGACAGCAATGAGGAGAAAATCTGTATATTAATATCTGCTTCAGACATTATGATTATCACTCTGATAACATTAAATGACATGAAACACAACCCAGTCTCTTTTTGTTAAATGCAAGTTTTTGATCAATAATACAAAAGTAGAAGTAAAAGGTATAATAAGCTACACATGAAATAAAGAAAACAATTCAGTCACACATTCAGAGTCAGTGCTATAGTCGGCTACAACTGTAACGTAAAGTTATAGCCTAAAAATAAAAAAGTAATGAAACTTCACTTTGCCCTCAGCCTAAACGATTCGCCAGGGAACAAATTATAGATCCATGAGGCCAAAGATCGCCGTTAGATCTACACAAGACGAATTATAGCTGGAGACGCCACAGAGACATCAGAGCCAGCGGCTGAAGGACTGGCCGAGGAAAGGCTGCTCTCGCCGGGGTAAACAAGCGCGGATCCACTGGAGCTCACAACTCCGAAAACGCCAGATCAAATGTTCAAATAGGCGCTCTCTTTATAAATAAACCACAGATTTGAGCTTTAAACAACTACATTATCGCCTGAAAAAGTCTTAAAACTACGTTTTGTCACACATTAACAGTAGATTTGAACACAAAAGGCGTGTAAACACAGCTCATGTCAGCCACTTCTCAACGAGACGAGCCGCTGGCAGAAGCCCCGCCCATTATGCAAATTCCCGTCTGTTGTGAAGTGATGTCACGCATGAATGAAGCGTAAACTCAAAATGTTCAAGCGTCCAACTTCGTGCCATTCGCGTCCGGTGTGAACACTACTCAACTCCTCCTAGAGCTTTAACTCCACACACTCCAAACTCGGCTCAGACCTTCAGACGGTTCTGGCTCGAGTTGCTGTATCTTTTCTAACTGATCCGACTTACGCTTTTCCTAAAAATGCTGATTAAAACTTGGAAAAACTCCCATAGACTTTCATTGACAGGATGTTCAGATTTTCAAACTGTCAAAAATTCAAATCTAAACACTGAAGCCCAGACTATCTATCTATCTATCTATCTATCTATCTATCTATCTATCTATCTATCTATCTATCTATCTATCTATCTATCTATCTATCTATCTATCTATCTATCTATCTATCTATCTATCTATCTATCTATCTATCTATCTATCTATCTATCTATCTATCTATCTATCTATCTATCTATCTCTCTATCTCTCTCTATCTCTCTATCTATCTATCATAGCAACCACCCAGAACGCCGTAGCAACCACCCAAGTACCCTAGCAACCATATAGCAAGACCCTAGCAACCACACAGAGTACCCTAGCAACCGCATAGCAACCACCCTAGCAACCACATACACCCCAAGTACCTTAGCAACTGCATAGCAACCACCCTAGCAACCACCTGAGTACCCTTGCAACCACATAGCAAGACCTTACCAACAACCCCAGGTACCCTAGCAACCGCACAACAATAACCTGAGTACCCTAGCAACCGCATAGCAGGTCTAAACTACTAACTAAAACTCAAACTATTTCAAACTTTAAACTATTTCAAACTTTCTAGTCCGGCTTTTTCAAACTTTTTAATCTAGCTGAATACTGATATTAAACCTGAAGCCTCAATCCATTCTGACAGAAACTGAGAGACCATTGTTATGATTTATGATCTCTTTCAACAAAGTCTTTATATGTGTTTTATATTTACATTTCTGATCTGAGCTTTCCTATAGCTCAAACAATAGAGCGTGGCGCTTGCAACGCCAAGGTCATGGGTTAGATTCCCAGGGAAAGCAAGAATTGACAAAAATGTAAAATGTGTAACTTGAATGCAATGTAAGTCGCTTTGGATAAAAGCGTCTGCCAAATGCATAAATGTAAATGTAAATGTAAATGATCATATTTCCTCCTGTAATCTGATGTTCTTCTCTTTGCAGCTCCGTTGACTCTAGATCCAAACACAGCACATCCTCGGCTCACCCTTTCGTCTGATCTGACCAGTGTGTCGCTCAGTGATGAAGATAAAACACTTCCTGATAATCCAGAGAGGTTTGATGAGTATCCATGTGTCCTGGGATCTGAGGGCTTTAACTCAGGAACACACTGCTGGGATGTGGAGGTTGGTGACAGTACACGCTGGAGTCTTGGAATAACCACAGCATCAAACCAAAGGAAGGGAGGGGTTTTCATTGACTCTAATGTCTGGTGTTTGTGGTACATAAACAGTGAATACTTCTCTCATTCCCCAGATCAATCCTTCACTGTCTTTCCTGTTAAAGTGAAGCTTCAGCGTGTGAGAGTTCAGCTGGACTATGGCAGAGGAACAGTGTCATTCTCTGATCCTGTAACTAACACACATTTACTCACATTCAGGACGTCCTTCACAGAGACTGTGTTTCCATTCTTACGTAATCACTGCACAACTTCTCCTCTGAGGATCTTACCAGTTAAACTGATCATTACAGCAGAAAATCACAGATAATCTGATTCTGCTTCCAGATCAGTTCAGTTTTACAGATGATGCTTCAATAGCAACACTGTGATCAAAGCGTCTCATTCATCAATGCAGCAACTTAACAACTTCTTTTGTCTTTTTCAGTTTTTTTTTTAAATAATTGTTTTCATGATTGACAGGATAAAGTCAAACTAGATACTTTTAACCCGTTATTTAGAACATTTTAAACTGTTTGGAAATTATAATACTTTTCTCTTTTTTGTACTAATGTAATAGTTGATGATCTTCACAGTTATTGAACTGAATCAACACTGAACTGACTTCAGCTGATCAATGGCACTGTTGTCTCTTTACAGCAGAATTGATTTCTGTTTGCATCATTGATCATTATTTTCCTGTTTATCACTGTAAAGCTGCTCTGAATAATCTGTATTATATAAAGCGCTGTATAAATAAAGGGGACTTGACTTAAAGTCTCAATGAAAAGGAAATGGTGAAAGATCTTTTTTTACGAGTTGTGATGTACATCCAGTTTGTCCAGCGCTGCTCCTGAAGAACGGCCTTTCTCAGAGTTCAGATCAACACACCTGTAGTTCACAACTGACCCTGAACATCTGTAGGTTAGTGTGTTTGAGTAGCATGAGGAGATAAACTCTACACTAGAAAGTACAGTCAGACGCCTCAGACACTGTGTGTGTGTGTGTGTGTGTGTGTGTGTGTGTGTGTGTGTGTGTGTGTGTGTGTCTCTGCTGGACAGGCTCATGTACTGCAGGAGATGATGCTGTAACTCAGTATTTCCCAACCCTGTTCAAACATCTGTGAACTCTTCCTAATCAAACTCACTGATGCAACTCATCAGCTCTTTAGTAAACGCTTCAGAGCTGTGTTCAGTGTCATGAACTGCCAGAGTAGATATAGGACCATCACTAGTGTTTTAGGAGCACCAGTAACAGTTCTGGCTCTTCTTCCTGTGCTGTGAATCATGATACTCAATGTAATGTTAGAATTAGAGATGTTCCCTTTTTCTCTTCCCGATACGATACCTGGGCTCAGGGTATCGGCCGATACCGAGTACTTGTGTGTGTGTGTATCTGTATATACAGCTGTATACACTACTAGCCCTGTATGAATTGCTAGAATTATTTTATGGTGTGCTTCAAACTTATCCCTTAATAAAACATGAACAAATACATACAGTGAACTACTGCATTTATTACAGTATTTTTATTATCTGACATGCATTTGACAGTAATATTATTTATTTTTCCTAAGCGAAAAAGAACTTCAAATGCAGCCACAAATCTAACACTGCAAACTGAAAAAGGTATTTTAGTTGTACAATATAACTATAAAAAACAGTGCAACAAATATATATATATATAAGCAGCCATATAGGCATTATTATTACATAAAGACGAGCTAAATCTACTGTACAGCAGGAGCCTAATATATTCTGCCAATTTAAAATGTTTCAAACCGAACTGTTATTTTGACGGGTTGCCATGAAGATATTTCAGTGTCTGTGTTCCTTATATGACAGTTTTCCCAAATGAAACGGTAAATTCTCATGAAGTGACAGTTTATGTGTTCGTGTCCTCATATAGTGACCATAGGTTCCACTTAGGTTCCACTTCCTGATCTCATACAGAGCAGACGTGCCTTCTATCTGCTCCCTGCTCTGCTTTAGCGCTGTCTTTTCTTCTGACCCCCTGCTTGCTGGACTCCTGAAAATACTGAAATGGAATTAATTAACTGGTCTCTCAGCGCGATTGACAAGATTTTCTCACTAAGGAAGGGTGCACCGGGAGAACCCACCTGCCCGGACGGGACCTTCGCTGCGGGCTACACTCGGGACGCCTGGAACAACTGGCAAGTCATGTGCCTGAAAGTCCTGTCCGTGGAGGATTTGGAGGATTTATTCATAATTGGCATTTTGATAGCGGGGTTCCTATTTTTCGACCTATCGGAAGATTGGTAAGACAGCTGCCAGTAAATTCACCCAGCCGCTGTCTGTGGAAATTAAAGAGTGCTTCGGGGATGTGTGTGACCGACTGAAGGTATTAGATCAAAGAGTGGCACAGATTGAGGAACTGTATCGTAACATCTCAGCCCGGACTGTGGAGACGCAGGGAAGAGTGGGCTCCATCGGGGGGTCAGGCTAGTGAACTGCTACGCAGTATGTCTGGTCTGATCATGAAATTGGATGAAAAGTCGAAGTCAATTCACGAACCGGACGCTCGCCACTGACGCTGAGGATCAGAACGGATTGATTGAACATGGTCCGGAAAATTACCGAAGATCAGCTAAATGGATTAAAATATTGACCCCTCCTTCCCTCACCTCATCGGCTACCCTGTATCTCTCTCGGTTGGGAGGTCAGCTTGACAGCTGGGTCCTGCTATCTTGCTATCATTCCCTGTGGACTGCCATATCTCCCTTCAAGGACAAGCCACAGAACTGAACTTGAAAACATCTTAAGCTATGGCTAACATTCACATTCACACAACACAATCTCACACAACACAGGACTTTTCAGACTCCTACTCGCATCATACATACCTCACCCCTATCCCTGCCCCCGTCCAACCGTCTGCCCCTCCCTTTCTTCCCTCCTATCTCCCTTACTCAGTCCCAACAAAAAATTCCATCACGTGACCACGTGTACTGTGTTATGTATGTTATGTTATGTTTTGCATGTATGCTTTGCAAGTTGCACTTCTTTTTTTCTGGAGAGCGTGTGGCGGCGCTTTAAATAGCTGCGGCTCAGAGAGGCTTGCTCCAAACTCATTTCGTTGCATTGTACTTGTACATGTGTAATAACAATAAACTTGAATCTAATCTAATCTAATGAATCTAATAGACTGTGAATATGGACGTAGAGAAACTGGGGGAGGAGCCGCTTGATAGTGACACACGGCCGAGACTACAAAGACAGCGAGCGAGTGTCACACGTGTGTGTGTGTGTGTGTGTGTGTGTGTGTGTGTGTGTGTGGCCGCCATCCACACAGAGACGAAATGCTGCTAAACAGCCAGTAAACAGCGGACATAGCCTCCTGCTAACGCGTTTTCATTTCTTCTTCGCTGCTCTAAACAGTGGGTTCTTGTGGCAAAACAGCACAACTTCCTGTGTTTGCATTGCATTCTGAGCACTGAAGAAGAACCGCGCAGTGGTTAGGCAAAGCTCGTGGTCATAACTAGGTCTTGTTCAAGAAAATGGTATCGGATCGGTACATGGGATCAAGTACTCGCCGATACCGATGCCAGAATTTTTTGTGGTATCGGTGATATTTCCGATACTAGTATCAGAATCAGAACAACTCTAGTTAGAATGGCTCATAAAGATGAAGCGGCCGTGAACTGATGATGTCCTTTTAACCACATGGACTCTGTGTTATCTGTGACGGAGCTCGATCTGCAGTATTTCCTGTATTTACATACACACGTCACTCTCTATTACTAACAGAACATAAGCAGATTCTCACATCACCATCACAGTCCAGTGTGTTATTATAACGCATGCATGGGGCCGGGTTAAAATCCTGATATCATTTACATTTTTATAATGAACCAAGCAAAAGTGCAAGTGAACTCGACTGCTGGTGATCGCCCTGCATTTGCATGTGTAAAACAGCAGAGCTGATTTTTTGATAATATTTGAACAATTACGGCAATGTCCATTCATATACTTTTGAATTATGAACCGAAGCCCCTCATCTCTGCATTTTGAAGTGTGTTTTGTGAATCAGAGGCTGTTCTCTGGAGTCCTTTAGAGAAATGTGTCGCATCTGTGACCGATTCTTTAGCTCACTTAGTCATTATCACAAAAGGCTGTTATTTAAATGGCTATATAAAACTTGCCTCGTTAAATACTAAATACTGCTTTGATTATGTTATGCTGACAAAAAAATAAATGGAAAAAAAAAATAGTAAAAAGATATACAGTCATGTGAAAAAGAAAGTGCACCCTTTTGATGTTTTTATGCAGGGGTCTCCAAACTCGGTCCTGGAGGGCCACTGTCCTGCAGAGTTTAGTTCCAACCCCAAACAAACACACATGAACCAGCTAATCAGTGTCTAACTAGGGCAGGGGTAGGCAAGTTCGGTCCTAGAGAGCCGCTGTCCTGCAGAGTTTGACTCCAACCCTGAAAAACCCTCACCTGCCTATAGCTTTAGTAATCCTGAAGACCCTGATGAGCTTGTTCAGGTGTGTTTGATTAGGGTTGGAGCTAAACTCTGCAGGACAGCGGCTCTCTAGGACTGAACTTGCCTACCCCTGAACTAGGGCATTGTAAGACACTGATTAGCTGGTTCAGGTGTGTTTGATTGGGGTTGGAACTAAACTCTGCAGGACAGTGGCCCTCCAGGACCGAGTTTGGAGACCCCTATTTTTATGTATCAGGACATCATAAAAATCATCTGGTCCTTGGCAGGTCTTAAAATGAGATAAAAACAACCTCAGATGAACAACAACAACACATGGCATATTGTGACATTATTTATTTAACACAAACTAGGCCAAAAGATGGAGAAGCCTCGTGTGACAAGCTAAGTCCACCCTTACTGTTTCCACAGGAATTAAGAGGGTAAGTCTCAGTCAGCCGCTGATGATCAAATGCCTTTGATTAACTGACCATCAGCGAGTGTGACCACCTCTATAAAAGCAGAAGTTTTGGCAGGTCTAGAGCAGGGGTTTTCAAACTTTATGATGCCAAGAACCACCAAATATGATGAACCTTTTATGAGGGACCCCCTTCCTAAAATCAATCTATATATTTTTATGTATGAAAAAACATTTATACTGTTAGATAAATAATAAGTGTGACATTATAAATGCAACATATTTTTTTCTAAACTTAAATCGGCTATACTTAATGTTGGATGTATAAACCCGAAGAAGAACATTTTCAATTAAAAATGATTTGTATAAGCAACCTTCACAATAAATGTATGTAAGCAGTTTACACACTGTGTTAAGAATACTGCCTTACAACCCCAGTGAGCGAGATAAAGGGGATTATAGTGAGAGAAACTCACTAGAAAGATACAAAGCTAACAATTCTGGAAAGTATGTATACTGCAAGAAAGGAGAGAAATGATTTGTAATGATTACGATTTATTTTTGCTTGGTGCAGTCCCAAAAAGTTGCCATGTGGCGTTCTGCACCTCTAGTAAGTTAAAAAACCCTGATCTGAAGTTTTATACTGCTAAATAAACAGACGGACCCGTTCGTCAATTCCGAAAGCCTGTGCAATACGCCCATTACAATTAAGCATTTGCACTACATGATGCTGGTATTATTGTAAAGATTAAAAAAGAGATTTCATTAATTGCAATGGCAAAAGTTTGTTGAACAAAACGGCAATAAAGTCATACTTGTCACCGGACTCGTTAAAGCAGTTTTTCACGATGAGCGATCACATATCCACATAATGCGTGGAGTTATTAATGTACAAAACATTCAAAAGTCTTCTTTATTTGATGATGGGAAGGGCTCATGCTTGTGCTTCAAGCTGATAGTCACATTATATGCACGACACTTGTACATTTTCTCGTCAAAATGCAGCTGCTCCCACAAATATTACACAACATAATAGCTCGGCTACTTCACCCGTCCTTCAGATGAGACGTTAAACCCATCCTTCAGATGAGACGTTAAACCCGTCCTTCAGATGAGACGTTAAACCCGTCCTTCAGATGAGACGTTAAACCCATCCTTCGGATGAGACGTTAAACCCATCCTTCAGATGAGACGTTAAACCCATCCTTCGGAAGAGACGTTAAACCCGTCCTTCAGATGAGACGTTAAACCCGTCCTTCGGATGAGACGTTAAACCCGTCCTTCAGATGAGACGTTAAACCCGTCCTTCAGATGAGACGTTAAACCCGTCCTTCAGATGAGCCGTTAAACCCGTCCTTCGGATGAGACGTTAAACCCGTCTTTCGGATGAGATGTTAAACCCGTCCTTCGGATGAGATGGTAAACCCGTCCTTCAGATGAGACGTTAAACCCGTCCTTCGGATGAGACGTTAAACCCGTCTTTCGGATGAGATGTTAAACCCGTCCTTCGGATGAGACGTTAAACCCATCCTTCAGATGAGACGTTAAACCCGTCCTTCAGATGAGACGTTAAACCCGTCCTTCGGATGAGACGTTAAACCCGTCTTTCGGATGAGATGTTAAACCCGTCCTTCGGATGAGATGGTAAACCCATCCTTCAGATGAGACGTTAAACCCGTCCTTCGGATGAGACGTTAAACCCGTCCTTCGGATGAGATGTTAAAGCCGTCGTTAAACCCTTCTTTCGGATGAGACGTTAAACCCGTCCTTCGGATGAGATGTTAAACCGAGGTCCTGACTCTCCGTGGTCATTAACAATCCCAGGTCATATAATGATAAATCCCTGGCCAAAAATTTGCCCATTGGCCTCTGTCAATCATGGCCTCCTAATCATCCCCATATATATATATATATATATATATATATATATATATATATATATATATATATATATATATATATATATATATATATATATATATATATATATATGTATATATATGTGTGGCAGGATAGCAGGATAAGTCACGTCATCTTATTGGTTGGTTGGAGTGTAGTTGGTGGACCAATTGGGTTGGTGGACCAATTGGGTCACAGTAACTGCACTATTTAGGGACCCTTATTTTGACGGGTATGTGTGTGACGTGGGGTGCTTTTCTCTCTCTCTTCCCTTGGCATTTCCGTTCCCGTTCCATTTCCCATTCGATATCTATGCCACATTTGGCGTAGTCGGCAGGGTTTACCTGGTAAGGCAAGGATTTTTTTTGAGACGTGAGTAATAACGTGGGTTATTTGGATATTGGTTGTGACGTTATTGTTTTTTTCCTTTTTCTCTCCTCTAGAGCAAAACAGCAGCATGCGTTTTTGATCCTTTGGGCAAGTTGTTTCTCCATCAGTAGCCCTATTCTATTTCTGGGGTGAGTGTAGTTCTGATAAGTATGGAGGAAGAGATGCAGGAGTTGCAAGAATTAGTGGCACAGTTGCGAGCCGACAATGACCGGTTGCGGCGTGAGCAGGTGCCAGATGAGTTACCTGGTCCTAGTGTTTCTCCTGCTGTTGCCTCTGTAGCACTGCCTGACCCTCCCCAGCCAGCTGAGATTGATACTGTTGTGCCAGACCGGTTTGTTTTTGTGCCCAGGGACAGACGGTGTCCAAAATTTAGTGGCAAGTCTGGCATCGGTATTGATGAGTGGGTGGAGGAGGCTGAGGCATGTATGCACGCTCGTTATTTGTCCAAAGCTGACAAAGCATTTTTTCTTTTCGACCATTTGGAAGGTGAAGAGCGGGAAGAAATTAGGTACCGTCCTAGTGGGGAATGGGGTGATCCGGACAAAATTATTGTGATTTTACGTGAGTTGTATGGTTGCTCTCAATCGTATGTAGCACTCCAAGAAGCCTTTTTCTCCAGGAGGCAGCAAGATGGGGAATCTCTGTTAGAGTTTTCCCTGGCCTTGATGACTCTCCTGGAGAGGGTTAAACAGCAATCGCCCAACTATTCCGAATGCTGAAGTTGTATTACGCGATCAGTTTGTTGAGTACGTTGCTGATAGTGCCCTCCGCCGGGAGCTGAAGCAATTGGTTCGCCGCCAGCCCGTCTCTACCCTTTTAGAAATATGTGGGGAAGCGATTTGGTGGGAACGGGAGGGAATGCCGTGGGGCGCGAGGAGGAGGAGTCAGTCAGTTCCAATGGCTTATGGCATCCAGTACGGAGTGTAAGGGCATTCTCAGTCCGAGTTGAGGGAGTTGCGTGAGATGTTAAAATTACAGCAGCAACAATTGGATCAACTCACTCAGAGTGTTGCCGGCATGCGGTTCCCTCGGAGTGGTCGCCGGCCCTCCCGTACTGAGGTTTTAATCTGCCTTCGGTGTCAAAAACCGGGCCATTTTGCCCGTGAATGCGATGGAGAACGTGCTATTCCTCCTTCCTCCCGCGCTCGGCATGAGTCACCTTCTACAATAAGGGCTCAACAGCCCTTTTCTCAGCTGACGGAAAACTAGGTCCCGCCGAACTGCAGAGTCACAGTTTGGTAGGGAAAGACCATGACTCGATGGTAGGTCCCTTGTCGCACTTAATGGCATCCTGTCCTCACCTCATGGTTTGTATGGGAGGGGTACAGGTGCCCTGTTTGATCGATACTGGCTCCATGGTGTCTACTGTTACAGAAAGTTGTTTTTTGGAGCAATTTGCTCCATGGGGCCGGGATCGTCTTCAGGCATGTCAGTGGTTGCAGCTTTGTGCGGCCAACAGGTCATTGATACCGTATGTGGGATATATTGAGTTGGACGTTGAGCTCTGCGGTCAAATAATTCCAGGATGTGGCGTGCTGGTGGTTAGGGACCCTCCTGGTGGCACCGGTGCCCAAGTCCCTGGTATTTTGGGGATGAATGTGTTGAGGCGGTGCTATCAGGAGCTCTTTGGCCAGCACGTTACTGCTCTTTCCGATGTACCTTCTGTGTTAGGGGCCTCTAAGTCGGTGTTTCAAGCATTACAACACTGTCGTCAGGCAGGTACTGTCCCCCCAGATAGCCGGATAGGCAAGGTCGCAGGGCGTGTCGTTTTCGGGGCGGCACAATGAAAGTTGTGGCCGCTACTTGTTCTGGGCACTTTGCTGGGGAAACTGTACTTTTTGAACCACCAGAAACTGGGTTGCCTGCAGGTCTTTTAGCAGCACCTGCATTAACGCGAGTGACTCAAGGCACTGTCTATGTACCTGTTATTAATGTAGGTAAGACTGACGTCATGCTTTTTCGGCACGCTGTTTTGGGCACTTTGAATAGTGTATTTTTCGTGAGTTTGCTCCATGGTGTCTCAGAGTTCAAATCTGTTTTTGCGTCAATAAATCTTCAGATTCCGACCATTCTTCCTCCGGTGCAGGAACAAATCAAGAGTCTTGATTTGTCTATGTTGACAGAGACTGAGCAGGAGCAGGCTAAAGGTTCTGTTGTTAAAGTTTCAGACGGTGTTTTCGGCACATGAAGGGGATTTGGGATGTACTCGACTCCTCTCTCACAACATCCCTTTGACAGATGCAGTCCCGGTTCGACAACGGTACAGACGGATACCTCCGTCTGAGTACGACGTGGTAAAAACGCACACAAATCAGTTGTTGGAGGCAGATATTGTCAGAGAGAGCTGTAGTCCTTACACCTCCCCCATCGTGTTGGTCAAAAAGAAAGATGGTACGTTGCGTATGTGTGTAGATTACCGCCAGCTGAATGCAAAAACGCGAAAAGACGTTTTCCCTCTGCCACGTATAGAGGAAACCTTGGACTCACTGACGGGGGCCCAGTGGTTTTCCACTATGGACCTTGCCAGTGGGTACAACCAGGTTCCTGTCACAGAGGGGGATAAACACAAGACTGCCTTTTGTACACCTTTTGGCCTTTTTAAGTGGAATGGAATGCCCTTTGGGCTCTGCAATGCCCCAAGCACCTTCCAGAGGTTGAGGGGAGGTTGTTTGGGGATCAGCAGTGTCAGTCCCTCCTTTTGTATTTGGATGACACAGTAGTGTTTACCTCCTCTGTGACCCAACACCTAGAGCGGTTAGAAGTGGTTTTGAGTCGGCTGGAGCGAGAGGGGTTGAAGGCCAAATTAACTAAATGTATGTTTTTCCAACAAGAGGTAAGTTATCTGGGACATGTAATTTCGGCCAAAGGGGTGTCAACAGATCCCAGTAAGGTAGAGGCAGTGAGGCAGTGGCAGCGCCCAATGGGAGTGGCAGAGCTCCGTTCATTCCTGGGGTTTGCCAGTTACTATAGGAGGTTTGTAGAGGGGTTCGCCAAGTTGGCGGCCCCTCTGCACCGGCTGGTAGCTGAGTTTGAGGGTCGTAAGCCTAGGGTTCGAGCAGAGTCTGGTTTTGGGTCAGCGTGGACAGAGCAGTGTCAAGGGAGTTTTGAGGAGTTGAAGAGTAGGCTCACCTCTGCCCCTATATTGGCTTATGCAGACTTCTCCCTTCCCTTTATCCTGGAGGTAGATGCTAGCCATGGTGGATTGGGAGCAGTTCTGTCCCAGGAACAGGGAGGGAAGATGCGGCCCATAGCTTATGCTACCCGCAGTCTTAGGCCCACTGAGCGCAATATGTCAAACTACAGCTCTATGAAGTTGGAATTTCTTGCGCTCAAGTGGGCCATGACTGAGAAGTTTAGAGAATATCTGTTGGGGCAGAGGTGTGTCGTCTTCACTGATAATAACCCCCTCAGCCACCTGAATACTGCTAAGCTTGGGGCCACGGAACAGCGGTGGGCTGCGCAATTGGCTGCTTTTGATTTTGAGTTGAGGTATCACTCTGGAAGAAGCAACCAGAATGCTGATGCCCTCTCCCGGCAGGGTCCCTCTAGTCAGGGTGAGTTGGAGCAATTACTGCCCGGTACAGCTCTCCCAGCCATGGTAAAGCAGGCTGGTGTAACAACAGGGGTGGGTTCTCAAGCATCAGTCATGGTGTTTCCAAACTTGGGTGTGGACATGCAGTCCCTACAGAGGGAGGACCCTGTTATAGGTGAGGCATTGCAGTTTTGGCGGCGTGGATGCAGGAGTTGCAAGAATTAGTGGCACAGTTGCGAGCCGACAATGACCGGTTGCGGCGTGAGCAGGTGCCAGGTGAGTTACCTGGTCCTAGTGTTTCTCCTGCTGTTGCCTCTGTAGCACTGCCTGACCCTCCCCAGCCAGCTGAGATTGATACTGTTGTGCCAGACCGGTTTGTTTTTGTGCCCAGGGACAGACGGTGTCCAAAATTTAGTGGCAAGTCTGGCATCGGTATTGATGAGTGGGTGGAGGAGGCTGAGGCATGTATGCACGCTCGTTATTTGTCCAAAGCTGACAAAGCATTTTTTCTTTTCGACCATTTGGAAGGTGAAGAGCGGGAAGAAATTAGGTACCGTCCTAGTGGGGAATGGGGTGATCCGGACAAAATTATTGTGATTTTACGTGAGTTGTATGGTTGCTCTCAATCGTATGTAGCACTCCAAGAAGCCTTTTTCTCCAGGAGGCAGCAAGATGGGGAATCTCTGTTAGAGTTTTCCCTGGCCTTGATGACTCTCCTGGAGAGGGTTAAACAGCAATCGCCCAACTATTCCGAATGCTGAAGTTGTATTACGCGATCAGTTTGTTGAGTACGTTGCTGATAGTGCCCTCCGCCGGGAGCTGAAGCAATTGGTTCGCCGCCAGCCCGTCTCTACCCTTTTAGAAATATGTGGGGAAGCGATTTGGTGGGAACGGGAGGGAATGCCGTGGGGCGCGAGGAGGAGGAGTCAGTCAGTTCCAATGGCTTATGGCATCCAGTACGGAGTGTAAGGGCATTCTCAGTCCGAGTTGAGGGAGTTGCGTGAGATGTTAAAATTACAGCAGCAACAATTGGATCAACTCACTCAGAGTGTTGCCGGCATGCGGTTCCCTCGGAGTGGTCGCCGGCCCTCCCGTACTGAGGTTTTAATCTGCCTTCGGTGTCAAAAACCGGGCCATTTTGCCCGTGAATGCGATGGAGAACGTGCTATTCCTCCTTCCTCCCGCGCTCGGCATGAGTCACCTTCTACAATAAGGGCTCAACAGCCCTTTTCTCAGCTGACGGAAAACTAGGTCCCGCCGAACTGCAGAGTCACAGTTTGGTAGGGAAAGACCATGACTCGATGGTAGGTCCCTTGTCGCACTTAATGGCATCCTGTCCTCACCTCATGGTTTGTATGGGAGGGGTACAGGTGCCCTGTTTGATCGATACTGGCTCCATGGTGTCTACTGTTACAGAAAGTTGTTTTTTGGAGCAATTTGCTCCATGGGGCCGGGATCGTCTTCAGGCATGTCAGTGGTTGCAGCTTTGTGCGGCCAACAGGTCATTGATACCGTATGTGGGATATATTGAGTTGGACGTTGAGCTCTGCGGTCAAATAATTCCAGGATGTGGCGTGCTGGTGGTTAGGGACCCTCCTGGTGGCACCGGTGCCCAAGTCCCTGGTATTTTGGGGATGAATGTGTTGAGGCGGTGCTATCAGGAGCTCTTTGGCCAGCACGTTACTGCTCTTTCCGATGTACCTTCTGTGTTAGGGGCCTCTAAGTCGGTGTTTCAAGCATTACAACACTGTCGTCAGGCAGGTACTGTCCCCCCAGATAGCCGGATAGGCAAGGTCGCAGGGCGTGTCGTTTTCGGGGCGGCACAATGAAAGTTGTGGCCGCTACTTGTTCTGGGCACTTTGCTGGGGAAACTGTACTTTTTGAACCACCAGAAACTGGGTTGCCTGCAGGTCTTTTAGCATCACCTGCATTAACGCGAGTGACTCAAGGCACTGTCTATGTACCTGTTATTAATGTAGGTAAGACTGACGTCATGCTTTTTCGGCACGCTGTTTTGGGCACTTTGAATAGTGTATTTTTCGTGAGTTTGCCCCATGGTGTCTCAGAGTTCAAATCTGTTTTTGCGTCAATAAATCTTCAGATTCCGACCATTCTTCCTCCGGTGCAGGAACAAATCAAGAGTCTTGATTTGTCTATGTTGACAGAGACTGAGCAGGAGCAGGCTAAAGGTTCTGTTGTTAAAGTTTCAGACGGTGTTTTCGGCACATGAAGGGGATTTGGGATGTACTCGACTCCTTTCTCACAACATCCCTTTGACAGATGCAGTCCCGGTTCGACAACGGTACAGACGGATACCTCCGTCTGAGTACGACGTGGTAAAAACGCACACAAATCAGTTGTTGGAGGCAGATATTGTCAGAGAGAGCTGTAGTCCTTACACCTCCCCCATCGTGTTGGTCAAAAAGAAAGATGGTACGTTGCGTATGTGTGTAGATTACCGCCAGCTGAATGCAAAAACGCGAAAAGACGTTTTCCCTCTGCCACGTATAGAGGAAACCTTGGACTCACTGACGGGGGCCCAGTGGTTTTCCACTATGGACCTTGCCAGTGGGTACAACCAGGTTCCTGTCACAGAGGGGGATAAACACAAGACTGCCTTTTGTACACCTTTTGGCCTTTTTAAGTGGAATGGAATGCCCTTTGGGCTCTGCAATGCCCCAAGCACCTTCCAGAGGTTGAGGGGAGGTTGTTTGGGGATCAGCAGTGTCAGTCCCTCCTTTTGTATTTGGATGACACAGTAGTGTTTACCTCCTCTGTGACCCAACACCTAGAGCGGTTAGAAGTGGTTTTGAGTCGGCTGGAGCGAGAGGGGTTGAAGGCCAAATTAACTAAATGTATGTTTTTCCAACAAGAGGTAAGTTATCTGGGACATGTAATTTCGGCCAAAGGGGTGTCAACAGATCCCAGTAAGGTAGAGGCAGTGAGGCAGTGGCAGCGCCCAATGGGAGTGGCAGAGCTCCGTTCATTCCTGGGGTTTGCCAGTTACTATAGGAGGTTTGTAGAGGGGTTCGCCAAGTTGGCGGCCCCTCTGCACCGGCTGGTAGCTGAGTTTGAGGGTCGTAAGCCTAGGGTTCGAGCAGAGTCTGGTTTTGGGTCAGCGTGGACAGAGCAGTGTCAAGGGAGTTTTGAGGAGTTGAAGAGTAGGCTCACCTCTGCCCCTATATTGGCTTATGCAGACTTCTCCCTTCCCTTTATCCTGGAGGTAGATGCTAGCCATGGTGGATTGGGAGCAGTTCTGTCCCAGGAACAGGGAGGGAAGATGCGGCCCATAGCTTATGCTACCCGCAGTCTTAGGCCCACTGAGCGCAATATGTCAAACTACAGCTCTATGAAGTTGGAATTTCTTGCGCTCAAGTGGGCCATGACTGAGAAGTTTAGAGAATATCTGTTGGGGCAGAGGTGTGTCGTCTTCACTGATAATAACCCCCTCAGCCACCTGAATACTGCTAAGCTTGGGGCCACGGAACAGCGGTGGGCTGCGCAATTGGCTGCTTTTGATTTTGAGTTGAGGTATCACTCTGGAAGAAGCAACCAGAATGCTGATGCCCTCTCCCGGCAGGGTCCCTCTAGTCAGGGTGAGTTGGAGCAATTACTGCCCGGTACAGCTCTCCCAGCCATGGTAAAGCAGGCTGGTGTAACAACAGGGGTGGGTTCTCAAGCATCAGTCATGGTGTTTCCAAACTTGGGTGTGGACATGCAGTCCCTACAGAGGGAGGACCCTGTTATAGGTGAGGCATTGCAGTTTTGGCGGCGTGGGGCACCTCCTAGTACAGAGGAACGTCGGCAGTTGCCCAGGGCTGTGGTAAATTTGCTACGGCAATGGAGCCATTTGTGTGAGCAGGATGGGGTGTTACTTCGCTGTGTAATCCGCTCTGACGGGGGAGAAGAGGTACTTCAGGTGGTCCTACCATGAGTATTGCACCACGAAGTGCTGACACAGCTGCTACACCAGGAACATGGGCACCAAGGGGTGGAACGTACCACAGAGTTGGTACAGCAGCACTGCTACTGGCCGGGCCTGACGGCGGATGTGGCGCAGTGGTGTAGAGAGTGTGAGCGGTGTCAGGCCGCCAAAGATACCCAACTCCATCCTACCAATTTCATGGGCCATCTTTTAGCCTCTAGGCCAAACAACATACTGTTTTGGAGCCAACTCGTTCGGGGCTGTAGAACGTGTTGGTTATGACGGATGTCTTTACCAAGTACACCATGGCTGTGCCTACACAAGATCAACGAGCAGAAACTGTGGCCCAAGTTCTGGTGGTAGAATGGTTTTACAAGTTCGGTGTCCCCGGTCGGATCCATTCTGACCAGGGCCGTAATTTTGAGTCCTCCCTAGTACAGCAACTTTGTGCACTGTATAAGGTGGAAAAATCTTACCCCTTATCACCCGGCAGGGAATGGGTAGTGCGAGCGCTTTAATAGGACATTGCACAACCTCTTGCGTGCCTTACCGGTGTCCAGAAAAATGGACTGGGCCTCATGTCTCCCACAAGTGCTGTTCTGCTACAATACCACCCCTCATCAGGCAACTGGTGAATCCCCATATTTTCTAATGTTTGGGCAGGAGCCAAGACTCCCGGTAGATTTTCTTTTGGGTAGAGTCCAGGATGTTGGGATTGGTAGTGTGCATGAGTGGGTGAGGGAACATCAGGCTAGGCTTCAGGTGGCTTTCGAAGGGGCACGGGGACGACTGGAAGCTGCTGCTGGTCGGCGTAAGGTAAATCATGATGCTAGCGTCCGTGATGCACCACTGGGGGAGGGCCAACTAGTTTATTTACGTGAATATGGCATGAGAGGCCGCCATAAAATTCAGGACCTGTGGAGCCCGGTGGTGTATCAGGTCGTAAAGGCACCTAAGGAGGGTGGGGCAGTATACACCATTGCACCAGTGGATGATTTGGGAAGGACTAGAGTTGTTCATCGCTCTGCTTTGAAGGCCCAGATCCAGAAGGATGGTCTGGGTCCAGCCTTGATACCTCCCCCTGTTGTGGAGAATGAGGTGCCTTCGGCAGAAGTCTCATCAGAAGATGTTGACTTGCTTATGTTGGTGCCAGCAACCTCTCAGGTAAGTCAGGGACCAGTTCCTCAGGGGCTGGTTTCTCTGGACGTTCCTATCCCTCAGAGTAGCCCAGTGGGGTTTGATGGGGAGACTCCAGTTGGCAGGGGCAATGAGGTACCTGATTTTGTATCTGGTGTAGCACCAGGACCTATTAGTTGGCCGGAAGATCAGTCGGGTAGGGCTTGTGTCCCTTTGAGGAGAACTGGGCGGACCACTGCGGGCCATCACTCGAATTTGCACCGTCTACCACGGGCTGTTGAAGGAGGCACAAGAGCTGCCCCCGTACAAGACCCTATATCTAATGGGATCTCAATTTGGTTTAGGCCATGGGACGTAGGACAGAATTAGTTTATGGGTATGTGTTGTTGGGTCATCGTCGGGACGTCGATTAAAAAAAAAATGGGGCAGAATGTGGCAGGATAGCAGGATAAGTCACGTCATCTTATTGGTTGGTTGGAGTGTAGTTGGTGGACCAACTGGGTGACAGTAACTGCACTATTTAGGGACACTTCTTTTGACAGGTATGTGTGTGACGTGGGGTGCTTTTCTCTCTCTCTCCCCTTGGCATTTCCGTTCCCGTTCCATTTCCCATTCAGGTATGTAGTGTTTGTTGGTGTAGTGATGCATATATCGCGGAGCTAATATGCGCTATTTATAGTTTAATTTAGAGCGGAGCTGGTGGCCTTTGTCATTGCGGCAAGTTGTGGTGGAGTTCACTTGCAGGTATGTTTCAATGCTTCACTTGTAACCGTCACAGTTTTGGTATTTATTGCATGTTGCTCTCAGTAACAGCAGCGAGGGCAGGTGTGTGTGTATGAATGCTGGTCGCTAGATTGAGCTGCGGCACCGGTAGTGAGTAACCATACAGCCGTGCGTTCAGTGTTTGACATCAACCGTAAGTATGGCGCTCGTGTCTTTCATATTTTTTTTTCTTTTTTTTTTCTTTCTAATTCTTATATTCCTTGGTTAAAGGGAAAGGGAAACATTTAAAGTCCGGTTCCTAACTAGTGATCTCAGGTGACGCAGCTGCTGTTTTGCTTACGGGACTATTCTGGTTTTGATTGAGTCATTGACGGTCATTTGGACTGTGAACTGCTCTGCTGCTTGCGAGTCGTCGGGGCTGTTAAAGTGAGCTTCGGATGGGTGTCTGCAAGGCTGTTTATCAGTTAAGCTTTTTGATATAATTTCTTTTGGATGTAATTTTGTTTCTTTGTTAAATTTTGGTTATTTGTCTTGATTTTGTTTATTATTTTCTTATCCTATTATTGTACTTGTGTTTGGTTTTGTTTGTTTATTTTTCTGTATGTATTTGTTGTAAAAGTGTGTTGTTTATTATTTCTTGATTTAATGCTTTAGCGCCCTCCAGGTGCTGGCTATTTGTTTGTAGGCCTATGTGGTGTCCTCTGGAGGCCTGAGTGTCAGAGCTGGGACCAGTAACTGTATCATTCTTGGTATTTTTATTAACTGCTATTGATCGTTAATTTCCTTAATGTTTTTCTCTTTTTTTCCCAGGGCCAGTGAGAGCGTGTTTGGAACTGGGGAGGTTAGCTGCTTCATTCTGTGGTGTTTTACAGTGTGCTGTGGGCTGATACAACTTCCCTTTGTTGGGTGTGCATGGTGTTTGCTTTTGTGTGACTTGAGGTGGGTTTTGGATGACCTCCGAGTTGTAGCTGGCCTGCCTGGTTCCCACTAACCCTGGCCCTGGGTATTATAATTTTGCCATTGTGGGAGTTTTAAAATCAGCGCTTGTGATTTTGATTTTATTATAATAAAGTCTAATTTTTGTATTTGCTACTCGCGTCTCTCTCTTAATTCCTTGCCTTCAGTTGGTGAAAATTATCTGTGTGTCTTTTATTGGGAGTTATTTTCCCTGGCCTCCCACCAGGGTGGCGTAGTCGGAATAAATTTTAAATGGTGATTAGCATCCCTCTCCATTCGATATATATGCCACATATATATATATATAGATTGGTTTCATCTCTGTATCCTCTCCACCAATCAGCTGGTGTGTGGTGGTGCTGCACATTGGTGGTGGTTGAGGAGATCATAGATATCCATTATAAAGGCTAGATGTCTTACGGCGGAGTCTCTAACATCATCAATTTACAAATGATTTGGTTTCTTACAAACGTTATTAACATGGCTATAATTATGGATGCTTGAACAAATTATGAATAATTTTTCATAAGTATGCAGTGTCATAACTACATCTCTGACGTTTATAACAAACCAAACAGTTTGAAAATCGGTAGAAAATTGAGCATGTTATGGTCATTTAAAAAGTGCAAGCACCCATGAAAACAATGTTACGAGCTGCCTGTGACAAGATGGCCGCCAGATGCGGACGTCGACCTCTATTGGCCAGCAGCGCGCACGAGACATCTAGCCTTTATTATGGATATCTATGGAGGAGATTTCCTCCTTCCATGTAAAGCGCTTTGAGCTCTATATAAACGAAACAAATGATTACTTCATAAATCACCCAGTCTTTTGATGAAGACGGTTGCTATAAAAAAACTTTGCTATTGTCAGTAATTCTAATAATATTGTGTGACACTGACATGTCAACTCCAAATATCAATTTCATAGCACAAGACACGTTTTATGATCACTTTAAAGCATTGAATGTATGTAATTGTAACATACTGCTCAGAGACTGAACAGGTTGAGGATCCAAACGCAGAGTGTGATCAAGCTTGCTGAGTGCTGTTTGTTGTGCTGAGAATTTTGGCCTGGGAATGTACGAGTAAAAACTAGACGGAATAAAGCGATCGCTACAGTATTACAACTAAACAAGCTCTTGGCTCGACGCTGCGGTCTGCGTTCATACAGGAGAACCGTCATATGCCATCTTGGCCACTGTTTTTCCTGTGCCCTGTTTTCAGTATTTAGTTGTGTGTGTGGGCGGGAGGCTCACTGTGTTGCCCATCAGTCTCTCTCTTGTGTGTGTTGCTGTATGTTTCATGTTTGGGAATGTAATGTTTGTATCTTAGGCCATTGGGTTGCTGCAATATTCTGGAGGGGTAACAATTTTGTTGTGTGGTCACTGGTTTGCTGAGTGTAAATGACTTTTTTCTGTTTTTTTATGCATGTGATTTGTGATGTGCCTTATTTATTCTGTTTGTTTATTGAGTTTTGCTGATTTTTTTTTATTGAGTACTATTCATTCAAACACCCTGATTTTGCACTTTGTTGTCCCCGTCCCTGAGTTTGTTGCCCAGAGGCCTAATGTCTGTTTTTCATGTGTGTCTAATTTGAGCAGAATAAAATTAATCGTTTTTATTTTTATAATACTCCAGTCCCTCTCTCTCTCCTTTATTTCCCTTTATTGGGATAGCCTGCTTGAAAACATCTAAAGTTCAGATTGTTGGTTCTCAACTTGTGACTGGTACTAAAAGGCCCCCCTAGGGTCACACTAGTAAGACCCCCCCTCACCTCTTTAATTATACATCTAGTCTATCTTCAGGGGCCAGTAGTATAAACATTTTGTTAAGACAGTGTCTTATAACCAATGGCAGTTAATCATGGGACAGTCAGTCTTACTTTTTTGTATATAGGACAATGTTTTTAAAAAAACATTAAGTCATTAAGAAAAAAAAATATGAATAACTTGTAAGACTAGTAAGTTTATGCAACCGGCCCCAGAAGCTCAAAGGTCTTCAGAAACTCCACCCTCTTACAAAACCAGGAAGTGACTAGTCATTATTTCTAACTTTCACTTTCACTGAAGCTAAATCGAGTCTGTGTTGTGAAGAACAGAGGACACTTTATATTAGCATTTCTGTGTAGGCTATTTCGGAATGAACCCAGATTAGATTTTGACTGTAATGGTTGTTTACTTTTCAAACCAAAGACCAGAAAGTGAAACTAAATTGTAGATCTTTTACAAGACGAGGAAATGGATTCAAAATCCGCAGAAGAGCTTTCTTGTCCTGTTTGCTATGAAATCTTCAAGGTTCCTGTTTTTCTGTCCTGTACTCACAGTATTTGTAAAGAGTGTCTACAACAGTTCTGGAAAACTAAGGAAGCTCAGGAGTGTCCCGTCTGCAGGAGAAGATCCTCAAAAGATCATCCTCCACTTAATCTCGCATTAAAAAACTTGTGTGAGTCGTTCCTGAAGGACAGAAATGAGAGGCGTTCATCAGAGTCTGAGGAGATGTGCAGTTTACACAGTGAGAAACTCAAACTCTTCTGTCTGGAGGACAAACAGCCTGTGTGTTTAGTGTGCAGAGACTCAGAGAAACACACCAAACACTCATTCAGACCCATCAGTGAAGTGGTTTCATCTCACAAGGTAAGACAAATGTCTCTCATTTCATGCTAAACACAGTGATAAACATAGACCCATTTGGAGCAGACGTCACAGTTACGTCACTTGCAGCTGCGCACGCATAGAGCTGGCAGAAAAACAGCAGTAACAAGTGGAGGAAAAAGGACAAAATCCACAGAATAAGAGGAAAGTGTTGTGCTGTGCCTTTGGATGTCAGAATCGGAATACAAAAATATAGTCTTAATTCTTATAGAAACCCTTGTTGAAGACACCCTCTGAAGCTAAACGCAGATGTTTAATTATGTTACAAGTCACAGACTGGACTGATGAAAGCTGCAATGATTAGTCTACTATTAAAGCATGAGTTTGATCTCAACAGTAAGTCTACATAACACTCACATATGCAGTTCATGCAGCATGAAATAATATTTAAACATTTTTGAACATCTTTAACATTTTGCAAAGATAACTTTTAAACATAGCCTTTTTAAAAAAATGTTATCGCTCAATTACTTACTTTTTTTTCTTGCATTTACTGTCTCTCAGTTCTGACTTTATAACTCACAATTGTGAGTTTATATCAAAGACAGAATCATGAGTCCAGTTCTGCTTTTCCTTATTAGAATTGTGCGATATAACCTCGGATTTATGAGAAAAAAAGGCATCCCTGTTTGCAAACACACAAAAAAGTGTGTCAATCAGGTGATTATATATCTCTGGCCACTGGAGGCTTGGCCATTTAGTTTCATTGTTTAACCATTGATAAGCTGCTATGGCAAACGGATCTGAAAGATGTATCCCACTCACTAACGTCAATTTCGTTGAATAGCAGCTGTGCTTATCGCTGGTGACAAGCTGTTGTAATATGCAGAGAACATTTTGAAAATTACATCTAATCTATGTAAACTATAATCTTACTATTAAATCTAACTATATTGTATACCGTATCCGTGTAATTCTCTAGCCGAGGCGATCAGGTTTTCTGCATCAGGTTTACAAAACCTATAATTAGCCTATAGAAACAGTAATAAATCAGTATTTACAGACTAAATCTCCACGACTTACTACTGATATACAATCTTGTACTAAACTTCTAAACCTTTCTGATGTTCAAATCTTCTTGAATGTAAAAGCATTGGCACAAAAGTGATTTATAATATCATTCTATAGCTTTCTGTATTTGTATTTGCACAACCACAAATTTACAACTGCATGGATATAATAATTAAGAATCGGCCATTGCAAAAAATGTGTTGGTTGAAAACATGATTTCTTGATGTTCGATCTTTCCAAATTAAATAATTAAAAAAATATATGTCCTGCAATTTTCAGGCACAAATGCTTCCTGAGAATGACCCAATATATAAATAATATAACACTAAAAACACACACACACACACACAATGTTTAAACCTTTGATAAGTTTCACAGATTTTCATCTTAACCTGTAGGAGGAATTTAATACAGCGCTGACGTCCTTACAAAACAAGCTCAAACATGGAGAAGAAATGAAAGGAAAGTGTGATAAAACAATCCAACACATCGAGGTGAGGATGTGTAAAGAGTTAAACACTCAACATTCACACACACAGTTTATTATTGACATTAGTGGAGTGTGTGTTCACACAGAGCTGACTGAAGTGAATGTGATGTGATTTCAGTCTCAAGCTGAGCACACAGAGCGTCAGATTAAAGAAGAGTTTGAGAAGCTTCATCAGTTTCTCAGAGACGAAGAAGAAGCTACAATCACTGCACTGAGGGAGGAAGAGGAGCAGAAGAAGCAGATGATGAAGGAGAAGCTGGAGGAGATGAACACACACATCTCAGCTCTTTCACACACAATCAGAGACATGGAGGAGATGATGAAAGCCAATGACGTCTCGTTTCTAAAGGTGACCAATCAATCTGGCTTCATTCTTTGAGCAGAAAACAACTTGAGACTCACTGACAATGAGAGTGTTTGATAAGATATTAACATGTTTTCAAACTCTATATTTTCCAGAACTTTAGCGTCTCAATGGAAAGGTGAGTGAGCTGCTCGTATCTCTTCTCTCAGTGGATCTGAACTCAAATTCACTGCAGTTCTGACTCCTGAATGTTCCTCCAGAGTCCAGATCTCACAGCCGGATCCACGGATGAGTTCTGGAGCTTTGATTGATGTGTCCCGTTACCTGGGTAACCTGCCGTTCAGAGTCTGGAAGAAGATGCTGGAAACTGTCCAACACAGTGAGTCTCAGCAGATCTGACACCAGCGCAAAAGATCCTTCAGATAGAAACACACACAACATTAACATCTGAGAGAAATATATTTAATAATCTCTTGAATTTCTGAGTGAATCTGAACTGTATTTCAGAAGATCATCAGATCATACAGTGAACTCATAATGACTACAGAAGTTCCTCATGGTCTCTGCTTATGTATTAGGATACAATAGTGTTTATTGAATACTGATATTAAACCTGAAGCCTCAATCCATTCTGACAGAAACTGAGAGACCATTGTTATGATTTATGATCTCTTTCAACAAAGTCTTTATTTGTGTTTTATATTTACATTTCTGATCATATTTCCTCCTGTAATCTGATGTTCTTCTCTTTGCAGCTCCGTTGACTCTAGATCCAAACACAGCACATCCTCGGCTCACACTCTCGTCTGATCTGACCAGTGTGTCGGTCAGTGATGAAGATAAAACACTTCCTGATAATCCAGAGAGGATTGACAGGTATCCATGTGTCCTGGGATCTGAGGGCTTTAACTCAGGAACACACTGCTGGGATGTGGAGGTTGGTGACAATACAGACTGGACTCTTGGAATAACCACAGCATCAAACCAAAGGAAGGGAGGGGTTTTCTTTAACTCTAATGTCTGGTGTGTGTGTTACATGAACAGCAAATACGGCTCAAAATCCCCAGATCAATCCTTCACTGTCTTTCCTGTTAAAGTGAAGCTTCAGCGTGTGAGAGTTCAGCTGGACTATGACAGAGGAACAGTGTCATTCTCTGATCCTGTTACTAACACACATTTACTCACATTCAGGACGTCCTTCACAGAGACTGTGTTTCCATTCTTAGGTAATCGCTGCACAACTTCTCCTCTGAGGATCTTACCAGTTAAACTGATCATTACAGCAGAAAATCACAGATAATCTGATTCTGCTTCCAGATCAGTTCAGTTTTACAAATTATGCTTCAATAGCAACACTGCAGTGGCTTTTTAAGACTGCAAGGGAAGCTCGGCTTCCCTTATAATGTCACAAAATTAATGGTCAAATATGTACTATTGTATTAACAATTTATTGACTAAAAATGCGTTAGAAAACGTTCATCTCAAAGACGAGTTCGTTCAGAATCAGTTACATATAGCAGGTCGGCTGACTCGATTTCCTTCTCATACATTCCCGCAGCGTCACAGTGCATTTCCCTATTGAAGCCCAGCGTCCATTGACTTCAATGGGGCTGCTTTGAACGTTTTTTTTCAGCGCTTCGAAACTAGACGGTCATTGGATAAACGCTGCGATTATGTCCCGCCCACGGACGCTCAGCGTCTCTGGGGGTGAATGGGGAGTGGGCTGGCCCGGACTCCGAGCTTCTGCGTGATGATTGGAGGGTCTGTCGAAAGACTGCATCTCCCTTTGACTGACAGCGATTCTGTACTATAAGGAATCACTGAAGCTATTCGCGCTCAGTCCCATCGCGGATTTCTCAAGTTCAGTCGAAATAAAAACTGCTGCAACCTATTTCTTTGATATTTGCTTGGCGAAATTGCTTGATTTTCATCATACATTTCACACAATTATACACCACATTCCTTGTTTCAGTTTTACAGAGTTTAATATTTTTTTTTTTAGATCGTTCATTCATTCATTCCTTAATTTCTTCATTCATTCATTCATTCATTCATATAACGTTAGTAGGCTAGGCTAGCGTCGTGGGTGAAACTGCGCACGATGGCAGACGGAGACGGTGCTAATATTGTCGACCTGATTTTGGCGAAGCCATTTGACAGTGTTCCTTACGAGGAAAAACTTAGAATTAAACAGCAGGGCAGATCAACACCTAAGATTGATTTAGTGCAAAAGATAGGGAAAAATAACAGGTCTTTTCAGTTCTCCTGGTATGACAAAGTTAGCTGGCTGACTGGAAGTGATGTGACAAATAAAATGTACTGCTGGCCATGCCTCTTGATGAAACCATCTCACGGATGTGTTTTTTGTCTAACTTTGACAGGGCATATAAAAGACATGAAAAGAGCAATGAACATGTGAGTGCAATGGGCCAAGGCCGTTTAAGCAGCCTAGCTCTGCTGGCCATTGAGAGGACACTGGTCAAGTCACTTGAAAAGACTCCTAGTTGGTACGACAGGGTCATAGACCATTTTCTTGAAAAGGAACGTATTAGGGCAGAATTTACTTTTAAATAAATAGACAATTTTATGATGTTGGCCGAAAATGAGCTTCCCCTCTCTGACAGACCAGTAGCCGCCACTGCAACACTGTGATCAAAGCGTCTCATTCATCAATCACTCATATGTAAAATTTACAGCCGACATTTTTGTCTCTTTCAGTTTAAAAAAAATTAAATAATTTTGCCTGTGTTAATCTCATCTGCATCAATTTTGGCACAAGTGTGTATTATTATTGGAATTTTCTTATTTCTCCATCATTTCCTTTCATAAATCTTTTTTACACTGTGTACAGAAAATAGTTTTCAGGACCTTGTCACGATAAAAAATAAATCTCCACGACTTACTAAAGATTTAAAATGTTGTACTAAACTTCTAAACCTTTCTGATGTTCAAATCTTCTTCAATGTAAAAGCACTGGCACAAAACATTTTGGGGTCACGGCTCAGTCTTTGTTAATAGGCTTTTATTCTTTTGGCAAGGCTTTTTACAAGATAGTATGGAGTTCCGAATTAAAAATAAATAAATATACAAAGAAATGCAGTGGCGTGCACAGACCTCCTCAGAGGCAGAAGGACCAAAAAGGGGACTAAAAAAATAACAAGAATCAAATGTATTTTTTACATAATTTAAATGTGTTTATTTATGACATAAATCACCTGTATTTAAAGCAGTACGCGTCTGTCTGTTGTGTTTTAAATATTAAAAAAAAAAAAAAAAAAAGGGGGGGGGGGGTCAATTTTGTTCCCCACTGGCTTTCAATATATGGTTCAAACCATTCTTAAAATATTCCATATTTCCTTGGCATTCCATGAAAAGACATTGATACAAATAGAATGCATGACACAACCAACAAAAACAGGGAAATTATGATAATATTACTAAATATATATATAATTATTTACTTTTACTTTGATAAACAAAACAGTGAGAATCAAGCAGGTAATTATGAGGAATTCATGTTCAGTTTTGTTGATGTTGTAAACCTGTATTATAAGTATGAAAGTATTTGCTCTCATGAAATAGGTAACATTTTACAATAAGATTTCATTAGTTAACTACATTTGTTAACATTAACTAATAATAAACTGCCCTTCTACAGCATTTATTAATTTTAGTTGATATTAATTTCAGCATTTACTAATACATTATTAAAATCAAAAGTTGTATATGTTATATTAGTTAATGCACTGTGTCAAGTAACATGAACAAACAATGAACAGCTGTATTTTTATTAACTAACATTGACAAAGATTAAAATATTAATATACAATAACAAATGTATTGCTCATGGTTAGTTCATGTTGGTTAATACATTAACTTTACAAATGAGACCTTCATGCAAGTGTTACCATGATATCAAATATATAAATTCTATACAATTTAGAGTTTGACATGGGCAGTATCAAGATGCATGTTGACTAAATTCAAGCATTAAAGAGAAAACAGTGTCTTCACTTTTATCTTTTTACACATTCATTTCCCACATATAATTGAATGAGGAAAGGAAAAACAAAAGAAAACAGCAACAACAGACTAGCATGTTGACTACTTGAACATACATTTTGCTCTCCTTTCTTTCTGGCCAGCAAATTTCTCAATGACTCTCTGATCAAAGTCAGTCATCTCAGTAGTGTCATGACGTTTGCATTGTTCAGTCAGATATTTGAGGTCTCTTACCCCCGTTATTGTCCACAAAACTTCAGTACCGACACTTTGAAATAAAAGACAGGGAAAGCAATAAAGGGCATTGCTAACAACACATCCAGCCAGCCACTTACGTTTCTCATAACAAGCGTGTGAAGCTCCGAGTGCAGCTGCGCCTGTCACTGGCCGGCTGCTGGATCTGTAAATCGCGTTGGTCCGGATCGGGATCCTTTTTCTTCCAACGAACGCCTTGTGAAAGAATTTGGTTTAACTGCTGCCATCTCTACGAAAGTGATCATCCTAACAAGGTTTTGGCGGAGTCGGAGTGATGGTGTCGCCCGCGCACTTTCACTTTAGTGGCCAAGAGCGGAAAGTTGAATGACAGGTGACGAGAACCAATCAGATTGGATAAAATAACACGCATCCAATTCTGATTCGCCAGGGACGCAGCGACCTGCGTCCGGAGGAGGATCTTTAAGAAGCCAATTAGAGACCAGCTTCAGGTCACATGCTGCCCGTAGATTTTTGGACTCAGATAGACGTCCATTTGTCCGGCGTCCCTCACACATGAAACCTCATGAAACATATTGAAGAACATATAAAATAGTTAACCGATCAAAGCCAGTTTTTATTAAATGCTGAGGCTCTTACTAACAGCCGGCACATCGTATGAGTAAACTATTTTTTTTTGTTTCATTTTTATATCATTTTTGTATATATGTATATTTCTGGAATTTTGATGGTGGCGGCGCCCCAGCGCCCTCTATTGACCAGCCGCCACTGCCCCATTCTCAAATCACTCCACTGGCTTCCTGTCTCGCTCAGGATTGAGTATAAGATCTCCCTCCTCACTCCTCAGAGCATTCATGGTGACGCACCCCCCTATCTCAAGGAACTCCTCACCACACAAACATCCACACCTAATCTCTGTTCTGTTTCAACGCATCTTCTCAAAACTCCCGGGACCAAACTCCGTACTATGGGAGATCGGGCCTTCTGCTCAGCAGCCCCCCGTCTGTGGAATGCTCTCCCTGACCACTTGCGGATCCCACAGACTGTAGATGCTTTTAAATGTGGTCTTAAAACCCACTTTTTTAGCAGAGCTTTTGATTAATTTACTTAAATTTTTCAGTTTTATTTATTCTTTTTTTTATTTTTTTTTATCTGTAGCACTTTGAGATTTTGTTTAATGTAAAGTGCGTTATAAATACAATTTATTATTATTATTATTATTATTATTTGTTCAGAGGAGCTTTACTGGCATTTCATGGGAAAGTTTGGCACTCGCCCTACATTATCACATTATTATTTGGACAGATCCTACATTTTGTGTCTGGACTTTATCACAAGCACAAGCATTCTTTCCCCTGATAAGACTTTCTGTGATTTATATCATTTATGGGTTATTGTTTGATTTTGTTTGTTTGATCATTGTTTGTACTGATATAGTGATGAGAAGCTCTGCTCAAATGTGTGTTATTCATATATGGTGTAAATGACAATCTCTGAGGAATCAAGTCATTGGTCAGTGGGACCTTGCATATGTAATTTCTGCATATAAACAATAAATTAATAAACGAACAGGTTTGGGGAAAACTCTTTACAGATGCAGCCGTACTGGTTATAAATCTAGTCATGACTTGTGCAGTTGCTCCTGGTTATAATGATACGCTTCTCATATCAACTGTAGGATTTTCTCCACAATAGAGTCCAAAAGTCAAAAGAAAACTGATAAGGAACTTGATATAAGGACATTTATTATCAGTGTTGTTGTCAAACCCATGATTCAACACAAAGCCAATTATTGGTCAGGGTTGTCCAGAGCTGCTCCTGAAGAACGGCCTTTCTCAGAGTTCAGATCAACACACCTGTAGTTCAACTTTTTATTTATATAGCGCTTTTAACAATGCAGATTGTTTCAAAGCAGCTTTACAGTGTTAAACAGGAAAATAATGCATCATAATTTTATTCAGCCGTATAGCCATTCTGGAGAAAACGGTGATGTCATCAGTTCATTTCAATTATCATACAGTGACAGTGTGGGCTTTAGATCAGTAATTAGTTCAGTAATTTAGTTTATATGGTTCATTTAGTTTAATAATTAGATTTATTTGGATATTTAGTTGAAAAAATTTAAATTTTGTGTCCCCAACTGAGCACGCCAAGCCAGAGGCAACAGTGGCAAGGAAACCAAAACCCCATTAGGTGACCAAATGGAGAAAAATAAACCTTGGGAGAAACCAGGCTCCAGTTCTCCTCTGGCCAATTAACAAACAGCGTATTATTATTATTATTATTATTCTGGCAACTTTACAGGTCAGAGGTCATAATAGATCGGAATATTCGAAGGACCGGAGGCAACACGCTAGAGACGGGTTTATTGCGGATGACATATCAATTTAAGTATTATTAAATTGTAATATTCGAACAATCGGAGTCATCACGCTGGAGACGGGTTTATTGAGGATGCCGTGTCGATGAGGCAGTTTCAGGGGGAGTCTAATCACGGTCTCTGCAGACACTTCAGGGTCCTGCGTTGGTCTTCTCTGGTCCAGCATCTGATCTGGATATGGCCCGGATCCGGCTGACTGCAGTAAACCTCGGGATAAAACAGAGAGACTAGCATTAGCGTAGATGCCATTCTTCTGATGATGTAACGAGTACATCAGGTGTTATGGGAAGTGTTCCCGGTTCCGGCTGACCTAGTTAATGCACCCTAACAATCATTTCATTGAAAAAGTGTTTTATGTGTATGCCACAGTAAAGAGATGTGTTTTTAGTCTAGATTTAAACTGACAGAGTGTGTCTGCTTCCCGTACAAACTTGGTCCTGCAAACGTAATGGGAATGTAATGTTGAGACCACTGGACTGAACAAGATATGTTGCAGCGCAGTCCTGAATTTGACTAACCCCCATCTGACTAACCAGGAACCGTATGGGAACATTCTGTTAACGTCCAAAATGTCCTCTTTGTAATGTTGCTATGTGCCCACGGGGTTAGGGGATAACAGTTTAGGACCCAAGACCAGTTGTGAAGAATGAAGACCAAGAGTCAGGAGTGAAATTAATTAAAGAAAAATTTACTGCAGAATAGTTTGCAGTTTCATCAGCAGAAGCCAGCTTCAAGTCTCACAAGGAGTTTGTAGGCCGCTCTCTCTCTCTCTCTCTCTCTCGCTCTCTCTATCTCTCTCTCTCTCTCTCTCTCTCTCTCTCTCTCTCTCTCTCTCTCTCTCTCTCTCTCTCTCTCTCTCTCTCTCTCTCTCTCTCTCTCTCTCTCTCTCTCTCTCTCTCTCTCTCTCTCCGTTTTTCATGCATACAATTTCTCAACTCTTTTCAAGGTCTAGCTACGTCATTACTGCTGGTTGAATGATTCTGATTGGCTGAGAGAAAATAGATAGTCATAGTAAATTTCCACACATTGTCAGTTAATCAGATGCACGTCTCCATAGATCACTTGATGCTTTCACTCCTGAATTAGGCACGTAGTGACCTTCCAGGTCTGGAGCAGGCGCCAGCTTGTCCAGAACAACATGCCCGTTGTACACCTCTAATACTGACCTGCAATACAGAACCCTAGCGCACATACACAGATACACAGGCTTCTCTGAGGTTGGAGTTGGTTGAGCTCCAATTCTGACCAGAAATTTTCCCAAAACATACTGATAACATGTGCTTTCTTTCAGTATAAGGTACAGACAATATTCAGTTTTTTTAGTGTTTCAATAAAAGGAAATAATATAAAATGAAAGACAAATCCATATTTCATCTCTGGAATCCGGTGCTGTTACTGCACTCCTGGCATGGGCCAGACCCTCAGTCACTCCTCAGAGACCAAATACAAACTTTAGAAAACAATCAGTAGTTCTATTGATTAAGTAATATCATAACTGGAAAGAATCTTTAAAAATAATTATAATAATATAGGATGATAAATATTGATTCATGCTTTAATAATAAATTTAATTAGGATATACAGGGAGTGCAGAATTATTAGGCAAATGAGTATTTTGACCACATCATCCTCGTTATGCATGTTGTCTTACTCCAAGCTGTATAGGCTGGAAAGCCTACTACCAATTAAGCATATTAGGTGATGTGCATCTCTGTAATGAGAAGGGGTGTGGTCTAATGACATCAACACCCTATATCAGGTGTGCATAATTATTAGGCAACTTCCTTTCCTTTGGCAAAATGGGTCAAAAGAAGGACTTGACAGGCTCAGAAAAGTCAAAAATAGTGAGATATATTGCAGAGGGATGCAGCAGTCTTAAAATAGCCAAGCTTCTGAAGCGTGATCATCGAACAATCAAGCGTTTCATTCAAAATAGTCAACAGGGTCGCAAGAAGCGTGTGGAAAAACCAAGGCGCAAAATAACTGCCCGTGAACTGAGAAAAGTCAAGCGTGCAGCTGCCAAGATGCCACTTGCCACCAGTTTGGCCATATTTCAGAGCTGCAACATCACTGGAGTGCCCAAAAGCACAAGGTGTGCAATACTCAGAGACATGGCCAAGGTAAGAAAGGCAGAAAGTCGACCACCACTGAACAAGACACACAAGCTGAAACGTCAAGACTGGACCAAGAAATATCTCAAGACTGATTTTTCTAAGGTTTTATGGACTGATGAAATGAGAGTGAGTCTTGATGGGCCAGATGGATGGGCCCGTGGCTGGATTGGTAAAGGGCAGAGAGCTCCAGTCCGACTCAGACGCCAGCAAGGTGGAGGTGGAGTACTGGTTTGGGCTGGTATCAAAGATGAGCTTGTGGGGCCTTTTCGGGTTGAGGATGGAGTCAAGCTCAACTCCCAGTCCTACTGCCAGTTTCTGGAAGACCTTCTTCAAGCAGTGGTACAGGAAGAAGTCTGCATCCTTCAAGAAAAACATGATTTTCATGCAGGACAATGCTCCATCACACGCGTCCAAGTACTCCACAGCGTGGCTGGCAAGAAAGGGTATAAAAGAAGAAAATCTAATGATATGGCCTCCTTGTTCACCTGATCTGAACCCCATTGAGAACCTGTGGTCCATCATCAAATGTGCGATTTACAAGGAGGGAAAACAGTACACCTCTCTGAACAGTGTCTGGGAGGCTGTGGTTGCTGCTGCACGCAATGTTGATGGTGAACAGATCAAAACACTGACAGAATCCATGCACTGATAAAAACAACTTGTAGGTTTTACTTGATAAAATCATTGTAACAATTTGCACTCAATTTTTCTTAGTAAATTTTACTGCTGTGATATCAAGTACAACTTACTTGCCAGTATCAAGTAAAATGTACTTAATTATATTTAACTTAGCAGGTTGTATTTATTAAAAGTAATTAAGTAAATTTAATTTTAAAAGGACCATCACTGTTGTGAAAATATCAAGTAAATTTTATAAATCTGTAATATTTACTGTTATGAAGTAATTAAGTAGATTTTATAATGTCTGTCCATTTCATACTTTGAATTACTTAGTTTAATGAATTTATATTACTCACTATTATTATGTAAATGTTTTTTTTTTTAAGTGTTTCCAAATAAATTTAATAATTTTCTCTGCATCAAATACTTTTACCACAAATCACAAATAAATACAATAAAGTTGAACAGTTTATTATGTCAACATTTATAATGAACCATTAAATCAGTAATCTTCACATCAACTGATTATTAGTTTAGGTACATTCAGTAACCTCTCTGATAATTTACAACTGTAGAATTAACCTTGTAAGGTTCAACTAAACCTCAGCAGCCAACAGTAGCATAGCTAACATTAATGACGAGCACATGTATATTCCAGCTGAAACAGAATGGTCACTTTTCCTTAATGCTCATTCGAGTGTCTGCTGTTCTGTAAAAACAACAACAACAAAAAATTCCCCCAAAGAAAGGGAAAATCCATTCTACTCCATCTAACACAGATCTGGAATGATATTTTTCAAATACCCAATTAGAATACACTGAATTCACTGAAACAATGCAGTAACAGCATTTAAACCAACACTAACTGCTCTTTATGCTCTTAAAACCTTGACACAGTAAAACATTAAAAAAATTAAAAGAATTTTAATTGTACAGCGATTGTACAGCACCTGCCATGTCGATAGCATTTAGGAGAGCAACTTCAATTTTAAAGATTGCACTTTTGGGGACATCTTTACACCATCCAGGTCCAGGAAAAGTTTCTGGAACACCTCAAAGGTGTAGCACAGTGTTGGGGTGTATGCCAGGTTGAGGGCATAAATAAGCCCCATCAGCCGTGTGCAAGCTTCAGCAGTACTGCCACACCCTGGAAACATCTCCCTGCCTTCCAAAAGGATGGACACGTCGACTGGATCCTCTCGATCAGCACCATGAACGACCAGTATCTTAAGGATATGTTCAGCGGCATTACTGCGAGTGTCCTCCTGCATACAGTTTATAAGAAAGAAAGAAAGAACAATTCTATTGAGAAAAATACAAAAGAGATTCATTATCAGTGCAGAACGAACATGCTAGCTAAAAATTACTAAACCTAACTCATATTATGTTAAATTCAGTGTAATGTGTTTTACAGTGAGGCAACATAAGTAAAAACATTTAGTAGGAGATTCACATTTCACAGATTGTACCCATAAAATTAATGTTGTTCGAAACCATACATTGTGTGCCTGCACCTTTACAGTGCCAGGAAACCCTATGCCTTTGTAATAGCCAGACTAGATTTAAGTTGTGACTGCACAAAATTTTTTGAACCATTGCTGAATGGAAAATCTTTAAGTTTATGTTTTACTTTTTCACTTGCACTTAAAAATTATTTTTGACACAAAAAGAAAATCATAGTTTACCGAGCAATCTTCAAACAGCTCTTCTTCTTTCTCGCCCAGGTACAGGATAAGGCTGCGGATGACAGTTTCACGTCTCATCTCAATGCTTTGTTTCTGTGAACAGATTGATAATGTGTCAATACTGTGTGCATTACAAGCAGGAGGAGTTGTCTTAAAAGCAGTTTTTAAAAAAGACCATTATATATATATATATATATATATATATATATATATATATATATATATATATATATATATATATATATATATATATATATACAAATTTTGCATGTATGCAAATTGTATAATATCCAAGGTACACATTTCTAGTAATTTTCTAGTACACATTTGCAGATAATTCTCATACTTTATTTTCAGAAAATGCTGGAAGATTTTCCATTCTCCCCAAATTTGTCACAATCGAAACATATTAATATAATTTATTAAGGCGTCTTATAATGACCTATTAAGATTTTGTTTTCCTCTACCTGGTAATATATATTTTTTCTATTTTTTATGTTTTTACAGGTTTAAATCAATAACAATTACAATTTTAATAATATTTTAAGTGTAATTTATGATATGTTGTATTTTTAATCCAATCTTTATTTGTAGAAGGCATAAAGTTTATCATACTGATTTCAAAGTTAAGGATTCATTAGTTAAAATTACAGTAAATCAAGGAAAAAATATTACCTCCATTCCACTATTTCATGTTACATTTTTGGGGGAATTATATGTTTCTTCATGTGAGAGAGTGTGAGTGAGAAAGTGTAAGTGACTGAGTGAGTGAGTGAGTGAGAGTGTGTGTGTGTGTGTGTGTGTGTGTGTGTGTGTGTGTGTGTGTGTGTGTGTGTGTGTGTGTGTGTGTGTGTGTGTGTGTGTGTGTGTGAGTGCGTGTGTGAGAGTGAGAGAGTGAGTGAGGGAATGAGAGTATGTATGAGAGTGTGTGTGTGTGTGTGTGTGTGTGTGTGTGTGTGTGTGTGTGTGTGTGTGTGTGTGTAAGTGAGTGTGAGAAAGTCTGAATGAGTGAGTATGAGTGAGAAAGACTGAATGAGTGAGTGAGTGAGTGAGTTCTTCCCTCTATTTTTTTTTTAGGCATGTTGGTGTTTTATGTCATTCTCCCTGTCAAGTTAATCATAGAAATTAACATTACTGACAACCATTTGCTAGTATCATGGACTGCACCTTTAAGTAATTGTAATGTGATGATAGGGCTGGGCGATATATCGAGTTTGTACAATATATCGATATATTTTTTAGAAGCGATACGGAATTGGGCAATACCGTTTATATCGATATACAGTAGATTGATACAAACGCATCTGTAAAACAGCTGAGCAATCAGAATGAGCTGATGCAGGGAAAGTGCATGATACAACTTGTCCTAAACATGACACATGCTCTACATTACATTTTATTTTCATTAAAAAGGTGACCAGACCTTCCTTAGCTCACTAAAATAAAATGTCTGACATCATACAGGCACTTGCTGCGTTACACATCAATGTTTAATTGGTATCCAAGTTCATCTGCCATCTGATACTGCATTTTTCCAAACTTTCCATCTTTGGTGCAGACTAGCTTTGATAAATTAATTGCAGTGAAATTTTCAGTGGATATAAAAACGACTAGACGCTTTTAAATAAAGGCTAACATTAGCTAGATGACACACACACAGGCAGCCATCACGTTAACATTACATCAATTTCCTTACAGAACGTAACATGACAGATCTTAATCACGTCCAGATAACATTAAATTATTTTGAAGATAACCAGACTGGGTGACTTATTCAACAAGAACGCGGCTAACTACATTTAATCCCCTCTATTTTTGACTAACCACCAGTCTGAACTTTATAGAAGTGGATAATGCTAGCGCTTTAGCTAACGTTGATTAAAACTCACGTTCAGTTAATTTTGAACAAGTAACGTCTATGCAATAATCAAACCATCAAAATGAACACATAGTAGTTATCACACATCTAAAATAGAAGAGTCAAAACTTACCGAAAATATGTCAGCTATGTAGAAGCGACATCCCAAACCGACCGTGTCTGCCACCACTGAACAAGCGGGATCTTCTTGTTTAAAAAAACGCGCGCACGCGGATTCAAACGCACTTCGCTTTTCAGATTAACATTTACTAAGTATTTTTCGGTGAATGTGCTGTGACTATAAAACATTATATATTATTTGTAAATATATGATAAAATTTACTCTTTTTTTCTCAGTTAAGTTATTACATGAATAGATTGTGTAAATTTTACTTAAGATATATAGTTCCAACTTAATCTTGATTTTACGATGTAATAATTACATGAATTAATGTAATAGGTTTTACCATACCACAAAGTCATTTTTTTCAGTGTGGATGGCAGGCTTTTGAGTGTCCTTGCAAAGAAAGGTGGCTATATTGGTCACTGATTTGTTTTTGTTTGGTTTTTGAATGTCAGAAATGTATATTTGTGAATGTTGAGATGTTATATTGGTTTCACTGGTAAAAATAAATAATTGAAATGGGTATAAATTTGTTTTTTGTTAAGTTGCCTAATAATTATGCACAGTAATAGTCACCTGCACACACAGATATCCCCCTAAAATAGCTAAAACTAGAAACCACTTCCAAAAATATTCAGCTTTGATATTAATGAGTTTTTTGTGTTCATTGACAACATGGTTGTTGTTTAATTATTAATGTTGTAAAATTAATCCTCAAAAATACAACTTGTCTAATAATTCTGCACTCCCTGTATATAGGTATATTTATAGTATGGGTATATGTATTATGGTATTATTATATTATGTATAGGTATATGTATAGGTATATAGAAGCGGCAGTGGATTTCAGAATCTGCATCCTTCAATAGAATAACCAAAATGTAACGTCCCTCTAAAGTCATACAGTGCATTAGTTTCTTGGTGAAGGCGGACTAGGGTGACTGCTGGAGCCATATTGGGGAAGTCTTCTGTTATGTACTTCTCAGAGTCTTTACTGGGACAATCCAGAATTGTAATCCATATAACAGGCAAAAGGTCAAACACATGGGCGAACAATGAAGTGGGAGGAACGAAATTACTAATAGTATGTGAAGGCAGCATTGACCAAGGGACAATCTTATTTTGTTGCTATCAAATTATGCCAGTGTACATGTTTATGTGACTTACTTAAAGTTATGAACAGTCTTAAAGAAAAAAGATGACTAACTTGTAACTAGTTTTATTGGTTTATGAGCCAAAGATCAAGGGTCCAAAAGGTCCAGAAGTGACTAGTCTTATTATTTCTACCTTTCATTTTTACTGAAAGCTTAAACGACTCTGTGTTGTGAAGAACAGAGGACACATTATATTAGGAATATTGTGTATTTCTGAATGAACCCAGATTAGATTTTGATTGTAATGGTTATTTACTTTTCAAACCAAAGTTTTGAAATTGAAAGTAGATTGTAGATTATTGGATCTTTTACAAGACGAGGAAATGGATTCAAAATCTGCAGTAGAGCTTTCTTGTCCTGTTTGCTGTGAAATCTTCAAGGTTCCTGTTTTTCTGTCCTGTAGTCACAGTATTTGTAAAGAGTGTCTACAACAGTTCTGGAAAACTAAGGAAACTCAGGAGTGTCCCGTCTGCAGGAGAAGATCCTCAAAAAAATATCCTTCAGTTAATCTCACATTAAAAAACTTGTGTGAGTCGTTCCTGAAGGAGAGAAACGAGAGGCGTTCATCAAAGTCTGAGGAGATGTGCAGTTTACACAGTGAGAAACTCAAACTCTTCTGTCTGGAGGACAAACAGCCTGTGTGTGTAGTGTGCATAGACTCGGAGACACACACCAAACACACATTCAGACCCATCAGTGAAGTGGTTTCTTCTCACAAGGTAAGACAAATGTCTCTCGTTTCATGTGCTAAATACAGTGATAAACATAGAGACAGTATTATTTGTGTATAGACCAGTATTTACTTTTGCTCAGACTAAATCTCCACGACTTATGACTGATATAAAATCCTGCACTGCTTCGACTGCTCTGAGGTTCATATCTTCTTGAATGTAACAGCATTAGTACAAAACATGTTTTGAAAAAATGAGATATGTCATGGGTTATTAATATTTTTTTCAGTAATAGTATGTGATTTAAAGCTGTCATGAACTGAGAAATCAAATTTTCCTTGAGCTTTTGACATATAAAGCCTGAAACACGTTTTTGTGCGTCGGCCAACTAAGTATTCTCGGTGTGTGCCGCACCCTCGGCTGACGTTGGTCCTTGTCGGTTATTTTTCAGCCGATTCGACATGTTGAATCGCCGTCGGCGCTTGTCGGTCAGTCGGGCCATCTGATCGTTCTGATTGGCTGTTCTGCTAGAGAACCAATGCAGGAGAAAAAAAAACAAAAAAAACCCCAGAAGTGACCGTCTGTGGTGAGCGAGATTATGAGGTGCGCTTTGTTTATATAGGGCAGGGGTCTAAAACTTGCAGGCCCGCGGGATATTTTGTGCCTACTTGACATCAAAGTTTAGTGTTAGTGCGGCCCACGCATTGTTCTGAAAAGCACTTTTTTGCTGAGTCGTTGTGTGTGCCTCGTTTGCCACGCTTGCTGCCTCCTTTCCTTTGTGTGTGTGTGTGTGTGTGTGTGTGAGTTTTGGCTCGCCCCTCCCTCATGCAGTATAATTGGTTGACACCGCGTGATTGACAGGAACAGAATGTGAGGCTGATCAGACAGTCGGAACGAATGTGGTCTAACAGTATCGTCAATGTCAAAATGATTGAGATGGCCAATCAAATCAAAGTAGACGGGGTTTACATTCTCTTTTGGCTCATGTACAGTCTTCACACAAAGAAGAGTGCGTCAATCTATCGCTTAATGCCGTTGCGGAGAGAGACTCTATGCTTTCCGGTGAAATCACAAAACAAAATGCACACAAACATGTCCATGCTCCTTATCATTGATGAACATGATTTAATGAAGAAGAAGAAAAAAACAAAAACTATATGAGCGCGGATTAGAACCCGGAAGCTTTGACACAGTTTACTAAAGTTCTGCCACCAGACCACTGGGGAACTCTAATGTCAACAGCAGATCTATGTATTTATTCACTCATGCGAAGAATATCGGGTATATATTGATATATGTGACGCAAATTAATGCAAATATTGTTTGCAAATAGTCCCAAAAAGATTATTTCCCAACTAGAATTACACCTAGAATTTCGTTCACTGTTCTGTTTGACCTGGTTACAACCTTGCTTTGAATTAGTCTATTATTTTAAATAAGATTAAAATCATTAATTATTGATTTAAAAAAAAAGAGCCCAATTTTAAAAAAAGTTTTTACATTTTAAAAAGATATTTAAAAAAAAGCGCCCAACCAACATACAGCAGCTGCTGGTTATAGGAGCTGACTCTACTTGGTCGCGCCCGTACTACTTCATGAAGAACGTAACCGAGAGCAGATCGAGCTCCATTATCTTCAAATATCAAAAGAAATGTTGTTATCGCTTTCAAGGTAACATACTAACTATTCATGTTTAGTACTGTTTGTATGTGCTTTATAACAGAGCCTAAACAGTCACAATGCAGTGATTACCACACATCTGAACTATATATATATATATATATATATATATATATATATATATATATATATATATATATATATATATATATATATATATATATATATAAAACAATTACACTAAGGATAGTAAGAGATATTTTCAAGCACAAACATAAGAAAAAATTTGAAGTAACAAAAAAAAGTAAATTATATAGTATATACTTGTGAAAATTAAAATATTAAATACAATATATTTTTTTTAAAATATTTGTTCCCTTTCAGTCGGTCACGTTCGACGTACGTCGGACATCACCGACGAATTGGGATCACTTCAGGGAGCCCCTATCAGCTTCGAGATATAGAGAACAGGCCAATGGGCCATTGGCGTGTGAGATTTGCATCTCGCGCTCCGCCCCGCACAACGGGTATAAACAGGAAGCGAGAGCAGCGCACTATTGTTATTCACTTCAGAGCCGAACGGCGTTGACTTGCAAGACTGCTTTTCTAAAAGAGAGCCTATTTACAAGAGAGATACTCCAGAGAACGAGAGGGACGCTTTGTGTTGGCGAAAAGGCACAATCTGCACGACCGCGTGCTCACCGCTGCATCAGCATAACAAACTGCTGTTCTCACACTGAAGCACTGAAACTGCTGTCGGTTCAGTGAGGACGTTTGTCTCAGCGAGTGCAGACACAGGACTGCACTTATCTCCTGTGTGCTGCCGCGGTCTTCCCCTGGGTGCTTCAGCACTGTTGAAAGAGCGTTTCCTCTCAAAAGAGCAACACGGGTGTGACACTGCGTCTTTTTCAAGACGTCATTCCACCCGTGCGTTTCTGGATACGGTTGTTTCCTATCCTGACGGCCACGATCCCTCTTGCATAAAAATGTTGAGACTGCGATCGTGGGTGATCCATGTTCTCTCAGGGGAATGGGATCACGTCGTGTACCGTCTAGCTGCCGGGTGACAGTGCGGGTCGCTCAGCGCCGCAGATGCGTGGTCGAGATTATGAAACCTCAAATGGGATTGAGTCCCTTCGCTTATACCCCGATCTAGTTTCTTTTGTGGTGCACCAGAAAAAGGGCTACTTTGGCTGATAAGCCTGGGTGAACTGGGGATTACAGTGAGGCTTCCCCGCCGAGTACATCTCCGTGTGCCCCCACTCCTCTATCGCATCGCAAGCATGTTGAGACTGTGGTCGTGGGTGGTTTATGTTCTCTCATGAGAGCATTACCACGTTGGTGCGTTGTTCGTCTTGCCTTTTTCATAAGGGCTTGAGTGTTCAGCGTGCCATGTGCCATCTCACGGCCTCACATGCCTGCTGGTAGTTTACAGATGAGATTGCAGGTCCTTAAAAAAAAAAAAAAAGGGGGACCTAGCGTTTCATTTGGGGCTCTAGCAGAGGACAGATGTCAATCGCTGCATCGGAGAGAGGGCTGTTATGTGTTGAAAATGAAGATAATGCTGAGATTCCCACTATAATAGTGGGCACTCATGCTGAATCAGATTCATACTTGACAGCCATGCTTTCCCGGGTGGCTGAGGCGCAGTGCAACGCGTAAATCGTCTTGCCCGCCCCTTGCCTTTTCCCAGATGTGCATTGGAAGGCTTTGGCATTGTGGAACTATTTGGTGCCAAAATATGGAACACCATTACGGCCATAATCTGTATACAATTTTCCTCTCTCTCACTACCCTCATCGGTGGGGTGGCAGGGCCACTGGCAGGCCAACTCCGTCCTGCTTAGTGCACGAGGGTAGTTCTGAGCCGAGGTTGAGCTGCGCACAGCGCTGGCCCTTGGCCAGACGATGTCCACCCTGGTCAAGAAACACCATTGACCCGGATTTGGTCAGGAGCTGCTCTTCCCCCGGAGGAGGGCCGGGTGGAAAACCATTAGTAATTCTGTTCTGCCACTGGTGTTAAAAACAGCCAGTGGTACCCAAATTCTCAAGAGCAGTTCCAATACCTCTGGGTCTCGGGAGTTCAGGAATTGCAGTGTGTGACGCTACAAAGCCTCGCCGCTGTCATTTCCCTCCCCACAAGAAGGCAAGATTGGCAGTGTGTGACGCTACAAAGCCTCGCCACTCTCATTCCCCTCTTCTCAGCGGTGCGTGGACGACAGTGCGCCCGCTGGGGAAGGAGGTGAGGCAGACCATGTGCGACGCCACAAAGCCTTGCCACGCTCAGCCCCTCCTTCAATTGGAGAGTGCGCTTGGTGGTGTACAACGCTCACATGCCTTGTCAGCCTCTGGTGCCTCTCCAAATCGCCAGCAGGGGGTGCCGGCTGTGGGAACGTACACAAGCCGCCTTCCCACACTCACACACCCCTCAGCGGAAGCAGGTAGTGTTGCACAGCACACTCAGACCCCACTGCAGGCCGCTACCATGCTGTCCGAGTCGGGTCCCTGCATGCCGCTATGCTGCCCTGCTGCGAGTACGTCTGTGGTGCCATTGCACAATCTCTGGGAGCCTGCCTAGTGATTCCCAGCCCGCCTCACCAGCTCATCCGTCCCATCAGACTCGGCTATGCAATTCAGTTCGCCCGGCGCTCCCCCAAGTTCAGGGGTGTTCACTTCACCTCCGTGTCAAAGGAGGACGCCCCTGTGCTCCAGGCTGAGATTGCAGTCCTACTGGCAAAGGACGCAATAGAGCCGATCTTGGATCTGTGATTCTTGAACCGGTCCCTTCACAGGCTGCCGGTCAGAATGCTAACGCAGAAACAAATCTTCAGGTACATCCGTCCCCAAGATTGGTTAGCAGTGATCGACCTGAAGGACGTGTACTTTCATGTCTCGATTTTCTTCGTCGCAGACAGTTCCTTCGCGTTGCTATCGACGGACGGGCATATCAGTAAAGAGTCTTACCCTTCGGGCTGTCCCGGTCGCCCCGTGTCTACACGAAAGTCACGGAGGCGGCCATTGCTCCCATGAGAAAGCATGGGGCACCTCAGCCGGTTGGGGTTTCAGGTCAATGGAGAAAAGAGCAAACTCTGCCCCAAGCAGAGGATCTCTTTTCTCTGTACGGAGCTGGACTCGGTTAGTCTGACAGTGCACCTCACCAAGGAGCACGTCCAGTCGGTGTTTAACTGCTTGAATTCGTTCAAACGCAGGACAGCGGTACCACTGAAACATTTTCAAAGGCTCCTGGGGCATATGACATCCGCAGCTGCAGTAACGCTGAGATGGGCGAGATGGGCGTGGCACAACGGATCCCTGTCCGGTGTCCAAGTGACGTCGCCAAACCTTCAGCCCGTGGTCGGACCCTTAATTTCTACGGGCAGGAGTGCCATGTACAACGGGCTTGCAGTTTCAGTCTGTGGACAGGGCCTCAACTGCAATAGCATATCATTGCCTGGAGTTGTTAGCAGTTCGTCTTGCGCTGGGCCACTTCAAAACGCAGCTACTAGGCAAGCAAGTTCTGGTCCGTACGGACAACACTGCGGCCGTTGCGTATGTAAAAAAACAGGGTGGTCTACGCTTCTGTCGCATGTTACAACTCGCCCGCCATCTCCTCCTCTGGAGTCAGAAGCCTGATTCCGGGGCTGATCAATTGTGCAGCCAATGAGCTCTCACGACAGCCAGTGCTCCCGGGAGAGTGGAGAGTCCATCCCCAGGTAGTCCAGCTTATCTGGAGTCGCTTCGGGACCGCACAGGTAGACCTGTTTGCCGCCCCGGACACGATCCATTGCCAGTTGTTTTATTCCCTGACCGGGGGGACCCTCGGCTCGGATGCCCTGGCACTCAGCTGGCCCCGGGACCTACACAGAAATGCGTTTCCCCCAGTGAGCCTTCTTGCACAGACACTGTGCAACGCCAGGGAGGACGAAGAGCAAGTCCAGTTGGTTGCTCTGTATTGGCCCAACCGGACTTGGTTCCTGGAACTAGTGCTCCTCGCGACAGCACCTCCATGGTCATTTCTCTGAGGAAGGACCTCCTGACTCATAGACGGGGCACCATCTGGCACCTGCGTCTGGAACTCTGGAAACTCCATGTCTGGTCCCTGACGGGACGCAGAGGTTCTAGGTGGTAGAACACCATCACTTCCACTAGAGCTTCCTCTACGAGGCGCCACTATGCGTTGAAGTGGAACCTGTTCGTCGATTGGTGTTCTTCTCGCCGAGAAGACTCCCGAAGATGTTCGATCAGTTCTGTGCCTTCCTTCCTACAAGACGGGTTGGAGCGAAGGCTGTCTCCCTCCTCCCTCAAATTTTATGTTGCTGCTATCGCCACTAATCATGACATGGTAGATGTTTTTAGGTAAGCACGTTCTGATCGTCAGGTTCCTATACCCTCTTGGGACTTAACTCTGTGTGCTAACTGCACTACAGAGAGCGCCCTTTGAGCCTTTGCAGTCAGTGGAGTTAAAAATTCTGTCTCCGAAGGCAGTACTCCTGACTGCATTGGTCTCTATCAAGAGGGAAACCAAACTTTTTGATAGATAAAAAAATAAAAAATATTAAAAACTCTAATAATAGAAAATATTTTTTTAATCGATTGACGGCACTAAAAATATCTGTCCTGCAGTTTTCAGGCATAAATACTAAATAATATAACAATAAACACATCCAGACACACACACTGTTTAAACCTCTTATAGCTTCATAAATTTCACAGATTTTCATCTTAACCTGTAGAAGGAATTTAATACAGCGCTGACGTCCTTACAAAACAAGCTCAAACATGGAGAAGAAATGAAAGGAGAGTGTGATAAAACAATCCAACACATCAAGGTGAGGATGTGTAAAGAGTTAAACACTCAACATTCACACACACAGTTTATTATTGACATTAGTGGAGTGTGTGTTCACACAGAGCTGACTGAAGTGAATGTGATGTGATTTCAGTCTCAAGCTGAGCACACAGAGCGTCAGATTAAAGAAGAGTTTGAGAAGCTTCATCAGTTTCTCAGAGACGAAGAAGAAGCTACAATCACTGCACTGAGGGAGGAAGAGGAGCAGAAGAAGCAGATGATGAAGGAGAAGCTGGAGGAGATGAACACACACATCTCAGCTCTTTCACACACAATCAGAGACATGGAGGAGATGATGAAAGCCAATGACGTCTCGTTTCTAAAGGTGACCAATCAATCTGGCTTCATTCTTTGAGCAGAAAACAACTTGAGACTCACTGACAATGAGAGTGTTTGATAAGATATTAACATGTTTTCAAACTCTATATTTTCCAGAACTTTAGCGTCTCAATGGAAAGGTGAGTGAGCTGCTCGTATCTCTTCTCTCAGTGGATCTGAACTCAAATTCACTGCAGTTCTGACTCCTGAATGTTCCTCCAGAGTCCAGATCTCACAGCCGGATCCACGGATGAGTTCTGGAGCTTTGATTGATGTGTCCCGTTACCTGGGTAACCTGCCGTTCAGAGTCTGGAAGAAGATGCTGGAAACTGTCCAACACAGTGAGTCTCAGCAGATCTGACACCAGCACAAAAGATCCTTCAGATAGAAACACACACAACATTAACATATGAGAGAAATATATTTAATAATCTCTTGAATTTCTGAGTGAATCTGAACTGTATTTCAGAAGATCATCAGATCATACAGTGAACTCATAATGACTACAGAAGTTCCTCATGGTCTCTGCTTATGTATTAGGATACAATAGTGTTTATTGAATACTGATATTAAACCTGAAGCCTCAATCCATTCTGACAGAAACTGAGAGACCATTGTTATGATAGCAGGATTTATGATCTCTTTCAACAAAGTCTTTATTTGTGTTTTATATTTACATTTCTGATCATATTTCCTCCTGTAATCTGATGTTCTTCTCTTTGCAGCTCCGTTGACTCTAGATCCAAACACAGCACATCCTCGGCTCACACTCTCGTCTGATCTGACCAGTGTGTCGGTCAGTGATGAAGATAAAACACTTCCTGATAATCCAGAGAGGATTGACAGGTGTGTATGTGTCCTGGGATCTGAGGGCTTTAACTCAGGAACACACTGCTGGGATGTGGAGGTTGGTGACAGTACAGGCTGGACTCTTGGAATAACCACAGCATCAAACCAAAGGAAGGGACGGGTTTTCTTTAAGTCTAATGTCTGGTTTGTGGATTACATGGACAGGGAATACAGCTCTCAATCCCCAGATCAACCCAGCACTGTCTTTCCTGTTAAAGTGAAGCTTCAGCGTGTGAGAGTTCAGCTGGACTATGACAGAGGAACAGTGTCATTCTCTGATCCTGTAACTAACACACATTTACTCACATTCAGGACGTCCTTCACAGAGACTGTGTTTCCATTCTTATGTAATCTCTGCACAACTTCTCTGAGGATTTTACCAGTTAAACTGATCATTACAGCAGAAAAATCACAGTTAATCTGATTCTGCTTCTAGATTAATTCAGTTTTACAAATTATGCTTCAATATCAACACTGTGATCAAAGCGTCTCGTTCATCAATCACTTATATGTAAAATTTACAGCCGACATTTTTGTCTCTTTCAGTTTAAAAAAATAATAATAAAATTAATATCCTGTTAATCTCATCTGCATCAACAAAGTGTGTATTATTATTGATATTTTCTTATTTCTCCCTTATTTCCTTTGATAAATATATTTTACACTGTGTACAGAAAATAGTTTTCAGGACCTTATCACGATAAAAAAAAAGTTTAAATCCCGGGGTCATGGCGCAGTCTTTGTTAATAGACTTTTATTCACATAGAAACAGTAATATATCAGTATTTACTTTTGCTCAGACTAAATCTCCACGACTCCACTAAAATGTTGTACTAAACTTCTAAACCTTTCTGATGTTCAAATCTTCTTCAATGTAAAAGCACTGGCACAAAACATTTTGGGGTCACGGCTCAGTCTTTGTTAATAGGCTTTTATTCTTTTGGCAAGGCTTTTTACAAGATAGTATGGAGTTCCGAATTAAAAATAAATAAATATACAAAGAAATGCAGTGGCGTGCAGACCTCCTCAGGGGCAGAAGGACCAAAAAGGGCACTAAAAAAAAATAACAAGAATCAAATGTATTTTTTTTACATAATTTAAATGCATTTATTTATGACATAAATCACCTGTATTTAAAGCAGTACGCGTCTGTCTGTTGTGTTTTAAATATTTTAACACAAAATTTTGTGTTAAAATTAATAAAAATTGTGGGGTCAATTTTGTTCCCCACTGGCCTTCAATATATGGTTCAAACCATTCTTAAAATATTCCATATTTCCTTGGCATTCTATGAAAAGACATTGATACAAATAGAATGCATAACACATCAAACAAAAACAGGGAAATTATGATAATATTACTATATATATATATAATTATTTACTTTTACTTTGATAAACAAAACAGTGAGAATCAAGCAGGTAATTATGAGGAATTCATGTTCAGTTTTGTTGATGTTGTAAACCGTCTCAGGTTACGAATGTAACCATTGTCCCCTGAGAACAGGGAACGAGACGCTGCGTCAGCTTGACGCTACGGGGAACGCCACCAGCGTGACTGGTGCCTGAAATCACAATCAAAAAACATCATCATGCTAGGGTAAGGACACCGCCTTCAGGTCTCGCGAACGGCCAGAGACCGGCGCCTGATAGCGGGTGACCACTAGCTGTCAGCGTAAAGCCAGTTGTGCGTTCCCGCCTGGGGAACTCATTCCCCAGGGAGGCCGAGAGGGGCCTCCACCTGGTAACTTGTGCCGACTGCCCGCGTGTCCAACAACAGAGCTCACTCTCAGGAAGGCCAAACGGGCCTGACACCTGATCGCAGTCATGCTAGCCCTCGAGCTAGCAGGGAGACCGGGGACTCGTCCCCAGGGAGGCCGAGAGGGGCCTCCACCTGGCAACCTGTGCCGACTGCTCGTGTGTCCAACAGCGGAGCTCGTCCTCAGGAAGGCCAAACGGGCCTGATACCTGATCGCAGTCGTGCTAGCCCTCGGGTTACCAGGGATTCGCTCCATCAGGGAGGCCTAGCGGGCCTACCAACTGCAAAAGGTCGGGCATTCCTCCATCATGGCCCTCTGCTCTGTGACTGGACTCATCCAGAAGCCACGAGACAGGCGCGTGCCCTCAGAGGAGGCCTCGTGGGGCCTACCACTCCACAGCGAATCCCACAGGGAAGCCCCGTGCAGCTTGCCTGATAGCAGTCCATGCTACGATCTGTTACCGAAACTGGGGACCGGGGAACGATTCCAGGGAGGCGCAATGCCTCCACCTGATTGCAGAACACGCCGCCCATAGCGCAGAATGTGCTACTCATAGCACTTCATGCTCACTGTCTCAGCGGCTGGGACCCGGGAGTCCGCCTCTCTGGGAGGTCACCCAGGGAGGCCGGATGAGGCCTACTAGCACTCATTCTAGCCATCCAGTGACCAGAGCCCAGGAACGCCTCCACAGAGGAGGCCAGGTGAGCCTGCTCATCCCCACAGCAGGCCCTAGGGAGGCCTGTTCTTTTTAGTAGTGCCTACCACCTACGAGCAGCTTGTACCAGTCGTCGAGGGGCTAATGCCAGTGGCTCCCCCTCGGGGGAGACCCGGCAGCGCCTGCTGTCCACAGCAGGCTCTCAGGGAGGCCGGTTGAGGCCTACTAGCACTCATGCTAGCCAACCTACTAGCAGCTCGCCAGTAGCTCCCCCTCGGGGGAGACCGGGAGCGCCTACTGACCACAGCAGGCTCTCAGGGAGGCCAAACGGGGCCCGACCCCTGAGCGAAGGTAACCAAACCGAGGGCCTACCCCTCAGGGTGGCCTGGCAGGACCCCGCCGTGACTTTACGAAGGCTGGCTGCTGCGTCTGGGCTGACGGCGGCTGTCTGCTGCTGACGAAGGCCTGGAAAACCAGTAGGCACCTGGGGACTCATCCCCAAGGAGACTAGTTGACAAGGTTACTGCTGACGTCGACACCAGTGGAGAAGATCCTCCAAGGCCCACTCGTGGGCCATGGCGTCGAGACTTCCTGTCCTGAAGTCCTGCTGCCCAGACCGCCCAAGCTGGCTACTAACAACCAGCTGGCTCTTACGCCCGCACCTGGGGCTGGCTCCATCCCGGAGGCAGTTAGGGAACAAATTCTTTGCCTTGTCCTTGGGCCTCCATGACGGCGCAGTCTCTCGGGCAGTGCCTACAGACATGAACCTAATCACATTGCTAACAGCAGTGTACTCAGCAGAAGTGCTACACAAAAAACCCTCTAAAGCGAGGTGAGTATGTGGCGAGCAGCGAGGCCGAGGGACCGCGAGGGCGGGACGAGGCGGCGCTCATCAGAGAGGATGAGCGCCAGCTGTGAGCCAGCGATCTCGGCTCTCGCGGAGGAGTGAGGGACTATAAAGGACGAGCGACGACAGTGAGGGACGAGAGAGGACCAGGCCTGGACTTTATGTTGTATTTTATTTATGTTTTGTTATGTGTTGCTGCAGTCGACCGTGAGGGGCTGCAGCTTATTATTTTCATTTTGTGTTTATTTATTAAAAGTTATTTTGAATGTCCGCCGGTTCCCGCCTCCTTCTTCCCGGACAAACAACATTTACTACAGAGTACAACTTACGTCACCTGCAACCGTAAATGCGAGGGCGTCAGCCATAAGCAATGCTCGGGCCTCAGGGGAGCATTCGACCAGAACCGCAAACAGAAGGTTTATCCGATGTTCAGCTCAACCCGAGCCCTAAAGAAAGTGAAGCAGAGACATAGAGCAAGGGTGAAATAACACATAATTATGCAACCCACCGGCCGTACCGTCCTCCAGGAAGAGGCCGGGGGCCGCCAGCAGATGGCGGCCACCAAGCTCTGAAAGGCGGAACCAGCAGATAAAGTCTAATCGCAAACCGGCGAAAAGACGCTAAACTCCGCCCCACGACCACTGGCAAAGTCGCCGTCTCCTGCACCACCTCAGCTGCATTACTCGAAACCCCAGAATGCAGAGAAGGGGGCGGGCCTTGGCCGGACGACTCTGTAATAAGAGGAGGCAAAAACAAGGATGCACACACAAAGCCATGTTCTTATATCAAAAGACAGGCCAGGGCCGAACGACCTTCCTTAGAAGGGAAGGCCCCCATCCTTAACGGAGCCTAGGCCAATTGGTGCGACGTAAGTACGCACTAGATCCACTCAGGGCTCGGGAAATAAATATTATCGCCTCTAATATTACACAATGAGGCCCCGAAAAACCCCTTCCCCAAAGCCCCGCAGAGCTGGGCGTGGATCTCACTACAGCTCATGCATGAACGCATACCCGGTCTTCAGCTACATCACACTTTTACGCTAGGAAAAACACAGCTTGCCCCTGACACTACAAGCCCTCGGGCAAGAGCGCAATTCAGTTACCCACATCAGTGGGGAAAAATTAACACGGAGAGGCAGCAACTCTACTAGCAAAAGTGAAGCATTCACACACAACAAAGAAGATCGTTCTTAGCTTACTCACGGGGAGCTGCAGGCCCTGCGAAATCCAGCGACGTTCCAAATTTCCCCAAACAACCTCTCAGGAGAGCGAAGGTACAGAAGTCCTGAAAAAACATAGTTTTGAAAATGTTTCACCCTCATCGAGGGGGACTCACCAATCGCTCCTCGCGGCGCTTCAAACCAGCCATCGAGCTAGTGTCCGCCACCATCCTGAGGGGGGCGCTTTCACCAAACAAACCAGGCGAGCCGGCAGAATCTTACAGTTTCTGCTCATCATAGGTCCACCGGCCTGATGTAAAGCGCCCGGGGGAAAAACCAGAGGAAGGGAAAAAGGCAGCGTTCATCTCCGCGTGCTCGGGGGTGGAGTCTGCTGCCTGCGCTGGTTCCGGTTACCAGCCCCGGCTTCCTTCCTCTTCCTGTTGCGGGTGTCCCGCCTCCCCGGCGCCCCAATCCTCCTCGGTGGGGGCGCTCGAGAGGCGACGCTGGCTCGCTGTTCCCGTCTCCAGCCCTCAGACTGGGACGGGCCGGGGACACCTGACTGCCTGGGCGCGGTCCCGGACCTCAGCGGGATGCATGTTCTAAATGCCGCCGAACGCGCCTTCGCCTCTCCGAACCTTCCCACCACCGCCTCTACGGAGGTGCCGAAAAGCTTGGATGGCGAAACCGGGGCATCAAGGAGAAAGGACTTCTCTTTCTCCCCGATGTCCAAACGGTTAAACCGCAGATGTCTCTCCGTGGCCACCGTCGCCGTCATCTGCGCTATTTGTTCGGTTGCCCGGAGAGCGAAAACCGCGGTCCGGCGCGACTCGACTACCGCCTCAGGGGGTCCCTCCCCCTGATCGAGGTCCCTCAACAGGTCCCACCCACCGCTGTGGTGTGCGAAGCCGCTGCAGCGTGACCCACTGACATGTACGCCCTACCATTCAGCGAAACCGGCAGGATGGGAGCCCTCAGTGTCGCCGGCCGCCCAGAGGCGAGATGAAGATAACATCTCGACTACGGGCAGCACCGACACATACCCAGCCAGGCAATCCCTCGACATCAGCGAAATTTATCTTGCCGATGTCGACGGATGCGGGGCTGAGCATGGTTTCTTCCATCCCCTCGAGATCTGCTGATGGAGATCTGGAAGGGATGGAAGACTCCCAGGAGTTGGGAGGTCATGGGCGGAGAAAAACCGATCGTCCGCACTGTTTGGACGCTCAGCCTTTCTCTTCACGCGCCGCCAAGGCAGCTGCAGTCTACCCGCAGCGTGTTCCATGACCTCCAACAACTCCCCGTACATGGGACAGGATGGTTTGAGAAGCTTCAGTATTTTTAACTGACTCACCCATCCTCTGCTCGAATGGAAGAGCAGCAGACGAGGAGGAGGAAAAAAGATCCAGCTCCTTCTCCAAAGTCGTCCTCGAGAACCACATCTGTCTCCAAGCGGCGAGCCAGATCCATCTGGGAACCACATGATGTTAGACACCGCTCAGCCTCAGCTCGAGCGGGGCCGTTCCCAGATGCTGAAAACCTCTCCCCTCGAGAAGAGGTCCAGACGAGAGCGGAGCGTTCTCAGTGGAAAACGCTCACAATCTGCACAGGAGGCTCCCTCGAGAACCTCTCGTGCATGCTCTTCTCCCAGACAGTAAACGCAAAGTGTGTGTGTATCCAAAGCGTAAGCTACATGGTACACGTTCAAAACACACCTGCAGAAGTGGCGTTGCTCCTCAGCACACTTCATTGTTGTCCTTCTTGTAGACGTTTCACGTGAAGACAGGCAAAACAGTCCCTGAAGACGAAGAGATACTGTCATGTTGGCAAGGTGCCCTTATATACTTCCTGGTCGCACATTGATGACATCATAGGCTGTCGCCGGTCAATAGGATTGACGTTTTTTGATTGTGATTTCAGGCACCAGTCACGCTGGAGGCGTTCCCTGTAGCATCAAGCTGACGCAGCGCGAGTTCCCTTTCGAAAGGGAACTGTATTATAAGTATGAAAGTATTTGCTCTCATGAAATAGGTAACATTTTACAATAAGATTTCATTAGTTAACTACATTTGTTAACATTAACTAATAATAAACTGCCCTTCTACAGCATTTATTAATTTTAGTTGATATTAATTTCAGCATTTGCTAATACATTATTAAAATCAAAAGTTGTATATGTTATATTAGTTAATGCAAGTAACATGAACAAACAATGAACAGCTGTATTTTTATTAACTAACATTGACAAAGATTAAAATATTAATATACAATAACAAATGTATTGCTCATGGTTAGTTCATGTTGGTTAATACATTAACTTTACAAATGAGACCTTCATGCAAGTGTTACCATGATATCAAATATATAAATTCTATACAATTTAGAGTTTGACATGGGCAGTATCAAGATGCATGTTGACTAAATTCAAGCATTAAAGAGAAAACAGTGTCTTCACTTTTATCTTTTTACACATTCATTTCCCACATATAATTGAATGAGGAAAGGAAAAACAAAAGAAAACAGCAACAACAGACTAGCATGTTGACTACTTGAACATACATTTTGCTCTCCTTTCTTTCTGGCCAGCAAATTTCTCAATGACTCTCTGATCAAAGTCAGTCATCTCAGTAGTGTCATGACGTTTGCATTGTTCAGTCAGATATTTGAGGTCTCTTACCCCCGTTGTTGTCCACAAAACTTCAGTACCGACACTTTGAAATAAAAGACAGGGAAAGCAATAAAGGGCATTGCTAACAACACATCCAGCCAGCCACTTACGTTTCTCATAACAAGCGTGTGAAGCTCCGAGTGCAGCTGCGCCTGTCACTGGCCGGCTGCTGGATCTGTAAATCGCGTTGGTCCGGATCGGGATCCTTTTTCTTCCAACAAACGCCTTGTGAAAGTGATCATCCTAACAAGGTTTTGGCGGAGTCGGAGTGATGGTGTCGCCCGCGCACTTTCACTTTAGTGGCCAAGAGCGGAAAGTTGAATGACAGGTGACGAGAACCAATCAGATTGGATAAAATAACACGCATCCAATTCTGATTCGCCAGGGACGCAGCGACCTGCGTCCGGAGGAGGATCTTTAAGAAGCCAATTAGAGACCAGCTTCAGGTCACATGCTGCCCGTAGATTTTTGGACTCAGATAGACGTCCATTTGTCCGGCGTCCCTCACACATGAAACCTCATGAAACATATTAAAGAACATATAAAATAGTTAACCGATCAAAGCCAGTTTTTATTAAATGCTGAGGCTCTTACTAACAGCCAGCACATCGTATCATTTTTGTATATATGTATATTTCTGGAATTTTGATGGTGGCGGCGCCCCAGCGCCCTCTATTGACCAGCCGCCACTGCCCCATTCTCAAATCACTCCACTGGCTTCCTGTCTCGCTCAGGATTGAGTATAAGATCTCCCTCCTCACTCCTCAGAGCATTCATGGTGACGCACCCCCCTATCTCAAGGAACTCCTCACCACACAAACATCCACACCTAATCTCTGTTCTGTTTCAACGCATCTTCTCAAAACTCCCGGGACCAAACTCCGTACTATGGGAGATCGGGCCTTCTGCTCAGCAGCCCCCCGTCTGTGGAATGCTCTCCCTGACCACTTGCGGATCCCACAGACTGTAGATGCTTTTAAATGTGGTCTTAAAACCCACTTTTTTAGCAGAGCTTTTGATTAATTTACTTTCATTTTTCAGTTTTTTTTTTATTTATTTTTATCTGTAGCACTTTGAGATTTTGTTTAATGTAAAGTGCGTTATAAATAAAATTTATTATTATTATTATTATTATTATTTGTTCAGAGGAGCTTTACTGGCATTTAATGGGAAAGTTTGGCACTCGCCCTACATTATCACATTATTATTTGGACAGATCCTACATTATGTGTCTGGACTTTATCACAAGCACAAGCATTCTTTCCCCTGATAAGACTTTCTGTGATTTATATCATTTATGGGTTATTGTTTGATTTTGTTTGTTTGATCATTGTTTGTACTGATATAGTGATGAGAAGCTCTGCTCAAATGTGTGTTATTCATATATGGTGTAAATGACAATCTCTGAGGAATCAAGTCATTGGTCAGTGGGACCTTGCATATGTAATTTCTGCATATAAACAAGAAATTAATAAACGAACAGGTTTGGGGAAAACTCTTTACAGATGCAGCCGCACTGGTTATAAATCTAGTCATGACTTGTGCAGTTGCTCCTGGTTATAATGATACGCTTCTCATATTAACTGTAGGATTTTCTACACAATAGAGTCCAAAAGTCAAAAGAAAACTGATAAGGAACTTGATATAAGGACATTTATTATCAGTGTTGTTGTCAAACCCATGATTCAACACAAAGCCAATTATTGGTCAGGGTTGTCCAGCGCTGCTCCTGAAGAACGGCCTTTCTCAGAGTTCAGATCAACACACCTGTAGTTCACAACTGACCCTGAACATCTGTAGGTTAGTGTGTTTGAGTAGCATGAGGAGATAAACTCTACACTAGAAAGTACAGTCGGACGCCTCAGACACTGTGTGTGTGTGTGTGTGTGTCCCTCTGCTGGACAGGCTCATGTACTGTAGGAGATGATGCTGTAACAGTATTAACTCTGTTCCTGGAGACACACCAACATTTGTGAACTCTTCCTAATCAAACTCACTGATGCAACTCATCAGCTCTTTAGTAAACACTTCAAATTGTTTTAGGGGCTTCCAGTAACAGTTCTGTCTCTTCTTCCTGTGCTGTGAATCATGATACTCAATGTAATGTTAGAATGGCTCATAAAGATGAAGCGGCCGTGAACTGATTATGTCCTTTTAACCACATGGACTCTGTGTTATCTGTGACGGAGCTCTATCTGCAGTATTTCCTGTATTTACATGTCACGGACAGACACACGTCCCTCTCTATTACTAACAGAACATAAGCAGATTCTCACATCACCATCACAGTCCAGTGTGTTATTATAACGCATGCATGGGGCCGGGTTAAAATCCTGATATTTCATTTATTTTTTTATAATGAACCAAGCAAAAGTGCAAGTGAACTCGACTGCTGGTGATCGCCCTGCATTTGCATGTGGAAAACAGCAGAGCTGATTTTTTGATAATATTTTAACAATTACGGCAATTTCTTCCGACCCAATTATAGGGAAAAACGGGGCTAAGCTTTTCATTTCTCTCATAGTGTGTTATTGCTGAAAAATATACATGTTTGTATTGAACGTTGATGGAGAAACAGATCATGTGTGAAAAGAAATAATAAAAGAGGTTTATTTTGTTTAAATCGTATAAATGTTTGAGGTGTTGAGGGAGCTTTAACCCCACAGACACACGGGGCAAAGACACAAATACTGCAGATAAAATAATGTGTTTTTAATAATGTCTCAGTTATGTTCAAAACAATCACTTTAGCAAACTCTGCACTATTTTCTGTTTATTTTGATAAAATAATTATTTTTTGATCAATAAATATACTCTCATTAAAATATGTTAATATAGAAATATATTTAAAAAATATAGAAACAAAATAATAAAAAAAATAAAGATCCTGAAAGCATTGAAAGAGATCCTATAATAATTTAATATATATTTACAGTAGTAAGAATAACTGATATTTTATGAAATTATATGATATATTTTTTTAAATCTGATGGTGATTATAAATATGGTGATTAGCTCTAAAGCCTAGTTCACACTGCCCGATTTTAGCCCCGATTTTGACTCGCCGACAGGTTTTGCGAAATCGCCGACAAATGGCAGAAATCATAGGCAAATCGGTGCTCGTGCACGCGAGTGACAATCACGCAGTGTGAATGATCAAAGACACGATCAGAGAGAATCGCAGATGAGTCTCCGACGCCCGTGAGATATTTGGCAGGCTAATGCCTAGTTCAGACGGCACGATTCTCAAACTGGTTGGATCACTGCTCTTTTCACACTGCATGACTATCTGGACCAGCATTCAGTCACTGCTGTGTTCACACTGACCGATGGATCGGCCACCGGGGAGTTCACACAGCATGACCGTACAAGAGGAAGAATCGCAGACAGCTCTGTCCCGTCCGCAAATTATGTTTCACAACAAAACACACGCGAGAAGTGAGAAAGAAACAACGCGAGATCACACGAGAGTCAGACTGGAGTTCTCGCGCGAGACTGGAATTGTTATTACAAATATAGACTGCAGTGCAGAAACTTGCGGTCCAAATTGTCTGTGCGCTGATTTGCATCAATAGGGAGAAAAAGAAAAATGGAGGAGGAGATGGTTGGGGAGACACAGGGAGAAATGATAGTGTTCTGCAAAGAGAGTTGGAGGAACATACATAGTTTTGCAATGTGCTACTGTTGCGACTGGTCAAGCAAATGTTTGTGCTTTGTTTCTGTTTGATATAACCGTACATATACTTATAAAATACTAATATTATGGTCTATTCACCTTATTTTTAACGGAAATACGGACACGGCCACTTGACGTTTTTTTGTGCGAGACTTCCAGTCTGGCACTTCCTAGCTAACCCACTTTTCATTGTAGAACAAGTGTTCGTTCGTAACAACTAACTCGTCGTTATGGCTTTCGAGGAAGACCGGGATTTTTTGTGCAGTTAGAGGTTGTCATAATAACTGGTACAAAAAAAAGATTTACTTGGAGCAGGAGTGTTTTGTTCATCAAACGCGTACGAGAGCTGAATGTGGATGCGAGGCGCCCTTCAACCTTTACCCCCCGCCGAAGAATGAGGAATCCCTTCGCCTGTGGTTAAAAGCTTTACATTTGAAGAAACCACCGAAGCGACCGTATGTTTGTTCTTTTCATTTCGTGCGCACAAGACCTACAGAAGACCATCCGATACCAGAAAAGTGGCTGGGCTACGAAGTCCCAATAAAAAATCCAAGGAGACGTGTCAAGAGAGAGGCAAGATAAGGGATTTTGAATTGCTACGCAAGGCAATGTTAAATGAAATGAACTGTATGTATATCACTGACAACAGTATATTGTCATTTAATATATTTGTATTTTTTTCATCCCTGCTAGTTAAAAAGTGGAAGCAATAAATGCAATATAATTATTTGAATGAGCACTAATACAGGTGTTGCTATATTAGCTTGGTGCTAACTTAGTTTAAAGTAGTCTAGGTATGTTTTATGTTGTTTGCTAAACTGGTTGTGGGCTTATGTGGTCTTGTGTTTGGCAGATGACCGCCACTGTGATGAGGAGGCTGACCAGACCGTTCCACAGTCAGAGTCACCTATGCATAAAGACGCTGACACTCAGTGGGAGGTTCAGGCACTGATGGATCACACCTACACATTAGGAGAAAAGTTGAAAGATGTATGCGACAGAGAAACACATTGTGGTGGAGAAGAACCCCTTGCCCATGCCATCCTGAAGAATGACACTAGCTGTGTGTTGTATACAGGCCTGTCTCTCATTGCCTTTTTTGATCATGTTCAATTTCTGGAACAGTTCTATAAAGCAAACTTTAAGATGTACGTAATGGATCAAATATTGATGACCATGATGAAACTAAAGTTGAATCTTCTCCAGGGTGATACTGCAGAAAGCTTTGCTGTGTCCCAGGGGTTAGTGAGCAGGATCCTCTCCTACTGGATAGACACAATGGAGGAGCACATGAGAATCTACATAGACCTTTCTCACAAAAACCGGAAATATGTAATCGTTGCGGATCCGGAGTTCCTGTCAAGCGCCAACACATCAGAAAAGCATACCCGGCCAAGAGAAAATGGATCAGCGAGTCTACACAACTTCGCTAATGGATTTGCCAAATAATTACATTTGATGGAAATGAACAATTAGGCCTATTTACATAAGTCTCACATTACGTCGCTACAAAGAACCAGCGTTACATGACGTCTTCCTTGACCACGATCATATCTTGTTTGTGCGGACATTGGCTACAGTTCAAAATAGTTTAAACATCATGCAGTGTGCACAATTCAATTTTTTTAACATACAACATAAGACTTTTAATAAAATTATATATGTTTTTTTTTAAAAGACTATAATACTGTATGTTTACAATATAATACAAAATGTTGATTAACATCACGTTATGTTTTAAAACAAAATAAATTCACAATATGTATGGAGGCATTTTGCAAAAGTGAATTTTATATATATTAAATAAAATATACATTTTTAAAAATAAAAAATATATACACAGCTCACGAGGCAACATCCATTTAAGCATGCGTGTTTATTTTAGTAGTCAGTGAACAGCCTGAGAAACATTTAAATAGATTTCAGTTAATAATGGTTATATACATATAATGGTTATATATATATAAATATTAGTTTAAAAAAGAAATCGTTTTATATTTCCCCACAGAGGTGCGTCCTATATGCCGCTTTGCGTTGAAAGGCTTGTAAGTTAGGACATGAACAGGAAAGTTTGGTCCTTCATCCCGCAGGATCGCCTGAATCCATTTCCGTCAAACTCCACCATCAACAGGGAAGGAATGAAACGACAGATATGGCTGCTTTTGGGAATAACAAGAACAGCCCGGTAAGCTACAATCACACTTGCTCGTTGCTTGCGCCATTTGTTTACCTGTATCCCTGCCCGGCGAGGAAGAAGATTACCACAACGATTGCATATTTCCGGTCGCAAATACGGAAGTTGTGAGAAAGGTCTATTGCATGGCTGCCACGGGAGACAATCCGGAGCACAATGCCTCAGTGCTTCAGGGAGAAGTTCCCCAACACCACCTGCATCATTGACTGCACTGAGACCACCCTGCAGAAACCACACAACCTTGACTCCAGGGGCGAGTCATTCAGCCATTATTATTCCAGCAATACTATAAAGTATTTAGTTGCTATTGCCCCATGTGGGCTTGTTATGTTCATTTCTCCTGCTTATGGAGGCAGGTGTAGTGACAAGTTCATCACTCAGGAGTCTGGCTTCCTGGAGTATCTTCGTCCTGGTGATGAAGTGATGGCAGACAGAGGCTTTACCATCAGAGATCTGCTGTTTGAGAGAAGGGTTAACCTTGTTCTACCAGCGTTCACTCATAAAGGAGGGCAGTTGTCTGATGAGGATGTAACTGCCACAAGGAGGATTGCAAATGTGCGCATACATGTGGAAAGAGTTATCAGGAGGCTCAAAGTGTTCAAAATAATCTCCCAGACTGTGCCTATCAACTTGGCACACAAAATGGACAAAATCCTCAGAATCTGTGCAGCCCTGGTAAACATGCAGGGGGAAATCATCCATGAGGATGCAGAATGAGCATGGACGTTTACATGTCAAAAAGATCCTGATTTCCACTGTAGCTTAATATTTGTAAATAATTATTTGACAGCCTGCAGTGCCTTGATTGTACTATCATTTGCACATATGATTTGTCTTTAACTTTTTATTTTTCAGGTATCTCTATTCTGCACTGCTGATTAGTTATTTTACTGTAAACCAATGGAATTATAATGCACAAGCATGTGTATTGGAGCTCAGGTTTTATACTAAATAGTCTGTGTTTGGCACCTTGATGTTTTTAAGAAAAATGTTATCTTTAACATTTTTTAATAACTTTTCAAGTATTGTATAATATCAACTTATTTTTAGACTATTTAAATGTTTACAAATACGAAAACATGATATTTACCTTGTGTCCAACTAAAATGTGTATTATTAAATTTTTCAATCGGTTTTAATTTTAATTGTCATTTGTTATTTAGTCATATTTTGATTGACTGGATGTCCTAACTACATGTAAATAAATAAAAGTGTCATGACTCATGTATATAAACTGGCAAGAAAATACAGTATTTCACTAATGGAATTTATTAACTCATGTCATTTGTTTACATTGAATGTAATTACAATAATTCACTTTTAAAATAGAAAAACATCACTCAATTTAAATGTGTGGCATTATTTCTAGGCCATTTAATTTATTATACATATTAATTATAATCACAATTACTATTAAAATGGTAAAACATCACCTTAATGTGTAAAACTGAGCACAAACTATAAAAAGAAAAACACCAAGGAACTAGCCTAACAAAGGGTCAGCGGAACAATTATTAACAGTTAGGTATCAGCAAATGCAAATCAGCGCACAGACAATTTGGACCGCAAGTTTCTGCACTGCAGTCTATATTTGTAATAACAATTCCAGTCTCGCGCGAGAACTCCAGTCTGACTCTCGTGTGATCTCGCGTTGTTTCTTTCTCACTTCTCGTGTGTGTTTTGTTGTGAAACGTAATTTGCGGACGGGACAGAGCTGGCTGCGATTCTTCCTCTTGTACAGTCATGCTGTGTGAACTCCCCTGTGGCCGATCCATCGGTCAGTGTGAACACAGCAGTGACTGAATGCTGGCCCAGATAGTCATGCAGTGTGAAAAGAGCAGTGATCCGACCAGTTTGAGAATCGTGCCGTCTGAACTAGGCATAAGGTGGACACCCAACACCTTAATATATGATATTTCCCATCTGAATCTAATCATGTCATGTCCACAAATGTTAAAGTCAGCCGCTGTTTATTATCATGTTAATTATTGTGCCTTTTACCCCAAATATCATACTTTTGGAAAGTGCTGGGGCAAGTTTGTGCCGTCTAGTGGTTTAGAGGAACATAAAGTCAAAGAAGCCTTTAGCCCCATTGTACCAAATACTGTAGGATTATGAAGCCAGAAAACATGCATTATTTATATCATGACAGCTCTCAGAGAGTTTAGTGTGTTAATGGATATGATGACATTTACATTTACATTTATGCATTTGGCAGACACTTTTATCCAAAGCGACTTACAGTGCCCTTATTACAGGGACAATCCCCCTGGAGCAACATGGAGTAAAGTGCCTTGCTCAAGGACACATTGGTGGTGACCGCTGGGATCGAAACTGCAACCTTCTGCATATCAGTTCCATGGTTTAACCCAATGGACCACCATCTCACATCTAACATCTAACATCTGATGATGTTAAGGTATTTGGTCTCGGTGGAATAGATCTGCTGCTGCTGAGCAAGTACAGGACTTACTACTGCCAGTACACACACCACACACTGCTGTGAGCGAGTAAGACATGCTGCTGATGCACAATAGAGCGTACATGAGTTACCTGTAGCAGATCTATACAGGTGGAGCTGGGGAAGGTGGAGGGTTTCTGCAAACTGCCACAGCAAACACTGAACAGTGTTTGAGGGCATTTCTTGCCTTTCCTAGCCGATGATTATCACTGTCAGTCATTGCAATGAATCCGACATTTATATACGGCAGGGCCTATAAGAAGCGTGTACATGGGAAGGCACGGGTATACTTCGGCCGTCCGCGTTCGTGCACCGTCCGCATGACGTAATTTTCGTCATGCGGCCGTCCGCGGGCAGACCAAATTTCGAGGCCGCACGGACAGTCTGCGTGCAACAGCGCATGCGCCAGCAGTACAGAAGAGTCCACTAGGTGGCAATACGTACAGTATTGAGCAAAGTGTTCAGCCGTCGAAGAAGAGTGTGAAAAGACCGGTTTAAAAACAGCACGCTTGAAAAAAAAGAGAACATTTTTGATTCTTCAGTGTTTCTTCCAAACTATGTTGCAATGGTGGATGCACTACAGTTCTTCTCGGATCATGCCCAGCGAATGTCCCGTTGATGACAGGACTCAGTGCTGCCCTCCGAGGTCTGGTAGAGCATAGAAAAAAAATCTACTGCGCATGTGTCGAACGCGATCATCCGCGTGCATCCGTGGTGTAGTATACTTTGAAAGACGAGCGGACAGGGCTGCGTGTGTGACGCGTCCAGGCGCGGAAAGTGAAGTATACCCACGGGCTTAAGTGGCCACTTGCAAACACTGAACAAGTATTTGAATGTTGAACAGAAAGCTCATTGGCTGATGATGCAACAGGAACCAATCAGCTGTGCCATGAATAGAATGAAGTGATCAGATTGAGTTAAGGACCATCAGCCTGTGTCATCTGGTTTCATGAGAGAACTTTGTATTAATGCCTTTACTTTTGCTATTATCGATTCAGTCTTCCTTCATTCTGTAGCTTCACTGGACACTAGAAGACCAAACCGCACAATCTCTGCGTTTAGAAGTGTGTTTTGTGAATCAGAAGCTGTTCAGTCCATTAGAGATTTCAATGAAATAGTTTCAAGTTACGAGTCTCTGGCAACAACCAACACATCCCAGCATAAACGCTCCAGATAAATTATTTGTTATTAAAGCCTCTTCATTCACAAACCACTGTTAATTTGAACACAACAGCAAGCCTTCTGAATGCGTGATTTAGCACGCCAGCCAATACAAATAATAAATAACATTTGCCTTACCCAATGCAGCAAAATCCAGCGTTTGGACCGGCCGGTTCCAGAATCAAATCATGAGGGTTCTTCTGAAGCTAGTGAGGGTATTTCTTGCCTTTCCTAGCCGATGATTATCACTGTCAGTCATCGCAATGAATCCCGCATTTATATACGGCAGGGCCTATAAGAAGCGTGTACGTGGCCACTTGTCAAGCATGGAAAGTTTTATTCAAATTCATTATTATATTAATTATTATCTTATCACCTAGACAACATTCAAAGAGCGCTCCCTTTATAATCACTAACAAGCTGTCACTCATTCATTGAACGCTATATCACGTGAAGCTGACTAAATCTCTTATTTACATAATGTCTACACTTTGTTAGAAAGGATTATGCGCATGCAGAACTCAGCACTGGACAAAAACTTGAGCGGTGAGTGGATTCTACACCTGTGATTGGCCAAACATGTCTGAGATTTGCTACAATGCTCACTGAGATGAAAACACATTGGAAATCATTTGATGCAAACGCAGATACCCACTGGATCATTTGCCAACTTTTTTTTTGCAATACTGAATGCTATTATTACGAAGAAAACAGAGTCTGGCGCCAGGCCTGAAAAGAGAAGGCAACGACAACTATATTTCTTTTTAGAAGTTGGCCATTTATAAACTTGATAGGCTTGAAAGTTTGTTAACATGCACTCTAAAAAAAGAAGGTTCTATATAGCACCAAAAATGGTTCTTGGCTCGTAATCATAGGGGAACCTTTTTTAGTGCTATATAGCACCAATTTTGGTGCTTCAGTGGTTCTTCAGCGGTTCTTCAGAGGGGCTATATAGCACCTTGGTCAAAGAACCGGTGAAGAACCTCTGAAGAACCTCTGAAGAACCGCTGAAGAACCACTGAAGCACTAAAATTGGTGCTATATAGCACTAAAAAAGGTTCCCCTATGATTACAAGCCAATAACCATTTTTGGTGCCATATAGAACCTTTTTTTTTTTTAGAGTGTGCAAAGTTTAAAACATTTGTAAATATTAAATAACAAACACAACCAAGAAAACAGCTCCGATCATGTTATTATGCTCTACATTCTCCCCCACCAAGAATCGTTATGTCCTCATAACGAGAGTCTCACACAATTCACATTTCAATATCTTAGCTCTTTTCACATGTGTACCCAGCTAGACATTTTACATTCCCAGAACTTCCCTGTCGGTGTCAAGGATGTCATCTAGTAATGTTGCCAGAAGGTTCCGAGATGGTCATGATGTGGAGTTCTTTAAAGGGTTCGGGGACGTTATTTGGAGGACCTTCATGATCATTCAGGACCTTCTGCCCTGTAGTCAAAGTATTTGTAAAGAGTGTCTACAACAGTTCTGGAAAACTAAAGAAAATCAAGAGTGTCCCATCTGCAGGAGAATATCCTCAAAATATGAACCTCCAGTTAATCTCACATTCACGAGTTTGTGTGCCCATATAATCTTAGTGAAAGTGGTAAACAGATTTGGCTTGCTGTCTGCTATAGAGGGGCTCGGAGAGGATATTATAACCGAGCTCCGATTGCCCCCCTATAACAGGTAAAACTGTACAAAAGGAGGAGCAGGGGAGGAGGAGGGATGCTGCAGGAACTAAAAATGGGAAGAGGTAAACTGCTGGTTTTATACCTTGTATTAATTGGAAGATTAGATGGGAAAATTACGTTTAATAACTTCACTTAAAAAAACTTGTGTGAGTCGTTCCTGAAGAAGAGAAATGAGAGGTGTTCATTGGAGTCTGAGGAGATGTGCAGTTTCCACAGTGAGAAACTCAAACTCTTTTGTCTGGAGGACAAACACAACAGTCATGATGTGGAGCTCTTTAAAGGGTTCGGGGACATTATTTGTCTGACTTTCACAGAACATTCAGGATGTTCTTGAAACGTTAAATGGACCATATTTTATTTGGAAATGTGTCCAGATTGTTCTCAGAACATCCCTGCTGGTGTCAAGGACTTCTCCTGGTAACGTTCACAGAATGTTTTGAGAGGGTCATGATGGGGACGTTTTTTGTCAGATCTACATGGAACATTCAGGACGTTCTCAAAACGTTTAGTGGACCATATTTTATTTAGAAATTTGATATTCCTAGAATGTTCTCAGAACGTCCCTGCAGGTGTCAAGGACGTCGCCTGGTAACGTTCCCAGAACGTTCTGAGACGGTCACAATATGGAGTTCTTTAAAGGGTTGGGGGGGCGTTTTTTGGCGGACATTCAGGGCCATTTAGGACATATTGGGAATGTTTAGGTGACCATTACTATAGGATGTTCCCTCTACACTACATTCTCATATATTTTCAGGACCTTTAGGAGAGCAAACTAGAATGTTATTTTTTGGTCCTGTTTAGGTTCATCTATCACATTTACAGAACATGTTTTAGTGAATCAATGTACACTGGGCTGCTTTGCAAATGAGGGTCAGTAAAACGCAGGATTTGCACAACAGTTGCTTCACAAAGATGGATCAATACCAACCCTTTGCAATCCAACCTCATATCCAGAACACGTAAGTATACCGCACTTTATAATGTGTGTTTGCCAATGACCTTTCTGAATGTGCTAATGTGGCTAAAGCAACCATTGTCTCTTACTGTGTTCACAGAGACCAGAGCTTGTTATTTTTAGCCCGAAAATGCTCACCGCCTGAACAATTCAGAAGCACACTTTTATTACTACTTAAAAATAAAACTAATGACATAGCTCTCTGTGAATACAGTCAGAGGCAATGGTAACTAGCCACATTAGCTGTCAGCGTGCTAACAAACACATTCACAACATCGATTTGCGTACATTCACAAAATATATGTGAGGTACATGTTCTGAATATAAAGTTGGACAAACAGTTGGTATTGATCCATCTTTGAGAAGCAGCTTTTGTGCAAATCCTGTGTTTTACTGAGCCTCATTTGCAAATCAGCCCAGTGTACGTGTTCTGAAAACATTCAGTGATGGAAGGACCTAAATAGGGCCAAAAAAATAACATTCTAGGTTGGTCCCCTAAAGGTCCTGCAAACGTTATGGGAATGTAGTGTTGAGGCCACTGGACTGAACAAGATATGTTGCAGCGCAGTCCTGAATTTGACTAACCCCCATTTGTCTAACAGGGAACCGTATGGGACTGCTCTGGGGTGCGTTTCCCAAAAGCGTCGTTAGCCAACTATGGTCGCAAGTTCCGTCGTTAGCAGCATAGTTCAACGAGTCAGTGTTTCCCGAAACCATACTTCCAACGAATGTTCGCAAACAGCATCGCAAAGTTGTGTGGTTGGAACGACAGCTCTCGACCTGTGGTTAGAAGCATAATTTCTTGTTTGCAGGACATGTGGACTTAATAAATCCTTATCTTGAGCAAAATAAGCATGCTGACATTATTTAGAATACATACAAATGTCATTTACATCTTTTAGTTTGTCAAGAGATTTTAAAGAGTGCGCATGCCGCATGTGCGTGCTCTAGTACGTAAGGACGAGACAATGATTGAATCTGGAAATAAAGCTGCGAAAAATTAGAATTACTCCACAGATGACGTTCCATAATTTATAGCAAAAAATCTAGCATTAATTCAACCTTAAACAGATCCATTAAAATAAGTTATTACTCTAGTTGATTTCTTCAACGATGCATCATACTATGGAAGTTGAGCAGTGAGTAACGTTGTTGTATGGGAAAAGCACCCCTGTTAATGTCAAAAATGTCCTCTTTGTAATGTTGCAATGTGACCATAGAATATCCAAAATGGAACGTCCCTCTAAAGTCATATAGTGAGTGAGTTGGTGAAGGCGGACTAGGGTGAGTGCTGGATCCATATTGGCGAAGTCTTCTGTTACGTACTGCTCCGAGACATAGGTTGAAGATCAAAATGCAGCTTTATTGGGGTAATCCAGAATCGTAAACCGTATAACAGGCAAAAGGTCAAACACACGGGCAAATAATGAAGTGGGAAGAACGACATTTCTGATGGTACATGAAGCCAGCATTGATCAAGGGACAATCAGTCTTATTTTGTTGATATCAAATTAGGCCAATGTACATGTTTTGAACAGTCTTAAAGAAAAATGATGACTAACTTGTGACTAGTTTTAGTGGTTTATGCAACCGGCCCCAGAAGGTCCAAAAGTTCACCAGAAACTCCACCCTCTTACATCAGGAAGTGACTAGTCTTATTATTTCTACCTTTCATTCTTACTTAAAGCTAAAACGATTCAGAGTTGAGAAGAACAGAGGAGGAAACTTTATATTTGGATTATTGTGTATTTCTGAATGAACCCAGATTAGATTTTGACTGTAATGGTTATTTACTTTACAAACCAAAGTTTAGAAATTTAAAGTACATTGTGGGTTATTGGATCTTTTACAAGACGAGGAAATGGATTCAAAATCTGCAGAAGAGCTTTCTTGTCCTGTTTGCTATGAAATCTTCAAGGTTCCTGTTTTTCTGTCCTGTAGTCACAGTATTTGTAAAGAGTGTCTACAACAGTTCTGGAAAACCAAGGAAACTCAGGAGTGTCCCGTCTGCAGGAGAAGATCCTCAAAAGAAGATCTTCCTGTTAATCTCACATTAAAAAACTTGTGTGAGTCGTTCCTGAAGGAGAGAAATGAGAGGCGTTCATCAGAGTCTGAGGAGATGTGCAGTTTACACAGTGAGAAACTCAAACTCTTCTGTCTGGAGGACAAACAGCCTGTGTGTGTAGTGTGCAGAGATTCAGAGAAACACACCAAACACTCATTCAGACCCATCAGTGAAGTGGTTTCATCTCACAAGGTAAGACAAATGTCTCTCATCTCATGTGCTAAATACAGTGATAAACATAGAAACAGTATTATATTTATATTATTATATTATTTATTTTTGCTCAGACTAAAATCTCCACAACTTACTACTGATATGTCATGGGTTATTAATATTTATTTCAGTAATAGTATGTGATTTAAAGGGGTCATGAACTGAGAAATCAAATTTTCCTTGAGTTTTTGACATATTATACCCCTTTTCCACCAAGGCAGTGCTGGTGCTAGTTTGGAGGCAGAGCCTAGTTTCAAATCGTTTTTTTGTGTTTCCACACCGAAAGCCCCAACTCCGAGCCAGGAAAAGTGGTTCTTAAGTAGCACCAAAACAATGCTGGGCTAGAAGTAAGAACCGATTACATCAGGCGCTGGGGTCAACAAGACCAACACAAACTTGAGATCCGCCATTGTTGAAATAGCAGCTAATGGAGCTAACAGCTGCTGCTCGTTTGTAAGCTCCGTCTATGCAAATTAGGGCGAACTGCATGAATGCGTTGGATTCGCTGTGTTTTCGTTGTGTTTTGATGGCGATGTAGGATCGTAAAGCCATGAGCATCAATAGTAATGCAACGTTTGCATTGTTGATGGAAGGCTTGTTGGCAGCGGTGCTGTGCAGAGACCAATCGCCGTATGATAACGAGTCCAGCGAGAGCACACGACTCCTTATGCTTTTGATTCACTCACATTTTTTTTTTTATCATACGTGGATCGGTCTGTGCAGCGCCGATGCATCTCGAACAAGCCTGGTGTGTGTGTGTTTCCCGCTGCGGCTTGCTAGCGTTGCTGAGAAATATGAGACGTATACAGTGACGTAAGACATGGCTCTGTTGTGCCTCTCAGCATGTGGAAAAGCAAACGGTTCTTAGAAGGCTCCTCAGTCGAACCAACTATGAACTGGGACTAGCACTAGCTCTAAACTAGCACCCGGTTCATTCTGGTGGAAAAGGGTTATTAGAGGTCATCATACTATAAGAATATTCTGTAAGTTTCAGAACTGAAAACGACTCAGGTTACGAATGTAACCATTGTTCCCTGAGAACAGGGAACGAGACGCTGCGTCAGCTTGACGCTACGGGGAACGCCTCCAGCGTGACAGGTGCCTGAAATCATAATCAAAAAAACGTCAATCCTATTGACCGGCGACAGCCTATGATGTCATCAAGGTGCGACCAGGAAGTATATAAGGGCGCCTTGCCAACATGACAGTATCTAATCGTCTGAAGGGACTGTTTTCGGCAGGCAGGCCCTGCGGCATGGCAAAGCGACGCAGCGTCTCGTTCCCTGTTCTCAGGGAACAATGGTTACAATCGTAACCTGAGAAGTTCCCTTTCGAAAGGGAACTCGCGCTGCGTCAGCTTGACGCTACGGGGAACGATATACCCACGCCGCCATGCCGACGGGAGTGCATGCACAATGGCAGTGACAACTGTCAAGACAAGCAAATTCTGCTGAAATGCCTGAACCACTCCCCTTCTGGTCACATTAGGCTGTCAGTGACAGCGCTCCCTACGGTCATAGCCCAAGCTATCGCCTGAGAAGGAAACCTTCACACACATGAGGTCCTTCCCAGGCCTTGCTCGAAGGCCTGGAACCAACCCATTCGACTTAGAAGGGGTTCCTTTAAGGGAACGTGGCAAGGGAACTACGAGGGAACCCGTGCCAGTCACTATTCGGGAGGTCTTCTCACCGAATGCCACCAGGGAGACCTGACCTGGTGACCCAGTCTGCTATGGGACACGTAATACGGTAAACCCTGTCTGTACAGTACAGAGCCTCTGGTACTCGCCTCCGAAGAGACATCCCGCTAGGGTGCTGCAAAAAAGGCAGTGTCATCCACTAGCCGGACCTCAGAGACGGGTTATCCTGGAGAGCAGTGCTCAGCAAAGTGCTTTCAAACCCTTGCTAGCGAGGGGAGTCTAGCCGCTCGATCCTCGGATCTACCAAGCACTTACTTTAAAACGTGCTTAGGAGGCCAAAGGCCTTTCAGGCTGATCGTATCGGGGAGGCCCCGCGGGACCTACAACCAATGAATCAGCGCCAGGCGGCCTTAAGCTCATAGCAAACCCTCGCTTTGAGAGGAGCTCATAAGCCTGCCCGGTAGGTAACCATGTCGTAGGCAAACTATGAAGGTCCCCTCCTGTGGGGACCGCATAGCAGCAGCGACGTCTCGTCATGCTAGGGTAAGGACACCGCCTTCCGGGTCTCGCAACGGCCAGAGACGGCGCCTGATAGCGGGTGACCACTAGCTGTCAGTGTAAAGCCAGTTATGTGTTCCCGCCTGGGGAACTCCCTGGCTTTCAAGGAGGTACCATGCCTACCACCTGATAGCAGAACGTGCTACTCATAGCACTTACGCTCACCACATCGGCCGGGGAGCCGGCCTCTGCTCAGTGACTGGACCTAACCAGGAACCACGAGCCAGAGCGTGCCCTCAGAGGAGGCCACGTGGGCCTACTACTCCAAAGCGAATCCCCTCAGGGAAGCCCGTGCAGCTTGCCTGATAGCAGCCCATGCTACGATCCGTTACCAAAACTGGGGACCGGGGAACGATTCCAGGGAGGCGCAATGCCTCCACCTGGTAGCAGAACATGCCGTCCGTAGCGCTTCGCTAACCGTCTCACTCTCGTGCCTGAGAAACGGGGGCTCGTTTTCAGGGAGGCAACAGTGCCTACCATCTGATAGCAGAGCACGCCGCGCATAACGCTTCATTCCGCTAGTCGTCTCAGCGCCTGAGAATCGGGAGCTCGCTTTCAGGGAGGCAACCGTGCCTACCAACTGATAGCAGAACGTGCTACTCGTAGCATTCCACACTCATTACCACAGCGACTGGGAACCGGGAGCTTGCCCTCAGGGAGGCACCAATGCCTATCAACCTGATAGCAGAGCGTGCTACTCATAGCACTTCACGCTCATTGCCACAGCGACCGGAAACCGTGAGCTCGTCGTCAGGGAGGCCAAGTGCCTACCACCTGATAGCAGAACGTGCTACTCATAGCACTTCATGCTCACCGCCACAGCGGCTGGGAACCGGGAGCTCGCCCTCAGGGAGGCCCAGTGCCTACCAACTGATAGCCGAACGTGCTACTCGTAGCACTTCATGCTCACGCCACAGCGGCTGGGGAGCCGGAACTCGCTGAGGGAGGCCGGTTGAGGCCTACTACCTACTAGCACTCATGCTAGTCATCCAGTGACTGGAGCCCAGGAACGCCCTCCACAGAGGAGGTCAAGTGAGCCTGCTTACCCCACAGCAGGCCCTAGGGAGGCCCGGTAGCGCCTACCACCAACTAGCAGCTCGTACCAGCGTCGAGGGGCTAATGCCAGTAGCTCCCCCTCGGGGGAGACCGGCAGCGCCTACTGACCACAGCAGGCTCTCAGGGAGGCCAAACGGGCTCGACCCCTAAGCGAAGGTAACCACAACCGGGAGCCTACCCCTCAGGGAGGCCTGGCAGGACCCTGCCGCGACTTTAAGAAGGCTGGCTGCTGCGCCTGGGCTGACGGCGGCTGTCTGCTGCTGAAGAATGTCTGGAAAGCCAGTTAGCGCCTGGGGACTCATCCCCAGGGCTAGTTGACGAGGTTACTGCTGACATCGACACCGGTGGAGGAGATCCTCCAAGGCCCACTCGTGGGCCATGGCGTCGAGACTTCTTGTCCTGAAGTCCTGCTGCCCAGACCGCCCAAGCTGGCTAACAACCAGCTGGCTCTTACGCCCGCAACTGGGACTGGCTCCATCCCAGAAGCAGCTAGGGACTATGATGCTTCAGTCCTAGGGCCTCCATGACGGCGCAGTCTCTCGGGCAGTGCCTACAGACATGAACCTAATCACATTGCTAACAGCAGTGTACTCAGCAGAAGTGCTAAACAAAACACCCTCTAAAGCGAGGGGAGTACAACTTACGTCACCTGCTCTGGGGCGGCTGTCTTACTTTCAATGCAGCGGCCAACCGTAGTGCGAGGGCGTCAGCCATTAGCAATGCTCGGGCCTCAGGGGAGCATACGACCAGAACCGCAAACAGAAGGTTTATCCGATGTTCAGCTCAACCCGAGCCCTAAAGAAGGTGAAGCAGAGACATAGAGAAAGGGTGAAATAACACATAATTATGCAACCCACCGGCCGTACCGTCCTCCAGGAAGAGGCCGGGGGCCGCCAGCAGATGGCGGCCACCAAGCTCTGAAAGGCGGAACCAGCAGATAAAGTCTAATCGCAAACCGGCGAAAAGACGCTTAACTCCGCCCCACGACCACTGGCACAGTCGCCGTATCCTGCAACACCTCAACTGCATTACTCGAAACCCCAGAACGCAGAGAAGGGGGCGGGCCTTGGCCGGACGACTCTGTAATAAGAGGAGGCAAAAACAAGGATGCACACACAAAGCCATGTTCTTATATCAAAAGACAGGCCAGGGGCGAACGACCTTCCTTAAAAGGGAACGAGGCCAAGTGGTGCGACGTACGTATGCACTAGATCCACTCAGGGAAAGAAATATTATCACCTCTAATATTACACAATGAGGCCCCGAAAAACCCCTTCCCCAAAGCCCCGCAGAGCTGGGCGTGGATCTCACTACAGCTCATGCATGAACGCATACCCGGTCTTCAGCTACTTCACACTTTTTACGCTAGGAAAAACACAGCTCGCCCCCGACACTACAAGCCCTCGGGCAAGAGCGCAATTCAGTTACCCATATTAGTGGGGAAACAATAACACGGAGAGGCAGCAACTCTACTAGCAAAAGTGAGGCATTCACACACAACCACATAATGTTGCAAAGAAGATCGTTCTTAGCTTACTCACGGGGAGCTGCAGGCCCTGCGAAATCCAGCGACGTTCCAAATCTCCCCAAATAACCTCTCAGGAGAGCGAAGGTACAGAAGTCCTGAAAAACGTAGTTTTGAAAATGTTTCACCCTCATAGAGGGGGACTCACCAATCGCTCCTCGCGGTGCTTCAAACCAGCCGTCGAGCTAGTATCCACCCACCATCCTGAGGGGGGCGCTTTCAACAAACAAACCAGGCAGGCCGTCAGAATCTTCACATCTTCTGCTCAACACAGGCCCACCGGCCTGATGTAAAGCGCCCAGGAGAAATCAAGAGGAAGGGAAAAAAGGCAGCCCTCATCTGTGCGTCCTATAGGGCGGAGTCCGCTGCCTGTGCTGGTTCTTTTCGGTTACCAGCCCTGGCTTCCTTCCTCTTCCTGTTGCGGGTGTCCCGCCTCCCCTGCGCCCCAGTCCTCCGCGGCGGGGGCGCTCGAGAGGCGGCGCTGACTCGCTGTTCCCGTCTCCAGCCCTCAGACTGGGACGGGCCGGGGACACCCGACTGCCTGGGCGTGGTCCCGGACCTCAGCGAGATGCATGTTCTGAATGCCGCCGAGCGCACCTTCGCCTCTCCGAACCTTCCCACCACCGCCTCTACGGAGGTGCTGAAAAGTTCGGATTGCGAAACCGGGGCATCAAGGAGAAAGGACTTCTCTTTTCTCCCCGATGTCCAAACGGTTTAACCACAGGTGTCTCTCCGTGGCCACCGTCGCCGCCATCGACGCTATTTGTACGGTGGCCCGGAGAGCGAAAACCGCGGTCCGGCGCGACTCGACTACCGCCTCAGGGGGTCCCTCCCCCTGATTGAGGTCCCTCAACAGGTCCGCCTGGTAAGCCTGCAACACCGCTGTGGTGTGCGAAGCCGCTGCAGTGCGACCCACTGACATGTACGCCCTGCCATTCAGCGAGACCGGCAGGATGGGAGCCCTCAGTGTCGCCGGCCGCCCAGAGGCGAGATAAACATAACATCTCGTCCAAGGGCGGCACCGACACATACCCAGCCTAGGCAATCCCTCGACATCAGCGAAATTTAGCTCGCCGATGTCAACGGATGCGGGCCTGAGTATGGTTTCTTCCATCCCCTCGAAATCTACTGATGGAGATCTGGAAGGAATGGAAGACTCCCAGGAGTTGAGAGGTCATGGGCGGAGAGAAACCGATCGTCCGAACTGTTTGGACGCTCAGCCTCTCTCCTCACGCGCCGCCAAGGCAGCTGCAGTCTACCTGCAGCGCGTTTCATGACCTCCAACAACTCCCCGTACATGGGACAGAATGGTGAAAAAGCCTCAGCATTTTTAACTGACTCACCCATCCTCTGCTCGAGTGGAAGAGCAGCAGACGAGGAGGAGGAACCTAGATCCTGCTCCTCCTCCGAAGTCCGCCTCTCGCAATCTGGATCGTCCTCGAGAACCACATCTGTCTCCATTCTAGCGACGAGCCAGATCCATCTGGGAAGCACATGGTGTTTAGACGGCGCTCAGCCTCAGCTCGAGCGTGGCCGTTCCCAGATGCTGAAAACCTCTCCCCTCGAGAAGAGGTCCAGCCGAGAGCGGAGCGTTTTTCGAGAGGACAACGCTCGCAAATACTTTCACAAGAGGTTCGCAAACCTCTCGTGCATGCTCTTCTCCCAGACAGTAAAAGCAAAGTGTGTGTGTATCCAAAGCGCAAGCTACATTCAAAACACACCTGCAGAAGTGGCGTTGATTCTCAGCACACTTCATTGTTATCCTCTTGCAGACGTTTCACGTGAAGACAGGCAAAACAGTCCCTGAAGACGAAAAGATACTGTCATGTTGGCAAGGCGCCCTTATATACTTCCTGGTCGCACCTTGATGACATCATAGGCTGTCGCCGGTCAATAGGATTGACGTTTTTTGGATTGTGATTTCAGGCACCTGTCACGCTGGAGGCGTTCCCCGTAGCGTCAAGCTGACGCAGCGCGAGTTCCCTTTCGAAAGGGAACTTCCTTTTTAGTCCAAAAAACTTTTATTGTGACCAATCCCAGAGAGCGACTCGTTGTGGAATGAGCCTGTCATAGGTTGTGAAAGACAGAAGAAGATCAACGCCTACTTCATCATCGCAGCTTTGGCCCCACCCACTAAAACTAACATCACCTTCCAAAGGATCCTAATGCTAGGAATGTGCTTATTTATTTTCAGCAATCTGAATGTCTCAGTTGAGCATTATTTATCTGTATTCGGTTTCTCTGTGGATTCTTTGCTAAATCAGTCGCAATTTTTGCACAGGCTTTGCAAACAGATTTTTTATGATATGGACTCAACAGTAATGCCACAACATGTGAGTAACCATGTTCATTATAATGCCTGATATGCATTTTTGTGCAAGTTACTTTCAAACTGTAATATAGATTACTTGTTACTGTTATTTAAAAGTATGTTTTTGCCTTACAATATTACTGTCTCAGAATTGTAATGCGTTACATTACTCCTGTATTACTTTTGAGTTACTTTAACCAAATTAACTACAGAAGTAGAACTTAACATTATAAAATGACATAATGTACTACAGAGCATTTTACATCCAGTAGAAGGCGATTTGATAACATAATAACTGTGGGCTATCCAGGCTACATGCTCTACACTTCACCACAATAACCTCCAAAAACACTAACATAACACAAACTTTTAAACACCAACATAACAAAACATTAAGCATTTAAAAGTCTCTCCATTTTCTCATCTTGTTAAAAACGCATCAAATATCTCTTTATTTAAACATTTATTCTCCGAATTCAGCCCCTTTGCAAAGCATGATGGGAAGTGAAAGTCTTGTTTGATTGGGTTACTTGATTGAAACATCAAGTTATGTCAAAGAGTTTTAATCAGTTTAACATGAATCAATAACATTTGAACCAGAAACCTAATATAATTGTGTTAAATCAAGATGAATTGCTTAAATAAAGTGAACAGTCTCATAAAATATTTTTTTGAGTGTTGCTATGGTTAAATAAATGTTCAGTAATATCTTGCAAAGATTTTTTTAATTTTAGCGCATTTTTTTCTCTAAATAATGTTGACATGGCAGTTAATGCACTAAGTTTGGTCATTCTGGCATGTGTGGAAAGTGTTAACCCATGGCTGCATCCGAAAACCTAGGTAGCTGACTCGCTGCCTTATCAGACAATGGCATGTAAGGCAGCGTTTGTGCGTTTTGGACAGACTTCTTAGGCAGTGTAGTCATTTAATGATTTACAACAAAATAGAGAAAGCTTTGGTGAGAACTAAACACATATTTCATTACTACATTAGTAAGTTCTCGCTAGAAATTACATCAGAAGTAGAAAATGTTGGAAAAAAAAACTTACATTTACACACAAACTGAATAGCAAACGCAGCTTTCGGACACCATCTTTTTTTCCCAGCTCAACTGTCACAGAATGGAAAGCACAGGATTGTGGGAATTCAAAGGCAGCAAAGGATACAAATATGCTGCCTTCAAATATCGATCAGATGAAGGTATCTCTGGAGACAGGAAGTGAAGCTAACATTAGATTCGGACGTGCCTTGGTGCCTTCCTGCCTTGAAATGTGTCCTCCGAAGGCAGCATTTTCCAGGTTTCGGACGCAGCCCATGTGTGTTACAACTAACCCCGCATTAGGATGTGCCCGCGCTCGCCTACTTCATTTGGTTCCGCAGCACGCCCCTCCGCTGACTGCGCACACGCCTTGTCCATTTGTGGAGGTGTAAATACTCGACTCACTCGCCGGCGTTGTGCTATTCTTTGAAACAACAGAGGCTTTAAGCCTTCTTTATAGCCACTTTTCCACTGGCCAGCACGAGCACACATAGAGGCCGAAATCATGCCTCGCGGCACTCCTGTAAAACCCGCCCTAAACACGCCTTCACTGTCACACAATACAAAGGTACACCAGTAAGAGGGAGATGAATTAAATAAATCGCTATACAAATATATCAGAAGCTCACATTTAGTCTTTATTTACAAACTCGGACACCACATGAGGCTATCAGTGATGCGCGGGTTGATCCAAAATGAGCGGGTGCCTGCGGTCACCCGTGGTTACGAGTCATCCAAAAATATTTTTAATGATATTCGGGTCACGGTCGGTCGGGTCGTCAATAAATCCTTATTTACCGTTTGAATGTTGAGTGTTATTCACTTTTGAATAAATGCTGATGTGGGACAAAATGCCCGATTTCCCAAAACGTTGAACTGAGCAATGCCATTGTACCATTTTAATAGGCTACTTTTAAACGCATATAGCTCCGAAAAGTCAGTTTTATGTATTTTCTGAGAGGGGGCGGGATTTTTGTTGGGAAAGTCGGGGGAGAGACGCACACTTCGATTAGACTGGATAAACACATGCAGCATCTTAATTGTTAAGAAAATGAAACGAAATAAATGAATAAATCAAGCCTGTATTACATAACACTAGGCTATATCATACAGCATTCAGAAAAATAACAGTTTGCACTCCTAAGGGTGTCACGTTCGGCTGAAGGAAACTGAGGTGAGGACTCAATTGCAGGAAGGGACATGAAATTTAATATAATATAAACATAAATACAAACAAAAACCCACGAGGGGGAAAACATACAACTAAGAAATAACCAAAACTCAAACCGGGAACGGAACACGTAGACATCACAATGAACCGACAAGGACTGCAAACACAAAGGAACTTATAAAGGGGACAAATAAGGCAGGTAACACAGGTGGGGCAAATTAAACCAATAACAGGATAACAAGGAGGGTGGGAACTAGACAAGGACGGAAAATAACAAACCACCACATGTGCTACACAAGACAGGACAGGCATGTGACATTACCCCCTCCTTAAGGAGCGGCTACCAGACGCTCCACAAGAACAGGGCGGGACCGGGAGGACAGACCAGGGCGGGACGGGAGGGACAGACCAGGGCGGGACGGGAGGGACAGACCAGGGCGGGACGGGAGGGACAGACCAGGGCGGGACGGGGGGGACAGACCAGGGCGGGACGGGAGGGACAGACCAAGGCGGGACGGGGGAAACAGACCAGGAAGGGAAGGGGGAAACAGACCAGGAAGGGAAGGGGGAAACAGACCAGGAAGGGAAGGGGGAAACAAAAAGTTCATACGGCCAGGGCGGCCCACTGAGTTCAGGTGGCCAGGGCAGCCAGCAGGGTTCGGGAGGCCAGCGGAGTTCAGGCGGCCAGGGAGGCCAGCGGAGTTCAGGCGGCCAGGGCGGCCCGCGGAGTTCAGGCGGCCAGCGGAGTTCAGGCGGCCAGGGCGGCACGTGGAGTTCAGGCGGCCCGGGCGGCCCGCGGAGCTCAGACTGCCAGGGCGGCCCGCGGAGTTCAGGCGGCCCGTGGAGTTCAGGCGGCCAGGGCGGCCCGCGGAGATCAGGCAGCCACGGCACTGGAACAGACACCACCGGCTCAGGCACTGGAACAGACACCACCGGCTCAGGCACTGGAACAGACACCACCGGCTCAGGCACTGGAACAGGCACCACCGGCTCAGGCACTGGAACAGGCACCACCGGCTCAGGCTCAGGAACAGGCACCACCGGCTCAGGAACAGACACCGGCTCCGGCTCAGGAACAGACACCGGCTCCGGCTCAGGAACAGACACCGGCTCCGGCTCAGGAACAGGCACCACCGGCTCCGGCACTGGAGCAGGGACCACCGGAACACGGACCACCGGATCTCCTACCCCCGCAGTAGGATCCTCTCCAGTGGAGGTGTCCGACAAGGTAGGCCTGCTCTTCCTCCTCCTTCTCCGTTTCCGGGTCATCGGAGGGCTGGGGCCTCCACTGACAGTTGATGGAAGGGAACCGTCAGTAGGCTGGGATTCTGTTAGCCGCAGATGTTCCGACTCACCAAGATGGTAGATGTGGTGGACAAAGTCCCAGAATCCCAGATGCCCCAGCTTTTCCATCTCCCCCGGGCTGAGAGGCATGTCCAAACAAATGTTCAATACCTCCTTAATCTCAGCCTCAGTGTATGTCATGTGATCTACTTTAATGAGGAGACTGCAGGCGAAGTCCCTCACGTCAGCCCCCTGCTGACGGATGTAGTTAAAACTCACATACTTGGCGATTTGCATATAGTTGGAGGGAGATGAAAAAAGGAAGCTACCCATCATCTGCTGAGTCCTCTTAGGGGTCGGTTCATTCTGTCACGTTCGGCTGAAGGAAACTGAGGTGAGGACTCAATTGCAGGAAGGGACATGAAATTTAATATAATATAAACATAAATACAAACAAAAACCCACGAGGGGGAAAACATACAACTAAGAAATAACCAAAACTCAAACCGGGAACACAGTGAAAGGAACACGTAGACATCACAATGAACCGACAAGGACTGCAAACACAAAGGAACTTATAAAGGGGACAAATAAGGCAGGTAACGAGGGAACACAGGTGGGGCAAATTAAACCAATAACAGGATAACAAGGAGGGTGGGAACTAGACAAGGACGGAAAATAACAAACCACCACATGTGCTACACAAGACAGGACAGGCATGTGACAAAGGGCTTTCACACTTTTCCAAAAGTGGGTCTTCTCTCAGTTGACCTGCTGATGAATTCTTCAAGCAGGGTCCAAACATAAACATTGCATTCATCAATAATATGCACCTAGACAGCTGAAATGGAAAATGATGGGCTGTCTCAAGAACGGCCTGCTCTTGCCGCTGCACCTCTGAGCGCACCACGTCAGGGCCTGAAACATTTTCTCAATGGCCCAATGACGCTACGATGAGCATTTACTACTTTTAAAAAAAGGAAGCGGGTCGGGTACAATATTTTCTTCTTCTTTTTTGCGGTCCGAGTTGCGGGCGGGTTAGTTGAAAACATGGTCTGGTGCGGGTTGTTTATACATTGACCCGCCCATCACTGGCGGCTATTGACTGACCACGAACAGGCAATAACTTACTTGCATTTTTCATTCATTAATGTCTTGCAGTCTTTTTTTATTATTTAATTTTGGGCTAAAAGTGTGTTGTAACATGAGCGTTACTGAAAATGTACAGAGTAAAATTTTACTGAAAATGTATTAGTAATGCCTTACACTACTGCGTTACAGCAAAACGTAATATGTTACTGTAATGCATTACTTTTGTAACACGTTACTCTCAGCACTGCTTCTCTGAGACCAGTGATTTCTGATATGATTCATGTACAGTCAGATGTTCTGTGTCAGTAAATCAAACCAGTGACTAAACGCTCAACTTCACATCGTTTCTCTAATAGGATGGGGTTAGGGTTAGAATGTCACAAATTCTCACATTTGTGACACATCAGTGTCAATAAACCCCGCCCTCAAGCCTGATTGACAGTTGACTATGTTAGACATCGGAAATGCTTTGTAGTGCAAAGGGGATTGCGATTCCATTTGAATTTTGTGCAGGTTGTGGCAGGACACAGAGGAAATGAAATAGCAAAAGTATGATTTTCTATTGCTATTCCAAAATGGCAGGGTCATAACTTGTAAAACATTGGAAATGCAATTACAAACAGACTTTGCTTTTCCATTTGAAATTTGGCTGTCGTTGTGCTTTCACATAAACGAAAATGCAAACGGATTTTGGATTATGTCACATTTTATGCGTCCACAAATTGAAAACGCACATGCAAATACAATTTGCAATACCTTTTGAAAATTGTCCATGATATCCTTCCATACCTGATACTTTATTGAATGTGTCAAATACTGGTCTTTCCTCCGGATTTTTGGGAGGAGATTGGAGCTTTAGCTTTAATATTTCCATAACTTTTTATTTCACACCAGCATAATGAATTGTTCTGCATCTGTGAGAGTGTGGGCGGGCTTTTGATAATCGCGCCTCTACTTCCTGCTCTCTAGATTAGATTAGATTAGATTCAACTTTATTGTAATTACACAAGTACAGGTACAAGGCAACGAAATGCAGTTTAGGTCTAACCAGAAGTGTAATAGCAGCAAGTGCAGGATATACAATGGTTGCATAAGTGCAGGATATACAATGGTTGAATAGGTGCAGGACATGGATATGTACTGAATATATATATGTATATATATAGAGATGGTTATTACTATAAACAGAATTTAAAGGTGAATAATGTACTATGAATATAATATAATATACAGATGGCTATTACTATAAACAGAATTTTACAGATAGAGGTATACAATGATATGTTAGGCTAAGATGAGGAATATAGCAGTGGATTAAGGTAGTGCAATAAAGAATGGACAGAAGCTATCCGAAAAAAGTGTAAAAGTGCAGTGGAAAGTGATTGCATATTACAGTTAGAAGTACGGTGCAAAATGCATATGTAAAAAGTTGGTACTGTAAATAATAGTCGGCAGTGCACATGAGCAAAATCCAGTTAAGGTATGGTAGTGCAAGATGTATAAGTAAACAGTTGTTACTGTAATAAACAGTCGGTAGTGCAAATTGACATTCCAGTAGTGCAAATAACAAGTGATGGCAGATGTGAGGTGGGAGAGGAGAGTTAGCAGTATATGAGGGAAGTGGATCAACGGGGGTTCGAGTTCAATAAAGAGACAGCTCTGGGGAAAAAAAATGTTCTTTAGTCTGGTGGTCCTGGTCCGGAGGCACCTGAAACGCCTGCCGGAGGGCAGGAGAGAAAACAGTCTGTGGGCTGGGTGAGAGGAGTCCTTAAGGATGCTGCGAGCTCGATGCAAACAGCGTTTCCTCTGGATGTGCTCGATGGCAGGTAGTGGAGTCCCTGTAATACGCTGGGCAGTATTGCCTTGCGCTCCGCAACAGAGCAGCTCGCAAACCATACTGCGACACAGTTGGTCAGGATGCTTTCTAATGCGCAGCGATAGAAGTTCACCAGGATAGCCGAGGAGAGCTGATTCTTCCTCAGTGTCCTCAGGAAGAAAAGGTGCTGGTGAGCCTTCTTGACCAGGCTGGAGGTGTTGGTTGTCCACGACATGTCCACCGAGATGTGGATCCCCAGGAACTTGAAACTGGAGACATGCTCAACAGCCATTGCAATGATGTGGATGGTGTCGTGTGTGCCTCTTGACTCTTTCCTGAAGTCCACGATGAGCTCCTTCGTTTTGGTGGTGTTGAGGAGCAGGTTATTATCAGTGCACCATGGGGCCAGGTGCTGGATCTCTTCCCTATAGGCAGTCTCATCGTTGTTACTGATGAGACCAATCACCACAGTGTCGTCCGCAAACTTGACGATGGAATTAGATCCATACATAGGCTTGCAGTCGGAGGTGAAGAGGGAGTAGAGAAATGGGCTTAGCACACAGCCCTGTGGTACACCAGTGTTAAGTTTGATGGACGTGGAGCAGGTGAATTCTGATCGAACATTCTTGGGTCTGTCAGTTAAGAAGTCCAAAATCCAGTTGCACATTGAGGTGTTGATTCCCAGGTCTCCAAGTTTGGCTATTAACTTGGTTGGGATGACAGTGTTGAATGCTGACCTGAAGTCAACAAACAGCATACGTGCATAAGTGTTCTTATTGTCCAGATGAGTGAGCACAGAGTGCAGTGCCATGGAAACTGCATCCTCTGTGCTCCTATTGCTGCGGTAGGCAAACTGGTGTGAGTCCAATGTGGATGGAGAGAGTCTTTTAGGTGTTCCAGGACCAGCTGCTCAAAGCACTTCATAACGATGGGTGTGAGTGCTACAGGGCGGTAGTCATTAGGGAACCTCGGGCTAGAGTGTTTTGGCACTGGCACAATGGAAGTGCATTTAAAGCATGTTGGTACAGCTGCTTGGGCAAGAGACAGGTTGAAAATGTCTGTAAAAACCCCAGCGAGCTGCTCCGCACAGGGATGTTGACTGGTCCAGCAGCCTTGTGCGCGCTGATCCGGCTCAGTGCCTTGCAGACATCTGTGGAGGAGAGTGTGATTGGTGGGTGGTCAGCTGAAGGTTTGAGCTTGGTGGCAGTTTCTCTCTTTCAAAGCGAGCATAAAAGTAATTCAGCTCATTCAGGAAGTTGACATCAGCGGCTGCAGGGGGTGAATTGGGTGGGTTTGTAATCACATCAACCTGAATGCCCTGCCACATGCGTTGAGGGTCAGAGTTAGAAGAGTGTCCCTCTATCTTTAGCTTTGTGCATTTTACATTTATGCATTTTGGCAGACGCTTTTATCCAAAGCGACTTACACAGACCTTATTACAGGGACAATCCCCCTGGAGCAACATGGAGTAAAGTGCCTTGCTCAAGGACACACTGGTGGTGACCGCTGGGATTGAACCAGCAACCTTCTGCGTATCAGTTCCATGGTTTAACCCACTGGACCACCATCTCACAATGGGTGTATGATGTAAAGGCACAACTGTTCTGCACGAACAGACCTGAGATGAGCAAGAAAAATACAGCAAAATTGCAGAATCTACTGCGCAACTCCTGTCCCGAGATCGCTACTGCACAGACTCGGTCCCAAATCTGCGCAAGATGTGGGCGCTGTGTGCGGCCTCCGAAAGCTTCAACTCTCGTCAACGGAAGCCAATGAAGTCGTGTCGTCCATATTTTTTTACGGTCTATGGGTCAACCCAGTCAGTCAAATCCCTGAAAGATGAGTTTATCTATAGATCTACCTGTTGAGCCACTCGTGATTGACCAGTTATGCTTTCGGTGAGGAGGTTCAAAGTATATTTCATTTAAATTACATTTCATTATGTTGCTTGAACCCCCAAATATTATAACATTCTTCATTAACAATTATTCAGTTTAAAAAAGAAAAAAATAGTTTCAATGTAGCTAGCTACTTTTTGATAGTAACTTGTAGTGTAGCTACTTTTTCAAAAAGGTAGCTTGAATGTAACTTAACTATTTAAAGTAGATTTTACTACAACATTGTTTTTTTAAGATCAGCCACACAACAGACAGACAGACAGGCTCCACCCACTCCCAAGCAACCCACACACAGCATCTCCCGAGTACTGATCACTCACACCTGCAGCTCATCATCACCTCATCACTGCCTGCACTTAAGCCCCACGCTCTCACACTATCACTGTCCGGTCTCATTTGCACAACACTTCAAGGACTCTCCCGTGCTTCTTACCTGGTTCCGCATCTCCAGTGTGTCTCCTAGTCTTCGTCTCCTGTCTCCATCAACTCCCTGGCTCCTGTGTCCTGTCCTCCTGGTTCTCCTACGAAATTGAGACATTGAGTATTACCATCCAGTTATCTGCATTATCCTGCCATTCATCACTCTGGCTGCTCACCTGATCCACTCTGCACTCTGGTCACTCAATAAACTGTTTATATTCCATTGACCTGTTCTCCGTTCCCTCTGTATTATAACAGAAGACCGGACCAACACAATAGTGCCAGCATGAGTGCCCCGGATCCATTTCAGGAGTTGGTCGACACTCTCTATCAGACTTTCACCACCACTCCTCCAGCACCTTCACCATCACCAGCGAGCACTTCTGACACAGACACCGTCTCTCCTTCACAACCGGTGAATGCCAGTCCCATGACCAAACCGGTGCCCTTCTCTGGCTCGGCGGAGGATTGCAACAGATTCCTTCTCCAATGCTCGCTGGTCCTGGAGATGCAACCGCACCTGTACCCTACCGAGCGATCCAAAGTGGCCTTCTGACAAAGCCTGTCAGAAGGCCACTTTGTTTGACAAAGCCCTTCGGTGGGCAGAACCACTATGGTCCCAGAATAATCCGCTTACCCACTCTCTCTCCAGCTTCATCGGCCACTTTAAGGAGGTCTTCGGAAAGCCCTCGTGGTATTCAGCAGTTGGTGAGCAACTCTATCATTTAAAGCAAGGTACAAAGTCTGTTAAAGGGTAACTTCAGTGATTTAGCATTAAGCTTTGTATTGGGTTGGGTTGAGTTTGGGTTGAACTGGGTGATGTTCTTAGCGAGCTTGTCGAGGTTTTCACAGGTCATCTTCTGTGCAGGTTCGGAGTCTGCTTGGATGAGCTCTCTTTTGTTGGCCGGGACGAATTCTGTGGTGAAGGCCGGTGACGTTTTAGGTTGTGGCCATTCACTTCGTCCGTTGTGTGGCAGTTCTTGGAAGGGGGACTGTGTTCTACTCAGCAGTAGTGATGCTGAGGGAGTTCTCTCCCTTCTTGGCTCTGGTCTCTGTTTGACAGCGTCCTTTCAAGGTGTACCTTTCAAGGTGGTCTTCCAGAGCCTTGATTTTAGAGTTCTGGTCTTTAATATCAGCGTTGGCTTTCTCTAGCTGATGTTCAGCAGACTGGAGTTGGTTTACCAGATGTTTATGTGCAGTCTTTAACTCTTGTTTGTCACGTTCAGCGACTGCAAGGGCTTCTTGGAGCTTGTCAACTTGTTTCTTTGTTTCTTGCTCCGCTTCGTCGGGCACTTTGAGTTTGTCTTGAGCTTTAGCATTGAGCTGGTCTGTGCAGCGGTGAGTGTGCATCAGCTCTCTTAGGAACTCAGTGGTCTGACGCTTGAAGTCGTCCTGGACTTTCACTTCCAGCTTGTCTATGCGGTTTTGGGCACGTGTCAGCTCCTCTTGAAGGTGGATGATGTGCTTGTCGCGTAGTGTCAGCTGGGCTGTGAAGGCGTTGCTTAGGGAACAGGTGATCTTGGCTAGTTCCATGTGGTTGTCGTTCTGGCTTGAATCATGTGTCAGGAACCTTCTCAGAATCAGGATTATTATTAAAAATAATAACAGTTCAATTGTCTTTCGTGTGAGGCAGTCTGTAATGCCTCTGAGACAGGCGTCCACATCTTCCCCTTGGGCAGTGGGGTTTGTCGTCTGCGACATGTTGGTACGCTGGGAGAAGAGACTGACACAGATCTGTGTGGGGTATAAGCCTATGTGTGGTGGAACAGCTAAGTGTCGTTTCAGTGATTGTACACCAATAGTGACGTGTGGTGATGACTAAGTGTTGGTCTCAGTGTAGACAGATAGGCTAGTGATGTGAAGGCTTTGTCACTCAACTAGGTAAGGGAAAGAGAGAGAAAAGAGTTATAACAAATCTCAATAGATTGAAACAATTTTCTTTTCACTTGGAGAATTTCTCTTTTTTCTAAAAACAAAATTCTATCAATGGAAAGCTGTTTCCAAATCGTGATGCGAGGACTATGTCACTCAGCTTAGTAAGGGAGAAAGAGAGAAAAGGTTAAAAACCTATTTCAATTGAAAGAAACAAAAATACTTTCACTGGGAGAAATATCTTTTTTTTCAATAAATACTTCCTATCACTGAAAATCTGTTTTCAGAACGGAAATAATATTATTGTTTGTGTTACAGATGAAAACAATACAATAATAATGTTGATACCTCTTTTCTTAGTCTGACAGGATTGACACCACACACCTTACAGGCGGACCGCTTACGCAGGGATGCGTTGGAGGCGACGGTGGCTCAACAGTTGTCTCTGTTAAATGAACTTGGATATGTCAATTTTAAATTGCGTTTACAAATGCAGGGAAAGTATGGAGAACAAAGGAGGGTTTGATTACCAATCAAATGCCTACTGGTTTGTTTCTCTGGAAAGGGTTATCGTTCTCTTCCTTTTAGAAATGATCAATGGTTCTTCCAGGCTTGTTCCCTATAAATATGAAGAATAAGATGGAATAGAGCAGGACAGAACAGGGCAGACGTGAGGAGAAGGGAGGAAAGGAAGGAGATCCGGCCCCGCAAATGGCTCTGAAGCCTTTGTCTGACTACGAGTATAAAATTGATAGTTGATGGTCAACTAATCACACAAAATAAAAATTTAGTCAACGAGGATTGTCTCGATTTTGTCTTGATTTATTTTGAAACTCGTAGGAATCTGGCACTGTCTTCTATTGAGGCTCAGGTGTGTTGCTCCCAAGCTAGGCTAAAATGAGAAAAAGAAAAGTTAAATAAAGAGATAAATGAGTAAATAAAATGGAGTGGCTAAGTGAATAGCTACAATAGGAATAGAGGATAAAGGAGGGTCTAACGCAATAAAATAATGAACAAGTGTGAGTCCAAAAGGTTTGGTAATAGGTATCAATTTAGTGGTTCACTTGAACTTCTAAGGTTCCAGACTTTATATCTAAAGTAATTGCATCTCAATGAGAAATTTAGAAATTCTGAAAATGAGTAAATTCCAGAATATTTAGAATAACTTTAAAATAATTTTACATGACTTTGAGGAATGACTCTTGAATTTTTTTATTAAATTCAAACTTAACAATTAATAATTGCAAACCAGTATCTTTCCTTTTCAAGTAAAATGTAGTAAAAGTAATTAATAATTGTGAACCAATATTTTCCCTTAAAGTAGAGTATAACTTAATGTATTAGAAAGATAAGAGAAAAGTAAGAAAGACCAACAGGTGTACATAAAGTTGAGGTGTTTAAATGGTTAAATCACTTTAAAGTGACTCAAACCGACACTGTATTTACACGTATGTTAATACAGTGGATACCTGAAACTAATGCTAAAGCTTTAGCATTTAGGCTTCAATGTAAACAACTGCTTCGATTAGCTTAGCCAGTAGCTACCGTAAGGTTTGTTTACTATATGGCTTCGACGCACTGCGCATGCGCTGAGTTTATCCGGAAGCGCTGGTTGACTTCCGTGCCGCGGTCGTGACTATGGCGACAAACAAACGCTAGCGGCAAACATGTGAATTGCAGACAGTATACAGTTGAGGGTAACTTGGGAAAGTCAGCGCTTTCCACCCTTTAAGTTACACATAAGTTTAGCACGTGCAATCGCGTGTATCACGTGAAACGTCCGCACATTTCAACAATGAAAATAAGGAACACCACTCGTAGCTGGTTTTGCTCTGTGGGGCTTATCACTCAGTTTGTTAAGAGTGAGATTAAACTTTAGTTACAGTTAAATGTTACAATTTTGCGCTGCAAATAGAACACTAGTGATCTCAGCGGATCTGTCTGTGCATATAAAACAACAGGATTTCAGACAACTGTTGATTCTTTCAGTATAAGCTTTACTCGGGTCAAATCATTCTCCTTTAAGTCACACTGGGACACGCAGTGTTTCACGAAATGAATATACAAACCGGCAAGTTTTTAGCTGTTTAGCACAGGGAAGATATAGCTTCGGGTTACAGTGGGGCACGCACTGAATTAATAGCTATAAATACATATGCCTTAATAAATAGATCAAGGAACACGCTTGATCTGACCACGCTGTGAGGAGATTATTCCTCGCAGGTATTTCACTGTATGCAGTTTTAAGTTCGTTCAGTTCTCTGGCTGACTGATACACGTATAGCTATTTAATGACACTGGAACACGCAAAGACATCAATTCGGCTATAAACGAGGCATTCTAGAAATTAAGGAACATGCTTAATTCTTACCTTATCGTATAGTGTGAGATCTCAGATCTTAAATTACTCTAATGCAGTCTTAGAGTAGAGACAGACTGGGTTTACACAGCATTCATTCAACAGGACTTTCAAATAGGCGCGCTCCCTTGCGTCACTCGAGCGCGCGCACACACAGGCGCGTCTAGCGCTGCTGGTCTGATCTCTCAAAATGTAATTCAAAGATAAATTCTCGATATATATGCTTATAATTTAGATTAAACTGCCCGCATTCTCCACCAAAATACTGTAGCGACAATGAGTCAGATTAAATAATAACTCAACAGGGAATTTGAATTAAAATGAAAGAGACTCGAATTACGCTATAATTTATAAATAATTCAGAATTAATGTTTACACCTTAACTTATTCGTCCACCGATATGTGAGAACTTAAAGGGGAGTCTGTTAAAGGGAAACAAGTCTCTGTAGCTCAAATGAATGAATTAATGAATTCATAGGGAATTTTGTGAGAGTCTAATGTACAGCCGAGCAAATGAGCGTTCATTTGAACGGGCCGTAATTATCAACTCTGCAGCGGATATTAATATCCGTACAATAGTGAAACACTATTTAACAGCCAGGTAACTTAGATCGGCAGTTCAAGACATTAAATTCATAAGCACATAACACAAGAACAGTTATCTTTGACTACAAACGAACCTTTATTGATTACTCTAACACATCAAACTAATATCTAACATAAACACACGCACTCGCACATTCATACGTTGCAGAAAGGAAGAAAGTGAGGAAAGAATAAGTTTAAGAGAGAGAACTTATGAAATCCCAAGCAATATGCATTTATGACACATGACCTGAAGAAACCATTGATCAGTAATTTATCCTCCTATCGTTTCTTAGGCGGGGTTATTACATTTGATCTAATGCACCATTTCAGCTTGAAATCTAGAGGTATTATTTGCGTTTGTCTCACGTGTGCCGTCTGACAAGGGGGAATTCCCTTTTTCTCCTGGCTGGAGAGGGGGTCCCTCGGGTCTTTGATCCGCTGAAGGTCTGGTCGTGTCTTTGATCGACGTCTTGGGAAGCCAATCATGTGGCGTGTTGGCGGCTGAGATGGAAGTCTTGGAAGGCGTTGTTGAAAAGTTGAAGCGCGCTGTTGGAGACTCGTTGAGAAACTTTGCGGCGAAACTTAGCACAACCCGAGACTTAACGGAAAGAAAATAAACTTTAAGTAAAAGAAAGGAAAGTGAGAGAAGAGCAGATGGCCTGAATGAAATCTGTTAACCCATTTTCTTCGATGGTCTGCCACGATCGTCCGATCGTCGCTTTGGCGGATTCTGGAACCGCGCTGCGAACAACCAGTGTTCTGAGGTTAAACTGAAAAATTTGCCCATCCCCTGGATGGGTTCTGGCCAATTAGGGTTCAGGGGCGACTGTCTCCACCCCTCCCATACAATTGGATTATCTATAGTCATTTAATTTCCTCCTCTTAAGCAGAGAGTAAAGTTAGACCTAATTTCTTACTATGAGGACATGATCGATTCTATAAAGATTTAATTCAACTCATCTGTTTGATTATGCACTTTCGAACACAACGGTATCAAAAACGGTGTCTTTTCATCCACTCATTCAATAGTTACATAATTGCATGAATTTGGGAATGATATACATGCATAATAGTCACATGTATCAGTTGTAAACACGCTAACAAACTATGTCGAAGGCTATTTGAGTGAAAGTCCAATAATCATAATCTGATGCATTCCAATATGTAACATTTTCTGCTTGTAGCTTGCTTGGAGTTTTAAACTGTGTCACTTGGAGTTCATTTAACAGTCATTGAAAAAGACAGAGACCTGTTTGTTTCTTTGTCTTGCGATTACAACGAGTCTTTTGTCCTCTTTGTGAAGTTTTGGTCAAAAGTCCATAGGAAATCAGTAATTGGAATGTAGAAGTGGTAGCTTGAGGCAGAATGGAGCCTCGTGACAAAATGATCGATTTCCTGGGGTCTGGAGCTGAATTAGGGCTTTGTGAAAGGGATTAATGAATCATTTGGAAGATTAATTCAATGTCTGCGACCATAATCGTTACAGTATTTAAACTGGGTCATTTATGTAGTAGAAATGTGAAATAATTTTTGAATTTGGTGCCTTCTAGACTGAGAAAAGACATAAAATGTATTTTTGTCTCATGTGGATAAAAGACAACAACTCCCAGAATGCACTCGCTTCTGGAGCATTTTCTGAACGCATATGGAAGCTAAACTCTCATACGAATTCATTGAAAAGTTGAAACACTCACTTTGCTATGCATCGCTCCGTTATGAGGTCGAGCCACGAGTGCATTTACAAAATGACGATATTTGCGTCATCTGAGGAATTTTACAGAAATAAAATGCATAATTATCTCGTCTCAGGGGGATATGAGGGGGGGAAAGTACCATAATTCAAATATACTACAGGGTTTCTACTGATACAAAGCTTAATGCTAAATCACTGAAGTGACCCTTTAATGAGTATGCCCTCCAGTTTCGCACCCTCGCCGCTTTCAGTGGATGGAACGAACAGTTGCTACTGACCACTTACCGTCAAGGGTTGGATCCTCGGGTGCGGTTGCATCTCGCTGCATCTTCTGCAACTTTATCTCGGGCTCCCTCTGCCGCCACCTCAAGCTCAGGACGTCAGCCACTCCGTCCGTCTACCAAATCCACTCGATAGCTGGGAGACCTCTCAGCCGCCGACAAGTGCGTACATCTGTGGGTCCTCTACTGCTCAGAGTGAGTCTTCTCCATGAGGAACATCAACATCTGCTGGTTCTAGAGGAATCCACCGCTGACATCGTCCTAGGGTGCCCGTGGTTGGAGCAGTACAATCCTGTCATCTCCTGGAGGACAGGAGAAATCCTGAAGTGGGGCAACGGCTGTTTTTATGCACTTCATGTCCCAGTCTCTCCACGACCTGAGAACCTGTCCATCTGCTCCACATCGATCGAGAGTCCGTTAGAGAAACGCTCTGTCGACATCCCAGCCTGTTACGCCCGCTTCAGTGACATCTTCTGCCCCAGCACACGCACCTCCAAGCTGCCTCCACACCAGCCATGGAACTGTGCTATTGATCTGCTGCCAGGTGAGCCAGTGCCCCGTGGGAAGATTTACCCACTGTCACGTACGGAGGTGAAGGCCATGGTGGATTACATCAAGGAGGCGCTCGACCAAGGTTACATCCATCCGTCTACTTCCCCTGTTGCTTCCAGTTTTTTCTTTGTGACCAAGAAGGACGGAGGCTTGCGGCCCTGCATTGACTACCGAGCACTCAACAACATAACAGTCAAGTTCCGCTATCCCCTTCCTCTCGTCCCTGCTGCGCTGGAACATCTCCGTGGTGCCACTGTGTTCACGAAGTTGGACCTCCGCAGCGCGTACAACCTCATCCGGATACATGAGGGGGATAAATGGAAGACCGCCTTTGTGACACCTACTGGCCACTATAAGTACCTTGTGATGCCATACGGATTGGCCAACGCCCCCTCCGTATTCCAGGATTTCATCCTGGAGGTGCTCCGGGAGTTCCTCCACAAGTTCATTCTGGTCTATATTGATGAAATCTTGATTTACTCCCGGAACCTGGCCGACCATCGCCGTCACATTGCAGAGGTCCTCCAACGCCTGAGGAGCTTCCATCTCTTCCTGAAAGCCAAAAAGTGCTCGTTCCACCAGGCCTCAGTGCAGTTCCTCGGATACATCATCGATCACAGTGGTATCCGGATGAACGAGAGGAAGTTGGAAGCCATCCGCTCCTGGCCCACTCCCACAAACATCAAGCAACTCCAATGGTTCCTAGGTTTCGCCAACTTCTATCGACGTTTCATCCAGAATTACAGCTCCATCGCCAGTCCACTCACTCACCTTCTTCGTAACCAGCCCAAGTCTCTGTCCTGGTCACCAGCACTGGGGGGTAAATGTTACAAGCACGCCAGGCTCCACCCACTCCAAAGCACCACGCACAGCATCTCCCGAGTACTGACCACTCACACCTGCAGCTCATCATCACTTAATCACTGCCTGCACTTAAGCCCCACGCTCCCACACTATCACTGTCCGGTCTCATTTGCAAAACGCTATACAGTTTGCTTACCTCAAGGACTCTCCCGTGCTTCCTCGTCTCCAGTATGTCTCCTAGCCTTCGTCTCTTGTCTCCATCGTCTCCCTGGCTCCTGTGTCCCGTCCTCCTGGTTCTCTTACAAAAGACATTGAGTATTACCATCCAGTTATCTGCATTACCCTGCCATTCATCACTCTGACAAAGGCAAAAAAGAAATCAACAAAAAAAAAAACAATAGGCCTACTACCCCATTCAAATGCTGATGCAGAGAGAGTGTTGTGTGTGTATATATATATATATATATATATATATATATATATATATATATATATATATATATATATATATATATATATTTTTTTTTTTTTAGCTATTATTATTTATTTTTGAAATTTTTGCTTTGTACGCGGCAATTTTGGTTGGCCCCACCAAATCTCACTCTAAGTTTTTTTTGAAAAGTTGGTAGCTCTGTGAAACACATTAAATATTACCATCGAATATTACTGCTACACCTTAGCCCTCTGCCCAAACTTTGCGAACGCCCATTTATACATACCGGTGATGAAATGATGCGTGCATAATCAGGAGCACACACGCAACAACGGCAGCCACAACAGCAGTGCAAGACCTGTGAGGGAAACCGAACAGCTCATTTCAACCATACAAGGAAGGGCAGTCAAGCAGTCGGAGCTCACTATTGTGCTGAAAACATGCAACCAGCTAGCCTGGCTCCGCCCTCCTACATACTTACGTGAAATTTTCATATTCCTTCACTACTCCGTCTGGGACTGCAGTATTTTCTTAGGTTTTCTCCAATCAAATTTTAACCGGTCCAATCAGCAAACAGAGGGAGTGGCTGAGAGCGATGACGTTGATGTTAGCTGTGTCCCAATTCAAGGGCTGCATCCTTTGAAGGCCGTGTCCTTTGAAGTGTGCGGCCGACGCGGCCTCCAAAGGACGCACCGAGACTCGTTTACAGTGGAAGGTATAGCGGATTGCGTCACCGCGGCGCGACGAAGGCTGTCCCAATTCGTAGGTCCTTCGAAGGCTCCTTCAAAATACGGCCTGCAAATGCGTCCTTCTTTTCCCATGAAATGAAGGATAGTTGGATAGATGCTTCGCAGCCTTGCCTACCCCAGAATTCATTGCGCGCCGCGACGTCAGATTTTTGAAGAGAAATTGCCAGATTAAACTTTTAAATGCAAGTATTGGGTTTCAATTTACTCCAGTAATCTAATGTATCTACTGATAAAAATAAAATGTTGACTAAATATGTTACCAACATACGATTTTATATAGTTTATACTACATATTTAGTGGTTTTGTTTTTAGGCAGTTGAATATAACTTTAAAGTCCAGTATAAATGTTTATTTGGGTTCTCTTCAACAGCAGCTGTCAACAGTTGCTAAATATTACTAATAATGTAACAAATGCATTTACTCTGTATTTGAGTGTAATTGTGAAGTACCTCAGATTTTTATTCAACTTCATCTCAGAGGCAGATAATGTGACTTTTTACACATGATTATTACATTTTGATAGTAGTTATCGTTTAAAAAATAATCTAAAAATAAAATACACTGTCTTAAATAAATATGTCTTCTAGATTAGGGATAGGCACCGTTGGTCTTGGAGGGCCGCTGTCCTGCAGTCAGAGTTCAGCTCATAGAACAGTTATGCATGTTAAAATATTTTATGGTTCCCTCTTTCTGAAAACATCTTAGCTACATTGCAGCCGTCGAATAAGTCAGCACTGCAAGTTTGTTGGCAGACAGTGGAAAATGCACTGATCCCAGAGGATGTCCCGCTGACCCAGAGAGGCTTCACCAGGGTCTTCCAGCCCAGCTCAATAAAAGACTACATAAAAACATTTTCTTCCATCTGTTTTATGTACTGTTAATTTTAAAATTTATTTAGTTTTTCTAATCTTAAACGTAACTTATGTAAATAGTTGTAAAAAGTACTGTAAATAAAAATGTATAGAACAATTTATTGTTTCATTTACATATTAATTGACATGACAAAAATAAATGTACAGAATTATTTATTTCATTTACAAATTATAACTTGCATAACAAAAATAACGTGTAGAACGATAATATTTAATTTACACATTTTAATTTACAAAACCAAAATTTTAGTTTCTCTCAAGAAGAGAAAACAATCAGTCCGTTCTCTCCCTGCTCTCCTCTGTCTCTCGCTGAAACTTCATGTCCTCCCTCAGTCTCTCCATCAGCTCATCCTCTCGGGCTCGTTTCCTCTTGGCTGGAGTTGCTCCTCCTCATCTTGGTCATCCACTGCTGAACTTGGCCCTGGTGTGTTCTCAGGGATGGAGGCAATGAGGACAGTGGGGTTGTCCCAACACCTCATTCATGAAGACAAACCATGGCCAAGTTTCCCACTCCCTCACCTGTCCCAGGACACTTTCAATCCTAAGGCAGAGGAAATAAACATGTCTGTCAATAATTAACTTGCATACATTGTTTTTTTTTGTTTTTTTTTGGTTGTAATAAGTTTTTTTTTTGTTTTACCTGCAAGGCAGGGGTGCAATCTTAAGAAAAAAAAAAAAAATGAAGCATCAGTAGCCTACAAACATACAATACTCCAGAAATCATATTTATAGATACTCAAATTCTATATTATTTTTGTTGTGGGCTTTGTATAGGATAAAGCCCCCCTATAGCCTACCTACACAAGAACCTATGGAAATACTTCAAAAGGGTCGTAGCCTACTCCAATCCACACTGGCAGAGTTTTTCGGCCCGGTAAATAAATACTCATTTGCTGCCCTCATTTTAATAAAGCTGTCTGCTACTTTATCCATAAAACAAAACGAAATATTACGTCAGATCACCTAACGAATAAAGCCGTGCAGTGGTAACACAGAAATAAAGACCACCGGCTTTTAAAACGTTTCGTTGGTTATTTGAGTAAATTAAAACACAATACTTACATTTATAAGTGTATTCCTCGGCCGCGAGATGGGCAGAGGAATACACTGCGAAGGATCCACTTGTCCTGGTTGGTTCTATCCTCCGCGGCCGGGAGAAGGACGGTGGGTAGGGTTGCCAGGTCTCTGCAACAAAAGTAGTCCAAAACTCCCAATGCGATTTTCTCCATCGAGCGGCCAAATTCTCCACTGGAGTTGTTCGTTTGGGGGTGTTGGAGCGGCGAAACCGTACTTATGGGGTAGAAACAAACCCGCGGAAATAATTTTTCACCCGCGGCAACAACTTAAAAGTAGCCTAATTCGACGGAAAAACCGCGGACTTAGCAACACGGACGGCAGGCTGCATTTGAAGGCCCCTTCGAATTGGGACAGCCTTCGTCGCGCTGCAGTGACGCAATCGGCCTTCAAATGCGGCCTTTGAAGGATGCAGCCCCCGAATTGGGGCACAGCTGTTGTGTGCAAGTTTGAATTGTAGTTCAGTAATGGCGGCGGAGAAAGGTGCGAGTGAAGCCATTCATTCCGTTGTGGCACCGCTGCCGAATATCCAGAAGTTAAAGCCAGAACAAGAACAATCTTTGCTGAGTTTTGTTGGTGGCCATGATGTTGTGGCTCTCCTTCCCACAGAGTTCAGGACAAGTTTGATTTCCCAGCTCGCTCCGTTAGTGTTGAAGGATTTGCTGAAGCCCTATTTGGACTGTAATTGTTTCTCATGGGGTCAGAAGGTATTGTCATCATTTACAGGGGCTAGTCAGTGATTTTGTTGCCGTCCATCTCCCACCACCCGCGTAAAAATCCCCGGCCGAATTACTGCTTTTGACAAACACCAAGGTCGTGTGGTGATTTAACTGCCGTCCGAATCCACATCTATGAGTTTTCAAGAATATTTATTCAATATACTGTTTATATCCCTTTTGACCCCTGTAGAGCACTGTACGGTTGCGCTTCGCTGTAATTTGGATGCATTTCTAGACTTGTATTTCTTTAAATGCTGGCAAGTATTTACAGGAGCAATATATTTCATCACGCTCCAAAAATAAAAAGCACATAAATATTTGAATTGGGCCGTTATTTACGGCAGCATTTATTCTTATCATACCAAGCATCATTACAGCATACAATAATGTTACGGAACACGTGAGCAGTGCGTTCCCGATCACAAAACTCTCCCCTCCACCGTGAATAAATCACAATCCGAATGCACAAGTTTTAGGTTTTATCACTGAGGTGGCATGCCGTGAACATTTATTTTGACAGACTTCCATGTGAGAAGCAAAGGTGAACGCCGCATGACATACGTCACCACCAAATGTTAGTGGTTGGTTATGGCAGATCCAGAGTGGCTCTTGCAGATCCAATAGTTTTAAACTTCAACAGAGTTCCCGTCTTCAAGGAAGTTAATGCTTGTCAATGGAGAGTGGCCAGACTCTCTGTACAAATGAAATGTACGAGAGTCTGGTAAGACCAGGCTAGCAACCAGCGGCACTTAGGTCCTTCTCAAAAAATTAGCATATTGTGATAAAGTTCATTATTTTCCATAATGTAATGATAAAAATTTAACTTTCATATATTTTAGATTCATTGCACACCAACTGAAATATGTCAGGTCTTTTATTGTTTTAATACTGATGATTTTGGCATACAGCTCATGAAAACCCAAAATTCCTATCTCAAAAAATTAGCATATCATGAAAAGGTTCTCTAAACGAGCTATTAACCTAATCATCTGAATCAAAATTACACCTGCAAAAGACTCCTGAGGCTTTTAAAAACTCCCAGCCTGGTTCATTACTCAAAACCGCAATCATGGGTAAGACTGCTGACCTGACTGCTGTCCAGAAGGCCATCATTGACACCCTCAAGCAAGAGGGTAAGACACAGAAAGACATTTCTGAACGAATAGGCTGTTCCCAGAGTGCTGTATCAAGGCACCTCAGTGGGAAGTCTGTGGGAAGGAAAAAGTGTGGCAAAAAACGCTGCACAACGAGAAGAGGTGACCGGACCCTGAGGAAGATTGTGGAGAAGGACCGATTCCAGACGTTGGGGGACCTGCGGAAGCAGTGGACTGAGTCTGGAGTAGAAACATCCAGAGCCACCGTGCACAGGCGTGTGAAGGAAATGGGCTACAGGTGCCGCATTCCCCAGGTCAAGCCACTTTTGACCCAGAAACAGCTGCAGAAGCGCCTGACCTGGGCTACAGAGAAGTACTTTTTTCGGATGACCTGAACCCCATAGAGAATCTGTGGTATATTGTGAAGAGAAAGTTGAGAGACGCAAGACCCAACACTCTGGATGAGCTTAAGGCCGCTATCGAAGCATCCTGGGCCTCCATAACACCTCAGCAGTGCCACAGGCTGATTGCCTCCACGCCGCATTGAAGCAGTCATTTCTGCAAAAGGATTCCCGACCAAGTATTGAGTGCATAACTGAACATAATTATTTGAAGGTTGACTTTTTTTGTATTAAAAACACTTTTCTTTTATTGGTCGGATGAAATATGCTAATTTTTTGAGATAGGAATTTTGGGTTTTCATGAGCTGTATGCCAAAATCATCAGTATTAAAACAATAAAAGACCTGAATATTTCAGTTGGTGTGCAATGAATCTAAAATATATGTAAGTTAAATTTTTATCATTACATTATGGAAAATAATGAACTTTATCACAATATGCTAATTTTTTGAGAAGGACCTGTAGTATCTACATTTAAAACAGGTAATCTAAAAACCTCCCAAACGCTCCTACCTGTAGTTTTTTGATTGAATTCACTCAGGAATAAGCACTGTTTGGCCACTCTAGGTTAACTCAGGGTTAGATTTTGGTTGGCCAGTGATTTGTCCAAAGAGACACCTGTATTTACAGAGTTCGTGCTGAGAGAACAGCCCATCGTTGTCCCGAGTCTTATTTGTGTTGTTTAACATTAGACAAACACAATACTACCTTTCTCCAATGTCCACATCTGATGCCAGAAGCAGCAGCAATACAGCGTTCATAACGCGTTAGTGACGTTGACAATGACGTAGATCTAAGGGCGTTTTCACACCTACCTTGTTTGGTCCGGATTTTCGGACTTTTCAGTTTGGTCCGAATAAAATTTTCAGGTGTGAAACCTCCCCCGTACCACGGTCCGGACCAAACAGACGAAATTTGGTCCGGCGAAAAGAGGTGGTCTCGGTCCGGATCAAACTGATCAAAGGTTCGGTTCGTTGTTAGTGTGAAAGAATTTTCTGTATGGTTCGGACTTGCAGACCATTTACAGGAAGTTCCTGTGGTTCGCGCGTAGCTACTCCAAACAACAGAAGAATACAAAACTACCAGAACTGTCACAGAAGATAGGAAAAATGAGCCGTGGTAGCACATGGGGAGATGAGGAGACAAGGTTTAAAATGTTCGCACAACGAGGACGTTCATTTGGCGAATTTGAACTAGCCTCGAATATAGTTGGTGTTGCAGATAGTAGTGCCATAGCAATAACAGCATAGTGGCAACAATATGCGTCTGTTCATTCATCTTGTCAAAGTTAACCGCCGAGATTGACAACACACTGACGTCAGACGCACGTCCGCTAACAAACCAATCAATGTTAAGATGCCGCCCACAAAACTGATGACAACAGGACGCAAGTATGTCATGTAAAGTTCTTTAGTGCGCTCGCATAATTGCAGTGTGAAACCAAACCAAAACTAACCAAATATATAAAAAGTATCAAAACATGAACTTTGGTTCGGACCTTGGTGCGGACTTTCAGGTGTGAAAACGCCCTAAGATGCAAGCTGTGTCCCAAATGACACACTATACACTTATACACTATGTACTCAACAGTGTAGTGTATGAACTTGTCATGGTTATTTTGGAATCTGGTAGTGCCTCCCCCTCCACTACGTGATTAAAGCTGTGACAGTTGAGTGCACTTTTTTAACTTTACTTTTTCAGTTAATTTAGTGCATCATCCCGGTATTTAAAGTGCACTTTTCCTTTTTGGATTTTTCAGTGTGAACACACTACTTACACTATTTATTCTTAAAACCGTTATAGAATAATGCATAAGTATATGAATTGGGACGCACCTGTAGATCTAGTGCCCTTTATATCACCATGGTGACAGCTAATTGGCTTACGACCCAAATCGTATTAGAAGGGAAGGTAATGGGCTTCCCCACAACACTCTTATAGCTTCATAAATTTCACAGATTTTCATCTTAACCTGTAGGAGGAATTTAATACAGCCCTGACGTCCTTACAAAACAAGCTCAAACATGGAGAAGAAATGAAAGGAAAGTGTGATAAAACAATCCAACACATCGAGGTGAGGATGTGTAAAGAGTTAAACACTCAACATTCACACACACAGTTTATTATTGACATTAGTGGAGTGTGTGTTCACACAGAGCTGACTGAAGTGAATGTGATGTGATTTCAGTCTCAAGCTGAGCACACAGAGCGTCAGATTAAAGAAGAGTTTGAGAAGCTTCATCAGTTTCTCAGAGACGAAGAAGAAGCTACAATCACTGCACTGAGGGAGGAAGAGGAGCAGAAGAAGCAGATGATGAAGGAGAAGCTGGAGGAGATGAACACACACATCTCAGCTCTTTCACACACAATCAGAGACATGGAGGAGATGATGAAAGCCAATGACGTCTCGTTTCTAAAGGTGACCGATCAATCTGGCTTCATTCTTTGAGCAGAAAACAACTTGAGACTCACTGACAATGAGAGTGTTTGATAAGATATTAACATGTTTTCAAACTCTATATTTTCCAGAACTTTAGCGTCTCAATGGAAAGGTGAGTGAGCTGCTCGTATCTCTTCTCTCAGTGGATCTGAACTCAAATTCACTGCAGTTCTGACTCCTGAATGTTCCTCCAGAGTCCAGATCTCACAGCCGGATCCACGGATGAGTTCTGGAGCTTTGATTGATGTGTCCCGTTACCTGGGTAACCTGCCGTTCAGAGTCTGGAAGAAGATGCTGGAAACTGTCCAACACAGTGAGTCTCAGCAGATCTGACACCAGCGCAAAAGATCCTTCAGATAGAAACACACACGACATTAACATCTGAGAGAAATATATTTAATAATCTCTTGAATTTCTGAGTGAATCTGAACTGTATTTCAGAAGATCATCAGATCATACAGTGAACTCATAATGACTACAGAAGTTCCTCATGGTCTCTGCTTATGTATTAGGATACAATAGTGTTTATTGAATACTGATATTAAACCTGAAGCCTCAATCCATTCTGACAGAAACTGAGAGACCATTGTTATGATAGCAGGATTTATGATCTCTTTCAACAAAGTCTTTATATGTTGTTCTGTATTGTTACTCGTTGTCTCCCCCTTGTGGTATACTAAAGAAATCTCAGTCACGTTTGTTCTGCGGCTTCTTTTAATGATGTCATCAGGAAGCGCTCAGTAATTCCTTCAGACAGCTGCGTCTTGTGTTTGTGTATCAATCTAAGTCCTTCTGCTCACGTTCAAGCTATAAACGAGCATCATCGGTATGTAAATGTTCTTTAACATGTCATCTATCTATGCAGATGAATATTTTCATGTAAGATGAGATATAATGTTATTAAAATTGTTGTATAATTTTCCGGATGTTCACTTATTCCGGTCGCGGTATAAACAGAATAGTCTGAGCTAAGTTATGACTAAAAACCTTTAAATAGCCATTTTATTGTGTAAAATAACAAGTTATTTGTACGAGTATTGTTTAAAACATGTGAACAGACTCAATGTGAAGATTTAGTACTCATTTATGTATATATTTGTTTTCAGTTTTACCCTACATTTGGTCATCATTAAAGAAGTAAACGATTCACCTTCGTCCAGTGTGGTGACTAGAGGAGGAGTTAAACTGTCTGTCAATTTACACAAAGGGTTGTAACAAGGACGGAACAGTAAAACGACGCCTCATAAACGAGCTTATCTACAGCAGATCTGGACCCCTGCACGCTGTACCGCTGGAATAAAGGTAGCCAGCACACACAATGTCTCAAGAGGATACACAATCAGTCGGCTCATGGAAAACTAGATCTCAAGCTTCCCACACATCCAGCCGCTCTAGCAGATCTAGGGCAGCCGCAGCCATGGCACGCGCAGAAGCGGAAGCAGCCAGAGCAAAAGTAGCATACGCTGAAAAAGAGATGCAAATCAAAATTCAAAAAGCACAATTGGAGGCATCATTGGAAAAACTGACTGCAGAAAAAACAGCAGCTGCGGCCTTAGCTAAAGCAGAGGCTTTAGAGGCTGCTTTGGAGTACGAGAATGATGGGCATTGCCCTAAGCTAAGGGGTGGATCAGAGCAGCGATCTCACAATGCCATGCAAATGACTGAAGAGTATGTACAAAAACATAGTATAGTAGACAGCAGTCTAAAGCCAGGGGCACAACTACAGGGTTCCCCCACTACCACCCAACTTCAGCAAACACTCCCTCCGCAAGCACCTACAGCACTCACTTATCAACCCACGCAGATCAAGCCTGAAAGGAATGAGGACTCACAGATTGAAGCACACCGTTCTCCAAAATGTTCTTCCATGATAAGCAAAAACCCCGCACACACACCAATAGGAGACGGAAAATACACTGAGCTCCGGGGTCACAAAATATACGACAGCTATCACCTGCCATTAGCCACACCTATGAATAACCACCAGCAAGCATATCATGGGAGTCACATAGGGGTTTATGACGGCAGTCACTACCCACCTAGTAGGTCTGTCTATAGCGAACAACGAGATGAGGTACTCAGAGGTTCGTTTAACGAAAATAATAATGTGACAGACTTTGTAAGCTTCCTTGCCTAGAGATTGTTTCAACAGGACTGTTGAAATTTGATGATAAGCCTGGAAATTACAGGGCATGGAGAGCGTCTTTCCTGAACACTAGCAGAGGCCTTAATCTGACCGCAAAAGAAGAAATAGACTTGCTAGTAAAGTGGCTAGGGCCAGAATCAGCAGAACATGCGAAACGCTTGAGAGCTGTACACGTCAACGACCCAGGAAAAGGGCTGTTAATTGTGTGGGAGAGACTTGAATAGTGCTACACACACAAAGATAGAAGACCCAGCAAAAACATGTCCTATGCATAAGAAGCCCCACCCCCTTTACAAATGCTGTGCGTTCCGAGAGAGACCCCTCGAGGAGAGAAAGCCCTCTTTGGACTGAGGAAGACTGCGCAAGAGGGAGAGGAGACCTTTGGAGGAGATGCCAGAAGATTCGTGGAAAGGAACTTCTACGTAGATGATGCATTAAAATCTCTACCTTCAGCTTCAGCTGCCATCGATCTGCTCAAAAGAGCACAGCAGATGCTGGCACGCTCCAATCTCAGGCTGCATAAGATCGCGTCAAACAATGCAGAAGTCATGGCAGCTTTCCCCTCAGACGACCATGCCAGCGACCTAAAGGATCTAGATCCGGGAGCCGACGATCTCCCCATGCAGCGAAGTTTAGGTGTCAGTTGGGACCTGAAGAACGACACATTCACGTTTCAAGTGTCTGAGGAACACAAACCTTTTACGCGACGTGGAGTCTTGTCAACTATTAACAGCCTGTATGACCCCTTAGGATTCGTCGCCCCGATCCTGTTGCAGGGGAAAACCATACTTCGGGAATTAACAGTTGACTGTCACGACTGGGACGCACCGCTACCTCCTGAGAAAGAGCAGCTATGGACAGCATGGAGAGAATCACTCCAAGAACTCAGAAACCTACAGATACCAAGGTCCTATACACAGGTCTCCCCACCCACAGCCCAACGCAGAGAACTCTGCATTTTCTCGGATGCATCAGTCAAGTCAGTAGCAGCTGTGGCCTACTTAAGGCTCTTTGATCAAAATGGAATTTGTCATATAAGCTTTGTTCTAAGCAAAGCAAAACTAACTCCTCGACCAGAGTTGACTATCCCGCGGTTGGAACTATGTGCTGCCGTGTTAGCAGTGGACATCGCAGAGTTCATTACTGCTGAACTGGAAATTAAGATAGATGACATCCGCTACTTCACGGATAGTAAGGTAGTATTGGGCTACATCCACAATGAAAAGCGTCAATTTTATGTCTTCGTGAACAACAGAGTGCAGCGGATAAGAAGGTTCTCCAGCCCCACACAGTGGCACTTTGTATCAACGGACAACAATCCTGCTGATCACGCAACAAGATTCATATCAGCAGCACGCCTTAAAGACACCATGTGCCTCACTGGTCCAGCTCTCCTGTCACAGCCTGAGCAAACGCACGACAAGCAGGTCACCTTTGACCTAGTGAAGCCGGAACAGGACGTAGATGTCCGCCCCCTTGTGACTACCCTGAGTACAGCTGCCAGGGAGAGACTACTTGGGTCCCAACGGTTTTGCCGCTTCTCAAGCTGGAAGTCACTCACCCGTGCCATTTCATGTCTTACCCATATAGTCCGCCTCTACAGGAAGAATACAGAGGATTCTCGTGATGGTTGCAACGGATGGCATCACTGCACCAAAGATCACACGTTAGAGATGGTCACCAATGCCCAAAAAACAATCATACGTACCGTCCAAGAGGAGACTTACGCAAAAGAGCTGCAGTGTATCAGGGATCAAAGACCTCTTCCACGGGACAGCCCCATCAGAGGCCTGAGCCCTTTCATTGGGGCGGGCGCATCACAGAGGCTAGAATATAACGCGAGGAGAAGTAACCTATAATAGTTCCTGGTCGTCACCACATTGCCACTCTTCTTGTGCGCCATTATCATGAACGGACTCAACATCAGGGACGTCTCTTTACAGAGGGCGCTATTCATTCTGCCGGCTTGTGGATTGTGGGTGGAAAAAGGTTAGATGTGTCACCTGTCGTAGACTCCGGCGCACCTGCGAAACTCAGAAAATGGCCGACTTACCCGACTGCCGCCTCAACACGGATCCTCCGTTTTCGTACGTTGGACTTGATGTCTTTGGACCATGGTCAGTCTCTTCACGACGCACACGGGGGGGTCATGCAGACAGTAAAAGATGGGCGGTCTTGTTCTGCTGTCAAAGCATTCGTGCCATCCACATCGAAATCATCGAATCTATGGACACCTCTTCCTTTATCAGTGCCTTGAGAAGGTTCATCGCCATACGCGGAACGGTCAAACAACTACGCTCAGACAGGGGAACTAATTTTGTCGGAGCCTGTCATGAGCTACTGATCCCTTCCAACATCAATGGTAAAGTGGAGAGGTTTCTTACAGATCAAGGTTGCGTGTGGGAGTTTAACCCCCCTCACGCCTCCCATATGGGCGGAGCCTGGGAAAGGATGATAGGGCTGACACGCAAGATCTTGGACTCAATGTTCTTACAGCTTGGGTCTTCAAAACCCTTCACCCATGAGGTCCTAGTCACCTTGATGGCTGAAGTGACTGCCATTGTAAATTCCAGACCGCTCGTACCAGTGTCTACAGACCCTGACGACCCATTTATACTCACCCCTGCAACTCTGTTAACACAAAAAACTGGTCCCTCTCTTGCTCCTCCAGGCGACTTTGATGGCAAAGACTTGTACAAACGTCAGTGGAGACAGGTACAAAGTCTTGCCAACACCTTCTGGGACAGATGGAGGAAACAATACCTGTCCACTCTGCAGACAAGAAGAAAATGGCAGTCTGACAAGCCAAATCTCACTAAAGGGAGTGTAGTGCTCATTAAGGCGTGACCAGCGCCTGAAATGGCTGCAGGACGGGCCGCCTGGCTGTGCTGGGAAACCTCAACCCCCCATTCCTCTCCCCTGTTGCAAGTCGTGTTTCATGTTGTAATGTGTATGCGCTCATGTTGCTGAGATGTTTTTTTACTGTTCCCAAACTGTGCTCCCGGAAGGAGCATAGTCTGGGGGTTGTTTTTTTTTTCATCTCCACACCCCCCCTTACCTCTCCTCATGTTATGCTGTATTTTTCTGTCCAACTAAAGAAGGCGCCGCAGAATGGCGACTCGGTGTTACTCGCACAACACCAAAACAAATTCCGTGTATGTGTAAAAATTTACTTGGCAATAAAGCTCCTTGAATCCTTGAATCCTTGAGGACAATCAAGCCAAAAGAAACACATGGCCTGTAGGGCGTATCACAGAAGTGTTTCCCAGCAAGGACGGTAGAGTCCGCAAAGTGGAAGTGAAGGTAGTACACACAGATGGGGTTAAAGTGTTCCTCAGGCCAGTTATAGAGTTGGTCCTCCTTTTACCATCCGAAGACTAGACTACTACTGTCCTTTCAGACATGTATGGTATATTAAGTAATGGTATCCAGGGACACCAGACGGGGAGTGTTCTGTATTGTTACTCGTTGTCTCCCCCTTGTGGTATACTAAAGAAATCTCAGTCACGTTTGTTCTGCGGCTTCTTTTAATGATGTCATCAGGAAGCGCTCAGTAATTCCTTCAGACAGCTGCGTCTTGTGTTCGTGTATCAATCTAAGTCCTTCTGCTCACGTTCAAGCTATAAACGAGCATCATCGGTATGTAAATGTTCTTTAACATGTCATCTATCTATGAATATTTTCATGTAAGATGAGATATAATGTTATTAAAATTGTTGTATAATTTTCCGGATGTTCACTTATTCCGGTCGCGGTATAAACAGAATAGTCTGAGCTAAGTTATGACTAAAAACTTTAAATAGCCATTTTATTGTGTAAAATAACAAGTTATTTGTACGAGTATTGTTTAAAACATGTGAACAGACTCAATGTGAAGATTTAGTACTCATTTATGTATATATTTGTTTTCAGTTTTACCCTACTTTTGGTCATCATTAAAGAAGTAAACGATTCACCTTCTTCCAGTGTGGTGACTTGAGGAGGAGTTAAACTGTCTGTCAATTTACACAAAGGGTTGTAACAAGGACGGAACATATGTGTTTTATATTTACATTTCTGATCATATTTCCTCCTGTAATCTGATGTTCTTCTCTTTGCAGCTCCGTTGACTCTAGATCCAAACACAGCACATCCTGGGCTCACACTCTCGTCTGATCTGACCAGTGTGTCGTACAGTCGTGTAGATAAAACACTTCCTGATAATCCAGAGAGGTTTGACTGTTATCCATGTGTCCTGGGATCTGAGGGCTTTAACTCAGGAACACACTGCTGGGATGTGGAGGTTGGTGATAGTACAGGCTGGATTCTTGGAATAACCACAGCATCAAACCAAAGGAAGGGAGAGGATTTCATTAAGTCTAATTTCTGGTGTGTGGACTACATGAACAGCAAATACAGCTCAAAATCCCCAGAGAAACCCCGCACTGTCTTTCCTGTTAAAGTGAAGCTTCAGCGTGTGAGAGTTCAGCTGGACTATGACAGAGGAACAGTGTCATTCTCTGATCCTGTAACTAACACACATTTACTCACATTCAGGACGTCCTTCACAGAGACTGTGTTTCCATTCTTATGTAATCTCTGCACAACTTCTCCTCTGAGGATCTTACCATTTAAACTGATTATTACAGCAGAAAATCACAGATAATCGTGTAAGGATCGGTTTTGCTGCTAAGACAAAAGCTGAGATCCAAACCCCAGCAATAGAACAATAAAAGTCACTAATCTTGAGAGAAGATCTCACAGAAACTGTGGGACATCACCCTAATCAAACCTTTCTACCCCTCCCCATTTTGCCCTCCCTTTGCCCTGTTTCAAGATATACCAGCGATGATGTATCTTGTGAATCTATTGTTTTATCCCTTTCATGTTTGGTGTCCTTTTAAAGGTCTCGTTGCGAATAGTAAAATGGTCTCAGTTTCACTGCAGTCACTGTAGTATTGTATTAGAAAGATTGAAAACCAATGAGAAGTCTGTACTCCTTTTTGAGTGGTCTCTTCAAAGATATCTGATTCTCTCCCCCAAAACCAGGTGTTTGTGTTGCAAATATTTACAACCCTTTTGTTCTAGTCTGAGTATATAAGGAAGGGTAACAGAGCTGCCATTGGGGAAACATTCTGCAGCCAGAGCCCCCATGCAGTCGGTGCCGTAGAGACAGTCACACACACTGCATGTATTGTGCTAGACACGATGACTCTTTGAAACTATTTTCATATTAGGAATCAAGGAATCAAGGAATCAAGGAAGGATTGTGGATTTGTGTTTAATTATTTTTATTTAAGTTTTGTCTGGCCAAAATAAATGTTAATCTTGATTTATTCTGTATCCTCCTGAAATCATTATTCTAGTATTGTCACATGCGGAGTAAGTAGGAGTTCAGTAGGCAGATCTTTCTGTCAGGGCAGATCATACTGAGGACTCCATGACGGGAGGATTGCGCCAAACATGGGAGAGAACCTGATTTCTGACTGTCACTGTTATAATAAGTTGCAGCTTTCGTGACTATTACCAAAATTACACTTTTTGTTAGGAGTAAACATGTGTGACTCACTTAGAGGTGAAATAGTTCACTCTGCAATCCTCCGTATATCAGAACTGACTAATCTGTGTTTGTGAGATAAGCGAATCCGGACGCTTAGCCTCTGTGCGACTCTGGGTCCCATGGTGGAACGAATATTTGAAAATAAGTGATACTAAGAAAAATCAATGATCTAAATTAAATCACAACTAATCTTATGTTCAGCGGTTAAATTACAATGTAAGAAATTTAAAGGAGTCACATAAAATTGGAGTCAGATAAATGATTCATGGAGTCAGATTTAAAATTAGATATCAATAAATTAAGAGAACTTCACAGAAATGCCGAAAAGGCTTATCTAGTGTCTCAAATCAAATCAAATCAAATCACTTTATTTGTCACTCTACATATGCACAAGTGCAACAGTAGGTGAAATTCTTAGGTGCAGTTCCGAGCAACATAGTAGTCATGACATGACATGTACAACATTTAAAGCAGCATCAGATTACACATCTGATGCGCACACAATTACTCACAGCACAGTATACACTACAATAAACAATAAATAATTTACACAATGTGAGTGTAGTTCTCACAGCTTTAAACAATATACACATACTTACAATATACATATACTTTAAACAATATACACTAAACAATATACATTACGCTATAATAGTAATAATAATATACAATGTATAGTATAAAATATTATTCACAGATTGAAAAATTGAAATCCAAAGTGCAATAGATGCTGTATGATAAATAAATGTGTATATAATGTGTGTGTATCTACAGTGGGTTGTGCGGAGTGATATTCTGTCCAGTGTGTGTTATGATCCTGATGGATCAGGAGTTAAGTAGTCTGATTGCTTGTGGGAAGAAGCTGTTCTGGAGTCGGCTGGTGCGTGTTCTGATGCTGCGGTACCGTCTGCCTGATGGGAGCAGTGAGAGCAGCCCATGGTTCGGGTGGCTAGAGTCAGTGATGATCCTCTGAGCTCTCTTCACACACCGCCTGGCGTAAATGTCCTGGAGGGAGGGAAGCTCACCTCCGATGATGCAGCTGGCCGTGCGCACTACCCTTTGTAGGGCCTTGCGGCTGCGGGCGGTACTGTTGCCGTACCAGGTGGTGATGCAGCCAGTCAGCAGACTCTCTATGGTGCAGGTGTAGAAACGTGTGAGGATGTGGCGGTTCATTCCAAACCTCCTCAGCCGTCGCAGGAAGAAAAGGCGCTGATGAGCCTTCTTCACAACGGCCTCGGAGTGGACGGACCATGAGAGTTCCTCTGTGATGTGGACACCGAGGAACTTGAAGCTGCTGACTCTCTCCACCGGTGCGCCATCGATGGTGATGGGGCGGTGTTCTCTCTCATTCCTCCTGAAGTCGACCACCAGCTCCTTGGTCTTGCTGACGTTGAGGGAGAGGTTGTGCTCCTGACACCACCGTGTCAGAGTGTGCACCTCCTCTCTGTAGGCCGTTTCATCATTGTCGGTGATCAGACCTACCACCGTCGTATCGTCAGCAAACTTGATGATGGTGTTGGAGCTGTGGGTTGCCACACAGTCATGTGTGTACAGGGAGTACAGGAGTGGGCTGAGAACGCAGCCCTGAGGGGCTCCAGTGTTGAGAGTCAGTGATGAGGAGATGTTACTGCCCATTCTGACCACCTGGCGTCTGTTTGACAGGAAGTCCAGGATCCAGCTGCATAACAGGCTGTTTAAGCCTAGAGCCCGGAGTTTCCCGTCAAGTATGGAGGGCACAATGGTGTTGAATGCTGAGCTGTAGTCCACAAACAGCATTCTCACATACGTGTTCCTCTGTTCCAGGTGGAGAGAGCAGTGTGTATAGTGGAAGAAATGGCATCATCAGTGGAGCGGTTTGTGCGGTATGCAAACTGCAGTGGGTCCAGTGAGGGGGGGAGAACAGAGCAGATATGGTTTCTGATTATTCTTTCAAAGCATTTGCTGATGATGGGGGTCAGAGCAACAGGACGCCAGTCGTTTAAGCAGGTGGTTTTTGACTGCTTAGGTACAGGAACAATAGTGGACGTTTTAAAGCATGTGGGGACCACAGACAGGGAGAGGGACAGGTTAAAAATGTCCGTGAAGACTCCAGCCAGTTGGTGCGCGCACGCTCTGATCACACGGCCGGGAATGCCGTCTGGACCCGCAGCTTTACGGACGTTCACCCGCCGGAAGGATCGGGTTACATCCGCGACAGATACGGAGAGTGCACTAACCTCTGAATCTTCAGCCGCGAGCGCTCTCTCCGCGAGGGCGGTGTTAGTTCCCTCAAAGCGAGCATAGAAGGTGTTTAGCTCGTCCGGGAGAGAGGCAGCGGTGTTCACGGTGGAGTTTTTGTTCCCTTTATAGTCCGTGATGGTGTTAATTCCCCTCCACATGCTTCTGGAGTCGGTGGTGTTGAACTGTCCTTCAATCTTGTCCCTGTACTGCCGTTTTGCTGCTCTGATGGTTTTCCGGAGGGCATAACTTGCTTGTTTATGCTCCTCCGCGTTACCGGAGTTAAAAGTGAAGGTCCGCGCATTGAGTGCCGCGCGAACATCCCCATTTAGCCACGGCTTCTGGTTAGGGTACAGCCGAATTGTTTTGGTCGGAACAACGTCATCTACGCACTTCCTGATGAAACACGTTACGCTATCAGCGTAAACCTCGATGTCGTCATCAGAGGCTGACCGGAACATCTCCCAGTCCGCGTGATCAAAACAGTCCTGTAGCATAGAATCTGATTGGTCCGACCAGCACTGGATGGTTCTGAGGGCGGGTGCTTCCTGTTTGAGTCTTTGCCTATATGCGGGCAAAAGTAGGATGGAAGCGTGATCCGATTTGCCAAATGGTGGGCGCGGGAGGGACTTGTAACAATCCTTGAAGGGGGAGTAGCAGTGATCTAAGACGTGGTTCCCTCGCGTGTTGAAGCTAACATGTTGGTGGTATTTGGGTGCGATGCGCTTGAAGTTGGCTTTGTTAAAGTCCCCGGTCACAATAAACGCAGCCTCAGGATGCGCGGTTTCCTGCTCACTCACTGTCCTGTACAGTTCCTTTAGTGCCCGGTCTGTGTCGGCTTGCGGGGGAATATACACAGCTGTGATGATGACCGCGGTGAATTCCCTCGGTAGCCAGAATGGTCGGCACAGAAGCATGAGAAATTCCAGATCAGGAGAACAGAAAGACTTGATAGAATGTACGTTCCTCTGATCACACCAGGATCGGTTAATCATAAAACATACACCCCCGCCTTTGCTTTTCCCGGCGAGATCTTTTTCTCTGTCCATTCGATGCACGGAGAACCCCGTGGTTTCGATGGCCGAATCTGGAATCTCAGCGGACATCCAAGTTTCTGTGAGGCAGATAATGCAGCAGTCCCTCGTGTCTCGCTGGAAAGAGATCCGCGCTCTCAGCTCGCAGAGTTTATTGTCCAGAGACTGAACATTTGCCAGTAAAATACTGGGAAGTGGGGGTCGGTTTGCGCGGCGTCTTACTCTGATAAGTACGCCGGCTCTCTTCCCTCTTCTCCGGCCGCGTTTGCGTGGTCGGGCCGTCCAGACAAAGAGCTCCGCTGCTGTGTTTGTAAACGGCGGTTCGTCACTGAAGAATTTAAAGTCCGGTTTTCGGAGTGCGATTGCCGAACTAATGTCCAAAAGTGTCTGTCTGTCGTACGTAGTAAGGCAGACAACATCCAAGACAAAAAACACAAAAACTATAAACAGAACAAACAAAAAACTACAATGTTTCAGCAGAGCTTGCGACGTTGCGGCCATCCTCGGCGCCATCTTGACTCAGAGGTCAAGGTAGATGATGCATGAAATAAACACAAGACGAGACGACTATGATCCAAAAAGCATCCAGACTTAACCGAACAACCCAGAGTCAACATTCACCAACATACCTCAATAGTAGAACAAAGATACAATATACAATATTTCCTTCCACCCTAAAATCAGTGTAATGATGTAAGTATAAATAAAACAAGTATAAATGACGTCAGGCCAAACACAATAACGAACAATCAAAGTATACTGTCATCAAGATACCTCAACTCTAAACAGTCTCTATCAGTCTCTGTGGTGGTTTATGTATGTGTGTTGGATAACGTTTTTCCTCACAGAGTACCCCCTCACTATCTGCTGTAACAGTGCTGGTTTCTGTTAAGGATGCAGATGGAGTTGATACTGGAAGGTGAGGACAATGACTCTGAACATTTATTCTCGGAGGAGATGACATTCTCAGAGGTGGCTCTATCAGAGTAACAGGAGAAACAGCAGACTGTGTTGGGAGCTCTTCTGCCCCTGCCAGTCCACTTTTCCTTAGCTGATCAACATGGAGCGCCATAGGGTACCACCCGAGAGCTCAACCTTGTACTTATACAGAGCCTGTATGATCAGACAATTATGAAACAGGCTATGAAAATTAAATCAGATCCTCAACATATGAATATGAATATGAAACCCTGCCATCTGTAAGAAGACTCAGTGTACCAAAATGTAAAACGAATCGCCTAAAATTATCATTTGTGCAAGCCTCTATTAAGCTGCTGAACGATGTGAAATAGAGCTGTGTACAACAAATATGTGAGCACTTCAGCATTTTATTTATGATTCCGGTGCTATAGAGCAATGTGCAATAAACATACTAGCACCTTAGTTTATGCAGTTTACACAAACTTCAGTGTGATGGAGCAATGTGCAATGACCACACTAGCACTTTAGCACTTGTACTTTAATCCATGGAACTGTTTTGTCAACAATGTCTTTTTCTTTTCTTTTTTTTGTAATTTGTGATGTCTTTTATGATGATTTTTTATGAAGCAACTCTGCACTGTGCCCAAGCAGAATTTCCCCTTGTGGACAATAAAGTTAACTAACTAACTAACTAACTAACTAACTAACTAACTAACTAACTAACTAACTAACTAACTAACTAACTAACTAACTAACTAACTAACTAACTAACTTTGCTCCTTAACTACAGCCATGACCCACTTGCAGTCTCCCCTGTAATTTCTCGCAAGCACAGTCTCATCAACTGTGAAGCTCCGTGTGTCTCTGGCAGGGTTCCTCTGCCCTTGTTTCATTTGCCTGTCCTGCACAGTCAGTTTGAGGTTAGGCTGAATCAGATCCAACCTGGAACGAAGTGAACATCCCATGAATAACATAGCTGGGGTTTGGTTTGTAGTAGCATGGGTGGCATTTCTGTACGCAAACATAAAATTTGACAGCTTTTGCTGAAGTGGCAGTTTCTCATGTGCCATTGCTCGAAGCCCTCGCTTAAGGCTTTGCACAAACCTCTCTGCAAGTCCATTAGAAGCTGGGTGCCACAGAGCAGACGTGACATGTCTGATGCCATTTCTGTGAAGGAATGTCTGGAAATCTGTAGCAACAAATTGTGGACCATTGTCACTTACTAACTGGCGTGGAACTCCAGTTCTAGCAAAAAAGTCTCTCAGAACCTTGATGGTGTGCACAGATGTAGTGGTGTTCATTATGAAAACCTCAGGCCATTTGGAACAGGCATCAACTACCACCAAAAACATTGATCCCATGAATGGCCCTGCAAAATCAACATGTACCCACTCTCATAGCGATGCTGGCCATTCCCAGGGATGAAGTGGTGCCTTTTCTGGCTCATTCTGTATCATTTGGCAACCAGGGCACTGCAGTGTCAGCCGCTTTATCTCTTGATCCATTCCTGGCCACCACACATAACTCCTGACGAGAGCCTTCATTTTCACCATGCCCGGATGTCCCTTATGCAGCTCGTCCAGGACATCAGATCTTAATCTGGTGGGTATGATGGCTTGCAGCCCCCACATTACACACCCATGACGTTCTGTCACACATCATGACGTTTTGCATAGTACGCAGGCAGCAGAGATTTGTGTTTGGCTGTCCAACCTTGCAGTGTTGCTATATTCACTTGTGACAGAATCTTGTCACGTTTGGTTTCTGTTTTCACCATATCTGCTGTGACAGGTAGGCTTTCAATCTGGCTGATGGAGAACATATCCAGAACCCCCTCCTCTCCATGTTCATCTTTTGCCGTTTCTGATGGTAATCGAGGCAGTCCGTCTGCATTTGCATGGCATGCAGTGCGTTTGTATACAATCTTGTAACGATGTCCTCCCAAGAACAATGCACAGTGTTGCATGCGAGCCGATGCAGTGGCAGGAATACCTTTCTGTGGGCTGAAGATAGATGTCAGCGGTTGGTGGTCTGTAACAAGAGTAAAGTCTCTGCTGAAAAGATAGTGGTTTAATCTTTTGACACCCCACACTAAACTCAATGCCTTTCTATCAATTTGGGCATAGTTCTTCTCAGCCGCAGACAAGGGCCGTGATTGCAAACCCAATTGGCCTCTCACTGCCATCGTCCATTACGTGTGACATCACTACCCCGATCCCATAGGGAGAGGCATCACATGCCAGCTTCACTGGGAGGGATGGATTGTAATGTGTCAGAATCATGTTGGATGTTACCAGCCTCTTTGCTTCCTGAAAAGCACGCTCACACTCCTTAGTCCATTTCCACTGCTTGCCTAACTGCAGTAACTCACTCAAAGGATGCAAGACTGTTGCCAGGTTGGGTAAAAACCTATTGTAATAGTTCACAAACCCTAAGAAGGTTCTGAGCTGTGGGACACCTATTGGCTTTGGAGCATTCATCACTGCCTGGGTTTTATCCTGGCACTTGTGTAATCCCTGGGAACCTACAATGTGCCACTGTATGTATGTAATGTATGTGACACTGGGCTTGAAAAATTCGCATTTGTCCCGTCTGGCTTTAAGTCCAAATTCCTCCATTTGTTTAAGGGTCTTTTTCAGGTTTTCGAGATCTTCCTCATCTGTAGAACCCGTGACAATTATGTCATCAAGATAGTACTGTGTTCCGGGCACTCCTTGCAGGACTTGGTCCATTGCACGTTGCCAGATGGCTGGGGCCGAAGCCACTCCAAATACCAGCCTGTTGTAACGATAAAGACCCTTAATCGTGTTGATGGTTAGAAAGGGTTTCGAATCATCTTCCATCTCCATCTGGAGGTAGGCATCAGCTAAGTCCACCTTTGAAAACCTTTGTCCGCCTGACAGATTTGCGAAAATGTCCTCGATTCGAGGTAAAGGATACTGTTCAGCTTGTAGTACAGATTAATTGAGACCTTGAAGTCCCTGCATAGTCTAACTGTGCCATTTTTTTTACTACAGCGATGACAGGTGTCGCCCATGGACTCGAGTCCACTTTAGACAGCACCCTATTTTCTTCCAGCCGATCCAACTCACTTTCGTCTATCTGTCAAATGGCGTATGGAACTGGACGTGCTTTTTGGAACCATGGGGTTGCACCATCCTTAAGCACAGTTTTTCATTTGATGGATTTTAGTGTGCCGATACCACTTTAAAACACAGGGGCAGCATCTCTCAAAATCAGTTCCAGTTTTTCTTTTGTAGTTTGTGGAACAGCAGGCAGCCCGCTGAGATTTTTGATCTCATTCAAGCCCATCTGAAACACCCTTAACCACTCATGACCCCACAAAGGTGCGACTCCCTGTACTAATATTCACATTGCACGTGTTTTTTTTTTGTTTATGCTCAGTTCTGAGTGAAGCGGCCATTCCAGTTTTTAGGCCCCACCGCACACAAAGTGTCATCGAACAGGCCTGCAACGAGTGTGGACATTTTCAGAGGGAATAAATAATTATTTAATTTCAATATAACCACAGAAGGGTTTGTCCTTTTGGGAAAGTGAAGCTTTATTTGCTTGTAAGTTTTATTTTCACTTTTTTCCCATATACCTGTGATTTGTTTTATTCTATTCTAAGATACATTTTTTATTTTTATTTTATTTCATGTTGTAAATAAATACTTTTGAATATTTTTGCATCTAAAATACAGTTGTGGTGGTCATTATAAGAACAGCAAAGAGTATTACAAATGTAAATTTATTAAGTAGCATACAAAACAAGTTGTATTTCCCTACAACGAGCCCAGGCCCAGTCTCATTGTATTAACTACTCCAGCTTTATTTTCTAACTACATGGGACCTGGGTTACACATAGACTCGACTCATGTAGCTAAAATAAAGAGATAACGGTGCACAATCTGACGTCAAACAAAGGAGAGAACGGCGCACACTTCGACTTAACAAGCCGAAATCTCGGAGTTTTCAAAAAAGTCTGGTTTCAGTAACCGGATACTGTGTTTGTGTGTGGACGAACAGCCAAACCGCGTAGAAAAAGCTGCAGTTTTGTGTTCGTGTGGACAGGGCCTGAAACAGCTGAGCCTGTGTCCAGTTCCATTTTTACTGCCTGGCCATTTAGTTTTGGCGTGAGCCAGATGGCATGTTTGTCTTTTCCACCCAGACTGAACAATTCCAAACTGGCCAATGCATCCTCACTGTCAATGTCTGATGCATCATCAATTTTATGCATGTTTCTGTTGCCACTGCGAAATGTCTTGTCTTTCTCAGTCCCTTTTGCCTTGCCACTTCGACAAACTCGCTGAATCTGCCCAGTTTTGTGACATTGTCTACACTCTTCATTTTTAAATCTGCATTGAGAGGGGAGATGAGAAGAAATTCCACACTGGAAACAGGGAGTTTGGTTTGTTCTGCTTATTGTTGACAGTTTATTTACACTTCCAGCCTTCACATCACTTTGTAATTCCAGAGCATCTTTTGTTGCGGTTTCCATTGAGATAGCGATCTCCACTGCTCGTTTAAACGTCAGATCTGGCTCAGACAACAGTCTCTTTTGAATTCCTTCATGATGTATCCCGCATACCAGATGATCGCGCAGTGCGTCGTTTAACACGTCCCCAAATTGGCAATGCTCCGTTAACTTTTTTAATTCAGCCACATACGTGGAAATGGTCTCTCCTTCACACTGATTTAATTTAAAAACCAGAAACATTCAGCAATTAGCAAAGGTTTGAGTGACAAGTGTTCTCGCACCACTTGAACAAGTTCTGCAAAAGTCTTTTCTGTCAAACTAGACAGAAAAGTCAAACTACACAAGATACTGTAGGCTTTTCCACCCATGGCACTAAGGAGTACAGCGACGTGTTTCTCTCCCGTTATATCATTTGCAGTGAAGTACTGTTGCAGTTTTTCAATGTACATATTCCAGTCCTCCGTGGAGCTATCAAATGCATTAACTTTGCCTATGTAAGCCATGTTCGCCGCTCACAGTACTCATGCGGACTGCTCTTTCGGATCACCAAACTAGTCGTCCTCTCTATGTTTCTCTTTCATACAAATTTCGCGCACTGCAGGGCATCGACGCTCACAGCATATCCCATCCTCGTCGCCACTGTAGTGTCTGGTAGATGATGCATGAAATAAACACAAGACGAGATGACTACCCAGATAGCATTGTGACATTGAGTCAATGTTGAAATTCCATCAGAATCATCAATTTGGTTGAGGTTGAAATGTCAGTGCTAAGTAATATTGGATCAATGTTGAAAATTCTATGCTATAAAAATATTGGATCAATGTTGATAATTCCATGCTTTTCAGTGTTGAAAAGACAAACATTGAATCAATGTTGATTTTTGGTCATCTTAATTCTCCACTGGTGAGATTTACTGTCAATCTATCTGTCCCATCATTCGACATGTTAAAGCAAATCCAAATCAATTGGGTACATTTCTGTGAAATGTGAGTACATTCATTATCCTCAAGGGATGAATCTCCACCAACGAGTGTGTGGATTAACAAAGAACTCCTACCATAAATTGAACTCAATGGGATGGAGCTAGTTGATTATTATTAGTAGGCATATTGTTAATTTTAATGTTTTAATTATTGTTTCAAAATCTCCTCCATCACGGAAAACATCTTCAATCCTCTAGTGTTTTCTGCTAGCTACAGCACATGCAGAGAGATATATAATGACTGTCAAAGAGTCTTTAATTCTTGTGGTCATCCAGTTAATAAAGTATAGCCTGTTTTAAATGTATAAAATGTAGGCTATTATTATTATTATTATTATTATTATTATTATTATTATTATTATTATTATTTTAAAAATAGAGCATTTACATACATTTAATTATTTATCTAAAGAATACAGGGTTAATTTGAATTTGAAAATCTTTATTGTACACACATGTGGAAATCTTCTCATGTTACGTATGTAACCATGGTTCCCTGAGAGGGAACGAGACGCTGCGTCAAGCGCTGCAGGAACGCCTCTGCGTGATTGCGTCATGAAGTAAAATCAGTCCAATGGCGTGACGGGATGTCATAGGTGGGTGACGTCCACCAGCAATGACCAGGAAACTATAAATCACCCCTGAACCAAACAGTGTCAGCTTCTGAAAAAGTCAAACAAGTCGGTCACGGGCATGCCGGGAGTATGGCAAAGCGGCGCAGCGTCTCGTTTCCTCTCAGGGAACCATAGTTACATACGTAACCTGAGACGTTCCCTTTCAAGGGAACTCACGCTGCGTCAAGCGCTGCGGGAACTCAATACCCACACCGCCATAACTCTCAAGTGCCTGTATATGTGAAGTCGTAGCGCACATTAAGCTACAAGCACCCGAGAACCTGGAGTAGAGGCTACATCTAGGTTGTAAAACCTCACAAAAGTGTGCGGAGAGGACCACCCTGCTGCATCACACACCTCCTGCAGGGAGACTCCTGACAGAAGAGCCAAAGAGGCAGCCATACTCCGAGTAGAGTGGGCTCGGACCTTTAGTGGTGAAGGTTGGCCGGCCGACTCACATGCGAGTGAAATAGCCTCGACTATCCACTTGCTTAGCGTCTGCTTAGATGCGGGTTTCCCTTTATTTGGAGACCCGAAACAGATTAACAATTGCTCAGATTTTCGCCACAGGGCAGCTCTGTGGACATAAGCATCTAGTGCCCTCACTGGGCAGAACAGATTTAATTTCTCCTGGTCTGAATTCTGAAAGGGAGGCGGAGAGAAGGCCTGCAGCATTATAGGACCTGCCACGTTCGTGGGATCTTTGGGGACATATCCTTCTTTTGGAAACAAGAATGCTTTCACCATACCTGGCACAAACTCAAGACAGGAGGGGGCAACAGACAATGCTTGCAAATCCCCCACTCTCTTTAGAGAAGAAATAGCCAAGAGAAATACAGTTTTTAGTGTGAGAAATTTCTCTGGCACCTCCTCGATAGGCTCAAAAGGGGCCAAAGCTAGACTTTCTAGCACCACGGCCAGATCCCAGGTCGGCACCCTCGAGCGTGCCGCAGGCCTTAGCCTCAGAGTACTACGAAGGAAGCGAGTAACCCATGGGTGTTTCCCCACTGATGCATCATCTAGATGGATGTGATAGGCAGATATTGCCGTCACATATACCTTCAAGGTGGAAGGGGATAAACCCGAAGATAACTTTTCTTGCAGGAAATCCAGCACTGAGTTGACTTGGCAGTTGACTGGATTTAGAGAATGGTTGGAACACCATGCGATGAAGACTCTCCATTTAAGGGCATACAGCCTCCTCGTTGAAGGAGCTCTGGAGTGCAACATGGTCTCAACTACCCGGGCAGAGAGACCTGAGTCTGTGAACTGATTCCCCTCAGGGGCCAAGCCCACAGTTTCCATAACTCCGGCCTCGGGTGCAGGATTGACCCCGACGCCTGGGAGAGAAGGTCCCTCCTGATCGGAATCTCCCACCCTCGAGAAGGGACACAATGTCCGACAGCCATACTCGGCCCAGCCAGAACGGGGCTATTAGTAACAGACGTACCCCATCCCGGCGTTCTCTCTCCAGCACTCCTGGTAGCAACGCCAGAGGGGGAAAGGCATACAGACGCAGCCTCGGCCACATCAGCACCATGGCCACGTCAGCCAACCCCAGATGGGCTGGATGTGTGAGGGAATAAAATTGGGGACAGTGTGTTGTCTCTTGAGAAGCAAACAGATCCACCTGAGCCTGACCAAAGCGACTCATTAGGAGCTCCACCACCTCGGGGTGGAGTCTACAATTCCCCGGCACCACACCCTGCCTCGACAGGGAGTCTGCCGTCGTATTCAAGTACCCCGGGATGTACACTGCTCGGACCGATAGCATCTTGCCCTGAGCCTAAACCAGAACTCGATGTGCCAGCTTCCACAGTCGGCACGAGCGTAGACCCCCCTGGCGACATTGTAAATACAACATATTGTTTCAAACTTTAATTGGCTATGCTTACTGTTGGATGTATAACCTGACGAACATTTTCAATTAAAAATTAATTGTATAAACAACTTTCACAATAAATGTATGCAAGCAGCTTGCGTACTTGCAACCCTAGTGAGCAAGATAAAGGGGACTATAGTGAGAAAAACTCACTAGAAAGATACAAAACAAACATATACAATTCTGGAAAGTACATATACGGCAAGAAAGGTGAGAAACATTTAGAAATGAAACAGAATGTTCGGTAGACTTTATCCATTTTTGCTTTGTTTTTAATCCTCTAAACATTTTCTGGGGACCCCTTGGAACCTTCTGGAGGACCCCTGGGGGTTCCTGGACCCCAGTTTGAAAACCCCTGATTTATAAGACCACTCTTCTAAAATACAAAACACTGGTTAAAGCCTTTTACACTTTAAAAACATGAAAAACTGTCTCCTGTTCCCCACACAAAGGAAAGCCCTCCCCAACCTGTGGATGAAGGTGTGCTCTGTGTCTGTTCGTAGCTACAATCCCGTACAATTCTCCACTGCAGGTCTCCAGACCTCTTCTCAAAGGGTGGTTTATACAGGGACCTCCAGCTGCCTTGAGGGGAGGAACCTCGCCTAAAAACTCACTGACAGTCTCTAGTGCTTTAAGATGCCATGATTTCCGACACATAATGTTGATGTCCTTCATATCAGCATTGCCAAAACACTTTTGCTGAAGAGTCTTGAAAGACAGCAAGCAACCTTCTTTCTCTTGCCACAGTCCATACTCTGGTGAAAAGAGCAGCTGTGGAGAATTCGTTTTCAGTCTCTTTATCAAAACTTTCCATTACCAGTCTATAATTGTTGGAGAGGAAAGGAGACTGCTAGGCTCTGGGTCTACTTGCGAGCAGTATACAACCCTGTGTGTCGGTGAGGACACAAATAATGAGGAGAGTGGAGCTTCTTTCCAAAGTGTATTGAAGATTAAGTCTAAAAATAACAAAAACATATGACATTAACAACTTTAAATAACTGGTAAAGCACTAAATATACAGAGGATGGGCAATTAAAGACAATAATTACTATTGGTCTGATCACACAAAAGACTTTGGCATTAATATATATATATATATATATATATATATATATATATATATATTAATGAATCTAGATGCAGGGCTGTACGTTAACTTTTTTTGCACATAGCACTGGTGCTACATAGGTTGAAAGTTTTGTAGCACAGCCCACAAAATTGTAGCACATGTATAAAACGTCTGTTACCAAGTCTGACAAATGCAAAAAGTGCTATACAATACAAATATTTAATAATAATAATAACAATTAACAAATATAATAATAATAATAATTATTATTATTATTATTATATTTTAAAGAAAACATAAATCATTAGAAAGTTTTAAGGTTGTATAATAAAATGTTAAATTATGATAAAAAATGTGACTAATGTCAAATTTTTGTCTTATTTTATCTTATGTATTCATTGAGAAAGAAAAAAAAGTACTGTACACGTCTCTACACCACGAATCTATCACTGTACTGCACTATATATAAAATAATATAATTTCTGCCTCATTCTGTGATGTGAAGCCTGTCAGATTACAAAAGTAGGTTATTTCAAACACTCGATTAAATGTTTGTAAATGTTTAAACAGGTTTGTAAACACTTCTCATTACAAGTTTGGAAAGAGGTTGTTGCTTTTTCTAAAACACATTAATTAAGGGGGCTTTAACACTGGGCACGTTTGCTGTGGTCATGTCCAAACGTGATTGTTCCCGGTGCCCCTTTTCGAACTCCATCTTACAGTGCATGCAGAGATCAATCCGATCAATCCGCCCTGAACAGTGCTGCGCTTCATCTGCACATTTATTTATTTAAAAAATGGAAGCAATTTTCATAATTTCACAAAGAAAAAACCCGATTTTGGTTTAATTTCAGTCAATCGTGCAGCCATAGATTAACCTCACACGAGCACATAACAAATTCTCCCTTCACTCAAACAAGCTCTGTCTCACATGCTAAACTGTATCGCACGAGTGCTACTGGGGTAAATATATTCATTGCACAGACCGATTTTTTTTTTTTTTTGCACGTGCGCCATATATGTCGCACTGTACAGCCCTGAGATGCATCAATAAACAATCTGATTTACCAAAATAACATCGTAAAAGGCAAATAATATGCATTAATCAGTCTGAAGAGTCGTTATTTAACCTATTGTAGACATATACAACGTAAACTGTAACATTTTACTTCAGCAGAAATCACGTTACATGTTGTTTATCTGTCAAGCAATCTCACGTGGATCACTACACGTCCGTGCATGTACAGGGAAGTACACAAATCTCAATAATACACTTAAAACACGGTTGAAACATCGAGAAATCAAAATAAACGTACTTTATGGTCATTTACTAACACTTTGGACACCAAAACACCAACGAACATCCAACTAACAGGCTGGAAGAAACTTCTAAGTGCACAGCTGCCGTTCTCTCAGTCATAATACATAGACGCAGCAGGCAGAGAACGATAACAATAATGCCTCCTACTGGAAGCATCACGAATTGCACTCTACAGTACCTATCAAAATAGAAGTCCCACAATAAAAGCCCTTTTCTCCAGGAGCCTTTTATACAGCCGCCCCCAAAGGTGCTAGTCAACTTTGCTTCTTCTAAAAGGCGACTTATCTTAGTGTGAGTTTGCAGGACAATTTCCATTATCTGGTAGAGCTGGGAGGATCACCAAACGTGCTACTGGTCGAGTATAGACTTGTCCCTTGATTTCTACATCAGCAGACCTGACATGTCCATCCAGACTAGGGTGTGCCTTGATGACATGTCCAACAGGCCAGAGGGCCCTAGGCAACTGCGGATCTACAATCATGACAACCATTTTCTCAGTTAGGTCTGGGGGAGATGACTGCCACTTTTGCTGTGTCTGGAGGCCTGGAAGGTATGCCCATTTGCCCCATGAGCAAACTGTTGGGTGTCACTGGGTCAATGTCTGCAACATCAGCGGACACGTACCCTAAATCCTTCGAGTTAAGAATAGCTTCCACCTCTAGAAGGACTGTCAGCAGGACTTCTTCTGGAACTGATTGAGCTCCCACTGTAGTATAAAGGGCTGACTTTACAGATCGTACCTCTCTCTCCCACACTCCTCCAAAATGTGGGGCTGCTGGAGGATTAAAGTGAAATTGGATTCTTTGACAAGCAAGCCGTTTCTGTAAGTCAGAAGTAATTTCAGCAAAGGCTTCTCTCAGCTCTCTTTCACTCTCTTTTGAAGTTTGTTCCTTGGTCTGATCACAGTTCTGCCGGTGTTCCCCTTTGTGCAACAAACTGCCTAAGGGCCATTAGGAATGAATCAGCATTCAAGGTACTGAAGAGGTCCAAGTGAACCGCTCTCGTGGTTAGACACTTGAAGATTACCCCCCAGCGTTTTTCTGTGCGTCTCCCAATTTTAATCAGCATTGGCCCAAAGCAGTCTACTCCACATGAGTAAAAAGCAGGTTTGTGGAGACGGAGATGGGCAGAAGGTAAGTCTGCCATTTTTGGGATAGTTGGCTTTGCCCTCCAACGCTGACACTCTGGACACCCATGTTGGTACCGACGAATGGCTTCCCGACCACGGATGATCCAATAATAGCGTCGCATTTCCGCGAACACTCGCTCAGGTCCTGGATGATGCAGCTTGAAATCATAATGCTTAATCAGTAGCCGGGTGACTGAATGATGAGCGTCCAATACAATGGGGTGTAAGGTAGATTCTTCAATGGACTCAGCTCTCCTCAATCGACCTCCCACTCGGATTAAACCCTTAAATTGGTCCAGTTCAGGAGCTAAGGTTAGAAGGCGACTGTCTGAGGACACTGGTTTCCCAGCCACCAAACTTTGATAGTCATTGGGGAAAGACTCTTGCCGCACTCGCTTTAGAATAAGGATCTCAGCTTGGCGATAATCTTCTGCATCGGGAAAGGAATTGGAAGTAGAGGTTACCAGAATTTCCATAGCAGTGGCATCCAAGAGTTCCTGCCAGGTATTGTGGTTCCAAAGATCAAGATTAAGGATTGGGGTGACACTGCAGTGGCGCCACAGAAGGCAGACTTCCGTAGCTCAGTGTGGTCATTTTTCAGGTCTGTCTTCGGCATTACTGGCCAGGTTGCTGGATCTTGGTGTAAGAAGGGAGGACCTTGTGACCACCGATGAGATGGTGGTCCAGTGGGTTAAACCATGGAACTGATATGCAGAAGGTTGCTGGTTCTATCCCAGCGGTCACCACCAGTGTGTCCTTGAGCAAGGCACTTTACTCCATGTTGCTCCAGGGGGATTGTCCTTGTAATAAGTGCACTGTAAGTCGCTTTGGATAAAAGCGTCTGCCAAATGCATAAATGTAAATAAATGTAATCTGTTCATCTCTGTGAGGACGTTCAGAGGTTTGCCTCTAGTGAGGTCATCTGCAGGATTGCTAGCTGAATCCACATATCGCCAGAAACACTTCTCTGTTAGCTCCTGGATTTCAGCGACTCTATTGCCAACAAAGACTTTGTAGTGGCAGGATTCAGAGTTCAGCCAGGTAAGGACCGTGGAAGAGTCTGTCTACAACACTGTGGTCTCTATTTGCAAGGTCAGTTCATTCTCAAGCAATCTAGCTAACTAAGCGGCCACAAGAGCTCCACAAAGCTCCAATCGAGGGATGGAATGGATGGATCGTTTGGGGGCTACTCTAGATCGAGCTACCATGAAAGACAGGTACACTTGGCCTCTCTTGTCAGTGGTCCTCAAGTATGCCACAGCTCCATATGCCTGTTCTGAAGCATCTGAAAATATGTGGACTTCATGTGTGGCACTATCCTTCTCCACCTCAGGAGGGACATAAGTTCTAGGGAGATTGATGTTTGGTAGAACTGAAGTTCATTCTCCCAAGCACGCCATGAATGCAGCAGCTCAGGTGGTAGGTTTGGGTCATCCCAACCCCGCTGTTTATTCCATAGCTGCCTAATAATGACCTTTGCTCGAGTGGTGTAAGGCAAAAGAAGTCCCAGAGGGTCGTATTGCGTGGCTAGGACCTTGTAGATGTTTTTGAGGGTGGGAGTCTCATACACAACAGGTCGGTGCTTGTACGCCAGGGTATCTGTCTGCCAGTTCCAGCTCAGGCCTAAAGTTGACTCCGGTCCTAAAGTTGACTCCGGTATGTCAAGACTTGTTTTGAGCTAACCAGAGTTCCAAGCTCTCAGCTTGAGCTTCTGTGGGTAAGTGACTCAGAACACTGGAAACTTTGCTGGCCCATTGCCGTATCTCAGATCCAGCTTTGGAAAGCACCTCTCTGTCTGTCGACCAAATGCCTGGCTGCCTCAGGTGTGTACAAACTCTGGAGGCAGTTATCCACATAAAAACATTTCTCCACTGAGAACCCGATGGACTCCTCTGCCCTGCTGTGTTCGATCACATGGCGCTGCAGAGCATAAGTGGCACAACATGGACTACATGTTGTGCCGAAGGGTAGCACTTGCCATTCAAAGAATTTAGGGGGCTCATCCACTTTCAGATCACGCCAGAGGAACCACAGTAAGGGACGATCTTCTGGTAGGAGGAGGACCTGATGGAACTTTGCCTTGATGTCACCACTTACTGCAACTGGATGCTCCCTAAATCTGATGAGTACACCTAGCAATGATGCTCCAAGGGTGGAGCCAGGCAGAAGATACTGGTTGAGACTTTGTCCATGATATGGGTGGGAACAGTTGAAAACAACCCGGAATTTCCCATTATGACTGACAAGGTGGTGGGGTATATACCAAGATTCGTCAGAGTCCATTTCCTTCTGTACTTCCTGAACAGCTCCTGTCTGCATGAGCTTCTCCATCTCTGCACTATAGGTCTTTGCTTTCACTGGATCCTTTAACAAACGTTTCTCGATACTGCGCAGGCTAGGCATGACTGACTCCTTAGGGGCGTGAAACCGAGGCATATCCTTCTGTCGTAGTAAGGGTGTTGCCAGTCAAAAAATTCTGTTCACTTCTGTATGGATGGTCTTGATTTCAAGTAACTTTAAAGCCTCCAGATCTTGTTTGGAACGAGTCACCTCTTTCTCATCCCTGTAAGGAACCGCTTCTATCTGCCAGAGTCTTTGGACATTCTTAAAGAGCTCATCTTGTGGTGGAAGAACAGATGTCAGCAGGCATTGTTGGGAGGATGCCGGCTGCCCCATGAACGATGCGGGGCCCTGGAGGGTCCATCCCAGGCGTGTGTGGACAGCAGCAGGTCCACCTAGAGAACCTAATCTGATAGGCTCGATTGGTGTAATGAGATGTGGCTGATCTGACTCAATCAGAAGTAGAGGCTGAGCATCTTTCACCGGCAGGATGGGAAGACCACGCAAGTGTTTATACTTCTTCTGCAGTTGATCCACAGGATATGACTGCCGTGACAGATTGAGGCGATCTGCAGTGAACGCATGTTCAATCTTGTAACAGGTTTGAGGCTTATGAGTTGGGGATACTTGAAAGGCTATACTATACTAGACCCATGAAGAACTTCAATGTCTTGTCCCACGGTGTACAATGGGAGTGATTTATTGCACTACCTTAATCCACTGCTATTCCTCATCTTGCCTAACATATTATTGTATACCTCTAACTGTAAAATTCTGTTTAAAGTAATAGCCATCTGTATATTATATTCATAGTACATATTCACCTGTAAATTCTGTTTATAGTAATAGCCATCCGTATATTATATTCATAGTACATATTCACCTGTAAATTCTGTTTATAGTAATAGCCATCTGTATATTTATTCACTGTACATATTCACCTGTAAATTCAGTTCTGTTTATAGTAATAACCATCTCTCTATTTATACATATTTATATATATTCAGTACATATCCATGTCCTGCACTTACGCAACCACTGTATATCCTGCACTTGCTGCTATTGCACTTCTGGTTAGACCTAAACTGCATTTCGTTGCCTTGTACTTGTACTTGTGTAATGATAATAAAGTTGAATCTAATCTAATCTAATCTAATCTCTTCTGGTGTACCTTATATGCCGAGGACTTTGGTCGCAGTTGGGAGCAGGATGGTTCTCTCAGAGCCGTCATCCAGAAGCGCAAAGGTTTCTAAAATACGGTCTTCCTAATGAATCTGAACAGGTACTATCTTGATGAGGAATTAGCCTGGTCAGTGGTAAGTTGAACAAAGGCTTTACACTGACTCAAATAATGCTCTGTACTATCGCAGAAGGGACAGAACCGTTTCACAGCGACTGGCTTGGTCTTAGGAGTAATACCCTTTTCAGGGGACAAGGACGTTATATTTTGAGCCTCTCCCATCCCATGAAGAATGGCTACAGACTTCTTACTCTGTACAGGTCTAAAAGTCTGTCGGTCTTGAACTGCTCGTGAGGCAATCTCTACATCAAAGTCATGGCACCAGGCTTCATAACGGAGCCAGTTTGAGAGATCATGTAAAGTAGGTGTATTTCCATGTTGTCGAAACAACATGTGACGGCGGAAGTCAGCTCGCTGCTCAGAAGGAAGTTTGCTAAAAAGCCGTGCTACATGTGACCCACAACTCAGTTCAATGTCACTTTCAGGTCCTAAAGTCTTCAACAACCCCACCAATGACTGTACCTGAAGAGCGAACTTCTGGAATGTAACGGTATCCTCACGTTTTATATCAGGGGCTTCCAGGACACTGGCAATTTTCCTCAAAGCTAGTTGGTGGGGCTGACCAAACTTCTCATGGAGGGCCACCATGGTGTCAGTAAATGGGGTAGGCGAGTTCAAAAAAGCATCAGCAATCAGCTTAGCTTCATCCAACTTTAAGTGGTCAACTAGTATTTGATACTTGAAGAGTTCAGTCCCATCTGGAGGAAGCAAATTCTCTAAAACTACAATTATAATTATAATTCTCTATACATGTTGTTTATCTGTCGCTACACGTCCGTGCATGTACAGGGAAGTACACAAATCTCAATAATACACTTAAAACACGGTTGAAACATTGAGAAATCAAAATAAACGTACTTTATGGTCATTTACTAACACTTTGGACACCAAAATGCCAACGAACATCCAACTAACAGGCAGGAAGAAACTTCTAAGTGCACAGCTGCCGTTCTCTCAGTCATAATACAAAGACGCAGCAGGCAGAGAACGATAACAATAATGCCTCCTTGCACTCTACAGTACCTATCAAAATAGAAGTCCCACAATAAAAGCCCTTTTCTCCAGGAGCCTTTTATACAATAATCTTGTGGCAAAGTCTCAATTATCTGAGTCAACACATTTTTTGCCAGTCTAATAGATTTTATCTCAATTTTAAAGCTAAATTCTCAGGGTTAATGTATTCAATTTTGACTCGTAAATGTCCAATCTATGTGATGTTTACTGCCCACATGACTTTTCTAAGAGTGTCTGATTTAAGAACATCCACATCCAGAGCAGAATTAAAGAAAAGTGGCTCTTCATTCAGCCACAAATTCTGAGTGAAATTCTGATTCTTTCATCCCATGAGAACTTGAAAAGTGTCCATGATTTGAAGAGTGATCTGTAAAAAAGACAAATCCAGTTTGTTAAGATTCTTCAGCAACAGGTGACGGTCTAGTCCCATGTCTCCTACTCTTCTCAGGAGAGCACATGCAACTTCAGCCCAGCTCACTTCCACACCATAGAGTAGTCTCTGTGCTGTCTGGATCCTAAAAGCCTTTAGTCTTGATTTGATGTCAATCAGCCCCTGGCCTCCTTCAGCCAATGCTGTCCCGACCAGAAGAAGTCTACTAGCCGCTGCTGTATTTCTCTCACCAGCTTTTCAGGAGGTTCTAGTATCGTCATTTTGTGCCATAATGAAGAAGCAACCAGATTGTTACACCAGAACCCTCCCCCAATAGGACAGAAGGGGTAGCAACCAGTTCCAGCTAGACAACCGAGCACACACTTTCTCCACAAGGCCCTCCAAGTTTTTATCCCTATACTCGTCTGTCCCTATAAGAAAACCCCTAAATATTTAAAACCTGTTCTCCCCACTGTAACCCACCAGAAAGTATTGGCCCTTTAGAAACTCTTCCCCACCATAAAGCATCACTTTTGCTCCAGTTGACTACAGCTGATGAGGCTTTACCATAACACCCTAAAGCCTCTTTAGTACCTGAATATCACTTTGCTCTCTGATTATAATTGTGATATCATCAGCAAATGCAGATCATTTAATAGAGCACTGAATGGTATTAACCTGTAAACCTATTAGTTCCCTTCTCAGTTTACATAGCAACGGTTCAATTACAATACTATATAACTGTCCTGAAATTGGGCAGCCTTGTCAGATACCTCTTCTTACATTTATAGGGATGCTTAACCCACCACCCTTTTTAATCATACAAGTTGTTTTAGTATATAGAAGTTTGATCATAGAGATAAATCTTTTCCCAAAACCAAAAGCATTAAGGGTGTCAAATAGAAAAACATGATCCACCCTATCGAAAGCCTTTTTTTGATCTAAGGATAAAAGGCCCATATTAACATCATTGCAATGGGCAAAATCTAAAACATCCCTAATTAAATGAAGATTATCTGTAATTAACTGATTTTTAACACAATATGACTGATCTTAATGTACAATTTCATGCAGGACAATATTTCATCTATTTGCTAAAACCTTCGAAAATGTTTTAAATCTGTACACAAAACAGTCCGTCATGAACTGAAAAACACAAAAAGTGCCTGAAATACTAAGTTTGAACATTACCCAGAGCAGCACAAGCTAGAATAGGGAGGAAATAGAGGAAAATAGCAATCTTGTCCATAAAATATGTAAGAAAATTTTCACCATTTTGTACAGAAACATACTATCAGAGGCAGGAGGTTTAACAGCAGTGTTCAATGTACTAAACAAAACTCTAGTATTGCAACGGTTATTTTCAATAAGATCAGAACTATATTTGGCCCTCACAGTTTTGACCATTTTCTGATCATTTGACAACAGACCCTTAAAAATATTGTAAGAAATTTGAAGCTTATCCTTCCTTCACTCGCTCTGCATGTCTACACACCCGACGAAGGGCACGATGGAGTCGTTTAACCATGGTCCTAATTTTGGTTTAACACATCTGGTCTTCAGAGGGTCAATAGAGTCTAAAACAGTGGTTCTCAAAGTGTGGTACGCGTACCACTAGTCGTACTCAGGCTCTCTCTAGTGGCAGAGGAATCACTAAATTAAAGTTGCTGTAAAGGCGTTTCTAAAATTTGTTTCTATTCTAAACACATTATAAATGCTATAAATGTATTTCTGAAACATGTTACAAAGACTGTGAACTGTGTAGTACTAAAACGGTGGCGCGATGACGTGCTGGAGCCACTGAGCCTGGCCCCTCCAGTAACACTATAACAACTAATGTTAGAGTGCATTCGCATCAGTTCAATTCACCCGTTCAATCGCGAGTTGCTGTCACTACCGTTAGTTACTACAGCCTACAGTTAGCTAGCTAGTTATGCCTTCATCACGTAAATGCATATTACCTAATTGTAAAACGTATAAAAAGCGTATAAAACAAAATCGCTGATATCAAGAAGAGGTGGATTCATTTTGTGAACAGCAACCTTGAACACCACCAACACCTGCCTCTGCAGTGATCGTTTTACACCGGATAGTTTTACAAACGTTCATCGGAGACAACTGGGATTCACTGATAATCCACTGCCCGACTGACACAGGACTTCATCCGCCCGTCCCGCCAACATCTGGTGCCATCGTTGCAGTACGTGCCACTGCCCAGTTGTCATGTGTGCTTACTGCTGCTTTCCCGCTAGTGGGCGTGGTTTCAGCGCAGACAGTGTTTGAGAGCAGCAAATGCTGCTTATTTTTTCAAGATTTTGCTTGGCTTTTTTAAATTTATTTTTTATACAATTAAAATTTGGCACACATCAAATAACATATTTTTCTGTGGTGTGACAAACTCAGAACAAATATTTAATTTTGACTTTAAATATAAATTAATGTTAAAACAATAAATTTTTATTTAATCATTATTTTATTATTTTATTTACCTGTATGTAAGCACAGTATAGTGTATTTATAATGTTAAACAACAAAAAAATATTCTTATTAGGAATAAACTGCCTCGTTTTTAAACTGTGCAGAGCTGTAACTGAATAGTTAGACCTACTACAATACTGTATTTTAATGTTGGTCATTATGGTGGTACTTGGAGAGCCAAATATTTGCAGAGGTGGTACTTGGTATAAAAAGTTTGAGAACCACTGGTTTAAAATATTGGTGCACGCCAAGGTTATTTTCGTAAACAAAAACTGAAACTAAGACTAAAACTATTGGTCAAAAAACATTTTCGTAAACTAAAATAAAATTTAAAAATCATAATAAATGAAAAACTAAAACTAAACGAAACTAACAACTCTTACTGAAAAACTAACTGAAATAAAATAATAATTAGGAAAAATAAATATTCTTTTTCGTATTTAATAAGCTCGCTTTACTGCGGTTGAGGGAGTGTCTGTAAATGGCGCTGCTGCGCGTGAAGTGAGCTGAGGAGATTGACCGCTGTCCTTTGACGCGACGCGTGCAGTGAACACACATCGCTGGTCCTGTATGGCGAGCTAAAAGTGACTTTTCACATACTACCCAGAAGAAGGAGAAGGAGCAGTCTACCCTTCTGTCGCCGTCAGTCCGTGTCTATTTTTGTCCCCTTTCTGCGGTGCCTTCTGTAGTTGGACAGAAAAATACAGCATAACATGAGGAGAGGTAAGGGGGGGGGATGTGGAGATGAAAAAAAAAAAAAAACCCAGACTATGCTCCTTCCGGGAGCACAGTTTGGGAACAGTAAAAAAACATCTCAGCAACATGAGCGCATACACATTATAACATGAAAGTTTGAGGTTTCCCAGCACAGCCAGGCGGCCCGTCCTGCAGCCATTTCAGGCGCTGGTCACAGTCCCACTTGTCAGACTGGGGGTACAAAGCGGCGAAGGTGAGAGATGGGTGTGTGCATAAATGTGTGTGTGTCTGTAGAGTTCATGTGCATGTTTGTGTAGGCCTGGAGAGTCACGCCTGGCACCATAATCTCGGTGCTCCAGTCCGCAAGTTGCTATGGAGACAGCCTTGATCAGATCCCAGTCCGAGTCAGCAGGTGATTGGGGGATGAATGCAAGAGCGTCTTCCTGCAGTGCTCTCAGGGGGAGTTGTTGTCCCAACAGCGGCCTTGGCCAAGGCCAGTGCTGGTAGAGGGAGCCGAAAGCAGATAAGATTGGAATTGTTTGGTCTGGGAGCGAGTAGCCACAATTTATGACTGCTCTCTAAGTTCGTTCTGGTCTCTGAAACGATCCTTTTGCAAAGCCGTGAGCTTTTCCATGATGATATCCATATTGCGTTGCATCTTCATGATGTTATCCATATTGCGGTTAATAGTCCCAGTTTGAGAGATGACCGCTCTGCCCACTGCTTCAATCATGACGGGCAGCCTTGTGGAGCTTTGAACAGCTGTCACCGTTTCCTGAATTCCTCGATATACCAGGGCAATGCCTGATCCAATCAGCAGAAACCCTGTTTTCATGATTCCGAATAGGTAGATGTCTTCAATGTCCTCTACGGAAAGAGCCGCCAGACACACAACATGCCACCTCTCCCACACGTCCATCGTGTAGCCAGCAACAAACGTTCCGGCAGGGCAGTCAGGTTCTCCCGAACCTAAGCTTCTCGTCGAGAAGATGGTGTCAATTGCGTTGAGAGACCAGTTGATCAAATCCATAATTTTTAATTCGAGAGCAGTGCGTGGAGAGTCTCTTAAGTTTAAGACAGTAGACTAGATGAGACGAGAGAAGCAAGCAGGGGAGGAGGGAGGAGGGAGACGAGAGGGAGAGAGGAGAGAATGCGACGCCTTCGCTGAGAGCCAGAGGGGAAGAGGGGGGTGTATGTGTAAAAATGTACTTGGCAATAAAGCTCCTTGAATCCTTGAATGGGATCGATAGATATGGAACGCTAAAAGGGTCAAAATAGTCCTAAGCAGCTGCTCACAAAGAATGCGTTCGTGGCAGTGAAATGGGAAATGACACAAGGTATTGAGATGCACGTTGAACTTCTTTTAACTTAAGCTCACTGCTTTTAGAACGCTGTTTCATACCCAAAGAGAGACGCAAGTGCAACAGAAACTATAGTAGCAAGTACTACTGTGTGTTTGAGATTTCATGTTTGCGTAATATTGACAGGCTCAAATGTGTTATCATTGTTTTTACAAATCATTTACTACTACTAATATTATCCATGTGGAGACATTTCCCCACAAAGTAGGGAATACCAGGACACACACCCACCCACACACACAGCATATACACTTCATTATTTAATCACACTGTCCTCACAACAGTTTGTGTTGGCTGTAGTCAGATGACTTTAGCTGTGGTCACACTGCTAGCCTACATTGTACTACTGAAGAAATAATCTTTAAATAAATAAGCTTTTAATTGTTTTACAATATTTCATCTTTAATATGAATGAGTTTGTCTGGAATTTATCATTTTTACTTTTAAATTTTTACGTTGCATTTATTTGGTTCTTTGTTCAATCTCAGACCATTGTTTGTTTTATAGGTCATAGTTTGACTTGAGCTTTTCTGCTTAAAGGTGAAGACCCAACTTTATGCATGTTTTGTAAGATTCCCCTCTCCGTTAAACATGTTTTGTTGGACTGTCCTGGGTTAAAACATGAATGCTCTTTTATCAAGTTATTCCACTTAAGGGCTTATTTAGTAAGATTATGCATGAAAAGGTTTTGGATTTTTTTTAATCATAAGTTGATTTAAAAAAAAAAATTTTTTTTTGATTGGTTTTATTGTATTTATATGATATTTGTATTTTTGTAATTGGATTTTTTCCATGAGTATAGCCTTAGATGCTGACATGGCATTAAATAAAACAATCTGTATTCCATTATTTTATTTTTATTATTAAGATGTCTGCATTAGAGTAAACTCTAATCGGTGCAAACATTAAACTTTGCTGAAATTAAAAATCTTGATTTGGTCTTTACACTTCGTTCTGGTAACTCTGCTAAACTACAATTACTAAAATTGAAACGAAATATATAAAACTAAATAGAAATGTGTTTACAAAATAAAAACTATACTAAAACTAGCAAAATAATTTATAAAACTAACTAAAACTGAAAATTGAAAATGATAATAAAATAAAAACTAATTTAAAAATGCAAAACTATAATGACCTTGGTGCACGCAGAGGTAAAAGAAGAGAGTAGCTCATCCACACTCAAGTGCGAAGGTGAATTTTCATAATACAAGTTGGAAGAGGCAACCTCATTAAACACAACACAACAATCCTCAATTGTGTCAGAGTTCATAGCACAACACCTGCGAGTGGACACACATGATTTCTCCACAGGGTACGAAAGATCAAATCAAATCAAATCAAATCACTTTATTGTCACTCAACCATATACACAAGTGCAACAGTAGGTGAAATTCTTAGGTGCAGTTCCAGCAACATAGCAGTCATGACATGACATGAGACGTACAACATTTAAAGCAGCATCAGATTACACATCTGATCGCACACAATTACTCTCAGCACAGTATACACTACAATAAACAATACATAATTTACACAATGTGAGTGTAGTTCTCACAGCTTTAAACAATATACACATACTTACAATATACATATACTTTAAACAATATACACTAAACATACATTAAACAATATACATTACGCTATAATAATAATAATAATAATATACAATGTACAGTATACAATATTATTCACAATAGAAATCCAATGTACAATAGATGCTATATGATAAATAAATGTGTATATAATGTGTGTGTATCTACAGTGGGTTGTGCTGAGTGATATTCTGTCCAGAGTGTGTTATGATCCTGATGGATCAGGAGTTAAGTAGTCTAATTGCTTGTGGGAAGAAGCTGTTCTGGAGTCGGCTGGTGCGTGTTCTGATGCTGCAGTACCGTCTGCCTGATGGCAGCAGTGAGAGCAGCCCATGGTTCGGGTGGCTAGAGTCTCTGATGATCCTCTGAGCTCTCTTCACACACCGCCTGGCGTAAATGTCCTGGAGGGAGGGAAGCTCACCTCCGATGATGCAGCTGGCCGTGCGCACTATAGTGGGTATACCCTTTGCAGGGCCTTGCGGCTGCGGGCGGTACTGTTGCCGTACCAGGTGGTGATGCAGCCAGTCAGCAGACTCTCTATGGTGCTGCTGTAGAAGCGTGTGAGGATGTGGCGGTTCATTCCAAACCTCCTCAGCCGTCGCAGAAAGAAAAGGCGCTGATGAGCCTTCTTCACAACGGCCTCAGTGTGGACGGACCATGAGAGTTCCTCTGTGATGTGGATACCGAGGAACTTGAAGCTGCTGACTCTCTCCACTGGTGCTCCATCGATGGTGATGGGACGGTGTTCTCGCTCATTCCTCCTGAAGTCGACCACCAGCTCCTTGGTCTTGCTGACGTTGAGGGAGAGGTTGTGCTCCTGACACCACCGTGTCAGAGTGTGCACCTCCTCTCTGTAGGCCGTTTCATCATTGTCGGTGATAAGACCTACCACCGTCGTATCGTCAGCAAACTTGATGATGGTGTTGGAGCTGTGGGTTGCCACACAGTCATGTGTGTACAAGGAGTACACTGTAAACCCTAATAAGTTGAGACTACTCAAATGAATTGAGGAAAGTGATTCCCTCAATTCATTTGAGTAATGGGGAAACAGACAACTCAGTTTAATTGAGTTGACCTAATGTAGTCTCTTCATTGAATTAACTTACATGTTTAAGTACAGGTAACTCAAATGTTTAAGTACAGATAACTCAAATGTTTAAGTACAGATAACTTAAAAGGCAAACAGGCTAAACTCATGATTTGAGGAAAGGGATTCCCTCAGTTCATTTGAGTAATGGGGAATTGATAATTAAATCATTCAAACAAGTATTGTTTTTCACAACAACCACTTTATTAGGTTTATACTACATATAATTAATGGTAGCATTGCTCATAACAGTAAGCTTTTAAGTCATTGTTAAGACAAACAAAACCATAAGCTCCTAATTTTTAACAGTAAGCTCATTTTCAAAAGACAAAAAAAAAATCATAGGCTCATTTTTAACAGTAAAAGATCACATTTTAAAAAGACAAAATCATAAGATAATTTTTAACAGTAAAAGCTCATTTTAAAGGACAAACAAATCATAAGCTCATTTTTAACAGTAAAAGCTCACATTTTAAACAGTAGTCTTCTAGTTTTTAACAGTAAAAGCTCACATTTTAAACAGTAGTCTTCTAGTTTTTAACAGTAAAAGCTCACATTTTAAACAGTAGTCTTCTAGTTTTTAACAGTAAAAGCTCACATTTTGCTGATCCTGTTTCTCCTTTTTAACCAAACAGCTGATTAGCCAAGGATTGTATTTTAGGCTGCAGGTCTTTCTGCCCCATGGAAAGGACAATGCGTTGAATGAATTAAAATGTGTAATTCAGCAACTTTGGGTAATTCAAGTGCAACTCATAAATTAGTCCAAACAGAAGGCACATTGATTCAGGAAGGTTGTGTAGAATGTCCATCACAACTTTTCCCTCAATTACGATCCCAAATGAGGAGGGAGACAAATGCAGAGAGTTGAGGGGCTGAAGAGTCATCCCATCCTCAACTATTACAATCACCACTGGCATGTCAAGATTCACGCAGCGATCATCGGACATCTAGTGTAGATTAATAAAACTCATTAATTAATAAAACATTAATTCTCATGCATGCAAGCTTATGTACAGTACTGTGCAAAAGTCTTAGGCACGTTAGTATTTTCACCCCCAAAAATGGTTAAGCCAGTTATTTATACATTTTGTAATAGTGTGTCAGTAGGTAATATCAGTTTACATTTTCAAACATTAATTTAGCCATTATTTGTAATAATCCATTCCAGTGAGATTTTTGTATGCAGAAGGAGTCTGACAACAGAGCTATGATCCACACAGAGATCTGATCTCACCATCATCGAGTCCGTCTGGGATTACATGAAGAAACAGAAAAAATTGAGACTAAATCCAGAAGAACTGTGGCAGCGTCTCCAAGACGCTTGAAGAAACCTTCCTGCAAAGCTACAGTACTTAGACACTTGTGTAAAAATGCTGTAAAGTCAGGAAGCTTTTAAAAATAATGTCATAAGTAGACTGTTAATTTTTTTGATCAATTAACTTCTATTAACTAAATCAAATCAGTGTTTGTGTGACCACCCTTTGCGTTGAAAACAGCTTTTGTTTTGGGACACTTGCTCATAGTTTTTTTTAGGGAGCTTTGCAGGAAGGTTTCTTCAAGCGTCTTGGAGATTTCAAAAGCTCCGAAGCTTCATGAAGCAGTGTTTTGAAATCGGTTATCACTAATATGTCATTATTTATTTTATTTTTTGTTGCACCAAAAATACTCTAGTCACTTTATAATATTAATATTGAACCACTGTACTCACATGAACTGGTTTAAATATGGTTTTAGTACATTAATGGATCTTGAGAGAGGAAATGTCATTGCTGACTATGCAGGCCTTACTGAGCCGTCGGATTTCAACACAAATATCTTAATTTTTTTGGTGTTCCAAAGATGAACAGAGGTCTTACGGGTGTGGAATGGCATGAGGGTGACGAATGAATGACAATTTTCAATTTTGGGTGAACTAACCCTTTGATAAATGTACTTTCTTGTAATACATTTATATATCTATGATAAATTATTGGGATTTTTAACAAACCTTTGTTTGCTTCAGAAGGTTCATCAAGAGCTGACCAGCAACTCCCTTTTTGGCTCTGAAAATGTCCAAGAGGCATGTACTATGTCGATCAAGGGTCTCGTAAAATTCCTTTTTCAGGTTATTGCCAGCAATCCGGTTAAACTCCATGTACAGGGAGTGCAGAATTATTAGGCAAATGAGTATTTTGACCACATCATCCTCGTTATGCATGTTGTCTTACTCCAAGCTGTATAGGCTGGAAAGCCTACTACCAATTAAGCATATTAGGTGATGTGCATCTCTGTAATGAGAAGGGTTGTGGTCTAATGACATCAACACCCTATATCAGGTGTGCATAATTATTAGGCAACTTCCTTTCCTTTGGCAAAATGGGTCAAAAGAAGGACTTGACAGGCTCAGAAAAGTCAAAAATAGTGAGATATATTGCAGAGGGATGCAGCAGTCTTAAAATAGCCAAGCTTCTGAAGCGTGATCATCGAACAATCAAGCGTTTCATTCAAAATAGTCAACAGGGTCGCAAGAAGCGTGTGGAAAAACCAAGGCGCAAAATAACTGCCCGTGAACTGAGAAAAGTCAAGCGTGCAGCTGCCAAGATGCCACTTGCCACCAGTTTGGCCATATTTCAGAGCTGCAACATCACTGGAGTGCCCAAAAGCACAAGGTGTGCAATACTCAGAGACATGGCCAAGGTAAGAAAGGCAGAAAGTCGACCACCACTGAACAAGACACACAAGCTGAAACGTCAAGACTGGGCCAAGAAATATCTCAAGACTGATTTTTCTAAGGTATTATGGACTGATGAAATGAGAGTGAGTCTTGATGGGCCAGATGGATGGGCCCGTGGCTGGATTGGTAAAGGGCAGAGAGCTCCAGTCCGACTCAGATGCCAGCAAGGTGGAGGTGGAGTACTGGTTTGGGCTGGTATCATCAAAGATGAGCTTGTGGGGCCTTTTCGGGTTGAGGATGGAGTCAAGCTCAACTCCCAGTCCTACTGCCAGTTTCTGGAAGACCTTCTTCAAGCAGTGGTACAGGAAGAAGTCTGCATCCTTCAAGAAAAACATGATTTTCATGCAGGACAATGCTCCATCACATATGCGTCCAAGTACTCCACAGCGTGGCTGGCAAGAAAGGGTATAAAAGAAGAAAATCTAATGATATGGCCTCCTTGTTCACCTGATCTGAACCCCATTGAGAACCTGTGGTCCATCATCAAATGTGCGATTTACAAGGAGGGAAAACAGTACACCTCTCTGAACAGTGTCTGGGAGGCTGTGGTTGCTGCTGCACGCAATGTTGATGGTGAACAGATCAAAACACTGACAGAATCCATGGATGGCAGGCTTTTGAGTGTCCTTGCAAAGAAAGGTGGCTATATTGGTCACTGATTTGTTTTTGTTTGGTTTTTGAATGTCAGAAATGTATATTTGTGAATGTTGAGATGTTATATTGGTTTCACTGGTAAAAATAAATAATTGAAATGGGTATAAATTAGTTTTTTGTTAAGTTGCCTAATAATTATGCACAGTAATAGTCACCTGCACACACAGATATCCCCCTAAAATAGCTAAAACTAAAAACTACTTCCAAAAATATTCAGCTTTGACGCCACGTCGGAGTACCGACGAATAGGAATCTCGCTCGCGAGAGCCAATCTACTTCGAGTGTAACTAAAACGAGCCAATGCACATTGGCATGCAATGATTGCACCAGGTGTTCATGCCACGCCGTGCGGGTATAAATGAGACACAGGTGATTGCATCAAATCAACCTTTTGCTTCGGAGCCGGGTGGTAGATGGTAACGCCAGATATCACTCACTACTTCGCAGTCCTGACTGAAGACGGAAGCCGCCTTTCGGAAGCGATCTCTTCAGTCGGTGTTGGTGTGACGGCACAGCAGCGGTCGCGTGGTTTTCGGATCATCTCTCTGTGTTGTTTGTTTAGAGCAATCACAAAGGCTGTTCTCACAGCTGGTTCGGTGCGCTAGGTGGAGAGCGCTGAAAACCCGTTCTTACGGCTGGTAAGAGAGCGCCTTCGTGTGAGAGAGCGCGCACGTCAGGCTGCACCCACCCCCTGACTGTGTCGCCGCGACCCCGCCCCCTGCGTGCTTCAGCACCAAGGAGAGCGTCCTTCTGAAAGAGCAAACACAGATAGAGCTTGCGTCTTTTTCAAGATGGCATTCTATCTGTGTGTTTCTGGATGCGGTGGTTACCTGTCACCAAGGGATGGTCACCAGCGCTGTATCTCGTGTTTGGGCGTTCAGCACGCTGAGGCAGCATTGGTGGATGACTCATGTTCTCACTGCGGGAACATGACCATCTCGGAGTTGCGGTCTAGACTCCATCTCGCAAGGGGTGGAGTCCCCGTGCCTCTGCCTCGATCTAACCCTCCACAGAGGGTTACTTCAGGCAGTAGCACGGGTGATTTGAGGGTTACGGTGAGCGCGCTTCCCCCAGGGAACCAACCCCCGGGGAACCCTCATCCCTCACGCACTCCGCAGCCAGTAGAGCTGCCGTCGGAACGTGGTGGGCCGTCCTCGAGATGTGCACCATCCGTATCCTTCGGGGCTCCCCCTGATGATCAGATGTCCATCGCTGCATCGGAGGGAGGGTCAGACTTCTCTGGAGATGACATGTCGGCGCAGGGGGCTCCTTCGGGAAGATCCGCTGTGCCCGATACGGATCCGGAGATGATGGCCATGCTTTCCCGGGCCGCCGAGAAGATCGGGCTCGTGTGGAACCCTCCACCGTGTCCCGAACCTTCAAGGTTGGATGATTGGTTTCTCGGGGTGGCCCGTGCTGGTTCTCAGCGCCCCACCCGGGTTCCTTTCTTCCCGGAGGTGCACGAGGAGCTCACTAGGTCGTGGACGGCACCTTTTACTGCCCGAAACCGGCCCAGTGGATCCTCCTCCCTCACCACCCTCGATGGCGGACCTGCAAAGGGTTACACGCAGGTTCCTCCCGTGGAACGGGCCGTTGCTATGCAACTGTGCCCTAACTCCACATCCAGGGGGAACCCGTGTCTCCCCTCCCGAGCCTGTAGGTACTCGTCCGATCTAATCGGAAAGGCCTACCAGGCTTGTGGAGAGGCAGGCTCCGCCTTACACGCTATGGCGTTGTTGCAGGTTCATCAGGCCCAGGCACTGAAGAACCTGCACGAGGGTGGTCACGATCCCGCAGTTCTCCAAGAACTGAGAACCGCAACGGACCTCGCGCTTCGTGCGACGAAGGTTACGGCGCGGGCCGTGGGTCGTCCAGGTGGTCCAGGAACGCCATCTCTGGCTGTGTCTGGCAGACATGAGGGAGACAGACAAGATCAGGTTCCTTAACTCCCCCGTCTCCCAGACCGGCCTCTTCGGCGACGCGGTCCAGAACTTCACCCAGCAGTTCTCGGCCGCACAGAAGCAGACTGAGGCCATCAGTCACATCCTGCCACGGCGGTCAGCTGCTGTCTCCACCCCGCCGCCGGTAGCACCTCAGTCTGCTCGTCGCCGAGGGCGGCCGCCTGCGTCTGCCTCCGCTCCCGCGTCGCAGCAGCAGCCTCCACACAAATTTTCAATAAAAGAGCAGTTTCCTCCATCTCTGGGTCCTCAGGGGGCTCGGAGAGTTGTGGCCGGTCAAACGCCGGACCACACTCATCCTCCCCCTTCGCCAGCGGGCAGCAGTGGACGACCTCCTCACGTTCCTCCTGCCCACCTGTGGAATCAGGTAAGTGTTGCACAGCACACTCTCACCTCGCTGCGGGCCGCCTCCACGAGACAGCCGCCCCAGCCCGGTACCTGCATTCCACCTCCCTGCCCCACCGTGGGTACGCCCGTGGTCCCTATGGTCCCGCTTGCACGGTCTCTGCGAGCCTGGCTAGAGCTCCCCAGTCCGTCTCGCTGGCTCATTCGGACCATCAGGCTCGGCTATGCGATTCAGTTCGCCCGGCGCCCCCCCAGGTTCAAGGGCGTCCGCTTCACCTCGGTGAATGCTGCAGATGCCCATGTCCTGCGTGCGGAAATCGCTGTCCTACTGGCGAAGGACGCGATAGAGCCGGTCCCTCCAGCCGATATGAAGACCGGCTTCTACAGCCCATACTTCATTGTACCCAAGAAAACCGGTGGGTTACGGCCAATCTTGGACCTGCGAGTCCTGAATCGGAGCCTCCACAAGCTACCGTTCAAGATGCTCACGCAGAAACGCATTTTCGAATGCATCCGTCCCCAAGATTGGTTTGCAGCGATCGACCTGAAGGACGCGTACTTTCATGTCTCGATTCTTCCTCGACACAGGCCGTTTCTGCGCTTTGCGTTCGAGGGTCGAGCATATCAGTACAGAGTCCTGCCCTTCGGGCTGTCCCTGTCCCCCCGTGTCTTCACGAAAGTCACGGAGGGGGCCCTTGTGCCCATGAGAGAACAGGGCGTTCGCATCCTCAACTATCTCGACGACTGGCTCATTCTAGCACAGTCCAAGGATCAGTTGTGCGAACACAGGGACCTGGTGCTCAGACACCTCAGCCAGTTGGGTCTTCGGGTCAACTGGGAAAAGAGCAAACTCGCCCCCGTGCAGAGGATCTCTTTTCTCGGTATGGAGTTGGATTCGGTCGAATAGACAGCGCGCCTCACGGAGGAGCGTGTCCAGTCGATGCTGAGCTGCCTGAACACGTTTCAAGGCAGGATGGCGGTTCCACTGAAACAGTTTCAGAGGCTCCTGGGGCATATGGCGGCCGCTGCGGCAGTAACACCGCTCGGCCTGCTTCATATGAGACCGCTTCAGCATTGGCTACACGGCCGAGTCCCGAGATGGGCGTGGCAACGCGGCACTCACCGGGTGAGCATCACACCGGCCTGCCGCCAGTCCTTCAGTCCATGGTCAGACCCCTCGTTCCTTCGGGCCGGAGTGCCCCTGGAACAGGTGTCCAGGCACGCTGTGGTTTTCACGGATGCCTCTGCCATGGGCTGGGGAGCCACGTACAACGGGCATGCAGTGTCAGGGGTTTGGACGGGCCCGCACCTGCATTGGCATATCAATTGCCTCGAGTTGCTAGCAGTGCATCTTGCTCTGAGCCGCCTCAAAGCGCGGTTACGGGGCAAAGATGTACTGGTCCGCACGGACAACACTGCGACCGTTGCGTATATCAACCGACAAGGTGGTCTGCGCTCCCGTCGCATGTCGCAGCTCGCCCGCCATCTCCTCCTCTGGAGTCAGAAGTGTCTGAGGTCGCTTCGGGCCATTCATGTCCCTGGTGTGCACAACCGTGTGGCCGACGAGCTTTCACGAGCTGCGCTCCCAGGCGAGTGGCGACTCCACCCCCAGGTGGTTCAGCTGATTTGGAGACAGTTCGGGGTGGCACAGGTCGACCTGTTTGCCCCCCAGAAACGTCCCACTGCCAGTGGTTCTATTCGCTGACCGAGGGTACACTCGGCACGGATGCCCTGGGTCACAGCTGGCCCCAGGGGCTGCGCAAATATGCGTTTCCCCCAGTGAACCTACTTGCACAGACTCTGTGCAAGGTCAGGGAGAACGAGGAGCAGGTCCTGCTGGTGGCGCCGTACTGGCCCAACCGGACCTGGTTTCCAGAACTTATGCTCCTCGCGACAGCCCCTCCTTGGCCGATTCCTCTGAGGAAGGACCTTCTGACTCAGAGACGGGGCACCCTTTGGCACCCGCGTCCAGACCTGTGGAAGCTTCATGTCTGGCCCCTGGACGGGACGCGGAGGTTCTAGGTGACTTACCCCAAGAGGTAGTTAACACCATCACTTCGGCACGAGCACCGTCTACAAGACAGGCTTACGCCTTGAAGTGGAAGGCGTAAGCCTGGTGTTCTTCTCGCCGAGAAGACCCCCGAAGATGTTTGATCGCGGCTGTCGCCCTCCACCCTCAAGGTTTATGTTGCTGCAATATCCGCCTATCACGACCATGTAGAAGGTAAGACGGTTGGGAAGCACGACCTGGTCGTCAGGTTCCTTAGGGGGGCGAGACGGTTAAATCCTCCTCGCCCCCCCTCCATACCCTCTTGGGATCTTGCTCTGGTGCTCCGAGCACTTCAGAATGCCCCATTTGAGCCTTTGCAGTCAGCAGAGCTAAAGATTCTGTCAATGATGACTTTGCTGTTGGCTGCATTGGCCTCCATCAAGAGGGTAGGGGACCTGCAGGCATTTTCGGTCGACGAATCGTGCCTAGAGTTCGGGCCGGGTGATACCCACGTGGTGTTGAGACCCCGGCCTGGCTATGTGCCCAAGGTTCCTACCACTCCCTTCAGGGACCAGGTGGTGAACCTGCAAGCGCTGCCCCCGGAGGAGGCAGACCCAGCCCTAGCTTTGCTCTGTCCCGTCCGCGCTCCTGCGGGTTTACGTGGATAGAACTCAAAGCTTCAGAACCTCAGATCAGCTCTTTGTCTGTCACGGAGGCCAGCAGAAGGGAAAGGCTGTCTCCAAGCAGAGGATGGCCCACTGGATAGTGGATGCCATCACCTTGGCTTACCAAGCACAAGGTGTGCCCTGTCCGCTCAGGGTGCGAGCACACTCTACTAGAAGTGTTGCATCCTCCTGGGCGCTGGCACGTGGCGCCTCGCTGTCAGACATCTGTAGAGCTGCGGGCTGGGCGACACCCAACACGTTCGCTAGATTCTATAGCCTACGTGTAGAGCCGGTCTCCTCCTGTGTTCTCACCTCAAACGGGTAGAAGCACTGAGAGGCCCGCCTCTTGTCGGCTTGCTGCGCTACGGCGCTTATATTCTCCAGAAGCAAACTCTGTGAGTCCTCCACCGCCCTCGGTGCCGGACGTGGCGGAACGTCTGGCATCAGGCCCCTTGCCGCTGAATCCTTGAGAACCGGTATTGGGCTTGGGCCATATGAGTGACCCTGCGGGGATCCCATATTTTCTTCCACGGTTCGCTCTTACGGGAAGCCCGTGTCTTTCCCTTGGGAGAGCCTTCCCTGCAGTGGGACTGAGCCCCCTTCTCCTGGCGGGCTACGGCTCAGCATTGTACTCCACATAACTCCTTCGGGGTACGATGTGGGCTCCGCAGCGTTCCCTTCTCTAGGGCACGCTTTCCCAGTGTTATCCAATAATCACTGAGCGGGTCATGCGGAACAGCGGTGATGGACTTCCCGGTGTGAGCCCCGTCTCATCAGGTAAGAGAGCTCAGGTGGCTCACACAGGGCACTGGATGGGGGCAGAAGCCATGGCGCTTTGGTAGGGATTCCTATTCGTCGGTACTCCGACGTGGCGTCGAGAGTGACCGACTGAATGGGAACGTCTCGGTTACGTATGTAACCCTCGTTCCCTGAAGGAGGGAACGGAGACGCCACGTCCCGTCGCCATGTCCTCTGTACCCTGCTGAGGTGCCTGTCTACCTACCCGGCTCCTCAGCAAAAGGCTGATTTGATGCAATCACCTGTGTCTCATTTATACCCGCACGGCGTGGCATGAACACCTGGTGCAATCATTGCATGCCAATGTGCATTGGCTCGTTTTAGTTACACTCGAAGTAGATTGGCTCTCGCGAGCGAGATTCCTATTCGTCGGTACTCCGACGTGGCGTCTCCGTTCCCTCCTTCAGGGAACGAGGGTTACATACGTAACCGAGACGTTTTTTGTGTTCATTGAGAACATGGTTGTTGTTTAATTATGTATTAATTAAATCATTAAACATTTATTAATGTTGTAAAATTAATCCTCAAAAATACAACTTGCCTAATAATTCTGCACTCCCTGTAGATCTGAAAAAAAAAAAAAAAAAAATGTAAGAAGGGGCAGGTAATAGCATGTAGAAAAGATATGCTTGTTTATATTTCAAAATAATATTAGATTCATCCCAGTCAAAAATGTGTTGACCTAAAATGAAAATTCTCATTATATAGTCAAAGGGATAGTTTACCAAAAAATTAAATTTTGCTGTTGATTTACTGTCACATCACTACAGTGGTTCTACAATAACTTTATAAAGCGACAATAATAGTTTTTGTGTGTAAAAAAACCCTAAATAACGACTTATATAGTGATGACCGATTTCAAAACACGGTATCATGAAGCTTCGAAGCGGTATGAATCAGTGAGTCGATTCATGATTTGGATCACGTGTCAAACCGCCAAACTGCTGAAATCACGTGACTTTGGCGATCCAAACCGCTGAATCGACTCTGATTCATAACGCTTCGATGCTTCATGATGCAGTGTGTTTTGAAATCGGTCATCACTATACAAGTCATTATTTAGGTTCTCTCATTGCTTCATAAAGTTATTGTAGAACCACTGTAGTGAGATGGACTTTGTAACAACGTCTTTAGTGCTTTTATGGGTCTTGGGAGTGTACAGTGCATTATGCCAATGGACGCCTTTCTGAGCCATCGGATTTCAACAAAAATATCTTCATTTGTGTTCCTCAGATGAACAAAGGTCTTACAGGTGTCGAACGACATGAGGGTAGTAATTAATGACAGAATTTTCATTTTTGGGTGAACTAACCCTTTAACGTTCTTGCACTCTCTCTAAAATATTGCCTAATAGATTTAGAATGTATGCCGCGTAGCAATTTTCACTTGCATGTATCAGAGGATTATTACGAATTATGAAGGCAGCTGACGTTAATGGAGGTATTTTGCAGCTTTATTCGCAAACTACAATTCCTGTTCTTCAATAAGGTGAGAACCCAAATACACTCAAATTAACTGTGTTAATTAATTGTACATGAATTGAAAAGTGTACTATCAAAGCAGTAATAAAGATGTTTGCCATCGTAATATTGCTCGAGCCCAACCAAACTGTGCTCTGGCCCACCTCTTCCAAGTGGGCCAGGGCCAGCTAATCGAACCGTACCCAGGCACGGAACTGCGTTTTGGGTTTTATTGTGTTTTGATTCAGTGGTTCAGAGCATTAAAGTCAAGTGATTTTAGTAAACGAGGCTTCATAACGTGGCAAGTGTTTCTAAATTTCAATGGTTCACGTGAATTTAGCAGTATAATTCATGCTACGAATATTGTTGAATTAAGTTATTTTATTATTTTTGATAAACGAAAAGTATTCTCTTTGCTTTATAATATTCAGGTTGAACCACCATCGTCACAGTAAACATGTCTTTAGTAGCTTTCTGGGCAATGTAAGTGTTAATTATCTTGCTGGAGATGCAGGCCTCACTGAGCCATTGGATTTTATGAAAAATATCTTAATTTGTGTTCCGAAGATGAACAAAGGTCTTATGGGTGTGAAACAATCCCATATAATAATTAAAGACACTGGGAAAGTGCCCTCAAAGAAACACCTTTTTAACATTTATAGGTTTATAAAAAATACATTAAGCACTTTCAGTACATTCCTGGATGTGTATTCCTATTCTAAGGTACTAATATACACTATTTAGGTGAGGATATAGTGCAAAGGTTTTCCATTCCAGGGTACTGCCCCAAATATGTTACCCTACAGTGAAAATCATATATATATATATATATATATATATATATATATATATATATATATATATATATATATATATATATATATATATATATATATATATATATATATATATATATATATATATATACATACAGCATCTATTGCACTTTGGATTTCAATTTGTGAACATATTGTATACTGTACATTGTATATTATTACTATAGCTTAATGTATACTGTTATTGTTTAATGTATGTTTAGTGTATATTGTTTTAAGTATATGTATATTGTAAGTATGTGTATATTGTTTAAAGCTGTGAGAACTACACTCACATTGTGTAAATTATTTATTGTTTATTGTAGTGTATACTGTGCTGTGAGTAATTGTGTGCGCATCAGATGTGTAATCTGTTGTTGCTTAAATGTTGTACATGTCATGTCATGACCGCTATGTTTGCTCGGACTGCACCTAAGAATTTCACCTGCTGTTGCACTTGTGCATATGGTAGAGTGACAATAAAGTGATTTGATTTGATATATATATAAATAAAAGTCTACAAATCGCTCCCAGGGACATACACACAGCTCTGATAATGTTAACCTTTTTATTTTATTTTAAAAAGTAGATTGAATACATTTAATAAAATCTATTAAAAAAACACCTAATGTTATGCACCAGGGACACATTACATCAACAGAACTAATAATTAAAAATATAGGCTTATTTCTGTAAATGTGTCACAATTTCGTTAATTTTAGCCTCGCATTGTTCCCCTCTTTAGGCGGGAAATGGTCTGCAGTTTTTAGTCAACATGACTGGCCAAATTATTTAAAAGATACGGTCAGTAATCACGCAGCAATCCAATTTTTCACCAAAAGATTTCACAAAACAACGTACACAAGGGGAACGTACACAACGTACATTTCAGTGAGCCTGGGAGTAAATTAACTCGAATTTAGAGCCACAATAGTATGTTTATTGTAAATGAACAACGTCTGTGAAACATTGGCTTAGTTTGCCGGTTGGCCGACTGCTCCGAAGTTATCACAGAAACTTGATATTAACTTAAACGCATTTTTACCTTGTCCATCCGTATAAAATATGTTTTTTTACAGACAATAAACCAAAATGTACAGGTGTGTTACACATTAACTTACCAGCGTAATCCATTGGCCTTTATCATCGACTCTGTCTCCCTCCTCTCCTGCTTCATGAGCCGTTTTGCCTGCTAGTGCCGCTGGGGGAGGAAAACAAAACCAAATGCTCGTAAAGAAAGTTAGAAACTCAAGCGTGTTTATAACTAGAAATACTCTACAAAAAATAACATTAAACATTTTAAAGGCTACCAACCAAAATGTACACGTATATTTTACCATTAACCTACCTACCAGCGTAACGTTGCGAGTTTTTCCACTACGAATCTCTTCCCGCCTGCTTTACAGCCAATGTACGTTACTTGTGTCGCTGTCGGAGTAAAACGGGGAAATGACATTCGAATAAAACGTGTAAAGCCAATAAGACAAACTTATATGATAGTTTAAAATTTAAATCTCTACTTACCAATTTAACGTCTTTCTTCACTCAATCTCAAGATGGTTCTGCCACTCTGGCCTGCTGCTGTGTGTCAGCAATTCAGCAGCACGAAAAAAACTTAAATCGACCAATCAGCGCGGTTGTCAAGGCAGCATTTCAAGAACGACCAATCATTTTAAACAGATAGATAGTGAATAATTTAAATAAATTAAAGTTGTGCACTCATAGCACTTAAACTATTAATTAAACAGATTTTTGCTGCCAAATGAGTAAGTTAAACACACCTGTTTAAGTTTGGATGCCAAAACTTGGTATATTAAGTATTGTCAAGTTATTGTAACTTGATATCTTTATTAATGACAACATCTGGGTTTACAGTGTACAGGAGTGGGCTGAGAACACAGCCCTGAGGGGCTCCAGTGTTGAGAGTCAGTGGTGAGGAGATGTTACTGCCCATTCTGACCACCTGGCGTCTGTTTGACAGGAAGTCCAGGATCCAGCTACATAGCAAGCTGTTTAAGCCTAGAGCCCGGAGTTTCCCGTCAAGTATGGAGGGCACAATGGTGTTGAATGCTGAGCTGTAGTCCACAAACAGCATTCTCACATATGTGTTCCTCTTTTCCAGGTGGGAGAGAGCAGTGTGTATAGTGGATGAAATGGCATCATCAGTGGAGCGGTTTTTGCGGTATGCTTTTGCTGATGATGGGGGTCAGAGCAATAGGACGCCAGTCGTTTAAGCAGGTGGTTTTTGACTGCTTCGGTACAGGCACAATAGTGGACGCACAGACAGGGAGAGGGACAGGTTAAAAATGTCCGTGAAAACTCCAGCCAGTTGGTTTGCGCACGCTCTGATGACGCGGCCCGGAATGCCGTCTGGACCCGCGGCTTTACGGATGTTCACCCGCCGGAAGGATCGGGTAACATCCGCTAAAGATACGGAGAGTGAACTAACCTCTGCATCTTTAGCCGCTCTTTCTCTCTCCGCGAGGGCGGTGTTAGTTCCCTCAAAGCGAGCATAGAAGGTGTTTAGCTCGTCCGGGAGAGAGGCAGCGGTGTTCACAGTGGAGTTTGTGTTCATGAGACATGGGGTACGTTCCATTCGACCGTAAGTGGACTGTGAAGTGGACTTCAGAGGGTATTCCGCCATCTTAAGTGAGATTCCAATCCAAAGGGAGCGAACATGTTCAGTCCGAAGGGTACTGCGAACGGTGTAGGGAAGAAGGGAACATCGATACATCACTTCACAGGAAGTAGAGAGTGAAAATCACCCAAGTGTGTTTGCGCATCGCATGCATCACCTGTCTGAACTAATGATGGTGAAGAGCCGAAGAGTTTTTAAACAGCTCTGCGATGGAGGAGTTTACATATACATTTGAATATTCATAGTTATTATACAAACTAGAGTATTTATGAATGGTTATGGCAATAAATGATACATTCGTATATTATATTTTATGAATATGTAAACAAATTAAAAGTGTTGAGAAGCAGCTGAGGGCTGTCATTTTTTTTATATTTTACTTTATTTACCTCAGGAATGTAATGCAGCTGCACTTGGGAAAGAAAGCGCACGAGATGAGACCGCTACAAAGACCATTGATTAAGAATAGCCTACATTTATACATAGTTAACCAAATCAAAATGTATTTTCATATTGAACAGGTGCCATGTTTGGTCACAATGTTTTGATTATATTTTTTAGATACATACTGTGTGTTTTGTAAATGTATATGAAAGTAAAGTAAATTACAATATTCATTTATGTTATATCATAATCTGCACCCGTCATTGCCTTTCTTTGATGACGTTGCAGGGCGTTCCGAATGAGTGATTATTGTCAGCAAAGTCCACTTCACCTGACATACCGTGCTCAGGGTGTAGGGAGCAGTGAACAGTGCGTAGGGACCCTGTCCAATGGAATGCACCCATGTTGAAAGCATAGACAGAGTTAACAAGGTAATGAGACAGCTGAATATTATCTAGCATAATGAGTCCAGGCAGTGGGTTATGGGTAATGTAGTCCATGATAAGATAGCACAAGAGTCGGGAGGAGAGCCCCCTAGTGGAGATCATGAGCACTCCAGCTGGAGGATGAGACAGTCTTATAGTATGAGACACTAGCAGTTCATCAAAGGACTATTGTTTTTGGTATCAAATTATGCCAATGTACATGTTTATTTAACTGACTTAAACGTATGAACAGTCTTAAAGAAAAAAAAAAGACTAACTTGTGGCTAGTTTTAGTTGTTTATGTAACTCCAGAAACTCCACCCTCTTACAAAACCTAACAGGAAGTGACTAGCCTTATTATTTCTTACTTTCGTTTCTACTGAAAGCTAAAACGAGTCGGTGTTGAGAAGAACAAAGGAGGACACTTTATATTTGGATTATTGTGTATTTCTGAATGAACCCAGATTAGATTTTGATTGTAATAGTTATTTACTTTTCAAAGCAAAGTTTAGAAAGTGAAAGTAAATTGTGGATTATTGGATCTTTTACAAAACGAGGAAATGGATTCAAAATCTGTGGAAGATCCTACTTGTCCTGTTTGCTATGAAATCTTCAAGGTTCCTGTTTTTCTGTCCTGTAGTCACAGTATTTGTAAAGAGTGTCTACAACAGTTCTGGGAAACTAAGGAAACTCAGGAGTGTCCCGTCTGCAGGAGAAGATCCTCAAGAGATGTTCCTCCAGTTAATCTAGAGTTAAAAAACTTGTGTGATTCATTGATAAAGGAGAGAAATGAGAGGCGTTCATCAGAGTCTGAGGAGATGTGCAGTTTACACAGTGAGAAACTCAAACTCTTCTGTCTGGAGGACAAACAGCCTGTGTGTGTAGTGTGCAGAGACTCAAAACAACATGACAATCATAAATTCAGACCCATCAGTGAAGTGGTTTCTTCTCACAAGGTAAGACAAATGTCTCTCATTTCATGCTAAATACAGTGATAAACACACAGTACTATTTGTGTAAACCAGTATTTACTTTTGCTCAGACTAAATCTCCATGACTTACTACTGATATAAAACTCTCCACTGCTTCAACTGCTCTGATGATCATATCCTGAATGTAACAGCATTGGCACAAAACATGTTTAGAAAAATAGATGTTTCATGGGCTATTAATATTTTTTTCAATAATAATATGTGATTTAAGACAAACCAAAAGTGTTTGAAACCAATAATATTTCACTTCCTGTATTTGTATTTGCACAACCACACATTTACAACTGCATGGATATAATAATTAAGAATTGGCCTTTGCAAAAACCACATTTGTTTGGTGAAAACATGATTTCTTGATGTTAATCCTTTCCAAATTAAATAATAAAAAAAAATCCTGCCATTTTCAGGCACAAATGCTTCTGAGATTAAAACATTCAACATATAAATAATATAACAATAAACACATCCAGACACACTCGATGTTTAAACCTCTTATAGCTTCATAAGTTTCACAGATTTTCATCTTAACCTGTAGGAGGAATTTAATACAGCGCTGACGTCCTTACAAAACAAGCTCAAACATGGAGAAGAAATGAAAGGAGAGTGTGATGAAACAATCCAACACATCGAGGTGAGGATGTGTAAAGAGTTAACACTCAACATTCACACACACAGTTTATTATTGACATTAGTGGAGTGTGTGTTCACACAGAGCTGACTGAAGTGAATGTGATGTGATTTCAGTCTCAAGCTGAGCACACAGAGCGTCAGATTAAAGAAGAGTTTGAGAAGCTTCATCAGTTTCTCAGAGACGAAGAAGAAGCTACAATCACTGCACTGAGGGAGGAAGAGGAGCAGAAGAAGCAGATGATGAAGGAGAAGCTGGAGGAGATGAACACACACATCTCAGCTCTTTCACACACAATCAGAGACATGGAGGAGATGATGAAAGCCAATGACGTCTCGTTTCTAAAGGTGACCAATCAATCTGGCTTCATTCTTTGAGCAGAAAACAACTTGAGACTCACTGACAATGAGAGTGTGTGATAAGATATTAACATGTTTTCAAACTCTATATTTTCCAGAACTTTAGCGTCTCAATGGAAAGGTGAGTGAGCTGCTCGTATCTCTTCTCTCAGTGGATCTGAACTCAAATTCACTGCAGTTCTGACTCCTGAATGTTCCTCCAGAGTCCAGATCTCACAGCCGGATCCACGGATGAGTTCTGGAGCTTTGATTGATGTGTCCCGTTACCTGGGTAACCTGCCGTTCAGAGTCTGGAAGAAGATGCTGGAAACTGTCCAACACAGTGAGTCTCAGCAGATCTGACACCAGCGCAAAAGATCCTTCAGATAGAAACACACACAACATTAACATCTGAGAGAAATATATTTAATAATCTCTTGAATTTCTGAGTGAATCTGAACTGTATTTCAGAAGATCATCAGATCATACAGTGAACTCATAATGACTACAGAAGTTCCTCATGGTCTCTGCTTATGTATTAGGATACAATAGTGTTTATTGAGTTGGCCTGGAAGAGCAAACTTACTGAAATCCTATTAAACTTAATATTATTATTATTATTCTTACTCTAAATTTCTGACTCTAATGGTGCGTTCACACCGGACGCAAATGATTTACATGTTAAGTCAATGCAAAGACGTGAATAGACATTCTGCGGTGCGATTCCAGCGAATGACACGGCGCGAATTGAGCATTTGACGCGTGATTCGCCTGAATGCAAGTTTATGTTTGATCAATAATACAAAAGTAGAAGTAAAAGGTATAATAAGCTACACATGAAATAAAGAAAACAATTCAGTCACACATTCACAGTCAGTGCTATAGTCGGCTACAACTGTAACGTAAAGTTATAGCCTAAAAATAAAAAAGTAATGAAACTTCACTTTGCCCTCAGCCTAAACGATTCGCCAGGGAACAAATTATAGATCCATGAGGCCAAAGATCGGCCGTTAGATCTACACAAGACGAATTATAGCTGGAGACGCCACAGAGACATCAGAGCCAGCGGCTGAAGGACTGGCCGAGGAAAGGCTGCTCTCGCCGGGGTAAACAAGCGCGGATCCACTGGAGCTCACAACTCCGAAAACGCCAGATCAAATGTTCAAATAGGCGCTCTCTTTATAAATAAACCACAGATTTGAGCTTTAAACAACTGCATTATTGCCTGAAAAAGTCTTAAAACTACGTTTTGTCACACATTAACAGTAGATTTGAACACAAAAGGCGTGTGAACACAGCTCATGTCAGCCACTTCTCAACGAGACGAGCCGCTGGCAGAAGCCCCGCCCATGAGGCGAATTCCCGTCTGTTGTGAAGTGATGTCACGCATGAATGAAGCGTAAACTCAAAATGTTCAAGCGTCCAACTTCACGCCATTCGCGTCCGGTGTGAACGCTACTCAACTCCTCCTAGAGCTTTAACTCCACACACTCCAAACTCGGCTCAGACCTTCAGATGGTTCTGGCTCGAGTTGCTGGATCTTTTCTAACTGATCCGACTTACGCTTTTCCTAAAAATGCTGATTAAAACTTGGAAAAACTCCCATAGACTTTCATTGACAGGATGTTCAGATTTTCAAACTGTCAAAAATTCAAATCTAAACACTGAAGCCCAGACTCTCTATCTATCTATCTATCTATCTATCTATCTATCTATCTATCTATCTATCTATCTATCTATCTATCTATCTATCTATCTATCTATCTATCTATCTATCTATCTATCTATCTATCTATCTATCTATCTATCTATCTATCTATCTATCTATCTATCTATCTATCAGAGATGCTCACAAGTCTCTGAGCTAGAGTCCAAGTCAAGTCTCAAGTCTCTTTATTATAATAAGTCTCTGGTTATAATAAGTGTTGCATCACATACGGTGACCGATCCAGGCTGTGTAGAACACTGCAAAGCTATATATAAGGAATTCAAAGCATGTAATAAGTTATTTTGACACCTTTCTCTATTAACATACCATATCAGCTCATTAAACCTGCAGTTGTCGATCAATGAATATGAAAAGACAACAAGTAAGATGCTTATCTAATAGCTAACAATTTTATGTGCAACACAGCACATCTGAAACCACAAGTTCTGGTACTCAGGGTATCACAAAAACATTGCAAAATGTATAAGCAATAACACACTTTTTTTCCACTTAAAGAGAGCACACACTCAAGCAAACACACAGAAACACTCTCTCACAGTCACACACACGCACTCAAGTGCACACACACTACCCACACGTGGTTTACGGGGACTCTCCATAGGTGTAATGGTTTTACTAATGTACAAATGGTATAATCTATCCACCTACACTAACCCTACCCCTAAACCTACCAATCACAGAAAACTTTTGGCCTTTTTTGAATTTAAAAAAGCACCATTTAGTATGTTTTTTTAAGCAGTTTGGATTATCAACCATGATTAGGTTTTATTTTAATACCCATGTTGAAATATAATCTTAGTGACTGTCCTTTTCATGACAGATTTATCAAAACATAGCATTAAATAATCAAGACATCACTAACAGGTTAAGTAGAATTTATATATATATTTATATATATATATATATATATATTTAGTGAAAGAGTTGATTTCTCTAGTGAATTAACAGCTGTGGACTGAATGACTTCTGACTCTGAGGTAAATGATGCGGCGTGACATTGTTCTCAAGCTGTTTGACATCTTTGTCTGATTGAAACACTGATTGAGCGATTACACGACATATGATACGTTTCAGTAAGTGTTATTCTCAACATACCTTAAGATATTAATTTATGTTTATTCTTCTGGAAGAGATGATCGCGTTCACTCGCGCGCGCGCGCCGCGGACCCGCGGCCGCTTGAATTGACGCGCCTATACATGATTGCTCGTTGTCCTCTCATGTGTGGCCGCGCGCAGCAGATACGTAGTACGTAGGCAGGTTATAGGTACCGGAGGGAGGGGAATAACATCGAGCTCATCAGACGTTTCCTAAAAATAAACATTGTTCACTAGTCCCGCAGCTCGAGTCCGAGTCGAGTCTGAAGTCTTTTGAGGACGAGTCTGAAGTCGAGTCTGAAGTCACTGTGTGTGCGACTTAAGTCGCACTCGAGTCCGAGTCTCAAACTCGAGTCCCCATCTCTGCTATCTATCTATCTATCTATCTATCTATCTATCTATCTATCTATCTATCTATCTATCTATCTATCTATCTATCTATCTATCTATCTATCTATCATAGAAACCACCCAGAACACCATAGCAACCACCCAAGTACCCTAGCAACCATATAGCAAGACCCTAGCAACCACACAGAGTACCCTAGCAACCACATAGCAACCACCCCAAATACCTTAGCAACCGCATAGCAACCACCCTAGCAACCACATACACCCCAAGTACCTTAGCAACTGCATAGCAACCACCCTAGCAACCACATAGCAAGACCTTACCAACCACCCCGGGTACCCTAGCAACCGCACAGCAATCACCTGCGTACCCTAGCAACCACATAGCAGGTCTAAACTACTAACTAAAACTCAAACTATTTCAAACTTTAAACTTTTTCAATCTTTTTAATCTAGTTGAATACTGATATTAAACCTGAAGCCTCAATCCATTCTGACAGAAACTGAGAGACCATTGTTATGATTTATGATCTCTTTCAACAAAGTCTTTATATGTGTTTTATATTTACATTTCTGATCATATTTCCTCCTGTAATCTGATGTTCTTCTCTTTGCAGCTCCGTTGACTCTAGATCCAAACACAGCAGATCCTCGGCTCACACTCTCGTCTGATCTGACCAGTGTGTCGCTCAGTGATGTAGATAAAACACTTCCTGATAATCCAGAGAGGTTTGACAGGTGTGCATGTGTCCTGGGATCTGAGGGCTTTAACTCAGGAACACACTGCTGGGATGTGGAGGTTGGTGATAGTACAGACTGGATTCTTGGAATAACCACAGCATCAAACCAAAGGAAGGGAGAGGACTTCTTTAAGTCTAATGTCTGGTGTGTGTGGTACTGGAACAGTGAATACTTCTCTCAATCCCCAGATCAATCCTTCACTGTCTTTCCTGTTAAAGTGAAGCTTCAGCGTGTGAGAGTTCAGCTGGACTATGACAGAGGAACAGTGTCATTCTCTGATCCTGTAACTAACACACATTTACTCACATTCAGGACGTCCTTCACAGAGACTGTGTTTCCATTCTTATGTAATCGCTGCACAACTTCTCCTCTGAGGATCTTACCAGTTAAACTGATCATTACAGCAGAAAATCACAGATAATCTGATTCTGCTTCCAGATCAATGGGTTGTTGGCGTGATGTGGTATTTTCACTGATGTTAATAAAACAAGATGTCAATTTATTATTATCAAATCAAATCGCTTTTGTAAACTTCCATCCATTAGCCCAAAAACGGATACTAATGGCTTGGTCAAAAGGAATTCTGCGTGTAAGCCTTTTCAGCATTTTGGCGAAGTTCTCTTAATTTATTGAGATCTCGTTTTAAATCTGACTCCATTAATAATTTTATCTGACTCCAATTTTATGTGACTCTATAAAGTGTGTTACGTTTAGAGTTTATCAGCTGATTTTACGATTAGTTGCGATTTAATTTAGATCGTTGATTTTCTTAGTATCTTCTTAGTTTTCAAATTCATTCATCGAGAGACCCAATATCCGGACCGCGCGTTCACGATCACAAAATGGTTACTTCTGAAATTACTCAGAGGAGGTAGAGTGGATATTTTACCTTTCAGTGGTTGCACATGCTCACTCAACAAAAAGTGTAATTTTATTAATATCTCTGAGCTACCATTTGCCAATACAGGGATAGTCAGAAATCGGATTATCGCGCACTCTGCGCCCATGCTTCAGTCGTGCCGTCATCGGTGTGATCTATCATAACCCTAGATTTTGCGGTAATAAAGGAGTCTACATTGATCCATACTAGAATAATGATTTCAGAACAATACAAGATAAATCAAGATTAACATTTATTTTGGCCAGACAGGAAAAGTAAATAAGTAAACAAGAATCCATGGTACACAACTGATCAGCGTAAAAACATAAACACAATCGCAAAGTAATATGAAAATAATTTCAAAGAGTCATCATGTCTGGCACAATACACACAGAGACACTGACACAGACTGCATGGGGGGTTCTGGCTACAGAATGTTCCCCCCCTGACAGCTCTGTTACCCTCCCTTAAATACTCCAACTAGAACAAAAGGGGTTGTAAATATTTGCAACACAAACACCTGGTTTTGTGGGAGAGTCATCAGATATCTTTGAAGAGACCACTCAAAAGGGAGAACAGAATTCTCATTAGTTTTCAATCTTTCTGATACTACTAATGACTGCTGTGAAACTGAGACCATTCTACCATTCGCACTGAGACATTTAAAAGGACACCAAACATGAAATGGATAAAACAATAGATTTACAAGATACATCATCATTGGTATATCTGCATTTGTTGACTTGAAAACAGGGCAAGGAAAGGGCAAAATGGGGAGGGGGTGAAATGTTTGATCAGGGTGGTGTCCCACAGTTTCTGTGAGATCTTCTCTCAAGATTAGTGCTTTTGTCTTAGCAGCAAAACCGGTCCTTACACTTTATTGTCACTCAACCATATACACAAGTGCAACAGCAGGTGAAATTCTTAGGTGCAGTTCCAGCAACATAGCAGTCATGACATGACATGAGACGCACAACATTTAAAGCAGCATCAGATTACACATCTGATCGCACACAATTACTCTCAGCACAGTATACACTACAATAAACAATACATAATTTACACAATGTACTGTGCCCACTATAATTAATATTGTCATAATTTAAAATGCAGTAAATGGTTAAACATTTATTTGTCTTACATGGACCTGTTGTTATAAAGACTGTCTTTAGATTTGTTACATTTTATCCTGTGGTGTGACCGTCTCAAGCATAGAATCGAAATGATGCCTTTAGAGTTTGACATGTTTTATTAACACACATTTGATATAATAATGTTTGTGAACGAGGAGCGAGGACACGAGGAAGCATCAGTTTGAGTATTGAGAAGCTCCTCTACTCTGCCCTGAGACACAATCCTTGTTGAGAAACTCAGTTGTTTGTAATGTTTGATTGTAACACTAATAGTTCCTCTAAACAGCTTTGACTCTGATAGTTGATTGTAAATGTGAAATGTAGTTCTGAGGCAATGGTTATTATACCTCCAGGCTGTCATGCTTAAAACTGTTTATGAGTGGGGTTTTTCTGAAGGTCTGCATCTTCTTTTGTAGAAGGATTTTTGTTTATGGGCTTCCTTTGCTTCTTCATCTGCTCATGCTCTGGGAATAATGTGGAGGTGCTCATTGAAGAAGAGACGGATGTGCCAGGGCATATGGGACAGATCCTACATTATGTGTCTGGACTTTATCACAAGCACAAGCATTCTTTCCCCTGATAAGACGTTCTGTGATTTATATCATTTATGGGTTATTGTTTGATTTTGTTTGTTTGATCATTGTTTGTGCTGATATAGTGATGAGAAGCTCTGCTCAAATGTGTGTTATTCATATATGGTGTAAATGGAGATCTCTGAGGAATCAAGCCATTGGTCAGTGGGACCTTGCATATGTATTTTCTGTATATAAACAAAAACTTAATAAACAAACAGGTTTGGGAAAAACTCTTTACAGATGCAGCCGCACTGGTTATAAATCTAGTCATGACTTGTGCAGTTGCTCCTGGTTATGATGATACGCTTCTCATATCAACTGTAGGGTTTTCTCCACAATATAGTCCAAAAGTCAAAAGAAAACTGTAGTCGTTTTTGGTTCTTGTGGGTGTGGGAAGGAAGAAGACCAGGGTCGGCTTTCTGGGACTCGTAAGTGCTCTTTTTATTTTCTCCTTCGGTCACTCAATAAACTGTGTGCACATCGCACAAAAACATAAAACAATAATCAAACTCTCTTTTCACTTCGTCGGTTTTATCAGCAGTTCCTCTCTGCGTGGCTGTGATCATACGAGTCCCAGTGAGTCTCTCTCTCTCTCATCTCTCTCTCTGCTGCAGCTTATAAGCAGTCTCTCCAGCCAATTACTGACAGGTGTTACTCATTTGCACTTGACCCACTTACCAACCGCTCGGCCCTGCTCTCTCTCTCCCGCTACAGACCTCGCAAAACCATGCCCCCTCCTCCACATACCCCCACCGCCCGACTCAGGCCGGGGAGCCATCCGGCCTGCAGCCTCAGCCTCCCCCCCCCCCCTTCCTGGAGAGGAAGTCAGCCACAGCCATCTGAGCACCCGGCCTGTGGACCACCTTGAACTTAAATGGCTGTAAAGCTAGATACCAACGGGTAATCCGCGCGTTGGTATCCTTCATGCGGTGGAGCCACTGCAAGGGGGCGTGGTCCGAACAGATGGTGAACTCCCGCCCCAGGAGGTAATAGCGAAGGGTGAGAACGGCCCACCTGATAGCCAAACACTCCTTCTCAATTGTGCTGTACATCGTCTCTCTCTTAGAGAGCTTGCGACTGATGTACAGCACCGGCCGCTCCTCACCCTCCACCTCCTGGGACAGGACCGCGCCCAACCCTCTGTCCGAGGCGTCAGTCTGTAGAAGAAAAGGGAGAGAAAAGTTAGGAGCCTGCAAGAGCGGTCCACCACACAGAGCAGCCTTTATCTGAGTAAAAGCCTGCTGGCACCGCTCCGTCCACTGAACCGTATCTGGTACCTCTTTTTTAGTTAGATCAGTCAGCGGGCTAGCGAGGTCCGAATAATTAGGTACAAACCTCCTGTAATATCCCGCTAGCCCCAGGAACTGTCTAACCTCCTTTTTGGTCTTGGGTCTCGGACAGGCCGCAACAGCTGCGGTCTTGTCAATTTGGGGACGCACCTGCCCATGACCCAAGTGGAAGCCCAGATACTTTACTTCCACCCGCCCAATTGCACACTTCTTCGGGTTGGCGGTAAGCCCCGCCCTTCTCAGCGACTTCAGGACAGCTCGCAAGTGCTGCATATGACGCTGCCAGTCTGCACTGAAGATGATGATGATATCATCCAGATAGGCAGCGGCATATGCAGCATGCGGCCGGAGAATTCTGTCCATCAGACGCTGGAAGGTTGCGGGAGCCCCGAACAGGCCGAAAGGAAGGGTGACGAATTGGTGTAATCCAAACGGCGTGGTGAAAGCGGCCTTTTCTTTGGTCATTGGAGACAAGGGGATCTGCCAATAACCCTTAGTCAAGTCCAGCGTCGAATAAAAACGAGCAGTCCCTAGCCGATCAAGCAATTCGTCAATCCTTGGCATTGGATAAGCATCAAATTTCGACACCGCGTTCACCTTACGATAATCCACGCAGAAACGGACCGAGCCGTCAGGTTTAGGCACTAAAACAATCGGGCTCGCCCAGTCACTGTTGGATTCTTCTATCACACCCATGTCAAGCATAGCCTCTAATTCTTCCTGAACCACTTTTTTCTTATGTTCAGGCAAGCGGTATGGCCGGCTGCGAACCACAACTCCCGGCTCAGTCTCAACGTGGTGCTGTATGAGATCGGTGCGACCAGGTAGGGGCGAGAACACGTCAGCGAACTCCGCTTGTAAATGTTTTACGTCAGTGAGCTGCGAGGGCGAGAGGTGGTCTCCCCCCGGGGCCAGAGCGAGAGATTGAGGTTTTTGAACCGCCTCTGGCCCGAGATCCTCCTCTCCGCTCACCACCGTCGCGAGCATCACTGACTCTGCCTCAGACCATTTCTTTAGCAGGTTGAGGTGGTAAATTTGACGTGCCCCGTCCCTATCTGATCGAATCACCTCATAGTTGAGATCGCTAACTCGCCGTGTGACCTCAAAGGGTCCTTGCCACTTTGCGAGTAATTTCGAGCTCGACGTAGGGAGTAATACAAGTACCTTATCTCCCGGAGTGAATTGACGAAGCCTAGCACCTCTGTTGTATAGCTGTCTCTGTTTGTCCTGAGCCTGTAACAAATTCTCCACTGACAGCCGCCCCAAAGTGTGGAGTTTTGTTCTCAGGTCCAGCACATACTGAATTTCATTTTTACTCGCTGAAGGTCCTTCCTCCCAAGACTCCCTAAGGACATCCAGCACCCCCCGGGGCTGGCGCCCAAAGAGAAGCTCGAAGGGGGAAAACCCCGTGGAGGCTTGCGGGACCTCGCGAACAGCAAACATCAGAGGTGCAAACATCAGAGGTTCTAGCCATTTATCCCAATTTTTAGCGTCCTCGTGAACAAACTTACGAATCATGGATTTCAACGTGCGATTAAACCGTTCCACCAAGCCATCTGTTTGTGGGTGATAGACGCTTGTGCGAACCGATTTAACGCCCAACAACTCGTAAAGTTCGCGAATCGTTCGTGACATGAACGCCGTGCCTTGATCAGTGAGAATCTCTTTTGGGATTCCCACCCGGGAGATGAATGAAAACAGTGCGCTCGCAACACTTTTCGCCGAAATAGTGCGGAGTGGGACTGCTTCCGGGTATCGCGTTGCATAGTCTACCATAACTAATGCAAAGCGATGCCTGCGTGCTGACCGCTCTAATGGCCCGATGAGGTCCATACCAATTCTCTCGAAGGGGACCTGCACTAGCGGGAGTGGGCACAATGGTGCTTTTGGGGTGGCCGGTGGATTCACCAACTGACATTCACGACAAGACGCACACCATCTGCGTACATTCTCGTGAATGCCCGGCCAGAAGAAACGGGCCATTAGACGGTTGAGTGTAGCCGTTTGTCCTAAATGCCCAGCCATAGGATTAGAATGAGCCGCCTGGAAAAGCATTTCCCGGCGGCTTTTAGGTACTAACAACTGGGTTGTATCCTGCTTTGACTGGGTGTCTTGGATCACCCGATACAACCTATCCTTTAAAATACAAAAATAGGGATAAGAGAGCGGCTGGTCAGGCTGGAGGAGGTGGCCGTCGATGGAACGGACCTGATTAAACGCGTTTTTCAGCGACTCATCCCGGGACTGTTCCAGGGGAAAGTCATCGCGGTCTGTGAGAATGGGCATCTCCAGACCGCTCTGTTCCCCCGGACCGGCCCCCAGAGGTCCCGAATCCACCTCTCCCGACTGAGCAACAGTCTCTTTCCCCTTTACATGTTTTCCCCAAGAAGCATCCGCACACAAATGCCCCAACAATTTATTAAATGATGGCCAATTGGTCCCCAAAATTAGCGGATGCCGGAGGTGCGGGTTAACTGCTACCTCCACACTATGCTTTTGTCCCCGAAATTGAATATCCACGGGCAACACCGGATAATTCACCACTTCCCCGTGCACACACCTCACCTTAACCATGCGGCGGTTATCCAACACCTTCCAACTGAATCAGGCTTTGATGGATGGAGGTCTGGTTACAACCCGAATCCACCAAAGCCTGATAAGTACCCCCCTCGATACTCACAGGTATCTGGTACAGGCCAGCTTGATCGGGGGCAGCTTGTGGCGCGTCGGGGACCCAGATCAGTGTCCCCACCTCCATCACTGGACACCGATTGATGAAATAGCCGGGGTCCCCACAGCGCCAGCAAGCCGGCCCAGGCTTCCCCGCCGCCCTAGTGGCTGGAAGTGGGTCGGGGAATTGGCATGGAGAGAGTGCTGGAGAAGATGAGGAGGGGAACGGGTCGGTTGTCGCTCCCCCTCTGGGAGCCGCCGTGGCCTCGGGCGGAACCCCCGCCCTCCACCTCGGCGCCGGTCTGGGTATCGTCCTGCGCCGCGACCTGGGAAGGGGGACAGGTTTGGGGAGAGAGGGGGAAGAAACAACAGGGGGGAGAGAGGGAGAGAGAGAAGCGGATGGAAGGGGTTCGCCGACCCCAGAGCACGCCACCATTTGGTCCTCCGCCAGCTGGATGGCCTGGTCTAGCGACGTCGGGCGGTGGCACTGGACCCACTGGGCAGTTGTCTTCGGTAGCCGGGCGACGAACTGTTCCAGTACCACACGATCGATCATTCCCTCGACGTCACACACATCGGCCATCAGCCATTTGCGGCAGGAGTCCCGGAGCTGTTGGGCGAAGACGAAGGGCCGGCCGGACTCTTCGAGGCCCAGGGTCCGGAACCTCTGACGGTGTTGTTCTGGGGTCCGGCCGACCCGCTGAAGGATGGCCCGCTTCAGGTCCTGATAGACCAGGAGGTTCTGGACTGGCAGTTGGTGGGCGGCTACTTGTGCCTCTCCGGACAGCAAGGGACAGCTGGCGTTGGCCAGTCCGCGGTGGGCCACCCCCAGACCTCGGCAGACTTCTCAAATAAGTCCAGGAACACCTCGGGGTCGTCCTGGGGACCCATCTTGGCGAGGCTCAGAGAAGCCGCTGAGTCAGATGGTGCGTGGGGGCCGGCCTTAGCCTCCCGGTCTATCCAGCTCCGGAACAGCTGGCGGTCTTCATACTGGCCCTGGAGGAGCACCTCGAACCTCTTGTCCTGCTCCTCCCTCATGGCCAGTAGCTGCTGGTGTTGCTCTTGGTGAAGACCAGCCAGCGAGTTGATAATCTGCGCAAATGGCGTTCCTGGCGGGGATTGCATGGCGGCGGCGTTCTTCTCCCTTCCCGGGTTTCGGCACCAGTGTAGTCGTTTTTGGTTCTTGTGGGTGTGGGAAGGATGAAGACCAGGGTCGGCTTTCTGGGACTCGTAAGTGCTCTTTTTATTTTCTCCTTCGGTCACTCAATAAACTGTGTGCACATCGCACAAAAACATAAAACAATAATCAAACTCTCTTTTCACTTCGTCGGTTTTATCAGCAGTTCCTCTCTGCGTGGCTGTGCTCATACGAGTCCCAGTGAGTCTCTCTCTCTCTCATCTCTCTCTCTGCTGCAGCTTATAAGCAGTCTCTCCAGCCAATTACTGCAATCAGAGACAGGTGTTACTCATTTGCACTTGACCCACTTACCAACCGCTCGGCCCTGCTCTCTCTCTCCTGCTACAGACCTCGCAAAACCACGCCCCCTCCTCCACAAAAACTGATAAGGAACTTGATATAAGGACATTTATTATCAGTGTTGTTGTCAAACCCATGATTCAACACAAAGCCAATTATTGGTCAGGGTTGTCCAGCGCTGCTCCTGAAGAACGGCCTTTCTCAGAGTTCAGATCAACACACCTGTAGTTCACAACTGACCCTGAACATCTGTAGGTTAGTGCAGGGGTTCCCAAACTTTTCCATGACAAGGCCCCCCAAATTCCACCGGGTTCTGGCCAAGGCCCCCCTTTTGCACGGTGTTATTGAACCCATCAACAAAACTACACCAAATGTAAATAAATAAATAAAACACCTAGGTGAACATCCATTGAACTTGTGTTGCAATAATAACATTTGTATGTCAGATCTTCATATATGGTAAAGTAATTTCAATATCTTCAAATTTGGTACAGTAATTTCAACATTTAACATTGTATCTGTGTGTGTCAGTAAATGTAAAAAGAAAAATCTTAAAGAGAGGGTGTGTGTGTGTGTGTGTGTGTGTGTGTGTGTGTGTGTGTGTGTGTGTGTGTGTGTGTGTGTGTGTGTGTGTGTGTGTGAGAGTGTGAGAGAGAGAGAGAGAATTAATGGAATGGGTGGGCCTGGTGGCTCCTACACAGTTTGTCAAGTCTGGGCTTTATGTCTGTCAGTGCAACACGCATGTCACTCTCCACATTTAGACGTGCTCTGTGTTTTGTTTTAAGTACTTTTAAAGCTGAAAAGCCAGACTCACACAAATAAGTGGTTGCAAAAGGAAGAAGGCATTTCAGAGCACTCTCAGCTAGGATGGGGAAGTCTTTTCTTACATACATCCAGTAGTTAGAGAGGGAAAGAGACTCAAACTTCATTTTTAAGTCCCAGGAAGAAGTCATCTCAATCAGCTCCTCCTGTGATTTTAAGTCCAGACAAGAGCCTACATCAGGGGCAAATGGGTTTCTTACCCAGTTTAGTTGGGTGCTGTCAAGGTCAGAGAAATATTCTCTGAAATATCCCTGGAGGTGCTCCAGGTGGGATTGTATCAGCGGAGAAATGGTGTCCAACTCACCCCCAGATGACAGCAGCTCTTGGTGTAATAGTGGGAACATTTCTGTAATTCCCTCCTTGAGCTTGCTTGACCACAGCGTAATCTTCAGAGAAAAAGCACGCACTTTGTCTTGCATATGGACTATGTATGTGTCACGCCCTTGCATGCTTTGGTTAAGCACATTCAGATGACAAAAAATGTCAGCCATATATGCAAGTTTGAGAATCCAGGCTGCATTTTTAAAACGGTCGGCCAGCTGATGTTTTTCAGACAAGAGAAACTCTGCAATCTCCCTCCGCAACTCATACACGCGGTTCAAAACTGCCCCCCGTGAAAGCCAGCGTACGTTTGAGTGAAGCAGCAATCCATCAAAACGGGCTCCCATTTCTTTACACAGAAGAGCAAACAGTCTGTGTTTTAAGGGGCGTGCTTTAATGAAGTTTACTACGTGTATTATGTCCTGTAGTACCAGATTAAGCTCATCATCCAACCGTTTAGCCACCAGAGCTTCTCGATGGAGCATATAGTGCGTGAACGCCGCATTCGGGGCCTTCTGTTTGATGAGAGTCACCCCACTGTTCTTTCCAGTCATAGCCGCGGCCCCGTCAGTACACACACCCACGCAACGATTCCAGTCAAGTCCATTTGAATCAATATATTCGTCCACCACTTGAAAAATCTCTTTCCCGGTGGTTCTGCTTTCAAGTTCTTTACAAAACAGTAATTCCTCAACGAACATTTCTTGGGAAATGAATCGTATGTACACAAGTAACTCGGCAGCGTTAGCCACATCCGTACTTTCATCAAGCTGCAGTGCAAAACATTCGCTAGCTCTCACCTGGTCCAGCAGTTGAGCAGACACATCCTCAGCCATGTCTCCAATACGTCTGCTCACAGTGTTATCAGAGAGTGGTACAGCGTCAATTTTCTTGGCAGCATCCTCACCCAGTAACTCTTTAACAATGTCTTTGGTAGCTGGTAGTATCAAATCTTCCCCAATTGTGTGCGGCTTCTTAGCTCGCGCAATGTGAAAGGAGGCCAAAAATGATGCCCTCAATGCTCTCTCAGGAACGGTAGCTTGCCGCACGAATGTTGCTGACTGCCTGTTCAAATGTTCTTCCTTTCTTTTAAAAAAGTCTATTGGTTTTTCGGCCTCTGCTGGATGCTTCTGGTTCAGGTGACGTTGAAGTTTTGATGGTTTTAAGAATTCGTTGGAGAGGATCTCGGAGCAAAGAACGCATTTGGGGCACTCGTGTCCATTTTTCGTGACGCAGGTAAATCCATACTTTATGTACGCTGCCTCATACCTACGGGTCTTACTCGGCCAGGAGTTTGTTTTCTGATTTTTTTTATCTGAGGTTTCGATAGCTGGCTCGTCAGGTTTTTTCCTTTTTAAAAATCGATCCATTTTGATAAAGTTTTGACATAGAGCTAGCCAGCTTATTAACGTTTAATTAATAGCTTAAACACTGAGCACTGGCGGTTGTTACCAAGGCAACACTGACAGATAACGTGATGTTGTACCCAGCCAATCAGAAAGATTAGCATTAAAAGTTTAATGTTCAGATATCAACAAATTATTATAATGCTATTTCATAAAAATACTCATAATAATATAAATATTTATATATATATATATATCTTTTTTTTTTGTTGCTTTTTTCTTCCAACTTGCCGCGGCCCCCCTGGCGTCCCCTGGCGGCCCCCACTTTGAAAACCACTGGGTTAGTGTGTTTGAGTAGCATGAGGAGATAAACTCTACACTAGAAAGTACAGTCGGACGCCTCAGGCAAAGGCAGGGTGTGTGTGTGTGTGTGTGTGTGTGTGTGTGTCTCCCTCTGCTGGACAGGCTCATGTACTGTAGGAGATGATGCTGTAACAGTATTAACTCTGTTCCACAGTTTTTTGTGCGAGACTTCCGGTCTGGCACTTCCCAGCTAACCCACTTTTCATTGTAGAACAAGTGTTCGTTCGTAACAACTAACTCGTCGTTATGGCTTCGAGGAAGACCGGGATTGTTTGTGCAGTTAGAGGTTGTCATAATAACTGGTACAAAAGAAAGATTTACTTGGAGCAGGAGTGTTTTGTTCATCAAACGCGTACGAGAGCTGAATGTGGATGCGAGGCGCCCTTCAACCTTTACCCCCCGCCGAAGAATGAGGAATCCCTTCGCCTGTGGTTAAAAGCTTTACATTTGAAGAAACCACCGAAGCGACCGTATGTTTGTTCTTTTCATTTCGTGCGCACAAGACCTAGAGAAGACCATCCGATACCAGAAAAGTGGCTGGGCTACGAAGTCCCAATAAAAAATCCAAGGAGACGTGTCAAGAGAGAGGCAAGATAAGGGATTTTGAATTGCTACGCAAGGCAATGTTAAATGAACTGTATGTATATCATTGACAACAGTATATTGTCATTTAATATATTTGTATTTTTTTCATCCCTGCTAGTTAAAAAGTGGAAGCAATAAATGCAATATAATTATTTGAATGAGCACTAATACAGGTGTTGCTATATTAGCTTGGTGCTAACTTAGTTTAAAGTAGTCTAGGTATGTTTTATGTTGTTTGCTAAACTGGTTGTGGGCTTATGTGGTCTTGTGTTTGGCAGATGACCGCCACTGCGATGAGGAGGCTGACCAGACCGTTCCACAGTCAGAGTCACCTATGCATAAAGATGCTGACACTCAGTGGGAGGTTCAGGCACTGATGGATCACACCTACACATTAGGAGAAAAGTTGAAAGATGTATGCGACAGAGAAACACAATGTGGTGGAGAAGAACCCCTTGCCCATGCCATCCTGAAGAATGACACTAGCTGTGTGTTGTATACAGGCCTGTCTCTCATTGCCTTTTTTGATCATGTTCAATTTCTGGAACAGTTCTATAAAGCAAACTTTAAGATGTACGTAATGGATCAAATATTGATGACCATGATGAAACTAAAGTTGAATCTTCTCCAGGGTGATACTGCAGAAAGCTTTGCTGTGTCCCAGGGGTTAGTGAGCAGGATCCTCTCCTACTGGATAGACACAATGGAGGAGCACATGAGAATCTACATAGACCTTTCTCACAAAAAACGGAAATACGTAATCGTTGCGGATCCGGAGTTCCTGTCAAGCGCCAACACATCAGAAAAGCATACCCGGCCAAGAGAAAATGGATCAGCGAGTCTACACAACTTCGCTAATGGATTTGCCAAATAATTACATTTGATGGAAATGAACAATTAGGCCTATTTACATAAGTCTCACATTACGTCGCTATAAAGAACCAGCGTTACATGACGTCTTCCTTGACCACGATCATATCTTGTTTGTGCGGACATTGGCTACAGTTCAAAATAGTTTAAACATCATGCAGTGTGCACAATTCAATTTTTTAACATACAACATAATACTTTTAATAAAATGATATATGTTTTTATTTTAAAAGACTATAATTCTGTATGTTTACAATATAATACAAAATGTTGATTAACATCACGTTATGTTTTAAAACAAAATAAATTCACAATATGTATGGAGGCATTTTGCAAAAGTGAATTTTATATATATTAAATAAAATATACATTTTTAAAAATAAAAAATATATACACAGCTCACGAGGCAACATCCATTTAAGCATGCGTGTTTATTTTAGTAGTCAGTGAACAGCCTGAGAAACATTTAAATAGATTTCAGTTAATAATGGTTATATACATATAATGGTTATATATATATAAATATTAGTTTAAAAAAGAAATCGTTTTATATTTCCCCACAGAGGTGCGTCCTATATGCCGCTTTGCGTTGAAAGGCTTGTAAGTTAGGACATGAACAGGAAAGTTTGGTCCTTCATCCCGCAGGATCGCCTGAATCCATTTCCGTCAAACTCCACCATCAACAGGGAAGGAATGAAACGACAGATATGGCTGCTTTTGGGAATAACAAGAACAGCCCGGTAAGCTACAATCACACTTGCTCGTTGCTTGCGCCATTTGTTTACCTGTATCCCTGCCCGGCGAGGAAGAAGATTACCACGACGATTGCATATTTCCGGTCGCAAATACGGAAGTTGTGAGAAAGGTCTATTGCATGGCTGCCACGGGAGACAATCCGGAGCACAATGCCTCAGTGCTTCAGGGAGAAGTTCCCCAACACCACCTGCATCATTGACTGCACTGAGACCACCCTGCAGAAACCACACAACCTTGACTCCAGGGGCGAGTCATTCAGCCATTATTATTCCAGCAATACTATAAAGTATTTAGTTGCTATTGCCCCATGTGGGCTTGTTATGTTCATTTCTCCTGCTTATGGAGGCAGGTGTAGTGACAAGTTCATCACTCAGGAGTCTGGCTTCCTGGAGTATCTTCGTCCTGGTGATGAAGTGATGGCAGACAGAGGCTTTACCATCAGAGATCTGCTGTTTGAGAGAAGGGTTAACCTTGTTCTACCAGCGTTCACTCATAAAGGAGGGCAGTTGTCTGATGAGGATGTAATTGCCACAAGGAGGATTGCAAATGTGCGCATACATGTGGAAAGAGTTATCAGGAGGCTCAAAGTGTTCAAAATAATCTCCCAGACTGTACCTATCAACTTGGCACACAAAATGGACAAAATCCTCAGAATCTGTGCAGCCCTGGTAAACATGCAGGGGGAAATCATCCATGAGGATGCTGAATGAGCATGGACGTTTACATGTCAAAAAGATCCTGATTTCCACTGTAGCTTAATATTTGTAAATAATTATTTGACAGCCTGCAGTGCCTTGATTGTACTTTCATTTGCACATATGATTTGTCTTTAACATTTTATTTTTCAGGTATCTCTATTCTGCACTGCTGATTAGTTATTTTACTGTAAACCAATGGAATTATAATGCACAAGCATGTGTATTGGAGCTCAGGTTTTATACTAAATAGTCTGTGTTTGGCACCTTGATGTTTTTAAGAAAAATGTTATCTTTAACATTTTTTAATAACTTTTCAAGTATTGTATAATATCAACTTATTTTTAGACTATTTAAATGTTTACAAATACGAAAACATGATATTTACCTTGTGTCCAACTAAAATGTGTATTATTAAATTTTTCAATCGGTTTTAATTTTAATTGTCATTTGTTATTTAGTCATATTTTGATTGACTGGATGTCCTAACTACATGTAAATAAATAAAAGTGTCATGACTCATGTATATAAACTGGCAAGAAAATACAGTATTTCACTAATGGAATTTATTAACTCATGTCATTTGTTTACATTGAATGTAATTACAATAATTCACTTTTAAAATAGAAAAACATCACTCAATTTAAATGTGTGGCATTATTTCTAGGCCATTTAATTTATTATACATATTAATTATAATCACAATTACTATTAAAATGGTAAAACATCACCTTAATGTGTAAAACTGAGCACAAACTATAAAAAGAAAAACACCAAGGAACTAGCCTAACAAAGGGTCAGCGGAACAATTATTAACAGTTAGGTATCAGCAAATGCAAATCAGCGCACAGACAATTTGGACCGCAAGTTTCTGCACTGCAGTCTATATTTGTAATAACAATTCCAGTCTCGCGCGAGAACTCCAGTCTGACTCTCGTGTGATCTCGCGTTGTTTCTTTCTCACTTCTCGTGTGTGTTTTGTTGTGAAACGTAATTTGCGGACGGGACAGAGCTGGCTGCGATTCTTCCTCTTGTACAGTCATGCTGTGTGAACTCCCCTGTGGCCGATCCATCGGTCAGTGTGAACACAGCAGTGACTGAATGCTGGCCCAGATACTCATGCAGTGTGAAAAGAGCAGTGATCCGACCAGTTTGAAAATCGTGCCGTCTGAACTAGGCATAAGGTGGACACCCAACACCTTAATATATGATATTTCCTATCTGAATCTAATCATGTCATGTCAACAAATGTTAAAGTCAGCCGCTGTTTATTATCATGTTAATTATTGGGCCTTTTACCCCAAATATCATACTTTTGGAAAGTGCTGGGGCAAGTTTGTGCCGTCTAGTGGTTTAGAGGAACATAAAGTCAAAGAAGCCTGTAGCCGCATTGTACCAAATACTGTAGGATTTAGGGATGGCGAAAACTAAACATTTTCTTGACCGACCACCGAGCCTCATTAGCCGGTTGAAACCGGTTAACCGATTAGTTAAAAAAATATGCTGCGCTATTTGAAATAACAGCCGCAACTCGCGAGCCACGCCTTTTTCGCATCTCTCTGCCGCTCTGCCTCCCGCTCTCACACACACACACACACACACAGTCCAGGCGCCGCCGCCTGCCTTCCACTCACGTCAATTTTTTAAAATCCCCTACAGCGCGAAACATGAGTCCCGCAAACGCGGCGCTGAGGAGCTTGTTTGTAATCGGAGGACAAATGGCTCCTTAGTTTCGAAATGGTTTGGGCACAAGGTGATCGCGTTGAAAATAAAGGCTATTGTCTAGCGTTAGAAGCTCATTTGAAACATTGCCGCGACTCATTTAAGATAATGACAGCTCCGAAGAGACGCCGCTTTAGTTCGAGGTAGTGCTAACAATAATAAAGAAAGATGATGATCAACACCTTATGTGTTACCACTGAAATGTAGATGTAATATATTTAGATGATGTGCTACTACTGTATTTAAGCACTGTATCACACAAGTTGCAACTTACATCTGAAGCTGAACAATGAAGCATTTGCTGACGCGTTTCATGCATTATTTATGGTGTGAGCACATTCAAGCGGTTCAGAAAATATTCATCTGTAATATCGGTTATAAATAATAAATACAAATTATAAAGACACATTTTGGCTAAGTTGTTTATTTCCGAGTGTTATGCTGCCTTCACGTGCTCTCTGAATTATTGTAAATAGGAGTTTCCTAGGTAAAAATTGCACGTGAACGCGCTCCACCCCTCGAAATATGAACGAGATGAGTTCATACTTCATAATCACGACTTTAGAAGTGGGAATTGTCAAATTTCCGATAGCACGTGAAGGCAGCATTACTTTCACTTACTTTTGTTATTTCCAAGCTGGTAAACTGAAATATTGCGCATGATTTGAGATATGTTTTCCACGCAGGTTGTAAGAGAGGCTATGACAGTTCATAACACAGCAAGCGTTCACCATTCGAATGTGTTTTTAACTGTATAATACAAGTTTTAAAGTCTACCTCCACTATTACTCATTCTCTAATGTAGTGTCTGTGTCCTAAAGTCCGCGAATGCATTGCGTTGGTGACGTCACGTTCCCATTCTCTATAAATAGCCTAATTTAGAGATCACTTTTTTTTTTTTTTTAACCGACAACCGACAACTTTGATCGGTTAACGTTGATACGGTCAACCATCGGTCAAACGGTCATCGGTTAACATCCCTAGTAGGATTATGAAGCCAGAAAACATGCATTATTTATATCATGACAGCTCTCAGAGAGTTTAGTGTGTTAATGGATATGATGACATTTACATTTACATTTATGCATTTGGCAGACACTTTTATCCAAAGCAACTTACAGTGCCCTTATTACAGGGACAATCCCCCTGGAGCAACATGGAGTAAAGTGCCTTGCTCAAGGACACATTGGTGGTGACCGCTGGGATCGAAACTGCAACCTTCTGCATATCAGCTCCATGGTTTAACCCAATGGACCACCATCTCACATCTAACATCTAACATCTAACATCTGATGATGTTAAGGTATTTGGTCTCGGTGGAATAGATCTGCTGCTGCTGAGCAAGTACAGGACTTACTACTGCCAGTACACACACCACACACTGCTGTGAGCGAGTAAGACATGCTGCTGATGCACAATAGAGCGTACATGAGTTACCTGTAGCAGATCTATACAGGTGGAGCTGGGGAAGGTGGAGGGTTTCTGCAAACTGCCACAGCAAACACTGAACAGTGTTTGAGGGCATTTCTTGCCTTTCCTAGCCGATGATTATCACTGTCAGTCATTGCAAAGAATCCGGCATTTATATACGGCAGGGCCTATAAGAAGCGTGTACATGGGAAGGCACGGGTATACTTCGGCCGTCCGCGTTCGTGCACCGTCCGCATGACGTAATTTTCGTCATGCGGCCGTCCGCGGGCAGACCAAATTTCGAGGCCGCACGGACAGTCTGCGTGCAACAGCGCATGCGCCAGCAGTACAGAAGAGTCCTCTAGGTGGCAATACGTACAGTATTGAGCAAAGTGTTCAGCCGTCGAAGAAGAGTGTGAAAAGACCGGTTTAAAAACAGCACGCTTGAAAAAAAAGAGAACATTTTCGATTCTTCAGTGTTTCTTCCAAACTATGTTGCAATGGTGGATGCACTACAGTTCTTCTCGGATCATGCCCAGCGAATGTCCCGTTGATGACAGGACTCAGTGCTGCCCTCCGAGGTCTGGTAGAGCATAGAAAAAAAATCTACTGCGCATGTGTCGAACGCGATCATCCGCGTGCATCCGTGGTGTAGTATACTTTGAAAGACGAGCGGACAGGGCTGCGTGTGTGACGCGTCCAGGCGCGGAAAGTGAAGTATACCCACGGGCTTAAGTGGCCACTTGCAAACACTGAACAAGTATTTGAATGTTAAACAGAAAGCTCATTGGCTGCTGATGCAACAGGAACCAATCAGCTGTGCCATGAAGAGAATGAAGTGATCAGATTGAGTTAAGGACCATCAGCCTGTGTCATCTGGTTTCATGAGAGAACTTTGTATTAATGCCTTTACTTTTGCTATTATCGATTCAGTCTTCCTTCATTCTGTAGCTTCACTGGACACTAGAAGACCAAACCGCACGATCTCTGCGTTTAGACGTGTGTTTTGTGAATCAGAAGCTGTTCAGTCCATTAGAGATTTCAATGAAATAGTTTCAAGTTACGAGTCTCTGGCAACAACCAACACATCCCAGCATAAACGCTCCAGATAAATTATTTGTTATTAAAGCCTCTTCATTCACAAACCACTGTTAATTTGAACACAACAGCAAGCCTTCTGAATGCGTGATTTAGCACGCCAGCCAATACAAATAATAAATAACATTTGCCTTACCCAATGCAGCAAAATCCAGCGTTTGGACCGGCCGGTTCCAGAATCAAATCATGAGGGTTCTTCTGAAGCTAGTGAGGGTATTTCTTGCCTTTCCTAGCCGATGATTATCACTGTCAGTCATCGCAATGAATCCCGCATTTATATATGGCAGGGCCTATAAGAAGCGTGTACGTGGCCACTTGTCAAGCATGGAAAGTTTTATTCAAATTCATTATTATATTAATTATTATCTTATCACCTAGACAACATTCAAAGAGCGCTCCCTTTATAATCACTAACAAGCTGTCACTCATTCATTGAACGCTATATCACGTGAAGCTGACTAAATCTCTTATTTACATAATGTCTACACTTTGTTAGAAAGGATTATGCGCATGCAGAACTCAGCACTGGACAAAAACTTGAGCGGTGAGTGGATTCTACACCTGTGATTGGCCAAACATGTCTGAGATTTGCTACAATGCTCACTGAGATGAAAACACATTGGAAATCATTTGATGCAAACGCAGATACCCACTGGATCATTTGCCAACTTTTTTTTTGCAATACTGAATGCTATTATTACGAAGAAAACAGAGTCTGGCGCCAGGCCTGAAAAGAGAAGGCAACGACAACTATATTTCTTTTTAGAAGTTGGCCATTTATAAACTTGATAGGCTTGAAAGTTTGTTAACATGCACTCTAAAAAAAGAAGGTTCTATATAGCACCAAAAATGGTTCTTGGCTCGTAATCATAGGGGAACCTTTTTTAGTGCTATATAGCACCAATTTTGGTGCTTCAGTGGTTCTTCAGAGGTTCTTCAGAGGGGCTATATAGCACCTTGGTCAAAGAACCGGTGAAGAACCTCTGAAGAACCGCTGAAGAACCACTGAAGCACTAAAATTGGTGCTATATAGCACTAAAAAAGGTTCCCCTATGATTACAAGCCAATAACCATTTTTGGTGCCATATAGAACCTTTTTTTTTTTTAGAGTGTGCAAAGTTTAAAACATTTGTAAATATTAAATAACAAACACAACCAAGAAAACAGCTCCGATCATGTTATTATGCTCTACATTCTCCCCCACCAAGAATCGTTATGTCCTCATAACGAGAGTCTCACACAATTCACATTTCAATATCTTAGCTCTTTTCACATGTGTACCCAGCTAGACATTTTACATTCCCAGAACTTCCCTGTCGGTGTCAAGGATGTCATCTAGTAATGTTGCCAGAAGGTTCCGAGATGGTCATGATGTGGAGTTCTTTAAAGGGTTCGGGGACGTTATTTGGAGGACCTTCATGATCATTCAGGACCTTCTGCCCTGTAGTCAAAGTATTTGTAAAGAGTGTCTACAACAGTTCTGGAAAACTAAAGAAAATCAAGAGTGTCCCATCTGCAGGAGAATATCCTCAAAATATGAACCTCCAGTTAATCTCACATTCACGAGTTTGTGTGCCCATATAATCTTAGTGAAAGTGGTAAACAGATTTGGCTTGCTGTCTGCTATAGAGGGGCTCGGAGAGGATATTATAACTGAGCTCCGATTGCCCCCCCTATAACAGGTAAAACTGTACAAAAGGAGGAGCAGGGGAGGAGGAGGGATGCTGCAGGAACTAAAAATGGGAAGAGGTAAACTGCTGGTTTTATACCTTGTATTAATTGGAAGATTAGATGGGAAAATTACGTTTAATAACTTCACTTAAAAAAACTTGTGTGAGTCGTTCCTGAAGAAGAGAAATGAGAGGTGTTCATTGGAGTCTGAGGAGATGTGCAGTTTCCACAGTGAGAAACTCAAACTCTTTTGTCTGGAGGACAAACACAACAGTCATGATGTGGAGCTCTTTAAAGGGTTCGGGGACATTATTTGTCTGACTTTCACAGAACATTCAGGATGTTCTTGAAACGTTAAATGGACCATATTTTATTTGGAAATGTGTCCAGATTGTTCTCAGAACATCCCTGCTGGTGTCAAGGACTTCTCCTGGTAACGTTCACAGAATGTTTTGAGAGGGTCATGATGGGGACGTTTTTTGTCAGATCTACATGGAACATTCAGGACGTTCTCAAAACGTTTAGTGGACCATATTTTATTTAGAAATTTGATATTCCTAGAATGTTCTCAGAACGTCCCTGCAGGTGTCAAGGACGTCGCCTGGTAACGTTCCCAGAACGTTCTGAGACGGTCACAATATGGAGTTCTTTAAAGGGTTGGGGGGGCGTTTTTTGGCGGACATTCAGGGCCATTTAGGACATATTGGGAATGTTTAGGTGACCATTACTATAGGATGTTCCCTCTACACTACATTCTCATATATTTTCAGGACCTTTAGGAGAGCAAACTAGAATGTTATTTTTTGGTCCTGTTTAGGTTCATCTATCACATTTACAGAACATGTTTTAGTGAATCAATGTACACTGGGCTGCTTTGCAAATGAGGGTCAGTAAAACGCAGGATTTGCACAACAGTTGCTTCACAAAGATGGATCAATACCAACCCTTTGCAATCCAACCTCATATCCAGAACACGTAAGTATACCGCACTTTATAATGTGTGTTTGCCAATGACCTTTCTGAATGTGCTAATGTGGCTAAAGCAACCATTGTCTCTTACTGTGTTCACAGAGACCAGAGCTTGTTATTTTTAGCCCGAAAATGCTCACCGCCTGAACAATTCAGAAGCACACTTTTATTACTACTTAAAAATAAAACTAATGACATAGCTCTCTGTGAATACAGTCAGAGGCAATGGTAACTAGCCACATTAGCTGTCAGCGTGCTAACAAACACATTCACAACATCGATTTGCGTACATTCACAAAATATATGTGAGGTACATGTTCTGAATATAAAGTTGGACAAACAGTTGGTATTGATCCATCTTTGAGAAGCAGCTTTTGTGCAAATCCTGTGTTTTACTGAGCCTCATTTGCAAATCAGCCCAGTGTACGTGTTCTGAAAACATTCAGTGATGGAAGGACCTAAATAGGGCCAAAAAAATAACATTCTAGGTTGGTCCCCTAAAGGTCCTGCAAACGTTATGGGAATGTAGTGTTGAGGCCACTGGACTGAACAAGATATGTTGCAGCGCAGTCCTGAATTTGACTAACCCCCATTTGTCTAACAGGGAACCGTATGGGACTGCTCTGGGGTGCGTTTCCCAAAAGCGTCGTTAGCCAACTATGGTCGCAAGTTCCGTCGTTAGCAGCATAGTTCAACGAGTCAGTGTTTCCCGAAACCATACTTCCAACGAATGTTCGCAAACAGCATCGCAAAGTTGTGTGGTTGGAACGACAGCTCTCGACCTGTGGTTAGAAGCATAATTTCTTGTTTGCAGGACATGTGGACTTAATAAATCCTTATCTTGAGCAAAATAAGCATGCTGACATTATTTAGAATACATACAAATGTCATTTACATCTTTTAGTTTGTCAAGAGATTTTAAAGAGTGCGCATGCCGCATGTGCGTGCTCTAGTACGTAAGGACGAGACAATGATTGAATCTGGAAATAAAGCTGCGAAAAATTAGAATTACTCCACAGATGACGTTCCATAATTTATAGCAAAAAATCTAGCATTAATTCAACCTTAAACAGATCCATTAAAATAAGTTATTACTCTAGTTGATTTCTTCAACGATGCATCATACTATGGAAGTTGAGCAGTGAGTAACGTTGTTGTATGGGAAACGCACCCCTGTTAATGTCAAAAATGTCCTCTTTGTAATGTTGCAATGTGACCATAGAATATCCAAAATGGAACGTCCCTCTAAAGTCATATAGTGAGTGAGTTGGTGAAGGCGGACTAGGGTGAGTGCTGGATCCATATTGGCGAAGTCTTCTGTTACGTACTGCTCCGAGACATAGGTTGAAGATCAAAATGCAGCTTTATTGGGGTAATCCAGAATCGTAAACCGTATAACAGGCAAAAGGTCAAACACACGGGCAAATAATGAAGTGGGAAGAACGACATTTCTGATGGTACATGAAGCCAGCATTGATCAAGGGACAATCAGTCTTATTTTGTTGATATCAAATTAGGCCAATGTACATGTTTTGAACAGTCTTAAAGAAAAATGATGACTAACTTGTGACTAGTTTTAGTGGTTTATGCAACCGGCCCCAGAAGGTCCAAAAGTTCACCAGAAACTCCACCCTCTTACAAAACCTATCAGGAAGTGACTAGTCTTATTATTTCTACCTTTCATTCTTACTTAAAGCTAAAACGATTCAGAGTTGAGAAGAACAGAGGAGGAAACTTTATATTTGGATTATTGTGTATTTCTGAATGAACCCAGATTAGATTTTGACTGTAATGGTTATTTACTTTACAAACCAAAGTTTAGAAATTTAAAGTACATTGTGGGTTATTGGATCTTTTACAAGACGAGGAAATGGATTCAAAATCTGCAGAAGAGCTTTCTTGTCCTGTTTGCTATGAAATCTTCAAGGTTCCTGTTTTTCTGTCTTGTAGTCACAGTATTTGTAAAGAGTGTCTACAACAGTTCTGGAAAACCAAGGAAACTCAGGAGTGTCCCGTCTGCAGGAGAAGATCCTCAAAAGAAGATCTTCCTGTTAATCTCACATTAAAAAACTTGTGTGAGTCGTTCCTGAAGGAGAGAAATGAGAGGCGTTCATCAGAGTCTGAGGAGATGTGCAGTTTACACAGTGAGAAACTCAAACTCTTCTGTCTGGAGGACAAACAGCCTGTGTGTGTAGTGTGCAGAGATTCAGAGAAACACACCAAACACTCATTCAGACCCATCAGTGAAGTGGTTTCATCTCACAAGGTAAGACAAATGTCTCTCATCTCATGTGCTAAATACAGTGATAAACATAGAAACAGTATTATATTTATATTATTATATTATTTATTTTTGCTCAGACTAAAATCTCCACAACTTACTACTGATATGTCATGGGTTATTAATATTTATTTCAGTAATAGTATGTGATTTAAAGGGGTCATGAACTGAGAAATCAAATTTTCCTTGAGTTTTTGACATATTATACCCCTTTTCCACCAAGGCAGTGCTGGTGCTAGTTTGGAGGCAGAGCCTAGTTTCAAATCGTTTTTTTGTGTTTCCACACCCAAAGCCCCAGCTCCGAGCCAGGAAAAGTGGTTCTTAAGTAGCACCAAAACAATGCTGGGCTAGAAGTAAGAACCGATTACATCAGGCGCTGGGGTCAACAAGACCAACACAAACTTGAGATCCGCCATTGTTGAAATAGCAGCTAATGGAGCTAACAGCTGCTGCTCGTTTGTAAGCTCCGTCTATGCAAATTACGGCGAACTGCATGAATGCGTTGGATTCGCTGTGTTTTCGTTGTGTTTTGATGGCGATGTAGGATCGTAAAGCCATGAGCATCAATAGTAATGCAACGTTTGCATTGTTGATGGAAGGCTTGTTGGCAGCGGTGCTGTGCAGAGACCAATCGCCGTATGATAACGAGTCCAGCGAGAGCACACGACTCCTTATGCTTTTGATTCACTCACATTTTTTTTTTTATCATACGTGGATCGGTCTGTGCAGCGCCGATGCATCTCGAACAAGCCTGGTGTGTGTGTGTTTCCCGCTGCGGCTTGCTAGCGTTGCTGAGAAATATGAGACGTATACAGTGACGTAAGACATGGCTCTGTTGTGCCTCTCAGCATGTGGAAAAGCAAACGGTTCTTAGAAGGCTCCTCAGTCGAACCAACTATGAACTGGGACTAGCACTAGCTCTAAACTAGCACCCGGTTCATTCTGGTGGAAAAGGGTTATTAGAGGTCATCATACTATAAGAATATTCTGTAAGTTTCAGAACTGAAAACGACTCAGGTTACGAATGTAACCATTGTTCCCTGAGAACAGGGAACGAGACGCTGCGTCAGCTTGACGCTACGGGGAACGCCTCCAGCGTGACAGGTGCCTGAAATCATAATCAAAAAAACGTCAATCCTATTGACCGGCGACAGCCTATGATGTCATCAAGGTGCGACCAGGAAGTATATAAGGGCGCCTTGCCAACATGACAGTATCTAATCGTCTGAAGGGACTGTTTTCGGCAGGCAGGCCCTGCGGCATGGCAAAGCGACGCAGCGTCTCGTTCCCTGTTCTCAGGGAACAATGGTTACAATCGTAACCTGAGAAGTTCCCTTTCGAAAGGGAACTCGCGCTGCGTCAGCTTGACGCTACGGGGAACGATATACCCACGCCGCCATGCCGACGGGAGTGCATGCACAATGGCAGTGACAACTGTCAAGACAAGCAAATTCTGCTGAAATGCCTGAACCACTCCCCTTCTGGTCACATTAGGCTGTCAGTGACAGCGCTCCCTACGGTCATAGCCCAAGCTATCGCCTGAGAAGGAAACCTTCACACACATGAGGTCCTTCCCAGGCCTTGCTCGAAGGCCTGGAACCAACCCATTCGACTTAGAAGGGGTTCCTTTAAGGGAACGTGGCAAGGGAACTACGAGGGAACCCGTGCCAGTCACTATTCGGGAGGTCTTCTCACCGAATGCCACCAGGGAGACCTGACCTGGTGACCCAGTCTGCTATGGGACACGTAATACGGTAAACCCTGTCTGTACAGTACAGAGCCTCTGGTACTCGCCTCCGAAGAGACATCCCGCTAGGGTGCTGCAAAAAAGGCAGTGTCATCCACTAGCCGGACCTCAGAGACGGGTTATCCTGGAGAGCAGTGCTCAGCAAAGTGCTTTCAAACCCTTGCTAGCGAGGGGAGTCTAGCCGCTCGATCCTCGGATCTACCAAGCACTTACTTTAAAACGTGCTTAGGAGGCCAAAGGCCTTTCAGGCTGATCGTATCGGGGAGGCCCCGCGGGACCTACAACCAATGAATCAGCGCCAGGCGGCCTTAAGCTCATAGCAAACCCTTGCTTTGAGAGGAGCTCATAAGCCTGCCCGGTAGGTAACCATGTCGTAGGCAAACTATGAAGGTCCCCTCCTGTGGGGACCGCATAGCAGCAGCGACGTCTCGTCATGCTAGGGTAAGGACACCGCCTTCCGGGTCTCGCAACGGCCAGAGACGGCGCCTGATAGCGGGTGACCACTAGCTGTCAGTGTAAAGCCAGTTATGTGTTCCCGCCTGGGGAACTCCCTGGCTTTCAAGGAGGTACCATGCCTACCACCTGATAGCAGAACGTGCTACTCATAGCACTTACGCTCACCACATCGGCCGGGGAGCCGGCCTCTGCTCAGTGACTGGACCTAACCAGGAACCACGAGCCAGAGCGTGCCCTCAGAGGAGGCCACGTGGGCCTACTACTCCAAAGCGAATCCCCTCAGGGAAGCCCGTGCAGCTTGCCTGATAGCAGCCCATGCTACGATCCGTTACCAAAACTGGGGACCGGGGAACGATTCCAGGGAGGCGCAATGCCTCCACCTGGTAGCAGAACATGCCGTCCGTAGCGCTTCGCTAACCGTCTCACTCTCGTGCCTGAGAAACGGGGGCTCGTTTTCAGGGAGGCAACAGTGCCTACCATCTGATAGCAGAGCACGCCGCGCATAACGCTTCATTCCGCTAGTCGTCTCAGCGCCTGAGAATCGGGAGCTCGCTTTCAGGGAGGCAACCGTGCCTACCAACTGATAGCAGAACGTGCTACTCGTAGCATTCCACACTCATTACCACAGCGACTGGGAACCGGGAGCTTGCCCTCAGGGAGGCACCAATGCCTATCAACCTGATAGCAGAGCGTGCTACTCATAGCACTTCACGCTCATTGCCACAGCGACCGGAAACCGTGAGCTCGTCGTCAGGGAGGCCAAGTGCCTACCACCTGATAGCAGAACGTGCTACTCATAGCACTTCATGCTCACCGCCACAGCGGCTGGGAACCGGGAGCTCGCCCTCAGGGAGGCCCAGTGCCTACCAACTGATAGCCGAACGTGCTACTCGTAGCACTTCATGCTCACGCCACAGCGGCTGGGGAGCCGGAACTCGCTGAGGGAGGCCGGTTGAGGCCTACTACCTACTAGCACTCATGCTAGTCATCCAGTGACTGGAGCCCAGGAACGCCCTCCACAGAGGAGGTCAAGTGAGCCTGCTTACCCCACAGCAGGCCCTAGGGAGGCCCGGTAGCGCCTACCACCAACTAGCAGCTGGTACCAGCGTCGAGGGGCTAATGCCAGTAGCTCCCCCTCGGGGGAGACCGGCAGCGCCTACTGACCACAGCAGGCTCTCAGGGAGGCCAAACGGGCTCGACCCCTAAGCGAAGGTAACCACAACTGGGAGCCTACCCCTCAGGGAGGCCTGGCAGGACCCTGCCGCGACTTTAAGAAGGCTGGCTGCTGCGCCTGGGCTGACGGCGGCTGTCTGCTGCTGAAGAATGTCTGGAAAGCCAGTTAGCGCCTGGGGACTCATCCCCAGGGCTAGTTGACGAGGTTACTGCTGACATCGACACCGGTGGAGGAGATCCTCCAAGGCCCACTCGTGGGCCATGGCGTCGAGACTTCTTGTCCTGAAGTCCTGCTGCCCAGACCGCCCAAGCTGGCTAACAACCAGCTGGCTCTTACGCCCGCAACTGGGACTGGCTCCATCCCAGAAGCAGCTAGGGACTATGATGCTTCAGTCCTAGGGCCTCCATGACGGCGCAGTCTCTCGGGCAGTGCCTACAGACATGAACCTAATCACATTGCTAACAGCAGTGTACTCAGCAGAAGTGCTAAACAAAACACCCTCTAAAGCGAGGGGAGTACAACTTACGTCACCTGCTCTGGGGCGGCTGTCTTACTTTCAATGCAGCGGCCAACCGTAGTGCGAGGGCGTCAGCCATTAGCAATGCTCGGGCCTCAGGGGAGCATACGACCAGAACCGCAAACAGAAGGTTTATCCGATGTTCAGCTCAACCCGAGCCCTAAAGAAGGTGAAGCAGAGACATAGAGAAAGGGTGAAATAACACATAATTATGCAACCCACCGGCCGTACCGTCCTCCAGGAAGAGGCCGGGGGCCGCCAGCAGATGGCGGCCACCAAGCTCTGAAAGGCGGAACCAGCAGATAAAGTCTAATCGCAAACCGGCGAAAAGACGCTTAACTCCGCCCCACGACCACTGGCACAGTCGCCGTATCCTGCAACACCTCAACTGCATTACTCGAAACCCCAGAACGCAGAGAAGGGGGCGGGCCTTGGCCGGACGACTCTGTAATAAGAGGAGGCAAAAACAAGGATGCACACACAAAGCCATGTTCTTATATCAAAAGACAGGCCAGGGGCGAACGACCTTCCTTAAAAGGGAACGAGGCCAAGTGGTGCGACGTACGTATGCACTAGATCCACTCAGGGAAAGAAATATTATCACCTCTAATATTACACAATGAGGCCCCGAAAAACCCCTTCCCCAAAGCCCCGCAGAGCTGGGCGTGGATCTCACTACAGCTCATGCATGAACGCATACCCGGTCTTCAGCTACTTCACACTTTTTACGCTAGGAAAAACACAGCTCGCCCCCGACACTACAAGCCCTCCGGCAAGAGCGCAATTCAGTTACCCATATTAATGGGGAAACAATAACACGGAGAGGCAGCAACTCTACTAGCAAAAGTGAGGCATTCACACACAACCACATAATGTTGCAAAGAAGATCGTTCTTAGCTTACTCACGGGGAGCTGCAGGCCCTGCGAAATCCAGCGACGTTCCAAATCTTCCCAAATAACCTCTCAGGAGAGCGAAGGTACAGAAGTCCTGAAAAACGTAGTTTTGAAAATGTTTCACCCTCATAGAGGGGGACTCACCAATCGCTCCTCGCGGTGCTTCAAACCAGCCGTCGAGCTAGTATCCACCCACCATCCTGAGGGGGGCGCTTTCAACAAACAAACCAGGCAGGCCGTCAGAATCTTCACATCTTCTGCTCAACACAGGCCCACCGGCCTGATGTAAAGCGCCCAGGAGAAATCAAGAGGAAGGGAAAAAAGGCAGCCCTCATCTGTGCGTCCTATAGGGCGGAGTCCGCTGCCTGTGCTGGTTCTTTTCGGTTACCAGCCCTGGCTTCGTTCCTCTTCCTGTTGCGGGTGTCCCGCCTCCCCTGCGCCCCAGTCCTCCGCGGCGGGGGCGCTCGAGAGGCGGCGCTGACTCGCTGTTCCCGTCTCCAGCCCTCAGACTGGGACGGGCCGGGGACACCCGACTGCCTGGGCGCGGTCCCGGACCTCAGCGAGATGCATGTTCTGAATGCCGCCGAGCGCGCCTTCGCCTCTCCGAACCTTCCCACCACCGCCTCTACGGAGGTGCTGAAAAGTTCGGATTGCGAAACCGGGGCATCAAGGAGAAAGGACTTCTCTTTTCTCCCCGATGTCCAAACGGTTTAACCACAGGTGTCTCTCCGTGGCCACCGTCGCCGCCATCGACGCTATTTGTACGGTGGCCCGGAGAGCGAAAACCGCGGTCCGGCGCGACTCGACTGCCGCCTCAGGGGGTCCCTCCCCCTGATTGAGGTCCCTCAACAGGTCCGCCTGGTAAGCCTGCAACACCGCTGTGGTGTGCGAAGCCGCTGCAGTGCGACCCACTGACATGTACGCCCTGCCATTCAGCGAGACCGGCAGGATGGGAGCCCTCAGTGTCGCCGGCCGCCCAGAGGCGAGATAAACATAACATCTCGTCCAAGGGCGGCACCGACACATACCCAGCCTAGGCAATCCCTCGACATCAGCGAAATTTAGCTCGCCGATGTCAACAGATGCGGGCCTGAGTATGGTTTCTTCCATCCCCTCGAAATCTACTGATGGAGATCTGGAAGGAATGGAAGACTCCCAGGAGTTGAGGTCATGGGCGGAGAGAAACCGATCGTCCGAACTGTTTGGACGCTCAGCCTCTCTCCTCACGCGCCGCCAAGGCAGCTGCAGTCTACCTGCAGCGCGTTTCATGACCTCCAACAACTCCCCGTACATGGGACAGAATGGTGAAAAAGCCTCAGCATTTTTAACTGACTCACCCATCCTCTGCTCGAGTGGAAGAGCAGCAGACGAGGAGGAGGAACCTAGATCCTGCTCCTCCTCCGAAGTCCGCCTCTCGCAATCTGGATCGTCCTCGAGAACCACATCTGTCTCCATTCTAGCGACGAGCCAGATCCATCTGGGAAGCACATGGTGTTTAGACGGCGCTCAGCCTCAGCTCGAGCGTGGCCGTTCCCAGATGCTGAAAACCTCTCCCCTCGAGAAGAGGTCCAGCCGAGAGCGGAGCGTTTTTCGAGAGGACAACGCTCGCAAATACTTTCACAAGAGGTTCGCAAACCTCTCGTGCATGCTCTTCTCCCAGACAGTAAAAGCAAAGTGTGTGTGTATCCAAAGCGCAAGCTACATTCAAAACACACCTGCAGAAGTGGCGTTGATTCTCAGCACACTTCATTGTTATCCTCTTGCAGACGTTTCACGTGAAGACAGGCAAAACAGTCCCTGAAGACGAAAAGATACTGTCATGTTGGCAAGGCGCCCTTATATACTTCCTGGTCGCACCTTGATGACATCATAGGCTGTCGCCGGTCAATAGGATTGACGTTTTTTGGATTGTGATTTCAGGCACCTGTCACGCTGGAGGCGTTCCCCGTAGCGTCAAGCTGACGCAGCGCGAGTTCCCTTTCGAAAGGGAACTTCCTTTTTAGTCCAAAAAACTTTTATTGTGACCAATCCCAGAGAGCGACTCGTTGTGGAATGAGCCTGTCATAGGTTGTGAAAGACAGAAGAAGATCAACGCCTACTTCATCATCGCAGCTTTGGCCCCACCCACTAAAACTAACATCACCTTCCAAAGGATCCTAATGCTAGGAATGTGCTTATTTATTTTCAGCAATCTGAATGTCTCAGTTGAGCATTATTTATCTGTATTCGGTTTCTCTGTGGATTCTTTGCTAAATCAGTCGCAATTTTGGCACAGGCTTTGCAAACAGATTTTTTATGATATGGACTCAACAGTAATGCCACAACATGTGAGTAACCATGTTCATTATAATGCCTGATCTGCATTTTTGTGCAAGTTACTTTCAAACTGTAATATAGATTACTTGTTACTGTTATTTAAAAGTATTTTTTTGCCTTACAATATTACTGTCTCAGAATTGTAATGCGTCACATTACTCCTGTATTACTTTTGAGTTACTTTAACCAAATTAACTACAGAAGTAGAACTTAACATTATAAAATGACATAATGTACTACAGAGCATTTTACATCCAGTAGAAGGCGATTTGATAACATAATAACTGTGGGCTATCCAGGCTACATGCTCTACACTTCACCACAATAACCTCCAAAAACACTAACATAACACAAACTTTTAAACACCAACATAACAAAACATTAAGCATTTAAAAGTCTCTCCATTTTCTCATCTTGTTAAAAACGCATCAAATATCTCTTTATTTAAACATTTACTCTCCGAATTCAGCCCCTTTGCAAAGCATGATGGGAAGTGAAAGTCTTGTTTGATTGGGTTACTTGATTGAAACATCAAGTTATGTCAAAGAGTAACGGTTTTAATCAGTTTAACATGAATCAATAACATTTGAACCAGAAACCTAATATAATTGTGTTAAATCAAGATGAATTGCTTAAATAAAGTGAACAGTCTCATAAAATATTTGAAAAATTTTTGAGTGTTGCTATGGTTAAATAAATGTTCAGTAATATCTTGCAAAGATTTTTTTAGTTTTAGCGCATTTTTTTCTCTAAATAATGTTGACATGGCAGTTAATGCACTAAGTTTGGTCATTCTGGCATGTGTGGAAAGTGTTAACCCATGGCTGCATCCGAAATCCTAGGTAGCTGACTCGCTGCCTTATCAGACAATGGCATGTAAGGCAGCGTTTGTGCGTTTTGGACAGACTTCTTAGGCAGTGTAGTCATTTAATGATTTACAACAAAATAGAGAAAGCTTTGGTGAGAACTAAACACATATTTCATTACTACATTAGTAAGTTCTCGCTAGAAATTACATCAGAAGTAGAAAATGTTGGAAAAAAAACTTACATTTACACACAAACTGAATAGCAAACGCAGCTTTCGGACACCATCTTTTTTTCCCAGCTCAACTGTCACAGAATGGAAAGCACAGGATTGTGGGAATTGAAAGGCAGCAAAGGATACAAATATGCTGCCTTCAAATATAGATCAGATGAAGGTATCTCTGGAGACAGGAAGTGAAGCTAACATTAGATTCGGACGTGCCTTGGTGCCTTCCTGCCTTGAAATGTGTCCTCCGAAGGCAGCATTTTCCAGGTTTAGGACGCAGCCCATGTGTTACAACTAACCCCGCATTAGGATGTGCCCGCGCTCGCCTACTTCATTTGGTTCCGCAGCACGCCCCTCCGCTGACTGCGCACACGCCTTGTCCATTTGTGGAGGTGTAAATACTCGACTCACTCGCTGGCGTTGTGCTATTCTTTGAAACAACAGAGCCTTTAAGCCTTCTTTATAGCCACTTTTCCACTGGCCAGCACGAGCACACATAGAGGCCGAAATCATGCCTCGCGGCACTCCTGTAAAACCCGCCCTAAACACGCCTTCACTGTCACACAATACAAAGGTACACCAGTAAGAGGGAGATGAATTAAATAAATCGCTATACAAATATATCAGAAGCTCACATTTAGTCTTTATTTACAAACTCGGACACCACATGCGGCTATCAGTGATGCGCGGGTTGATCCAAAATGAGCGGGTGCCTGCGGTCACCCGTGGTTACGAGTCATCCAAAAATATTTTTAATGATATTCGGGTCACGGTCGGTCGGGTCGTCAATAAATCTTTATTTACCGTTTGAATGTTGAGTGTTATTAACTTTTGAATAAATGCTGATGTGGGACAAAATGCCCGATTTCCCAAAACGTTGAACTGAGCAATGCCATTGTACCATTTTAATAGGCTACTTTTAAACGCATATAGCTCCGAAAAGTCAGTTTTATGTATTTTCTGAGAGGGGGCGGGATTTTTGTTGGGAAAGTCGGGGGAGAGACGCACACTTCGATTAGACTGGATAAACACATGCAGCATCTTAATTGTTAAGAAAATGAAACGAAATAAATGAATAAATCAAGCCTGTATTACATAACACTAGGCTATATCATACAGCATCATACAGAAAAAGAACAGTTTGCACTCCTTTCAGACTTTTCCAAAAGTGGGCCTTCTCTCAGTTGACCTGCTGATGAATTCTTCAAGCAGGGTCCAAACATAAACATTGCATTCATCAATAATATGCATCTAGACAGCTGAAATGGAAAATGATGGGCCGTCTCAAGAACGGCCTGCTCTCGCCGCTGCACCTCTAATCGCACCACGTCAGGGCCTGAAACATTTTCTCAATGGCCCAATGACGCTACGATGAGCATTTACTACTTTTAAAAAATGCGGGTCAGGAAGCGGGTCGGGTACAATATTTTCTTCTTTTTTTTGCGGTCCGAGTTGCGGGCGGGTTAGTTGAAAACATGGTCTGGTGCGGGTTGTTTATACATTGACCCGCCCATCACTGGCGGCTATTGACTGACCACGAAGAGGCAATAACTTACTTGCATTTTTCATTCATTAATGTCTTGCAGTCTTTTTTTTTATTATTTAATTTTGGGCTAAAAGTGTGTTGTAACATGAGCGTTACTGAAAATGTACAGAGTAAAATTTTACTGAAAATTGATTAGTAATGCCTTACACTACTGCGTTACAGCAAAATGTAATATGTCACTGTAATGCATTACTTTTGTAACACGTTACTCTCAGCACTGCTTCTCTGAGACCAGTGATTTCTGATATGATTCATGTACAGTCAGATGTTCTGTGTCAGTAAATCAAACCAGTGACTAAACGCTCAACTTCACATCGTTTCTCTAATAGGATGGGGTTAGGGTTAGAATGTCACAAATTCTCACATTTGTGACACATCAGTGTCAATTAACCCCGCCCTCAAGCCTGATTGACAGTTGACAATGTTAGACATCGGAAATGCTTTGTAGTGCAAAGGGGATTGCGATTCTATTTGAATTTTGTGCAGGTTGTGGCAGGACACGGAAGAAATGAAATAGCAAAAGTATGATTTTCTATTGCTATTCCAAAATGGCAGGGTCATAACTTGTAAGACATTGGAAATGCAATTACAAACAGACTTTGCTTTTCCATTTGATATTTGGCTGTCGTTGTGCTTTCACGTAAACGAAAATGCAAACGGATTTTGGATTATGTCACATTTTATGCGTCCACAAATTGAAAACGCACATGCAAATACAATTTGCAATACCTTTTGAAAATTGTCCATGATATCCTTCCATACCTGATACTTTATTGAATGTGTCAAATACTGGTCTTTCCTCCGGATTTTTGGGAGGAGATTGGAGCTTTAGCTTTAATATTTCCATAACTTTTTATTTCACACCAGCATAATGAATTGTTCTGCATCTGTGAGAGTGTGGGCGGGCTTTTGATAATCGCGCCTCTACTTCCTGCTCTCTAGATTAGATTAGATTCAACTTTATTGTAATTACACAAGTACAGGTACAAGGCAACGAAATCCAGTTTAGGTCTAACCAGAAGTGCAATAGCAGCAAGTGCAGGATATACAATGATTGCATAAGTGCAGGATATACAATGGTTGAATAGGTGCAGGACATGGATATGTACTGAATATATATATGTATATATATAGAGATGGTTATTACTATAAACAGAATTTACAGGTGAATAATGTACTATGAATATAATATAATCTACAGATGGCTATTACTATAAACAGAATTTTACAGATAGAGGTATACAATGATATGTTAGGCTAAGATGAGGAATATAGCAGTGGATTAAGGTAGTGCAATAAAGAATGGACAGAAGCTATCCGAAAAAAGTGTAAAAGTGCAGTGGAAAGTGATTGCATATTACAGTTAGAAGTACGGTGCAAAATGCATATGTAAAAAGTTGGTACTGTAAATAATAGTCGGCAATGCACATGAGCATAATCCAGTTAAGGTATGGTAGTGCAAGATGTATAAGTAAACAGTTGTTACTGTAATAAACAGTTGGTAGTGCAAATTGACATTCCAGTAGTGCAAATAACAAGTGAAGGCAGATGTGAGGTGGGAGAGGACAGTTAGCAGTATATGAGGGAAGTGGATCAACGGGGGTTCGAGTTCAATAAAGAGACAACTCTGGGGAAAAAAAATGTTCTTTAGTCTGGTGGTCCTGGTCCGGAGGCACCTGAAACGCCTGCCGGAGGGCAGGAGAGAAAACAGTCTGTGGGCTGGGTGAGAGGAGTCCTTAAGGATGCTGCGAGTTCGATGCAGACAGCGTTTCCTCTGGATGTGCTCGATGGCAGGTAGTGGAGTCCCTGTAATACGCTGGGCAGTATTGCCTTGCGCTCCGCAACAGAGCAGCTCGCAAACCATACTGCGACACAGTTGGTCAGGATGCTTTCTAATGCGCAGCGATAGAAGTTCACCAGGATTGCCGAGGAGAGCTGATTCTTCCTCAGTGTCCTCAGGAAGAAAAGGCGCTGGTGAGCCTTCTTGACCAGGCTGGAGGTGTTGGTTGTCCATGACATGTCCGCCGAGATGTGGATCCCCAGGAACTTGAAACTGGAGACACGCTCAACAGCCATTCCAATGATGTGGATGGTGTCGTGTGTGCCTCTTGACTCTTTCCTGAAGTCCACGATGAGCTCCTTCGTTTTGGTGGTGTTGAGGAGCAGGTTATTATCAGTGCACCATGGGGCCAGGTGCTGGATCTCTTCCCTATAGGCAGTCTCATCGTTGTTACTGATGAGACCAATCACCGTAGTGTCGTCTGCAAACTTGACGATGAAATTAGATCCATACACAGGCTTGCAGTCGGAGGTGAAGAGGGAGTAGAGAAATGGGCTTAGCACACAGCCCTGTGGTACACCAGTGTTAAGTGTGATGGACGTGGAGCAGGTGAATTATGATCGAACATTCTTGGGTCTGTCAGTTAGGAAGTCCAAAATGCAGTTGCACATTGAGGTGTTGATGCCCAGGTCTCCAAGTTTGGCTATTAACTTGGTTGGGATGACAGTGTTGAATGCTGAGCTGAAGTCAACAAACAGCATACGTGCATAAGTGTTCTTATTGTCCAGATGAGTGAGCACAGAGTGCAGTGCCATGGAAACTGCATCCTCTGTGCTCCTATTGCTGCGGTAGGCAAACTGGTGTGAGTCCAATGTGGATGGAGAGAGTCTTTTAGGTGTTCCAGGACCAGCTGCTCAAAGCACTTCATAACGATGGGTGTGAGTGCTACAGGGCGGTAGTCATTAGGGAACCTCGGGCTAGAGTGTTTTGGCACTGGCACAATGGAGGTGCATTTAAAGCATGTTGGTACAGCTGCTTGGGCAAGAGACAGGTTGAAAATGTCTGTAAAAACCCCAGCGAGCTGCTCCACACATGCTCTGAGAACAGGGATGTTGTCTGGTCCAGCAGCCTTGTGCGCGCTGATCCGGCTCAGTGCCTTACAGACATCTGTGGAGGAGAGTGTGATTGGTGGGTGGTCAGCTGAAGGTTTGAGCTTGGTGGCAGTTTCTCTGTTGTCTCTTTCAAAGCGAGCATAAAAGTAATTTAGCTCATTCAGGAAGTTGACATCAGCGGCTGCAGGGGGTGAATTGGGTGGGTTTGTAATCACATCAACCTGAATGCCCTGCCACATGCGTCGAGGGTCAGAGTTGGAAAAGTGTCCCTCTATCTTTAGCTTGTAGCAGTGCTTGGCCTTTTTGATGCCCCTCTTCAGGTTTGCTCTGGATGTGCTGTAGGCTTGTGCATCTCCTGATCTGAAGACAGTGTTGCGTGACTTCAACAGGAGTCGCACTTCCTTGTTCATCCATGGCTTCTGATTTAGGTATGTGGTGATCTGTTTCTGGGTTGTAACACTGTCAATGGTGGTATTGATATGATCCAATACAGAGGAGATGTAGGAGTCAATGTCCGTGTGAGCGCCACTGGTGGCCTGAGAAGTAAACATACTCCAGTCTGTGTGTAGAAACCTTTCCTGGAGTGTGGAATCTGCCCCCGCAGGCCACACCTTGATGGTCTTCACTGATGCCTTCACACGGTTGATGAGGGGTGCATATTTGGGGGTAAGGAACAAAGAAAGGTGATCTGACTGTCCCAGGTGGGGGAGGGGTGTCGCAACGTAAGCTCCAGCCATGTTTGTGCATTTTACATTTATGCATTTTGGCAGACGCTTTTATCCAAAGCGACTTACACAGACCTTATTACAGGGACAATCCCCCTGGAGCAACATGGAGTAAAGTGCCTTGCTCAAGGACACACTGGTGGTGACCGCTGGGATTGAACCAGCAACCTTCTGCGTATCAGTTCCATGGTTTAACCCACTGGACCACCATCTCACAATGGGTGTATGATGTAAAGGCACAACTGTTCTGCACGAACAGACCTGAGATGAGCAAGAAAAATACAGCAAAATTGCAGAATCTACAGCGCAACTCCTGTCCCGAGATCGCTACTGCACAGACTCTGTCCCAAATCTGCGCAAGATGTGGGCGCTGTGTGCGGCCTCCGAAAGCTTCAACTCTCGTCAACGGAAGCCAATGAAGTCGTGTCGTCCATATTTTTTTACGGTCTATGGGTCAACCCAGTCAGTAAAATCCCTGAAAGATGCCTGATTTATCTATAGATCTACCTGTTGAGCCACTCGTGATTGACTAGTTATGCTTTCGGTGAGGAGGCTCAAGGTAAATGTGCAAATAAATACGGTGTAGCACCACCGAAAGCTACATTCCGTTTTGGGTTCTGACGAGAACGAGCCTGTAATGAGCAAAGTGGAGCGCTGTGACGCTCAGGGGTGCATTTCCCGAAATAATTGTTAGCTAACTATGGTCGCAAGTTCCATCGTTATAAGTGTAGTTAAACATCTCAGAACGGTTCTGTTCTGCTTCATCACTGCATGTGCTGTGAGTTTAATCTGCATCTTTAGACTAATCCTGACTCCTCAGTATTTCATTTAAGTTGCATACATTTTGTTCTTGTACTGATGTTAAATTTGTAGCCATTTTGCACTTTGACAGCCAGTTTGAGATATAGGCGATATTTGAGTATTGTGTGTAATGATTCTGACAGGTTTTGCCATTGAAATGACTGGGGGGAAAAAGTATACCCTGAATTCACCCCATACTCTTTGAAATCATAATTACATTGCATTATGTTGCTTGAACCCCCAAATATTATAACATTCTTCATTAACAATTATTCAGTTTAAAAAAGAAATAATTTGTTGTAGCTAATGTAGCTAGCTACTTTTTGATAGTAACTTGTAGTGTAGCTACTTTTTCAAAAAGGTAGCTTGAATGTAACTTAACTTTTTAAAGTAGATTTTACTACAACATTGTTTTTTTAAGATCAGCCACACAACAGACAGACAGACAGGCTCCACCCACTCCCAAGCAACCCACACACAGCATCTCCAGTGTGTCTCCTAGTCTTCGTCTCCTGTCTCCATCAACTCCCTGGCTCCTGTGTCCCGTCCTCCTGGTTCTCCTACGACATTGAGACATTGAGTATTACCATCCAGTTATCTGCATTATCCTGCCATTCATCACTCTGACTGCTCACCTGATCCACTCTGCACTCTGGTCACTCAATAAACTGTTTATATTCCATTGACCTGTTCTCCGTTCCCTCTGTATTATAACAGAAGACCGGACCAACACAATAGTGCCAGCATGAGTGCCCCGGATCCATTTCAGGAGTTGGTCGACACTCTCTATCGGACTTTCACCACCACTCCTCCAGCACCTTCACCATCACCAGCGAGCACTTCTGACACAGACACCGTCTCTCCTTCACAACCGGTGAATGCCAGTCCCATGACCAAACCGGTGCCCTTCTCTGGCTCGGCGGAGGATTGCAACAGATTCCTTCTCCAATGCTCGCTGGTCCTGGAGATGCAACCGCACCTGTACCCTACCGAGCGATTCAAAGTGGCCTTCTGACAAAGCCTGTCAGAAGGCCACTTTGTTTGACAAAGCCCTTCGGTGGGCAGAACCACTATGGTCCCAGTATAATCCGCTTACCCACTCTCTCTCCAGCTTCATCTGCCACTTTAAGGAGGTCTTCGGAAAACCCTCGTGGTATTCAGCAGTTGGTGAGCAACTCTATCATTTAAAGCAAGGTACAAAGTCTGTTAAAGGGTAACTTCAGTGATTTAGCATTAAGCTTTGTATTTAAACTGGGTCATTTATGTAGTAGAAATGTGAAATAATTTTTGAATTTGGTGCCTTCTAGACTGAGAAAAGACATAAAATGTATTTTTGTCTCATGTGGATGAAAGACAACAACTCCCAGAATGCACTCGCTTCTGGAGCATTTTCTGAACGCATATGGAAGCTAAACTCTCATACGAATTCATTGAAAAGTTGAAACACTCACTTTGCTATGCATCGCTCCGTTATGAGGTCGAGCCGCGAGTGCATTTACAAAATGACAATATTTGCGTCATCTGAGGAATTTTCCAGAAATAAAATGCATAATTATCTCGTCTCAGGGGGATATGAGGGGGGGAAAGTACCATAATTCAAATATACTACGCGGTTTCTACTGATACAAAGCTTAATGCTAAATCACTGAAGTGACCCTTTAATGAGTATGCCCTCCAGTTTTGCACCCTCGCCGCTTCCAGTGGATGGAACGAACAGTTGCTACTGACCACTTACCGTCAAGGGTTGGATCCTCGGGTGCGGTTGCATCTCGCTGCATCTTTTGCAACTTTATCTCGGGCTCCCTCTGCCGCCACCTCAAGCTCAGGACGTCAGCCACTCCGTCCGTCTACCAAATCCACTCGATAACCGGGAGACCTCTCAGCCGCCGACAAGTGCGTACATCTGTGGGTCCTCTACTGCTCAGAGTGAGTCTTCTCCATGAGGAACATCAACATCTGCTGGTTCTAGAGGAATCCACCGCTGACATCGTCCTAGGGTGCCCATGGTTGGAGCAGTACAATCCCGTCATCTCCTGGAGGACAGGAGAAATCCTGAAGTGGGGAGACGGCTGTTTTTCTGCACTTCATGTCCCAGTCTCTCCACGACCTGAGAACCTGTCCATCTGCTCCACATCGATCGAGAGTCCGTTAGAGAAACGCTCTGTCGACATCCCAGCCTGTTACGCCCTCTTCAGCGACGTCTTCTGCCCCACACGCACCTCCAAGCTGCCTCCACACCAGCCATGGGACTGTGCTATTGATCTGCTGCCAGGTGAGCCAGTGCCCCGTGGGAAGATTTACCCACTGTCACGTACGGAGGTGAAGGCCATGGTGGATTACATCAAGGAGGCGCTCGACCAAGGTTACATCCATCCGTCTACTTCCCCTGTTGCTTCCAGTTTTTTCTTTGTGACCAAGAAGGACGGAGGCTTGCGGCCCTGCATTGACTACCGAGCACTCAACAACATAACAGTCAAGTTCCGCTATCCCCTTCCTCTCGTCCCTGCTGCGCTGGAACATCTCTGTGGTGCCACTGTGTTCACGAAGTTGGACCTCCACAGCGCGTACAACCTTATCCGGATACATGAGGGGGATGAATGGAAGACCGCCTTTGTGACACCTACTGGCCACTATAAGTACCTTGTGATGCCAATGTTACAAGCACGCCAGGCTCCACCCACTCCAAAGCACCACGCACAGCATCTCCCGAGTACTGACCACTCACACCTGCAGCTCATCATCACTTAATCACTGCCTGCACTTAAGCCCCACGCTCTCACACTATCACTGTCCGGTCTCATTTGCAAAACGCTATACAGTTTGCTTACCTCAAGGACTCTCCCGTGCTTCCTCGTCTCCAGTATGTCTCCTAGCCTTCGTCTCTTGTCTCCATCGTCTCCCTGGCTCCTGTGTCCCGTCCTCCTGGTTCTCTTACAAAAGACATTGAGTATTACCATCCAGTTATCTGCATTACCCTGCCATTCATCACTCTGACAAAGGCAAAAAAGAAATCAACAAAAAAAAAACAATAGGCCTACTACCCCATTCAAATGCTGATGCAGAGAGAGTGTTGTGTGTGTGTGTGTATATATATATATATATATATATATATATATATATTTAGCTATTATTATTTATTTTTGAAATTTTTGCTTTGTACGCGGCAATTTTGGTTGGCCCCACCAAATCTCACTCTAAGTTTTTTTTGAAAAGTTGGTAGCTCTGTGAAACACATTTAATATTACCATCGAATATTACTGCTACACCTTAGCCCTCTGCCCAAACTTTGCGAACGCCCTTTTATACATACCGGTGATGAAATGATGCGTGCATAATCAGGAGCACACACGCAACAACGGCAGCCACAACAGCAGTGCAAGACCTGTGAGGGAAACCGAACAGCTCATTTCAACCATACAAGGAAGGGCAGTCAAGCAGTCGGAGCTCACTATTGTGCAGAAAACATGCAACCAGCTAGCCTGGCGCCGCCCTCCTACATACTTACGTGAAATTTTCATATTCCTTCACTACTCCGTCTGGGACTGCAGTATATTCTTAGGTTTTCTCCAATCAAATTTTAACCGGTCCAATCAGCGAACAGAAGGAGTGGCTGAGAGCGATGACGTTGATGTTGTGTGCAAGTTTGAATTGTAGTTCAGTAATGGCGGCGGAGAAAGGTGCGAGTGAAGCCATTCATTCCGTTGTGGCACCGCTGCCGAATATCCAGAAGTTAAAGCCAGAACAAGAACAATCTTTGCTGAGTTTTGTTGGTGGCCATGATGTTGTGGCCCTCCTTCCCACAGGGTTCAGGACAAGTTTGATTTCCCAGCTCGCTCCGTTAGTGTTGAAGGATTTGCTGAAGTCCTATTCGGACTGTAATTGTTTCTCATGGGGTCAGAAGGTATTGTCATCATTTACAGGGGCTAGGCAGTGATTTTGTTGCCGTCCGTCTCCCACCACCCGCGTAAAAATTCCCGGCCGAATTACTGCTTTTGACAAACACCAAGGTCGTGTGGTGATTTAACTGCCGTCCGAATCCACATCTATGAGTTTTCAAGAATATTTATTCAATATACTGTTTATATCCTTTTTGACCCCTGTAGAGCACCGTACGGTTGCGCTTCGCTGTAATTTGTATGCATTTCTAGACTTGTATTTCTTTAAATGCTGGTAAGTATTTACAGGAGCAATATATTTCATCACGCTCCAAAAATAAAAAGCACATAAATATTTGAATTGGGCCGTTATTTACGGCAGCATTTATTCTTATCATACCAAGCATCATTACAGCATACAATAATGTTACGGAACACGTGAGCAGTGCGTTCCCGATCACAAAACTCTCCCCTCCACCGTGAATAAATCATAATCCGAATGCACAAGTTTTAGGTTTTATCACTGAGGTGGCATGCCGTGAACATTTATTTTGACAGACTTCCATGTGAGAAGCAAAGGTGAACGCCGCATGACATACGTCACCACCAAATGTTAGCGGTTGGTTATGGCAGATCCAGAGTGGCTCTTGCAGATCCAATAGTTTTAAACTTCAACAGAGTTCCCGTCTTCAAGGAAGTTAATGCTTGTCAATGGAGAGTGGCCAGACTCTCTGTACAAATGAAATGTACGAGAGTCTGGTAAGACCAGGCTAGCAACCAGCGGCACTTAGGTCCTTCTCAAAAAATTAGCATATTGTGATAAAGTTCATTATTTTCCATAATGTAATGATAAAAATTTAACTTTCATATATTTTAGATTCATTGCACACCAACTGAAATATGTCAGGTCTTTTATTGTTTTAATACTGATGATTTTGGCATACAGCTCATGAAAACCCAAAATTCCTATCTCAAAAAATTAGCATATCATGAAAAGGTTCTCTAAACGAGCTATTAACCTAATCATCTGAATCAAAATTACACCTGCAAAAGATTCCTGAGGCTTTTAAAAACTCCCAGCCTGGTTCATTACTCAAAACCGCAATCATGGGTAAGACTGCTGACCTGACTGCTGTCCAGAAGGCCATCATTGACACCCTCAAGCAAGAGGGTAAGACACAGAAAAAAATTTCTGAACGAATAGGCTGTTCCCAGAGTGCTGTATCAAGGCACCTCAGTGGGAAGTCTGTGGGAAGGAAAAAGTGTGGCAAAAAACGCTGCACAACGAGAAGAGGTGACCGGACCCTGAGGAAGATTGTGGAGAAGGACCGATTCCAGACCTTGGGGGACCTGCGGAAGCAGTGGACTGAGTCTGGAGTAGAAACATCCAGAGCCACCGTGCACAGGCGTGTGAAGGAAATGGGCTACAGGTGCCGCATTCCCCAGGTCAAGCCACTTTTGACCCAGAAACAGCGGCAAAAGCGCCTGACCTGGGCTACAGAGAAGTACTTTTTTCGGATGAAAGCAAATTTTGCATGTCATTTCGAAATCAAGGTGTCAGAGTCTGGAGGAAGACTGGGGAGAAGGAAATGCCAAAATGCCTGAAGTCCAGTGTCAAGTACCCACAGTCAGTGATGGTCTGGGGTGCTATGTCAGCTGCTGGTGTTGGTCCACTGTGTTTTATCAAGGGCAGGGTCAATGCAGCTAGCTATCAGGAGATTTTGGAGCACTTCATGCTTCCATCTGCTGAAAAGCTTTATGGAGATGACGATTTCATTGTTCAGCACGACCTGGCACCTGCTCACAGTGCCAAAACCACTGGTAAATGGTTTACTGACCATGGTATTACTGTGCTCAATTGGCCTGCCAACTCTCCTGACCTGAACCCCATAGAGAATCTGTGGGATATTGTGAAGAGAAAGTTTAGAGACGCAAGACACAACACTCTGGATGAGCTTAAGGCCGCTATCGAAGCATCCTGGGCCTCCATAACACCTCAGTAGTGCCACAGGCTGATTGCCTCCACGCCGCATTGAAGCAGTCATTTCTGCAAAAGGATTCCCGACCAAGTATTGAGTGCATAACTGAACATAATTATTTGAAGGTTGACTTTTTTTGTATTAAAAACACTTTTCTTTTATTGGTCGGATGAAATATGCTAATTTTTTGAGATAGGAATTTTGGGTTTTCATGAGCTGTATGCCAAAATCATCAGTATTAAAACTAGGGATGCACCGAATCCAGATTTTTGGGGTTCGGCCGAATACCGAATCCACTGGTTAAGATTCGGCCGAATCCGAAACCGAATACCGAATCCTACTCCCATCCGCAGTCCATTATCACAGTAAACACATTAATGAAGTTAACAACGTCCACAGCAGTGTAGGGATGCTATTGACCACTAACTGTTTTGGTCAAGTTTACTAAAGTAAACATTGTCGCTATTTCATGATGGTTTATAGAAAAATTACCCCGAGTCGTCCTCTGTCGTTTCAAAGAACAACCCAACGGAGAGCGCAGGAGGCGCGCGCTAGGGTTGTGCCACCATCGTGATGCCACGCCCCCGTTGCGAGTCTGTTGTGTGCGACACACTAATCCTCTTCTATAGTATTAGTTAAACTAAAAACTTAGCAGGGATTGCTCTGTAAATTAAATTGAGAATGTAACTAATGCATATATGCTATTTTAAATACTGTAGTCTATGCCAGATATATAGCCTACATTTTGAAATCATTTGAGGCTGAAACATCCATAAGCATGCGTGTTTATTTTAGCACTTCCGTCAGTGAAACAACACAGCCTATAAAACAAAAACGATTTTCAGTAAATAATGGTAACCTCAAGAATATATGAAAATTAAATATTAGTTAGAAAAATATTTGATTCATACTATTATTTCCCCGCAAAGATGTGTCATATAGGCTATACCGCTCTGCGCTTTGAGAGGAATGGGACACTGAATAGACACCTTCTTGAATATCTTCTTCATATGTTCTGCTGATGTTGCAAAGCAACACTTGTTGTAAAAGGTCTGAAGAGCGGGTTTTATTTTTCACAGGGTCAAGACATTTAGGCATTGTTTGATTATTCACTGCCAGAGAAAACGAAACTATCACCGGCGTGTGTGAAATGCGCTATTCAAATAAACCAAACTTGACGCGCATTACCAAGTTTAATAACAAGAACAAACTGTGTTAAATAAAATTTGAAGTAAAAGGTATTCGTCTTACAGTGTTTTTTATACTTTCCCACAGTAAAGGATGTGAATAGTTATAATAGACTTAATTATAAGCAACCGAAAGGAAGAAACGTTTATAATCCCCTGCGAACATGGGTGAGACGTGAGTGAAGAGTTGGGAAAAGAAACGAGATGTCCATGTCCATTGGGATAAAATGGACTACTAGGCCTATTGTTCAAATTCACGGAAAAATCGAGTGACCATATCCAGATTGCAAAACAGAATGAAAAAGTGCTCTCTGACCATTATTTCCTTTCTAGGCTAAACAAAGCTTTGTGCTTCACTCCTGTGGTAATATTCACGTGAAACAGCATTCACATACAAAACACTGGGTTAGTAAAATAACGAAGTTATTTTTTAAAAAGTAGAAAATAGTATTTATGTAAAGAGATAGGCTATATTCAAATAAAAAGAGCTCAACTCTTAAGTGGAAGGAACCTATTTTTTCCCCCTCACGTGCAACCTAGCGGATGAATCATTATTTGGGTTAGTAAAAATAACGAAATGATGGTTTTAAGAGAATAGTATTTATGTAAAGAAAAGATATATAGTATATTATCTACCTATTTACCTAATTCCGGTTCTTCAAAGCTAACGGATTCAGTGTATTTTCGTTTTGTGATCTTAATTTGGTAATTATTTAAGTGAAAAATATTTAGTGTAGGCCTATATATTTTATTAATTTTATTTATATTTTATCTGATCTATAGATCTATAGGCTGTTTGCACGGTAAAATAAAATACATTTTGGCTGTCTGTAGATTCCTTCATGCACAACTCGTATTCTCTCGGATGTTTCATATGCAAATGTTTTAACAGCTGTTGTTTAGAGTCCTTGTCATCACGAGACAAATCGCAAATTGAACGCGTAGCTCAACTTGAATCGCCTTCTTTTGACTTCAAGTATACTGCCACGTTTTCTGTTCATGAGTTCCATTTTCACTTTCAACAGCGGCGTCATTACATTCGACCAGCGGGGCGCGCATAGTGCAAGCCTAGGGTTCGGGTTCGGTGGAAATAAATTCTGAGGTTCGGCAGAAACCGAACCCAGTCAAAAAGCCCAATATTCGGCCGAATCCGAACCCGAACCCTGGATTCGGTGCATCCCTAATTAAAACAATAAAAGACCTGAATATTTCAGTTGGTGTGCAATGAATCTAAAATATATGAAAGTTTAATTTTTATCATTACATTATGGAAAATAATGAACTTTATCACAATATGCTAATTTTTTGAGAAGGACCTGTAGTTACTACATTTAAAACAGGTAATCTAAAAACCTCCCAAACGCTCCTACCTGTAGTTTTTTGATTGAGATCTAAGATGCAAGCTGTGTCCCAAATGACACATTATACACTTATACACTATGTACTCAACAGTGTGGTGTATGAACTTTTCATGGTTATTTTGGAATCTGGTAGTGCCTCCCCCTACACTACGTGATTAAAGCTGTGACAGTTGAGTGCACTTTTTTAACTTTACTTTTTCAGTTAATTTAGTGCATCATCCGGGTATTTAAAGTGCACTTTTTCTTTTTGGATTTTTCAGTGTGAACACACTACTTACACTATTTATTCTTAAAACCGTTATAGAATAGTGCATAAGTATGTGAATTGGGACGCATCTGTAGATCTAGTGCCCTTTATATCACCATGGTGACAGCTAATTGGCTTACGACCCAAATCGTATTAGAAGGGAAGGTAATGGGCTTCCCCACAACACTCTTATAGCTTCATAAATTTCACAGATTTTCATCTTAACTTGTAGGAGGAATTTAATACAGCCCTGACGTCCTTACAAAACAAGCTCAAACATGGAGAAGAAATGAAAGGAAAGTGTGATAAAACAATCCAACACATCGAGGTGAGGATGTGTAAAGAGTTAAACACTCAACATTCACACACACAGTTTATTATTGACATTAGTGGAGTGTGTGTTCACACAGAGCTGACTGAAGTGAATGTGATGTGATTTCAGTCTCAAGCTGAGCACACAGAGCGTCAGATTAAAGAAGAGTTTGAGAAGCTTCATCAGTTTCTCAGAGACGAAGAAGAAGCTACAATCACTGCACTGAGGGAGGAAGAGGAGCAGAAGAAGCAGATGATGAAGGAGAAGCTGGAGGAGATGAACACACACATCTCAGCTCTTTCACACACAATCAGAGACATGGAGGAGATGATGAAAGCCAATGACGTCTCGTTTCTAAAGGTGACCAATCAATCTGGCTTCATTCTTTGAGCAGAAAACAACTTGAGACTCACTGACAATGAGAGTGTTTGATAAGATATTAACATGTTTTCAAACTCTATATTTTCCAGAACTTTAGCGTCTCAATGGAAAGGTGAGTGAGCTGCTCGTATCTCTTCTCTCAGTGGATCTGAACTCAAATTCACTGCAGTTCTGACTCCTGAATGTTCCTCCAGAGTCCAGATCTCACAGCCGGATCCACGGATGAGTTCTGGAGCTTTGATTGATGTGTCCCGTTACCTGGGTAACCTGCCGTTCAGAGTCTGGAAGAAGATGCTGGAAACTGTCCAACACAGTGAGTCTCAGCAGATCTGACACCAGCGCAAAAGATCCTTCAGATAGAAACACACACAACATTAACATCTGAGAGAAATATATTTAATAATCTCTTGAATTTCTGAGTGAATCTGAACTGTATTTCAGAAGATCATCAGATCATACAGTGAACTCATAATGACTACAGAAGTTCCTCATGGTCTCTGCTTATGTATTAGGATACAATAGTGTTTATTGAGTTGGCCTGGAAGAGCAAACTTACTGAAATCCTATTAAACTTAATATTATTATTATTATTCTTACTCTAAATTTCTGACTCTAATGGTGCGTTCACACCGGACGCGAATGATTTACATGTTAAGTCAATGCAAAGACGTGAATAGACATTCTGCGGTGCGATTCCAGCGAATGACAGTGTGCAAATTGAGCATTTGACGCGTGATTCGCCTGAATGGAGTTGAAAAATCTGAACTTTGGCGGATTTTCGCGCCGCGTTAACCAATCAGGAGCTGCTCTAGTAGTGACAACAATGAGGAGAAAATCTGTATATTAATATCTGCTTCAGACATTATGATTATCACTCTGATAACATTAAATGACATGAAACACAACCCAGTCTCTTTTTGTTAAATGCAAGTTTGTTTGATCAATAATACAAAAGTAGAAGTAAAAGGTATAATAAGCTTTACATGAAATAAAGAAAACAATTCAGTCACACATTCAGAGTCAGTGCTATAGTCGGCTACAACTGTAACATAAAGTTATAGCCTAAAAATAAAAAAGTAATGAAACTTCACTTTGCCCTCAGCCTAAACGATTCGCCAGGGAACAAATTATAGATCCATGAGGCCAAAGATCGCCGTTAGATCTACACAAGCCGAATTATAGCTGGAGACGCCACAGAGACATCAGAGCCAGCGGCTGAAGGACTGGCCGAGGAAAGGCTGCTCTCGCCGGGGTAAACAAGCGCGGATCCACTGGAGCTCACAACTCCACACACACCAGATCAAATGTTCAAATAGGCGATCTCTTTATAAATAAACCACAGATTTGAGCTTTAAACAACTACATTATCGCCTGAAAAGTCTTAAAACTACGTTTTGTCACACATGAACTGTAGATCTGAACACAAAAGGCGTGTAAACACAGCTCATGTCAGCCACTTCTCAACGAGACGAGCTGCTGGCAGAAGCCCCGCCCATGAGCCGAATTCCCGTCTGTTGTGAAGTGATGTCACGCATGAATGAAGCGTAAACAATGGCGAGTCAAGATGGCGCCGAGGATGGCCGCAACGTCGCAAGCTCTGCTGAAACATTGTAGTTTTTTGTTTGTTCTGTTTATAGTTTTTGTGTTTTTTGTCTTGGATGTTGTCTGCCTTACTACGTACGACAGACAGACACTTTTGGACATTGGTTCGGCAATCGCACACCGAAAACCGGACTTTAAATTCTTCAGTGACGAACCGCCGTTTACAAACACAGCAGCGGAGCTCTTTGTCTGGACGGCCCGACCACGCAAACGCGGCCGGAGAAGGGGAAGCGGAGCCGGCGTGCTCATCAGATTAAGACGCCGCGCAAACCGACCCCCGCTTCCCAGTATTTTACTGGCAAATGTTCAGTCTCTGGACAATAAACTCTGCGAGCTGAGAGCGCGGATCTCTTTCCAGCGAGACACGAGGGACTGCTGCATTATCTGCCTCACAGAAACTTGGATGTCCGCTGAGATTCCAGATTCGGCCATCGAAACCACGGGGTTCTCCGTGCATCGGATGGACAGAGAAAAAGATCTCTCCGGGAAAAGCAAAGGCGGGGGTGTGTGTTTTATGATTAACCGATCCTGGTGTGATCAGAGGAACGTACATTCTATCAAGTCTTTCTGTTCTCCTGATCTGGAACTTCTCATGGTTCTGTGCCGACCATTCTGGCTACCGAGGGAATTCACCGCGGTCATCATCACAGCTGTGTATATTCCCCCACAAGCCGACACAGACCGGGCACTAAAGGAACTGTATAGGACAGTGAGTGAGCAGGAAACCGCGCATCCTGAGGCCGCGTTTATTGTGACCGGAGACTTTAACAAAGCCAACTTCAAGCGCATCGCACCCAAATACCACCAACATGTTAACTTCAACACGCGAGGGAACCGCGTCTTAGATCACTGCTACTCCCCCTTCAAGGATTGTTACAAGTCCCTCCCGCGCCCACCATTTGGCAAATCGGATCACGCTTCCATCCTCCTTTTGCCCGCATATAGGCAAAGACTCAAACAGGAAGCACCCGCCCTCAGAACCATCCAGTGCTGGTCGGATCAATCAGATTCTATGCTACAGGACTGTTTTGATCACGCGGACTGGGAGATGTTCCGGTCGGCCTCTGATGACGACATCGAGGTTTACGCTGATAGCGTAACGTGTTTCATCAGGAAGTGCGTAGATGACGTTGTTCCGACCAAAACAATTCGGCTGTATCCTAACCAGAAGCCGTGGCTAAACGGGGATGTTCGCGCGGCACTCAATGCGCAGACCTTCACTTTTAACTCCGGTAACGCGGAGGAGCATAAACAAGCAAGTTATGCCCTCCGGAAAACCATCAGAGCAGCAAAACGGCAGTACAGGGACAAGATTGAAGGACAGTTCAACACCACCGACTCTAGAAGCATGTGGAGGGGAATTAACACCATCACGGACTATAAAGGGAACACAAACTCCACCGTGAACACCGCTGCCTCTCTCCCGGACGAGCTAAACACCTTCTATGCTCGTTTTGAGGGAACTAACACCGCCCTCGCGGAGAGAGAGCTCGCGGCTGAAGATACAGAGGTTAGTGCACTCTCCGTATCCGTAGCGGATGTAACCCGATCCTTCCGGCGGGTGAACGTCCGTAAAGCTGCGGGTCCAGACGGGATTCCCGGCCGTGTGATCAGAGCGTGCGCGCACCAACTGGCTGGAGTCTTCACGGACATTTTTAACCTGTCCCTCTCCCTATCTGTGGTCCCCACATGCTTCAAAACGTCCACCATTGTGCCTGTACCTAAGCAGTCAAAAACCACCTGCTTAAACGACTGGCGTCCTGTTGCTCTGACCCCCATCATCAGCAAATGCTTTGAGAGACTAGTCAGAAACCACATTTGCTCTGTTCTCCCCCCCTCACTGGACCCACTGCAGTTTGCATACCGCACAAACCGCTCCACTGACGATGCCATTTCATCCACTATACACACTGCTCTCTCCCACCTGGAAAAGAGGAACACGTATGTGAGAATGCTGTTTGTGGACTACAGCTCAGCATTCAACACCATTGTGCCCTCCATACTTGACGGGAAACTCCGGGCTCTAGGCTTAAACAGCCTGTTATGCAGCTGGATCCTGGACTTCCTGTCAAACAGACGCCAGGTGGTCAGAATGGGCAGTAACATCTCCTCATCACTGACTCTCAACACTGGAGCCCCTCAGGGCTGCGTTCTCAGCCCACTCCTGTACTCTTTGTACACACATGACTGTGTGGCAACCCACAGCTCCAACACCATCATCAAGTTTGCTGACGATACGACGGTGGTAGGTCTTATCACCGACAATGATGAAACGGCCTACAGAGAGGAGGTGCACACTCTGACACGGTGGTGTCAGGAGCACAACCTCTCCCTCAACGTCAGCAAGACCAAGGAGCTGGTGGTCGACTTCAGGAGGAATGAGAGAGAACACCGCCCCATCACCATCGATGGAGCACCGGTGGAGAGAGTCAGCAGCTTCAAGTTCCTCGGTGTCCACATCACAGAGGAACTCTCATGGTCCGTCCACTCCGAGGCCGTTGTGAAGAAGGCTCATCAGCGCCTTTTCTTCCTGCGACGGCTGAGGAGGTTTGGAATGAACCGCCACATCCTCACACGCTTCTACAGCAGCACCATCGAGAGCCTGCTGACTGGCTGCATCACCACCTGGTACGGCAACAGTACCGCCCGCAGCCGCAAGGCCCTGCAAAGGGTAGTGCGCACGGCCAGCTGCATCATCGGAGGTGAGCTTCCCTCCCTCCAGGACATTTACGCCAGGCGGTGTGTGAAGAGAGCTCAGAGGATCATCAGAGACTCTAGCCACCCGAACCATGGGCTGCTCTCACTGCTGCCATCAGGCAGACGGTACCGCAGCATTAGAACACGCACCAGCCGACTCCAGAACAGCTTCTTCCCACAAGCAATCAGACTACTTAACTCTTGATCCATCAGGATCATAACACACACTGGACAGAATATCACTCCGCACAACCCACTGTAGATACACACACATTATATACACATTTATTTATCATATAGCACCTATTGCACTTTGGATTTCAATTTTTCAATCTGTGAATAATATTTTATACTATACATTGTATATTATTATTATTATTATAGCGTAATGTATATTGTTTAGTGTATGTTTAGTGTATATTGTTTAAAGTATATGTATATTGTAAGTATGTGTATATTGTTTAAAGCTGTGAGAACTATACTCACATTGTGCAAATTATTTATTGTTTATTGTAGAGTTTACTGTGCTGTGAGTAATTGTGTGCGCATCAGATGTGTAATCTGATGCTGCTTAAATGTTGTACATGTCATGTCATGACTACTATGTTGCTCAGAACTGCACCTAAGAATTTCACCTACTGTTGCACTTGTGCATATGTAGAGTGACAAATAAAGTGATTTGATTTGATTTTGATTAAACTCAAAATGTTCAAGCGTCCAACTTCACGCCATTCGCGTCCGGTGTGAACGCTACTCAACTCCTCCTAGAGCTTTAACTCCACAGACTCCAAACTCGGCTCAGACCTTCAGACGGTTCTGGCTCGAGTCGCTGTATCTTTTCTAACTGATCCGACTTAGGCTTAAACAGCCTGTTATGCAGCTGGATCCTGGACTTCCTGTCAAACAGACGCCAGGTGGTCAGAATGGGCAGTAACATCTCATCATCACTGACTCTCAACACTGGAGCCCCTCAGGGCTGTGTTCTCAGCCCACTCCTGTACTCCTTGTACACACATGACTGTGTGGCAACCCACAGCTCCAACACCATCATCAAGTTTGCTGACGATACGACGGTGGTAGGTCTTATCACCGACAATGATGAAACGGCCTACAGAGAGGAGGTGCACACTCTGACACGATGGTGTCAGGAGCACAACCTCTCCCTCAACGTCAGCAAGACCAAGGAGCTGGTGGTCGACTTCAGGAGGAATGAGAGAGAACACCGCCCCATCACCATCGATGGAGCACCGGTGGAGAGAGTCAGCAGCTTCAAGTTCCTCGGTGTCCACATCACAGAGGAACTCTCATGGTCCGTCCACTCTGAGGCCGTTGTGAAGAAGGCTCATCAGCGCCTTTTCTTCCTGCGACGGCTGAGGAGGTTTGGAATGAACCGCCACATCCTCACACGCTTCTACAGCAGCACCATCGAGAGCCTGCTGACTGGCTGCATCACCACCTGGTACGGCAACAGTACCGCCCGCAACCGCAAGGCCCTGCAAAGGGTAGTGCGCACGGCCAGCTGCATCATCGGAGGCGAGCTTCCCTCCCTCCAGGACATTTACGCCAGGCGGTGTGTGAAGAGAGCTCAGAGGATCATCAGAGACTCTAGCCACCCGAACCATGGGCTGCTCTCACTGCTGCCATCAGGCAGACGGTACCGCAGCATCAGAACACGCACCAGCCGACTCCAGAACAGCTTCTTCCCACAAGCAATCAGACTACTTAACTCCTGATCCATCAGGATCATAACACACACTGGACAGAATATCACTCAGCACAACCCACTGTAGATACACACACACTATATACACATTTATTTATCATATAGCACCTATTGCACTTTGGATTTCAATTTGTGAACATATTGTATACTGTACATTGTATATTATTACTATAGCTTAATGTATACTGTTATTGTTTAATGTATGTTTAGTGTATATTGTTTTAAGTATATGTATATTGTAAGTATGTGTATATTGTTTAAAGCTGTGAGAACTACACTCACATTGTGTAAATTATTTATTGTTTATTGTAGAGTTTACTGTGCTGTGAGTAATTGTGGGCGCATCAGATGTGTAATCTGTTGTTGCTTAAATGTTGTACATGTCATGTCATGACTACTATGTTGCTCGGAACTGCACCTAAGAATTTCACCTACTGTTGCACTTGTGCATATGGTAGAGTGACAAATAAAGTGATTTGATTTGATTTGATTTGATTTGATTGACTTACGCTTTTCCTAAAAATGCTGATTAAAACTTGGAAAAACTCCCATAGACTTTCATTGACAGGATGTTCAGATCTTCAAACTGTCAAAGATTCAAATCTAAACACTGAAGCCCAGACTCACTCAAACTGACATTCTGTGAACTAAACCATAGAGACTCATTAAACTCTCTCTCTCTCTCTCTCTCTCTCTCTCTCTCTCTCTCTCTCTCTCTCTCTCTCTCTCTCTCTCTCTCTCTCTCTCTCTCTCTCTCTCTCTCTCTCTCTCTCTCTCTATCCATCCATCCATCCATCCATCCATCCATCTATCTATCTTAGCAACCACCCAGAACACCATAGCAACCACCCAAGTACCCTAGCAACCATATAGCAAGACCCTAGCAACCACACAGAGTACCCTAGCAACCACATAGCAACCACCCTAGCAACCACATACACCCCAAGTACCTTAGCAACCGCATAGCAACCACCCTAGCAACTGCATAGCAACCACCCTAGCAACCACCTGAGTACCCTAGCAACCACATAGCAAGACCTTACCAACCACCCCGGGTACCCTAGCAACCGCACAGCAATCACCTGAGTACCCTAGCAACCGCATAGCAGGTCTAAACTACTAACTAAAACTCAAACTATTTCAAACTTTAAACTATTTCAAACTTTCTAGTCCGGCTTTTTCAAACTTTTTAATCTAGTTGAATACTGATATTAAACCTGAAGCCTCAATCCATTCTGACAGAAACTGAGAGACCATTGTTATGATTTATGATCTCTTTCAACAAAGTCTTTATATGTGTTTTATATTTACATTTCTGATCATATTTCCTCCTGTAATCTGATGTTCTTCTCTTTGCAGCTCCGTTGACTCTAGATCCAAACACAGCAGATTCTCGGCTCACACTCTCGTCTGATCTGACCAGTGTGTCGCTCAGTGATGAAGATAAAACACTTCCTGATAATCCAGAGAGGTTTGACTATTATCCATGTGTCCTGGGATCTGAGGGCTTTAACTCAGGAACACACTGCTGGGATGTGGAGGTTGGTGACAGTACATGCTGGAGTCTTGGAATAACCACAGCATCAAACCAAAGGAAGGGATTGGATTTCTTTGACTCTAATGTCTGGTTTGTTCTGTACATGAACAGTGAATACAGCTCAAAATCCCCAGATCAACCCGACACTGTCTTTCCTGTTAAAGTGAAGCTTCAGCGTGTGAGAGTTCAGCTGGACTATGACAGAGGAACAGTGTCATTCTCTGATCCTGTAACTAACACACATTTACTCACATTCAGGACGTCCTTCACAGAGACTGTGTTTCCATTCTTATGTAATGAATGCACAACTCCTCTGAGGATCTTACCAGTTAAACTGATCATTACAGCAGAAAATCACAGATAATCTGATTCTGCTTCCAGATCAATGGGTTGTTGACGTGATGTGACATTTCCACTGATGTTAATAAAACAAGATGTCAATGTATTATTATCAAATCAAATCAAATCACTTTATTGTCACTCAATCATATACACAAGTGCAACAGCAGGTGAAATTCTTAGGTGCAGTTCCAGCAACATAGCAGTCATGACATGACATGAGACGCACAACATTTAAAGCAACATCAGATTACACATCTGATCGCACACAATTACTCTCAGCACAGTATACACTACAATAAACAATACATAATTTACACAATGTAATGTGCCCACTATAATTAATATTGTCATCATTTAAAATGCAGTAAATGGTTAAACATGTATTTGTCTGACATGGACCTGTTGTTATAAAGACTGTCTTTAGATTTGTTACATTTTATCCTGTGGTGTGACCGTCTCAAGCATAGAATCGAAATGATGCCTTTAGAGTTTGACATGTTTTATTAACACACATTTGATATAATAATGTTTGTGAATGAGGAGCGAGGACACGAGGAAGCATCAGTTTGAGTATTGAGAAGCTCCTCTACTCTGCCCTGAGACACAATCCTTGTTGAGAAACTCAGTTGTTTGTAATGTTTGATTGTAACACTAATAGTTCCTCTAAACAGCTTTGACTCTGATAGTTGATTGTAAATGTGAAATGTAGTTCTGAGGCAATGGTTATTATACCTCCAGGTTGTCATGCTTAAAACTGTTTATGAGTGGGGTTTTTCTGAAGGTCTGTATTTTCTTTTGTAGAAGGATTTTTGTTTATGGGCTTCCTTTGCTTCTTCATCTGCTCATGCTCTGGGAATAATGTGGAGGTGCTCATTGAAGAAGAGACGGATGTGCCAGGGCATATGGGACAGATCCTACATTATGTGTCTGGACTTTATCACAAGCACAAGCATTCTTTCCCCTGATAAGACGTTCTGTGATTTATATCATTTATGGGTTATTGTTTGATTTTGTTTGTTTGATCATTGTTTGTACTGATATAGTGATGAGAAGCTCTGCTCAAATGTGTGTTATTCATATATGGTGTAAATGGAGATCTCTGAGGAATCAAGTCATTGGTCAGTGGGACCTTGCATATGTAATTTCTGCATATAAACAAGAAATTAATAAACAAACAGGTTTGGGGAAAACTCTTTACAGATGCAGCCGCACTGGTTATAAATCTAGTCATGACTTGTGCAGTTGCTCCTGGTTATAATGATACGCTTCTCATATCAACTGTAGGATTTTCTCCACAATATAGTCCAAAAGTCAAAAGAAAACTGATAAGGAACTTGATATAAGGACATTTATTATCAGTGTTGTTGTCAAACCCATGATTCAACACAAAGCCAATTATTGGTCAGGGTTGTCCAGCGCTGCTCCTGAAGAACGGCCTTTCTCAGAGCTCAGATCAACACACCTGTAGTTCACAACTGACCCTGAACATCTGCAGGTTAGTGTGTTTGAGTAGCATGAGGAGATGAACTCTACACTAGAAAGTACAGTCGGACGCCTCAGGCAAAGGCAGGGTGAGTGTGTGTGTGTCTCCCTCTGCTGGACAGACTCATGTACTGTAGGAGATGATGCTGTAACAGAGACACACCAACATTTGTGAACTCTTCCTAATCAAACTCACTGATGCAACTCATCAGCTCTTTAGTAAACACTTCAAATTGTTTTAGGGGCTTCCAGTAACAGTTCTGTCTCTTCTTCCTGTGCTGTGAATCATGATACTCAATGTAATGTTAGAATGGCTCATAAAGATGAAGCGGCCGTGAACTGATTATGTCCTTTTAACCACATGGACTCTGTGTTATCTGTGACGGAGCTCTATCTGCAGTATTTCCTGTATTTACATGTCACGGACAGACACACGTCCCTCTCTATTACTAACAGAACATAAGCAGATTCTCACATCACCATCACAGTCCAGTGTGTTATTATAACGCATGCATGGGGCCGGGTTAAAATCCTGATATCATTTACATTTTTATAATGAACCAAGCAAAAGTGCAAGTGAACTCGACTGCTGGTGATTTTCAGGTGTAAAACAGCATAGTTGATTTTTTGAAACAATTTGAACAATTATTGCAATGTCTTCAGACCCAATTATAGGGAACAACAGGAAAAAAGCCACACCTTAAGAAGATTGTGCTTTTCAGGTCTGAAATTGTCATCATAGGTGCACGTCCACTGTGAGAGACAAATTACAATGTATGATTTTTTAACTATTTATTTGTATTATACAGCTGCAAATAAGTATTTGAACACCTGTCTATCAGCTAGAATTCTGACCCTCAAAGACCTGTTAGTCTGCCTTTAAAATGTCCACCTCCACTCCATTTATTATCCTAAATTAGATGCACCTGTTTGAGGTCGTTAGCTGCATAAAGACACCTGTCCACCCCATACAATCAGTAAGAATCCAACTACTAACATGGCCAAGACCAAAGAGCTGTCCAAAGACACTAGAGACAAAATTGTACACCTCCACAAGGCTGGAAAGGGCTACGGGGAAATTGCCAAGCAGCTTGGTGAAAAAAGGTCCACTGTTGGAGCAATCATTAGAAAATGGAAGAAGCTAAAAATGACTGTCAATCTCCCTCGGACTGGGGCTCCATGCAAGATCTCACCTCGTGGGGTCTCAATGATCCTAAGAAAGGTGAGAAATCAGCCCAGAACTACACGGGAGGAGCTGGTCAATGACCTGAAAAGAGCTGGGACCACTGTTTCCAAGGTTACTGTTGGTAATACACTAAGACGTCATGGTTTGAAATCATGCATGGCACGGAAGGTTCCCCTGCTTAAACCAGCACATGTCAAGGCCCGTCTTAAGTTTGCCAATGACCATTTGGATGATCCAGAGGAGTCATGGGAGAAAGTCATGTGGTCAGATGAGACCAAAATAGAACTTTTTGGTCATAATTCCACTAAACGTGTTTGGAGGAAGAAGAATGATGAGTACCATCCCAAGAACACCGTCCTTACTGTGAAGCATGGGGGGTAGCATCATGCTTTGGGGGTGTTTTTCTGCACATGGGACAGGGCGACTGCACTGTATTAAGGAGAGGATGACCGGGGCCATGTATTGTGAGATTTTGGGGAACAACCTCCTTCCCTCAGTTAGAGCATTGAAGATGGGTCGAGGCTGGGTCTTCCAACATGACAATGACCCGAAGCACACAGCCAGGATAACCAAGGAGTGGCTCTGTAAGAAGCATATCAAGGTTCTGGCGTGGTCTAGCCAGTCTCCAGACCTAAACCCAATAGAGAATCTTTGGAGGAGCTCAAACTCCGTGTTTCTCAGTGACAGGCCAGAAACCTGACTGATCTAGAGAAGATCTGTGTGGAGGAGTGGGCCAAAATCCCTCCTGCAGTGCAAACCTGCTGAAAAACTACAGGAAACATTTGACCTCTGTAATTGCAAACAAAGGCTACTGTACCAAATATTAACATTGATTTTCTCAGGTGTTCAAATACTTATTTGCAGCTGTATCATACAAATAAATAGTTAAAAAATCATACATTGTGATTTCTTGATTTTTTTTTTTTTAGATTATGTCTCTCACAGTGGACATGCACCTACGATGACAATTTCAGATCTGAAAAGCACAATCTTCTTAAGGTGTGGCTTTTTTCCTGTTGTTCCCTATAATTGGGTCTGAAGACATTGCAATAATTGTTAAAATTGTTTCAAAAAATCATCTCTGCTGTTTTCCACATGCAAATGCAGGGCGATCACCAGCAGTCGAGTTCACTTGCACTTTTGCTTGGTTCATTATAAAAATGTAAATGATATCAGGATTTTAACCCGGCCCCATGCATGCGTTATAATAACACACTGGACTGTGATGGTGATGTGAGAATCTGCTTATGTTCTGTTAGTAATAGAGAGGGACGTGTGTCTGTCCGTGACATGTAAATACAGGAAATACTGCAGATAGAGCTCCGTCACAGATAACACAGAGGCCATGTGGTTAAAAGGACATAATCAGTTCACGGCCATGATTTCTAAGTGGGAGAACTTGCAAAATAGCAGGGTGTTCAAATACTTATTTTTTGTTTAAATCATATAAATGTTTGAGGTGTTGAGGGAGCTTTAACCCCACAGACACACGGGGCAAAGACACAAATACTGCAGATAAAATAATGTGTTTGTAATAATGTCTCAGTTAATACTTGTTCAAAACAATCACTTTAGCAAACTCTGCACTATTTTCTGTTTATTTTAATAAAATAATTATTTTTGATCAATAAATATACTCTCATTAAAATATGTTAATATAGAAATATATATTAAAAATATAGAAACTAAATTATTTAAAAAAGTAAAGATTCTGAAAGCATTGAATGAGATCCAATAATAATTTAATATCGATTTAAAAATAAATTATATTTTAAAAAATTATATGACAAATATAATATTTCTAAATCTGATGTTTTCTTTATAAATATGGTGATTATCTCTAAGGTGGACACCCAACACCTTAATATATGATATTTCCCATCTGAATCTAATCATGTCATGTCAACAAATGTTAAAGTCAGCCGCTGTTTATTATCATGTTAATTATTGTGCCTTTTACCCCAAATATCATACTTTTACATATTCTTCTGTTTTCGAAAAACTGTTGCTTTAATTACCTTGAACAAAACTGAACATCATGAAGAGCTTTGTGTCAAAGTATATTTAATACTTTTGATCTTATTTGCTACTTAAATCTATGTTTTAAAAACATTCATAAAAACATCACATATTAGATCACATTAGCACAGGATCATCCTTGCGCTGCTGCTCGTGATTGAGTCAAAGATCAGACACATTTCCACGTGCATCTTGAAAAGCAGATGTTTTGGAAAGTGCTGTGGTTTAGAGGAACATAAAATCAAAGGCATGTGTAATTTTACTTACACAATACTTTCCGGGCTGTAATTTAAAGAGTTACCAAATTATTTGTTAATTAACCCTCTACATTCACAAACTATGTTGCTTTTATACACTCAAAAAAAAAAAAGGTTCTATATTGCACCAAAAATGGTTCTTGGCTCGTAATCATAGGGGAACCTTTTTAAGTGCTATATAGCACCAATTTTGGTGCTTCAGTGGTTCTTCAGCGGTTCTTCAGAGGTTCTTCACCGGTTCTTTGACTAAGGTGCTATATAGCACCGCTACCACACTGTAAAAAAGGATTTGAGGCTTTTGCTACCTCAACTTATTTTCATAAGTCAGTTCAACTAAAATGTTGAGTATACTTAAGATATTAAGTTTAGCAGTGCCCAACTACTCCGTTTAATCAGAGTAGTTCAGGCAACATAGATTTCTAAGTTGTTTGAGCGGCCCCTGCATAAATACGTTGGGAAACCCCGCCGATCTCTCCTATGAGCCCTCCACAGCACGTGCCAGAAACTGCCATTTTGAATCAAGAGTTGCTGAGGTAAGAGCTTCTAACTTTCTTATTTTATGAAAATGCTTGTTAAACTGAGTGTAAACTAGATAAATATTACACAGGGTTGTTGGTGGCCACAATAAATATATTTTTGTCTGCATGTCACAGAGTTTTACACATGACCACGGATGTATAACTCGTTCTACGAATTCGTTCCTTGTTATAATTAAATTGTGTCAACAAATTAACAAATTAAGAATTAATTCACTTAACTTATTATATTCTCATTTTATTAAATTGTGGCTGCATTGTAAATCGTTCCCTCATTTAGAACATGTTAAGATATGGTGCTATATAGTACCAAAAGTGGTTCCTCTATGATTACGACGAAGAACCTTTTACATTAGGTTTTTCTTAGTGCCATATAGAACCTTTTTTTTTTAGAGTGTACTGAGTGAGTGATGAGGGAATGATCATTGAGTGTGTGCAGGTGGGAGCCAGGAGGGATTCTGGGAAATGTAGTGCTGTAATAGGAGATGGTGGTCCAGTGGGTTAAACCACTGAACTGATATGCAGAAGGTTGCTGGTTCGATCCCAGTGGTCACCACCAGTGTGTCCTTGAGCAAGGCACTTTACTCCATGTTGCTCCAGGGGGATTGTCCCTGTAATAAGTGCACTGTAAGTCGCTTTGGATAAAAGCGTCTGCCAAATGCATAAATGTAAATGTAAATGTAATATGTTAGCACCAAGATGTTAGCAGAAGATACTTTAAGTCCTGTAAATTGTGAGGTGGGCCGTCCATGGATCGGACTTGTTTGTTCAGCACATCCCACAGATGCTCGATTGGATTGAGATCTGGGGAATTTGGAGGCCAAATCAACACCTCAAACTCGCTGATGTGCTCCTCAAAGCATTCCTGAAGCATTTGTGCTATATATCTATATTTGCATTAATGAATTATGAATACTTTACTGCCATTGTGATAATAACATGTAATCAATAAAAAAGTAACTGAATTCTAATTATGAGTATTTTAAAGTGTAATATAATCCAAATACAATCACAATTTTTACAATCTGATTACGTAATCCAGATCACATGTAATCAGTAACAGCACTGATTAGAATATATAACAAATGCTATTGAAAAAACCCTCAAACATTCAGTGCTGTTCAGTGCTAGTGAAATTCATTCTTATGTGTTACATCCCACTGTTCACTTATCTGTGTTGTGCTCACAACAGGACATCAAAGCATTTTGAGGCCACAACATATTAACTGTGGGAATGTGAGTTAATAAGTACCAAACACGGACATGTAGGCAGTCATGGTGTTTTTGAAATATGCTGAAGCAAACACTTGAAATATAAATAGTTGGCTAAAATCATTCAGTACTATGGTACCAATCAACCTGTACCAACATAGTACAGTAATATTTCTATTGACTCATTGATTTTGAACATTAAAGGAACTGTATGTAAGAAATGTATTTCAATTAATCATAAAATGGCCCTAATATGTCAATAGACATTAAGAAATCATGTTAATTTCAAATACTTATATCACTGACAACAGTTGTCCGGCCAAGATATTGTCATTTTAAAATTGAAGTTGCAGCCCTCAACTGATGTTGATGTTGACATGTTGTGTCATGCCTGAAGCGCCGCCCTCCACCTATCTACCAATCACGAAGTCAGTAGTGTTTCTGCATTCGGGTTGCCAGCTCTGCTAGTTACCACAGCTGCAGCTACAAACTTTTTGGATAAACAATGTCTAACTTTACGAAACCTAAACGACCTCGATATGAATCAGAAAAACGTCGTGACAGTGTCCGAAATAAAACAAGGATTTGTATAGGAGATGCCTTTGAAAGATGGAGACGGCTGAAAACGGAGAAGAATTTGAAGACTGACGCCAACGTTGCTAATTTTCTCCTGGACAGGTAACGTTAAGGTTCATCTATGTTTGGCTAACTTGTACTTAATGTAAATGGACATTTCAAATATTCACGACAGTCGAACAAAGTTGTGCATGTTCATGCAAAGTAACGTTAGGTTAGCGCAGATGGAGGAGGTGGGTCATTGAATTGAAAAGGTAACGTTAAGGAATTGTTTGGTAAATAAAAATGGCGAGTCGTCATTGCTAACATTAGTAATGCATTATCAGAGCCCGTTTCTCTGTCATTATGCTGAGACGCTGATGAAAACAACATTAGCACGCCTATTATGGCAATGTGAAAACGTATTTGAGACAGTAGCCTAACGTTACCTCGGTAAAAATTATTCCTCATTCTTTCTTCGTATATATAGTGGATAAAACATGCTGCAAGTTGACCTGTATGACCATTGCAAATGTTATTTAGTTACTCTCAATCGTTTCTGATGGGACTGAAATCAACCATGTGATAGCCATTGTTGATATTGAACGCTGACATGGCGTAATTTGTCCCGCGTTATACTTGCTGTGGCAATGTTTGTTATTTGTTAGGCTACTTATGACAAAAACGCTTGTCTTACTGTGTACGACTCGTCACTTGCCATTGAAAGCTCCGTGTAGCAGCCTACGTTCCCGCTGGATCCTGCAGCCTATCTGGCAACCTCGAGTTGGGGTACTTGCAGTAATTTGAAAGTGATTGCAGTACCAGTTTTGGCCACAGTCCTACATACAGCTCCTTTAAATGAAAGATGATTCTGTTGTTTCTGTCTGCATGTGCGTAACTCTGTATGCTTATGGAAAATAAAAAGTTGTCTTGTGGCTCATTCCCAGCTAACAAAAATATGTTCTTAGAATATATTGCTAAAATTCCCATTAAGTTATGAAAACGTTATTTCTGAATGTTGTTGAACCCTAAAGCCATCTTTTGGACAAATGAGGGCCAAATCGTTTTGTTTGTTTTTTTAAAAATACTTTCCTTAATCTGAGCGGTACAAGACTTGGCTACTTGTCCTAAATTTGCCACCTGAACACACACATTTCTTTTTACTCGATTCTACAATGATATTAAGTGCTTGAAAAAAAAATCCTTAATCCCGCCTTCGTGGACAAAAATGGGCACCCGTACACTGTAAAAAAAAAATTCTTAAAATGACTGGCGGCTACGGCTGCCAAACAAAAACCATAAAATTAAAGTAAAATATCTTCATTTAAATAAGGAAAAATCTGTATAATAACAGTTCTCTCTCAAACTTTTAATGTAAATTTACATAAAGTTTTTGCACTTTATTTGAATTATGATATTTTACTTTAATTTTACGGTTTTTGTTTGGCAGCCGTAGCTGCCAGTCATTTACCATTTTTTTACGATTTTATTTTTACAGTGAAACTAATAAGATTTACTTTAAAATGACAAAGAATAATGTTAAATTGTTAGTATGGACATAAACCTTTAATATAATGAGCTAAATATTTTATTACAGATTAGTTCTGTAATTTTACATACATTTGTATGTAATTTAAGAAAACAGAAAAATACTGTATAAATAATACAGTAATTTCCCTGTATAAAAAATGAGAATGACTGTGATTTGTCATTAATGATAACATAATGGTCAAGTTGTTAATTTACAGATATTTTTTGTAATTTTACATGAATTTGTATGTAATTTATGAAAACAGAAAAATACTGTATAAATAATACAGTAATTTTCCTGTATAAAAATGAGAATTACTGTAATTTGTCATTAATGATATAATCCTTAAAATAACAGTCAAGTTGTTTATTTACAGATATTGTTTGTAATTTTACATAGTTTTAAACATAATTCAAAATTACAGGAAAATACTGTAAACAATTTAGAGTTATTTTCCATAAAATTAGAATTTTAGTGTAGGAATAAATGGAAATTCCGAGCATATTTTTTTAAATTTGTCCAATAAAAGTCAATAAATCCAACACAATGCAGATCATACATACACACAAATGAAGGAGTGAGCCTATACAACATTCTCAATGTGGCAAACACTCACACACGCACACACACACACACACACACACACACACTCACTCAAACACACACATCCACAAAAGCAGTGCATTGAAAGCCATTGAATGAGCCTATAACAGAGTGAGTTTCAGTTTTTTATTTTTGTCAAATAAACAGTCACACACACATACACATATTTACTGAAGTTAAAGAAATATTAAATATAACATAAAAATATGCATATTTTAGATAAAACATAAGGTAGCCTACTTTGAGAGGTAAATAAATTCGTTAATACCCCAAAAATCACACAAAAAGGCATAAATTGATAGAATTTTATCAAAGATGGTGAGATAACGTTTATTAAAACATTTTTGGGAATCACACTTGTGACCTTCATGCCCAAATGTGTCCTTGAGGGCGGGATTAAGGGCTGTTACGTGAGGATGGCTTGAGGGTTAAACGTTTGTGGCGTGGAATGGAGTTGTGAGGAGTTATTTATTAAACGCTGTGAGCTGTTGCCACGTCTGAAAGCGAAAACACACTAGACACTAGTGTAAAATCACAAACCTGACTCTCAATCTCTCCCATACCAGACAGGGCCGCCCCGAATTTAATGATTCAGGACTTTTATTTCTTATGCATGGTATTTTTTATTTCTTATGCATATTTTGTGGTTATTTGATCAATATTTAAATAAATTTTTTATATGTAACGCTTTTTTTAATTACCATTGTGTATGAACTGTGCTATATAAATAAACTTGCCTTGAGTAATAGAAAGCCAATGAGAGAGTTTATTTCAGAGGCAGATGAAACGCTGTGACAGACGTGGACGTTTAAAGTCCTGATTGCTTAGTGTTATGCATAAGATTCAGTTTAGTCTGTGTATTGCTTGCCTGTATATTTGATTTTTTTTTATATTTATATCTTGTGGCTTCATGTTCTCTTCTATACAATTCTCTTTAATGATAAAAAAAAAAGAATGATTAATGTCCAGCTTAAACATTTTGAGAGTGTTTTTAACTTTGAACGAGCGTTCTATAACTCTGTAGAACATCCCATAACTTTGAGAAAACTGAGAACGTTCCCTGTTAGCTGGGCATAAAGATATTAAGATATTATAAACATCATAGCATCGTTATAAAAAGCTGCTTTGAAACAATGTGTATTGTGAAAAGCACTATACCAAAAAATATTACTTTACATTCAAATGTAAACATTCAGGAAATATTAATAACACCATAAAGACGAGAATGTTGTTTTCCTCTCAATGTTATGATTTCTCTCAAGTAAAAATAACATTGTAAGGACGTTCCATGAGCGTTGTACATTACAAGAACATATATTAACTATATATTTATATGTTCCATAAACATTACTTTAAAGGTGCAGTGTGTAAATTTTAGCAGCATCTAGTGGTGAGGTTGTGAATTGCACCCGTCCACTGCTCACCCCTCCCTTTCGGAGCACATAGAGAAGCTACGGTGGCCCACACAGGACAAAGATGTGGTCATCTGAGACCGCAGAGAGTAGCTAGCGCTCTGTAGAGAAGTTTGTCCCTTTAGGGCTACTGTAGAAACATGGCGGCACAAAATGGCGGCTTCAACGTACCCGCGGTGTGTGTATATAGAAACGGCTCATTCTAAGGTCATAAACACATAACGGTTCATTATACACCACTGAAAAACCACTGAAAACAGAGTTATGTATATTTTATTGCATTTCTGTTAATAGATCCTCCTAAATATAACACACTGCACCTTTAAGCTGAACTAACACATTTTGTATTCGCTCTTAACTTGAAATATACACTCACCTAAAGGATTATTAGGAACACCTGTTCAATTTCTCATTAATGCAATTATCTAATCAACCAATCACATGGCAGTTGCTTCAATGCATTTAGGGGTGTGGTCCTGGTCAAGACAATCTCCTGAACTCCAAACTGAATGTCAGAATGGGAACGAAAGGTGATTTAAGCAATTTTGAGCGTGGCATGGTTGTTGGTGCCAGACGGGCCGGTCTGAGTATTTCACAATCTGCTCAGTTACTGGGATTTTCACGCACAACCATTTCTAGGGTTTACAAAGAATGGTGTGAAAAGGGAAACACATCCAGTATGCGGCAGTCCTGTGGGCCAAAATGCCTTGTTGATGCTAGAGGTCAGAGGAGAATGGGCCGACTGATTCAAGCTGATAGAAGAGCAACTTTGACTGAAATAACCACTCGTTACAACCGAGGTATGCAGCAAAGCATTTGTGAAGCCACAACACGCACAACCTTGAGGCGGATGGGCTACAACAGCAGAAGACCCCACCGGGTACCACTCATCTCCACTACAAATAGAAAAAGAGGCTACAATTTGCACAAGCTCACCAAAATCGGACAATTGAAGACTGGAAAAATGTTGCCTGGTCTGATGAGTCTTGATTTCTGCTGAGACATTCAGATGATAGAGTCAGAATTTGGCGTAAACAGAATGAGAACATGGATCCATCATGCCTTGTTACCACTGTGCAGGCTGGTGGTGGTGGTGTAATGGTGTGGGGGATGTTTTCTTGGCACACTTTAGGCCCCTTAGTGCCAATTGGGCATGGTTTAAATGCCACGGCCTACCTGAGCATTGTTTCTGACCATGTCCATCCCTTTATGACCACCATGTACCCATCCTCTGATGGCTACTTCCAGCAGGATAATGCACCATGTCACAAAGCTCCAGTCATTTCAAATTGGTTTCTTGAACATGACAATGAGTTCACTGGACTAAAATGGCCCCCACAGTCACCAGATCTCAACCCAATAGAGCATCTTTGGGATGTGGTGGAACGGGAGCTTCGTGCCCTGGATGTGCATCCCACAAATCTCCATCAACTGCAAGATGCTATCCTATCAATATGGGCCAACATTTCTAAAGAATGCTTTCAGCACCTTGTTGAATCAATGCCACGTAGAATTAAGGCAGTTCTGAAGGCCAAAGGGGGTCAAACACAGTATTAGTGTGCTGTTCCTAATAATCCTTTAGGTGAGTGTATGAGTAGGCTAATTCATACACAAAATGGCGGCTTCACTGACTTCCCGGGGTGTGTGTATATAGAAACGGCTCATTTTAAGGTCATAAACACATAATGGTTCATTATACACCACTGAAAACATAGTTATGTATATTTTATTGCATTTCTTTTAATAGATCCTCCTAAATATTACACACTGCACCTTTAAGCTGAACTAACACATTTTGTATTCGCTCTTAACTTGAAATATATGAGTAGGCTAATTCATACACAAAATGGCGGCTTCACTGACTTCCCGCGGTGTGTGTATATAGAAACGGCTCATTCGGACGTAATAAGAACATTACGGCTCATGTAAGGTTTTAAACATATTGTTGTGTATTAAATTGCATTTCTGTCAATAGATCCTCATTAATATTACACACTGCACCTTTAAGCACGGTTTGTCCTAACATTTGTATAACTTTTTAAGAACATTAGTGAAAGTTATGGGAGTGTTTCATGCTAGCTGGGTTTGAACTGTTACGACTTCCTGAGGGCAGATCAAATGTGTACAAACAATAAAAAGTAAATACACCATATTAATCTTTCAGCGGCCGTAAAAGAAGCAGAAAGATCAAAAACAGACTTGAGACAAATGTGAAAGAGGAGCACTAACGGATGCAATTTGAGAACAAGTATCTTTCTAAGCTGTATGCGGAAACATGACGGTTAACTGCAGTGTTTTCTCACAAGATTAATTTCTCATATCTTTGCCATCCCGTTCCACCTGCGTTCAGCAGACCTGCCTGAACACGCTTTTTGTTTTGTGTCATTGACAAAAACCCCTTTCATGTCTGCTACACTTCTCGGGAACTGTACGATTACGGGCATCTGTTTTCTTTTCTTTTTCGAGACTGCACTTCTTTTATTGGGCACTTCTTTTATCTTTACTTATGTAAAGAAAGTATTTTTTTTTCATGCACAATCTTGTCCAAATCACCTGCATTCAAAAGAGAGTCATGTACAGTTTCCTCGTTCCATGCGTGTTTATTGAGTCTCTGAATGGGCTGAGAAAGGGACTACTGGTTGTCAAGAAACCTGCGGGTATGAGATGAATGATGTCTGACAACCTTTACTACAATTCCTTGAGATTTTCATACCCTTTCTCAGGAGGTTTCTGCACAGCATTAGCTATCAAACAGTGTTTAAACTCAATGCTGTTAGCCACAATGGAAAACATTTGATTGTATTGCTATACAGATTATTTGCATTTTGATAAATCCTCTTGAAATTAGATTTACAATCAATGAATCAATGTGACATATTTCTGAGTGTACAGAAAAGAGGGCAGGACTTGATTTTAACCATCAGGAATTGATTGGAAAGGCATTTTATAATGTGTAAGGATGAAGGTCAGGCTCCTTCTCAAGAACAATGTATCCCAATGGTTAGGCTTCTTTATTATCATCTGTGTTTATTCAGCCTTCCTTGTTTGTTTCATTAACCCTCTAATGCATGAATTATGTTTTTGCATTAAAAAAAAAAAAAGAATCTTATTTTCTTGAAGATTTAAGATAACAGATTAACAAACAAAAAATTTTTTAAAACCCACCCCCTTAGCAGATTTTATTTTGTTGCCTCAGGGCAACGCTATGCAGTATAGGTAGTAAATCACAGAGAAAAATGTAATATTGTCTCAATGTTTATTAGGGAAATCAAGAGGGAACTGGCACTCTTTTCAATTAATAATGGGTTTCAAATATTTAATTGTAGTATTTGGTCCATTTACACACATCAAACAGTGGTAATTTTCCTTTTAAAAATAATGTAACAAATCTCAAACCTCTTTCTGGGGTCCATTCTTCATCACTGTCACTTTCCTCAAGCTCACTGTCCTCACTAATAAATCCATTGTTGGGTATGATTCTGACTGATAGCTCCTTTCTACCATAAAATGTCCCTGCGTCCATTTTCCTGTAAACATCAGTGCAGAAAAAGCAAAAACACTGATTTTGGCCTTCAAGAAAGACACATATCTACCATTAGCATTGCTATTGCACTGAACACTAGCCTGTAAAAGTACAATTTAATTATTATTATTATTATTTTACCATATTGTGCACAAATAACATGTAATGATGTGTGATAACATCCAAACACATTGTCAGCAAAGACCTCCATAAAAAGTACCCCTTATCGCATAACGTTGCCCTGAGGCAACAAGAAGAAAAACTGAATTTCTAAACATGCTAAATTAAAAAAAAGTTAATAAAACTTGACAAACAACTTCTCTACACCTTCATGCACATACATATATTTTTTATTTACAGTTCATGTCATTGTAAATAAGATTACTGAAGCAAATAATCTTCCCTTCTTCTCACACCATGTGCTCATGTGACCACATGTCAGAAAAGGAAGCCCCGCCTTCAAATGATGCTTGATAGTGACTCCCACACCTTATTGGACCATTCTATAGCAATCATTTGACCATTTTGATTGGTTGCAATTATTTAAAGAAACATGTACTGGAAATTAAACTTAAAAACACTTTCCGTTGCCTGAGAGCAACGCTATGCAGTAGAGGGTTAACATCAACCAGCATTATGGATTTCATTAACTATATACTACCAAGATTTGAGAAAGCTGTGATGATTCAAACAATTCCTAACATGTTATTTGGCTTTTGGTGATAATTTTTTGAAATGCCTGAATTCATAGCCAGTGTTTAAACTCATTATAGCAGATCCACGTTTATATTGTTCCATGATCCAGATGATGGTGCTGAATGCATCAGACTATACAGCACAACTTCCCATAAACTCACGAGGACTCACAAGAAACATGAGAACAATCTAAACAAGTGCATTTTTCTTTCTGCAAGACTGCACCTGTGAGTATTTTCTTTTCACATCAAGCCATGCGACACCATTGCTGAAAGATAATCAGCAGAACACAGCCCTCAAGTGCACTAATCTTCACTTTATGCATGCTTAACATTTTAATTAATTTTTTTTAAATAAACACATCCTAGGAAAAGGAAGCAGGACTCTAAAATTAGGCCAAATCTAACACTAATAGGTTTATATTTTGGTATTACTATGATTACAATACTATAAAAACTTGTTTCCGCCACAGAATGAAAGAAAATAAACTTTTTATCTCACAATTCTGACTTTTTTGTAGAAATAACAGAGTTATAACTGTGAGTTATAGTCAAAATTACATGATTTAAACGCGCAGTTGTGAATTATAAAGTCAGAATTTCATGATATAAACTCACCAGTGAGTTATGAAGTCAGAATTGAGATATAAAGTCAGAATTGAGATATAAAGTCAGAATTACATGATATAAACACAATTGTGAGTTATAAAGTCTGAATTGCGTGATATAAACTCACCATAATGAGTTAAAAAGTCCGAATTGTGAGATATAATAAAGTCACAATTGTTAGATATAAAGTCAGAATTGCATGATATAAACACAATTGCAAGTTAAAAAGTCAGAATTGTGAGATATAAAAACAATTGCGAGTTAAAAAGTCAGAATTGTGAGATATAAACACAATTGCGAGTTAAAAAGTCAGAATTGTGAGATATAAACACAATTGCGAGTTAAAAAGTCAGAATTGTGAGATATAAACACAATTGCGAGTTAAAAAGTCAGAATTGTGAGATATAAACACAATTGCGAGTTAAAAAGTCAGAATTGTGAGATATAAACACAATTGCGAGTTATAAAGTAAAAACTGCGTGATATAAACTCATAAATATGAGTTAAAAAGTCAGAATTGTGAGATATATTCTGACTTTTTTCTCACATTTGCGACTTTATATCACACACTGTTAACCCGGATAAGTTGAATTTACTTAAAACATTTCAGGAAACTGGTTGCACTAAAAAAATACGTAATGTGAACTTAAAAATGTGAGTTCATTTAACTTAAAATAATTTGTAATATCAATTACTTTGTAGTTATTACACATAGTATATTTAAGTTCAATGTACTGAGTAAGTTAAGTTTATATCAATTCTTTTATTTTTTAATTTGTTAAAAAATTGAAAATTAAGGGAAAAAAGGTGTATTCATACAAGTTTCTGTTTTAGTTCAATTAAATTCCAAAACATATACACCGTAAAAACAAATCTGTTCAATTTACTTCATTCAATTGTGCAAATGCGTTGCCTCAAGTTGTTCTTACTTAAACCGTTTAAGTTTTGTCAACTTAATTCTATCTGTGATCTGAGGAAGTGTACTCCCAGAGTGCATTGCGTCATTAATGGGCTTTATTTTACCATGTCTTTTGTCAGTATTACCCCAATAACAACAGCAAATAAAATTGTAAAGGTCTTTTTAATCATTAAAATTGAAATAAATAATACGAAAAAACTTTGTTATGTTGTGTTTTGAAGCTGAATGTTGAAGTCTGTGTGTGACTCAAGCATGGTCAATTGCAAGATATTGTCACAAATATAGAGAGATTGTATCAACCCAATTAAAAGTTTATGCCATAACTGTGAGCAAAAAAATGTTTTATTATTTGACATGAAATATAGTTTTGTTATATATCATTAATTCACACACACACACACACACACACACACACACACACACACACACACACACACACACACACACACACACACACACACACACACACACACACACACACACACACACACACACACACACACACACACACACACACACACACACACACACACACACACACACACACACACACACACACACACACACACACTTTTTAGGAAGATAATTACAATAATAAGCCCAACCAAAGGGAACACTAATCACAATAATGGTGAGAGGAAGTGGAGGAAATGAGTGAAAAGTCTATTAAAAATTGCCCCGCCTCAAAAACATTTTGCCCATCTGTTTTTCTTTTTTCTTTGCCAAAATGGTACTCAAATCAGTCAAGTAATGTTTTCTAAGTAATGAAGGCACAGCATGCAACTAGTTCAGATTACTAAATTGTTTTAAGTTCAACAAATTATTGGACATTAAGCAAAGTTTACTAAAAAAAGTCTCAATAAAAACAACTGTTGAATTTTACAGAGCACAATTCTGACTTTACATCACTAAATTGCGACTTTACATCACTCAATTCTAAAAAAAAAAGGGTCAGAATTGTGAGATTAAAGTCCCAATTCACTTTTTTATTTTGTATTCTGTGGTGGAAACAAGCTTCCATTCAATACTAACCAAAAGTCAATGAATACTATTTGCAGGTTATCAAAATTATGTTTTTCTCCCAAACTTTCGTAATATTTTTTTTATACTTATGCATTTAACTGGTATATCTCACTTTAGTTTAAAGGTTTGAGTTCACAGAGATTTCCAGTTTCCCATGCATTTGTTTTGTTCACTTTCCTTTTTGTGTGTTTGTGCTTCATAAACACCACTGCAACGGCCAGAAGAACACAGCCTGAGACGAGCATCAGGCCCAGGCCGCAGAGGAAGAAAAGCCAGGCGTTTGAATCGCCCCTGCAGTCTTTGATAGGAAGTGTCTTTGGAGGCGGCAGCGTCGCCGGCAGGTATTCTGGCACGGCTCTCACGTGACATTTCTCCAGAGTCTCGTTGACCAGCAGGTTGACCCACACGGTGGTCTGCAGCGGGTCAGGCTTTCCTCCATCGCGGACGGCGACGAAGAGGTGGTGCATGCCGTAGTCCTCGCCGCGCAGACGCTGGACCAGCGTGATGTTTCCCGAGTGCTGGTCGATCTGGAAGGGGCTTTGGAGAGCCGGTTCACTCGCAACAATTTGGTAAGTGATGTCCGAATTCATTCCTGAGTCCTCGTCAATGGCGTAGATCTTGGTTATCATGCTCCCTGTCTGGGTAGTCGGAGATATGGTCAGACAGGAGAGGTTACTGCTAGGAAGAAGGACCTGGGGTTGATTATCATTGACATCCTCAACGAAAACGGTCATTTTAACCGTAGTGGAAAGAGCCGGTCTGCCGCCGTCGACGGCCACAACCAGAAGGTCATAGCGGTCCTGCTTCTCACGATCGACCTCACCGGTGCTGCGGAGCGACCCCTGCGCCAAATCTATAGCGAAAGGGGCTTTTTCATCTACAATCCGCACATCCACTATTCTTCCGTTGTCTCCTTCATCAACATCGCTTACTGTGACTTTCCCAACTTGGGAAAGCCGTGGAAGGCTCTCAGACACGAAGAAATAGAAGTGCGGGGACAAAAAGGCCGGGGGATTGTCATTCAGATCTAGTACGTTTACGCACACAATAGCAAAACCCTCCTGTGAAGGATCGCCGCCGTCCCGGGCCCAAACGGTCAGGATGTACGTCTCCTGCTGCTCTCTATCCAGCGACTCTGCTATTGAAATCACGCCGGTGTCTTCGTGAATTGTGAACGGCCCCCCGTTTGTAAGCCTGTATCGTACTTTGCCAAACTGATCTGCGTCTGCGTCGGTCGCATGGACGTTCAGCAGAGACACTCCAGGTGCGTTGTTCTCCTTGATGTCCTTTTCATATCGTGTTTGATCAAACTTTGGCGCATTATCATTCACATCCTCAACCGCCACTTTGATCACTTTCCCTCCATGCAGGCGTGTGCCGTGAGGATCAGAAATAACCACTGTAACATCATACTCGCTGCACATCTCAAAATCCAGAGGTTTTGATGTTGAAAGCAAATAGCTGGCCGCTTGCGGTTTCAAAGAAAAAGGCATGCTGTCTGCTTCTAAGGACAGAGTGCCTTTATCACCAAAGGTGTCTTGTAACTCCAAGAGGGCTAAGACGGTGGGGGGCTCGTTCTCTTGTAACACGATCACTTGGTTTTTATGCTCGGCGACAAACCTGATCTTTATGCTGGGCTCTGGATTCGCCAGAGGCTGAATGTATACGGTTACCTGAGTTTGAGCAGGGGGGCAAAGTGGGCTATTCGCGAGGACTTTCAACACGTGCTCCTCACGACTGTCAACCTGCGCGTCAACAGCTAAGCTGATCAGGCCTGTGTGTCCGTCCACGTGAAAGAGCATTCTAGCCCTGTCTGAGATCTGACGGCTGAAGGAGAAAGCGATCTGGGCATTTCGGCCCAGGTCTTTGTCTGAGGCTTTAAGCTGTGCCACCGCAGCGCCCTTGATTCCTAATCCTGGCACGATGGCTCTGTTAGGGCTGTCGGCATCAAACTCTGGGCAATTGTCATCCACATCGGTTACAGTTACACTAAGATTAGCTGTCGCGCTAAGTGGCGTTGAACCTCCATCGACAGCTACAAGAACCAAGAAGTAGTTTTCCTGAGTTTCCCGGTCTAGTTCCCTTTGTACCACCAGCTCAAGTTCATACCCATCTTGTCTGATGCCAAAAAAGCCATCGGAGCCTTCCAAATGGTAATGTATCAAGCCATTACCGGCAGCGTCCTTATCCTGGGCTTGGTCATCCAGCGGAAAACCCGCCCCCTTTGATGCATCTTCAGGTATACGTACATGAATCTCGCTCCTCTCAAAAACAGGAGCGTTGTCATTAACATCATCCACGACAATTATTATCAGCACCAATTCATCAAGACCCACGAATGCAGTGTTCGAGAAAGTGCAGTCCCCGTCCTGATGTGTCGGACACAAGGTCTCTCTGTCGATGCGCTCTTTAGTGAACAGATCGCCTGTGCTTTCGTCCACCCTGATGTACGTCCCGTCGACCAGCTTGTATGGTGCGGGGTAGCTCCTGCTCAGACTTCCGATCCTAACGCCTGCTTCTTGCTCCTCCAGGACGGTGAAACGCAGCGTGTGGCTTTGGATTCGCCCCGCAGATGCCAAGAGAAGCACCCACTACAAAACAAGAGAAGGCACTTATTACTGGAAAGAAAGCAACACCCTTCTTTCCATATGAAAGTTTAACCACTCTGTGTAATCCTTAACCACCAAGTCAGTCTTTTTTTCCCCCCTCCTGTTGAATGCGCTTTTGCAAAGGCTGTATTGTAGACTTAATGCTCCAGCAGCCAGAGATTTAACTTTAGACTATATCATCTGAACTAAGCTTGCATATTTTCCATGAACATGCTACAAAATAGGTCTTGAATTCTTAAAAATGAATGCACAAAATCATTAAATGCTTCCAGAATTAAAGTAGGTAACACTTTATTTTAAAGTAGTTGCATGTTACTACATGTACTTACTGTAGTAATAACAGTAAATTATGCATAATTACAAGCAACCGTATCTCTATAGTAAGTACATGGTTTATTATTATTACTCAGTACTTATTTGAGTAGGTACAATGTAACTACGTCACCTTAAAATAAAGGGTTACACTTAATTTAACATTTAAGTACTGTCTTTAGCCCTTATTTAAGATTTAGCGCATTTCAATTAATAGTAATATTTTGTCAAATTGTATTGAATAATAATTACATATTTTAATTGAACAATCCTTAATCAATTATTCAATTAAAATATGTAAGGATTATTCAATTCAATTTGATGGAATTTTACTATTAATTGAAATGCTAAAAAAAAAATGCTACTATTTTTAATGTACTTGCATGTAATTAAATAGTAACTACATGTGTAACTTTAAAATAAAGTGTTAGTAACATTTAAATATTATATTAAATATATAAAATATGTCATGCTACCAATTTTCTATATTGTTTGTATGTATAATTCATAAACAATTGTATTATTTCTTAATATTCTAGAAGTAAACATCCTGTAAAACAACACAATCCATGGTTAAACAGAGTAAAGGAAATGGCAGGATGACATATTTACATTTAAAAGGGGCTTAACAGGTTCGGCAGCAAATGTACGTTTTAATAAGCATATATTTTCCCATTAATTCATATTGTATTTGATCGTTTTTATTAGTATAGCTAACAGGGTTGAATAGTTTGAAAGACTGAAATGTGCATGGTATATCAACAAATGCATGATATACACTGCAAAAAATGCTTTTCTTACTTAGTATTTTTGTCTTGTTTTCAGTCCAAATATCTAATAAATCTTACATTAAGAAGCATTTACTAGACAAGCAAAAGTTTTTGTCTTGTTTTGGGGGGAAATAACTCAAAATTAAGGGAGTTTTTGCTTAAAATAAGCAAAATAATCTGCCAATGGGGTAAGCAAAATAATCTTAATTCAAACAGAAAACAAGATTTTTTTTTGCTTACCCCATTGGAAGATTATTTTGCTTATTTTAAGCAAAAACTCCTTTAACCTCTTAACTGTCACCGTCCCACAGGTGGGACGCCTGGTGCTCTTTTTTTGATCGCCTATTTTTCGTATCATATATTTAAGTAATTATCATAAATTAGGTATCGTTTGAAAGCTTACAAACTCAAATTTCATCCTGTGAAAACTGTTTTGAGATCGGACATTGGGTTACCATGGAAACGTTACTCTAAATTATTCTAGCGAGCTCCTCCCCTAGTGGGCGGTGTCATGTTTCATTTTAACGACTTTATATTCAAAATCTTTTCCAATCTTGACAAAACACATATCGGAAAGCTCTGAGTCTCAATGGTCCATATTTGGTCACTGTTTTGTGATGGAAGTGATATTTGGACAGAAATTTAAAGAAAATGCATTAAGAAAAAACAATCAATGGAATGTGGATGAAACCCGGTGGCTGTTTTTGGTACAGCACCTAAACAACATCTCATGGGGACTTCAATTTTTGTGATATCAACTTCAAATTTGGAACACAAATTGGTTAGACATAAGGGTTTGATTTTATAGTAATTTTAGAGTAAATTCTTTTTTGTAAAATATATATTTTATATGAAATAAAAAATATTTAGTACAGTATTTTTAATTTACAGTAAATTTAAACTTCCATAATTCTTTCATACTTTCATATGAATTGCTTTCAGCAATAATCTGCCAAGTGTCGTCTTTAAAACGAGCCCAAACTTTGGTCTATATTCCAAAGCATTCTTGAATTACAGCCCTTTAAGTTTGGATAGTGCATTTTCATGCGTAATCTCAAAAAGGGGGGTGACAGTTAAGGGTTAATTTTTAGTTATTTCCCCCCAAAACAAGACAAAAACTTTTGCTTGTCTAGTAAATGCTTCTTAATGTAAGATTTATTAGATATTTGGACTGAAAACAAGACAAAAATACTAAGTAAGAAAAGCATTTTATGCAGTGTATAATAAATTGCATGGTATATAATAAATGTATAATATCTAACATAGCTCTCTTTAAAAAGAAAAACAAGGGATATATGCCATTTTTGGTGTAAAGTACATAAACAAACAAATAAATAAATAAAATTACAGTAATGGGACTATTTCCCTATTCATGGAAAGTGCCAGCAACACATTTTTGAGTAGGCTATTGGACTTTGTCCCTTTAAACTGTTAGACATTTATTTTCTAGTCTCCAGAAGTCGAATTAGTCTCTGTTTAAAGCAGCAAATGAAATGGTTGGATCACCACATGTATAATGCACAATGACTTCTGTGGACTTTACCTCAGAGTAACGCCTGGCGTTCAACGCCAGAAATAATGAAGCCTTTTCTTTCTAAACATACACGAATAACAGCGAGTAATGTCCTGTTTGAGACACTGACCTGTAGTGTAGTCCAGTTCATCGTGTGGTGGTGTTGAGCTGTCCATTCTTCAGGAACATGTTGAGCTCTGTGAGCTCGAGAGGAGCTCGCGTGAATGCGTCGGGGGCGGAAACATCACCTGTGCTACAGGTGAGCAGCGCGAGATTAAGCAGCCATTGCTGAAAGCGAAAAATACTGGTCTGACGGGATGCTTTTCTGGCTGAATGAGCTTTAATGATAGATGAGTCGCGGTTAAGCACCTAACCCTAAGCGCCCTGTAATGCTTTATAATAATATACACTGCTAATGATAATAAAAGAGATTATAGAAGCTTTTCTATTCAGCTATTGATATTCAGTTTTGCTTTTCTGAATCAAAATGAGTTTTCATGGATTTCAAAACAAAATGCACAGTTATATTTTCATATCTGTCTCAGTGACGCCATCATGAGGGCAACATTGATATCACATTTATCTGATCCTTCTGGAAAATGTGCTATTCACACAATTTCTCCCCTCACACTTCCTTCATTTGGAATAATGCCAATCTATTGGTTAGCAATACATCCTTATTTTTAAGGAATTGGTTTAACAGGGATATCAATCATCTTATGTTTGATAATTTACGAACAATTCATGCGAACCCACAGCACTGAAACTGCTTAATTAAAACGAGCTAAAGTAACACAATTGCTATACATTTTGTCCTACGTTAATTTGATTGTGTTCAATCCACTTAAATATAAGTCAAATTTCCTTAACCCGTTTGTGAATGATTTGTGTTGCATTAACTGAGGCGGGGCTTGTGAGTTCCCAGCATGCTTTGCATATGGCTAAATCAAGAGAGAGTAAATGCTGTTATTTTATTTTACATTATGCATTTTGCAGACGCTTTAATCCAAAGTGACTTACATTGCATTCAAGGTACACATTTTACATTTAAATGCATGTTTGAATTTTTGAATGTAATTTTTAAATGATATGTAAAAGTGTTATTTTATGTATTTTTCAGCAAGATGAGAAAGGGGGAGACTTGTTTGTGTTTAATATATAATATTATGTTGGAATTATCAGTATAATTTGAATAATTTACCGTTTGTGGAGAAGAGTGGAGCATTTGCGGACTGATACAGGTAATGTCATAACGGCTTTGCTAGCATTTATGATGCTAATGTGTGCTATTGCTAACTAAAAGTTTGTCAACTAGCTAGTGCAGTATTATAATTCAGTTGTGTAACATTAACATGTATGAAATTGAATGCCTGAATCATGCCAGGGAGCTGTATACAATTCACTTTGAGACTACAGGGTCACTTAAAATTAACTTTTTAACACAATTAAATAATGTAACTACAACATACACATTTCAGTGAGTTTCCCTGTCATTTGAAGGAATTTAATTCTGTTGTTAAAGCTATTTCTCCTACTCTGGTTCAGCTTGTTTGAAGTCATATTCAATATAACTCAACAATAATGATGAACCCAAAATTAATATTAAACGCTGTTGAAATTATTGATAAAAAAATGCAACAACAAACATATTTGTACTATTTTTCAAAAACTAAATAAAATAGCACCTTTTTTTGAACTCTATTATTGATAATATTAATCAGAAGGCCTGGTTGATCCCCTTTAAATATTGTATTAATAATAAAACTAAAGAAATGCATTTTCAATTTTGCATACCATCTTTAAATCATTCATTTCAAGATAAGAAGATTTATGCTCCTTTTGTAAAAGTGAGAAACAGCTGTTGACACATTTGTTTTTCGAATGTAAAATTATCCAATTATAAGTTTTTTGGAGGGATTTGGCAGATTTTATCTTTAATTTAGTGAGGATTAATTATTATTTTACATTAAAGGATATTGTTGTATATTATGAACACATGTTATCAAAGATCTTGAATACATTGTTAATCTATTTATATTGCTGGCAAAATTTTATATACATAAACAAAAATATGTAAATTCATCCCCACTTGACTTGAAGGTGTTTATAGTGGAATTTGACTTTGAAATTGTTAAAAAAAATAATAAGTCATTATTATCATTTCCGGATCCCCAGCTAAAAATTAATGCCACACATTGATGTCACTGTATGTTATGCTATGTTTGTTACCTGTTCCTTCTTCAACAATAGTAATAATAATAATAATAATAATAAAACATTTATCTGATGCCTCCAGACACTCTATCAATATTCTGTAAATCAGCGTAATTTTTTTGGTGTATGCTGAACTTCTGAAAAAAAGAAGAAACGGTACATAAAGGGATATGCATAAAAATGTCAAAAGTGCAATGATAACACCCCTTACAGAAAAAAAAACAATACCACAGTAACCTCAGTTTCCGCCAACCTGACAGTCGCAGTCATAAAAATGACAGAAAGATGAATTATAGTAGGGCAAATGCTTTAGGGAAAGGAAAGTGATAAGCACAACTGGCATTAGGAAAAGAAAGCACACTACATTCATGAAAAGGAAAGAGTATATCATAAACATAGTGCTGTCAAAGGAGCGGGTGGAAATTTTCTTGCTCTCGTTCCGCATGTGACGTCATCACGTGTAGGAGTCGGGGGAAATTTCAACCTGTGACCACGGAGACCGAACCCGAGTTCTGATTGGTCGACGCTGGGCGGGGTCTATGCAAACGCTCATATGAGAAGAGAACCCTAATGTGAGAATCAGTTTACAGGACAGAGAGCATCAGGATGTCTGCAGCAAATACTTCTGGTAAGCCTAAGCTCTTCTTCTATTACACTGTGCCACATTAGGCCTATTATCAGGGAGAACAGATGTATTTGAGTCGAATCATTTAAATTGCGATTCTAATGTAATGTATTAGAGCTGGATCTGGAGCTGGGAGACCTGCTGCAGGAGTTTAATGATGTTGTGAAGGAGTTGAGCTCTGAACACATGAAGAGACACACAGGAGTGAGCGATGGAGACGACTCGGACTACTGTAAGTACACTAGCTGGGCAGCTTCATCTACAGTACACACAGAGAGAAAGAGGCCTTTTCAAACACAGTTGCCTCATAGTCACTGCTATGCAAATTATTTCTTTAAATAAAATCTTTATAGTAAGAAAAAAGCCTTGTAATGCATTATACAAGCATTCATAATGTGCGTTATATCTTTTCATATGTCACTTTAACCAGGTTAAAAGGCATGCAGATTCTTGTGTCATTATACTTTCCTCAGGTCTGTTCAATGGATAGATAACAGTGGTTACAATCATTCATGGAACCATTATAAGGTGCATTATTAAAATACCTTTATAATGCATTGTGCATAAAGGCTTAACTTAATGCCTTTTCTTGGAAAACTTCAAATACAGTTCTCTATTATCAGTCACTGCCATGCAAATCATTTTCATAACTTTTTTTTTCTTAATGCATTATAAAGGCATTCATAATGTACGTTATATTGCATAATATCTTTTCATATGTAGGGGAGAGCGGTGGACAACCAAACACTTTTTGTCTCAGTTTGTGTAAATCCACTTGGGTTTCAGAGTATTTATGTTTTCCCACATTAATTTCTCACATGTCTAGAACAATGTGGTTTTGTTTCATTAATACAGTTTATACTTTTTTCTTGATTTCACCTGAAAGAATGGAAGTGCAATGTGACAACGTACATTATAACTTGAGCAAATGACAGCTGATATAATTAAAATATACAAGACAAACTTGAAAAAAAAAAAATTGTCAATAAAATACAATTATCAACTTTTTAAAATAAAATAAGGGCATTTTTTAATAATGAAAAATTTCAACTTCTATTCAAATTTGACATTGAAGGGGTGCCTACAACATATTAATAACTATAGTTGCCGCACATTCAAATATGAATTTCAAGAAAAAAAAGAAAATAAAAAAAACTGGGGGAAATAAATGCAGAACAAGAAACACATTTTTGAGTTGACAACAAACGCAGATCAAAACACTGCAGCATAGTTTCTGAACCTTGACTCTTAGACTTTATTCACCTTTTTCTCATGGTTTCTCAAAATAATTGATAAAACTATAGAATATAATATCATATTTTTCTAATAGGGGCTCATTGTGACAACATGCCCCGCCTGCTCAACTGGGATTAACCCCGGCTCGTGTCTTCTGCTGTTAGATCAGCATTAAAGAACCATCTCAACAGTTAAATAACAGATATAAGATTAAAATAATATCACTGTGCTCATTTTAAATAAACACAAAAAACAGAGAGGAAAAATGAATTTAGCCTTTAACTGTCACCCCCCTTTTTGAGAATAATGAAAATGCACTATCCAAACTTAAAGGGCTGTAATTCAAGAATGCTTTGGAATACAGACGACACTCTGCAGATTGCTGAAGTGAAAGCAATTCAAAATATGAAAGTATGAAAAAGTTAAATTTACTGTAAATGAAAAATACTGTACTAAATATTTTTTATTTCATATAAAATATATATTTTACAAAAAATAATTTACTCTAAAATTACTATCAAATCAAAGCCATATGTATAACCAATTTGTGTTCCAAATTTGAAGTTGATATCACAAAAATTGAAGTCCCCATGAGATTGTGTTTAGGTGCTGTACCAAAAACAGCCACCGGGTGTCATTCAAATTCCATTGATTGTTTTTTATATGCATTTTCCTATAAATTTCTGTCCAAATATCACTTCCATCACAAAACAGTCACCAAATATGGACCCTTGAGACTCAGACCTTTCCGACAATATGTGTTTTGTCAAGATTGGAAAACATTTTGAATATAAAGTAGTTAAAATAATTGTTGTAATATGACACCGCCCACTAGGGGAGGAGCCCGCTAGAATAATTTAGAGTAACGTTTCCATGGTAACACAATGTCCGATTTCAAAACGGTTTTCACAGGATGAATTTTGAGTTTGTAAGCTTTTAAATGATACCTAATTTATGATAATTACTTAAATATATGATACGAAAAAAAGGTGATAAAAAAAAGCACCAGGCGTCCCACCTGTGTAATGTTGGCACATTTTTTCTGTATGTTGATATGGCAACTAGTAAATACACTAAGTTTGGTCATCCTAGCACGCGTGTAAAGTGTTAAACCATGTGTGTTACAACTAACCCCGTGTTAGGTTGTGCCCCGCGCTCCCCTAGTTGTAATTAAGTTTGTTCACTGAATAGATAAGTGTTATAATGTATTATAACTGTGGTTACACTGATTGGTGTGATCAAACTACACTGTTCATAAAGGCTTAGCCAAACCCTTTCTAGTACAAAGGATAAAAGGATTTTCTGCTTTTATCAAACACACACCCATGTTTACTTATCTACACGAGGCCAAAGGATTGCTTTAATAGCTAACTATAGCGTTAACCATAAAAACCTTCTTGAACTTTTGAACAGAACATTGTTATATTTAGCTCACGTCTGTGGCTGTGCTTATTCATATCGATCCTCACAAATGTAAAAGAACACATAGGCTATATTCAACTGATCCTTTCTTCTCCTTCTGAGCCAAAATGTGAATGTTATCTCCTCCAAGACCTTTAAAGCTACCACCACCAAACTCAGATGGTTCTGACTCGGTTTGCTGCATCTTTTCAAGCTGATCTGACTTATGGTTTTCCTATAAATTAAGATTATAAATCATAAATGTCCCATGAGGGGGTCAAAACTTTAATATACCAACTCTAGTAGAGTATTTAAGCTTCATCCGCTATGTATTTATCACTAGCAAAGCATAGCAACCAGCTTTGGACATGCTGTCAGTGTACTAAAACATGCTAGCAACATGCTAATTCATGCTAAAATATATTAACAACATGTCAAAACATGCTAAACATACAAATTCATGTTAACATCATGCTAGCGTCATGCTAAGTCATGCTAGCAGCATATTAATTAATGTTAACAACATGTTAAAACATCTTAACAACATGGTAATAGCAAATTCATGTTAAAATGTTCAAGCTAAATGTCAATCATGTAAGCAATATGCTAATGCATGTTAAAAATGCTAACAACTTGTTAAAACATGCTAGAAACATGTTAAATCATGCTAACAACATGCTAATTCATGATAGCATGTAAAACATGTTAGCAAAATGCTAAATAATGCTAGCAGTGTGTTAAATCATGCTAACAACATGACAAAACATGTTAACAAACGTGTCAATTAATGTTAAAACATGTTAACATGTTAAATCATGTTACAACATGCTAATTGAAGCTAGCAAAACATGTTAAATCATGCTAGCAACATGCAAATTCATGCTTGCAGTGTGTTAAAACATGCTTGCATCATGGTAATTCATGCTAAATCATTCTAGCAACATGAAAAAAACATGCTAATTCATTAATTAATGTTAAATCATGCTAACAACATGCTAATTCATGATAACATGTAAAACGTTAGCAAAATGCTCAATAATGCTAGCAGTGTGTTAAATAATGCTAACAACATGACAAAACATGTTAACAAACTTGTCAATTAATGTTAAAACATGTTAACATGTTAAATCATGTTACAACATCCAAATTAATGGTAACATCATCTTAAAACGTGTTAACAACATGCTAATTAATGTAAAAAAAATGCTAGCTAAATGTTAAAACATGTTAACATGCTAATTCATTTAAAAATGATAGCTAAATGTTAAATCATGTTAGCAACAGGCTAAAACATCTAAGAAACATACTAAATCATGTCAGCAACATGTTTATTTATACTAACAACATGTTAAAACATGTTAACAACATACTAATTGAAGCTAGCAAAACATGTTAAATCATGCTAGCAACATGCAAATTCATGCTAGCAGTGTGCTAAAACATGCTTGCATCATGGTAATTCATGCTAAATCATTCTAGCAACATGCTAATTCATGATAACATGTAAAACATGTTAGCAAAATGCTAAACCCTTACGAAAATTAACCATGGTTTTATTGTAGTAAAATGTAGTAACCATGTTTTTTTGGCTAATTGAATACCATTTATATAACTACAGTTTTACCACAAATACCATGGTTAAACTGCGGTTAGAGAAGAAAAACCATGGTTAATTTGCGGTTACCATGGTTTAATACAATAACCATGGTTTTTTGGTTTTATTTGTAGTAAACCATGGTTTATTTTCGCAAGGGAATAATGCTAGCAGTGTGTTAAATCATGCTAACAAAATGACAAAACATGTTAACAAACTTGTTATTTAATGTTAAAACATGTTAACAACATGTTAAATCATGTTACAACATCGAAATTAATGGTAACATCATCTTAAAACGTGTTAACAACATGCTAATTAATGTAAAAAAAATGCTAGCTAAATGTTAAAACATGTTAACATGCTAATTCATTTAAAAATGATAGCTAAATGTTAAATCATGTTAGCAACAGGCTAAAACATCTAAGAAACATACTAAATCATGTGAGCAACATGTTTATTTATACTAATAACATGTTAAAACATGTTAACAACATGCTAATTGAAGCTAGCAGTGTGTTAAAACATGCTTGCATCATGGTAATTCATGCTAGCAGTGTGTTAAAACATGCTTGCATCATGGTAATTCATGCTAAAACATGCTAGCAATGTGATAAATCATGCTAGAAATGTGTGTGTTTCCTCGCGGTCCCAAACTTCAATTTCAACAATTAAATTCAAACTTTAAGCTTGTCAGAGTTTTTTCAAACCTTCAGACGAGGCTTTTTCAAGCCAGCTTCGTCTGGTTAACCCTTGTGCTACTCAACCACCCTTGCATCCACATGAACGAGGCACACATGAACCCTTTCGTGTGTTTTCAGGTAGTGAGGCTTCGCTGGTCAACAGTTTGAATGCCAGTCAAGAGGAGCTCAACATCACAAGCATGAGCGCGGAACCAAAAGGTATTCACATTACAGCGTTTTACTAGTGCAATTCTAATTGTGTTGTATTATTATATTTATTATAAGGGCATTGCATTTAGTGGGGACACACGTCCCTACCAATATCCAGCAATAACTGTCATCTAACAATTACAATATATTATATATATATTATATACAATATATACAGTACCAGTCAAAAGTTACAATAATAATACAACAACATAAGAATTGCTCTTGTGAAACGCATGCATATTTCCAACATTTATTAAACCTTTAGTCAATACAAACCCCACTCAATGAACGGAGTGAAAACAAAGTGAGTGTTTAAAGTGCAGACGCATCTTCTTTACTTTCTGCTGTTAGACTGAATGCAAACTGTTTGCTGAAATATCCACCATATAAACAATAGCAGTGAAATAAGAGCGTTTATGAAATAACTGCATTTATGTCTCCACCAATGTCAAATTCAAACCTATGCCCGCTTGGTTTATTAAAACCATTTGAATATGTGGCATTTTATCATGCATAAGGAATTTCAGCCCCTCTGTTGTTTCGCCTTACGTAATCCAGAGAGTCGCATTTCTTTCTGGCTGGAAATTTCTTTCCACAGGAAATGCCATTTCCACGGAGTCGTGAGCGCTCTCACGCCGCTCTCTCTCTCTCTCTGCTCTTTACAGCCAGGCTCGGGGACACCAGCGACCTTCAGAGCTTCATTGATAACCTGGACAGAGAGCTTGCAGGTACAAACACAGTTTGCTCAGGTTATATTACAACTGAAAATGCAACTCAGTCACTCTTTAGAAGAAAAGGTTCCATATAGAATCTCAAAGGGTTCGTTTCACTTTTACTTAGTTAATTTTTTATTTTAGTTACATTTTCTGAAAGCTCATAAACATACTTTATCACTAGAAAAAAATCTAACCAGTCTGACCAGTTAAAGTTTAAAGGTCCCGTTCTTCGTGATCCCACTGTTCAAACTTTAGTTAGTGTGTAATGTTGCTGTTAGAGCATAAATAATACCTGTAAAATGATAAAGCTCAAAGTTCAATGCCAAGCGAGATATTTTATTTAACAGAAGTTCCCTTTCAAAGCCTACAGCGAACGGCCGGCTTGGACTACATCCTGGTACTTCCTTCATAAATGACGTCAGTAGAACAGACTAACCTCCGTCCACAAGAATACGCAAAAAAGGGGGCGTGGTCTTGTTGCTGTCCCACGTGGAGAAGAGGACGTGTCGCGTGGAGAAAAGGAAGTGTTGCGTTTGAGTGTGTTTGTCGCCATGTCGTCGAGACGCTGTTATTTTCATCCCGGAGTCAAATCACCTTTGTTTGGCTTTCCCAGGGACGCTGTAGAGATCATTGAGCGCATACATCTCCCGTTAAGAGGCGTGACCTTTCCACGTGCGCTAAGCTGCGGTCAAATCACAACACGGGAACCGCTGGCACAATCAGAACTCGTTCCGTATTTCTGAAGGAGGAACTTCATAGAACAAGGAACTCATCAGCCGTTTTTAGGACAGTGAAAACAGCGGTGTACAGATGAGTAAATTGTGTGAAAAATACTGATTTTTTTTACACGCGAAACATGAACACATGTTATATTGCACACTGTAAACACAATCAAAGCTTCAAAAAACCACGAAGAACGGGACCTTTAAGATTTTTTTTCTCCTTCCATAGAACTTTTTTTGGTTCTTTAGAATCGAGTCAAGAACCCCAGGGTTCTATATAGAACCTCATTGGACCTTTTCCCACCAAAAGTGTATCTTTTGAAAGCATGATAAATGCATACAAATATTGGTAGAATCAGAATTACACTCCCAGTGATCGTGTGCCCACATTTTTCTGAATGGTTTCATGCATATAGTCATGTTAATAGTGTCCTATGTGAACATGTTCTGCATTTATTTTCCCAAGTTTTTTTTCTTTTTTTTCTTGAAATTCATATTTGAATGTGCGGCAACTATAGTTATTAATATGTTGTAGGCACCCCTTCCCTGCATCTAACTCAAGATAACTGCTTTCATCAGATCAATCTTTATTCATAAACAAATGTATTATGTATAAAGGTCGAAGAACATTCGATGCAAACTCAAAAAAGCTGCATCTATCTTATAATCTTTTGAATATAAAAACACAACAAACAACAAATATCTTAAAAAAACAATAAAAGTCTTAAAGTAGTGGAATATAGTGCAGAATAAAGCCATTAAGTTGCCCCAACAGGGCATTCTGTATCAAAAAGTTAAATGAAAATAAATAAATAGATTGACGAAAAAATTACATATAACAACAAAACAAAACAAACAAACAAAAAATAGTCCCATACTATTCGATGGCTGACTGTAGTAGGTGATTTCATATAATAATGTAAATGTAAACCCATTACTGGAATCATAAGCTACTAGTCATAAGAAGAATTAGGGTCCTTGACCGATTAGAATGAAACGCATCCAAACTGGATGAAGGGTCCTCAATATTTTGGCCCTTACAAGACATGATATCATACAATATTATATTTCCCCCTATCGAATTAAGGTCTACTGTACAGTAGAGATGTCAGTTAAAGTGTTAAGTTATGTTTTAGGTGGGATATTATGAAAGCGAAAAGCACTAAACAAGACCAAAAATCTTGATTTATTAACCTGTTAACACAGTATACCCCATTTCCCCATTATATATGTACTTACAAGTCATTTGCCCACCGGCAGCTATAGTTGCCACTTGGACTTTTGTAGATACATATATACAGTATGTCAACAAAAAATACGTATTAGTAACATGAAAATGGCCTTTCTCTGGGAGGGTTTGCCTTCGCTATGCTTCCTGGAAGTAGGGGTAGGAAGCTGGCAGCCTCATGTGACAGGAAGGAAGTTAATACCTTTTTTTTCCCTCTTGAAATCCTTTATTTGGTTGTTTGCTTGCATGACATTAAGATATAAAACATGGATAATATCTAAAAATTAGTGGTGGGCATAGATAATTTTTTTTAATCTAGATGAATCTAGATTAAAATGGCTCATTTGAATTCTGTCGAAGGCATTCAGAATATGTGTGCTCGTAAGTGATCATTTGTCTTTTTGTAGTTTGAATAATAAATAACTTCTGTCCCTTTAAGACCTGACGCACGCATATCCAAACACTGTTCCTGTGAGCTAGTTACGACTGTGTTTACGTTAAAACTCACCAAGATGGGCATTGAGACATTTTTGAGTGTATTTGACCGTTAATAAGCTGGAAAAAGGAGCTCATTTTTGCACATGTATGACAGAGGTGGCTTTATTACAGTATGTGTGTGTGCGCTTCAGATGCGAGCGCGAAATCTGCGGGAATTAGTAGAATTAACGTTATGAGCAACCCTGCGCGAAATTCAGACCGGTCACACCAATACTAACAAACGTCCAGCAGAACACGCGTTCGCAATGTTCAGAGGATTAAACGACTGGATGAGAGGAGGCGGTGCGGGTCACTCGCTGTCGGTCGGAGAGGAGAGAGCAGCTGATACCGATACTGTAGAAAATGAGTATTGTATCGTTTCAGATATTTCAGTATCGATACATAGCGAAATATGGATATTTTTGACAACACTAGTAGGAATACACACAGGTTCGAAGACTCGTTCTCTCGCCCCCTACAGTGCAATTCGGCTAGGTGTACATCCACGCTAAAATATCCAGGGGAAAGTCATCATAGCTTGCGTAGAACAGACCCAGCTCCCAACCCAACTTTGAGAATAGATTAACGGCGATATTTTTTTTATCACCCAATAAGAGTCTCACGTTAACGCCGATAACAGCCCACCAATACTAAAAATACTTACAGAAGGAAAATGACAACTATAGACTGCGGCCACTTTAGTTGCCGGTGGGCTTAAAACAAGTTCAAAAAGTACAATTATTAAGTTAATAAATAATAAAAGTTATGTGGAATTGGAATTGTCAACTTCACATAACTTAATTTAATAAAGTTTATTACTTTATTATTTTAAGGCAACGGTGTAACGTAGTTTGTTCGTATGGGAAGAAGGAGGCGGGAACCGGCGAACATTCAACAAGTTTAATAAAACAAATGAACACAAAATGAAAGTAAAAGCGGCAGCCCCTCGTGGATGACTGCCGCGCACACACACATAACAAAACGTAAATAAAACACAATGCAAAATCCCAGGCCTGGTCCTCTCTCCTCCTCCACTGGAGTCGCTCGTCCTTATATGCCTCCGTGCTCCCTCATGAGAGGACTCGAGACCGGTGTGCCGCGCAGGTGACGTTCATCCTCAATCACGCACACCGATCTCGCTCGCTCCTCCCATGTCTCTCGCTCGTCCACCTCGCCACATACCCCCAACACCCCTCGTAGGCCGGGGAGTACCCCACGTCTACGCCTACTCCCCCCCCCGGGGAGCCCAATCTCTCTGCGTCCGGGAGAGAACGGGAGACGGAGACCCCCAGAGCGACCAGACGAGAGAGTGAAGAGAGGAGAAAAAAATTAGTCCGGTTCCCTGACACACTGCCGCTCGGTCCTCAGCCCGCCGAGAGGCTTTTCCTCGCGGTGCCATGCGATGGCACTGGACGCTCGGTGGACGGCTCGATCCTCCTCCGCCCCCTGGCGGCCGGCGGTGACTCCTCCTGTCGAGGGCAGCCGGCAGCGAGTCCCGCGCGCTCCCTGCTCCTCCCCTACATGGCGGATGGACGGCAGCCACCCCACCTCGACCCAGGGGCACGGCAGCGAGCTCTCCGCCCCACCGATCTTCATCCGCTCCAGCACCTCAGGCAGTAAAAGCGTAAAGCGGTAAAAAGTAAAAGTAAAAGCGGCAGCCCCTCGTGGATGACTGCCGTGCACACACACATAACAAAACGTAAACAAAACATAAATTATAATCCAGGCCTGGTCCTCTCTCCTCCTCCACTGGAGTCGCTCGTCCTTATATGCCTCCGTGCTCCCTCATGAGAGGACTCGAGACCGGTGTGCCTCGCAGGTGACGTTCATCCTCAATCACGCACACCGATCTCACTCGCTCCTCCCATGTCTCTCGCTCGTCCACCTCGCCACAAACGGGTTTGCTCACTTTTTGAGTTAAGTCAACTTTTTATAATCAGAATGTAGAATTGTATTAACCTAGATCAAAACACCCACAGTACAGTCAAACCAAAATGTATCCAGACACCTTCAACATTTCTCACATTATCACTATAGTTTAGAAAATGGTGATAAAATATGACAAGAACTCAGAGTTAAACTGTCAGAGCAAATTCATCTTGATAATGTCAGATAACTTTGATAGAAAGGGATGCAATGGATTACAATCAGCCAATCAGCTGTTCAATTTAAGGGTATTCACACCAGGAAAGTCCGCTAGTTTGAATAAATTGTTGGGTATATGCCACAGTTGACTTTATTTTGCTATCCTCACTTATATAAATGAACTATAGTGTCCTGCACACACTAGTAAACATTATATCTGCTGTCTGGATAATGTTTGGTTTTACTGTACATACACTGATTAGTGCACAATTACCATCGCACACCTGTAGGTAATAGATAGGTGCGTAGGACAAAGGATAACCAAATCCAAAAATCTCGACAAATAAAGGGAAATCCCACACACTACCTGTACTTGCAAAAAATATGAAAACTTTTTATTAGCAACGACTGTACATACACTGATTAGTGCACAATTACCATCGCACACCTGTAGGTAATAGATAGGTGCATAGGACAAAGGATAACCAAATCCAAAAATCTCAACAAATAAAGAGAAATCCCGCACACTACCAGTACTTGCAAAAAAATATGAAAAATTTTTATTAGCAACGACTGTACATACACTGTAAATGAAATACAATCAACTTGGATGTTTAAGTAAAAAAAAAAGTGCCTATTTGAGCATTTTATCTGGCGTTTTCGGAGTTGTGAGATCCAGGCGATCAGTGACATTCCGCGCTCGTTTACCCGGCGAGACCCGCCTTTCCTCGGCTAGTCCTTCTCACTTTTGCCGCTGGCTCTGGCTCTTTTTTTCTGCTCCAGTCTCGTTGTGAAATGGCTGACATAGATTTTGTTGAGAGGGTAACTCACTTTCTTCCAAGCAAGATCCTTTTAATTCCTGTTCCTGTAGTGATAGGATGATGTATCACACAGCTCCGGGTATCCACATACGGCCACGATTATCTTGTCCTCCATTGTTGTTCGGATTTCTGCCTCCGCTTGTAAATGCGACACTACTAGAGCAAGCTCGTGATTGGTTAACGCAGCACGAAATATCCGCCAAAGTTCAGATTTTTCAACTTGAGCGTTCAAAAAGCGAATTTCTCGTCATTCATGCCGCCTCATTCGCGCGAATGCCATTTCGTATCTTTGCATTGACTTAACATGTAAATCACTCGAGCGAATCGCGTCCGGTGTGAACGCACCATAAGGCTTTATATAATGTAAACAAATTAGTTATAACCCCCCCCCCCCTCCCACAGTCGTCATGAAGGCCAAAATTAGCCGTATAGACCAAAACCACAATGTGTCCCAGACTGTAAACATGTTTTTTTTCCTGCTGTAAAGTTGGGCATTTTAACATGAGCTCAATGAGATTCTGTCTGTAGTGGCCAGTCGATGAATTGCAGTTTAAGTCACTTTCGTATTGACTTCAAGAGAAGCTTGAAGGTTGCCGCTTGGCATTAACAAACTTCAAATCTCAAGGGGACTATAGAGTTACTATAGAATTTTCATGCGTCTCTGCCATATAACTGGATATGTCACCTATTAGTAGATAATGGCATTACACACCAACACCCATTATCTTGTTCTCACATTGTACTCAGTGATAGACCTGCAATCTATTATAACACCAGCCTTGACAAGTACAAGTCAAATATCCATCAGTGTGATAATGCCTGAATTACTAACAAAAGGCCAGTGGTTTAGTAGTGCTCCGCTCTCAGTGGAGTGGCAGTCGTGAATCATAACTCCCCAGACTGTAAACCCACCTCACTCCCCTGATCTTATCTGCCTGACAGAGATGTGAGCTGACGGGACACACCTGAGGAATCTCTGCTTCCACACCAGGACATCAGGCTGGAGAAGAGCAGCTCCGAGGCTTCTTTCCCCCGGCTCGGAGGAAACAGAGCTCACATCCAAGTTTCTCAGATGTTTTACTTTTTATAAATAATTACATATTTTTATATGAAAAGCACAATTTCTTTTAAGTTATGAAGATTTGTTGAAACATGGCTATTTTTTTTTAACTTTTTTATATAATGATTGTAAAAATATCAGTGTTACTATGTTTAACATAATGTGTACTTTTAAATTTACCTTGTAAAGAATTTTTTTAAATAATAAAGGTTTTTGCATTCAAATCTATTAATGGTTTATATATATTGTTTTCTTATATCAGGAAATAAAAATATTGGTTACACTTTATTTTATAGTGTCATTGTTACACATGTAGGTACTAAAGTAATAACTTTAATAAATTATGCATAATTATATGCAACTAACCCTAAACGTAACCTAACCCTATAGTAAGTACACGTAGTTAATTCCTTTTGGTGTTTTTTAAAATTATTTTTTGTTAAAATAGTTTTATTTTCTGTTTGTTTTAGTTTTTTTTTGTACATTTGGACCTTGAGTCATATATGATGATGATGATGCTGTAACAAAGACGCCTTAAAATAAAGTGTAACCCTTTATTTGAAGGTGTCCGTGTTATAGTATCATTATATATTTAAGCACTGAGTTATAATAATTAACTACATGTACTTACTATAGGGTTAGGGTTGAGACTAGGGTTTGGTTTAGGGTCAGTTACAGTTGCATCATTTATAGTAATTACTACAGTCTTACACGTAGGACACTGTAAAATAAAGTGTTAACAAAGTATTATATGTAGGGAATAACTACATCCTCATTATTTAGGGTTAATTTGGCATATCTGACAAAAGAAAGCGCTTAATTGTCATGTAAATCAAGTCGTTATGCAAATGTACGGTGAAATATGACCTGGACAAGTTTTGTGAGATTCACCGAATAAACAATAATTGACATAACTTTATGACACATTGATACAAATTTCACGGTTCAATTCGATTTTGATTCACAAGCTTGTGATTCGATTCCGATTCAATATCGATTAATTAGGATATATATGGCAAATTTCCTCAAAGAATGCTAATGCTGTAAACATACCCCAGTTGATACATCTCGTACATTTAAATTGCAATAACAACGTTATAATAATACATTTTTAATGACTTAACACTTAAACGGTGGCTGTCATACAAGAACAGGTTAAGTAAAAATACAATGATTATGCAATATAGTGCATACATTCAGCAAAATACTCAACACTGTAAAAAAAACGTTGTAAAACTGTAAACGAGTACAATCAACTTGGATATTTAAGTAATTTCAACTTAAATTACATTAAAACTCACTTAAAATTGAGTTGAGTGTTGTGTAACTTATAAAAAAAGTTGAAAATGGCTTATTTTGATGAGTTGTATGACTTTGATGAGCAATGTAAAATCATACTGTATGTTGTTGTAACTTATTGATCATATACATTTTACAGTGTAGAGTTAATTTTTCTTTCTGACTTACGAGTTTTGATTGACTTTCCGGAGGTAAATGTAATTACGTTATTGTTCTCAAGCTGTTTCGTGACGTCTTTCTGCGGATGAAACACTGAAGCGATTACATGAGACATGATTAATTTCAGTGAGTTGTCCTGTATCTTTCAACATACCTTCTGATGTTAATTCATATTTATTTGCTGATGTAACTGGTAGTAGTAATCGGTTCACGTGCCGCTTGAACTGAGACTACACATTAAAGAGCGCCAAAACGGTATTTATTGCTTGAATTTCATAAAAAAATTGAAGAAAGCGGACATTTTGTTTCATATCATAAGTAACAAAGCACAAAGATTATTGCTTACACTTGTTTCATAGCCTGGCTCCGCCCTCCTACTTCCGCTCAGTTTTCATTTTCCTCCAGTGCTCCGTCTGGGATTGCGGTATATTCTCAGGTTTTCTCCAGTCAAATTTTAACCGGTCCAATCAGCGAACAGAGGGAGTGGCTGAGAACGATGACATTGATGTCGTGCGGTAGTTTGAGATGACATGCGTCACGACCAAACGTTAGCTATTGGTTATGGCAGATCCAGAGTGGCTCTGGGCAGATCCAATAATTTTAAACTTCAACAGAGTTCCTGCCTTCAAGGAAGGTAATGCTTGTCAATGGAGAGTGGCCAGACTCTCTGTACAAATGAAATGTACGAGAGTCTGGTAGGACCAGGTTACTTGTTTCACGCATTAAAGGTCCCGTTCTTCGTGTTTTTTTGAAGCTTTGATTGTGTTTACAGTGTGCAATATAACGTGTTCATCTTTCGCGTGTAAAAAAACACAGTATTTTTCACACATTTTACTCATCTGTACACCGCTGTTTTCACTCTCCTAAAAACGGCTGATGAGTTCCTTGTTCTATGAAGTCCCTCCTTCAGAAATACTTAACGAGTTCTGATTGTGCCAGCGGTTCCCATGTTGTGATTTGACCGCAGCTTAGCGAACGTGGCACAGTTCCTGTGTTGTGATTCGACAGCAGCTTAGCGCATGTAACTTGCACGGAAAGGTCACGCCTCTTAACGGGAGATGTATGCGCTTAATGATTTTTACAGCGTCCCTGGGAAAGCCAAACAAAGGTGATTTGACTCCGGGATGAAAATAACAGCGTCTCGACGACATGGCGACAAACACAGTCAAACACAACACTTCCTTTTCTCCACGCAACACTTCTTCTTCTCCACGTGGGACAGCAACAAGACCACGCCCCCTTTTTCGCGTATTCTTGTGGGCGGAGGTTAGTCTGTTCTACTGTTCTACTGACGTCATTTATGAAGGAAGTACCAGGATGTAGTCCAAGCCAGCCGTTCGCTGTAGGCTTTGAAAGGGAACTTCTGTTAAATAAAATATCTCGCTTGGCATTGAACTTTGAGCTTTATAATTTTACAGGTATTATTTATGCTCTAACAGCAACATTACACACTAACTAAAGTTTGAACAGTGGGATCACGAAGAACGGGACCTTTAACTGAATTCTTTCATGCATTAGCGATTCTTGGGATTTAAGAATTGATATCCGGTATTCAAATTGAAAATCGATTATAATCGAGAAATCTGTTATTTTCGCCCAGCCCTACTATAAACCCTAACATAAAGTTCTTGAGCCTGTGCTGTATTTCACATGCATTACAGTTAGGGATGCACCGATACCGATACCAGTACTCGGGTGTCGGTCCGATACTGTTGTCAAGTACTCGTAAAACTACCCCGATACAACAGCACCCGATACCACTTTTTCTTCGGATGCGGAGCCGCGCGGAAAGTTACATAATTAGGCGTGCACACTGCGGCGCCAAGTGCAAAGGGGTCTCGCGCTCTCAAAGCGCACGACTGCCATAGTATGGCGTCATTTTTGCAGCGCGCTATTGCGGACGTGGCGAGTATAAACCCAGCTTAACCACTCGTGAGGCAGATACCGCTCGGTAGTGACTGCCGAAAGTGAAAGGCTGTTTAGTAGGGATGTGCGCAATGACTAGCCTAACCCTGGTAGTATAACAAGACTAAGCAAGCTTAATTGTTATACTAGTTTGACATGACATGGAAGAAAATGGAAAAGTTTTGTGTAAGCTTTCAAAATCCTCCTTCACCCGAGTGGAGATTTATCTGAAGCCTCCGTGAGCACCAGAGAGAACCAACGCATGCAAAACCTGAGGTAAAATTAAATGATTTTGTTTTGCTGCAGATATACACTTTTCAAAATAATATATTAATTTCAAGATATAACATTAACACGACAGTAATTTAAACATAGCCTTTGTAAAAATATATATTTAAAGGTCCCGTTCTTCGTGTTTTTTTTGAAGATTTGATTGTGTTTACAGTGTGCAATATAACATGTGTTCATGTTTCGTTATTTTTAACACAATTTTTAACACAATTTAATCTGTATACCGCTGTTTTCACTGTCCTAAAAACGGCTGATGACTTCCTTTATTCTATGAAGTCCCTCCTTCAGAAATACGTAACGAGTTCTGATTGTGCCAGCGGTTCCTGTGTTGTGATTCGACAGCAGCTTAGCGCATGTGGAAAGGTCACGCCTCTTAACGGGAGATATATGCGTGTAATGATCTCTACAGCGTCCCTGGGAAAGCCAAACAAAGGTGATTTGACTCCGGGTTGAAAATAACAGCGTCTCGACGACATGGCGACAAACACACTCAAACGCAACACGTCCTCTTCTCCACGTGGGACAGCAACAAGACCACGCCCCCTTTTTTCGCGTATTCTTGTGGGCGGAGGTTAGTCTGTTCTACTGTTCTACTGACGTCATTTATGAAGGAAGTACCAGGATGTAGTCCAAGCCGGCCGTTCGCTGTAGGCTTTGAAAGGGAACTTCTGTTAAATAAAATATCTCGCTTGGCATTGAACTTTGAGCTTTATAATTTTACAGGTATTATTTATGCTCTAACAGCAACATTACACACTAACTAAAGTTTGAACAATGGGATCACGAAGAACGGGACCTTTAAAGCTAAACCTTAAATGTGCCCAAAAAATGTAAACGACTAGTATTTTCAAAGTCGTCTTGCAGCAGCACTAACGTTTAATCGACTAGTTTCGCACATCCCTAGCTCAGTGTCACACATTGTAGATTAAAACAGAAACAGGCTCATAGCTGATAATGCAGAGAAGCTTCTTTTCATCTCCAAAAAGGGCTGTATGGTTATGATAACATAATAATAATTTAATTCAGTGGTTCTGCTACTATGTTGAGTGGTGCTGGAATCCACTGAATGTTACAGGTTACATTTCTGTGAAATGGGCAGCAGTGCCATGTTTGTCTAGGAAGTTGAATGTTAAAATGTCAGCAACAGCATCAATTTGTGTATTTACTTTGTTACAGTCAGAAAGTGAAAAACATCTGATGAAAATAAAACATTGTTAGAAGAACTGTAATGGTATTAAGCAGAGGTGGACAAAGTACACAACTCCATTACTTGAGTAAAAGTAAAAATAATATTGGTTAAATATTACAAGTGAAAGTTGTAAAGATAGACTTTTACTTAAGTAAAAGTACAGAAGTACTTGCTTTTAAAAGTACTTAAGTATCAAAAGTAAAACTAAACGCATTATTTTATTATTGTTGCATTGTTGTATGAATGCACGCTGTTCCATCATGGTGGTATAAGCCAGTCATGCTCCATCTGACATGCTAGCATATCTTGAACTCATTTAAATACTTGTTTAAAAGTTACAAAGCTCTTATCAAAGTCAAAATCATACTAGAAAAGAAAGGTTTCTACATTGTGTTTATTTGACAGGATTATGTAAAAACATATTTCTGAAAGGACTTCAGTTAACATTATTAGCCCAACTACGCTTTTGCAAGCTAACTAACATCATTGTCGAACGTTACCTATGCGTTAGCGCTCTATCCACAAGGCTATGGCAACTTGGCGGGTAAATCTATAAACGCACTGCGTCTGGGAACTGCCGCCTTCTATTTTGCCATCAATTGATTGGTGTTAAAAAATACTTGGAATCATTGAACTTCATGTGATCCTACAAGAGTGATTACTGATAGGTTGTCTGCAAAAAAACAAAAAACAAAAACAAATTACATTTTAAATAAGAAAACAAATCATCCACTGACTTTCAAAGCAGCTACGACTTTCTACTTCGAGGGCCTTGATAGAAATGTAATGGAGTAAAAAGTACGATATTTGTCTTTCAAATGTAGTGAAGTAAAAGTCATAAGTTTCCAGAAAAAATACTACTCAAGGAAAGTACAGTTACTCAAAAAGTGTACTTAAGTACAGTATTCAAGTAAATGTACTTAGTTACTGTCCACCTCTGGTATTAAGTACTCGTATCAGTACTCGGTATCGGCAAGTACCCAAATGTAAGTACTTGTACTAGTACTTGGTCTGAAAAAAAGTGGTATCGGTGCATCCCTAATTACAGTTGTAGTGTATCTTTACCACTGTAGCTCTCGATTCAGGTCCTGGTTAAACCATCTCTGTTCAAACAGGAAATGCACCTAGAGGCTCTGCAACGGCTGAAAGAGGAAGTTGAAGTTGCACAGCAACCAGCACAGTTTTTTCCTGTTTGTGGTATTGTCACAAGAGAGAATGCACTTGAAATGCCATAGCATTGCAGAAAATATCAAACAGGTTGTATATTATATTTGCTTAGTTGACGTCCATCCTTTAAATGTGTGAGTCTTTCATAATTTACTCTAAATTACCCTCCAAACCAGTGTGATTTTCCTTCTTCTGTGGAGCAGAATACATTTGAAAAAAATTTGGAAACCAACCATTTTGGTTACCATTGACTTCCATTGTATTTCGAAACAACTTAAATGACAGATTTTACATTTTTAGTTGAACTATCCCTTTAAGTGTCTAAATAATGTTAGTCTAAATTAGAATTGTCCAAAGGACACTTCATTTTTGAAACTTTATTTCTGGCTCATATATTACATAATGGAGCAGATGTAGACGTTATGCAACAAGGCACGAATGAAAGCAGTGCTTATGGAAACTGGGCAGCTGTGCCGATGGAAAGAGGAAGTTCGGAGTGTCTTGTGTGTCGGAGTGTGGTTTGAGGAAGAATGCTGACATCATCACTGCTCTTATGAGAACACATATTATTACAATAAATAGTCCAGGCGTGTGATTATGAAGTCACCAGTGGACATTTTTAAAGAATCCCAAACATTTCTGAAACTGTTAGGTCAATAGTCCTGGTCAGAATAAAAATTCCCACAGTGTAATGGAGCGCTCTGTTTGCTTTCGAGACAGTTAAATGCTTTTCTGAAGATTATGTCCTCTTGTGTCGTTTCTTGAGGGACCCATAATGCTCTTGGTAATAGACTCATAGTCCAAACTGACCCGACTGTCAAGACCACAGTGTGAGTGGATTTGTTACGGGATGTGAAAAACAGCCGTCTTGTCATCTCTCGCTTTCTTTCTTTTTTCGCGGACAGTGTTTACGGCCTCCTGCGCTGGGTATGTGAGCTGAGCAAATGATAAATAACACTTTCGCCTGTGAAGAAGAAAAGTGACATGAAAATGACTGAAGGTGAAAACTGGGTTAGACTTTATAGCAAAATTAGAAACCATACACTCCACTAAACTCTTGGGGGAAAAAGTGTGGGGTATATATATTTTGAAAACTAACGGCTGATTCATCGGTTATCGGCAAGTACAGCCCAACCTAGTCATCGGTATGGGTAAAATCCACTATCGGTTGACCTCTGTTTATAACTCGCAATTTGCATAGTGTACATTTAATTAGAGCTAAATCCATAAAACGATCCCATGATGGAACCCCTAAAATGAGCAGAACCCTTTAAAGGTCCCATGGCATGGCATTTTTCTATTATTTTATAATGTACTTATATTGTTAGTATTATTTATACATCAAAAAATGTCATAATTTAGATATAAAATCCATTTTTTCAAGGCATACTGATGTTTGCCCTGTGGCTGAATGCCCTGTTTCAAGGGGCGTGTCTGCTCTGAGACTTCTGTGAAAACGCCCACTGTTGTGATTGGCTGACATCTTTACATTTGAAATGAGTGTTAGATTATGTTGCGGAGGGGGCGTGGTTTAGCGAGGCACTGCATGCATGAGAGAGAGAGTCAGAGAGACTGACAGGGCACTCGTGAACCACGGAGAGCTGGAGGAAGTTTTATTGTAACAGATTTCATTGTAATATATCTTATAATTTGTTTTTGTGTAAATTTTTGACATTTCTGTGCGTTTAAATAGGTTTTAGGTCTGTATTATCTGTGTAAATAAATAGGGACTTTTATTTTGACGGGTGTTGCAGTCTACGGAGCGAAATGAAAAAAGAGGGAGCGCTGGTGAAAGCTCGGGTTTAAGCAGATTTAAAGTTTAAGCAGATTTAAAGCAGATTTAAAGTTTGTTTAGGAAGAAACAACCCCCCCCCCCCCCCTTTGTGCTTGTCAAGTATGTATTTGTTTACTGTCATTTGTAATGAGTATGTTTGTGTATTTTGCTGTATTGTTTGTTATTGATAATATTGTATGATTTACATTTATGCCAATAAAGCAATTTTGAATTTGAATTTGATAATGCTAATCAGGGCCGGCCCGTGGCATAGGCGGAATAGGCCAATGCTAGGGGCGCCACTCATCCATAGGGGCACCAAAATGTATTACTGATACTATTTTATTCATATTAATTTGAAATATTACCAAATAAAGCGCAAACAACTTAACTAAGTCCCCGGCATCTTCCCGATCCGCCTCATCAATCTCCCCGCCGAGCTTGAAGTGCGTCAGAAATATAACGCGTGATCAGTTTAGCGTTGGGAATTTGTTGTGTCGTGCCGCCTCTCGCCGCATCTGATATAGACAGGATTGCTTTCATTTTTTAGGGCGCTTGGCCGCTCGCTCCAGGTGTAGACACGGGGAAAGTTGCCTGATAATTTATGACGGATGGCCGAATTGTAGTGTCATAAAAACAGAAGCTCTGATGCAGGCAAGAGAAGGGAAACACTGCACAAATGCTCTTCTTATTTAGTATTTTTGTCTTGTTTCTAGTCTAAATATCTAAAAATTCTTAAAGTCCCAGTGAACCAGAAGTTGCAACCGACTTTATTTCAGTGATTTGACGTATTTCCGAGAGAAACGGAATACTAAATGAGCAGAACAGAGGGCGTGGTTTGTTCACATGTATTTTTTTAAACGCATGTAATATCACTTTTTTAATAGCCTAATGTTTTTACTCTACAGTTTTAAGGGGACATATGGACATTTTAAAATGTATTTGCCGAAATTAGTAATGATATTTATATACAGGTTTATTTAAAATAGCAACATTTTATGTAAATTTCACATTAAATATCTAAATTTCTCAGTTTAATTCATGGTGAACACATGAATGTGCATATTAGTGGAAGTTTGCCGCCATCTACTGGAAAACAAACACTTTTGCTAGTTCTCAATAGTTTGTGCATGAATGCAGATGCAATTACTTGTTATTTGTGTTTAGGCTGTAATGTGGCGTAGGTGCCATTTTTGTATAGTTTAGCTATCATCAGCCTTTTAAAAATGTTTTATAATAATAATATCATGAACAAAATGACGGGGTAGAATGGACTGGACATCATATAAAACAATACAAATTAAAAAACATCAATGCATTAAAAAAATAAAACAGTACCAGTGTTTCCGCAACTTAGAGCTCTTACGGTGATTTTTGGAGATAAACGGTTTCAATAAACTCCTGAAACATCAGTAAAGTCTAGACATCATTCGGACGGGGTCCGCTACATTGTTGTTGAGAGCGCTGTGCTGTTAGTGCAAGCTTATTTGTATCTGAGAGTTCTGTCCCAGTCACGTCGACTCTCTGTACTAATGTACCATTGCAGCCGTCGAGATGAACGAATCGTCAAAGTGTGGATTATAGCATTCTTTTATGATCTATTCCTATCACATGAAAGGCTGCAGTGATGAGCATTGAGTACACAGGCAGTCTGTTGATTGCGTGAATGCAGTGATCTCGTCATTGCAATGCGTTCTCTCACAAAATGCTTTCACCACAACTAACAGCAAACACAATGTCGATTATAACGGCAGTTTGGGCAAGTGTGCAGATACACTCGCGACGTGTGATTGGCAGCAGGGGCGTCGCACCCGTGGGGGATGTGGGTGTTTTAACACCCACACCTTTCCCAGTGAGAGGGTTCAACACCCACACTTTTTCTGCAGTTTTGCACAAACACCTTACAGCAGTCGCTCCTCCGTTTCTATGGCCGCTCTGTGTCTGCGGCTCTGCGCTTGCAGCGGCTGCCTCCTCTCTCCTCCCTCTCAAACATGACACCGGCTTTGAGTGTGACCGGCTGATAGTGATGTTACGTATGACACTGAAGCTTCGATGCGCGTATCGCGTATGCGAGACAATTTCTAGTGAAGCTCCGTTTCGGGCTGTGTATTGGTTTCCCAGAGTCACGTGATCGATAACAAATGAAGCCTCACTTTCCGTGCGCGTTTCGCTTTGTGTGTGAGAAGGTTCGAACCCCAGAGTCCTTGTTGGCTCAGTCAGTCTGGTTGATGGGTTTGTGAGGAGAGTACTGTACTTTGAAAGTTAATCAATACATTACATTTAGATAACCAAAATGTATTGTTTTTGTTGTTGTGTCTTTTTTATTTTGGTAAAATCTTTGCACTTTTGTTGTTTTCTAGGTAATTTGGGTTTAGGGTGGGATTAGGGGATAGGGTATTGGTGTTTAGTGAAGGGTTTGTATTTAGAGCAACGGCAGCAGGCAAAAAAAAGAAAAACTTCCCCGATCTGGGAATTATTTTGAGTTCATAATAAAAATAATTAAAAACTTTATCACTTTTGTTATTCCTACAGTTGCACAAGCACTATCACTTCCAAGTGTCATTAGCACATTTAATGATCCTATCACACAATGTCCTTATTGTTGTGGTTGCTTCATCGGACAGAGCTTCTTCCACAGGCTTCTGGCTGCTTTATTTTAAAGAAGCACCAGATGGCGCTGTTCTCGACACTCTTTAAGCTTCGAATCTTTTCCCGGAACAGTCAGGGGAAAGCCTCACTGCTTCATGAGGCTTCATTTCCCCATCCCTACCGGCTGATGATTGGCTGTTCTGCCTTAAGTCCCGCCTCTCTTGGTGTGTTACTAAACGCACCAATGCACCAATAGATTTATCGGTCAGCTTGTGTTGAGGAGGCGAGAACTTATGGTTATGGTTATTTACATCTCCCTTTTCCAGGTACTTTGAATGAGTGTTTATGCTTTCAAGGTTTTAACACTCGATGGCACCGTGTCGAATGTGAAGAGGCCTTACGCTAGTGATGTCGTACAATATACAGAATAACGATAGCACTGATAAAAGTTACTTTACTAAGATTAGCTTGCATTCGTCTGGGAACCTGATAGCTGATGTTAGCAATGAAATGGTAAATAAATTACGAAAACGTAAAACTATTATTCATTTTACATTAATTTTACATAGATGTCATAACCTACATGTTAACTGACAAATTAAATAACTGCAAATTATAATAGTTTTCTAAAGTAACCTCATCACTTGAAGGAACACTAATGGACAAGGTCGAACTGGAAGCCATGTTAATCTTGGACTAAATTGGCCACCGTAGGAGTTAAAACGAAATTGGAATTGGGAGGAACAGAAAGTAATATTTACTGGATGGTCATATACCTTTTCATCGCTAGATGGGGGAAAATATCACACAGTGTAGCTTTAAATAAGCTTGATATGTGTTTGGGAAGATGTTCTGTTTATGTTTTGTTGACAAGTTGAGTGTTTTCGGTATTATATTTAGTTTTTTAGACTAATGCTAATTGGGATATTGTTCAGCAGCTAGCTAAATTTGGTTATGTATGTGGCATGCAATGTATAAAGTAACGGATGGCCGAATTGTAGTGTCAAAAAAGACAGAAGCCTCTGATGCAGGGAAGATAAGGACAAGTTTATCTGATTGCATATAGTAGTAAAATACTAATGTTCGCTAATTAATTCCAGCTATTTTTTTTACCTTAAACATTATGCAATCAACTGTTCTGGGTTCTCCAGAGGCCACAGACTTGTGATTTTGATTAAAAAACCATATCCGTTTTTTAAATGCATGTAATATCACTTTTTTAATAGCCTAATGTTTTTACTCTGCAGTTGTGCAGTTTTAAGGGGACAAATGGCAATTTTAAAATGTATTTGCCAAAATGATTAATGATATTTATATACAGGTTTATTTAAAATAGCAACATTTTATGTAAAATTCACATTAAATATCAGTTTAATTCATGGTGAAAACATGAATGTGCATATAATGGAAGTTTGCTGCCATCTACTGGAAAACAAACACTTTTGCTAGTTCTCAATAGTTTGTGCATGAATGCTAGATGCAGTTACTCCTGTTCTTTGTGTTAGGCTGTATTGTGGTGTTGGTGCTATTTTTGTATAGCTTAACTATCATCAGCCTTTTAAAAAATAAAAAATTTAATTATATTATGAACATAATGAAGGGGTAGAATGGGACTGAACATCATATAAAACAAAATATTAAAAATAAATAAGTAATACAAAAAAAAACATCAATGCATTACAAAAATAAAACAGTACCAGTGTTTCCACGACTTAGACATTGTTTTCGTCGTTTTTATTTTTAACAAACAAACCACATCCATCCCCCGCACTTTTGAAAAGCTTGCTACGCCCCTGATTGGCAGCTCCGGACATTATAAAGAGTGTTCTTTGATCGCTCTCTGTAGTTTAATCACTTAAAAAACGGATTTGTTTTATGCTACTAACAGAAACAATCGTTTTAGTCACTGGCTTGATTCATTACACTTAGGGCATCAAGACAGCGATCATTAAACGATCTAGAAAGAAAATCTGTGTGTTCCTCACTGTTTGTGGCGGTGCTGTCGAATCCATATCATAAAGTCTGTTTGTAAAGCCTGTGCTGACATAAACTGAATCCATTTTCTCAGAGTGCTCTGGGCGGGCAAAGCAGAGGAAGGGGAGGTAACCTTTCCTGGTATGATGTCATAACAGGAAAATTCCAGATCAGCTCGTCTGGGCTGTCATTTTCTCAAAGGCAGAGAAAAACAGGTTTACACCATCAACATTTCTAGCCACACTCTAAAAAAACGTTTACTACGATTTACAAATTTTTTTGGGTGAAACATTTTTAAATTTTTAAAATTGAGTACATTTTAAAGCAATGAAATCTATTACATACACCGTATGAGCTGAGCAAATGCAAGTAAAAAAAATTAAGTAGATCTGTGTAACTACATTTGGTACATTTACAAATAAAATTGAGTAGAAAAAATTTGGGGAAAAACATTTAAAAACCAATATTTATGAGTAAAATTAACTGTTTTTATTTATGAGTAATATTAACTCTTATAGTATAACTTTAATATTAACTTTAATTTCCTCTAAACCTTTGTAAAATGCTCCACACCACACTTATACATGACATTGGCCTTTATTGTCGATGAGTAAAGCAATACAGCATATATTACAGTTTTGACATGTATACAATATTGTCAACATTTAAACTCATGTAACAAACATTTTAGAAGTAAAAATTAAACATTTAAAAGTAATTCAAGTGTAATCACCCTGTCTGTTATCCAGTTTCCACCGTATCAGCGCTGTTTCTCGAGCCTGCGATGGACTCGCGCTCCGCGGGTGAACTTTGAACTTCAGCCCGCCGTCCTGCGTTTCACTCGTAGCTCAAAGATGCCATAACCTGCCAATAAACAAACAGTGCACAGTTTTAAGAACATTTTATCATCCAAATTAATTATATTCATTATCTTAAGGAATAAAGTTGTGTGTTTTGAGCAATGCAGTAACACCAGGGGCTTCAAAGACAGATGCCGCACTCGTTTACTCGCATTGCGTCCCTGTATGTTGTTTTGCATTAAATAAAAAGATTTTAAGCTCAGTAATGATTTTATAGATCAAATAAAACACACAAACCTGAATTTCACAGAGGAAATGTTCCAATTCTGCAACGCTGAGAAGAAGGAACTGCTCTGGAGACTGAAGAGAATTCAAACAGCCCGAGCTCACTCAACCGTCGTCACGTCAAGGGGAGGGGTGCAGCCTTTTAATTGAGTAAAGTTACTAAATTTCTTCAGTGCGTGTTAAATATTAATAATCTTGATTTGAATTAAGTAACATTTGGGGTTCTTCAAACAGATCGATTTAATTCTCCTTTCTCAAATATTTTGATAGAAATTTCACAAATATATTAACCTCTTAACTGTCACCGTCCCACAGGTGGGACGCCTGGTGCTCTTTTTTTGATCGCCTTTTTTTCGTATCATATATTTAAGTAATTATCATAAATTAGGTATCGTTTGAAAGCTTACAAACTCAAAATTCATCCTGTGAAAACCGTTTTGAAATCGGAGATTGTGTTGCCATGAAAATGTTACTCTAAATTATTCTAGCGGGCTCCTCCCCTAGTGGGCGGTGTCATATTACAACAATTATTGTAACTACTTTATATTCAAAATCTTTTCCAATCTTGACAAAACACATATTGTCGGAAAGGTCTGAGTCTCAAGGGTCCATATTTGGTCACTGTTTTGTGATGGAAGTGATATTTGGACAGAAATGTACAGGAAAATGCATCAAAAAACAATCAATGGAATGTGGATGAAACCCGGTGGCTATTTTTGGTACAGCACCTAAACAAAATCTCATGGGAACTTCAATTTTTGTGATATCAACTTCAACTTTGCAAACTTGGTTAGACATATGGCTTTGATTTTATAGTAATTTTATAGTAAAAATGTTTTTGTAAAATATATCTTTTATCTGAAATAAAAAATATTTAGTACAGTATTTTTCATTTACCGTAAATTTAACTTTTTCATAATTTCATATTTTGAATTGCTCTCACTTCAGCAATAATCTGCAGAGTGTCGTCTTTGAAACGAGCCCAAACTTTGGTCTATATTCCAAAGCATTCTTGAATTACAGCCCTTTAAGTTTGGATAGTGCATTTTCATGTGTATTCTCAAAAAGGGGGGTGACAGAAATAAATAATTGGTTATACGAACACTAAATTCTTTTAGTGAAAAAAACTTAAATATAACTGTACATTTGAGACAAAATTAACTATTGGATTTTTAGTCAATTATTTTGGTATGTTCAACTCAAAACATCAAGTAAATTATATTTAGAAATGTTATTAAGTTAAAAAAATGAATTATTACTGTGATATTTACTAAGCCACTGAATTATTTTTTAGCGTGCACTTGTGGACCATATACAGGCTAGGGGAACTCAACTCATATTAATGTTAAAAAACCTCATAAAATGAAATTTCCATGCCATGGGACCTTTAAGGTTCTATACAGAACATTTTCTATACAGATTTCTACAAATACTACTGTTATGGGTAGTGTTTGCACATTGCCATGAGCCAAAATGTGTCAGTAATATTCTAGTCCCTAGATATGGCTTAAATCCATGGGATTTCTCCCACTCTCTTTTTGTCCACCATTCCAAAATCATAAATCAGATTGTCTTAGAAAAAGTAGAAGCACATGAGCAAATACAATATCCTTCAATCAAAATAGTTACATGATCCAAGCACAATAGAGCACTATACTAATAGCCCGTTCGAAGATGTATGGCACGCAGTGTGTGTTTGTTCTAATCCGGTTCTTAGATAAACAGTTTGACAGCTGACAGTCCCAGATGAACCCCTGGGTCTCTTCTGCATCCGTCTATGAATATACAAAGAGATTGGTCTGGAATGGACGATTGAGGATTTCAGCATGAATGGCCCTCCACTGCTGTGCAATGTCCACCTCTTTTGATATAAAACAGACATATTTGCTCCTCTGCTGTTTTGCATTTCAAATAGACACTGAAGGGAATGCTTGTTCATGTAGACGGCATGTTGAACAAAAGAAAACAGGTGCTTTCAAGCATCCTTCCACTGATTGCCTAATTAGAACGTAGGCAAGAAAATGTGCGTGTTGTGCATCTTGGAAGCCCCTCCTCAGGAAGACAGAGCCAGGCGTCTTTGTTTACAGTGGCTTGTCATCTGTTTGATGCAATGCTTTGCTGAAGTACACCCTCGAGAGCTGCACTGTGCACGAAGCAATGATTGCATTACGATAGGGCAAAACTACGCTGCATATGCTGCTTATGCAACAAAAGATTAAAAAAAAGAAAAGAAGGAGAAACCAAGAAACAAGCTTCTACTCTGTTTATGCCAACCAAATGGCCCCACAGAAGCCTGGGTAATTACATACACAAACAAACAGTACAAACTCATTTTTCTTCCTGGAATGAAGTGCACACAAGTTCACGCGGTTGCACTGATAGTCAGTCGAGCAGGTTCTGATCGGATCTGTCATCAGCATTAACGGAATTGGAATATGGCGCAAAATGCCACTCTGAGAAGAGATAAAAGTATCAGCAAATGTTTAATCACACTTCCACAAAGGCTGTTGTCTGGAACAGGAAATAGCAAGGGAATATTTTGGGTAAACTTCACAAAAGAATGTCAGTCTTTTGTACTCAATTCTACTTCATGCTATCCTTTAGATTGAACGTTAAGCAATCACAATTTTTTTTTTATTAGCTATATAATTCCTTAAATATTAAAATATACAATTAAATAATCTAACAAATATTTCAGAATATTTCCCCCCTATAAGCATTAGATTTGTATCACTGCCATCTGATGGCCAAAACTTGCCAATGCAGTTCTAAAAAGCTGTTTTATTAAAGGTGCCCTAGAATGATTTGAAACAACATTTTAAATTGTTCTCTGGTATCTACATAGAGGGTATATGGTTTATTTAAGGTCAATAATTGTCCAGCTACGGTTTTACAGGTCCATTTACAACTCTAGAAATCTTCCCCAGGATGAAATGGTCTGTTTTTGCCTTATTTGGAAGGGTCATGAATATTAATGCAGAGATCTGCTCTGATTGGCTGTTTCACTGCGGCTCAATGATAGCAGGCAGGCACAACTTTACTGACCGTCTTGACGATGGAGAGATTAGGCATTCAACCTTATATATATCAATCAGTATATAATCATACTTCAGTTGTCAAAAATATAAATAAATAAATATCAAATTACTATCGTTTCAACTTAAATGATGGAGGTGTTGACGTTAGCTAGAAGGATCGAGTGAGCTATGTGTAAGCAACTAAACTAACATAGTATGTTGCGTATCTATGGTTGCATTTACTAATTTATGACAACACTGGCATTAAATAATATTAACCTTTGTCATTAGACATACTATTTAGTTATGTAAGCCACTTGGATTATCCTATTCTTACCGTATAGCATCTTGCGTCAGATCTAAACAACAACAGGAATATTATCGTTAATGTTGTCTCTCTAAGAAACTTTCGATTTAATCAGAAATGGTTTAGACAGTCAAGAAGTGGATAAAATCACTTACTGGTTGCAGGAATATGGTTGGAATTGCCCCTTTCTTCAGTGTCAGACGCTGAGCAAAGCCTGCTTGATATTGTCCCAGGTTTGAAAAACTGTCCGTGGTGAAATGGGCCGAGCAAACTAACAACTTTGAATTAAATTGTTGCGGTATCCGATTATAAATAAACATCAACCATGCCTGTTGACATGTTTTATCTGTGGGAAGAGTATGAAACGTCTTCACATCCCCTGCACAGCCTGGAACATAATATTTGTTTCCATGATCTGCCATTTCGCTATCCTCGCGTCAGGCTTACTGCTGCAGAACTCCAGTTGATACGGCGGCTGCGCAGTTCCGCCAGATAGTGAACATGTGCTGGGATATGCAAATGTTGGGGGCGTACATATTAATGATCCCATCGATTGCATCACTGCTGGTGTTATGTTGAGATTCGCCTATTTTTCCGTGGTGTTTTTCACAAACGAGATTTACATATGAAGGAGGAGGCAATGGTGTTTGAGACTCACTGTATGTGATTTACATGCACTGAACTCCTGTTATTCAACTATGGCAAGGTTCATTCATTTTTCATTCTAGGGCACCTTTAAATAAATAAAAAAAATTAGGAATTAGGATTTTAAATGAAAATATTCCTGTTTATCAGTTGCAGGAGAGTCTAGAGCAGTGGGACTTTATAGCAAACACCCAATGGGGGCTCAAGATGACTTAAAACGCCAACTAAAAATCAAGAAATGTCTTATTTTCACTCATTCTTTGAAGAACCAGGATTCCCAATGTCTAGAAAAACTTGGATTTATGAGGTAGCCTAATTTTAAAAGTGTGAGACCTGAAGATATCAGAGGTTTTATGCATTATTAGTTATGCCAGGCTCTAAAACATTGCATGGACTAGAAATGGTAAATAAAAGAATAGAGTAAAACACACAGAAAAACTTGAATAGTCATAGAGTTTTGAATATTATTGTGGACGATGGAGTCAAAACCGTTCAGAAACATTGGTCTAGAGGGAGTTTTTCCTTTTGTTGGGTTTCTTTTCTAGTATGAACTGATATACAACCGAACTGTACACTAACCTGACGAAGGTAAATCACTTTGAAATGGTTAAAAGGGTTGGTTCACCCAAATGGTTTTTAAATGTCATTAATTCCTCACCCTCATGTCGTTCCAAACCCTTAAGACTTTCATTCATCTTCAGAACACAAATGTAGATATTTTAAAGCAGCACTAGGTAACTTTTCAACCTTCATAATATATTTTCAAGACTCTTGTGATGATACATCGACTAACAATAGGTTGAATGACACGTCTGCCATAGCCTGACGGGGTCTGTATCGTTTTTAATCGTACTTTTAAACTTCGGGTTTCGGGTAGTAACCCGAGAAAAAAAAGAACTACAAAATTCGACTGCTTTACGGCATATACGTCACTTCCTTAAATTCGGACGTGCGAGGGTTAGGGTTAGCCTATGTCTAAACGGCGTGTACAAGTTTGGTAGGGGCTACATTCTCGCAAGTAAATACATAAGACGTACAAAATCATATTTTAGGATACTGTAACGCGTGTGTCCGGCTGAAAAATACGGATAGCTCAGTCAACGTCGATGCAAACATCGATTTGAATATAATAGCGATTGACATCAAACAGCCCGCACTTTATTCCCCGCGGAACCCCCACGAGAGTCCGGCACAAACTCCACTTCCGTCCACAGCATTACCCAACAAAACAAAAATAAATGAATGTTTGCAACAGAAGACAGAAAATAATCCGCACGCATGGGAGCTCGAGGCGCAGTGTTCACACACACACACACACACACACACACACACACACACACACACACACACACACACACACACACACACACACAGAACGCAGGCGCTCCAACCGGGGGCGAACGCTCTTAAAGGGGCCACACTATTTTCCTACTCGTTACAATACCTAACATGTCTGTGATATTTGTTTATTTGTCTTGCCTCAAGCTATAATGCAAATCGACTTTTCAAATTTGAAGATTCATCTATGGTAGCTTGATATTATATTGACGATATATGGTTATTACCTACCACTCAAACATTGAATTGAAGTCTCATATAGATTCTGTAAAACGGTAACCAATAGACTAGACTACTATAATGACGCTGGCTTGTAAACGTCGCGATCATTTGGCGTTTGAAAAAAAAAATGAAACCCATGAAATTATATTCATTTGACATGCTGAAACATATGCCATTGTACCTGGGATGAAGACATTTCACACGGGACGCAAACAGAACACCTGCATGTGAACTCCTCCTGCAGTGTTCAGGGCTATCATAGTTGTCATGTCAACAAATGCACGTGCGAGGCATCCCCTGATGCAGGATGACAGAGTTTACGACAGGACAATACTGTTTCCCAACTGTAGGGGGACCCCGAGAGCAAAACCTACCTAGTGCTGCTTTAAAAGAAATCTGACATTTCTCACCCTCCATAGACAGCTATGCAAAAAGATCATAAAACGAATCCATATGAATCGTGTGGTTCAGTCCAAATCTTCTGAAGAGACTTGATCGCTTTATAATGAACCTCATTGGTTCTTGAGGAAGCTCAAACGCACTGCGTAACATGAGAATGAATTTTTGGGTGAACTATCTCTTTAAATAAGACACAGGAGACTCTGTAATGAAGTGCACTGCAATGTGTGACACAGTGTGAAAATAATGTCTTGAGCAGCAGAAAGTCTGGATGACTTTGACTCATATTCAGCCCCGCGCTTGAGGGCCACCGAAATGCATTTCCTGATTAGAGACATATTTAAAATTGGGGCTGTTTTTCCGTTGTGAGGTCAGAGTCCAGCATGCCATTTTCCTTCAGTACATGCCATATTACTGGAGGTACAAGAGGATATCATGTATCATTATTATTAGACCTTTTGGATTGCCGGTGGTCATGTATTTCAGAGAGCAGCTGCTCTGAGTTCTTTCAACAAGGACAAATTGTAAGCACAAATTTAAACCCAGCAAATAACAACGTCAGTCATGGGTTATGCTGTGCATGCAGCCATTATGCTTTTATGGAATACTCTAAATTTCTGTGATCAGTGAAAACATGAAGTTAATGAAGTGTTCATCTAGTCAGTATTTACACACTTCAAATGCTATTAAATGCTTTATAGCTGGGAGCATATTTCTACCGGCTGTTCTGTAGCTGATTAGTTTTTGGAATAAAAAAATCACAGAGACGTTATTTTTGCATGCTAACCTTGCTCCGATTCCAAATTTGGACGCATCCAAAAAAATCTGGAAAGCAAAAGAAAGCTCATTTTGGCTTCTTATAGGATGACTGAACTGATCTTAAACCTCTTAAAACCCGCAATAAAATCAAAACGTTGTCAGAACGTATACCTCTGGAAACACAGCTACAAATTGCATGCATAATATCAGTTGAACATGTATTCATGGTTTATGGGTTTCATCATCCGAATGGCACTGAGCAAAGTGAGTAAATCAAACCTACATGTGCAGATGTACTAACAACTACATTTTTCTAGTTGTCTACTGACATATGTTGGTTCAAAACCAACCTAGATTCACTGGAACAACGTGACTCTACCTACATTTTGCAAAACCATTCACAATTCACTGCAGTTTCCATCTGAAATGAGACCGCAAAATACCAACAACTTTCATTCCTAGTCACACAAATTATGACGACAGGGGCAGGTTATCAATTAATAAAGTTAATTGATATAAATAAAGTGATTGTTATGACCTCAAAACATTTTTATAGTGCATGATTTGTAAACGAAAACATTTTGACGTTTGCATTACATAATTAGCTCCAAATGTGAGGCTTTTCTGATATAGTAAACTCACCTGGCTGGTACACGAGATGTGAAGTGTTTGAGTACGTGAAACACGAGTCATAATGTAAGAGCTCAAAGACTTGAGTTAAAATGGCACGGTTGCTTCAGCAAATGCGTTTTTTCATCTCATGTTTGCTTTTGTTAATACCACTGGTTAGGATTAGTACCCATACGTACAACAGCCAACGTAATAAAAGTTGCCAGATTTACTTCGGTCTGTTTCAGATAAAACTGCACATGCTTTTCGAGACACTTTCTGGATATTTGACTTTGAAAGTGTCACCAAATGTTCAACAAACATAATATGCTGAAATGTCGCCACAGGCACATTTTCCCAATGAGCCTGGGTTGTTCAAAACAGAAAGAATACATATTAAAACCACTTATTACTATTCAGCAAACAAACAAACAAACTATTAAGATTAATCAAGAGAGCAACGCTTGAAAATGTAGCTTTACTTAAGGCCAAATTCATTTCTTTTCAGTGGCACACTCTATAGATCTCATTTAGGGAACTCTCAAATCAGCTCTAAGGCACCTGAAATTAGAGATAATGACATGATCATAATGATATTGGTTCTTTAGCATAATAGCACTGAGGTCAGGATCGTCTGTTCAGGGTATTAAATCTCATTCCATTTACTTTGAAGAAAAAAGACAGAACACCATCTGAAGGTAATGAAAGAAAGAGCAGGAGATTGCTGAAGAGGCTTTGTCAGAGATTTACACACAATACAACTAAAGGAGAGAGGAATTAAATGGAAATTGTTATTCAATTCTTCTGAATGCTTCAAAAAGTAGCACAATCGAATATTTAATTAATAATAACAAATATAGCTGCAAGCAGTGATAAAGGGGCCAATAACCTACAAAAAGGACTAATTCAAGACATTTGTAGATGAAAACATCTAATTTAATACATATTTTCAAAAGACACGCTCAGAGTTTTTGACTCTTTCCCTGCCAAACACGGAATTTTCCGTTATTTGTGAGAAAACGCTTCCCTGCCAATTTTCCGTGTTTTTCACTGTTATACGGTAGGGGGCGCTATTACGCATCTTCTGAATGAGTACAGAATCTCCTGATCAAAACACAGGCGAAGAAGATGCAAAAAACCAAGTGATCGTATGTAAGCAGATGCATATGTAAAATAACGTGATCATCAACATTAAACATCATATAATCATCATATCTAATGTCACTGAATGAAATGTGGACCCAGGACGAGCGATAGGACTGAAGATTTAGGGGTTTTGATGGACTCCATCTACTCCATCTGTTATTTTTTTCTCAGCTTTTTGTTCAAAATGTAGCTTTTTTCATAAAACTAACCCATATTAAAGTGTTGATAAAAAACGGAATTACTCCTTCAATGCTGAAGGGTAATTATCGATGTGGTAATTTTGCTCAGTGCAATAATACATTTAAAACATATTTTTTTCTGTCATCCAAGAACTGGTAAAAGATATAGAAATAATTCTGTGATCATGTGTGTCTCTACGCGTGTTGTTTATTTGATCCGATGTTGGTTGGGTTATGTTGGAAAAACTACCCTCTATAGGCCAGCGACTAGTCGACGTCAAGCTTAAAGCGTCATGGCAGAGCACTAGTCTGTGCAACCCCTCCCACCTAGAGGGGCAATATTGATTTCCTTTAACTTTTTTAGAAGATTTTAGGCAAAATGGCTGAAAAATCATAAATATAGTCACTTGTAATTATACTTATCATTTTTGACCAATAGGTGGCGCTATCAACAAACTGATGTGGTCTGGTCAGTGTGGGGTGACAATGACATACACAATGTTTGGAGTCAATACAGCAAAGCCTTGCAGAGATTCAGCCTCAGATTCAGTTTGGCATCATGCCATCACATTCATTTAAACGTTAAACGATAACGGTTTTATATATCAACACTGAATCCATAACTCTTTTGCAAGCGAGGTCTGAAGATGATCTGAATTGAACTGGGTGAAAATCGGACCAATGGTCTAGGATGCATTAAAAAAAAGTAGGTTTTCAAAGAAATTCTAATGACAGACAGGAAGTTCGGCCAACAATGGCAAAATGGGTATCATTTGGTATGACTCAAGGAATATATCAAGACCAGTTTCAATAAAATAGGCAAAATGAATCCAAAGCTATCAGAATTTTTTTTTTGAAATTTCACTATAATCTTTAAACACAAGGTATCTGTCCTGAAACTTTGTCTTTTTCTTCAAGTTCCTTCAAGACATCGCGCCAAAGACACTTACTGAGTTTCATAATTATATGCCAATGCATTTGTAAAATATAGCATTTTATGACAAAATAAAAAATTGACTAATGCCCAAAATCGGTGATATGGGAAAATTGGGAATCATTCAACTCGGCATGCTGCACCGAATCTAAAGAGATCAGGTTTTGAGATTTTTGGCCAAATCTTTCAAAAGCTATAAGCTAAAATAGCCATTTTCATATCTCCACTAGATGGCACTGCTGAAACTGTGCAGGTATCCTCAGGTCATGGTTGTCATAATGCTGCGTTCACACCAAACGCGAATAGAGCAGCAGAAGCGAGTGATTTCAATGTTAAGTTAATGGAAAGGCACGTTGACGCGCGTCTGGAGGTCCTGCGGCGAGATGGACGCAATCGCACCTCATTCGCGTGTCCAGTTCACGCGAATGACGCAAATTGAGCATCTATGCACGAGTGGTTCTTTTTTGTGCATTCACGTGTTTGAAGCGAATTCGCGTCTGACGCCCGAGTTGAAAAATTGTATCTTTGGCATCAATTCGCGCCGCGTTAACCAATCAGGAGCCTGCTCGCTGCTGTCACGTGGTAAAGTGACGTGATGAGAAACCCCGCATAATTTAAAATTGACTATTTACTATTGTGTCACAAAATGTAGTTTTAAGACTTTTTCAGGCGATAATGTAGTTGTTTAAAGCTCAAATCTGTGGTTTATTTATAAAGAGAGCGCCTTTTTAAAAAAAATGTATCTTGCGTTTTTAGAGTTGTGAGATCCAGGCGATCACCGGGCGCTCAGTGCTCATTAACCCTGGCGAGAGCAGCCTTTCCTCGGCTAGTCCTTCTGACATTTGCCGCTGGCTCTGATGTCCTGTAGTGGTTCGTCTTGTGTAGATCTAATGGCCTATCTTTGGTCTCATGAATCTATCATTTGTAGGGGTGTGACGAGATTTCTCGTCGAGGTGAAAAGCTGTCTCATGTCATTATATTGTCTTGGCCTGGTCATGATGGATTGTGAGGGTGAAGTTAGGATAGCCAATGGTACGTTTACATTACGCCTCCACTCAAGGCCGTCGCAAGGGGGGTGCGAGGCCCTGTGCGAAGTTGACATGCGAGGCCCTCTATACAAATGATTTGCGCGCGTATATGCGGCCGGGTATTGCTATAGTAACGAAGCGAACTTTCGCATATCTGATCAAAAGTGGTTTGACCCATTTCAGATGCTGCAATTAGAATTTAAAATGGACTGAGTAAAACTCTATACAATCTTGACGTGTGTGATAGGCTATTGTGCTCACTGACATGCAGCATGCTCGGTCACTCACACGCTCATAACAATAAGATCTACTGCATAATGATAACCTAAGAACAACAACAACAATAATTAAAGCTGCAAGCAGCATTTATCGGGGTTCAAGCAGTTAAGGCCTTTAAGGCCTTTAAGCACACAAGCATCAAAAGACATTAAGTTTTATTTAGCAAGCATTTAACAACTGCCATCATAGATGAAAAAGTCGATTTACAGCCTATACAGGCAGTTTACCATAGGAAATATATGGTTTTAAAGCGTTTTTACAGTTATAGCACCTTTTGCCTGAGTCTTCTTATAGTCTTGCCTCATCTCCACCACTTTTATTAGTAGTACTCAAAGTGTGCCCATACTGTATATATGTGTCAGATTTGTTGTAAATATGTAATTTTAATAAGGAGTTTAGACAATTATATTCAGTGGCGTAACGAACGAGCCAACACCGGGCCCTTAAGTAGGATTATCAAGGCGGGCCCCAGTTCCAATTCAAAACAAATTTCATCACAATCCATCATTGTTCGTTTCAAACATGTGAGAGCATCAAAATGATCCATGGGTGAAATTGATTGGATTTAATTTATTTTTTTGTCAGTTCCTATCATAGTTTTAACATATTGTTTACGATTTGACTAACGGCTTTGAAGATAAACACAATTTTTTAAAGCTCTAAATGACACTTACAAAAACCATAAGGCGAAACCTGGCATGTTTGGTATTGTTGGACTCGGCAAGGATTCTTAGGAGGTCACTCCTGTGAAAAAAACACGGGCTTGAAACTTCTAAGGCTCCTTCAAGGCATTGTGCCAATGACGTATACTGAGTTTTTTGAGATACACCAATGTTCTCATAGACTATCATGGCACCCTCGACAAAGACACTGCATGCCAATTTTCAGTAGACTAACGCCCGTTTCACACATACTCCGTCTGCAGTGCGTATGCGGTGCATATTTTTTTCCATACCCATGTTAACGGATTACAGCTTTCACACTGCGCGCGGATGCTGTCCGTCAGTCCGTTCCAGGTGCGGTGCGTCTGCAGCAGTCCGGCGATCGTTTCCGTACCGAGTCTATTTTTTGCTGTGCTGCACTGCGGAATTAAAGTGACAGCACATTGTTCGCTTTAAAATAAACATGTACTGACACGAAAATCTAGTAATTTTACCACAGATGTATGTAATTTAAAATATACTCTGTTTCAAAGTCAACACATGGCATTTTTTTCTCGGGTAAAGCAAGGAAACAACACCTTACCTGGCATTTAGGTTAAAAAATTGAAATAATGGAGAGCACGTAACGTTACGTTCCTGGAGGTGGAAAAACAAAGGTCTTTATGACCTGCTTTTAAAAGGGTTTAAACACGAAAGAAAAGACGAGAGTCGGCTGTTTCTATTGTAAGTTTCTAATTTAAAATGTTTATAGGCTATAAGTTATATTTCAATGTTTTGCCACTTGTGTGAGCTAAAGTATAGGCTATATAAAGTTATATAGGCTATATAAATATAAAGTAATGAATTGAATAAAACGTTGTTTAAATGTACTACGTTAAAACGTGACATCTATGAAAGTGTAAACAAAGAGAATTGCAATTCTGACAAGCCATGTTCAGTAACAACTTTTGGATTTGAAATAAAAATAATAATGAATAAATGCTGTGTTTGTGGTATACAACCGCGGATCAGTTGCGCGCTGCAAACGCAGCATATATGAAAGAACAACAGCGCGTGCTGCTCCTGCACCGCATACGCACCGCAACACGCACCGCATACGCACTGCAGACGGAGTATGTGTGAAACGGGCGTAACGGTTGGGTGCACTTATAGCTATTTTCATGATTTTTTTCACTGTTATAGTGCCACCAAGTGGCCAATTGTCACGATTTTCTTCATGTCAACTCAGATTGAGCTTATGAACATGTGTCCCAAGTTTAGTGAAAATATCTCTTTCCATTCACAAGTTATATAACCATTTTATAGCGCCACCAAGTGGCCAATTGTCATGATTTTTTTTCACGTGACCTCAAAATGAGCTCATGAACATGTGTCCCAAGTTTTGCGAAAATGACTCTTTCCGTTCACAAGTTATAACCATTTTATAGTGCCATCTAGCGGCCAATTGTTGCGATTTTTTTCAAGTGATCTCAGATTGAGCTCACAAAAATGTGTCCCAAGGTTAGCAAAAAAATCTCTTTCCGTTCACAATTTATAATCATTTTAGTAAAAATGGCCCTGGTGCCATCAAAGATTTTGGTTCCCCTTATCGACCGTTAACTGAAATTTTTAATTTTTTGGATGATTATTAATTGATGGACTCCAGAGAATAGTCTTGCAGTGGTTTGGTTCCAATCGGGCCAAAAACCTAGGAGAAGTCAGCAAAAATAGGTTTTTCAAAAAACTGCAATTTGCTCGAAATTGGAGCCTGAAGGGCGAGCAAATCGGAGATCGCCATTTTGTCCGCCTTGAGCCAAGGATTCCAACGATATAAGACACTTGATCCTGGGACAAACAGTCTAAGAGTTATAAGCAATTTTGAACTTTTGGTTGCTGTAGCGCCACCTATGGGCCATTCGGGGTCATACTCTGATAGGTTGTCCCCAAACTGAGGCCTACCATCTGGCCAGGTTTCATGTCTCTAGGCCTTACGGTTTGGCCTGCACGATGCGTTTTACGAAACCTTACAATTACAATAGGGTTTCAGCATTTCATGCTTGAACCCCTAATAAGAATGAAGGCTTTTTGCCAGTTATAGCGCCACCTATGGTCCGATCTCCATGAAACTCTGCATGCTTCCTCACCATGTTCTGACACATATGCTCATCAATTTTGGTGGAGTTCTGAGATTTCATTTGGGATTTATAGGCTTTTTAGTGTATTTTGCCACACCCCTTTTCTGAATGACCCTGTTACAGCCACCCAAATGCAAAAGTTCAACTTTTTTTTGATAATTATTGATCAAGAGAGTCCAGAGAATTGTCCTAGACTGGTTTGGTTCCGATCGGGCAAAAAACCAGAGACTAGTTAGCAAAAGTAGATTTTGGACAAATTTCGACATAGCAGAAAATGTTCCCCGCCTAAATCAAAATCGGAGATAGACATTTTGTCCGCCTTGAGCCAAGGATTCCAACGATATAAGACACTTGATCCTGGGACAAACAGTCTAAGAGTTATAAGCGATTTTGAACTTTTGGTTGCTGTAGCGCCACCTATGGGCCATTCGGGGTCATACTCTGATAGGTTGTCCCCAAACTGAGGCCTACCATCTGGCCAGGTTTCATGCCTCTAGGCCTTACGGTTTGGCCTGCACGATGCGTTTTACGAAACCTTACAATTACAATAGGGTTTCAGCATTTCATGCTTGAACCCCTAATAATAAAGCAATTAAAGGATTAAAAGCGATCTAAGGGAATAACTAGCCTAAATAAGAACGGTATGAAGAAAAGTGCAAACATTCACTCTTATTCGTCTAATAGTGAAAACGCAAACGTTTCTTGTCACATTCATTTATGATTTACATGACTTATAACGCATAATTTCATTTCAAGACGGCTAAATTTCATAGAAAGTTGAGTAGTTTGCATCACTAGATAGTCTATTACTGTTGGTCGCTGAATATTTCTATCGTAAAACAGTTGTCAGCTCAGCTGTACAGTACAAGCATCTCTTCACAAACTCTCGTTGCGTTGTGGTTATGACTGACAGCAAGACCCGCCTTCTTTGATTTGATTGGCCACCTCACTCATTCAGTCACTGACGAGCGCTGTTAGAACGGTGAAGCGGACTAGCCTAAAACTGTTTAATCATTCTAACAAACAGATTTACTCATTCAACACTAAAACGGGAGCTCGTCTCTCAGCTCTCAGAAACAGTCTCTCTGACAGCGCGCAGAGTTGGCTGTCTCTGCTTACTGTGCTTTAACACTTTAACATCACCTGTGTTTAAACTACAATGCTAAAAAAACACATGAAAACGACAAGCTTTCGTGACCGCGCAGCACAGCCCGACACGTCACATGAGCGTAACTGCAATAGAGACATATTAACGTTAGTCCAAAATCGTTACCAGTTGACATTTCTACTGTTTAATCGTGTCTACCGTCATATCGCTCACCCCATAAGCCGGATTATATATATATATATATATATATATATATATATATATATATATATATATATATATATATATATATATATATATATATATATATATATATATATATATAGTTTTAGTCCATGACCACTTGTTATATTTATGCCTCACCTTGAACTTCATCTTGTTGTTGCAACCCGGCAGCCTGATTAGTCTCTGTGATTGTGTTGGTTGTGCTGCTTGTAGTCGCAATATTGGCATTGACAAATTTATCCAGCGATCCTCTCAGTAACTTCCGAAATTCTTCTTTCTTTTGAATTATTTTCCTTTTCTCACCACCCGACTCGTGTTTAGGAAATCGGTCGCGCTCTCGTGCAGCACCCGACATGTTTTCCTCAGAGTGAGCGGCTCACAGTGGCGCGACCACGCAGAACGTCATATCGAAATTTGAAAAATAACAATAATAATTGGCTGATTTTTTTTTTCACGTGGCCTTGCTTATGCATTATTGAGAGACAATAGGAATTGTATTTATTATCGATGTTGGGTGGAAAAACTGTAATAAAAAATAGACATAAACTTCATAAAATGCAGGCCAGGCGCGAGGCCATCTAGAGGCGCGAGGCCCTGTGCGGTCGCACACTTGGCACAGCCCTTGCGACAGTACTGCCTCCATTGTAGTTTTGCTTTTTATAGAAATAAAAACAATTTACTTCAAGTGGATAACAGTCGCTTCATTTCCATCAGCTCATACGACACGATCGAGCTGTTCGAGTCGTAAATACAGTGCGCAGCACTGATCACGTGACGAGAAGACATTGAGCGAGTGTGATGAGTGTGTGTTACGTGTTAGTGAAGTGCTTGCATTGAGCGTGTGTTAGTGGACTGGGTCGTGGTGGAGGATTCGTTGCGCAGCAGAAGCGCCAGACTTATATTTTAACACAAAGTACACACGATCGCAAAAGTGAACAATAAACGGGAGCGTGCATTCAAACGGGATTTCAATACGTTACCGTTGTTTGAAAGCGGCTCCCTGAGGCACGTGAATACCTCCCAGTATTGTTATAACCATCTCTTAGCACTGTATCATGTTTGAAGAAAAATTTGGTCTCTATTTGCTCTTTGAATATTAAGTACTTTATTATGGTTATTGTTTGCACTTAATATCTGATCAGTTTGTGGGAAGGAGTTCAGTTAGGAGGTCAAAAGAAGCTCATGTGCAGTTCTAAGGTCTGAAGAGACGATCATACAGGAAAGAAGCCAGTCAGTTGAGTTTTTGGCAAAACCTTTACAGTGCTTGTTGGCTTTTACTGCATATGATAATTCATACTCAGAAAGTAGAACTGAAATGACATTCAGATGATGTGTTAAAACATTTCAAATGCACATGCAAACAATTGTTCTAGTAATTTATCTCATCGTTGAGCATCATTGAGGATTTCTTAAAAATACTATGTAAAAATCTTGTCTTGTTCTCGTCACACCCCTAATAATTTGTTGTCTGCCAAATCGTTTTGACTGAGGGCAAAGAGAAGTTTCATAACTTAATTTTTTTAGGATATAAATACACATGCAGTGAAAATAATGTAGGAGTTGGCCGGACCACATTTGTGTGGCTATTAATGTTTAATATATATTTTTAATGAAAATGAAAAGAGGCAGAGTGGTGTTTTATGACATATTTCTCCTGGAGCGCCTTGAACGCGCCTATTTCGCTTCAAACGCTCGATTTCTACGCGTGTCCAATTCACTGTGGACCAGTGTTAATTTCGTTGACGAATAATTTTCGTCATAATTTTCGTCAACGACCTTTTTTCACTGACGAAAACGAGACGATAACTAAATAAAAACTAGTGTTAGGTGACAAAAACTATAACGAAAATCAACTGTCATTTTCGTCAACAAATAAAAACGAGACGAAAATGTTAAGGAGGGACGATTAGGGAAGAGATCCAGTCAGAACTAATGTCCTGTGTAACAGATGCGCACATTTGATTTGAACTGATCTAACCGCTGGAAAACACGGCGCTGTTGCGCTTCTACAGGCTCATCCCCAATACAGCGCTCCAGAGCGGCTCAATCAATGAATAACACACATTTATGCCAGCCAATTGTTTATGAACTAATGCTGATTAATAATGACAATGTTTACTTTACGATGTTTATATAGTAATATGTTTTAGACGGTTGTAACAACGCATATTTTATCTCCTCATCTGAACTTGAATGAGCTCCTGCAACTGCAATAGTAAGGCGAGATTTCAAAATAAGAGTCCCGGTGTATTTCCAGCTGGTTTATAATTAAAAGTCACGCATTATATATTCATTTTTGCTTACACAATAAACTGTATTTAGTTTCATTCCCATTTAATTCATAGTCAGGAGGAAAGACCAGTATTTGACACATATTCAATAAAGTATCAGGGTTATAATAGTTCACTAAAACCATTAAAAAAAAATCTTTGTTACTTAAAATTAAATAAATGTTAACTGAAATTAAAATAAATAAACAAACTTATTTGAAGCTTTAGCTTAACATGATATAGGCTACTAACTAAAACAGAAATACAAAGATTTTCTGTTTTAGATACAAACTATATAGATATTTTTAAAAACAAACAAAAAAGTGAATTGAGCTCTCTTTTGTGTATTTTTAATGTCAAAAACAAAATGATGTCAAAATGTCAGTTCAAGTGACAGTCGGTTATGTAATACTTAAATGCTTAATGTATTACAATTTAACTAAACTCATTAGATTTTAGGAGACTAAATATCATAAGATTTGAGTCGACTAAAACTAGACTAAAACTAAAAACAATTCAGGTGACTAAAATATGACTAAAACTAAATGGCATTTTAGTCAAAAGACTATGACTAAAACTAAATCAAAATATGCTGTCAAAATTAACACTGCTGTGGACGCGCGAATGGATTCAAAATGTTCATGCGTCAAACTAGACGTGGTAGACGCGATTTTGACACTATTCACGTTTGGTGTGAACGCAGCATGACACACACCAAGTTTGGTCAGAAAACACTAAAGCATTGCAGAGATATAGCCTCATGTCCATTTTGATGTTGTGAGCCAAGGAATCAGAGGAAAGAAGACGTTTGCTTCTAGCTCTTGTGGTTCAGAAGTTACTAACATAAATGTGAGTGCAATTTTTGGACAGTTGGTGGCGCTAGAGGGATTGATGTAGAGACTCCAAACTTGCTGTGGTTAGTGTTCAGACTGTCCTCTACATGTTTGCCAAACTCTCCCGCAAGCGGTTCTATGGGCTGATTACTAATGATTACAATAGGTGTCTACACACCTCCGGTTGCTAAGCCCCTAATAATAATAATACTAATAGGCAAAACACTTTTTTAGGGAGTGCTGATACCTTCTGGTGAGGTGGATAGATGCATTTATCTTAAAATCTCAGCACTTGGATCCTGTTTTCAAAAGAAGATAAAATTCAAACCCAAGCCTGCATGTCTCATGGGAAGTCGTTGACAATTATTACATCCACACATCACTCAACACACATTAGTTCTGTGTGACCGCTTCACCGTCTTCAATTAATATGCAACATTCGAACATGCAGTTATTTCCCTTCCTTTGCATGCAATTACCTGCAAGATCATTTTATTGTTTGTGTGCAGTCGTCGCAGTTGGGTTGGCACAGTACATAAGGTTAATAAGATTAAAATGCGCCGTTAGCTTGTCATGGTTGAGATCGTTTCTTAACACCTTAGAGCATGTGCTATTAGCTCTATTTAATGTGCACTACCTTGTGGGCGCAATTACTCTGTATCTCCTGCACGTCTGTTCAATGGGTACTGTAGCCCTCAATGCAACTGCAGCTAATAATCTTTCAATCTATTTTATGAGTGAGAGGGAGGGAGGGAAAGAGAAAGAGTAATGCATCTGCTCAAATACTCCCATCCTTCAAGTTTAGGCCCACAAGTCCAAAAGTGAGTGCGAACCATCTACATTCCCTAAACTCTTTTTGAGAGACTCCTCATTTTTGGGGGTTACTTTTTCAGTGTTTGGGTAGTTTTGTGTTACCAGATCCTGGGTCAGACATAACAACCCAGTGTTTGGGTAGTTTTTGTGTTACCCAGATCCTGGGTCAGACGTAACAACCCAGTTTTTGGGTAGTTTTGTGTTACCAGATCCTGGGTCAGACGTGACAACCCAGTGTTTGTGTAGTTTTGTGTTACCCAGATCCTGGGTCAGATTAAAACAACCCAGTGTTTGGGAAGTTTTTGTGTTACCAGATCCTGGGTCAGACGTAACAACCCAGTGTTTGGGTAGATTTTGTGTTACCCAGATCCTAGGTCAGACGTAACAACCCAGTGTTTGGGTAGTTTTTGTGTTACCCAGATCCTGGGTCAGACATAACAACCCAGTTTTTGGGTAGTTTTGTGTTACCAGATCCTGGGTCAGACGTGACAACCCAGTGTTTGTGTAGTTTTGTGTTACACAGATCCTGGGTCAGATGTAACAACCCAGTGTTTGTGTAGTTTTGTGTTACCAGATCCTGGGTCAGTCGTAACAACCCAGTGTTTGGATAGTTTTTGTGTTACCCAGATCCTGGGTCAGACGTAACAACCCAGTTTTTGGGTCGTTTTGTGTTATCAGATCCTAGGTCAGATGTAACAACCCAGTGTTTGGGTAGTTTTTGTGTTACCCAGATCCTGGGTCAGATGTGACAACCCAGTGTTTGGGTAGTTTTTGTGTTTCCCAGATCCTGGGTCAGACGTGACAACCCAGTGTTTGGGTCGTTTTTGTGTTTCCCAGATCCTGGGTCAGACATAACAACCCAGTTTGTGGGTAGTTTTGTGTTACACAGGTCCTGGGTCAGATGTAACAACCCAGTGTTTGGGTATATGGTCGAAAATAAAAGGAAATATCATGCAAACCAGTGGTTATGTCGAGTATTTAAAAAAAAAAGTTTAGAAGATTTAAGTTAAACAATAAACATTAATTAATGTATGAAGTAAAAAAAAAAAAAGTCTAGTATTAGAGTAAAAATGAATCAACAATGCTTGGTTAAATCAACCCATTATGCTGGGTTATATAAGAACCCAATTTGCTGGGTGAAATTGACCCAACATGTGTTCTGTCCTATATTTACCCAGCCGTTTTGTCCAAATTTAGTTGTTTTTTAGAGTGTAAAGTCCAATTTTGTTATTATTTCTAATGAACTATTATTCCCTCAATTCATCATAGTTAAGTTAAACCTTATCAACCACATGAAAATAATACATCTCTGACGTCTCTAGCTGCAGCTCACCATAACTTTTCCAATCATCAAGGGAAAGCTACACCAGCCTTTAAAAAAAGAGCAGGATCTTTGCGTTTTTTTACCCTTTTAAGTGGCGCTTTCCAAGATAACACTTTTATTATTGCACATACTCCGAGTCAGTGATTTGAACAGACCCCTATACCTAAACTAAACCTGCGCAGGTTCGTCTAACGGACACAAATGATACGAATGACATGGATTGCTGAGGAGAGGCGAACTGTTAGGTTTATAAGATTTCATTTTCACTCGGTTGACAATACAACGGATGAGTGAAATCCCCTTTATTTTATCTTTAAATTGAAGGAGGGACCCAGGTCATATCTAGAGACCAGGAAATACGAGAGACTTAAGGGAGATATTGAATCCACATGTATCCTAGATGTGGGCCGACAGAATGTTGCTCTCTGGGACGCAAAGAGAAAAAAGTCAGAATTACCAGATAAAAAGTTGCAATGGAGTCGGAAATGAGGAGACATTTGTGTGCATGAGCACTAGATAATTAACAAGATATAATATTCTCAAAAATAGCATTCCAAACGCGTCTTATTACAAGAGTTAGAAAATTGTCTAATTAATGGAAATGTCCTATTAGTTTCTACTGTGCATTAGACCCTTTCAGAGCTTCGGTAAGGCCAGAGACAGTAAAAGAGGAGCAAAGGAGCAGAGGAAAGCATGAAAAGTCATTTGATTTATGAGCGCAGCTCTTAAGACACAGAGGAGAAGATGTTATGCACCGCGGCTTCCAGCCTAGGAGCTAAAGTAATTTCCTCAACGGCAGGTATACGCTCAAGCGAACAAAGCTACAATCAAATTGCTTCACTGCACAGCCTAAAAACTTGTTTAATGTCATACTTATGCCTATTCTTCGAGTTTAGCGTGACACCCAAGTCCTTTAGTCAGTAGATATTGAAGCAGGTGTCTGTCATGTGGCCCCAAGGGTCTTCGGGTTTCCATCCGCTCATATCCGTGCCGTCTGTAATATAACATCCCGTTCATCCGAGGAAACCCAGCTGCTCCTGCGAGACCTCCGTGATAAATGTTGTGTTATTCCTTCAGTCAATCAGGGATCAAAAGCTGAATATGAGTGATGAATCAGCTGCCATCAAAACATCCTTAAACACCCACATGAGTAATAAATACTCTCATCTGCTGATGACTCAGCTTCTAATTCAAGACTAGTTCCAAGAGCTTTTTAACCACAGAGGCATGGGATTTATTCTTCATTACAGCTAAATGCATTATGAACAAGAGTTTGTTGTCCCTTTAAAGTTTGCATTCACGTGCTTGCTTGTGTTTCGGGCCCTACACTCTCAGAAAAAAAGGTCCAGTGGAGGTACAATTTTTTTCCTTGGGCAACAAAATGTATAACTGTACCTTTAAAGGTACACAATTGGTCCTTAGGGTACAATTAAACCATTGTTTTCCTCTACTTAGAGCAGGGCAAGTTCAGTCCTAGTGAGTCACTGTCCAGCAGAGTTTGACTCAAACCCTGACAGACGTCTATAGAAGCTCTTATTGAGAATGAACAGAGGTTTAGATGTTGATGTTTTATTGTTTGTTCACCATTATGGTGATCAGTGTTTTCATTAGTCGGGCAGTTTGACTCTTGACTTTTTATGTGAGTTTGTGGATTTTGTTACAGTGTTAACAAAACACATAATCTGTTCAAATCAAAAGAAGTCATGAACAAATATTGTGATAAACTCATCACTGACTAAAAATATTAATATATTAATTAATATTATTTATCAACAATACTTTCTTGCCACAGATCAGACATTCTGAATTCTGATTTTTAAATACATTCTAAGGGGAAAAAAGTTTAGACGCACACAGATATTAATAATCAGCATATGAATCTCAACAATGGTGACATATTTAATGCTGCAATGCATGCTGGGAGCCATGAGTTTATACTGTTGTGGCTTAGTAGGGTTGGAGCTAAACTTTGCAGGACATCAGCTCTCTAGGACCGGACTTGCCTACAAAAATATACCCTTAAGGGTCCCACCCCAGTGACGGCCGCTTGTACCTTAAAAGGTACAATTTTGTACTCTTTTTTTTTTGAGAGCGTAATAAACCCATCTGACATCTGTGGAGAAACTGCTTGGTGAAGGTGAGGCATTGATTTGAAAGACAGTTGAACGTAATGCGACCTTCGAGGACAGAACTGCATTGATGTGCATGTCCTGGAGGGGGTTTGAGTTATTGTGAGGAAGAGTGGCAGGGGGTTGATGAAGGTCAAACAGGACAAGAGTCTGGCTGAAGTCACAGGCCATCCCTGCTGATCCCAAGCCGCTATACCAGCTATATCAGCAACTAGACCAAACTGGAATTCATGCTGTTTATGCTGGACTTTCAGCAGGGATTTCCTCTCAGAACCTGAGCCTGATGCTGGAGGCTCAACGATTGTATTTAGGGGTGTGCGATATTGACCAAAAATGATATCTCAGTGTTTCTGGGGTTTCATCGATAACGATAATTAGACAATGATTTGTGTGTTTATTGTGCTGGGAGGTGTAGGACTGCCGTGGTCAGCTGACGCTTTTGATGACGTTTTTGATATTCAGTGACAGAATCATCTTTTCCAATTAGTTTGAAATGATTTTTACCTTTTATGGGTATTTTACCTTTATAACGCCTAACCTAGCCTAATTAAATGTATGCATCATCTTTTGTGTCGAAGTTCTTACATTTAATCAATAATTTTCTTCAGAATAATAAGACACAATAGGGCTGTTACCAATTAAATGAAATCAGTATCAACAAAATCTGTTTAATGCAGCTCAGAGGGACATTTAACCTGCAGATACAAATGCAGAAATAATGTGTTGATGTTTTAAACATAAGATGTTGAATATTAATATTTGAAATGGTTTTCATAATGAAAACATACTTTAAAGCTGCAGTCCGTAACTTTTTTTGGTTAAAAATGATCCAAAATCAAATTTTGAGCAAGTACATAACCAGCAAGTGTTCAAGACTATCTCCTTACCTAAGCCAGATTCACAACGGCTTGTACTGTGTTATAATTTGAGAATTCGAGCGGCGCCGTTTGTCTTTGCGTCATTACGTCACGTCTGTATATGTAAAGAAGGAGTCCGGCTGCATGTGAGGATGCTGCAGGTGGTGGATCACAGGGCCGTGCACAGACATTTTGAGGGGCAGTGGCCCAAACCAAAAAAAGGGGCACTGGGGTGGGGTGGCATTGGTGGCGAGGATTGGGTGCTTGTCCATACAAATGATCCATCTTACTCGTACTAGTCAGTCAAAACAGTTTTGATCTCATTTTGTGTCTATCGAAAATTGTGATCTATGGCATTGTATTATGTTGAATATCAAAGTTTTTGTGTCTATTTGTTAATGAGGGATTTGTGGAGTAAATGTTATAGCTTTTATTTTGAAGAAAAACTTGGGGTAAGGTCTCAAGGGGCATGTTACTGGTGTTATTGTTTCTAAATGTAATACTTATTGTAATTAACGGGGCTATTATATAATATTTTCATGAATTAGATGCACATTTCAGGCATCTTCACTTTCATTAAAACGGTTAATTGAGTGATTTCTATTATGACAAAATCTATTATGTTTTTTACATTTTTTATTATGACATATCTTCAATTAAAATATGGGCAATTAAATAAGTAAATATTGATATGCTTGTACATAAGTCATAAACAATTTAGATGATTATCTTTTAATAGAATTCAGATCTTTCTGTTATCAGTTATTCAATTACTCTACTAAATTGTCAAAATAAAATTAAGTAGAATATTTTTAGTATTTTACATTAATGACACGGAAGATATATAAATAGTAATAAGAATTATATAAAAAGTAATTTATACATTCCGCAGATTGTAATGCATACTGTTGATGCGACGACATTCTGGAACTGTCGTCTCCGCTTTCCAGATTTTCGCGCACAGACTCTGAGTGACACTGGGGAGCAAGCGGGAAAACATGGGAGCAGATTCGCGGAATCTGTGGATCTCTAGCGGAGGGAAAACAGAACACTTTTAGCAGGGATGGGTAGCGACCATAGACTGCGAGAGGGGCACCTCAGCTGATGAGGGCAGAGGGGCAGTGGCTCTAGCCACCGGGACACCCCCCTGTGCACGGCCCTGGAGGATCATTTAAAGCTTTTTCTCACAGCAGCTGGAATAATTAAATGTATAATTTTGATGGCGGATTGTAATCCAGAAAAGGACAACCATCAGTGACAACTGGAGATTCACCCGTAGTCAAAAGCAAAAGATTAGACTGTAATCTACAGGTAACGCTAATACACACTAAATACACTTAGTCACACAATGCTAGTGCTGTTAACATTAACAATTTAAGAACAAAGTGTAACAATAATAATAATAATTTGAACGTTTTGATGTGATATGAGCGATCGGCAGATTCAATCACCGTTGGTAGTGTGATTTATTGTAATGCTTTTTTTCTCAGTTGGTCAGAACAAACGTGGCAGACATGTTACTCACTTGCTCAGATGACATTTTCCGGTGACAATTCTTATTTTGGTCGTACTTCCAAGATGAAGAATCTGTGACTCTGAAGTACAATATCCACATAGTATTGCGCATAACTTTACTAATTTAGTTTGGGGTTTATACCACAAATGTTTTTCAGTAAATTAATCAACAAAGATTATCAAATCAAGTCATTTGAAACCTTTCTTGAGAGAAGTAATTTCAGCAATACTCCCTTCCCTAGCTCTCAAAATGAGCATTGCTTCTGGCTTTAAAAGACATCGCACCTGCACTATAAAAGCAATCTGCGCGCTCTGATTCAACGTTTTCACGTATGTTTCGGGAAAGCTGACGGAAATCACTGCCCACGTCTTTTTAAACCTCGCCAATTTGACCATGCAAGCGATTTTATAGCATTTCGTAATACATGGTATGGGAGCTCTTTAAGAGAGTTTTCTTTGCGCTCATACCAACAAACACACACACACACAAGCCTTAAGAACTTATGTAAAAAATGTCCATCTTTAGTGAGTATTCACATAAACGCAGTCGGTTATGTCTTACGCGAATGTAAACAGTGCAATAGTATGCATGCAAATATTATGAAATCTAAACATCACTGGTTGAAACGAACGCTGGAGATTTCGTGATATTTAAACGATTCGATCTTATGTACGTGCGTTGATAAGTGTTAAAAGAAAATCAATGAGATGGTTTGAATGATGCACTCACCTGTCGATCTCGTAATGTCTTGCTCAAGTCAGGATAGTGACCGATGCTTGGCAAGGTTTGATGGTTCTTCATCAGTTTTATAAGCAAAGTAATTCCAAATTTCACTTCTACTCCTCTCTTTATTCATTAGTTTTGGGCGTGTTAGATTAGATTAGATTCAACTTTCTTGTCATTACACAAGTACAGGTACAAGGCAACGAAATGCAGTTGAGTGAGATTCGTGATTCGTGAGATTCGAGATTGTGTTGAGTGGGATTCAACTGCTGTCAGGGTTGTATATACAGGTCCTTCTCAATAAATTAGCATATTGTGATAAAGTTCATTATTTTCCATAATGTAATGATAAAAATTAAACTTTCATATATTTTAGATTCATTGCACACCAACTGAAATATTTCAGGTCTTTTATTGTTTTAATACTGATGATTTTGGCATACAGCTCATGAAAACCCAAAATTCCTATCTAGAAAAATTAGCATATTTCATCCGACCAATAAAAGAAAAGTGTTTTTAAGACAAAAAAAAGTCAACCTTCAAATAATTATGTTCAGTTATGCACTCAATACTTGGTGGGGAATCCTTTTGCAGAAATGACTGCTTCAATGCGGCGTGGCATGGAGGCAATCAGCCTGTGGCACTGCTGAGGTGTTATGGAGGCCCAGGATGCTTCGATAGCGGCCTTAAGCTCATCCAGAGTGTTGGGTCTTGCGTCTCTCAACTTTCTCTTCACAATATCCCACAGATTCTCTATGGGGTTCAGGTCAGGAGAGTTGAGTACAGTAATACCATGGTCAGTAAACCATTTACCAGTGGTTTTGGCACTGTGAGCAGGTGCCAGGTCGTGCTGAACAATGAAATCATCTCCATAAAGCTTTTCAGCAGATGGAAGCATGAAGTGCTCCAAAATCTCCTGATAGCTAGCTGCATTGACCCTACCCTTGATAAAACACAGTGGACCAACACCAGCAGCTGACATGGCACCCCAGACCATCACTGACTGTGGGTACTTGACACTGGACTTCAGGCATTTTGGCATTTCCTTCTCCCCAGTCTTCCTCCAGACTCTGACACCTTGATTTCCGAATGACATGCAAAATTTGCTTTCATCCGAAAAAAGTACTTTGGACCACTGAGCAACAGTCCAGTGCTGCTTCTCTGTAGCCCAGGTCAGGCGCTTCTGCCGCTGTTTCTGGGTCAAAAGTGGCTTGACCTGGGGAATGCGGCACCTGCAGCCTATTTCCTTCACACGCCTGTGCACGGTGGCTCTGGATGTTTCTACTCCAGACTCAGTCCACTGCTTCCGCAGGTCCCCCAAGGTCTGGAATCGGTCCTTCTCCACAATCTTCCTCAGGGTCCGGTCACCTCTTCTCGTTGTGCAGCGTTTTTTGCCACACTTTTTCCTTCCCACAGACTTCCCACTGAGGTGCCTTGATACAGCACTCTGGGAACAGCCTGTTCGTTCAGAAATGTCTTTCTGTGTCTTACTCTCTTGCTTGAGCGTGTCAATGATGGCCTTCTGGACAGCAGTCAGGTCGGCAGTCTTACCCATGATTGCGGTTTTGAGTAATGAACCAGGCTGGGAGTTTTTAAAAGCCTCAGGAATCTTTTGCAGGTGTAATTTTGATTCAGATGATTAGGTTAATAGCTCGTTTAGAGAACCTTTTCATGATATGCTAATTTATTGAGATAGGAATTTTGGGTTTTCATGAGCTGTATGCCAAAATCATCAGTATTAAAACAATAAAAGACCTGACATATTTCAGTTGGTGTGCAATGAATCTAAAATATATGAAAGTTTAATTTTTATCATTACATTGTGGAAAATAATGAACTTTATCACAATATGCTAATTTTTTGAGAAGGACTATATATATATATATATATATATGCAATCTTAGGGCTGTTTTCTTTTAGACATTTGTGCTCTCTTCCCTACCTTTCTGAATAGATTTCAGCAGTAAAGAGAGAAAGCATTTGCAGTGAAGGTTTTTCTCCATTTACCTGACATTTTTTAATGCTGCTTGTTCATCCACGGACAACCAAACCGATGCTTCTACTACAACCATGACTCATGTGATGTCACGTCAAATGCACTCGTGCAGTAGCGGTTGTTGCCAAGTATTCATTCCCGGGGGATCAATACAAACTAATAACCGGTTCCATTTTCATACTTCTTTGCCCGCAATTTTTGTTGCGGCCGCGGTTCATTATAAAAGTAGCCCAAAAAAAACACTACCCACGGCTCCGTAATTTTTCCCGCGACTCCTTTTTTAAAATAGCCCAATTGTGCGGGAAAACCGCGACCCTGGCAACTATGGCTGCTGTATTCATTTTGTTCTATGTTGCCACATTTGCCAGTTTCACGTCAGTTTGGGTAGCGCACTGCCACCTAGCTGTGAACTTCGGAACAGCAGCACATAGCGAAATGAGCAAAATCATGATATTGTACCGTTTGAAAGAAAATTTATACCGGTATTTTCCCAGTACCGGTATACCCCGCATCACTTCTCAAAACATTAGATTAATCTGCGCAGAGGAGCCGTGCCAATGCACAACTCGCGTACATGATAATTCCACAAATAACTGCAATTGCAGGTTTCAAACAGAGATGGTGACAAAGTGGCAAAACTTACGGACTGCAGCTTTAAATATGAAATTAAAGCCACCAGTAGGTGGCAGCAAGTCACTGTTTGATTCATTCAAACAGATGATTCATTCAGGAACAAAGCATTTGACTCTCTTAATGAGTGAGTCATTGAATCATTCTTTCTGATTCATTCAAAAAGTTGATTCTTTCCGTAATGAAGCACCGCCGTGTGTTGCTCAGAGACGCAGAACAGTGTCATGGCTTGTTTCAAACTATTTACGTTGGCGAAATGGAGCAAAAACGGGCAATATTGTGTCTAGAATGTACTGTAAGTCACTTAATATTACCTTCTTGTTTACTGAACTGTAGTATAAAACTAGCCTGACGTCGTCATACTCAATTCTAGTCAGAATTTGAGTCTGATCTGCTCCGTTGGGCTGTGATTATGGGGCGTGTTTCAACCGAACCAGGAAAGACCTCAATTGGATAGACCTACAATCAATCAGAGCAACGGAGCGACGCATAACGTTAGTTGTCAAATGTCAACAGAACTCAACTGCACTGTGTTGCCAAGTCCGCGGGTTGAAGCGACCCCAATTATGTGATATACAGACCCAGTAATGCGAATTTTAGCAGCCGTGCCAAAATAACACACATTTTCCCCCCAAATGCCATTTTTTTCCGGAGAACCCCCCCGGTAAGCTATTGGGCTTGTTTTTGGCTAGTTTTGAGTAGCAATTGGGCGAGTTTTGCTGTAAAAACTTGGCAACCCTGTCTGCAAGCACGCCGGAATAAGTAGCCTAACGTTAGAAGAAAAAGATGAGCGTAAACGATCTTTGCCGGTGTTGTAAAAAAATAATTTAAGGATACACAGAGTATCCTTAACCAACACGATCATCATTTCTGAGAGAAATAGTAAAGGTGAACGCATATACGAACAAGTTCTCCGTTTAGGATTAGAACAAATTCAACCCAAGCGCCTTTGATGACGTGGATGATTACGGTACTGTTGATCATCTGTCCATCATCGTCTAAAGCCCGCCCTGACAATTTCATTGGTCCGAACAGTTTCTGTTCGGGCATAATTACTTCTCTACGGATCAAGTCCAGAACGAACTGCCAGAGTTAAAATGTTGTGGGCGGGGCTAAGTTCGGCTGGCATCCAGGCTAGTATAAAACCAATATGACATTTGTAATCATGCTGATATTTGGAGAAAAAAACGTCACTCTTCATATGATATTGATTGACTATATAAAATGAAATAAATTTTAGAGGTATTTTTGCCCCTTATCTTGAATACTGGGGACATTATAAATGCATTTTAATAGAGTAAATCTCACAGTGAAAGTGTGCACTCTAAATGCTCAAGTGCACTAGTCTAACCTACTAGACTAGAGTATGTGTGCACTCTCTGGGTGTGTTTTTGACATACTCGATAATGTCAGATCGCACATCGTTAAAACAACAATCCTGATGATATATCGCACACTCGTAATTGTAGTCCTAACAAACTCCCCCTCAGTAACCCTCATTCAAAGAACCTATGATATCAAAATTGAAGTTTTTTCTTTTTTCTTTTTTGCAGCTGCATTTGATGTGGGGTAATTCATACTTGATGGTAATTCTGGTTTCCGAACATAAAGGTTCTTCATTGCCTGGATTGATGCTTTGCAGTGCTAGATTTGGTTTCGCAGGTGTGTAATTATAAACATAATTTGCCGTGCTTTACACACCGGTCTCTGCAAACAGGTTTAATCATCACGTAATGTTGGAGCTTTGACTCATTTATGCATGTTTTTGCTTAAAAGTGACTGTTTGGCATTCAATCTCCCTGTTCATGTGACATCATACATCATGTTGGCGAAATGGAATGTTCATGAGGCCTTTTGGAATGGTGACTCATTTAGAATTTTGCCCTGAATTCCACACATAAATCTTAGCAACATTAAATCAGGTAGGACATTTAAACTGTGATGAAAAATTGCATAAAAAAATAACATTTTCTTCTCCAGTTTTATGGTTTAATTTGGCACATGGCACAATCAGCATGTATACATCTGGTATACATAAATAAATATTAAATATATTTATACATAAATATACATATAGAGCTATTAAAAAGACACTTGTTGTGGCCTCAGATTATGTGTCGAGGATAAAACTAGCACAGACACTAACTGCTCTGCCCTCTGAATATGGGTGCTTTCAGCCTAATAATTGATAATAATGGTCATTTACACTTTCAGGTCAATGGGAAAAAAATCTTCATAAAAGCCCTATACATATATGTATGTATGCCCATATTTATATATATATTTAAAGAAAGACAGTTCTACACTGTGGTTATTCAGTGTAAAGAGGCCACCATCTCCAGTCAAGAGGAACGCTTACAAAGTCAATGGAATCATGTCAGTTAGTTCAGTTCAATCTTAAGCTATTGTTTTCTCTTGCATGTAAAATAATAGATTTATTTTGTAATTCTTAAGCAAAATTAGACATATGTAACTTTTTTAAAATAACAAAAAGTTCTATTTCGCAAAGACAGACGACAATAGACGCAGTTGAAAGACTACTTGTGGTGAACAAAATCAACGCAGTGGTAAAGAAGCCCCCCCCCCACCCCCATCACACAAATATTTAACAAAAAACATGGTAAAAGGCAATCACACACGCACACACACACACAGACTCAAATATTCCCATTCATACCCATTATCACTCACACATGCACAACAGTCAAACAGTGAGCGTTGTGTGTAAGTGTGCATTTCATGGGAATTTGACGCAGGAGCTGATAGATAATTTTGTTGTAAAAGATGCACTTCTTTAAACAAAAACAATTACAGTAACTTTCGAAGTCTTTATCTCCAGTGTTGTCGCATGGAAAAGTTCCAAAACAAAAGATTTTCAGTGGAACCAAGAGAAGAAAAAAACAACAACACACCACATGTGAGGTTATGCAACTGGAAAATGAGTTGCAGTTACCATTTCAATCCACCGGTTTCCATATTAGTCATCTCTCTTCCTAAAATCCAACCACTCAAGTCAGATCACTATGTCCCACACAAACTCATCTCAGGGAAAGGTCGTCAAATTAAGAGGAAAAAACAGCTCTTTATAAGGCATTGAAAAGAAATTGAAAAGCAAAGCAAACAATATTATGCAGATGTCACCTTAGAGGCCACTGTTTTGAAATGTGTTTCCCACAAAAGACTGTGATGGGAAATAAAATGCACTTTCCTTTGTTGTTGTTTTTTGTGTTATTTATTCAAGAAAAAAAGCGATCGCCCCATTCGCCCGATTCTGTTTAGAAAGGCGTTTTTCTTTTAAAACGATGATTAGAAAAAATACTGCTTGAAACGCTCGTCCCTTTTCGAAGGAAAGAGAGCAGTTCTGTTTTGGCAGGTTTGCACAACTTGACATCTGGAAAGAACTTGTCACTGCTTTTTGCAAAAGTCTATTCAAATCGTTTTGTTTCCGTCATCATCCTGAACCCCCTTCTCTCGCTCTGACGTTTTCATTAAAACCAATGACTTTCCCCCCATCCCTCCCTTTGCTGGATCTCCATAAAGCTATACACGCGTGGTGGAGTGGGAATGTGGCAGGCCGGTGGAGTTGAAGCCGGCTGTGAAGGTGTTGTACGGATGTAGGTTCGGCATTCCCACTAGCGAGTTGGGGATCATGGTTATGGTGTTTGGCGTCATGAGCGGGATATCGTCAGGCGAGCGCCGCAGAGTCAGCGTGTAGTCGGGGAGTGAAGCGAGCCGCAGCAGGTCGCCCGGTGGCCCCGCGTCGCACTCGTGGTGCGTCTGGTTCATCTGCAAGGACATGATCTCCTCTTCAGGGGCGTGGCGGTTCACGTCATTGGTGGTGGTGGCTCGTGGCGGGCTGGGTTGCGGGTGCTGTTCCTGCCGGCGCTTATCCTTGCGGTAGTACAGGGCTGCAAATGCCAGAACGTTGAGGAACAGCAGCGAAGCTCCTACTGCGATGGTTACGCTCAGCTCGGTGGAGTAATCCCGTGGGTTCTCCACCACCAGAGGGCCTGGTTCCTCTTCTCCGTTCCATTGTTCCTTCCCACTCTCGCTGTTGTACGCCGGAGACATCGGAGGGCGCTTGGTGTTGAACGGCCAGGCTTTGCCATTGGGACGTTTGGTGGACAGGGAGTTCTGAGTCGTCTCGGGCGGTGGCACTTTGGTGGTGGTGGAGGTGTAGTGGAACATATCGTGGAGGTTGTACAGATGAGGGACCAGGTGCTTCCAGAATGCCACTTTAGTGGCACGGTAGTGATCACGGACTCGTGGCTTCAGGCCGATGTGCAGGTACAGCTGGTCTTGCGGGTTGTATTTGGACCAGGCCACCTCTTCAAAACGATTGGCCTTAGTATGGATAAACTTGGTATCCTGAGGCACTGGTTTGTTGGGATCTCTGCAAAAGAAATAAAAGATAAATGATTAAACAATGCTGAGAAGGCTGTTAAGGTTGCTAGAGTATAAGGAATAAGGAAAAAGTTTTGCAGAATAATTTTCCTGCTCTTTTTCAGTGAACGCATACAGGTACCATAAGTGTACAAAACGTTCTGAAGCTCTCCAATATAATTTATCTTTTCAAGTAGAAAAGCTTCAGAGATTAGCTATAGAGCCCTAATTATATAGACCACATTTATGGTGCTTTTATGGTGTCCTCTCTACACATTGACAACCCCTCATCAATATATGCTTTTACTGTAAGAACATATTGACGAGCAGTGTTTGGGGGTAACGCATTACTAGTAACTTGAGTTACGTAATCAGAGTACTTTTTCCAAGTAAAAAACTAGTAAAGTAACGCATTACTTTTACATTTACAACAAAATATCTGTATCATGTAACACAAGTTACTTTGTGTTTCCATGTATTGACTGACAGCTCTCCTTTACCGATGTTGAGAGGAATCATGGGTGAGAATAAATGTGCATTTACTCATCTCACATGCAAAAACACAGATTCAGTATTACTCATAATTAATAAAAAACGTCTCAAAACATTACGCAAACCTGCAATAATTAAATATATTAAATTACACAAATACACTTTATGTATTTAATCTCACTTTATTAACCAATGTCTTTGTTGCTGACCTTCGATGATCCACTTCAATGCTTTTTTTAACTTCGCCCTCTACTGAATGGGTGTAGATTTGCATTGCTTTCAGCCTGAGGCTTATTCCTTTCCCTTTTGGTGTGAAAGGGCTTTTACATTTGGCAAACATAGAGCTTTTTTGTTGTTATTAAAAAACAAACCAGCAAGCCCAGCCCAGATGAGAAAAAGTACTGCATTACTTTCCATAAAACGTAACTAAGTAACGCAATGAGTTACTTTTTCAGATAGTAACGCAATATTGTAATGCATTACTTTTAAAAGTAACTTTCCCTAACACTGTTGATGCGGTTGTGTTTCGCAAAGAACAGGAAGTCACACAGGGGTGCGTTTCCCATACAACAGCGTTCGCTGCTTAAACACCATAGTACGATGCTTTTCGGCCAGTGTGGCCCAACCTACTTATCGTTATCAGTAAAATCAACTATCGGTCGACCTCTCTTTAAAATATTATACTCCAACATGCATTCACAAGAGCACCACTATGCATGTATGTTGTGTTGACACAAGAGCGGACGGTGTTACTTGATTATGTGTTACGTAATTAATGGGTTTTTGGGTGAACTAACCCTTTAAATGCAGCCCAGAATAGGGGAGATGGGGAGGGTTGTAACACGGGGTAATATGTAACACTGTAAGTTTGACAGGTCAGAAAAGAGCTGTGGTAACGTAATCAATATCATGCACTCCAGTCATCTTTTTCAGCTCACAGGAGAAATTGCATGTGACTGTGAGCAAATTTGTTGATTTTATGAGCAAAAAACAGATTTTCAGGTAAGAGAGTAACATTTTTCATCAAGATTATATAGCAATCATTGAATTGTAGGTACAATTATTTAGCTTACCTGACCTGAAGTAGCTATTTCTCCAGTTTAATTTGATGCTTCAAACCCACATGCTAAAACAGTTAGCTAAGTTAAGGCTGTTAGGGGTGGGGATAGTTGTAACAGTTTATTAAAAATGTTACAACCAACCCCTATGATGATTCCATTGAGTCCAGTTATAAGTCACATTCTCTGTTGAGGAGAAGTCACGTGAGATTTATTGTTGCGTATAAAGGGATTTTTTCAGTAATGTGTTTCCGTCATAGTTTATGCGCATGTCTTCTTACCAGATAAAAATGATCTGCCTCAATTGAACTCACACGTTTTTTGTGCATATTAGAAGTCATGCACCTCTAGATGCTTCCATCCGGCGTTTTGTAAGCAATATCTCAAAATTCACATAAAAATAGGTGGAAACATAGCTAGTGACTGACCCCTTATGTGACAGGAATACAGTACACTTACACAAACGCACAGCAATTGTTTTGCACTACAGTTAAAATAAAATAAAAAAAACCTGCAGGTTTTTAGCTCCAATCCTAATTGAACACACCAGAAGCACCTAAACAAGGTTTTCAGAATTACTAGAAACTTTCAGGCAAGTGTTTTGGGTAAAATCACTAAAATCGGGCAGGATATTGGCTCTCCAAGAGCAATTTAGAAAAAAAAGTTCTTAGTTCTGCTTCTTAATATCATCATTATCATAGTTTCCAATCTTCAACATTAAGGAAAATCATCATGCTTCATTCTTGTGCACCCTTGACTTTCTTTTCTTTTCACGAAACACCTTCATTCTTGGTCAGTCTGAGCATGCATGAAGACACAAACAGCTCTCTTTCTCGGTTCAACCCCTGGAGTTCGCGCCAATCAACAAAGCAATTTACATTCATGCACATTCCTCATCATCACTGCACTCCTATCGGTCTTGTTTCACCTTCTTATTGTATAAAGATACCAGGCACTTCTTCCAAATCATCATTTTCTATTTCTCCCTCATGCGATGTTACGTTACAGCTCATATCTCTAAGCACCCCTGCCTGCTGGGCTTCACGCATCCTCGGCTCATTCTGTATATAAAAAAGAGATGGGCCAGAGGCTTTTAAAGTGAAACAAATGAATAAATCAACAGCTGAGATGTGCTTCAGGATGCAACTTGTTTTTGATAAAACAACAGCAGTGCATCCATTCCGTTAATTGCTTTGGGAAAGCAGTGCAGATTGCATTAACAGCGAGTGTGCTGATAGAAAGTGGACCATATTAATCTAAACGTTAAAGGGGGGATGCTGGCAAAGGCCCTTGTGTGTGTGTGTGTGTGTGTAGTTTTACCCTTTAGCCTCCAGGGGTCACTGTTTCTCCAACTGACATTACATGCTCAATATGGCAAAGCAAGGCTGCATCCAGCCTCTGTGGCACTGTTGATTTATTGTCTGTTTTAACATATAGCATATGAATAATCACACATCTACTTATATTGTAGCTTAACTAGTGACTAGAGTTTTTAAGAGATATCCAAAGTGGTAAAACATACACTATGACAGTGGTTCCCAAACCTGTCCTGGAGGACCACCAGCCCTGCACATTTTGTCTCCCTATATCTGACACACCCATTTCAGGTCTTGCAGTCTCTACTAATGAGCTCATGAGTTGAATCAGGTATGTTTGATGAGGGAGACATACAAAATGTGCAGTGCAGTGCTAGTGGCCCTCCAGGACAGGTTTGGGAAACACTGCACTATGATATAGCCTAACTAGCAGTATTTGGTTGCAAAACAAACAATTTCATCAGAAATACTAGTGTTGTAGTCAAGACCACACTCTAAAAAATGCTGGGTTAAAAATAACCCAAGTTGGGTTAAAAATAGACAAACCCAGCGGTTGGGTTAATTTAGACCAAGACTTTGAGAGGTTGAGACCAAGACAAGACCAAAACTTTGAGGGGTTGAGCCCAAGACAAGACCAAGACTTTGAGGGGTTGAGACCCAAGACAAGTCCAAAACTTTGAGGGGTTGAGACCAAGACAAGACCAAGACTTTGAGGGGTTGAGACCAAGACAAGACCAAGACTTTGAGGGGTTGAGACCAAGACAAGACCAAGACTTTGAGGGGTTGAGACCAAGACGAAACCAACACTTTGAGGGACTGAGACCCAAGACAAGACCAATACTTTGAGGGGTTGAGACCAAGATGAGACCAAGACTTTGAGGGATTGAGACCAAGACGAGACCAACACTTTGAGGGGTTGAGACCAAGATGAGACCAAGACAAGTCCAAGACAAGACTAAGACTTTGAGGGATTGAGACCAAGACAAGACCAAGACTTTGAGGGGTTGAGACCAAGACAAGACCAAGACTTTGAGGGGTTGAGACCAAGACAAGACCAAAACTTTGAGGGGTTGAGACCAAGACAAGACCAAGACTTTGAGGGGTTGAGACCAAGACGAGACCACCACTTTGAGGGACTGAGACCAAGACAAGACCAATACTTTGAGGGGTTGAGACCAAGATGAGACCAAGACTTTGAGGGGTTAAGACCAAGACCTTGAGGGGTTGAGACCAAGACAAGATCAAGATTTTGAGGGGTTGAGACCAAGACAAGACCAAAACTTTGAGGGGTTGAGACCAAGACAAGACCAAGACTTTGAGGGGTTGAGACCAAGACGAGACCAGCACTTTGAGGGACTGAGACCAAGACAAGACCAAGACTTTGAGGGGTTGAGACCAAGACAAGACCAAGACTTTGAGGGGTTGAGACCAAGACGAGACCAGCACTTTGAGGGACTGAGACCAAGACAAGACCAAGACTTTGAGGGGTTGAGACCAAGATGAGACCAAGACTTTGAGGGGTTGAGACAAAGACGAGAACAACACTTTGAGGGACTGAGACCAAGATGAAAACAACACTTTGAGGGACTGAGACCAAGGCAAGACCAATACTTTGAGGGGTTGAGACCAAGATGAGACCAAGACGAGTCCAAGATAAGACCAAGACTTTGAGGGGTTGAGACCAATATGAGACCAAGACTTTGAGGGGTTGAGACCAAGACAAGACCAAGACTTTGAGGGGTTGAGTCCAAGACGAGACCAAAACTTTGAGGGACTGAGACCAAGATGAAAACAACACTTTGAGGGACTGAGACCAAGGCAAGACCAATACTTTGAGGGGTTGAGACCAAGATGAGACCAAGACGAGTCCAAAATAAGACCAAGACTTTGAGGGGTTGAGACCAATATGAGACCAAGACTTTGAGGGGTTGAGACCAAGACAAGACCAAGACTTTGAGGGGTTGAGTCCAAGACGAGACCAAAACTTTGAGGGGTTGAGACCAAGTCAAGACCAGACCAGCACTCCCTAAATTCATAAAGAGCCACATTACCACCTGAGAAATGATTTATAACTTATAATAAATGACTTATAATAAATATAATTACACTATAGAGCTGTTACCAGTCAAATTAAATCATTAACAACAAAATTCATCTTTGCGCTACAGAGGTGATACAGAATTTAATTGGTAAATTACAAATGCATAAATAAAGTTGAAGATAATGTTAAAAAAAAAAATCATGTTAGCAGTCATGCTCAAATTTGTGAAAAAAATCTTGCTTGCTCTTTTGATATTGGTTAATTATATCACATGTTACAAATCCAGATCTCATACAAACTTTTTGCAACAATATCTTGCATTTTGTGAGTATTTGTATTAATTTATGGTGACATTTTTGACACAATCCCTAATTAATTTCTGAATCGGCACACTAAATAAATCAAATTAGAAATGAGTTATTGATTGCATCTGAAGCAGTAAGTTTTACATCCAATCACATTAATGATGTTAATAAATAAATCAGGAAATGCACTGGCAATTTATTAATATCCCAGCAGTTGTGATCTTGACCGGTCTTGGAACAAAATCCAGAGTCCTCTTAGTCTGAGACCGAGATAAGACCGAGTACAAATGTGTTTGACACCGAGACAAGACCAAAACCGTCAAAAAATGGTCTTAAGACCGGTCTCGAGTACTACGACACTAAGAAATACACATTCATAATTTTGAATGACCATCAATAGAGGAATATGCCTTTTGCTGCCACATGGCTTAGCTCAACAACCAGGGGTTAGCAGGGTCATGCTAACCAGCCAAACCTCGACCCCTCGTCTGTGATAAAATACCGCTAGATGAGATTGTAACCATGTTGCAGACTTGATCTAATAAAGAGACAACCCATGAAGTAAACAGTGACAGATATCACTGGTGTGCCCTCGAGCAAGTCATTCAATTCCAAGTTGTAGGGATGGTCCCTGTCACTAATGTTCAGTAATTCACAGTGCATGGAAAGTGACAACAAGTCAAGAAAGATGTTGTTTATTATCGCACTGTCTGCCAGTGGTTATGAAACATTTTAAGCCAAGTACTACTTTTGCATTATCTGTGGAAGAGTCAGAAAATACACATACAAACTATAAAAACATTCACAAGGGGTGGCATAGCAATTCTAATGTGCTATTATTCAAATTTTGCAGTTCAATATAAAATTATTTTTTTTAATTTGATTGTAAAACTTCCCCGTCTGTCTAGAACTGCTCTGACGATGTGGTTAGACTGTCAAAATCATGTTTGAAACATTGTGCATTGTGCCGCTCCAGAATTAGGATAAACAGAACGATTTCTGTCCTTTTGTTGTTGATTGCCTTTCTTGTGCAGTGTTGTGTGTGCGCACCAATCGGCACGCCGGATTGCATTGCAGAAGAGTCTTAGATGCACAAAGATATATTAAAATGTAACGGTACATGCATTCGTCCCGACCCATCATGGTTTGCTGCATACAGTCAGACGACGAATACAGTCAGTCACAGGCGATCCACACTCCAATCCAGAAGGAGGCGCGCATATGATGTAATGCAGTTTGCTAATGCCACAACAAGAGCAGAAGAAGAGGTGATCTACGCACCAATCCAAAACAAGGGCTCAGAACGTAGCCTCTACGTTTCAATTAAACAAGTTCACGGAAAGGAGACCGGAACGGCCGAAAGAGGAAACCTGTTTTTCTTCTTTATTTTACAAAAGCACAATGTTTTGTTTTTATTGTGAGTGTACATCAATAAACTCTTTACAGTTTTGAATGATGTCTTACTCTTATCTGTACGAGCATAAATGATGGAGTATTTTAAGTTGTTTCCGCTGTTATAATGAGACTTATTCCTTTGGCTTTGTGCCGATATGTGTCGTGGAAGTCTCACTACAGTCCAATGATGTCTCCTCGTGAAAAAAAGAAGTCGGCTCTTTTTCTCCTCCTTGCTCATCTTTCCGTGATTTCTTGAAAAAGCTTATTATTGAACTTTGTGCATCTGCCATTATCACTGCATGTTACAGTTTTTCTCCATTGGTTTGGCTCATTTCTTGAAACAGAAATTACATTCTCAAAATTGTAAGATCATTTGGCAAAACAGACTTACAGTTCAGCACAACACTATAGCTCACTTGCAAAAGCTAATATCTCTCCCAAAACTGTTCACTCATGCTTCAGAAGTAAATATCTTTCCCATATAAATAGTCAGTGCCATGAAAATGGCAAAGATCCTTCTCAATCGCTTTGGCTCATTTCTTGAAACAGACCGGACGTTCTCAACACTCTTGGTGCTTTTACCAAAATAACGTGGATGGTTCGGCACAACACCATGGTTCACCTGCAAAACCTCATACCTCTCCCAAAACAGTTCACTCATGTGTCAAAACTAAATTTCCTTCTCATTTAAACAGTCATTGCCCCCAAAATGCTTCGTCCCTTTGGCATTGTGTAAGCACTGCAAGTCAAAATGTTTAGATGTTTTGTCACTATGGCAGAGGACCATTGAAATATCCCTCATGTCCACCTTTCAGTCTTAGCCCAGTCCTTCATTGACATGAATGTTTTTTGTCTAGCTAACAGAATACAATTGTGTATAAAACTGAAAAAAATAAATAGGATTTTAGGGTAAGAGTAGCCTCCAAGGTTTGACATCAAAATTGAAATTGTAACCATTATGATTCACACACATCAAGTAACTTCCATACATCAGAGTAAAAAGAAAATGTATACAGCATAATATACTGTAATATAAACACACAAACAAAAAAAATAAAATTACCGTCCTCACCCTCCTGGCCATCCACACGCTGCTGTTCTCAATCTTACTGTAAACACTTGTAATATTGTAAAATATATACTTTTCTAATGATATAATCTGGGTTTGATTTTTTTTCAGAGATATTGTTATAGTAAAGTATATGAATATATTGACCAAACAGTACACACAAGACCAGTACTGTATATTGATGAAAATATTTATTTATCTCCACATTTGTAAAATCATTCGATTCATTCATGCATTTTCAAAGGTTTGTTTTTATATATGTCTGCTGAGGTTGGGCTGAAGTCTCTGTCCAGCCTCTCTCAATGTCAACCCATGGGTACTCAGTAAAATCGCATCTGATAAATTTGGCCCCCGTCTTCTTTGGCCATATCCTACTCGAGGTCTACCTCTTCCTACCCCCCTCTTCCCCTCTCTTCCCCTCTCTTCCCCTCTCTACCCCTCTCTACCCCCTTCCCCTCTCTACCCCTCTCACCCCCCTTCCCCTCTCTACCCCCTTCCCCTCTCTTCCCCTCTCCTTCCCCTCTCTACCCCCTTCCCCTCTCTTCCCCTCTCTACCCCCTTCCCCTCTCTACCCCTCTCACCCCCCTTCTCCTCTCTACCCCCTTCCCCTCTCTTCCCCTCTCTTCCCCTCTCCTTCCCCTCTCTACCCCCTTCCCCTCTCTTCCCCTCTCTACCCCCTTCCCCTCTCTACCCCTCTCATCCCCCCTTCCCCTCTCTACCCCTCTCACCCCCCTTCTCCTCTCTACCCCCTTCCCCTCTCTTCCCCTCTCTTCCCCTCTCCTTCCCCTCTCTACCCCCTTCCCCTCTCTTCCCCTCTCTACCCCTCTCATCCCCCCTTCCCCTCTCTACCCCTCTCACCCCCCTTCTCCTCTCTACCCCCTTCCCCTCTCTTCCCCTCTCTTCCCCTCTCCTTCCCCTCTCTACCCCCTTCCCCTCTCTTCCCCTCTCTACCCCTCTCATCCCCCCTTCCCCTCTCTACCCCTCTCACCCCCCTTCTCCTCTCTACCCCTCTTCCTCCACGGGCTCCCCCTCTCATCCTCACTCTTCCTCTTCCTCAAGCAGGCAGTTGCCCTTGTTCATTTACTTGGCCAGGTGCCTCCATGTTCAGAAATTGTACTGGTCCTGCATGGTCAAGTACTTTATATACATGTTTGGCAGCTTTCACAGTCATGGACAGCACCTGTCAGGTAACTAAACATACAGTTTGATTGGTCATCTGAGATGTGTGAAAGTCTTCCTTCATTAGTCAAGTTCTAGTTTCACCTGACTGTCAATTGCTGTAATAAATTTATCAAATGTTCCAAGGGATTCATAAATGGTATTCATGGTATTATATGTTCTTGACTAATTTTGACAATTGAACAGACTATTGTGCATGTGATGACTTCTACAATAAAATGACGCTGATACGTTTTGGAGCGAACGACCATTAGACTGAGAATCAAACAATCAGTTTAGATCAACAAGATCTATTCACTTGGAAATTGTGCTAAATGTAGGCTACCTGTACTTAATCATTTGCAAAGATTTATTGAGACATTGAGACATGTACTTAGACATTTGTAATTTGATGAAATTAATGAGAAATGCTATTCTGTTGTGAACAATTGCCAAGTGGTTTGGAGATTTGTCCATGTTGTTTTGAGAATGTAATTTCTGTTTCAAGAAATGAGCCAAACCAATGGAGCAAAACTGTAATGAACTCCCACGCGCAAAGAAAATGACAGCGTAAGCTACACATAATTAGCCTGGTCCTACCAGACTCTCGTAGATTTTATTTGTACAGAGAGTCTGGCCACTCTCCATTGACAAGCGTTTACTTCCTTGAAGGCGGGAACTCTGTTGAAGTTTAAAACTATTGGATCTGCTCAGAACCACTCTGGATCTGCCATAACCAATCGCTAACGTTTGGTCGTGATGGAAACCACGTAGCCGTGCAGGCTGTAAACAACAACCATCCCCCATTGGAATTCGAATTTAAGAATCAATTCTAAATTCTAAATTAATATCTGACACTAGGGTCTAATCATTCACAATACGCCGCTTCGGTCATTTCGGATCTGCCTCCATTACTGAACTACAACTCAAACTACCGCACGACATCAATGTCATCGTTCTCAGCCACTCCCTCTGTTGGCTGATTGGACCGGTTAAAATTTGGCAGGAGAGAAAACCAGCGAATATACTACAAACCCAGATGACGTACTGAAGGAAAATGAAAATTGAGCAGAAATACGTAGGAGGACAGAGCAAGCTAACACATAACTGATTAATTGAACCAACTGCTTCGTTCGAGTCGTTCGAAACTCCACATGCCGGTGACCCCTGCTGGACAAAACAGTGTAAATGTAACAAAACATGCATAAAACACCTTTACAAACACATTGCAAATGTTTATTACAAGTAAAATCTATCAAATGCAATTAACTAATCATCTAATCAGATTAAATATCAAGTGCCTGTATAATATGTGTGCTTTTATACATTTTCAGGGTTTGTTTTGTTTGTTCCATATAGGCCAATAACTACTATTATTCCTTTAAATTATACTAATGTCTCATTAAAACGTCTACACATGTATAAAACATGTAAAACCCATAGACACATGTTCAGTCTCAGTGAATCCACATTCATTCACAGAGATCATCGCCTCCAGTGATGAACCACTGACATTTCTAAACGTTTCGAAACAGTTTTGACATAATGAAGCCTCGTCTACTGAAATCACGTGGCAGTTTGGTACACGCTCCGATCCACTGATTCAAAACAAAAGATTCGTAAAGGGTTTGAAGCTTCATGAAGCAGTGATTCGAAATCGCCCATCACTACGCACAACACGTTAAATCAAACTAATACATTTGAAAACAGCCGTTTACCGCACAGTAGTAATGGGCGATATAAACGATATGCGATATAAACTATACAAAATTGGCTGATACAACGATACAAAACGATACAAAATCGCGATCTACCGGCAAAATTTAGAGCCACGAGCTGCAACTGCAGCAATGCATCATCGTATTGGTCATCTTGAGTAAACACAGCTGAAGGCGAAACGGAGGAGCTGGCAAAAAAGACCGGTGCAACATCCATTGTTTGGACTTTGTTCGGATTTAAGCCACCCGACGCACAGATGAGCGGGCGCGTGCGCGCACGCACGCACACACACACACACACACACACACACACACGCACACTCGCTGATTGTCTTTGTAGTCTCTGCAGTGTTTCCCAACCGGAACCATTTTTTTTTTTTTTTTTCAAATTTTTCAAATAATTCTCTCTTTGTAAACTTTGTTCAATGCATGCGAGTGCAGCCGGATGTTCGAATATGACCAGTCATTTTCACCGTCTTCACCCGGGTGTAGAGCCAGAAGACGCGAATGAGAAGTCGAGAAAATGTGTCTCTGTGCACTCATCCGAAAGCGCGCACACGTCTCACAGAACGGACAAACTCACACAATAAGTATGTCAACATGTCCATCTTGATGAGTATTCTAGCAGACATAGTCTGTAAACTTTATACAGTCGAGAAAGACGACACATATCCGTGCATTAGGTCTTAAAGGGGCAGTAGCCTTTACTGCTGTCTGTTAAATGTCAAACAACAAAGACAAGGACTTCACTCACTGCTCTTGATTGAAAAGCTTTTGCAAGTTTAATAGGATTAATCTTTAATTTATACAGTCAAATATGCAATGTTATTTTACATTTGATCATTTTCTGTACCTGAAAAGTAATGTTAGACGTACCTGAAAAACCTGAAAAGCATAGTTTATTTTATTAGTATCTTTGCTCAATAGTATTCATTTGTGCTGCTGCTTGTATTTAAATTATTTGTTCTTATTATTTTCTTTATTTTTATTTGACAGTAGTCCTTTTTCCCCTGAACATAGCATCACGGAACCGTACCGAAACCGTGAACCTAAAACCGCGATACAAACCGAACCGTGAGCAATCTGTACCGTTACACCCCTATAGCGTAACGCATGCGAGGGCGTGCCACAAAATGGAGAACATTTTCAAAGGGTGCCATGACTGAAAACAGGTTGGGAAATACTTCTGTACAGGACACGAACGCATAAACCATCACTTCATGAGAATTTACCATTTCATTTGAGAAAACTGTCATATCATAAAATGAACAGACACTCAAAGGTGTTCACGGCAACCCGTCAAAATAAAAGTTTGTTTTAACGTGAGACATTTTTCAGAATATATTAGGCTACTATTGTAGCCTACAGTAGATTTAACTTTGTCTCTATGTAATAATAATTTGTCTCAACTAATAATAATAAAAATTATGCCTAGATGGTTGCTTATTTTTCACTTGATCTTTTATATAAAAATGTTTACTTTTAAACAGCATACAGCCTTTAAATGTTTATGTATTATTTACTTATAATGATTATCATCATAAATAATAAACTTATTGAATTGCATTTCATTTTTTAAAATACTTAAATAAATAAAAAATTGTGGTACCGAAATTGGTACAGATCTGGCACGCATCTCCCTGTATCATTGCGTGATACTTTTGTATAATTTTTGTAAAGTTTTAGCCTGGTCGCTATTCACTGCCATTATATGGATAAGCACGTACAGGACGTTTTTAAAACTTTCTGCTTTTTTTTGTTAAAGTCTCTGCAGCTAGTGTACTTGAATTGTATTTATCTGCAACAATTTGTTATAATTACAGTTTTGCATAATATATGTTCTCAAAACTACATACGTTTCTTTCTTTAAAAAAAAAAAATACATTTAGCAGTTTGGCTTTCCTTAGGGTCTAACCCGTTCTGAAATAGTTATATTATAATTTTTATATCGCAATATATATCGTTATCGCAAGAGGATGCAATGTATATCGCAATATGGATTTTAGGCCATATCCCTACCGCACAGCATCGGTCAATTAGTTACAAATCTCCAAATCCTTAATTTTTTTTTTAAGCAATCAGGAACCTGCAATCAGGAATAGATAGATCAGAAATAAGTACATTGTAAATGTACGTGTCATGTACAACGGTTTGCAAAGCCACTGGTCTATGCTGTGACACCTGTGCAAGAGAGCATGTACATCTGAGAGGACAGAAACACAGAGCCTTAAAGAGACACCACACACTTTCATGTTTGAAGTAAATGGAGATGGGTTGAATGTCAGCTCAGCAGCCGATAAATAACCAGTTTTATTAGGCTGGTAATGATCCCCAATGAATATTGGCAGCCGGCGCATGATGACTTTGTAGCTGAATATCAGTAATTAAGTTTCAAAGAAGCAGGCAGCAGAGGTAAGGTCATATTGATCTGCCACGGTGCAACATGCCAGAGAGCAGGACATCAATGAAGCCGCAGTCGCACAGCACATATGAATTCCTGCGGCGTGGCGTGCGAGTCGCAGTCGGCGTACCTGGGGCATTCTCGGTTAATAGGAAACGCTAGCATCTCCATATCACCACGCATTCTCATAATTGTCAATCAAACCAGCTGGCATGACACAGCATATTTGTGCAGAGGCTGGGTTTGCAATACCACTGACTGGTGATCTGAGGTCATTTGTGATGTTTTGTATGTTTACGGTGGCTATTGATCTGCAGCGATGGCATATGCTGTGTGGGTGTTTCACACGTAAGGAGATACAGTGAGGAAAATAAGTATTTGAACACCCTGCTATTTTGCAAGTTCTCCCACTTGGAAATCATGGAGGGGTCTGAAATTGTCATCGTAGGTGCATGTCCACTGTGAGAGACATAATCTAAAAAAAAAATCCAGAAATCACAATATATGATTTTTTAACTATTTATTTGTATGATACAGCTGCAAATAAGTATTTGAACACCTGTCTATCAGCTAGAATTCTGACCCTCAAAGACCTGTTAGTATGCCTTTAAAATGTCCACCTCCACTCCATTTATTATCCTAAATTAGATGCACCTGTTTGAAGTCGTTAGCTGCATAAAGACACCTGTCCACCCCATACAATCAGTAAGAATCCAACTACTAATATGACCAAGACCAAAGAGCTGTCCAAAGACACTAGAGACAAAATTGTACACCTCCACAAGGCTGGAAAGGGCTACGGGGAAATTGCCAAGCAGCTTGGTGAAAAAAGGTCCACTGTTGGAGCAATCATTAGAAAATGGAAGAAGCTAAACATGACTGTCAATCTCCCTCGGACTGGGGCTCCATGCAAGATCTCACCTCGTGGGGTCTCAATGATCCTAAGAAAGGTGAGAAATCAGCCCAGAACTACACGGGAGGAGCTGGTCAATGACCTGAAAAGAGCTGGGACCACCGTTTCCAAGCTTACTTTTGCCACACAGCCAGGATAACCAAGGAGTGGCTCTGTAAGAAGCATATCAAGGTTCTGGCGTGGCCTAGCCAGTCTCCAGACCTAAACCCAATAGAGAATCTTTGGAGGAGCTCAAACTCTGTGTTTCTCAGCGACAGGCCAGAAACCTGACTGATCTAGAGAAGATCTGTGTGGAGGAGTGGGCCAAAATCCCTCCTGCAGTGCAAACCTGCTGAAAAACTACAGGAAACGTTTGACCTCTGTAATTGCAAACTAAAAAAAAGGCTACTGTACCAAATATTAACATTGATTTTCTCAGGTGTTCAAATACTTATTTGCAGCTGTATCATACAAATAAATAGTTAAAAAATCATACATTGTGATTTCTGGATTTTTTTTTTAGATTATGTCTCTCACAGTGGACATGCACCTACGATGACAATTTCAGACCCCTCCATGATTTCTAAGTGGGAGAACTTGCAAAATAGCAGGGTGTTCAAATACTTATTTTGCTCACTGTAGTATAGTGTGTTGATGTAGGGGACGATGAATAATTAGTGATGATGGCCTTTAGTGCTAGCAGACAGCACTACTGCTAGTGCTCACACTAAATGCATTTTTTCATGAAATACAGAATTTTTAGGCAGACACTATTAAGTGATCAAATAAGATTTGTGTGTCCAGACGTAACCATCTGCATGTGGCGAGGAAGCAGGAAAAATGGAGGTGTATCCATATAATCGCCGCAGAGTCGTGGCGAACGCGACCGTATCCCTGACCTCCGCCACACAATGTGACGCATGTTTTAAAAGCCGTACATAAAATGAACCAATGCAACAACAACGACTGCTCCCGAGGACAAAACACTTGACACTGCTATATATTTAGAAAAGTTGGCAGTATGTTGAGAATAATTAAGAGTCTTGTGAAATGACCAAGCGGCAACCTCCCCCAGTTTCTCTTGAATCGACTGGCCACTAGAGACAGACTCCAGAAGGAGCAGAATCTCATTGAGCTCATGTTAAAATGCCCAACTTTACAGCAGAAGAACACATGTTTACAGTCTGGGACAAACTGTGCTTTTGGTCTATACGGCTAATTTTGCCCTTCATGACGACTGTGAGGGGGGTGAATATTTTTATAACTCATTCATTTACATTATATAAAGCATTAAAGTTCTGCATAATTAAAGGCGTGGCCACTTTGAGTGACAGGTGGATTGCCATTTGTCTGCTGTCTGTTATGGTGCGTTCACACCAGACGCGATTCGCGCGAAGGTGGACGCTTGAACATTTTGAGTTTACTCGCTTCATTCGCGCGTGAAATTTGCGTGTGACAACTACACAACAGATGCGAATTTGCGTCAAGTGAGGGGCTTCTGCCCTATGAGCCAGCTCGTCTTTTTTGAAAAAAAATACTACTATTAATGTGTGACAAAACGTAGTTTAAAGACTTTTTCAGGCGATAATATAGTTGTTTAAAGCTCAAATCTGTGGTTAATTTATAAAAAGAGTGCCTATTTGAGCATTTTATCTGGCGTTTTCGGAGTTGTGAGATCCAGGGGATCAGCGGCGCTCAGCGCTCGTTTACCCGGCTGGCTCTTTCTCTTTTTTTCTGCTCCTGTCTCGTTGTGAAATGGCTCACTTGGCTCACAATGGCTCACAATAACTCACTTTCTTCCAAGCAAGATCCTTTTTATTACTTTATTCCTTTTATTCCTGTTCCTGTAGTGATAGGATGATGTATCATACAGCTCCGGGTATCCACATACGGCCACGATTATCTTGTCCTCCATTGTTGTTGGGATTTCTGCCTCCGCTTGTAAATGCGTCACTACTAGAGCAAGCTCGTGATTGGTTAACGCGGCGCGAAATATCCGCCAGAGTTCAGATTTTCAACTTGAGCGATTTGCGCGAAATGCGTGATCGCGTGAATCGCGCAAATCTCGCTGCCTCATTCTGCGACTCGTGCCGCAGAATGCCATTTCGCGTCTCTGCATTGACTTAACATGTAAATCACTCGCACGAATCGCGTCCGGTGTGAACGCACCATTAGTCATCACGTTACCTCAGCTCCGCCCACATCCCGCCTCTTTGCCCATTTTCTGTTATCCAGGAGTAACGGCTGGGTTTGAGGCTTTTTTTTTTTTTAACTTCACGGACACTATGTCCATATTTTTTTCCAGTCTATGGAAATGACACATGCTGGGTTATTTTTGAGCATGTTGGGTCATTTTGTTGGGTTGTTTTTTGTTTTACCCAACAGATTTTTTATTCGTCATAATACTAAATCTATTAAATTGGAAGTTAAAATATGTTCTCAGAACTCTGTACTGTTTGTTTATGTGCAGGTTATAAGGGGCCCTGCCCCGCCGAACCGGCTCAGATTTCGGCGAAACACAGCTTACGACCGGAATATATGTGAAAAATAGAAGAGAAGTAATCAAAGCGGAGAGGAGAGAGAATTTCGAAAAGTGGCTGCAGTGAGTTTTGACCATAGTGTTTTTAGTCGGTTTGTTGGCGTGAGAATAAATAAGCGAAATATAGTCAAATTCGTTTTCAAATGTAAGTTATTAAATATTTAACTTTTAAAAAGCAAATTCGTTTAACTGTATAATCTGTATAATTGTTGAGTTGTCATTCTTTTCTGCACTTTTTCACTCGTACACGTTGTTTTAACTCTTGCCTATATTTTTGGCATTCCTTGCTTATTAATAAATGTTCACCTTTTGATTATTACTGTTGCCTGTTTTGTTACTCTAGTATTCTGTGTGATTTTAATTTCAATATAGTATATATATAGCCTGGATACCAGACGAACTTAGCCCCGCCCACACAAAATTTTGCACGGGCAGTTCGTTCTGGACTTGATCCATAGAGAAGTAATTATGCCCGAACAGAAACTGTTCGGACCAATGAAATTGTCAGGGCGGGCTTTAGACGATGATGGACAGATGATCAACAGTACCGTAATCATCCACGTCATCAAAGGCGCTTGGGTTGAATTTGTTCTAATCCTAAACGGAGAACTTGTTCGTATATGCATTCACCTTTACTATTTCTCTCAGAAATGATGATGGTGTTGGTAAGTACTCTGTATCCTTAAATTCTTTTTTACAACACCAGCAAAGATCGTTTACACTCATCTTCTTCTTCTAACGTGACTTATTCCAGCTTGCGCACAGACAGGGTTGCCAAGTTTTTACAGCAAAACTCGCCCAATTGCTACTCAAAACTAGCCAAAAACAAGCTCAATAGCTTTCCGGGTGGGGGGGTTCTCCGGGAAAAATGGCATTTGGGGGGTAAAATATGTGTTATTTTGGCTGGACTGCCAGCTAAATTTCGCATTCCTGGGTCTGTATATCACATAATTGGGGTCGCTTCAACTCGCGGACTTGGCAACACAGTGCAGTTGAGTTCTGTTGACATTTGACAACTAACGTTATGCGTCGCTCCGTTGCTCTGATTGGTTGTAGGTCTATCCAATTGAGGTCTTTCCTGGTTCGGTTTAAACACGCCCCATAATCACAGCCCAACGGAGCAGGAGAAGAATTGAGTATGACAACGTCAGGCTAGTATATATAGTATTTTTAATCAATAGTTGAGTTCAATGAAACAACCCAGCGCTGGGTTTGACCCAGCGATGGATCGCAAAATAACCCAAATTGGGTTGTTTTTAACCCAGTATTTTTTAGAGTGCAGGATCAAACAAAACAAAAACACTTGTTCCATTGCTCTTCAATCGCACGTTGTTAAAAATAAACTTCAGCCTTGCATTTCTAATTGGTTGCATTTCTAAGTTTGATGGCATACAAAACGGTTCTATTAACGATAAGGAACTATTCCAGTTATATTTCCACTTGGTCCGGCACAAAACCGTTCTCGGCACGGAAACCTCAGCGCGGTTGTCAAAGCGTGTAGTGAGGTCACCAGTCAGGATTGGTCACTTGCTCACAGGCCAAGTGCACTGTTTTAGCAAAGTGAAAGTTAAACTGATCATCCTCCATAACATGGTCGCTACACTCTAAAAAATGCAATTGGGTTGTTTTAAGCAAACATTCAACCCAACCGCTGGGTTAAAACGACCCATTCACTGGGTTAAAACAACCCAACTGCTGGATAAAAACAACCCAATTTCTGGGTTAGTCCTTTTTCAACCCAACTTGGGTTGTTTTTAATCCAGCATTTTTTAGAGTGTTTTTACATCTCATTCTTCTGTAAACTCTTGTGTTACCAAAGACTGAATGTTACCATTTGTATTACATTCCAAAGGGCTCTGTTATCAGTCCCACAGTGGAAAATGAAACCATATCCGTAGCGTCTGGGTCGGATCGGCATGGAGTGGAACGGTTAGGCGTATGGAAAAGCAGCTTTTGTCAACATTAAGGGTCAGAACAATGTCAGATGGTCTTACTCGACAGCGGTATCACTCTCATGATTGATGGATAGACATGAGTTGTTACACCTCCTTGATTTACATGCGCATGTTAAGGGGCGTGTAGAGGACAATTGTGACACCAGAATTTAAAATCCTGGCATTTCAGAAGGGTGGGAACAAAAATGCATACTTTAAACTGGGCTATTACTCAAAGTCAACTCTAATCCTAATGTGGCACATTTGATTTATTTAATTTGCCACGATAGGTACAGATTTAAAGTCGTGAAGCGACTGATTTTCTTCTATATTATATGAGTGAAATGGATTATTAAAAAAAAAAAAAATGGTGAGAGCTTGATCCTATCCCGTTGTTGGATGGAGGCAGATGTGAATGCGAGCTTGCGGATGATAAGAAAGAAAGCGGTATGTTTTTCCTGATAGCCAATCACATTATAGCCTTGACATCATTGAATCAGGGTTGTACGACAGTCAATCATGCTTGTGAATATTAGAGAAATTAATGAGAAGTGCCGTACACAGAATCCCATCTTCTTACAAAACTGCCTTTTTGTGTTGATGATGTTGTTGAAAACTCCAAGAATAGATAAATCCAACATGAACGATTAGTGGAAAACCTATTGTAGATTGAGATTAGCTGTTTCCTCACAAAAGCAGTTCATTCAGTGCACTGAGCCTCTTCTCCATTAAAACGGCCTCTCGTCTGCTCGCCAGTGAACTGCAGCGTTATGCTTTTCTTTGTTAACCTTGAAGGCTCCCTGAGGGAAGGGGCTCTGATATAAGGAGAGTGAGAGTCATTCAGTGTTTGTGAAGTCTTGTTTATCTCCCAGTTATGGCTGTTTATGCTTAGTATATGTTTTGGGTATGTTAGCGAACCACTTGCATGTTTCGCCTGCCAGTGTTGTTTTAGTTGAATTGAGAAACTATTATAGTTTTTATTAGGGATGCACGATATATCGGCCACCATATCGGTATCGGCCAATATATGTGACCCGTGCTGGCAAAATGAGCGGGAATGCGCACAAGATAATTACGAGCTACAGGCAAAACAAGTGATTTTGAGTTTTTTACAAAAATGTGTTAATTAAGCCCACGTCTAGCGATCCCAGTGCTCCAAATAGCAACTACACATCTAAAAGTATCTTTATTTGCACGTTTTCTGGGAGGCGTACCTTTCCTTTGTCCATGACAACGATCTAACTCAGGCTGACTGACAGATCCAACGCGTTCGCACAAAGACGCCTCAGACAGTGAGCGATCCCGATATACACACACACACAGAATTACAGAATTTCAAAATACCTGTATTGGCGAGTATTCACGCAAACATCATCTGTTATGTCTTTAGTGAATGTTTGGTTAACTATTAGGGAAAAGCATCTGATGTGTAACATTATATTAGATCCGTGCGGTTCAGTAGGTCTTAATATATAGGCTGTCTGTCTCATTAATGTTAAAGCTACACTGTGTGATATTTTCCCCCATCTAGCGGTGAAAGGGTATATGACCATCCAGTAAATATTAGTTTCTTTTCCTCCCAATTCCGATTTCGTTTTAACTCCTACGGTGGCCGATTTAGTCCAAGATTAACATGGCTTCCAGTTCGATCCAGCAATCCCCCTCTTCACATTCGCCATCGAGTTGTAACGCGTGTGTCCGGGTGAAAAATACGGATAGCACACTCAACGCAACTGGAGTCGATGCAAACACGGAGGCGATTGACATCAAACAGCCCGCACTTTATTCCCCGCGGAACCCCCCAAAAGAGTCCGGCACAAACTCCACTTCCGTCCACAGCATTACCCAACAAAACAAAAATAAATGAATGTTAGCAACAGAAGACATAAAATAATCCGCACACATGGGAGCTCGAGGCGCAGTGCACACACACACACACACACACACACACACACACACACACACACACACACACACACACACACACACACACACACACACACACACACACACACACACACACACACACACACACACACACACACACACACACACACACACACACACACACACACAGAACGCAGGCGCTCCAACCAGGGCGAACGCTCTTAAAGGGGCCACACTATTTTCCTACTCGTTACAGAGTGTTAAAACGCTAAAGGCGAGGCTTGAATTTACGGGTATGTCCCTCTTTGGCTTATGTACTTTCAAGATGGAGGGGCAACATGGCGACCCCCATTCGAACCCCTTACCCGTATGTATTTTCAATGGCATATTATAAACTTACGAGAATACTTTATTACTTGAAAGAAGTAAATTTACATTAATGAGCACATATATTTTTGAAAGAACTAAGTGTTTTTAGCTAAGAATAAACTAAAAAAGTTACACAGTGTAGCTTTAATCAAACAAGTGTGGTATCATGGGAAAAAGTTGATAATATATACACTGAACATAATTGTAAACGCAACACTTTTGTTTTTGCCCCCATTTTTCATGAGCTGAACTCAAAGAGCTAAGACTTTTTCTATGTACACAAAAGGCCTATTTCTCTCAAATACTGTTGACAAATCTGTCTAAATCTGTGTTAGTGAGCACTTCTCCTTTGCCGAGATAATCCATCCACCTCACAAGTGTGGCATATCAAGATGCTGATTAGACAGCGTGATTATTGCACAGTAAAATAAAAGGCCACTATAAAATGTGCAGTTTTACTGTATTGGGGGGTCCGAAAACCAGTCAGTATCCAGACCACCATTTGCCTCACAGAGTGCAACACATCTCCTTCGCATAGAGTTGATCAGGTTGTTGATTGTTGCCTGTGGAATGTTGGTCCACTCCTCTTCAATGGCTGTGTGAAGTTGCTTTAATTTTGTTCAGTATATTTGTCCTATAGATATGGGTTTTGACTTGATATGTGCCAAATTTGGTGTTATTACCAGGGATTTTAAGGTATGTTTGCTGGCGATTTTGTTTTGGAACCTCAAGTTTCTCGAGTTTCATCATTTCGAAGGTTTTTTAATAGAGAATGTGAAAATAACAATAACTAATTTTTGAAAATGTGCACACATATGCCACATATGATCATTTTTAATGTTATCGTTATCAGCCCAATAAGCAAATTTGGCCGATATATTAAATAATGTATTATTTCCTTCAGCTGAGACACTTCAGATGCGCACTGTTCACCATGATGGTTTTGAATTGCTTGAAATATGATTGGAATCACTTAAAAAAGCCAAAATGTGTGGGAATGCACAGGATAATTATTGGCTACAGGCAAAATATGATTGAAATCACTTCAAAAAAGGAAAATACAGTTCAGTGCATCATGTGCAGCACAAGTCTGTCATAAAGACTACATAAATATATATAGAACATCATAAATTGTGTGTTTGGGACATGGATTTAATGGTGAGACTTTTGTTTTTATAATCAGGCTCTCAAAAATGTAAAAAATTGGATTTAGATTTATCGGCCAATATATCGGTTATCGACTTTCAAATATAAATAATTATCGGTTATCGTATTGGCCAAAATGTTCACATCGGTTCATCTCTATAGTTTTAATTTAAACGCTGGCGGGGAAAGAGTTATAATTTTTACTTATTTATTTTTATGTTTTCGTATTTCATTTTAAGTTTTATATATCTGATGATATAAATGATTTCAAGTAAATAAGTCAAGATATTTCATTAGTTTTAGTTTTAGTTACCTATAATAACCATGAATTATGACCATGGCCTATTGTTTGACTCTTTGGGATACTGGACTTTAAGTTTGTGTATGTTTTTATAAACTTCTGCTTATGGATTTATAAAACCCCAAGTCCACACGCTAAAATATGCTGTTTGGGTCAAATAATTGGTTTACATTTTTTAAATTACATTTTAAACCCAACGGTTGAGTTTGTTCATATTTGACCCAAACCACCCAGCATTTTTTAGAGAGCAGTCTTGGGTCTTTGTTACAGTAGGTAATCATGTTAATATCAATAATGTATAATAAGTGTTTTCATTCCCCAGTGAACGAGCTTGTGCCCGATCTTTCCACTAACCCACAGTCTGGGTGGAGTGTGTGCAGATGGAGGCAGTGAATTAGCTGACAGCGTTCTGTCAGGTCGCCCACTCAAATCGGCTCCTAAACCTCTCGAACGCTTCTCTGGTTCAGGACACTTGGGCTTGCCCAGTGAAGCAGTACTTCAGCCTCGATCAGAGCCACTCATTCAGATCTCAGGCCCTGAGAGGAAATGACTCGACGACCATTGAGGTTCTGAAACTAGGCTGGACTTCCTAATACCAAATGGGAGAGGTCTGTCTGAAGATATTTCCGTCACAGAATCCGACTGTAGCAGTGCAATAGTAGCAAATTAAGTCTGGACAAAAATCCACTGCTAATGGTCATTTAATTAGTGTTTTAATTAGTGGTGCTTTCTAAGGCTCATTGTTCATACTTCTAAACTCTGAAGTGTTAAACTTTAGTGCTTGAGTTGCACCATTTCCCCTATATATATGCAAATGAATTAAACCTTAAATCATGTTTTCTTTTTTGAGGAAAGGTGAGCTAGTTATCAGGCTTACCATGTTTACTTGACAAACAATACTGTCTGATCACTGTCTGATCGTTCCCTTTCCCCTATATAGTGCACTGTCTGATCGTTCCCTATCCCCTATATAGTGCACTGTCTGATCGTTCCCTATCCCTTATATAGTGCACTGTCTGATCCTTCCCTTTCCCCTATATAGTGCACTGTCTGATCGTTCCATATCCCCTATATAGTGCACTGTCTGATCGTTCTCTACCCCTATATAGTGCACTGTCTGATCGTTCCCTATCCCTTATATAGTGCACTGTCTGATCCTTTCCTATCCCCTATATAGTGCACTGTCTGATCGTTCCCTTTCCCCTATATAGTGCACTGTCTGATCGTTCCCTATCCCCTATATAGTGCACTGTCTGATCGTTCCCTATCCCTTATATAGTGCACTGTCTGATCCTTCCCTTTCCCCTATATAGTGCACTGTCTGATCGTTCCATATCCCCTATATAGTGCACTGTCTGATCGTTCCCTATCCCCTATATAGTGCACTGTCTGATCGTTCCCTATCCCTTATATAGTGCACTGTCTGATCCTTCCCTTTCCCCTATATAGTGCACTGTCTGATCGTTCCTATCCCCTATATAGTGCACTGTCTGATCGTTCCATATCCCCTATATAGTGCACTGTCTGATCGTTCTCTACCCCTATATAGTGCACTGTCTGATCGTTCCCTCTCCCCTATATAGTGCACTGTCGGATCATTCCCTATCCCCTATATAGTGCACTGTCTGATCGTTCCCTTTCCCCTATATAGTGCACTGTCTGATCGTTCCATATCCCCTATATAGTGCACTAGCTGATCGTTCTCTACCCCAATATAGTGCACTGTCTGATCGTTCCCTCTCCCCTATATAGTGCACTGTCGGATCATTCCCTATCCCCTATATAGTGCACTGTCTGATCGTTCCCTTTCCCCTATATAGTGCACTGTCTGATCGTTCCTTATCCCTTATATAGTGCACTGTCTGATCGTTCCCTTTCCCCTATATAGTGCACTGTCTGATCGTTCCATATCCCCTATATAGTGCACTGTCTGATCGTTCCCTTTCCCCTATATAGTGCACTGTCTGATCGTTCCCTTTCCCCTATATAGTGCACTGTCTGATCGTTCCCTATCCCCTATATAGTGCACTGTCTGATCGTTCCATATCCCCTATATAGTGCACTGTCTGATCGTTCCCTATCCCCTATATAGTGCACTGTCTGATCGTTCCCTATCCCCTATATAGTGCACTGTCTGATCGTTCCATATCCCCTATATAGTGCACTGTCTGATCGTTCCCTATCCCCTATATAGTGCACTGTCTGATCGTTCCATATCCCCTATATAGTGCACTGTCTGATCGTTCCCTATCCCCTATATAGTGCACTGTCTGATCATTCCCTATCCCCTATATAGTGCACTGTCTGATCGTTCCCTATCCCCTAAATAGTGCACTGTCTGATCGTTCCCTATGCCCTATATAGTGCACTATGCGTCATGTAGAAAATAGTAAATGTGTGAACGAGTGACTGATTTCAGTCGCAGCTTCAGCGTCTGTTTATAATGTAGGGGGCGGGGCTTCAGATTCGAGAGAGCCTTTGATTGGACAGGAAATCTGATGAGTAGCTGAAGTGCAGAGTGATGTCATCAGAATCACTGATCACATTGGCTGAAGTGAGAGACTGTAAGTTTTGACTGATTATATCTTCTAAATATGAATTGTGTCATTGTTTTGGAGCTTATAGATAACACAAGACTAACATATTCATACTAAAAGCCAAAAAAAACAAACACTTGCATTCAGTCTATCTAGAGCCCAGAATGCCAGAGACTAGAGATAATGCAGGATCGTTTGACTTGAGCCAGTAAGCCACTACACAGCAATATGCTAAAACACTCACCGTTACATGTATTATACATACATAGAGAAAATAAAGAAAGAAATGGTTTTGCTCTTAGAAAAATGCATGCAAAATGAATAATAATAATAATAATAATAATAATTAAAAAGGTGTTTTTATAGAAAGGTCTTTTCATAGCAGAATAAATCGAATGAATATGACAAGGTGAAAACGGGTCCGAGTTGATTCGACGGGGCTGCATTGGTTATTCATCAGTCTAATTGGCAGCGCTTGGATGATTGTGGACATAGAGACACCGAATCCAATGGCGCATCACAAAAGCCTCTGTTTCCACTTCAGCGTCTTAGAGTACTTTGGTCAGGGTCACTTATTTCAATGCAAACTTCATCTTCAACTGAATAGCATTAATTCCAGTGTAAGGCAGTGCATGTGCCTTTCATTTGAAAGTTTTCTGTATAGGGTTATTTATAAGTACAGGAGGTAGTGCGCGCTGCTTTGTGTGGTTTTTCAACTCGCGGTGCGTTTCAAGGTCCGCCGGCAACTAGCTTTGCTTTTGAAAGATGCAGTGTTACATTTAGAGTCTTTCTTATCTTTCTTTGCTGTTCTCAAGGTCAGCCGATGTAGAATATATAACATAAAACAGCATTACAGAGAGCGAGAGAGAGAGAGAGAGAGAGAGAGAGAGAGAGAGAGAGAGAGAGAGAGAGAGAGAGAGAGAGAGAGAGAGGGCATGCTTTCTGTTAAGACTAGAGAGTTTAAACTGCTGTTGTTTAAAGTGTTTTTCTGATACACACTGGCTGGTATCGTTTAACTCCATTGCTTTCACAGTTCCTCACAGAACAAGAAAAAAGATTAGTGTTGTTTGATGAGGCTGCTATTACCCATACTTGTTCCCGCAGAAATAAAGTGCTATTTACTGTTATTTCACAGAAGTAAGAGGACACTTGTACTTAATCAGTCGTGTCTGTTTGTTTGCTTGTGGTCACATGACGTATGTTTACATTTAGAAAGAACGATCATTTCTACCAATTTTACACCAAAGATACGACCTGATGAGCTTTAGCGCTCTCTCAGTGACCGTCCCAGTACGGTTATTTTCTCCGTCAGAGAAACAGAGGAAGCTCCCGGAAAACCGTTGCTTTATTTTATGACATGCGGAGCTAAATATGGGTATCAGACAGTCTGGTATAAAGAGACAAGATGTACTGACAGATAAAATATCTGGTTTCTTTGAGCGCTCGTATTTACCATGTTTACCATAGTAATGATGACTAATGGCTAGTCTTTGGCATTGCATATAAATATTTCTGCCTGATCTGAATCCACATCGGATCACAAACAGGAGTTATTTCGCTGCTGTCTGAAAGTGAGTGATGTTAAAGGTCTTTAATGCTGATGCTCTGGTATATGAAATCATCCGCGGCGCTGCCGTCTCCAGACTCAGATAAACTCTGCCTTTGTTAGTAACCCCTCCTCAAGCCCGAGCTGGCCTGCTTTGGACCCAGGTATACGGCGGGTCAAAAAACTCTGGCCCTTGGCCCCGAGGAAGCCCCGACGAGCACACTCGCTTTAGGCCCAAACAGTGGTAATACAGCTACTGATTTGCTCTTTAACATTGACTTGCTGCCACCTACTGGTGGTTTTAGTTTCATATTTAAAGTATCTTTTCAATTTTAAAATAATTTTGTATATTATCAATGTTTTATTTCAACTCGTTCTCACTCCCATAGCCTCAAAATCTGAAGCATGGTCAAGTGCCTTCTGCGTCACAATGAGCTCTAGGTTAAATGTGTTCATGTCCCTCTGAGCTGCATTAAACAGTCTAAGGGCCCTATCATGCACCCGGCGCAATGCAACGCCAGTTGTTTGCTAGTTTCAGCCTGATACAGTTCTCATTTTCACATCCAGCGCCACGTTGTTTAAATAGCAAATGCACTCGTGCCCATCTGTTCACCCATGGGCGTCTGGTCTGAAAACCAGGTGTGTTCAGGAGCATTGTTGGCGTGTTGCTGTTTTGAGGAACTGAAAACGACTGCGCCACTGACCAACACAAACCTGCTCTAAAGTCAATAGTGCAGTATTTTTCGTGTTATTTAAAGGGTGTGTTAGTAATGTGCGCCTTTAGGCAGTGCACGACGCACATACGCTCTGCTTATTACACACACAGGGATGCGCAGCAGCAGCAGCACACACACACTTTTAAATATTGAATAAAAGGATTCCTCTCTTCAGTCTTTCTGCTCGCAAATTCCATGTAAATTGAAAATCCGCCATGGTGCGTGCGCAACTGTCTTTTAATCCTTAAATGCATACCTCGGGTCTTTAGCGACCCGAGACGTCATTCACTACCCTCCTCGTCATTCATTTTTTAAAGTTAGACATCAGCCTTCTTAGCATTCCTCAATCAATCCATTTTAAACAATATAACAAGAAAAAAATAATAAAATTATAATTGAATGCCTGTTTTTCCTCTAGTTTTTTGTCAAAATTGTATAGGGTCACTAATGACCCGAGGTGTGTAAGATTGTACGTATTTCTTTTCCTGCACGATAATAAAATAATGACAAAATAACTGCAATTCACCGTTATTCCACAAGGTGGCAATGTCTGATACACAATGATGAAGTGACGTTTCAAGCTGTGACCTCAGAAAACGAAACAATAATAATTATAATCTGCAAAACTTGAAATGGCTCAGCGATTTACTGCAGAGACAGTACTGAACACAATCAAATATTAGTGTCACTGTCCCTTTATGATGGATCTGGTGAAGGGAGCTGTCAGTGATCAAAATATTTATTTTCAAGATGTTGAAAATGAGTTTTGAGGATATGCGTGAGATCGCGAATATGATCCAGATGCAGAATGTACTGGGAAATGAGTTCTGACGAGGACAGTGGTGATGGTATAAAACATCTGCTCAAACTGAACCCTTCCAAGCTCCAAAAGGTAACAAAATATGTTTTATTTTATTCTTCTGTAATTGTTGCTCTAATATCAGGAGTTTTATATATTATCGTGACAGGTTTAGATCTATCCATGTTAGATATAGATCCGGGTCGCTAAAGACCCGAATATGTAAGAATATTTAGCGAAACAGTCATGCATTTAAGGGTTAAAGGGAATGGGAGATGAGACTCTGATTGGTTTATTACACGTTACGGGAAAAATGCACCCATGACTCATTAAGAAACGAGGTACAACCCTTTTGGACCATGAGCCTGGCACGCCGACCAATTTTGAATTGCTTGATTAAATGTAATATGCATAGGCTACATTTAATTAGGTAAGAAAAATTGCCTTTATAAAGGTAAAAATGCAGACAAAAGGTAAGAAAAATGAATTTAAACTTTATATAACAAAAACTTTAGGAATCAGCTGTCAACAGCAGTCCTAAACCTGCCAAGGTACAAGCACAATCTCAAGAAAATATCAAGATATTTTTTTTTGTCAATATCGCACACTATTTAAAAAAAGTGTATATTAATTCATTAATTTTTAAAATTAGGCTCGAATACTGAATCGTAAGACCGTAAAAAACAATGGACACTACCATCCGTGACGTCACCTGTAGATTTCTAAAGACCATTTTCAAAGCCCAAAGTGGGCGGAGCCGGCCGTCGCCATCTTGGCTGTGCCAGAACCGTTGAAAAACGTTGAAAGTTACGAAACTCCCATAGACTTCCATAGGAACTGAGGAATGCCGAAGTGAAGCGTGTCAGGAAGCGACCAATAGTTCCAAACAACAAATAGTTCCATGCAGTTAGATAACGTGAGCAGCACTGCAACTGCTACTATATCCAGATGCTATCTGTCATATTTCTACAGTTTTTAGTCTCTCTGAGATCTTTCTGTCGAAAAAAGCGTTTCTATGAAGTCAGCCCATTCAAGGAATAATGTATAACGCCTATGAATAATGAATAATAATGCCTGGATAAAAAGAGTTGCATTAAATTGGGGTTTTTTAAACACTATTTAAAACTTATTTCTTGGGTTAAATTCTGTATATGCTAGAATCATTCATTTATATTCACCTGTTGTGTATCGAGTATCACAAAATAACATTTGGATGTTATAAAATAAATTACCACTAACCAGTAGATGGCGGAAGAGGAACACTTATTGGCTCATTAACCACTTTTTTCCTCTCTTTTTTTGAATGAATTTTTATAGATTATCAAATCACTATTATAACATTAAAATGTCTATTTGTTGTTACTGTATTTGTACTGTGTTGAATATATAGGCTAATTGTAGGGAAAATCACAAAGTCTCATGAAAAACAAAAACTTCTAACTAAACTACACAATAAATCTTTATTTAAATTGTCTCTGTGCTTTGTTTGTTATGATGAGAGCATTTGTAGATAATGGGAAGATTCGTGTAAAATGTAAACTTGCACGAAAATTCATTCAGCGTTTTGAGACTATATAAAACTTGTTTTAATCGATATGGAATCTCATTCCTGGTAAATTAAACACATGACTGGTCATTATTTTCAACAGAAATGCCCGTGATAGGCAACAACACTCAACGCTGTAAAATCATGCACTCACATGACCCAAATAAAATAACCAGATCACTCAAAAACAACATTAATATTATCTCTTCTTTATCTCTCCCCAGAATAAAATGCTACTGTAAAGCCTAGTCAAAGTCGATGCACATATTGTGTTCATATTTACCAGAAATTGCTGCAAATATAGTGAAACTGTGGTCTATACTGCTTAATCCTATTCAAACAGATCACTCAAGTTGCCTTGTCCTTAATTATGCAGAACTTTAAGGCATAAAAAGGCATAAAAAGGCATGTGTGAGATGGTGGTCCAGAGGGTTAAACCACGGAACTGATATGCAGAAGGTTGCTGGTTCGATCCCAGGGGTCACCACCAGTGTGTCCTTGAGCAAGGCACTTTACTCCACGTTGCTCCAGGGGGATTGTCCCTGTAATAAGGACACTGTAAGTCGCTTTGGATAAAAGCGTCTGCCAAATGCGTAAATGTAAATGCATAAAATAATTTAAACGGATGAGTTATTACAAAAGTCACCGCCTCACAGTCCTCATGAAGGGCAAAATTTGTTATATAGACCAAAAACACTTTTTGTACCAGGCTGTAAACCTCTTTTTCTGCTGTAAAGTGCCAGCTTGGAGCCTGTCTCTAGCGGCCACTCGATGAATTGTAGTTTAAGTCACTTCCGTGTTGGAGAGAGATCGGAAGGTTGCCACTTGATCGTAACGCACAAAAAACGATCTCGAAATGTATTAGTCAGGGAGATTTTCCATCAGTCAACAAGAAGGCAATGCTTTTGAAGCAATATGGGTATCTGGAGGCCACAGACCCCTGTGCACTCTTCATTATGACTGCTATTGATCGGGTGAGTGATGGTCAACATGTGTCCTGACCGCTGTCCTGCACCGATCTCTCGCTCTCCGCTGATGCTGCTCATTACATTCGACACGCAGCATGGCCTCTTCATCACGGGGCGTCCAGGGCCCCTCAAGATCCTCTGCAGCTTCCTTACCTTTCCTAAAGCAAATCTGCATATCTGCGAGATATACAGCAGGGGTTCTCAACTCCGGCCCTCAAGGTCCACTTTCCTGCAGAGTTGAGCTCTAACTCTAATCAAACACACCCGAAACAAGCTGTAATCAAAGTCTTCGGGATTACTATCAAGTTGCAGGTAGGTGAGTTTAATCAATGTTGGTGGTAAACTCTGCAGGAAAGTGGATCTCGAGGGCCTGAGCTGAGAACCCCTGTCCTACAAGTGCTGGGCTTAATTGAGAGGGCTGTGAGACTGTTACACAAACCCAACACAATCCCTTTTAATTCCCTAGTGGGTTTGCAGTAGTCTAAGGAAAGACAAAACAAGCCGATGCGGGAAGCAATTTAGCTCAAAGCCACAGAAAGAGATTGGCCTGGCCTTGGGTTCAGGGTCAACTGATGTTCAAAAGACTTCATTTCCATCTGGGTGTAGCGGTAAGGGAAACCGCTCATTAACATGCAGCATTGAAATTATTATTTTTGTTTTCATAATCACAAGGCAGATACGACAAGACAGTGCGAGTTAATGAGCATCTGCTTGCCATTCAGATGAGGTACAGGCAACAGAATTTCAATAAGACAGACGTCAATATAAATGTGTCGATAAAACACGAAATGCAGGCTGTGTCAAATCATTGAGCGATTACAGTCGAGCTGGCATGTGCACGGCTAAATCTTATTTATTAATCATGGCTTATTGATTATTGATTAGCCATGTTTTATTCTTGGGGTGGAATAGCCAATGTCTCCGCAAGGGACAGCATCATGAAAAAACATGGGCTTTTCAAACAGAAATATCAGGATTCATCCCAGCAGGTCTTAGCATTTCTGAGAGTGGCTTGTGTTCTCATTACAAGAAAGCAGAAAAAAGAGGAGGGCAAAAGGAAAAAGCACAACAGTATTCTGCTCAGTGACGGCACAGCATGACTGGAGGCAGAATGACACAGTAGAAGAATACAGAGGAAACAGCCCCTGTCTATCAAACGCTAACGCTACAATCTCCATAGAAATGCAGACAGCAGCATTTGAGGTCCATTTGCAGCCTGAACAAAGGCGATATGCGCCAACAATTCAGTTATCAATTGTGAAGAAGGTTCTTGGATGCTTTTGTTCTTCTGCAGGACCAGTGGCCACCGGTTAACGTTTGAGAAATTAATTAGGGTGCTCATGTCTTACACTCTTACTGTTAAAAACCAGCTGAGGAAATGTCTCAAAGCCTTGGAAATTCGAATTCAATTGAATGGTTCTACATTTGGCAGCATTTAACCGTTATTTTTCCAGTCATTTCAGAGCCTAATGATGTTTAATAATTGTCCCAAAGACAGATAAAATGTCAAAGAAAAAGGTCCTCTATTGGCATCTATACTTTTATTTTATACAAAAGGTTCTTTATATTGGAAAAATAGTAGGGAGGTTAAGCCCAAAAAATAGGCTTTTGACTTCAAGTCATGATGCAAAGGTCGCCTTTGGTATGGAAGTACCTTAAGGGTCCTGCACACTGTGCGATTTTTCTAAATCCTCTGCGAATGTTGCTTGTCAGACTGTACGAACATGATCCCCGATGTAATACATGTCACACTGTAGGATCTCAGTTGTCATTATGTCAGACTGTACGACAGTCAGACGCGAAAAACGGACGCAAGCAAGAGACTCGTACGGACCGAGTTTTACGTCATCAATCCGTAAGACGTTCGGTAACGGTGAGCCGCATTCACAGACACAACGGTAGCGTTCAGCAAACAACAAAAACAAGCGCTGGCATTTTTCATTCACCTGACTCTTTTCGACATGTTCCCTGTTGTGATTTGATGTTGTCGCACGAAATGCGTCATCGGGTTCTGCGCTCCTATTGGTTCTTGATTTGACGGTCGTCCTAGGAGAAGTCACACTGCAGGATTGCGCCTCAAATCTTCTGACACTGCCAGAATTTTGTCCGAGGTCAAATTTGATCGCAAAGGTCATTAATCGGTTGTCGGTGCACATGTCAAACTATGGATCAAAGACTTCAGATTTTAGCCGAGGATCAGGGAAATCTTTTAGGATTTCAAAATTTGTCTCAGACGGCCAAATCTTGGCCAAAATCGCACAGTGTGCACCCGGCTTTAGGGTCATACAAATAAATTTATCCTAAGACACAAGTGAGATCACACTTCGTATCAGAAATAAACAGGTTTTTTCAAAAATGGCCGCCAATGTGCAGAAAATACTCTAGAGCCCATATCTTTGCTTCTGTTATCGCTATAATGACAAATTTGGTAAGTGTACATTTTTGGGGTCAGGGAATCCAATAAAATTGGTTTCAAGTTTAAAAAAACAAAAAATTTCCCCATACCATTACAATTGGGGGTAAATATGCACATTTCACATCAAAATTGTGTCATCAGAGTGACTTCACTTATATTTTCTTTCAAAAACTTAAATTTTGTATTTAAGCAGTGCAGCTACTTCTGTACATTACATTTGTCCTAAGTAGCATGAGATTTCGACCAGTCAGGAGTAGCCTATAGCAAATCAGTTCCTGCAACAACACATCCCATCTGCACCAGGAGCTGGGACAGCTGTTGAAGGTCAGAGGTGACAGGTTAACACTTTGAGGTTCGTATGACTTTCTCATTAAATAGAAACATGTTTTTAATGTTAGATAACTAATAACTAGCTAGCTAGTAACGAGTTAGCTTCATTATAACTAGGTTGCTAGTAACTAGTTAGCTTCATCATAACTGTATTCATTTTTATTGCAGCAAGCACATAGCCTACTAGTCCAGACGTTTTAGGAAAAAAGGGTGAACAAATTGAAACAGAATCAAACTCAACTGATTTTGTATCCTCAATATGAGTAAGGGAAAAAAAAAAAGCCCCGAAGAATCCCATTAGGGGAAAGTTCCGAAAAAGACCCAAATATATCCTATTCATACGCCTATTCGTTATTTTTCTCACATGAATAGGGTAAAAAATGTAATGTACAGCGTTTTTAAAACATTCAGAGATTCAGTCAGTCATTAATTCAAGGTCCACTCAACTGTCAACGGTCACTAAGCTGTCCCTCAGAAAAGAAAAATGTCCTTTTGTTTTTCCTACATTAATATACATTAATAAAACATACCTGGTGATCAACTACAATTTATTGGGAACATCTGGATGTGTGTTGAGCTGTTGTACGACTATTTTTGGTGAAATTATGTCAAGTTTAGGATTAGCGAATAGTTTCATTAGATAGCTAACACGGCTAGCAGCAGCAAATAACTTGTTAGCTGTCTTAAGATATGGACACATGGATTGTTGTAGTCATTACACTGCCATGTGGGCTATGTAATTCAAGTCATTAATCTCAAGTAAGGGATAATGTATAGCGAGGCGGTTGTTATAGTGAATAACAACCACTTCAAGCTGATTCAAGACCCCTCCATGACTGACTGAATCTCTGAATGTTGTGGTATTTATGCAAATTAGCACATCTGTAATTAGATTATGCACCATTTTGTGCATAAATGTTACCAAACAATTCAAAAAAGACTTTTTATTTGTCTTTTATTAAAAAATACTTTGTTTTGTGTGTCTTGATATAAGTAATCAACTCAGTAATTTTCATGGTGATATCTAAAGGTTACATTTTTTACCCTATTGATATGAGAAAAATAATTAATAGGCGTATGAATAGGATATATTTGGGTCTTTTTCTGAACTTACAAAATGTGATCTCACTTGTGTCTTAAGATACATTTATTTCTATGGCCCTAAGGTACTTCCATACCAAAGGGGACCTTTGCATCATGACTTGAAGTCAAAAGTCACTTAACCTCCCTAGATTTTTTAAATGTTCGTCCAAAATGGTTCTTTCCAGAACTTTTCACTAGAAGGTTCAATGGATATGCTGCGAAAATTCAGTTTTTTAACAGTGCACCACCTGTTTGTAAAACCCCCTTCTAATAGAAGACATTTCAAAAGTTTCGTTTTTAGAGACCTGTAAGCTAAAACGTCACAGACATTGAATTCCTGCATATTATTCATAAAAAAGCAGGATAATACATCTCCTTTCTAGTGAAATTTGAAATTATGTCATCAAATATAAAAAGTGTGGCTGTGGACATGCCATTTTTTTCAGGATTTACTGAAGTTTTATTATATTAAAGGGGGCATATCATGAAAGTCTGTCTTTTTCCGCATTTTAAGTGCTATAATCGGGTCCCCGGTGCATCTAACAACCCAGAAAACGTGAAAAAGTATATCCGAGCCACCGAGGATGCAGTGGATTTATTTCATTTGTGAAGGGAATGTGACAAAGAAATGAGCTAAATTTGGATATATTTGTGTGAATCATTGTAGACATTGCAAACAAGGGTCAGTAAACGCAGGATTCACACAAAAGTTGCTTCTCAAAGATGGATCGAATCAACTCCTCGTGATCCAACTTCATATCCAGAACGCGTAAGTATACCACACTTTATAATGTGTGTTTGCAAATGGCCTTTCTGAATGTGCTAATGTGGCTAAAGCTACCATTGTCTCTTACTGTGTTCACATAGACCAGAGCTTGTAATTTTTAGCTTGAAAAGGCTCACCGCCTGAACAATTCAGAAGCACACTTTTATTACTTCTTACAAATAAAACTAATGACATAGCTCTAATCTCTTTGAATACAGAGAAAGTGGTAAGTTTAGCCTCTGTATAGCGTCCTAACCAGCACATTCACAAAATAGTTGGTCAAACATCTTTGCAAATTCCTCTCGCTGTGTGAAGTTCGCACACACTCCAGTTGTTTGTTGTTGTTTATCCAAACTAGCGATCAGTAAAGGCTCTGCCCTATTCTGAAACGGGGGTGGGGAGCAGCAGCTCATTTTGCATTTAAAGAGACACACACAAAAACAGCATGTTTTTGCTGCCACCCAAATAGGGGCTTTCAAACATCCTATAACAAATAATCCATGGGGTATTTTGAGATGAAACTTCACAGACACATTCTGGGGACACCTGGGACTTACTACATATTGTGAAAAGGGCATAATAGGACCCCTTTAATATTCTCAAATTGTATTTTTTTTATGATTCTTTAATATCTCTCACATTTCCAGCTGCTCCCATTAGGGTTCGCCACCACAGATCATCTGCATATTTATAAAACACTGGATATATAACACTTTAATATAATAGATAACCTTCAATACAGTGATTTATATACATTTTTAAATAATATAATATAATATTTAGTTTCTTATGTATTATTATTTATTTATAACTGTCACAAATGTCCACTGAAGGTGATTTGAATTAAAACACGTGCAGTTATCCAAAATCAAAAGTGAACCAAAACAAAATGATAACTTGAAACATGAACATAAACATAACCATGAACTTGACTTGGAAACATAAACCGCACCAAACAGCAGTTACAAGAAACAACATCAATAAACGACAAGGGAACAATGGAAACATGATTATAGTTTCCACATTATCCACTTCAGATATTCCTCTTTAAATATAATAAGCATCATCTGCATCCAAACTGACCCACATTTGGTTTTCAACTACTGAACTTTACCAGTGCAAAAAAACAAGAAATGCTTTTTTCCCACTTTTGAACGGTCACTGTTGGCATATAATGCAACAAAGATAGCTGAATTCAACAGATTTCACTAATAGAGCTACCAATCTCTGTATAAAAAAATAATAATTATGCTGCCATCGTTCTAAAGTAATTTTTACCCTTCTGTAATTTGGCTCCAAATCTCATGTTAAAATTGTCATTTTGACCCCCTCTTTACAAAACAGTGAATTACTCAATAAATATACATTTGTGACATTTAATGTTTTGGCTTTCACTATTTATGTTTGTCTTTCTACAGAAAAAAATCAAAAGTTTGAAGCGGGGACCTCGAAATGAGTTGGAATGACCAGACTATGAAAACTACAAAATAAAAGACTTGAAAATATTAAGGTGAACCAAAACCCAAAACCAACATGACAATGACATTGCTTGGACTGCAGATTGACACAAATTCATATTTATGGAGTATATATATGTGACCCTGGAGCACAAAACCAGTCCTGCATCTCACGGTATATTTGAGGCAATGGCCAAAAATACATTGTATGGGTCAAAATTATCAATTTTTCTTTTATGACAAAAATCACTAGGATATTAAGATCATGTTCCATGAAGATATTTTGTAAATTTCCTACCATAAAAATATCAAAACTGTGTTATAATTAGTAATATGCATTGCTAAGGACTTCATTTGGACAACTTTAAAGGCCATTTTCTCAACATTTCGATTTTTTTTGCACCCTCAGATTCCAGATTTTAAAATAGTTGTATCTCGGCCAAATATACAAACCATAAATCAATGGAAAGCTTATTTATTCAGCTTTCAGATGCTGTATAAATCTCAATAAAAAAGACCCTTATGAGTGGATTTGTGGTCCAGGGTCACATACACTGCTTTTATTAGCCCATATCTGTGGTGCTCATACTCAGGCTTGGCATCCAATAAGGGAACATTTGTTACTTTGTCACTTCACTTACCCTAGTCTTTTGTCAAACATGCCTTTCTACCCAGATTTCACAGTTAATGGTTGTTTTTATGTTGTATTCCAACTGCAGGGGGAAAAACACGGCTTGTAAGCACCATGAAGCGGAAAGTAGCTTTGGGGAACGATACATGCTGTTGACTTTAAGCGGCACAAGCTTAGCGTAATGTTCACCTAGTCCACTCTAGGATCCATATTCACGTGTATATATCCGGCGCAGGTACAAGTGTCCAATTTAGAAGGCTATCTAGGTCATCACATGGAGAAGCTGTGAGAACACTTCACACACTGTAGTGCACATTTGTGGCTGTATCCCAGCATGCATCTGGACTAAACCAGAGAGTTTGCTAGTTAAGATGGAGGTAATGATTTGTGAGTATTTCATGCGATTGAGAGGTTCATTATCCTTGCATCTAATCCTTTGTTCTGTAAAGCCGACTGCTAAGCAGGATCCTATATAATGCGCTCCTCACAACAGAGCCACACAAATGGAGCAACTCTATGGGCCGTGACATCAGAAACTCAGCACATCAGTAGCGCCGGAAACTGATTCTATAATGCCAGTCCGATTGAGAGCCATTAGATGAATGACTGCAAGAGGATACGCTGTTTGTCATGTAATAAATAATCTTTACATAATAGTATTTCTGAGAGGCTGCTTTTGAAATGGGCTGGCTGTTCGCCCGTGAGTGATTATTTTATGGACAGTGTGTTTTTAAGGCTAGATAGGGGATGGTTTTGTGTCTTCAAAATATAGTAAAGACTCCATAAAATTCCCATATAGCAACATAGTGTCGGATTTAAATCAGATTTATTCATTCAGTGTTTCTCTTATGACAAAATGGGGACCAAAATATTGACTCATCTTGCAGGCTTGTGTGTGTGTGTGTGTTTTTTTTGTCCAATAAAATGTTCTCCAGAATGAAAATGTTCCCATCCCCTAAATCGAAAACACCATCAGTTTTTGACAATCAATAGAATGTAGGGATCCAGGATTCGGCCGAATATTGGACTTTTTGACGGGGTTCGGTTTCTGCCGAACCTTAGAATTTTTTTCCACCGAACCGAACCCTAGGCTTTCACTACTCGCGCTACGCTGGTGATTACGGGAAGGTTTATCTATTGCTGAAAAGATTTGTTTTTACCATATATGTTGAAATTAATGCTGAAAGCTAGCCTGACAAGCCAGACCCACATCAAGATGTTGGGTCTGGGAACTCACCATTGGCAGGACTCAATACGAGGGGCGGGATAAACGGTTGTCTTTCAAATTCCCTCTGCACCCAATAGGATAGCGCTACAACCAACCAGAGAAACGGAGTGGAGCTAGTTGATAGATTAAACTTTTGTCATATCCGGTCGGCAAAACTCCGAACACATCTTCCTTTCTTAAGAATGACTTCAGTGCCGTTCTTTGTTCTTTTCTCAAAGAAAAGCTTATCTCCAAGCCTTCCTGAATCGTGGCCAAAGCCGATTGGAAAGACCATCGTTCGCCAGCTTCTTTGTTTACGAGTAGCACGCGGAACCTCCGCAACTCTGCCGTCGTTATGTTAAGCCCGCCCACCGACTCTATACACGATATGATTTGCCTGACCAGAGTTTGGTTTTTCCAGCTCGCAAGTATATGTAGAGTTGCTAGTCTACACTGGCTACAAATTAGATTTGCTGCCGCTAGGGTTCGTATAGATTTCTAGGCTAGCTGAAAGGGATAGTTGACCCAAAAATTAGCCCATGATTTACTCACCCTCAAGTCATCCTAGGAGTATATGACATTCTTCTTTCAGACAAATAAAATCAGTGTTATATTAAAAAAGTCCTGGCTAATCCAAGCTTTATAATGGCAGTGAATGTTGTTCTGTTTTTGAAGTCCATAAAAATGCTAGCCTGACAAGCCAGACCCACATCAAGATGTTGGGTCTGGAAACTCACCATTGGCAGGGCTCAATCCGAGGGGCGGGATAAACCGTTGTCTTTCAATTTCCCTCTGCACGCAATTGGATAGCGTCATGACCGCCACAACCAACCAGAGCAAAGAAGAAGGTGAAGCCGAGCTAACGTTAGTTGATAGACTTTCACCGTATCCGGTCGGGAAAACTTCGAACAAACTTTCTTAAGAATGACTTCAGTGCCGTTCTTTGTTCTTTTCTCAAATAAAAGCTTAACTCCAAGTCTTCCAGAGTCGCGGCCAAAGCCGATTCAAAAGACCGCTGTTCGCCAGCTTCTTTGTTTACGAGTAGCACCCAGAACCTCTGCAACTCTGCCGTGACATGCCGTCATTATGTTAAGCGCGCCCACCGACTCTACACACGCTGTGATTGGCCTGATCAGAGTTTGGTTTTTCCAGCTCTCAGGTCTACCGAGAGTTGCTAGACTACAATCGCGGCAAAATACATTTTCTGTCGCTAGGGTGCGTCTAGATTTCTAGGCTATAAAAATGAAGCTGTCCGGCAAATAACTGTATACACTCACCTAAAGGATTATTAGGAACACCTGTTCAATTTCTCATTAATGCAATTATCTAATCAACCAATCACATGGCAGTTGCTTCAATGCATTTAGGGGTGTGGTCCTTGTCAAGACAATCTCCTGAACTCCAAACTGAATGTCAGAATGGGAAAGAAAGGTGATTTAAGCAATTTTGAGGGTGGCATGGTTGTTGGTGCCAGACGTGCCGGTCTAAGTATTTCACAATCTGCTCAGTTACTGGGATTTTCACGCACAACCATTTCTAGGGTTTACGAAGAATGGTGTGAAAAGGGAAAACCATCCAGTATGCGGCAGTCCTGTGGGCCAAAATGCCTTGTTGATGCTAGAGGTCAGAGGAGAATGGGCCGACTGATTCAAGCTGATAGAAGAGCAACTTTGACTGAAATAACCACTCGTTACAACCGAGGTATGCAGCAAAGCATTTGTGAAGCCACAACACGCACAACCTTGAGGCGGATGGGCTACAACAGCAGAAGACCCCACCGGGTACCACTCATCTCCACTACAAATAGGAAAAAGAGGCTACAATTTGCACAAGCTCACCAAAATTGGACAGTTGAAGACGGGAAAAATGTTGCCTGGTCTGATGAGTCTGGATTTCTGTTGAGACATTCAGATGGTAGAGTCAGAATTTGGCGTAAACAGAATGAGAACATGGATCCATCATGCCTTGTTACCACTGTGCAGGCTGGTGGTGGTGGTGTAATGGTGTGGGGGATGTTTTCTTGGCACACTTTAGGCCCCTTAGTGCCAATTGGGCATCGTTTAAATGCCACGGCCTACCTGAGCATTGTTTCTGACCATGTCCATCCCTTTATGACCACCATGTACCCGTCCTCTGATGGCTACTTCCAGCAGGATAATGCACCATGTCACAAAGCTTGAATAATTTCAAATTGGTTTCTTGAACATGACAATGAGTTCACTGAACTAAAATGGCCGTCCCACAGTAACCAGATCTCAACCCAATAGAGCATCTTTGGGATGTGGTGGAAGGTGAGCCTCGTGCCCTGGATGTGCATCCCACAAATCTCCATCAACTGCAAGATGCTATCCTATCAATATGGGCCAACATTTCTAAAGAATGCTTTCAGCACCTTGTTGAATAAGTGCCACGTAGAATTAAGGCAGTTCTGAAGGCGAAAGGGGGTCAAACACAGTATTAGTATGGTGTTCAAAATAATCCTTTAGGTGAGTGTATATATATATATATATATATATACATATACATACATACATGCATTATGTAAATAAAAACTTTTATGTTAGATTAGTCGTGATTAATCGAATTGATAGCAGTACTTACAATGTTTGAATTTTGTAATAAAAATTGACAGAATTTGAAGGCTGAGACTGTTTCATATCGAAAGCACAAAGCGTATTGTGATTATTGGATGGAACATTTTGGTCATGCATCAACTTGAAACAGCACAAACAAGATACATTTTGGGATTTAAGGAAACAATATTGCTTTAAAATTAGGATCAATTAAAATCCACCCAAGCACAGAAACAACAAACTGCACTAGTCAACAATTTCAGTCCTTTCTTTCTTTCTTACTGAGAAAATCTGGCAGTCTAACTGAGAAAGATATTACCCTATGGGGGAAAACCAGAGTTTAGCGTACAAATGTCCCATGCCCTTGAGCTAATTTGACATTTTCTGGACAGATGTTGTTCTGAAATGTTCTCTGATACGCTTGCAGAATGTTGACTCGAGCATTCAGCGTAAGGAAAAATAGCCTGCGGTACTCCGCCATTAGCATTTCCATTTTTGGCTACACCTAGTCTGCACTTAACAGTTAAAGAAAGATTTATAAACGTCAAGGGGTGTCATTTTTATTGTGACTGGTAAAAGTGGAGAAGCAGCAGCATGACCAATCCATTTTTTCTCAAGAACAGCAGTTGTCAAATTAGATTTGTGTTGTTAGAGCTGATTACAAGCGCTCCTCATACAGATCTATAACACTTTGTGCTCTGGGCAGGATTAAGCAGGAAGGAGAGCGAGGGAGGAGGCGTTGTTGGTGATGCGGTCACCTGGGGCGGCAGTGATCAACTGAAGACAGGGGTTTTGATCGATAATGCTGAGAGGCAGAAATGCGATAAGTTCCACTGATAATTCTCTCTGCATGGGGTCTCAAGTCCCATTCATACAGTATATGCTGTAAATAATGCTACTCAGTAACAGTCACAACAGACATACTCAATGAGTGGTACTTACACTGCATGTTCTTTCAATTGCACATTAGTGATACATAAATACCACAAAAAGTTAGTATTATTGGCATTCTGGTATTCAAACACCTGCCTGAAATAGGCTAGTTTGTAATCCTGCCATCAGGGCTTGACATTAACTTTTTTGCTCTCCAGTCACTGTAGCTAGTGGTTTTCCACTCAGCATTTTCACTGGCCACAATTTTGACATTGATACCCTGGGGGAAAACTGCCATATAGATATTTTTAATATTCTCTCAAAATTTGTCAGCAGGAATATTAGGCTGCTGTCACTTCAAGAGCTGACGCACGGATCCATTACACTGATACACAGGCGTTTTCTTTCTCAATTGTTTAGGTACACTCAAAACAGAACTGACTGTGTTTACGTGAATACTCACTGGCATTTTGACATTATTTTGTGTGTATTTGAGTGTTTAAGTGCAATAAGCAGCGAAAATTTAACACAGAGAGGCAGTTTAATGTGCCGCACTTTGGGTTTGAGCACAAAATCTGCAGGAATGAGAAAAATTATGCGCAATACGCGCAAAATTCAAGTCCTGTAACAGAAACAATATTCATCCGGAGCAAATGAAACAAGTGCTGGGATTGTGTGTCTATTCTGCAGAAAATGACTATTGGAAGCATTTCAGATATTTCAGTATCGATATGCATCGAAAAATCTATATTTTTGACAACACTACATTGCACTTACTTTATTATTTCAGATTCCTGTTAAAAGACTACAATTGATAAATGTACATATTATATCTAAAATTCCACCCGCCGGAGTGGCTAGTAGGAGTGACTGCGTTACACACCACTGCTGGAATACACACACATTTGGCCAGTTGGTGGTTGATAATGTCAAGCCCTGACTGCCACTATTACCGTGACTTTGCTACATCACCATGTTACACATTTGCATAATGCCCGCCTACTGGGAACTTTGACCCGCCCTCATGAAGAGCTGGCTAAGTGATTTATCTATGTCATGGAGACGCTGTTTTTTCGCTGCAAGAGGAAAAATATATTTTATGGACTTCCGATAGGCATAGTTACATTACCATACATATAATACTAATGCTCATAAATCCTCAGGAGCTGAAACACGATTAAGGTACAGGCTTTTACATTTTCAACACATGCTCTAAGTGGTTGACCAATCACAGCAGACTGAGCCAGCTGACCAATCAGCGTATAGCGAGTCAGCTGACCAATTGCAGCAGACTGAGCCAGCTGACCAATCGCAGCAGACTGAGCCAGCTGACCAATCACAGCAGACTGAGCCAGCAGACCAATCAGCATAGAGCGAGTCAGCTGACCAATCGCAGCAGACTTAGCCAGCTGACCAATCAGCGTAGACTGAGCCAGCTGACCAATCACAGCAGACTGAGCCAGCTGACCAATCAGCGTAGACTGAGCCAGTTGACCAATCACAGCAGACTGAGCCAGCTGACCAATCAGCGTAGAGCGAGTCAGCTGACCAATCGCAGCAGACTGAGCCACCTGACCAATCGCAGCAGACTGAGTCAGCGGACCAATCGCAGCAGACTGAGCCAGCTGACCAATCGCAGCAGACTGAGTCAGCGGACCAATCGCAGCAGACTGAGCCAGCTGACCAATCGCAGCAGACTGAGTCAGCGGACCAATCGCAGCAGACTGAGCCAGCTGACCAATCGCAGCAGACTGAGTCAGCGGATCAATCGCAGCAGACTGAGCCAGCTGACCAATCGCAGCAGACTGAGCCAGCTAACCAATCGCAGCTGACTGAGTCAGCTGACCAATCAGAGCATACTTGGCTTTTCAGAAAGGCGGGAATTTAAAGAGACCGGAGCTAAAGCAGTGAGTCAAAAGAGCTGTTGCAGCAATAATGTATTTTTAATTTTAAATCATGTAAATGTATTTTACACCCCAAAAATATGCATATATGGGCACTAGATTTACCCCAGACTTTGCATGTTGTGAGGTACGCACTTACCCAGTTTTGGCAAAGTTTGTCCAGTAGGTCATGACGACAGCACTGAGCATGACATCATTTTTGGAGAAGTTGCAGGGGAAGAGGTCGGTTGGGCCAATCATGGGAATACCAAAGACGTAGGGAACCTCGTCTCCGTGGGCCGCGTCTGACCAGGCGGGCTTCATCAGGCTCTGGCAGTGGTGGTAGAAGGCGTAGAAGTAAGTGGGTGACCCGTACCGGGCGTGTAGATCTGCCGTCACCACCGAGGGCTCCACCCACTGATGATCAGTAAAAAGCGCCACCAGAGTCTTACGCCGCGTCTCAGGGTTGTCTCTGTCTGCCCAGTCCGTGTACATGAACTTAATGGTTTCTCGTAGTGTATCCTTTCCCTCCGGGTAACCGTACAGACTGTCCACAAAATCCGAGACAGAAAAGTCAAAATCATTGCCCGAGACGCCATCTTCAGAGTCCACCACGTTCTCCACAAAGCGCAGACCCTCACCCTGGTTGACACCCAGCATGATGTCGTAGTTGAGAAACTCGCCCTGCTCCATCAGGATCTCGGGGTCATCGGGAATGACGTCACCGTCAATGACTGGGCCGAAGGCTACGTGGTATCTCGCCGGCTGGATGTCTTGTTCCACCAGTTCGCGAGCACTCTTCTTTCTCAAGCAATCCACCATGTCCAAAGTGTCCAACACATTACAGCCCACTTTCTCTGCCAGCAGCCTCGTGTACTTAACCGGCTGGTAGTTGACGGCCCAGCTGGACAACGCTGAGCCGCTCTGGATTATGGCACGATGAAACAGTCCTGCAGCAGGAGGAGAAAAAATTATGCATTTTAGACAAGGTTTCACATCAGGAATCAATGATTATAAAGAAGGACTGGCAATTTAATGTTTTAGATTTAGTATGAATATAGGAATAGTTGTCTTAATGGGTACTCTATTCTGTGCCTGACTCAAAGTGTGAATAAGGGGCCATTTATATATATAAAAAATAGAATTTCAGAATTGTCAAAAAAAAGTGTTTTTTTGGTTCAGAATGATAAATGCCTAATAAAACCTTGATTAGCGGGTTCAGGTGTGTTTAATTGTGGTTGGAGCTAAACTCTGCAGGACAGTGGCCCTCCAGGAGCAGGATTGGACACCCCTGGCTTAAAGGGACAGAGCACCCAAAAACGAGAATTCTGTCATCATTTACCCTCAAGTTGTTCCAAACCTGTATACATTTCTTTGTTATGTTGAACACATAGGGAGATTCATTCCCACTATGGAAGTCAATGGTGCCCCCAAAACAGCATGGTTAGAAACTTTCTTCAAAATATCTTCTGTGTTCTGCAGAACAAAGAAACTCATACAGGTTTGGAACATCATGAGGGTGAGTAAATTATGATTTTTGGGCGAACTATCCCTTTTAAGTGCACCAAATAGGCTACTAAAGAGTTTTTGGGAAATAAATCACATAATCAAATGTAAAATAATATATTATGTTGCAAGTTCACATACTTTGATCTCATGTTTTCTTATGGTTTATTCTTGAGTTGTCATTGTTGAAATAATCAGTTCATGACTTATTCTTTATTTTTGTCCCTGAAGTCCTTGATGCAATTGTTTTTTGTTTCGTGAATGGGTGTCCCTTATTTTCCCTTATTTTGTTTCGCAGATTCATGTGAATGGGGATCGTTTTGAGAACATCTATTTTTCTGTACATTGTTATCATGTAAACATACCCTTAGTGTTATCATGGAAATATGTACATTATTGCTTTTATAATAAACCGCATAATCTGAAAAAAGGTTATAGATGGCCCAAAAACATCATTTTTGGCCTGCTAGCTTAGTACTAGCTGATGACCAGCCTGACCATCTGAAAAGTGCCCAAAACCCCTCTAAAACAACCAACAGTCCAAGCTGACCAGACTGGGAGACCAGCTAAGACCAGCCAACCAGCTTAGGCAGGTTTTTATTTTTCCCGCTGGGTATCCTAGTCTCCAAACAGTATTTAATGTTAACATGTACCAGTAAAACATCACCTCCTGTCCGAAAACAAAGCAGACTACAGCAAACAGCGTGTAAGAAGATAAAGTACTGCTACCAAAATAATAGCTGGAAAGGCGAGAGGCTATTTTGATTAGCAAGAACAAGATACCCTGATGGACTTTTGATTAGGCATGGCAAAAAGCTACCCCCAGGGGTTACTGAATCTGCACAACAGTGGAACAAACCAGTTTTTATTTTCTCCCTGTTCCCTATATAGTGCACTATACAGTATGCACTACATGAAATTAGCAAATGAGTGAGTGATTTCACATCCAGCAAACGTCCGTCCACCAGTCAGATTTATTTAGGCTCAGGTATATTCATGGTTAGCATTGCGAAATAACGTTGAACTTTTTCCCCGCCATTGACGGAATTAACTTTCCGTGTTTTTACTGTTATACGGTAGGGGGTGCTATTACGCATCTTCTGAAAGAGAACAGAATCTCGTGATCAAAACACAGGTGAAGAAGAAGCAGAAACGAGCGATATCATATGTAATCATACGTATATGTAAAATAACACAATCACCAACATTAAACAGCATAAATCAAAATTGCCTAATGTTAATGAATGAAATGTCGACCCGGGACGAGTGATAGGGCTGTGAAGCTTTGGGGGTTTTCATCATTGTTCAAAAATGTGTTTTTCTCAGTATTTAAAGAAAGTCAGATCCTCTGCTTTTTATTCTAGCTTCATGCACTCTCAGAATGTGTTTTGTACAAATGACACCTAACTCTGGATGGTTGTGGGATGTGGGCCAGTGATGTGGAAATTATATTGAAATAAAAACAAACTGCATTCTAGAGACCTTTTAGTCTTTGTTTAACGATTTACTTATCTGCCACAACAATGCCTTCATTTAGGGGCTTTACTTTGCAAATATTGATATATGAGTTCATTTGTGATTCATTTGATTAATCAATCAGTATTCCATGCATGCAAACCAATATAATGCAATCGATTGACATCCTTATTATAAAGTCACATTTAAAAAAGAAGAGAAGCCTTGTGTTATTATCAGGAGATTGGACTGGAGAGTGTGACCCTTTGATTAAAATACTTTAATGACCAGCCTAACCCGTTTAGGTCTAAATATTTTCCCAGAGTTTGTTTGCATTGATCTCAGATAATCACGTCTGCCGAAGCAATGCAGAATGCAGAATATGATTAAACCCAATCATTACACAAACACGGGCACAGATGGCCGAGGTATGCAACACAATTTCATCCACTCCGCTGAAACGTTCACAGCTATAATCTACGCCCACATTTGAGTCTAGATGTGTATCTGAATGTGCCGAGATTCACCACTCACTTTTTAACACGCACAAGTCAATACCCGAACCTTTCAACGCACCCCAAGCTTAGATCAGCGATATGCACATGCTAACGGGATCTAATTCCTCAACTACACTTACACTCCTACTCCTTCTTTATCAACCACAAAGAAGCCTGGGCTCAGCAGTGCGTAGGTAGCATAACGTACCACACATCCCAGCAGAGCGAGTGGTTTTGGCCTCACTCCCACCTTAATGACCGCTCAATATTACTATTACCACCCCTCTGCAGTGGAACACATCGCAGCTAGAGACTAGCATGCACATACCACTGTTCAATGATCATGAATGCCTTGAAAATGACATGGTATATCCGGGCTAGTGCGCATTCGGGGGCCTAAAAAAGTTCTCCTTTGTGCTCGCGCCAGGTTTGTTTCTCTTGAAGACTTCCTCCTCTGGGCACTTTCTTACCTGACTGCACAAATTGATCCCTTTTCTTTGTCGGCCCACTGCACACTAAGGAAATTTACCCACTACTTAGGTCTCCTCATTTCCCCAAAGATAACTTTCTGGAGGCCAAGCGATGAGGAGAGTCCAAGGCAGATAGACAGGCTGTGATATTTCCAATCCAACTAACCTGCGTAACCTTTAATTTTTTTGCGGTTTCTCTTCAGGTGAAGAGGATGGGGGTGGTGTGCTGTCAGATGCAGTGCTGGTATACCGTTAACACCTGACACGCGTGTATTTGTGCGCGTGGCTGTGAATAGCAGAGCTCTTCGCTCCACTGCAGTGGCTCGGGACAGGACAGTGGCCAGACTCCCAGGGCGAAGGAGCAGATGTCAAGGATATCGACTCCCTCTCTCTCTTCACAGAATTCACAGGGTGTCTGTGGGATGAAAGATGGCCACCTGGGGCACGGGAAGCCAAGACTCTTTCTGTGCACTCGTCCCAAATGCACAGCCTTTCTGAGCTTTCAACACGCAGTACAGTATTAGTGTTGTGCCTGCTACAGACTGTGCGATTTCATAAATCCTATTACAAATCACACTGTACGACATGGATCTAATAAACTTGGGTACGACATGTATGTAGACTGTACGATGATGACCTATTGAATCGTAGGCTACGACGCAAGTTAGCATAGAAGAGTAAAACATCCTCAGCATGCGCTAGTGGTGAACAAATAGAGCAAGATGAATTGCACTTTGGCAATTGTGGTCAAAATAAATATGATCAAAGATGACTGTAAAAATAAATCATTGTTTATCCTTCATTAAAAAAAAATCATTGAAGTAAAAGAATTGAAATAAATGCCTTGTCCGCAATGTGTCTATTCACACCAAGTGTAAAGAGGGTGCCTTGTTGGGAAGTGCTATTCGCACTAGCTCCGCCTAACAATGCCTGGTTGGGCCAAACAAGATATAGAAGAGCGATGTTTTCAGTGGTGCAATCAGTAAAGTGTGTGCCTAATGGATCTTGATTTTGATGCGATCAACACGGGGTCGAATCCGCCTTTTGCAGAGTGTGTTCTTATCTTTTTTCTCATCACAAATCACACCAGAAATGCATTTACTTTCAATACAAATTAAGAACATGTACTAAATGTGGAAATAAAGTGCCTAATAAAATGTTTAATAATAATAATAAAAGCATTTATTGGGTTGTGTTAGGGGTAGGTGTAGGGAGGGTAGGTCCAAGTTGGGTTGAAAATGGACTAACCCAGCAATTGGGTAAGATTTGTGCTGGTATTTGCTAGAATCCATGATGTTATGTGTCTGAACAAGATGTCCAGGACATCCACCAAAAAAAAAACAGCCCACAACATTAAAGATCCAGCGGTATATTTAACCGTGAGCATGGGGTGCTTTTATCGCTGTTTGCACCAAAGTCATCTGGTGTGTTTGCTGCCAAAAAACTCTTTTATAGTTTCATCTGAGCACAGAAACCGGTCCCGTCTGAAGCTCCAGTCGTGTCTGAACACTGAATCTGCTGGAGTTTGTTTTGGGATGAGCGAGGACGATTGTTCTTCAAACCCTCCCAAACAACATGTGGTGCTCTAGGAGCTGTTTGATATTTTTTTAATGCTTTCTGACCCCAAGACTGAACTAATCTCTGCAGTTCTCCATCTGTGATCTTGGAGAGTCTTTGTCCACCCAAACTCTCCTCCTCTCGTGCATTAGGACGAAATGTTTAATAATAATAATAAAAGCATTGATTGGGTTGTGTTAGGGGTAGGTGTAGGTGTAGGGAGGGCTTTTATTGTCCCATTACATTCTAAAAAATGCTGGGTTCAAAATAACCCAAGTTGGGTTAAAAATGGACTAACCCAGCAATTGGGTTGTTTTAACCCAGCGGTTGGGTTAAATGTTTGCTTAAAACATCCCAATCACTGAGTTAAAACAACCCAATTGCTGGGTTAGTCCATTTTCAACCCAACTTGGGTTATTTTGAACCCAGCATTTTTTAGAGTGTAAGGTGGCATCCATTTAATAATTTTAATACATATAATCTTTACACTCTGTTATTATCACATCCTGTTAATGTACAACAATACTGAGGTGCAAATAGTATGTATCTGTCAAAATTAAGTATAAATTACATGTAATTACTATTTACACATATTGCAAAGAACTGCTACTTTTATATGGTGTAAATAGAATATATCAACTTATATGGGGTGCTTTTATCCCTGTTTGCACCAAAGTCATCTGGTGTGTTTGCTGCCAAAAAGCTCTTTTCTGAAGCTCCAGTCGAGTCTGAACACTGAATCTGCTGGAGTTTGTTTTGGGATGAGCGAGGACGATTGTTCTTCAAACCCTCCCAAACAATATGTAGTGCTCTAGGAGCTGTTTGAATTTTTTTTAATGCTTTCTAACCCCAAGACTCAACTAATCTCTGCAGTTCTCCATCTGTGATCTTGGAGAGTCTTTGTCCACCCAAACTCTCCTCCTCTCGTGCATTAGGACGACACACACACACACACACACACACACACACACACACACACACACACACACACACACACACACACACACACACGCATCCTCTTCCAGACAGATCCGTAACATCTTTAGTTGACTGAAACATCTTAATTATTGCCCTGATGGTGGAAATGAGGATTTTCCGTGCTTTAGCTATTTTCCTACAGTCATTTCTATTTTGTGAAGCTCAACAATGTTTTGCTGCACATCAGAACTATATTCTGTGCTTTTCCTCATCGTGATGAATGATTTAGGGAATTTGGCCTTTGTGTTTCCTCATATTTATACTGTGGAACAAGATAGTTAGGCAATCGCATGTTCCTAGTCACCCTGGTGTGCTAAAGAAATTCAAGATTAATGGGAATTTACTTCAGAGATATTTTACCCATAAAAAATTCCAATAATTGTGGCCAAAGTGTTTTGGAGTTAAACATTTATTTCATAATGAGATTTCTCCCCCACTTTCAATTATTTTACTTCAGTGAAAGGTTAGATTTTTGCAATTATAATTTTTTTTGGAATGAAAGATCAAAATGATAAACAATACAGATTTATTTTTACAGCCAATAATTCTGACCACAACTGTGCATGCGGCCGTCTGTCGGAAGCCAGTTATTTTACATTTACATTTAAAATTTTAGTTTATAAAGTTATAAATATGGATACATCTCCTACACAAACCCATCTCTTCGCTTCAGAAGGCCTTTATTAACCCCATGGATCCAAGTGAATATTTTTTATGATGGATAGATCATCAAAATTTCATCCCCCGTTCACTGCCATTATAAAGCTTGGAAGAGGACATTATTTAATATATCTCCAATTGTATTCGTCTGAAAGAAGAAAGTTATATACACCTAGGATGTCTTGAGGGCGAGTAAATCATGGGCTAATTTTCATTTTTGGGTGATTTAACCCTTTATTTATGCAGCAGAAGAGGATTTTAACAATAATGTATTTGTCTAAATAACACTGGACCTCATTGACCCCATACATGGTGAGCAAATGATGACAGAATTTTCATTTGTGGGTGAACTATCCTTATTAGTGTGTTACTGTGGTGGTAACAAACTTCAGCACACAAGGGGGCGATAGAGTTTCCTTCAAATGTCTGTGCCAAACCTGGGGCGGGTTTAGGTGGCCGGTCAGGTATGGGTCAGTTTAGTTTGTGTTTTAGGCACCATGGAAGTGCTCTGGCTTTTAGTGGTGTTCAGAGCCATAGTCACACATCTCTGAATAAAGTCTCTCCCCTGTTTCTCTGGCTCCATATTGAAGGGCACTACATAGTAACAGATTTTTAGAGACAAAATTGTCTGGGTTTTAATAATTTTATATGATTTATATAATTATACCCTTAATCCATTACACATGAGCAATTTAGTTGAACAATTATGTAGTTTAAATGTATATAAATACATACAGATAATATGTAATACAACTATGCTTTAGAATAATAAAGCTTTGACTACATGTGAGCTTACATATTCAAATCTCTGTATGTATATATAATATTGTCAAATATACACACTTCACGACATTCACAAGCAAGATATTTTCTTCTTGCTGTGTAAATACATTTAGTATATACTTTCTATTCTTCGTATTCTTCGTGTTTTTTATTGGATAGGCCTGTTGCAGTGTTTATTATAAATGATTTATCAGTATTTATCGTACTTTTTTTATTGCTGTACCTCGTAATCTTGAATCAGAACAACAGCGACCTCTCTTCTCTGATGACGAGGACGGGGCAACCTGTCACTCACATGAGATCCACCAATAGCAAACCACCACCATCCAATCAATTCCCCACAGACACAATCAAGCCCCGCCCTACATTTGTTCTTGTTTGAGAAGCGTTTCGCTCTGATATACGGCACAATAATGAAGAAAAGACTAGCGCAACGTCCATTTCATTTCGTTTCAAACCCTTACCGGTCATCACAGAAACACCACAGCATCTCAACATGGAGGAAAGCTGGTTCGTTGGACGACTAGCGTTGTTGTTGCACAGTCACTGAACTTTATATCACCCCTCCTTTTGCACAATAGCAAACAATATCTGATGTTTGATTGTGCGGCTGACATGCTGCATTCGTTCCAGGGAAACATGAGTAACACGAGCATGTATTACTACTGTTAGAGATGCAGTCTGGGCCACAGATACTGTCAGAGTGCCGATAAACATGCAGTGCAGTTCTGATCCTAGATCAGCAGAAGGGTCAACACAGTGATTCATATGCTGGATTCAAGGAATTATTTCAGGTAAAGGTCAGCGCGGTATTCTAGATGGGCTGACAAACAGAGATGGGTTCTTGCTTAAACTATAAAATGATTTGCACAAATATGTTTTTTTGCCACTTAGACTGTAGAATTTATGTACACAATTGGGTGCAGATCAACACATTAGCAAACTGATTACAGTCATAATTAGGTCTCCCTAGCCTCGCATTGCACATCGTATTCGTGAGCCCTGTACAGGCGACGGATAAAGGCACCTACACTTAACATCAGCGCAGAGCACCTGAACTACGATCAGTCAGGGAGAGGCTCCGGTGGCAGATTGAGGTCATGGTGAATTATGACAGGAGTTGGAGGTAATCACTCATTTGGCCTCGCTAAAACACGCTGTGATTTGCTGTGCTTTCGACCTCAGCTGCCACCGCTCTCAAGACGCCGGCGAAGCGGCGGCACAGAACATGCTTGGGCTGATGCGAGCTGGGGATTATTCACTTCAGGTACAAACCCGCGACCGCTGACCTTGCGGAGTGACGAGAGCCGGCTCTTATCCAGCGTTTTTAGCCTCAACGATAACAACAAACCCTCAAATTATCATTACTGTGCACTTGTGAGCAAAAACGGTTGAGGGGAATCCTTATTTGACAGAGTACAACAGGCTGTGATTGTATGACATTTTCATTGTTCAGTTGATTTAAACATCATTGATCTTGTTTAGGTCATGGAGTAAAACCCTTGATCCTTTAGTGTAATAGTGTGCTGATTTTAGATTTGCTCAATTCTACTATTCTTTTAATTATCATTACAGTTGTATAAGGGTCAATGATAAATAAGTGTCCAAAATGAAGAAACTCTTGAGTTTGGTCTCATATGAATTTAAATTTAAATTGAATGATTTTAAAATGACGACTTGTATATTGAATAGATCCATTCAGTACGGTGGCCCAGTAGTGCACAACACAACGAAATCAAGCCATAACACAAAGAAAAAGCTACAACACAACAAAATCAAGCCACAACACAACGGAAACAAGCCACAACACAACAAAATCAAGCCACAACACAACGAAAAAGCTACAACACAACGAAAAAGCCACAACACAACGGAAACAAGCCACAACACAACGAAAAAGCCACAACACAACGAAAAAGCCACAACACAACGAAATCAAGCCACAACACAACGAAATCAAGCCACAACACAACGAAATCAAGCCACAACACAACGCCACAACACAACAAAATCAAGCCACAACACAACGAAATCAAGCCACAACACAACGAAATCAAGCCACAACACAACAAAATCAAGCCACAACACAACGAAAAAGCTACAACACAACGAAAAAGCCACAACACAACGGAAACAAGCCACAACACAACGAAAAAGCCACAACACAACGAAAAAGCCACAACACAACGAAATCAAGCCACAACACAACGAAATCAAGCCACAACACAACGAAATCAAGCCACAACACAACGCCACAACACAACAAAATCAAGCCACAACACAACGAAATCAAGCCACAACACAACGAAATCAAGCCACAACACAACAAAATCAAGCCACAACACAACGAAAAAGCTACAACACAACGAAAAAGCCACAACACAACGGAAACAAGCCACAACACAACGAAAAAGCTACAACACAACAAAAAAGCCACAACACAACGGAAACAAGCCACAACACAACGAAAAAGCCACAACACAACAAAATCAAGCTACAAAACAAAGGAAAAGCCACAACACAACGAAAATGCTCCCAGCTACTCGGGGGCACTCGGAGCGCGGTAAAGTTGCCACGGTTCTATAGAGTCGGCAATCTTACAGATATCAATACCACAATTAGTTTTAACAGTACGTAAGCTAACCATTGTTTATCGACATGAAATATTAATTTAAAATCACCTACATGCATTATAGCTGCATATTTACGCTCGAGAACGCTTTGACCCGCTGCCACGGCGCTAAGGGAGCGTCTGCCAATTCCACCAAATGGTTGATAATAATTTGTATGAATTTAAATTGCTTTTAACATTACAGCTTGATTGTATTGGTAAAACTGACTTAATAATGCACAACACAACATTGGAATTTAAAAATTTAAAAAAAGTTAATTTAATTCATACAAATTATATGTTTCAAGTTGGTGGAATTGGTAGATGTTCCCTTAGTGCCGTGGCAGCGGGTCAAAGCGTTCTCGAGTATAAATATGCAGCTATAATGCATGTAGGTGATTTTAAATTGATATTTCATGTGGATATACAATTGCACACTTAAAACTGATCGTAGTGTTTAAATATTTGCAAGACTGGTGAATCTATAGACCAATGCAAAGAAAACTAACTTTACCGCACTCCAAGAGCCCCCTGGTGGTCGGGAGCATTTCCATTGTGTTGTGGCTTTTTCGTTTTGTTGTGGATTTTCCGTTGTGTTGCGGCTTGATTTCGTTGTGTTGCGGCTTGATTTCATTGTGTTGTGGATTTTCCGTTGTGTTGCGGCTTGATTTCGTTGTGTTGCGGCTTGATTTCGTTGTGTTGCGGCTTGATTTCGTTGTGTTGCGACTTGATTTCATTGTGTTGTGGATTTTCCGTTGTGTTGTGGCTTGATTTCGTTGTGTTGCGGCTTGATTTCGTTGTGTTGCGGCTTGATTTCATTGTGTTGTGGATTTATTTCGTTGTGTTGTGAACTTATGTATGCTTTTTAAATTTCGTTGTAGTGTGCACTACTGGGCCACCGTAATTCTGTACACATATGAATCATTATTTTTGAAAATGCCTCTAAAGGGACACGGGGATTGGAAAAAAATATTCCCTTGCTTTTGCATTCTCTTGTAAAAAAAAAAAAGCATTTCCCTGAGAAAGCAAAAGCATTAACTTTGAATTCACCATGTCCCTTTAGGGGCACAGCATCCATCCATCCGTCTTCTTGTCCATCCATCCATCCATCCATCCATCCATCCATCATCTATCTATCTATCTATCTATCTATCTATCTATCTATCTATCTATCTATCTATCTATCTATCTATCTATCTATCTATCTATCTATCTATCTATCTATCTATCTATCTATCTATCTATCTATCTATCTATCTATCTATCTATCTATCTATCTATCTATCTATCTATCTATCTATCTATCTATCTATCTATCTATCTATCTATCTATCTATCTATCTATCTATCTATCTATCTATCTATCTATCTATCTATCTATCTATCTGAGACTATTACTCGGAGACTATAAGCCCCAATTTCACATCCACTGGCTCTTACACACACACACACACACACACACACACACACACACTGATTATGTGTTTTAGCCCGTCTGGTCTCTGTGCTCATTCTCCTGAGCCATTTCTCCAGCACAGCTAAAAATCCCTCCCAACCATCAAATCCCTCTCGTCTCTCTATAGCCGCTGTAAAGTGGGATCCCTCCGCGGGACAGCCTCTGGTTATGCCCAGCATGTCATTACCGCCTCCCCTCCTCTTCTCTTCTTTTCTTGCCGACCCACTCCAGCGCTCAGATGGATTTTACATAACAGAGCGCAAGAGCAGAGTCGCACTCTTCAACACAGTTTACGGTCACCACGCGAGAGATGCGGCCAGTCCTACAAGTGACAACTCCTCTTTATTTCCTTGCATTTCTATGACTCAGAGACGTCCGTCGCCATAGCTACAACACATGCGAAAGCAACGTGTGGAAGGTAGCAGCTGAGGTTTCGTGGACTTCATTTTCCGAGGCAGCCAAGTGATGCCTATAATGCGACAAATTGCCTCCAGGGTCAGGCCGATTTCTGAAATACCATAATGTCCTTGTTTTCCCCACGAAAGCAAGACGTTGAATAGATTAGAAGAGCTGGCTGGCTGCAAATCAATTCCATTGCAATCACAAGGGCCAAATAGCATTTTACTGTTTTTTTTTTACATTGGCAGTGCTATAGAATATTTCAATCTCATCGGGGATCTGGGCTGCAGTGTGCGTGTGAAGTGAGCTGGGGGATTATGTAGCGTCGGATGCAGCGTGCCATCAGCAGACTGTATCATAAACAACTGAACATGACATCAGATGCTTCAAACGGGTCGCTAAACACTCGCTACTGCGGGATCAACTCACACGTGCCACAGACATTTGCTCATTGCGTAGTACCTGTTACACGTCAGCGGGTTCAGAGAGTGGAAACAATACCAACACAGACTTGGCTCATGTGCTTTCCACCAAATTGAATTAGAGAAAACATCTGCAAACCCAGAGGAAAAATACCTTAGGTTAAATACAATGTGAAGCTGAATACACACAGTGAAACACTTGATAACATGCATTATATAGGGGGCTGTTGAATGCTTCAATCTGATTGGTTGACGAACATTCTAAGAAGGGCAATACAAATACTAAATTTTTTGTATTTTAATAAAAAAAAATATATATGTAAATTTATAACACTAATACTTTGTATTGTATTACTTTTGCATCAAATTACAAAAACAAGTGACCGCTGCTGTGAGGGTGTTTCTAATACAGCGTCTATGGGAGTCATGGTAAAAATTAACATATTTCTCTCTTTTGACTGCCGTTATTCATCTCACTCTATTTTTCTTCTCTTTTTGAACGTTGTGAAATCACTTTTGTGGCGTTTTTCTTTTGCTATTTGAGCAAATGGGAACACACACACACTCTCTCATTGACAGATATAATAGTTAACCCAACTATGACGACTTCCGCTCGGAGAAACCCGGAAATATGAAAACGGTCTATTGTTTTCAGGGAAATGCTAAAGTAGCTCCAGCAGGTTTTGACCATGTTACAGTTCCATATGATTAGGAGGCCATGATGGACAGGGGCCAATGGGCAAATTTGGCCAGGATGCCGGGGTTACACCCCTACTCTTTATCGATGGACATCCTGGGATTTTTAATGACCACAGAGAGTCAGGACCTCATCCGAAGGACAGTGCTTGTTACAGTATAGTGTCCCCATCACTATACTGGGGTGTTAGGACCCACACACACCACAGGGTGAGCGCCCCCTGCTGGCCTCACTAACACCTCTACCAGCAGAAGCCTAGTTTTCCCAGTTGGTCTCCCATACGGACCTGCTTAGCTTCAGTGGGAAACCATCTTGGGCTACAGGGTGATATGGCTGCTGGTAAAAGAACCACATCACACAACGACACTGACAGAGTAAATAAATATAGTAGGGGTGTAACAATATATCATGTCACAATATATTGCAATACAAAAATGCAACAACATGTATCATGGATAAATGGGTCATGGGTCAATGATAAATAAGTGTCCACAAGTACTCTTGAGTTTGGTCTCACATGAATTTAAATTTAAATTGAATGATTTTAAAATGACGACTTGTATATTGAATAGATCCATTCAGTACGGTGGCCCAGTAGTGCACAACACAACGGAATGTAAAAAGCAAACATAAGTTCACAACACAACAGAAACAAAGCCACAACACAACGAAATCAAGCCACAACACAACGAAATCAAGCCACAACACAACGGAAACAAGCCACAACACAACGGAAACAAGCCACAACACAACGGAAACAAGTCACAACACAACGGAAACAAATCACAACACAACGAAATCAAGCCACAACACAACGAAATCAAGCCACAACACAACGAAAAAGCCACAACACAAAGAAAAAGCCACAACACAAAGAAAAAGCCACAACACAAAGAAAAAGCCACAACACAAAGAAAAAGCCACAACACAATGAAAAAGCCACAACACAAAGAAAAAGCCACAACACAAAGAAAAAGCCACAACACAAAGAAAAAGCCATAACACAAAGAAAAAGCCACAACACAAAGAAAAAGCCACAACACAAAGAAAAAGCCATAACACAAAGAAAAAGCCACAACACAAAGAAAAAGCCATAACACAAAGAAAAAGCCACAACACAAAGAAAAAGCCACAACACAAAGAAAAAGCCACAACACAAAGAAAAAGCCATAACACAAAGAAAAAGCCACAACACAAAGAAAAAGCCACAACACAACGAAAAAGCCATGACATAACGGAAATGCTCCCAACTACTCGGGGGCACTCGGAGCGTGGTAAAGTTGCCACTGTTCTATAGAGTCGGCATCCATCCATCCTCTATCTATCTATCTATCTATCTATCTATCTATCTATCTATCTATCTATCTATCTATCTATCTATCTATCTATCTATCTATCTATCTATCTATCCATCTATCCATCTATCCATCTATCTATCTATCTATCTATCTATCTATCTATCTATCTATCTATCTATCTATCTATCTATCTATCTATCTGAGACTATTACTCTGAGACTATAAGCCCCAATTTCACATCCATTGGCTCTTACACACACACACACACACACACACACACACACACACACACACACACACACACACACACACACACACACACACACACACACACACACACACACACACACACACACACACACACACACACACACACACACACACACACACACACACACACACACACACACACACACACACACACACACACACACACTGATTATGTGATACTGGCAATATGTATTGTGTATAGTTCACCCAAAAAATAAAGTTTTAGTGTCAGTACTACATTAAACTACTATATATGTGACCACAAAACCACTCATAAGGGTCAATTTTTGGAAATGGAGATTTATACATAATCTGAAAGCTGAATAAATAAGCATTGATTTATGGTTTGCATATTTGGCCGAGATACAACTATTTGAAAATCTGGAATCTGAGGGTGCAAAAACATCTAAATATTGAGAAAATCTCCTTTAAAGTTGTCCAGATGAAGTCCTTAGCCATGCATATCACTACTAATAATACATTTTTGATATATTTACGGTAGGACATTTACAAAATATCTTAATGGAAAAGGATCTTAATATCCTAATGATTTTTGGCATAAAAGAAAAATTGATAATTTTGACCCATTCAATGTATTGTTGGCTATTGCCTCAAATATATATATGCCATTATTAAAAGATGTTAGGACACACACATGCACATGATGAGTCACCAGACAGACCTTCTCATCCACAAGTTATTTAGACTGCTCTCACATTATTTTGCGAATCATGTCCACATGACCTCTATCCCAGACCACAGCTCCAAGACGAGAGGGTTTGCTGATGCACGCTTGAGTTTCGGCTTTCACATCAAACAAACCAACCGAACTCTGACGTCAAACTGTCTAGGAGAAGCATTTAAGAGCTCATGTGTCATTTTTCTTTCTTATGGGAATGCATGCGTGAATATTAGTCATTGAAAAAAATGGCCAAACTTGCAATTTCCATCTTCACACCATCATTGCGGAAGGGCAGGGGTTCCCAAAGTTGCCCTCCGAACCCCTTAGATGTAAAATATTGACTTAAAAGGGTCGATGGATGGTTGGTCACATGACATGCAAGTAAATAGATACAATATTGAATCTTTGGTTACACTTTATTTCAATACATTTTACTGTCTATATGTAACTTTGCAACAACGTCAACTAGTCAGAGTATTAGATATGTAGTTGCAAATTTACTTTTGGATTACTCTTGATCACTTAGATTTGAGTAGAATAATCTTCTACCATATTACAGTTTTTCTCCATTGGTTTGGCTCATTTCTTGAAACAGAAATTACATTCTCAAAATTGTAAGATCATTTGGCAAAACAGACTTACAGTTCAGCACAACACTATAGCTCACTTGCAAAAGCTAATATCTCTCCCAAAACTGTTCACTCATGCTTCAGAAGTAAATATCTTTCCCATATAAATAGTCAGTGCCACGAAAATGGCAAAGATCCTTCTCATTGCTTTGGCTCATTTCTTGAAACAGACCGGACGTTCTCAACACTCTTGGTGCTTTTACCAAAATAACGTGGATGGTTCGGCACAACACCATGGTTCACCTGCAAAAGCTCATACCTCTCCCAAAACAGTTCACTCATGTGTCAAAACTAAATTTCCTTCTCATTTAAACAGTCATTGCCCCCAAAATGCTTCGTCCCTTTGGCATTGTGTAAGCACTGCAAGTCAAAATGTTTAGATGTTTTGTCACTATGGCAGAGGACCATTGAAATATCCCTCATGTCCACCTTTCAGTCTTAGCCCAGTCCTTCATTTTTGTCTAGCTAACAGAATACAATTGTGTATAAAACTGAAACAAAGAAATAGGATTTTAGGGTAAGAGTAGCCTCCAAGGTTTGACATCACACATTGCACTCATACTGCCAAGGAAATTGTAACCATTATCATTCACACACATAAAGTAACTTCCATACATCAGAGTAAAAAAGAAAATGTATACAGCATAATATACTGTAATATAACACACAAACAAAAAAAACAATGAAAATTACCGTCCTCACCCTCCTGGCCATCCACACGCTGCTGTTCTCAATCTTACTGTAAACACTTGTAATATTGTAAAATATATACTTTTCTTTCATATAGATTTTTTTTCAGAGATATTGTTATAGTAAAGTATATGAATATATTGACCAAGCAGTACACACAAGACCAGTACTGCATATTGATAAAATGTTTTTCTCTCCACATTTGTAAAATCATTCGATTCTTTCATGCATTTCCAAGGGTTTGTTTTTTATATCTGCTGAGGTTGGGCTGAAGTCTCTGTCCAGCCTCTCTCAATGTCAACCCATGGGTACTCAGTAGAATCGCATCTGATAAATTTGGTCCCCGTCTTCTTTGGCCACATCCTACTCCAGGTCTACCTCTTCCTACCCCCTCTTCCCCTTCCCCTTCCCCTTCCCCTTCCCCTTCCCCTTCCCCTTCCCCTTCCCCTTCCCCTTCCCCTTCCCCTTCCCCTTCCCCTTCCCCTCTTCCCCTTCCCTTTCCCCTCTTCCCCTTCCCCTTCCCCTCTCTACCCCTCTCTTCCCCTCTCTATCCCTCTCTACCCCCTTCCCCTCTCTACCCCTCTCTTCCCCTCTCTTCCCCTCTCTTCCCCTCTCTATCCCTCTCTACCCCCTTCCCCTCTCTACCCCTCTTCCTCCACGGGCTCCCCCTCTCATCCTCACTCTTCCTCTTCCTCAAGCAGGCAGTTGCCCTTGTTCATTTACTTGGCCAGGTGCCTCCATGTTCAGAAATTGTACTGGTCCTGCATGGTCAAGCTCTTTACATATATGTTTGGCAGCATTCACAGTCATGGACAGCACCTGTCAGGTAACTAAACATACAGTTTGATTGGTCATCTGAGATGTGTGAAAGTCCTCCTTCAATAGTCAAGTTCTAGTTTCACCTGACTGTCAATTGCTGTAATAAATTTATCAAATTTCCAAGGGATTCATAAATGGTATTCATGGTATTATATGTTCTTGACTAATTTTGACAATTGAACAGACTATTGTGCATGTGATGACTCATACAATGAAATGACGCTGATACGTTTTGGCGCGAACGACCATTAGACTGAGAATCAAACAATCAGTTTAGATCAACAAGATCTATTCACTTGGAAATTGTGCTAAATGTAGGCTACCTGTACTTAATCATTTGCAAAGATTTATTGAGACATTGAGACATGTACTTAGACATTTGCAATTTGATGAAATAATTGAGAAATGCTATTCTGTTGTGAACAATTGCCAAGTGGTTTGGAGATTTGTCCATGTTGTTTTGAGAATGTAATTTCAGTTTCAAGAAATGAGCCAAACCAATGGAGAAAAACTGTAATATAAAAATACAAAAATAAACCTTAGTAGAAGGTCACATTAGAAGGGACATTAGAAATAAAGTGATACTGAATCTTTTTTTAGTAAATTATTTAAAACAATTTTTTATGAAAATGCTGCTAATGGAAGTAGTAACTATTTAGGAAGTTCACACCTGAGTTCACTAACTCTACAAGGTACAAAACAAATATTTATGTCTTAATTTCTTCACTTTCAAACGTTGCATGCTATCAACTTCGGTCCACAATAATGTGGGAAGTGATGTGAATGAAGTGAACCTAGCGCACAATGCGTTCCCAAAGGCTCACAGCACTTAAGGAGATGGAGTTCGTGAGACGCAGCCTTTACTGTGAACTGAGCCGCTCTGAAAACACGCCATCACAAGCTTCACGTGTGTGCATTAATACAGTGGATGTGTCCAAAAGATATAAAATGTTGCCTTCAGAAGATGCATTCTAGTCAGAATATGAGTCTGCTCCTGCTCCATTGGGCTGTGATTATGGGGCGTTTCAACTGAACCAGGAAAGAAAATGCCTCTGCACTCAATTGGATAGTCCTACAACCAATCAGAGCACGGAGTAAGTGATGTATGTTGAGCGACGCATAGTTGTCAACAAGACTCAACTGCACGCTCGCTGGAAGAAGTAGAAGAAGAAGATGAGTGTAAACAATCTTTGCTGGTGTTGTAAAAATAATTTAAGGATACACAGAGTACTTACCAACACCATCATCATTTCTGAGAGAAATAGTAAAGGTGAACACATATACGTACAAGTTCTCCGTTTAGGATTAGAACGAATTCAAACCAAGCACTCTTTGGTGACGTGGATGAATACGGTACTGTTGATCATCTGAAGTGTTGTAGTCAAGACCACCTAAACCGAGACCAAGTCCAGACCAAGACGAGCGTGTGACGAGACCAAAACAAGACCAAGACTTTGTGGGGTTGAGACCAAGACCAAGACTTTGTAGGGTTGAGACAGAGTCAAGACCAAGACCAGACCAGCACTCCTTAAATGAATCTAAAAGATTCATATCTACTGTCTGAGAAATGACTTATATTTAATGAATCAATACAATTAGAATAGTAAGACACTATAACGCTGTTAACAATTAAATCACTAACAATTAAATTCATGGCACAGAAGTTTCATCTGAATTGGTACACCTGCATAAATAATGTTCAGATTAATTTAACATTAAAACATTAACATTATTGAACAGTCACAGAATCATTTATTCAACCGATTTGTTCAAAGAAGCTGATTAATTTAATAACGAAACGCTGCAGAATTAGCAAAGACAGTTTAAAATGTGTCATTTAATATGAACTTCTTGTTTATTGCACGTTTGTGTAAATCAATATCATTTGCCATCATGCTTATATTCATGAAAACAGCTCTCTTGCTCTTGTGATATTGCTTAATTATATTCTGTTATATAAAAAAACGAATTTTGTGGGCATTTATATTAATTTTGGGCATTTTTGAGACAATGCTGCATTGATTTTGAACCCGGCAGCACAGCAACACAAGAAATCACATTACAAAGACGTGTTTGATTGCATTTTAAGCAGTAAGTTATACATCACATCACATTAATGATGTTAAATCAGACAATGCACCGGAAATGTAGCGATATCCCAGCAGTTGTGGTCTTGACTGGTCTTGAGATAAAATCCCGAGTCCTCTAAAGGGTCCTGCACACTGTGCGATTTTTCTAAATCCTCTGCGAATGTTGCTTGTCAGACTGTACGAACATGATACCCGATGTAATACATGTCACACTGTAGGATCTCAGTTGTCATTATGTCAGACTGTACGACAGTCAGACGCGAAAAACGGACGCAAGCAAGAGACTCGTACGGACCGAGTTTTAGGCCATCAATCCGTGACACGTTCGGTAACGGTGAGCCGCATTCACAGACACAACGGTAGCGTTCAGCAAACAACAAAAACAAGCGCTGGCATTTTTCATTCACCTGACTCTTTTCGACATGTTCCCTGTTGTGATTTGATGTTGTCGCAAGAAATGCGTCATCGGGTTCTGCGCTCCTATTGGTTCTTGATTTGACGGTCGTCCTAGGAGAAGTCACACTGCAGGATTGCGCCTCAAATCTTCTGACACTGCCAGAATTTTGTCCGAGGTCAAATTAGATCGCAACGGTCATTAATCGGTTGTCGGTGCACATGTCAAACTAAGGATCAAAGACTTCAGATTTTAGCCGAGGATCAGAGAAATCTTTTAGGATTTCAAAATTTGTCTCAGACGGCCAAATCTTGGCCAAAATCGCACAGTGTGCACCCGGCTTAAGTCCGAGACCAAGACAAGACCGAGGAGAAATGCAGTCGAGACCGAGACAAGACCAAGACCTTAAAAAATGGACCGATCTCGAGTACTACAACACTAATCATCTGTCCATCATCGTATAAAGCCCGCCCTGACAATGTGATTGGTCCGAACAGCTCTGGTTCGAGCATAGTTGCTCCACAACAGATCATGTCCATACCGAACTTCCCGACCTCACATGTTCAGCTGGCATCCAGTCTAATCAAGGCATGCCCCAATCCAATGTTAGCTTCACTTCCTGTCTCAGAGCTGGGTAGATTACTTACAAATTGTAATCGGTTACTGGTTACATGACAAAAATTGTAGTTAGTAACCAAAATTAGTGCTTTCAAATCGATTAATCGCATCAGTATAATTATTATGTATATATAAATACACACACAAGCCTATAACAAATTAAATATGTACATTTAAATATATAAAATATTTATATATATATATATATATATATATATATATATATATATATATATATATATATATAGTAAAAATTATATAAATATATACAGTACATGTATTTTGGATGTGATTAATCGTGATTAATCAATTTGTAAGGGTAATACAATCGGACTCCTTTTAGATTACTTTTGACCTGACTCGTTTATCACATTGATATGAGTAGAATAATCTTGTACCATATTGATATAAAAATTTGTAATCAACAACATGAAGTGCATTAAATATTACATTACGTCAGGGTTTCCCTGACTGGGGTTTGAGTTTAATTAAATATATATTAAGTAATTAAATCATAAAAAGTTTATATTGAAATAATGAAAAAATAAAAACAATGAAAATAAAACCATACTAAAAAAAGGTACAAAAATCTTGCATGTCTTGTGACCATTAACCAACATCAGCGAACTGTGAACTTAATTGTATAATTTATTATTATTTTTATTGACCTAACTTACAAATAAAAATCTCAGGAGGTACTTCAAGTAAATATTAGGTCAAAGAAATCCCCGCATTGCATGCAAATATGAAATGACGTGAATTTGCACATTTTAATGAGTTTGAAAGACATTAATGCATGGTTAGAACTTACAGAAACTTCACATAATAATGAATATGTGAATCAGGAGTTGATTAGATATGCAATGTTGAGAAATGTCTGAAAATTCAGTTTTCACTCTGAATCAAGCAGCACAACACACTATATATGCTTCTTTCATTTAATTTAATTCAATTCAATTGAATCATTAGCTTTTCATCAGCTCACGAACCCCCTGCAGTTTGGCAACCCCTGTGTTAGTGGGGTCTGTTGTTGCCATTGATTTGGCCTTAGGCTTTGTGTGTAATAATTACAAAACATGAATATATGATCACCACAGAAGCAGCGCAAAAGCATAAAATGCATACACTTCTTTGCATAAACAACAGTCACAGCGCATATTCCCATAGAGGGTGAAGCGCGCGTTTTCTTTTATAATTCAAATAAGCTTTGGAGATTAGGAGTGCAGTGCACTACCCACGATTCCTCTGTGGTTCATCTTAAAATAGACCTTGGTTTTAATTGCTTTGAGGGTAGTGCATGCAGGGGCCATTTGAAGTAACTGCACGTTTGCTTGTGCTTTCCAGCCGCAGCTGTGGGAGTCGGTGAGAGAGGTTCTGTGTGCACAGGCCCGGAGAGAGAGAGAGAGAGAGAGAGAGAGAGAGAGAGAGGGAGGGGAAAGTGGAGCAACAGCCCCGGGGCTGAGGAAAGAGAGCGAGCTGTGTCCAGATAAGGAGTGATTCATGAAAGCGAGAGAGAGTGACCCGATCGACGGGGTCTGGCTCACGGGATCGATGTGTATTGCCTGTTGCAGCTGATACCTCCCACTAATCACGGTGTGACACCGGCGGTCAATAGTGTGGCCTCCTTTGCCGCCCACCGAGACCTCTTCCCATTCATACGCAGCATTGTTTTAATCACCAGTCCTGTTAATCTCATTTCTTCCCCCTCACTCATTCTCCATCTGTTCTCGCTCAGCTTCCTGTCCTCTCTCCAAAGCTCTCTTTCTCACACCCCTTTTCGGATGCATTTCTCTTTCACTCACCTTTCGCTCGCTCTCGCTCTGCTTTTGTACTGGCTTACATAAGGTGCTAATAGACTCCAGTGTGCAGCCCTGCTCAGTGTTTCAGTCTCAACCCGGCAGAGACTCTCACTGTTATTACTGCGTTATGACTGTTCATCTCAGTGACGTATCAATGTAGGTTTATTCCTCCAATCTCATTATAACATGTGTTAGTGGTGCGCATGATTCATTTAAATATCACTTTATAGATCAATACATTCACTTGAGTATTAGTGAGAACAAATTACGGTAGATGGAAAATTCAATTTTTCCCCCAATAAACTTTGGATTTAAAATGTATTTATTGATTTACTTATTTTCTCAAGGAAATGTTTATATTGTTAAATCTATAGGGTTCGACACTGATTCATCCAATAATGAAACAAGTGAAGTCTTTATGAGTGAGTCATTGAATCATTAATTCAAGAGATTCATTCAAAAATACTGATTCATCCAGTAATGAAACAAGTGAAGTCTTTATGAGTGAGTCATTGAATCATTCATTCAAGAGATTCATTCAAAAATACTGATTCATCCAGTAATTAAAAAAGTGAAGTGTCTATGAGTGAGTCATTGAATCATTCATTCAAGAGATTCATTCAAAAACACTGATTCATCCAGTAATGAAATAAGTGAAGTCTCTATGAGTGAGTCATTGAATCATTCACTCAAAAGATTCATTCAAAAACACTGATTCATCCAATAATGAAACAAGTGAAGTCTTTATGAGTGAGTCATTGAATCATTCACTCAAGAGATTCATTTAAAAACACTGATTCATACAGTAATGAAACAAGTGAAGTGTCTATGAGTGAGTCATTGAATCATTCATTCAAGAGATTCATTCAAAAACACTGATTCATCCAGTAATGAAATAAGTGAAGTCTCTATGAGTGAGTCATTGAATCATTCATTCAAGAGATTCATTCAAAAACACTGATTCATCCAATAATGAAACAAGTGAAGTGTCTATGAGTGAGTCATTGAATCATTCACTCAAGAGATTTGTTAAAAAAAGCTGATTCATCCAGTAATGAAACAAGTGAAGTATTTATGAGTGAGTCTTTGAATCATTCACTCAAGAGATTCATTCAAAAACACTGATTCATCCAGTAATGAAACAAGAGAAGTCTCTATGAGTGAGTCATTGAATCATTCACTCAAGAGATTTAAAAAAAAAAAGTATTTCGTTCAGATTAATTAACCATTGTAAATAAACTTGAGCAACTAACATGATGTTATTTTATTTAGTTGTCTGTTCAGAATCTTGAATCAAAATTGTGATTCTATAGATGGTTAATTAGATGCAAGAATCACAAGTATTATGCAAACAGCATCAAAATTCAGCATATAAATATTATAATGGAACCGTCAATGTTGGTTAGGGTCAGTATGTGATATCCAACACATCCATACATTATATGTATAAAAAACAGTTGAATCACAGAATGAATCACAGAAGGGTCCGGGGTTTAGAACAAACCCTCAGCAGAATGTTTGAGGAATATCAATGCATTGCATAATGTACATCCACACCACACAACCAATGAGGACTCATGTCTATTTTGGGAGAATTGTACGATGCCTCAAAATAGATCAGACTCAATGAGGAGGAAACGTCAGTGGGACTGCGGTGTAGTACGCAAAGCATGAATTATATTTTTAATGTAACTAGTGCAAGAAGGGATTGCAAGTTGCAAACAAATAAGGCCATTCAGCTGTGAAGCAGGAAAGGATTGAATAGCTCAAGCCTGCGCTGAAGCGTGACTCTCAGACAGATGGGGCGACAGAATCACAGTTTAAACTATGGAGAGCTCAGGCGTATGGAGCAGTTCAATCTGTGACAGACAAATGAGCGGACACACCCTGAACATTAATACAGAAGATACTACGGCCCCACTACGGCCATTAAACACATACAGTGTCTGGAGTGTATCTGGATGCTTTCCGTGTGTTCACCTATCATGGAAAATGAAACATATTACATCAGAAAGAGGGCATTAAGCAAAAACGTACTGTCATTTAACAAATTATAAAAGCACTGATAGATGATTTCCATTATTTTTCAAGATAAAAACAAGGTCTATTTAGTTTGCCTGGAAACTGTAAAGAATGCTGATGACGATAAGAGGTGATGGAAAGGCGAGATGCGAGGAAGGGTTTAGGGAGAGAAACAAGAAAAGAGAGAAGTAGTAGAACAATCAATGTGATATTGTTCATTAAATCATGTGACCAAATGTCAAGACCTGACAAAATCACGATAACCATTATTTGTCGCATAACCCCTGTATTACACATTACTTACACAGTTATAGATGTTAAATATAGACCTTTGGGTGAAAACTGATCATATAATACTTAAATATGACAATTGTTGGTGCAAGAAACCATGACCAACATTGTAAAATTGACTTAAAATGGAAAAAATGAAATGAAATCCATGACATTATTAGGCCCCTGACTGATAAATTGCTCCAGAAAAGCTCTTTTCGTTTTCCCCCACTACTATGAAGCACCAGGAATGACTCCCTATGGTCTCAAACTACTAAACTATTTGTAAATATATGCCATCATACACTGTAAGCTATGCAAATATAAGCATACAGTATTTTGCAATCATTTGGTTAATGGACTATAACTCTTTTTTTTAAATCCCTATAGAAAAAAGTGGGCAGGCACTAATATGCTCTATTCTCTGAGTACAAAACTGTTGGTACAAGATCGTTGTAAGGGTTGTGTTTAGCTTCATTGTGTTTTAGTTTGGTTTTCCCTGTTCCTGTTCTCATTCATTAGTCGTTGTCATGGTTACTGATTGCCTTGCACACCTGTTTCTTGTTCAGTTCATTTTCTCCTGTTGTATTTAAAGGAAGTTTTTGAGCTTTTATGGTGCGTTCGTTTCGCTTGAGATATTTGCATGTTAAGTCAATGCAAAGACGCAAATAGACATTCGGCGGCGCAAATGACGTGGCACGAATTGAAAAATATGAACGGATATTCATGTCGCGTTAACCAATCAGGAGCTTGCTCTAGTAGTGACAACAATCAGGACAAAATCATATGTGGATCCACGGAGCTGTACGTACTTTATAGAAACAGGGAAAAAAAGGATCTTGCTTGGAAGAAAGTGAGTGAGGAGGTCGAATAATCTGGTAAGGTATAAAAAACACTCTTTACTCAATTTGAGCTATTCATAGCTTTATACTTTTTGCCATTGAGATGACTTGGAAAAGTGTCCCAATCACCCTGAATTCACCCTATTGAGACTACAAGCTAGTTAAAGCCAGCAAATTGATCTTAATCATCTTGAAAAGCGGTTGTTATAGAAAGTCCTGTGGTTTAGAGGAGCATTATATATATTTTATATATATATATATATATATATATATATATATATATATATATATATATATATATTATATATATATATATCTACCTATATATAAGGCTAAAGGCGCCTTTGATTTAATGCTCCTCTAAACCACAGGACTTTCTATAACAACCGCTTTTCAAGATGCATGTGGAAATGTGTCTGATCTTTGACGTGATCGCAGACAGGAGCGCAAAGATGATCCTCTGCTAATGTGATCTAATATTTGATGTTTTTAAAATGTAGATTTAAGTATCAAATAAGAATCGCTAAAATGACTGAATATATTTTGAGACAAAGCTCTTCATGACGTTCAGTTTTGTTCAAGGTAATTTAAGCAACAGTTTTTTAATAACAGAAGAATATGTAAAAGTATGATATTTGGGGTAAAAGACACAATAATTAACATGATAATAAACAGCGGCTGACTTTAACATTTGTTGACATGACATGGTTAGATTCAGATGGGACATTTCCAGCCTGGTCTAATTGGAAAAACCCAAGGGGGTAATCCAGCCCCCGGAAAGCGTACCCTCCATAGGGGCAGCCATTGCTAACCAAGCCATCACCTGCTGTTAGCATCCCATTGACTCCCATTCATTTTGGTGTCACTTTGACAGCGAATAACTTTGCATCTGAGGCGTTTAAAGACTCCATTTGTCCATTGTTTATTTCTAAAGAAACACGACGGTGTATAAAAGGCTCCATTACCTTGTATCTTACACTATCACACCGTAGAAGCCGTTTTTGTAAAAATAGGCCACGCGACTCTCTGCGCGCAGTAGAGAAATTACCGTATAGACCCAAGGAGAAGCTCGCAGGCAATCTTTTACTGTCTTCGAGGCAATAGGGGGGACGTGGAGGCATAAAGTCCGATAAAAACAAGGGTGAAGCATGGGGAGAAGCCCAAAGAGAGCCAAAATCAACGGGACAAAATACTTCAACAACGTGATTCAGATTTGACTTTGCACAACTACTAGAAGACTTGCCACTGTCAGACAGGTTGCTCAGGCCAGATCTACGTCGTCAAGCTCAGTCTGAGGCTGCGCAGTACATCAGCCATCAGGAAGTGACTGCTTCTACTTGACTTCACTTTTTCTCCGTGAAGTCTATGGGGTCGCTGTGTCCATTTCTTTTACTGTCTAGGGGAAAAACGTACCTGTGGCAACATTTTTGCAAACCCCAAAATACGCAACAGTTTCAAAGTGAAATGTCCACTGGGTGGCGCTAAAAGCTTTTTGTTTCCCCGGAACAGATGAGCGTGAATCTGGCAATGTTATGTTACGTTGGTTTTTGTACGCATCACTGCAATTCTGGATTGAAATGTCCATGAGTGGCGCTAAAAGCTTAATGCTCCATTACGTTAAATGACACTAAACCCTAAACCTACCCGATCATTTTAACAAAAGCAAATGTGACAAAAATACAATTGTAACCATGCCATTATAGCTTGTGTTTTGAACTCTTGTCTTTAAGCTCTTTTATCACGGGATTCATACCCGAGCTCTCAGCATTGCAAGTACAATTCTGTACCAGTTGAGCTACTGAGCAAGCTTGGTATTTTGGAAAAGCCGAACATATGGAGCTGGTTAAGCGATGCAAACTCCAAAATGTATTCGTTTACAAATCATGGACTATGGTAAAAAAAAAATATATATATATATATATATAAAAAGTGCTTGCTGTTTTACTTCCCTTAGTGTTCATTTCTGTTGGAAACTGCAGTGATGTGTACGTATTTTGGGGATTGCAAAAACGTTGCCATGCCACAGGTCCAATGAGAACAGGTTGGAAACATCATATATTAAGATGTTGGGTGTCCACCTTAGAGATAATCACCATATATATAATCAAACCATCAGATTTAGAAAAAAAGATATTAATCATATAATTTAATAATATCAGTTATTGTTCCTACTGTAAATATATATTAAAATGATTTTATTTATCAAAATAAACAGAAAATAGTGCAGAGTTTGCTAAAGTGATTGTTTTGAACAAGTATTAACTGAGACATTATTAAAAACACATTATTTTATCTGCAGTATTTGTGTCTTTGCCCCGTGTGTCTGTGGGGTTAAAGCTCCCTCAACACCTCAAACATTTATACGATTTTAAACAAAATAAACCACTTTTATTATTTATTTTCACACATGATCTGTTTCTCCATCAATGTTCAATACAAACATGTATATTTTTTTCTGCAATCACACACTATGAGAGAAATGAAAAGCACATTTCTAGTGCTAGTTTTCTGAAAAATCTATTTTTTTCAATAGTTTTTCTACTGTTTAGCATTGTTTTTATAATATAACGACTCTCTGTAGAGTTTGCAGGTGTATCCCACACAATGCAGATATTTGAAAAATAGCTCACATTCACACTTACACACAAACACTCACATCATATGTCAAACACTTCTTCAGGCTGATCTGCGCCCACTTACGCGCTGTGCAAATGCAATGAAATACCTTTGGGCAATTACTGTGATATGTGCCCTCTCTCGCTCTCTCTCTCACCCTCTATCTTCCTCCTCACAAATCCTCCTCTTCTCTGACTGTTCTTCCTCATTAGGTGCCACATGCAGAGCATGCAGCATGCGTAACATTCCCTCCGTCGCTACTGAGAAAAGCAACATGTTTCTGTGTTTCTAGGAAATAGCAGACGCACAAACAGCCCCTGATCGTCATGCAAAACAGCTGTCAAACTCCCTCTTGCCTTGAAGCACAGGCTAAAAATAGAAAAAGCAGCACTTCACGTGCATCATTTGGGAATGTGGGAATGTGATGTCTGGACAGGCAATGCCAGGTAAATGTTTGACTTGAGGGCGCAAACATCTCCCCCCTTGTGAGTCGCTGTTACCATGGCTTCTATCTGGGGCGCAAACGGAGCCATCCTAGCCCACTTACCGGACCCCAGCTCCTGCGATAACAAGCCCTGCAGGCGGACAGTGCACATGCTCCGGCTAATGCGAGCAGACACTCTCAGTAAACACGCAACTGAAAATAGCCCCTCTGTTTTCACTCATTCACACACATTAAAGATTGAAAGTGAACCGCGAAGATGAGATTGGTCCCTCCGTCTCTGCCCCTCTCGGAGAGATGACCTGCTGTAAGAAGAGATGGGTGTGTGTACGTCTGTCAGATCGACACTGAAATCTCCTCGCCAGCCTTTTGTGATGCAGTCGCTCTTGGTTTAGCACTTTAGATCAGTATGAAGCAATATTTATAGTAATAGATTATTTCAGGCAACCAAAAATTAATTATCAGTTTGGGCCAAAACAGTTTTGGAGGGCCAGAATCATTGACTGGAACAGCGTTGCTTAATTAGCGCTTCTCTGATGGCGTGTTTTGACTGTGTATGAGTCTATTTCCGTGCCACAAAATGAATAAACTACAACAGGTGAACGTGTTAGCCGTGTGCACGCTAGCTGGATTGACAATATCAATTTCTTGATATTCTTTTCATTTTGATCAACCAAATTCCACTGCACCTCCCATCCAATAAATCACAATAAGCTTTGTTACTTTTGACTAGGGTTGGCATTAACATTGTTATACTAGAGGCAGCAGAAATATTAGGCTGCTGTCACTTTAAGAGCTGCACGGATCCAATATACTGATACACATGCATCCATCCATTCATCCATCCATCTATTCATCCATCCATCCACCCATCCATCCATCCATATTTTATTTTTGGGATATATTAGGCAGCAAGTGAACATTTTGTCCTCAAAGTTGATGTGTTAGAAGCAGGGAAAATGGGCAAGCGTAAGGATTTGAGTGAGTTTGACAAGGGCCAAACTGTGACGTCTAGACGACTGGGTCAGAGCATCTCCAAAACTGCAGCTCTTGTGGGGTGTTCCCGATCTGCAGTGGTCAGTCTCTATCAAAAGTCTCCAAGGAAGGAACAGCAGTGAACCGGCCACAGGGTTATGGGTGGCCAAGGCTCATTGATGCACGTGGGGAGCGAAGGCTGGCCCTTGTGGCAGGGGCGGAGCTAGGGGGTGGCCAGGGGTGGCCATGGCCACCCTTGGCTTAAGCTTGGCCACCCCTTTGGCCACCCCGCTCACAACTGCTGTGAAAAACCAAACTCTGGTCAGGCCAATCAAAGCGTGTATAGAGTCGGTGGGCGGGCTTAACATAATGACGACAGAGTTGCGGAGGTTCCGCGTGCTACTCGTAAACAAAGAAGCTGGCGAACAGCGGTCTTTTGAATCAGGGATTGTTTGCGCCGGAACACGCCTCCTTTTTTGCGCTGAACCGCCCAGGGAGCGCAAGTTCATTCACTAGTTTAGCGACGTGCTTCTGTGGAGGGAAAAGCGCGCTTTGCGCGGGTGCAAAATAGGAATGACACATGCGTCGGTGTACAAAGTCAATTGCGCTGGGTGCAAGATAGGGCCCTTGGCCTCCAAATTCCCCAGATCTCAATCCAATCGAGCATCTGTGGGATGTGCTGAACAAAAAAGTCTGATCCATGGAGGGCCCACCTCGCAACTTACAGGACTTAAATTATCTTCTGCTAACATCTTGGTGCCAGATACCACAGCGCACCTTCAGTGGAGTCCATGCCTTAACGGGTCAGGGCTGTTTTGGCAGCAAAAGAGGGACCAACACAATATTAGGAAGGTGGTCATAATGCTATGCCTGATCAGTGTATACACAGTACACTCTAAAAAATGCTGGGTTGTTTTAACCCTAAATTTGGGTCAAATATGGACAAACTCAACTGTTGGGATAAAAATTTAATTGAAAAATGTAACCCAATGACTGGGTTTGTCCATATTTGACCCAAATTTAGGGTTAAAACAACCCAGCATTTTTTAGAGTGTACTGTGTATACACTGATCAGGCATAACATTATGATCATTATCCTAATATTGTTTTTTTTAGAGTGTAACTGAGACTGAGAATTTACTTCTGGTGGATACTAAGACATTAGCGAGCGAAAGAGAATTATGGCATACTAATATTGCAGATAGATGAGTGACAAAAAGTCACAGTTCAGATCACGTGAATATACACTAAAGAATGCTGGTTGGGATGAAAATGAACAAACCCTGGGTTGTTTTAACCCAGCGGTTGGGTTAAATGTTTGCTTAAAACAACCCAATTGCTGGATTAGTCCATTTTCAACCCAACTTGTTTTTTTTTTAACCCAGCATTGTTTAGAGTGTACACTTTCCATCCATTTTACTCTTCTAGTGCACTCTATGTTAGAAATATAAAATGGAGTGCAATACAATTATTTTTCTTTGCCAGGGACTGTGGCAGTTCACTGAAGGAAATGCTATTTGAATTCTTTCCGGCGAGTCACAGTCCTGTGAGCCAGCTCTTGACAGGCCAAGGCTGCTTGTGGGCTGGAAAAAAAATGCCCCAAATGCCAAAATTGATTTTGCATTCCTTTCAGCGCACACACTCGGGCATCTCAATGTCTTTGGTGAGTCACAGTGTTTCATTATAGGCAACTCCAGGCCATAACCAATGTTGTTTTGCACTCATTCCAGCTATTGCTACAAATCGTCTGCCTTTGATCAAATGCATCATTGGCAACGTTCGTGAAAAATGGCACGGATATTGTGTGGCGGTACTGGATTAGTAACTGCTGTCACGGTTTTACCAATTATTATTAATATTACCTGTCATCACTGATGTACACCTCCTGTGGCGAGCACACGCCCTAGGCCCATAACAAACAGAGCCATATGTAGTCTTTCTGCGAGGCATATGGCACAGGGACACACATCTGAAGGGCCTCTGAGGAACTCTGACCCCCTGACTTGTAGCATGCGGGTCCAGCAGCGAGTGGAAACTTGGCCCCGGTGCCTCGGAGCCAGAAAGACAACGCAATCTGGGAAGAGTCAAAAGAGGGCTGAATTCTGAGGCAATATTGCTGCTATTTTGCGCCATATGTCTAGGCACTTGTCTTATAATTTTCACAGCAAAGTAGAAATTTGAGCATTTTTTAGAAAATACCCACGCCAAAAACAACACATTAGCTGGCAAAAGAGCAAAAAGGGAAAAAAAGAGCAAACGAGAAGAAAAGGCCATTTATTTCATTGTTTTTTTGGGCATTCATATTTTCCATCAGCTTTATATTGATAATTAAATCAGTGTTAATGCGTTTAGTTCTTGTTTTATACGTATAGGTTTTATTTTACTATGAAAATATGATATTTTATATATTGTAATAATTTCACAGTTACTCTCCAAATGAATGTAAAAACAACATAAAGACAGTATATTTTAAATATTTGTTGTAATTGCGACTATTTTTTATGAATGAAGGCCAGAATCACTGATACCGATGTCTCTATTAATGATAGACATAAAACATTTCAGAAAGCTATCAATTTCAACATGTATTAGGCTTTAAAAAAAATTAAAACAATCTTCACATAAATCCATTATAATAAATGTCATATTCTGTGGCCTTCCTACAGAAATTGAATAAAGCTATCAGACAGTCTGCACTGCATAAATAACACATTAAATATAGATGAATCCTTATTAAAGCTACAGTTTCCCTTTGTTCCTTGATGAACATTAATGAGAGGCATCATTAGTGCTGCTGTCACTTTAAGATCTGCCACTGCCGAACATGACGCGGATCTGACGCGCATCTCATTTTCTCACAGCTCTTTAAACTCATTCAAGACGTTATTTAACTCATTTAAGACGGCTCTTATGAGAATACTCAACAAAACCAGCATTTTACAGTGCGCGATACTGGCGTGTGTCTTCTTTTTGTTGGAGTTGTGTCACATTCAGTGCGTTCCCTTCTGTCTTATCGCGCTTGAATGGTTTAAAAGCATTTGCATTAATAAGAGCGTGATCATATAATGTAACACTAGCCAAAGCATGACAGAAAAAACGGATGATGTGCTAATTTTGTTAAATACACTCTTAAAATAAAGGTTCTTTGGCAAGGTGTTGGTTCCACGAAGAACCGTAAATATCCAAAGAACCCTTCCATTGCACAAAAGGTTCTTTATAGCGAAGAAAGGTTCTTTAGACTATAAAATGGTTAGAAGAAAATGGTTCTTCAGGGAACCAAAAATGGTTCTTCTATGGCATCACTGTGAAAACCCCTTTTTGGTTCTTCCTGGCACCTTTATTTTTAAGAGTGTAGGACAAATTTATTGCATACGTTAATCCAATCACAGCAGTGGGCGTTTACACTGAAGTCTCACAGCAGCCAATCACAGCAGAGGGCGTTGACACTGAAGTCTCACAGCAGCCAATCACAGCAGAGGGCGTTGACACTGAAGTCTCACAGCGGCCAATCACAGCAGTGGGCGTTTACACTGAAGTCTCACAGCAGCCAATCACAGCAGTGGGCGTTTACACTGAAGTCTCACAGCAGCCAATCACAGCAGAGGGCGTTTACACTGAAGTCTCACAGCAGCCAATCACAGCAGTGGGCGTTGACACTGAAGTCTCACAGCGGCCAATCACAGCAGTGGGTGTTTACACTGAAGTCTCACAGCAGCCAATCACAGCAGTGGGCGTTTACACTGAAGTCTCACAGCAGCCAATCACAGCAGAGGGCGTTGACACTGAAGTCTCACAGCGGCCAATCACAGCAGTGGGCGTTTACACTGAAGTCTCACAGTGGCCAATCACAGCAGTGGGCGTTTACACTGAAGTCTCACAGCAGCCAATCACAGCAGAGGGCGTTGACACTGAAGTCTCACAGCAGCCAATCACAGCAGTGGGCGTTTACACTGAAGTCTCACAGCTGTCAATCAACGCAGTGGGCATTTACACTGAAGTCTCACAGCGGCCAATCACAGCAGAGGGCGTTGACACTGAAGTCTCACAGCGGCCAATCACAGCAGTGGGCGTTTACACTGAAGTCTCACAGCGGCCAATCACAGCAGTGGGCGTTTACACTGAAGTCTCACAGCAGCCAATCACAGCAGAGGGCGTTGACACTGAAGTCTCACAGCGGCCAATCACAGCAGTGGGCGTTTACACTGAAGTCTCACAGTGGCCAATCACAGTAGTGGGCGTTTACACTGAAGTCTCACAGCAGCCAATCACAGCAGAGGGCGTTGACACTGAAGTCTCACAGCAGCCAATCACAGCAGTGGGCGTTTACACTGAAGTCTCACAGCTGTCAATCACCGCAGTGGGCGTTTACACTGAAGTCTCACAGCGGCCAATCACAGCAGAGGGCGTTTACACTGAAGTCTCACAGCGGCCAATCACAGCAGTGGGCGTTTACACTGAAGTCTCACAGCAGCCAATCACAGCAGAGGGCGTTTACACTGAAGTCTCACAGCGGCCAATCACAGCAGTGGGCGTTTACACTGAAGTCTCACAGCAGCCAATCACAGCAGAGGGCGTTGACACTGAAGTCTCACAGCGGCCAATCACAGCAGTGGGCGTTTACACTGAAGTCTCACAGCAGCCAATCACAGCAGAGGGCATTGACACTGAAGTCTCACAGCGGCCAATCACAGCAGTGGGCGTTTACACTGAAGTCTCACAGCGGCCAATCACAGCAGTGGGCGTTTACACTGAAGTCTCACAGCAGCCAATCACAGCAGAGGGCGTTGACACTGAAGTCTCACAGCGGCCAATCACAGCAGTGGGCGTTTACACTGAAGTCTCACAGCGGCCAATCACAGCAGTGGGCGTTTACACTGAAGTCTCACAGCAGCCAATCACAGCAGAGGGCGTTGACACTGAAGTCTCACAGCGGCCAATCACAGCAGTGGGCGTTTACACTGAAGTCCCACAGCAGCCAATCACAGCAGAGGGCGTTGACACTGAAGTCTCACAGCGGCCAATCACAGCAGTGGGCGTTTACACTGAAGTCTCACAGCAGCCAATCACAGCAGAGGGCGTTGACACTGAAGTCTCACAGCGGCCAATCACAGCAGTGGGCGTTTACACTGAAGTCTCACAGTGGCCAATCACAGCAGTGGGCGTTTACACTGAAGTCTGACAGCGGCCAATCACAGCAGTGGGCGTTTACACTGAAGTCTGACAGCAGACATGCCCCTTCAAACAGAGCATTCAATTCAGCCTTTTAAAAATGGCTTTTATTTCTTATTTCTTTTTATTTCTTTTATTTTTATTTCTCTCTTATATTCTAAATTATGACACTTTTTGAGGTAAAAATCATACTAACATTATAAGTGCACCACATGAAACATTATAAAACGATAAAGCAATGCAGTTCAACATGACCGCGCTCATATTTGACCTCACTTAGTGGAAGTTATGGCGGAGCTCAGAGATGATCACGTTCGTCTGATAAGAGGTCAAATAATAGCATAAATACTGCTGGGTTTCTCACAGAAACTGATGGTTTGGCTAGATAAGACCCTTATTCATTGTCTGGTGTCGTTTAAAGCCCTTTGAAGCTGCACTGAAACTGTCATTTGGACCTTGAACCGTTTGGAGCCCATTGAAGTCCATTATATGGAGAAATATCCTGGAATATTTTCATCAAAAACCTTAATCAGTCCTTCCAGAAAAATGTGGCTTTTTTTGTGATTGTTGCGGGCAAAAATCCTTGATTATGCGGCATGTTTTCTTAAAAAATGCGATGGAAAATGCGGGATATTTATGCAATTTTATGCGATTAAAATTGCAGGAACTTGAAAAACTGCGGTTTGATGAAAAAGAGAAAAAAGCACTACATCACAGAAAGTGCTGGGAATATTTAAGTTTGCATCTTGTTTTACTGAAGACCTTAATAAACACACGGCTCAAATTTACAAAACATTGAGTCAAGCAAGTTCTGTAGCTTTACAAAAGGAATATGCTACAACTTCTGAAAAAAATTATAAATAACTTCCTGTTTTACAGAGGTAGCTACACAAAACAGACATTTGAGTGCTTCCAATGCACAAAGTGCAATCTCTTAAAGGGTTAGTTCATCCAAAAATGAAAATTGTGTCATTAATGACGTCCCCTCATGTCGCTGGACACCCGTCAGACCTCCGTTCATCTTCAGACACAGATGAAGATATTTGTGTTGAAATCCGATGGCTCAGAAAGGCCTCCATTGGCACAATGCACTTTAGACCCACAAAAGTCCATTTCACTACAGTGGTTCTACAATAACTTTATGAAGCGACGAGAATAGTTTTTGTGCTATAAAACCTAAATAACGACTTATATAGTGATGACCGATTTCAAAACACAGCATCATGAAGCTTCATAGCGTTATGAATCAGCGAGTCGATTCATGATTCGGATTGCGTGTCAAACTGCTGAAATACGTGACTTTGGCGATTCAACCGCTGAATCGACTGATTCATAACGCTTCGAAGCTTCATGATGCTGTGTTTTGAAATCGGTCATCACAGCGGGAAACTGCTTTGCGCGTCTTTTGCTATTATTTTTGTTGGCAAATGGGAGTTTGCGCTTCACCATGGTTTCACTGATATCTATGTTTCTCCACGGGGGTTTGCAGCTTTTCGATGACGTTCACGTCGGGTAATTCCGTCACTTCAAAACGTTCCCATGGCAACAGGGGGAAATGGCGGCTCTTGTGTGAAGTAAACAAACATTTTTTACATCAACTTTCTGCTAATATATATATGACTTTTTTGCAACGAAAATGCGGGGATTATGAAATCATGCTAGCCCCGCATATTTTTCACGCGTAAATAGGCAATTTATGCTGCGAAAGTGCGGCGTGTTTGAAAAAATGCGGCCCCCGCATAAATATGCAGACTTTGGCTGATTATGCATTAAATCATGCGATCGCATAATTGCGTTTTTCCGGAGGGACTGCTTCATTTCTTTTCAACTGAAGAAAGAAAGACATGGACATCTTGGATGACATGGGGGTGAGTAAATTATCAGAAAAAGTTCATTTAAAAGTGAATTAATCCTTTAAATTGAACTGCGTTCATTACATTTGTTTCCTCTTTAACCTAAAGTGTATGCATTCTTTTTCATTTGATCAAATTTCGAGGCATTCTAGCATAACCGAGGAATATTCAGCTGTAAAATCCGGTTTCTCTACCCTGAAGTGTTCATATGTCAAACTCTTACATTTTGCAGCAGTTTTAGCAGTCAAGCTGGCGCCAGAAATAACTTCCCCAGATTTCAGGGCTCGCAGAGAGCCACTATAACGCCTGGGCTTCTATACGCGATACACCGACTGGCTGAATAAAATAAGGCTATAAATCAAACATGTAACAGGGAACAAATGCCCTCAGGCGGCAATGATTTGACACATTATGTACATGAAGCTCATGGGCTAATAAAGCGTGCAAAGGTCTCTCAGGCCATTAGTTCATCTGATTTCCATGATAGAGCAGATCTGTCCATCTAGAATAGCAAGGTATGCAAATCAAATGGTGTGAATGAATGTCTTTAGTGTGAACTGCAATTCTGAACGCATTTGTAATTAAAACAAATTCAATAGGTGTCACGTACCTCAATTCCGTCAAAGTATTGGGATGCGATTAGTGTGATGGTAATCATGGACTGTATTGATGTTTAAAGAGCCTAAATTACAGACCTATTGACTATATCTGAAGCAGAATCTAGTGTGCCGACGGCTTGTCAAATTTCCGTTTTTATTTATTTATTTTGCACTAGAAAGCAAATGTGCTGTGACAGCTTTGCTACCTCTGGATATTATGTCACATTTGAAGTGTTATGTAGTCTGTGTGTGAGGACCACAGCTGTGGCAACTGGACCACAAAAAAAAATGAATTTCCAATGCCACTGGTTCTGGGAATTCAATGCGTTTTGTTTTTGTACGTCTGATCTCTGCAGGGAAACTGCAGTAAAACGTCAGGTTGTCAGGAGGACTTCAGGAACATGTTGGGAAATTGATGCAAACAGCTGCACCGTTATCAAAGCTTTGGATCGAGGGAGTGATGATACAGCTGAACCTGAAGAGCACAGTTTGCATCCACATTAAAGCAGATATCAGAGTTACATTTTTAGGAACGCTTTGTTTCTTGCCTAAATGAAATCAGAGCCGTTTTAAAGGGGTCCTATTATGAGCTTTTACGAAGTCTTGGGGTGTGCTAAAATAGGTTTTCCTGCTTGATTGTTTCAAAAAATGCTTTATTTTCCCCATATTTTACATTATTGCAGCACCTCTCTTCCCAGTGTGTGAGGGGGCGGGGTTTTAGCATATCATTACCTATTCTCTGAAGCAGGCGAGTCTCAAGAGAAGCCATGCCAGTATATTTTTCTGTTGATATGAAAAATCGGGTAGATTTAGCAATATAGCGGTGAATTATGTATATGATGTATGCCTTTCTCCACTGACGTTCAAAGCGTTTCTGAGGATACTGGCTGATACTGAAGGCAGACTGAGATGGCGAACGGGAACATGGTTTGTGTAACATTAGCAACGCATTATTAGCGGTTTAATAACGTAGTCAAGCAAAAGGATAATCATATTAATTATTGTTATGTGTCCAACGTTGTAAAGAGCGCCATTGTACAGCATTTACCTCAGTAAGTTGGCCGGCTGTATATCTGAGCTTGTGCGAGTGAGTGGGGACGGGGCTAATTTGCATATTCATGCATCCACGAATACTAAATGAAGCAAGGGTGTCGAGTTACGTTCAAGCTATTCAGCTTCGTTTACATCGCAGCAAAAACATGAAACGTATAATCGGAACTGTTAATAGAAAACACAACTAGAAATAATAAGACATACTTAAAGAACAACAGATTGTCCCGACAAAGTGTGCTTTTTTTTGTCCCGACAAAGTGTCCGCTTTTCCAAGAGAAGCTTTTCTGCTTCATTATAAAATGTGCAGCACACAGATAAACATTGGGGTTCAGAAACAGTGTTAAACATACATTTTAACCATTGTTTTCTAAGTCCGTCCGCCTAATGGTGTGTTCACACCGGACGCGAATGATTTACATGTTAAGTCAATGCAAAGACGCGAATAGACATTCTGCGGTGCGATTCCAGCGAATGACACGGCACGAATTTTACGCGTGATTCGCACGAATGGTGCAAATCGCCCGAGTTCAAAAATCCTTCCAGAGTCCATCCATCCTTCCTCCACCCATCCATCCATCCATCCATCCATCCATCCATCCATCCATCCATCCATCCATCCATCTCCTTGAACCGGTTTGGATCCATCCATCCATCTCCTTGAACCGATTTGGATCCATCCATCCATCCATCCATCCATCCATCCATCCATCCATCCATCCATCCATCCATCCATCCATCCATCCATCCCTCTCCTTGAACCAGTTTGGATCCATCCATCCCTCTCCTTGAACCGATTTGGATCCATCCATCCATCCATCCATCCATCCATCCATCCATCCATCCATCCATCCATCCATCCATCTCCTTGAACCGGTTTGGATCCACCCATCCCTCTCCTTGAACCGGTTTGGATCCATCCATCCTTCCTTCTTTCTTTTATCCATCCATCCATCCATCCCTCTCCTTGAACTGGTTTGGATCCATCCATCCATCTTTCCATCCATCCATCCATCCATCCATCCATCCATCCATCCATCTCCTTGAACTGGTTTGGATCCATCCATCCCTCTCCTTGAACCGGTTTGGATCCATCCATCCTTCCTTCTTTCTTTCATCCATCCATCCATCCATCCATCCATCCATCCATCCATCCATCCATCCATCCATCCATCCATCCATCCATCCATCCCTGTCCTTGAACCAGTTTGGATCCATCCATCCATCTCCTTGAACCGGTTTGGATCCATCCATCCATCCATCTTTCCATCCATCTTTCCATCCATCCATCCATTTCCTTGAAAATCATTTTGACAGTACAAAAAATGAATAAAAAAAACAACCAAATCTGTCTGTCTGTCCACACAGAAGAGCCTGAATTGGAGCGCCATTACATCTAACACATCTGTGGCTGGGCTAGATGAAGGTGTGGGCAGGTGTGCGTCCTCTATGATCATCCAAACACCCAGCCTCCCATGAGGCTGATGAAAGCAAGAACCCTGCTGCGCCACATAATTCTCCTGGAGGCCCGGCCGTCCACAGAGCAGCGGCGGAACACAGTTACTGATTATCAGCTTCATTATGTGAAAGCCTAATTGCCTTTCAGACGTCCACTTGACCTTGTGACATTTCTGCCCAAACAGTTTTTTTCCACAGTCTCCAGCTAAACCGCTTCATATGCTGCTGATGAAGTGTTACAGAGATTCTGAGCAGCCTCATTTTGTGCCCCCTTCGCTCAGTTTACACCAGAACTTTATCGGTTTTGACACAGAGAAATGGACTTTGCAGTGGCTCTCATCAAATTATAGAGGTGCGTTCTGAACGCTCCAGTGAATCCACACTCTGGACTAAACTGAAAAACAACAGCTTTGACCTTCGCGCTGAGCCGGAGCAAGTGTTGTTTCTGGTCAGAGCCTATTATCTTTGGGTCTGAGCGAGCGTGTGATCTAATACACAAAAGAAGGCAATCGATAGTGGGGCATGTAGAGGGGAGATCACAAAACTCCCAGAGGTGAGGTCAATAGGATGTTCCCTCTGCATCCCGTCGTGGTCAAGGTGAAATTATTTTGGTGGTCCGAGGAGAGGACCGTGGCTCTGCAATGCCGTTTAATAGACACCGATGGGAGAGGAAGTACTGCATAGCTGTGCTGTTCCCCATCAAGAACCTGCTGCCTAATGAGGAATCTATTAGCAGACGGGGAGCGTGTTGGCAGTGCGGCATACAAAGACCACTGGGTAACAATGCTGCCAGTTAGCAAACAGATGTTCTTTCGGCACCGGAGCTGGTTGCGGCTAATAAAGCCTTTACATGTTGGAGTCCGGGGACCTTCCAGAGAACAATCGTGTCTGAGTGAAACTGCGGCTTTCATGTGTAAGTTGCATCACCTCTTTCTGATCAGAAAAAGAAGGAATTCAGGGTAAAGCAGCACAGTATGCTATTAACATTCACAAAGCCACACAAACCGCCCACCCGTTCCCTGACCGACTGATGCATGTTGCACGCAGAACTGGCAAGAGCTGCTTCACAACTTTTGGGAGGCAGGGTGCCATGTGTCTGCAGTGAGCACTTCTGAGGAAAACCTCATTTGCTAGGTGCTGTCAAATCCTTGTTTGAGGCACTTCAAATTCAATTACAGTGAAGCTACCCATATGAAACATTTAGTTATGCTTCAAGTCACTAAAAAAGTAGATGCTACTTAATTTGTTATATCAGAGCACCATTAGAACTAAAACTCTTAAAACTAAAGTTTACAAAATGGAGTTTTGCAGAAATGCCATAAAAGCATCATTTATGTTCCCCAAAGAACCTTTCAGTGAACAGAGGGTGAAGGACATTTTAATAATCTAAAGAACTTTTCCAATATAAAGAATCTTTTGTAGAAAAGAACGTTTCAATGAATGTTTAAGGTGGAACCGTAAATGCTATTAAAGAATCTTTATTTTAAGAGTCCATCCATCCATCCATCCATCCTCCCTCCATCCTTCCTCCATCCATCTCCTTGAACCGGTTTGGATCCATCCATCCATCTATCTCCTTGAACCGGTTTGGATCCATCCATCCATCCATCCATCCATCCATCTCCTTGAACCAGTTTGGATCCATCCATCCATCCATCTATCTCCTTGAACCGGTTTGGATACATCCATCCATCCTCCATTCATCCTCCATTCATCCCTCTCCTTGAACCGGTTTGGATCCATCCATCCATCCATCCATCCTTCCTCCATCCATCTCCTTGAACCGGTTTGGATCCATCCATCCATCTATCTCCTTGAACCGGTTTGGATCCATCCATCCATCCATCCATCCATCCATCCATCCATCCATCTCCTTGAACCAGTTTGGATCCATCCATCCATCTCCTTGAACCGGTTTGGATACATCCATCCATCCTCCATTCATCCCTCTCCTTGAACCGGTTTGGATCCATTCATCCACCCATCCATCCATCCATCCATCCATCCATCCATCTCCTTGAACCGGTTTGGATCCATCCATCCATCCATCCCCTTGAACCGGTTTGGATCCATCCATCCTTCCTCCATCCATCCATCCATCCATCCATCCATCCATCCATCCATCCATCCATCCATCCATCCATCCATCCATCCATCCATCCATCTCCTTGAACCGGTTTGGATCCATCCATTCATTCATTCATTCATCCATCCATCTCCTTGAACAGGTTTGGATCCATCCATCCATCCATCTCCTTGAACCGGTTTGGATCCATTCATTCATTCATTCATTCATTCATACATCCATCCATCCATCCATCCATCCATCCATCCATCCATCTCCTTGAACCAGTTTGGATCCATTCATTCATTCATTCATACATCCATCCATCCATCCATCTATCCATCCATCCATCCATCTCCTTGAACCGGTTTGGATCCATCCATCCATCCATCCATCCATCCATTCATTCATTCATTCATTCATTCATTCATTCATTCATTCATTCATTCATTCATTCATTCATTCATACATCCATCCATCCATCTCCTTGAACCAGTTTGGATCCATTCATTCATTCATTCATTCATTCATTCATTCATACATCCATCCATCTCCTTGAACCGGTTTGGATCCATCCATCCATCCATCCATCCATCCATCCATCCATCCATCCATCCATCCATCCATCCATCCATCCATCCATCCATCCATCCATCCATTTCCTTGAAAATCATTTTGACAGTACAAACATTTTATTAAAAAATCCCATAATGACAGAAACTGTGACTACTTTATGTAACCCCTCCACTCACGTCACTCCAAGTGGGATTCAAACCGGCAATTCTGGCATGAGAGGCGGGCACGCTAACAAGGATGCTAAAGACCGCATCTGCTAACGTCAGTCGCTAGTGCGCCTCTTGAGGCCGGGGGAGTGAGGTTCACCTGCACCGCTCTTACTAGCTGGCCTCCCTTACATTTACATGTTGTTCAGACAGCTTCATCCTGTCTAAGTGGGCGATTCTTGGCCAGAATAAGGTGGAATGTGGACCCTTTATGCTGAGAGACAAAAGTCTGGCCCTGTGAGACTAGCATTCACGTAACTCCATTGAATAATACAGTCTGGGAAAGATTACGTAAGCACATTTATCCTCAAGCAGTTTGACACACTGTGATGAAGGATGCCCCCATATTTTACATTGTTTGCCGCAAAAAAAAAAAAAAAACACCATCACAATATGTAAGGGAAAGAAAAAAATCTAGTTTCAGCAAATGTCATCCACTTTTGTCTCTGTCGCATTATTTAGTCTGAAAGGTTGTCTCTAAGCCTACCGCACTGAAACAATCCATATATTTAAATGAAACTGTTCTCTGAATCTCAAAATCCTCTGCAACTCTGCAGGAGTGAAGGTTAAAGATTTCCGTTTTTTTTTTCCAAACAAGCTGAGTGCTAGGCCGTTTTTACAGATTTCACTCTTTAACAGGAATGCTCCTCCCATTTGGGATTTAACCATGCTCAGACAGTGCATTTCTCATCCCGTTCAACAGATAAGGCCGTCGTGTCAGGCTGAGTGATGCCTGCACGCTATGAAAGCAACTGTCCGTCGCTGTGCACTCCAGTGGCAATGTTCCTCAACACCTAATGCTCCAGATGGTATACGCTCCCCATGTCACTGCATATGAGAGCCTCTCTCGGAGCCACAATTTAGAGTACCATGTGCACCAAACACACCCACAGCTCAATAAATTGGATTGGTTTTTATTTGGCTAGAGCGAAAGGAAAAACTCTCCGCTGTCCCTGATTTTTCTTTTCTCCATCTCTAATTATTTTCGTCATGCTGCAAGATGTTCAGGCGAAACAAGCTGCTTATCATGCTTGCGAATATTTTGAAATCAAAGGCAATGACTGTAAAAGCAGACAATGGTCTTTCTTGTGCAGGTGAGGGGCCTGAAGGGCTCTTGAGTCAGATGGGCTGATAGGAACATGGATGGGTAATTTCAATAGCACTAGTTGGAGAGCAGACCAAACAACCAAGTCTGACGTGAATTTAATCCTTACAGCACAATACGATTGAAGCCATTGCAGGGTTACACAATGCATTGCTTTAAAAAAGTAGGAAAACTTCCCATCTTTCGCAAATTTCGGTACCTCATGCCAATGTGCTAATATTCAGCACAGGGAGTAAAAAGCATGATTTGAATATGAAAACTGAATGTCCATTATCTGGAATATTTGGCAGATTTATGTGGAAATGCAATTGAAATGACTGAAATTGGTACCAACCCCAAAACACTGTGAAGCCAATATAAAGGGAAGAGAAAGAAAATTGGGGTAATGTAATGTGCTCCTGACTTTTTGGAAATAGTATGTAAAGCACTATGCAATTTGCAACATTTCAAACAGTAGTTTCACATAGTCATCACAATGGTAAATATTTAATACATTGAGCTATCATTGCAGACATGAATACATCTATTTTGTCATTTTAATGCAATTTTGAGTAAAAATGTCTTGTGCAGTCCAATCAAAAAAAGTGTCAAAAAAGAGAAAAACGTTTTAAAGTGGTTAATATCGCTTCATGTTCATTCATCAAAGTGGAAGTTCAAGTTGAGTGCATTGAATTTTGGGATACAGTATCCCATGCAGTGTGATCTGGTTGTATATACTGCACATTTTGGTAATCAAAATCATCCAAGTGTTTTGTACATTCAAATATGTTTATGTTAACCTTTTTTTCAGAGGTTGAAAGTAGCACAAGTATAAAACGCCTGTTACAGTCTCTGAAATCAACCACAAATGGTGCCGTTCATCTCTTTACTCTTTCCCCAACTGCGATTAAAAAAAACACCGCCAGCAATTTTGATAATTTTCACCAAAATTTCATGGCCCCCAGAATATTTTGTTGTATGAATATCTGAACATGCAATATATTAAAAGAAAGAACAGAGCCTCTGTTTTCAAAGTTTTCAAAAACAAAAGTTTTTGTTTTTAATTACAAAAACTTTTTTTTAAAGACTTGCTTTTATTGTTTGTTTCTGCTTCTTCTCCGCCTGTGTTTTGATCAGGAGATTCTGTTCTCTTTCAGAAGATGTGTAATAGCGCCCCCTACCGCATAACAGTGAAAACGCGGAAAGTTAGTTCTGTCAATGGCGGGGAGAGTTAAACAGGCATGTGACTAACAAAGGACATTAATGTTACATAGAGCACCCAAAATACAACCCTTAACCAGCTTTATTTGCCAAAATTGGCAGACTGCACAAACATAATGCCTCTTGCTTAACATTAAGTCAGTTTTAAGTCAGCCCAATATCACTAATACAATCCAAACAACATCCATTCGTTTTGGTTGAGCACTTGAAAATACTGCTTTATCTTCCTATAAATCATTAGAAAGCTCTAAAGTCTAATTATAATAATTATTTGTTTGTTTCCATCCATGCATCCATCCTCCATCCATCCATCCTCCATTCATCCCTCTCCTTGAACTGGTTTGGATCCATCCATCCATCCATCCATCTCCTTGAAGCGGTTTGGATCCATCCATCCATCCATCCATCCATCCATCCATCTCCTTGAAGCGGTTTGGATCCATCCATCCATCCATCCATCCATCTCCTTGAAGCGGTTTGGATCCATCCATCCATCCATCCATCCATCCATCCATCCATCTCCTTGAAGCGGTTTGGATCCATCCATCCATCCATCATCAGTTTGGATCCATCTATCCTTCCTCCATCCATCTATCCATCCATCTCCTTGAACCAGTTTGGATCCATCCATCCATCCATCCATCCATCCACCCACCCATTTTCCTAAAAATCATTAGAAGGCTCTAAAGTTTAATTTGATGTGATAAAAATGTGTGACTGTGATTAAAAAAAACTTTATGCATCCTCTGAGATAGAAAAAAATAATTATTGTGCACTTCTCTACACTGGAGAAAAACATGGATGTTTACTTCAAGAGAAGACTATTCATTTTCCTATTTTTACACACATGGCTATTTCATTCATACTCGTAGCCAGAGGGCGTCCACAAGTGAGACTCATAGAAGTCATAAAACTTATGATGTTCCAGGAAATCCCTTATATGGACAAATGCATCCAGATATCCCTGTAGAGACGTTTTGACTGATGAAACATGAAGACACCAAGCATACAATAAATATATGGTTTATCCATGTTCGGGTATTTTCATAAGAATAAAGTATATTTATAATGCAATGCTAATCGACATAGTCTTTATCACTGCCTTATTCTAGGATATGAAGCCAGATCTGTTACTAAAAGGACTCGACTGACGTTATGAAGTGAGTTTGGAGTAAATACATTAAATCTTCTCTTTTGTTGGACGACAGGCTCATAAATGCTTCTCATTACAAGTTTGTAAAGATGTTTGGCGCATTTCACATGAATATGTGGATATTGCAGAGATGGAGCAGCATTCACTGCAAATCAATCGATCCGCTTCCCCATGAAAAGCTGCACATATACAAATGTATTTAAAACTTTGGGATTTTGCAAATTTGGTTCAGTTTTGGTTAATCGTGCAGCCCTAGTTGCCTATAGTTTGTAGAATGTCTAAAGTGGACTATCAAAATAAAGAGTAACCTATGCTTTTAATGTATTACCGTGATCATAAACACAATGGTTTGTAGCACACATATTTTACTGCACTTTGTTATTGTAGTCATTTTCCTAGAATCTGTTGCAAAATAAGCTGAATACTCACTACTATATTTCAAAAAGTGATATAAAACAGCAGGTTAATGCAACAATAACAATTTCAAAGAGTAGTACGCTACCCTATCACATGACCTCTGCATTGCATGTGATTGGTGTTCAGCTATCACTTTGGAAATAAATATGCTTATTTGGCATTTTTGTATGGATTTAGTGGGAAAACGACTTTCTGCAGTCTGATGAGTGAACAGTGATGGCATGTCACTAAGGAAATGGATGGTCACTGTGGGATACATTACCCAGCGCAGTTTGCTCTGGTTGTGCGCTTCACATTTTGGCAAATGTAGTAGGATCCATCCAGGTATTCCATGCACACAGAAAATGTGCATAATATGCACATCATACATCCGAGCAGTTCCTAACAGCAAATGATCAGCGCTGCAGAGAAACTCGCGGATATTGAATAGTGATGTGATTTGAATAACTGTCCGGATCTGCAGAGAGTTGCCATTGCTAACTGCATGTACCTCGGCTGTTAATGAAGTCTTAAATAAGCAATGCATTATGTGAGCAGCATTCACAAGGTGCAGGAGAGGTGTTAAGCTCGCACCAAAGACCTGGAGCTGTTAAAGAGAGAGAGAGAGAGAGAGAGAGAGAGAGAGAGAGAGAGAGAGAGAGAGAGAGAGAGAGAGAGAGAGAGAGAGAGAGAGAGAGAGAGAGAGAGAGAGAGAGAGAGAGAGAGAGAGTCTGTGCGGGGGAGTGAGACGGTCATTTCGGAGGCTGATTGGCAGCGATTCTCCGGCAGCATGTGGAAACAGGAGTTTTATTTCGATTATGTTTGATGTTATCAGATGCAGAGACAAAGAGCTGGTTGACACGAGGGCCGATGAAGAGGAGGCCGGTGGGGGGTGTGGTGGGAGTGAGGGGGGGGATAGAGCGCTCAGCTGTCACGCTCTTTGTGTTAGTCTTCCTGTGCAGGTGGGCGCTGAGGAGTGCCAACTCCGACGGCCATGCATCCAACTATAATGGCTGCTTTTCACAGGGCCAGAGAGAGGCACGGTCTCAAAGGACCAAGAAAAAGAGCGAAGGAGTGCGAGGGAGGAGGCTGCGAAATGATGGAGGGAAAGGGTAGGTATCGCCTCAGAGGAAGAAAGAAACCGGCGCAGTGCAGCTCTCAGAACTAAGACAGTATGAGCAAAAGAGGGAGAAATGACATGGAGAGAATCATACAAATACACCCTCTCGTGTTGGTATAACCCGCAAAGTATTGATTAGCTAGATTGCTGCTCCAGGGGGAAGTTCCTGCTGCAAGTCTAGTGTGGTGTGTGTTGTGAGAAAATGATCCGGTTGCAATAGATAAGGCAATAAGCCACAGTGTTTTTGACTTACTGTGATTGCCAGCAGCCATATCACCCTGTAGCCCATGACTAGTTGCCCACTGAAGCTAAGCAGGGCTGAGCCTGGTCGGTATCTGGATGGGAGATGTCCTGGGAAAACTAGGCTTCTGCTGGTAGAGGTGTTAGTGAGGCCAGCAGGGGGTGCTCACCCTGTGCTCTGTGTGGGTCCTAACGCCCCAGTATAGTGATGGGGACACCATACTGTCAAAAAACACCATCCTGGGATTTAGTGTCAGGACTTTGGTTTAAAGGGTTAGGTCACCCAAAAATGAAATTTCTGTCATTAATTCCTCACCTTCATGTCATTCCATGCTGCGTTCACACGAAAACGTGAATAGAGTTTTAAAAATCGCGTCTGCCGCATGAACATTTTGAATCCATTCGCGCGTCCACAGTGAATTGGATGCGCGTAGAAATCGAGCGTTTGAAGCGAAATAGACACGCGTTCAAGGCGCTCCAGGAGAAATATGTCATAAAACACCACTCTGCCTCTTTTCATTTTCATTAAAAATATATATTAAACATTAATAGCCACACAAATGTGGTCCGGCCAACTCCTACATTATCTTCACTGCATGTATATTTAAATATCCTTAAAATATAAAGTTATGAAACTTCTCTTTGCCCTCAGTCAAAACGATTTGGCAGACAACAAATGATAGATTCATGACACCAAAGATCGCCCGTTAGATCCACACAAGATGCACCACTACAGGACATCAGAGCCAGCGGCAAACGTCAGAAGGACTGGCCGAGGAAAGGTTGCTCTCGCCGGGGTTTTGAGCGGTGAGTGCCCGGTGATCGCCTGGAAAAAACTCCAACTCCAAAAACACAAGGCGAAATGCACCTTCTGCGCCGCGGGACCTCCAGACGCGCGTCAATGCGCCTTTCCATTGACTTAACATTGAAATCACTCAAGCCAGACGCTCTATTCGCATTTGGTGTGAACGCAGCATGAGACACACAAATGAAGATATGTTCAACCTTTGTTCAACCTAAATTTTGGATGAAATCCGAGAGCTTTCTGACCCCTCCATAGACACAACGACCACTTCAAGGCCCAGAAAGGCAGTAAAGACATGGTTAAAATAGTCCATGTGACTCCAGTGGTTCAACCTTAATGTTATGAAGCCACGAGAATACTTTTTGTGTTTCATGTAATAACCACAACGCATGCATGTGATCATGTGATCATGCTCGGCCAATAGTGAGCCGGCGTTCTGCTGTAGAACCCGAAAGTGCTGAACTGTGTGAACAGCCCAACAACGTGAATAGCGTGACGGAAGAGACATTGTTGAATAAAGTCATTATTTGTTTGTTTTTTGCATGAAAAGTATTCTTGTCACTTCATAACATTAAGGTTGAACCGCTGGAGTCACATGGACTATTTGAACAATAAGTGGGCCTTTCAGCTCTCAGATGTGTCCTGAAGATGAACGGGTTTGGAACGACATGAGGGTGAGGAATTACTGACAGCATTTTCATTTTTGGGGAACTAACCCTTTAAACCTGACTCTCTGTGGTCAATAAAAATCCCAGAATGTCCTTTGTAAAAGAGTAGGGGTTTACCCCCGGCATCCTGGCCAAATCTGCCCATTGGCCTCTGTCCATCATGGCCTCCTAATCATCCCCATATACCGATTGGCTTCATCACTCTGTCTCCTCTCCACCATAAGCTGGTGTGTGGTGGGCGTTCTGGCACAAAATGGCTGCCATCGCATCATCCAGGTGGTGCTGCACATTGGTCAGTCCTTCCAGAAAAATGCGGCTTTTTTTGTGATTGTTGCGGGCAAAAATCCTTGATTATGCGGCATGTTTTTTTAAAAAATGCGATGAAAAATGCGGGATATTTATGCAATTTTATGCGATGAAATTGCGGGAACTTGCAAAAACTGAGGTTTAATGAAAAAGAGAAAAAAAGCACTACATCACAGAAAGTGCTGGGAATATTTAAGTTCCCATCTTGTTTTATTGAAGACCTTAATAAACACACGACTCCAATTTACAAAACATTGAGTCAAACAAGTTCTGTAGCTTTACAAAAGGAATATGCTACAACTTCTGAAAAATTAATAAATAACTTCCTGTTTTACAGAGGTAGCTACACAAAACAGACATTTGAGTGCTTCCAATGCACAAAGTGCAATCTCTTAAAGGGTTAGTTCATCCAAAAATTTAAATTGTGTCATTAATGACGTCCCCTCATGTCGTTGGACACACCCTCTAAATAACGACTTATATAGTGATGACCGATTTCAAAACACAGCATCATGATGCTATGAATCAGTGAGTCGATTCATGATTCGGATCGCGTGTCAAACTGCTGAAATACGTGACTTTGGTGATCCGAACCGCTGCATCGACTCACTGATTCATAATGCTTCAAACCGCTGAATCGACTCACTGATTCATAACGCTTCAAACCACTGAATCGACTCACTGACTCATAACGCTCCAAACCGCTGAATCGACTCACTGATTCATAACGCTCCAAACCGCTGAATCGACTCACTGATTCATAACGCTCCAAACCGCTGAATCGACTCACTGATTCATAACGCTCCAAACCGCTGTATCGACTCACTGATTCATAACGCTTCAAAGCTTCATGATGCTGTGTTTTGAAATCGGTCAACACACCGGGAAACTGGTTTGCACGTCTTTTGCTGTTATTTTTGTTGGCCAATGGGAGTTTGCGCTTCATCATGGTTTCACTGATATCTATGTTTCTCCACGGGGGTTTGCAGCTTTTCGATGATGTTCGCGTCGGGTAATTACGTCACTTCAAAACGTTCCCATGGCAACAGGCGGAAATGGCGGCTCTTGTGTGAAGTAAACAAAAATTTTTCAGCTTTCTGCTAATATATATATGACTTTTTTTGCAACGAAAATGCGGGGATTATGAAATCATGCTAGCCCCGCATATTTTGCACGCGGAAATAGGCAATTTATGCGGCGAAAGTGCGGCGTATTTGAAAAAATGCGGCCCCGCATAAATATGCAGACTTTGGCTGATTATGCATTAAATCACGCGATCGCATAATCACGTTTTTCTGGAGGGACTGATTGGTGGTGGTTGAGGAGATTCCACCCTTCCATATATAAAACGCTTTGAGCGCTGAGAAAAGTGCTATATAAATGTAACAAATCACTATTATTATTAATTATTTTACCATGGTTGAGCGGTATCCCTTGGCATAATGTGGAGCTGCCGTGATTTTGCCAAGTAACACATGTTCCTGGATCAACATACTGTACTTTGTCTCAGGAGACCATGGATCACGCTGGATGAAGATCACCAGTGCAGCGTCGGTTGTGACTCAACAGTCCGACTCAAAACCAGCAGATGTTCCTCAGTAGGCATTTTTCCTCTGCAATCCCTAGTCCTAACCCTATCCCTACCCCTAAAACCCTACCCACAAGTTATCCCTAAAATAAGAGGGAAATTATTAATGGTGAATAACACTGATGTAGAAGCACCAAACACTGGTTGTAAGTCTAAACTTGACATAAACTGTAAACATGTTGTACTTTTGGGAAATCATGTTCACCCATTGGAACAGTGGTTACAGCAATATGATACACAATTGCAGTTTCTAAATGGATACTAGTAAAATGAGTGTAAATAATATATACAAAAAAAAAATAATTCTGCACAACAGGGTTGCTCATTTGATGTCGGTTCGGTTGGTTTGTATGACGTGAACGATGTTATCCTGACATACTGTAAGAAATAATAGTCCGAAAAATATAATTTGTTGAAACTGAACATTTTATTGAACCTTTAGACAAAATCTAAAAACGTTTGCATGTGTGTTTTTGTTTAGTTGAGTATCATATTTGATTCATCAGGTTTTTTATGGCTCATCTGATATAGTGAGAATATGAAGCGGAGGAAAAATATTTTATTCAGAGGCTCAAACTGAGCAAAATATGCAATTTGATGCAGATGCTGATATTTTTATGGCCAAAAAGTAAGATGAAATTCTGATGCTTGTAATGTAAATCAATGAGATCTTTATAACAGTACAGCAGATACTTACAGAACGAGGATATAAATATCAGTCGTCACTCGAATATCTCCAATGTATGTCTTAGACATTTAAATGCTCGGTTTTATGATCAATGCTCTGTAGTTTTAAAACACATCATGTAATGCAATACAATGACGATTGAGGGATGAACTAATAAACCTTCCTCAAAAACCTGATTTGACAGATTTTTTCCTGTAAAATGATGTCTGGATAATCAAGTAAACGTCTGGATAATAAATGTCTGAGTGAGGTTGCTCCAGTCTAGAAAGTGTTCATTACTAACAATATCACAGTTATTCTTCTTTATATAAATCGGTAAAGATTTCACAGCGAAAAGCTCTGAACCACGAGCTGAATGTGGATGTTTTTTAAATTATACTAAAAGGCCTTTTACTTTCGAAAAAAGTGTAAACTATTAATCAGGTTACAGAATGCATATCGTATATTGTGGTTTTTCAGTAAAGTTCTGATCTTGTTAATAATATAGAAGCCTTTGCATATCAAATATGAGCAGGCTTTATAGGGTTAAAAAGCAGATCTGGGTTCACTATGTGTCGACGCTTTAAAAACAAAAACGCTGTATAAAAGTTTATACAAGTGAGACGAGCAATCCCGAAAACAATTTGATGATGCAAAAGATAGTGTGAAAACAATCAAAGTGTGAAAGCACCCTAATATATCAGTCAAACGGCTCGTCTATTCACATTTCAGACTGTTAATAAAGATTATACAACAGTTAGTTCTGATCCACTAATTTTACTGGCCAATAACATTCTGTAAAAGCATATGGACAGAGTAAGCATAACCATAATCATTTTTCTAAGTGCAGGTATTAGCTTTAATATCTTTCAAGAGTGAGTATAATTAACTGTCTGATAAACACAACATTGCAGTGCGATATACATTTGGACATTAGTATGAGAAGCGGGATTGTGTTTTGTGCTCCTGAGATGTTTTTGAGGACAGATTATCAGCACGTTCCTCTAGCAAAGATTGCTGACCCGAGGCACAGAAAACCAGAGAAAAAGCAGAGAAACGGCTGCCAAATCACACAGAAGCACTTTGGGGAATATTTCTACTGGCTTAAAGGGAAAGTTCACCCAAAAAAGAAAATTATCCCACAATTTACTCACCCTCAAGCCATCCTAGGTGTATATGACTTTCTTCTTTCAGTGAAACACATTCGGAGTTATATTAAACCATATTACTATATTTAAAATATCATGGGTCTTCCAGGCTTTATAATGGGAGTGAATGGAGGATGAGATTTTGAAGGCCAAAAAAGTGCATCCATCCATCTGTCCATCCATCTCCTTGAACCAGTTTGGATCCATCCATCCATCCATCGATCTTCCATTCATCCCTCTCTTTCAACCGGTTTGGATCCATCCATCCTTACGTCCGTCCGTCCGTCCATCCATCCATCCATCCATCCATCCATCCATCCATCCATCCATCCATCCATCCATCCATCCATCCATCCAACCATCCATCCATCCATCTCCTTGAACCGGTTTGGATCCATCCATCCATCCATCTTCCATTCATCCAACCATCCATCCATCTCTTTGAACCGGTTTGGATCCATCCATCCATCCATCCATCCATCCAACCATCCATCCATCTCTTTGAACCGGTTTGGATCCATCCATCCATCCATCCATCCATCCAACCATCCATCCATCTCCTTGAACCGGTTTGGATCCATCCATGCATCCATCCATCCTCCATTCATACCTCTCCTTGAACCCGTTTGGATCCATCCATCTCCTTGAACCGGTTTGGATCCATCCATCCATCCATCCATCTTCCATTCATCCCTCTCTTTGAACCAGTTTGGATCCATCCATCCTTCCGTCCGTCCATCCATCCATCCGTCCATCCAACCATCCATCCATCCATCCATCTCCTTGAACCGGTTTGGATCCATCCATCCATCCTCCATTCATACCTCTCCTTGAACCCGTTTGGATCCATCCATCCATCCATCTCCTTGAACCGGTTTGGATCCATCCATCCATCCATCCATCCATCCATCCATCCATCCATCCATCCATCCATCCATCCATCCATCCATCCATCCATCCATCCATCTCCTTGAACCGTTTTGGATCCATCCATCCATCCATCCATCCATCTATCTCCTTGAACCGGTTTGGATCCATCCATCCATCCATCCTCCATTCATCCCTCTCCTTGAACCGGTTTAGATCCATCCATCCTTCCGTCCGTCCATCCATCCATCCATCTCCTTGAACCGGTTTGGATCAATCCATCCATCCATCCATCCAACCATCCATCCATCTCCTTGAACCGGTTTGGATCCATCCATCCATCCTCCATTCATACCTCTCCTTGAACCCGTTTGGATCCATCCATCCATCCATCTCCTTGAACCGGTTTGGATCCATCCATCCATCCATCCATCCATCCATCCATCCATCCATCCATCTCCTTGAACCGTTTTGGATCCATCCATCCATCAATCTCCTTGAACCGGTTTGGATCTATCCATCCATCCATCCTCCATTCATCCCTCTCCTTGAACCGGTTTAGATCCATCCATCCTTCCGTCCGTCCATCCATCCATCCATCCATCCATCCATCCATCCATCCATCCATCCATCCATCTCCTTGAACCGGTTTGGATCAATCCATCCATCCATCCATCCATCCATCCATCCTCCATTCATACCTCTCCTTGAACCGGTTTGGATCCATCCATCCATCCATCCATCCATCCATCCATTCATCCACCCATCCATCTCCTTGAACTGGTTTGGATCCATCCATCCACCCATTCTCCATTCATCCCTCTCCTTGAACCGGTTTGAATTCATCCATCCTTCCGTCCATCCATCCATCCATCCATCCATCCATCCATCCATCTCCTTGAACCGGTTTGGATCCATCCATCCATCCATCCATCCATCCATCCATCCAGCCTCCATTCATCCATCCATCCATCCATCCATCTCCTTGAACCGGTTTGGATCTATCCATCCATCGAGCCTCCATTCATCCATCCATCCATCCATCCATCCATCCATCCATCCATCCACCCATCCATCCACCCATCCATCCATCCATCCATCCATCATAAAAGTACTCCATACAGGTCCAGGTGTTAATAAAGGCCTTCTGAAGTAAAGAGATGGGGGTTTTATAAGAAAAATATCCATATTTATAATTTAATAAACTATAATCACTGGTTTATGGTAACGGCGGTACATGAGTCTGGCGGAAGAGTGACCTCTGAAGTTATAAATATGGATTTTTTTCTTACACAAACCCATCTCTTCACTTCAGAAGGCCTTTATTAACCCCTGGAGCCGTATGGATATATTTTATGATGGATGGATGCACTTTTTTGGCCTTCAAAATCTCACTCTCTATTCACTCCCATTATAAAGCTTGGAAGAGGACATTATTTAAAATATCTCCAATTGTATTCGTCTGAAAGAAGAAAGTCATATACACCCAGGATGGCGAGTAAATTATGGGATAATTTTAATTTTGGGGTGAACTAACCTTTTAAAATGCCTAACTGTGATGTTTTTAAGGGCACCAGTGGCTCATTTGGTGCACAAGGAAGAATAAAACATTAAAAATAAAAAAACATATTTTAACCACTAGCTGTGTTAACAGCTTTGGCATTTCAATAATAAATGCTTGAGAGAAGTCGCAAGAATTTCATATAACAGCATTTTAGACAAACACTTTGCACCTACTTTTGGGTTTTTTGGAAGTTGCATTGAAAATACGGTTGACATTATCTGCTGAACATTGGTTAGCGAGAGGAGAACGAATGTGTATAGCTTGATGCCTTTGCTTTATGTACTGCACACCTTTTATCCTCTTTCACATTTCCTCATGTTTTTAGTTTTTCTCTTGATCTCACTCTCAAATCACCCGACATTATACTTTATAGACCTGTCCCGCTGCTTCAGGTGCCCGACTGATGCCTCCAGAACCAGAATGAACTACACTCTTACGGGCGGCCATTTGTCACTTCTCCATTTCTCTTGAAGGAGAGCTGGATATGCACTCCCTCTGGGACAGATGGCCATTTTTTATACTTTATACACTACCCGTCCATCCATTACCTCTTTCAGTGTTGCTCTCTCTGCGCTGGATGTAAGTAGCATCTACATGTGGCCACGGGCAGCGGCTTTAAGACCTATCGATCATGTCTCAGTTATTCAACATGCGGTCTGTAGTTGGGGGTCTGACATATCGCAGCAACTGAGAATACTTCACGCTCCGCTGCGTCCGCACTGGGACCTCTGGTTTGGGTTGGGATTTGAACCTTCATTGAACTGTAATAGTCGTCTCTCTCAAAATGCTTCAGTCTACTGGTTAAACTAAAAAGCAATTATACCGTTTTTTATGTGTATGTACATTATAACCTCTTATAAAAGATACATAAATCACGTTAGTGAATCAAAAATGTTGCAATTTAGTTTTTTCACAACAGTTTCCCATCCTCGATATGATCCTTTTTTGCTGCACTAGCTTTAATTGCTGCTTTATAACTAAGATTGTAACTAAAACGGCACCTTAAGGTCTCCACAAAATCTCCTCTCACCACATTTAATGAATGGCTATCCTCTTATTTATGTTGTAATTTCATCTGAACATTTGCAAGACTTAAGATAGCCGAAAAAAGATTAGAGGGCAGTTGAACTAATGTGGTGGATTTATGAATGTTTTAAGATGAATAGAGTAACACATATTGTTTTTATTTTGAAGTATAAAGATAATTAGACCACTGAGGTAAGATGTGCCACCGGATTTGTTGCATCAATTTAACTGGTGTTGTTATTTTTAAACGTAGTGCTTACTGTAATATTCATTTCATGAGTTGGATTCCAGACATCTTTGCTATTCATTAAAGCCCATAGGCTAATTGAGTGAAATCGTTCAATTTGTATTCATAGGATTGCTATCATGACATATTTTCAATTAAACTATGAGCAATTAAATATGTATGTATTCATGTGCCTGTTTAGAAGTAATACAATTAATTTACCTTTCAGATGAATCTCTGGGATTCTGCTTTGTTTGTCATCAGTTATTCAATTATTCAGCCCAATTGCCGAAACACAATTTTAAATAGAATAGCTGATTTTAGTATTTTACATTGATGACACTTTAAAAACACTGAAATATTAATAAGAATGACATCAAAATGTGTCCTGCTTTATATTAGGTGTCTTTAATATGTACTTCAACAATGCTATGTTATTGTGTTGATGTTGTATTCACAAGTTCTGCTATTGATATGTGTAAGGTTAGGACAGGTGGGTTGGACATGGGTGTAAATGTAAATCTCACTCATCTCTCCGACAGCGAGTGACACACAAACCCGTCAACTACTCACTTAATTTGCTCCGGATGAATATTGTTGCTGTTACAGGGCTTGAATTTCGGCGTGGGATTGCATGTATTGTGCATAAATGTACTCATTCCCACAGATTTTGTGCACATAAAACCGCCTCTCAGCACTAAATTGAGCTCTTTTTTGCTGCTTAATGTGCTTAAACAGTCAAACACACACAATATAATGTCAAAATGACTGTTGGTGGTTGTTCACATAAACACAGTCACTGTTTTTGAGTGAATGTAAACAGTTGAGAAAGAAAATGTGTATCAGTGTAATGGATCTGTGCGTCAGCTCTTAAAGTGACAGCAGCCTAATATTCCTGCTGACAGTAATAGCAAAAAAGTAAATTTCAAGCCCTGCTTTGAGAATAAAGGTAAATGTTAATTTCTATGTAATACAGTCCTTCCAGAAAAATGCAGCTTTTTTTGTGTGATTGTTACGGGCAAAAATCCTTGATTATGCGGCACGTTTTCTTAAAAAATGCGATGGAAAATGCGGGATATGTATGCAATTTTATGCGATAAAACTTGCAAAAACTGCGGTTTGATGAAAAAGAGAAAAAAAGCTAATGTTTTTTATTTAATATTTAAGTTCTCATCTTGTTTTATTGAAGACCTTAATAAACACACGGCTCAATTTGGACTGATTTCAAAACAATGCATCATGAAGCTTCGAAGCGTTATGAATCAGTGAGTCGATTCATGATTCGGATCGCGTGTCAAACTGATGAAATACGTGACATTGGCGATCCAAACCGCTGAATCGACTCACTGATTCATAACGCTCTGAAGCTTCATGATGCTGTTTTTTGAAATCGTTCAGCACACCGGGAAACTGGTTTGCGCGGTCTTTTGCTGTTATTTTGTTGGCAAATGGGAATTTGCGTGCTTCATCATGGTTTCACCGATATCTATGGTTTCAACAGCTTTTTTCAAGCAGGGTTTGCAGCTTTTCGATGACGTTCACGTCGGGTAGTTACATCACTTCAAAACGTTCCCATGGCAACAGGGGGAAATGGCGGCTCTTGTGGGAAGTAAACGAACATTTTACAACTTTCTGCTAATATATATATGACTTTTTTGCAACGAAAATGCGGGGATTATGAAATCATGCTAGCCCCGCATATTTTGCACACGGAAATAGGCAATTTACGCGGCGAAAGTGTGGCGTATTTGAAAAAATGCGGTCCCCGCATAAATATGCGGACTTTGGCTGATTATGCGTTAAATCATGTGATCGCATAATCACGTTTTTCTGGAGGGACTGGTAATACGTAACTTTGCTGTTGCTGTTTATGAAATATTATGGATAAATGGGATTAGTTAATATTAACAACTGTTTGTTTGCATTTATTTTGGATTTATTGTCAGTACTACTACAGTTCAAATGGGTGGGGTACTTTGTGTTCATCCGCCACCACCGAAGACCATATTGACTCTGCAAATGATTCATTTAAATGTTAGTACATTGTAGTTAAAGACACTATAAAGTGCGACACAGAAAATCATTTATATCCTCTAAAAAATGTCTTCATCAAGGTTTTTTTTTTTTTTCAAGGAACTTTTGATTCATTGTTATAAATATGACCTCTGTATTGGAATCAGTTTATAAGGAAGTAGTTTGCCTTTCTTTTGGGAGAGGTTTAACTCTTTCCCCACCAGCATTTTTGGAAAAAAATTGCCAGTCACAGACAGATTTTTTTATCTTTTTTTTTTTTTTTTTTTTACAAAATGTTCATGGCCCCCAAAATATTTGGTTTTATGAATATCTGAACATGCAATATATATCAAAAGAAAGAGCAGACCCTCTGCTTTTAAACAAAAAACATGTTTTATTCTAGCCTCATGCATTCATTTTTATCAACACTTGAATGTGGGTACGTTTTATAAAAGAAAAAGCTACATTTTGAGCAAAAAGCTGAGAAAATCACGTTTTTGTCAAAGACCATCATCCAGATCGATGAACAAACAGCTTCACAGTCCTATCGCTCATCCTGGGTTGACATTTCATTCAGTAACATTAGGCAGTTTTGATTTATATGCTATGATTTATATCATATGCATCTGCTTCCACTTAATATTGCTTGTTTCTGCTTCTTATTCGCCTGTGTTTTGATCAGGAGATTCTGTACTCTTTCAAAAGATGCGTCATAGCGCCCCCTAGCGAATAAGAGTGAAGACACCTACATTTTTGTCAATGGCGGGGAAAGAGTTAACCAGAGACCTGTTTTAGAAAATCTGTTGGAGCAGGAAGCCACACCTGATGGAGTTTCAGAGGTTTTTTAGCGCTTCCTGTGATCAGATGATGAAATACTTGGAATAAAGCATTGATGAAAAATATCACTGAATACTTTAAAGAGAGAGCTTATGAAAGAGCTCTATTCAGCTGTCAAAGCGTCTTCTTCGACCATACTCTCTGAAAATGATGGCAGTGGCTCTTTCTACACAGGAATCAGTGATGGTGTTAAAGAGTTCCCTTCTCTGATCTCAGGTCTGACATTTACCCGCCCGTGCTCGATAGCTACGCCGGCCAGCGATTGGAGGCTATGATGTTCCACGTTCAACAATAACATATCTGCTACTGCCGACTATAAAACCGGCTCTGTAGGTTTGATTTCAGAGGGAACGCAACACAACGGATACTGCCAGATTTATGTCATTTCTAAAGGTCAAATGTGATCAGTACATTTACAGAGAGGCTCTTGATGTACATGTTTTAGCCTGTTTTTCTGACATTTTGTAGAATGGGGTTGTGCTCACCAGCGTCTTGAAATGGGGTCACACAAACACAGGCAACAGAAAAACCATTCCTTCTTTAAAATGAGCTTGACCACTGTGTAAGGAACATCACACCAGTGTGCATGTCTGTTTATATTTGTGTTCAAATGTATCTGACGCCTGAAGACATGTTTCGCTTTCACACCTAAAAGCCAATGTATTCTTACAGAGTGGCAGAGGCAATGCAAATAACAAATAAACAAAACAAAATATGAGCTCAAATAGTAAAACGAAACCCTGGCTTTAGAGGGAGGCAAACATTTCTTATTGCAATCTCATTGAGATCCTCCAGCATGTTTTGAATGTGAAGGAGGAACAGGTTAATACGGGTGAAAGTGTCAACACAACTGTGATTGGTTGGTTATCTTGTCAGTGTGAAACGGCTCACCTCTCATGTTTGCAGTCGGCCTCAGTGGGTCAAAATGGTGTCAATGGACAGAATAATTACAAATTTATCAACTCACCCATGCCGACACTATGTTCAACACATCCAAATAAAAAATGAACTTGAAATAAGTCAGGTTTTAGCAAGCCAATTAGCTTGGTCAAATTAAAATGCACCTCATTGCAAGTGACCTTTACGACACCTGCAGGGTTTATTAAGAACTATTATGAATAATTTTCCAAAAAGAAGGAGAGTATTACAGCTAATAATACCTGTACAACAGGTTCAGTCTGTAATTGGGGGTATATTTCACATTAAGAAGAAAGTACAAAAACCATATGCTTTTTCAATAAAAGTACTATGGGTATTCTTAGCATGCTCACTAAGTACAGGGATTTTGATTTAATCATAAATCTGCCTTATTGACAACTTTGGCAATTTCACAGTATTTTGCTTTTCATGAACTGACCTTTATATAGATTTATAGTGGCTAATTTTACTATCTGGTGTACATGGGATATAAAAAACATTGTAATTTCAAATACAAAATTTACTTTTAAAAATGGTGGTAATCAAATCAATTTAGAAAACTAAATTTTTTTAAAGTGTAATCCAATAATAATTCCTTTTATGTTTGGCAAGTTTACTGTTTAAATTAAGACGTAAAAAACCTAGTGTGATATTATTATTATTATTATTATTATTATTAGTAGTAGTAGTAGTACTTTAAGAAGTACATTATACTGTGCATTAGTAATATATATTTTTTCATAATGAGATCAATGAAGAAAACACAGAAAGCCGGAAAATTCTGTCAATGGTGGAAGTTAATATTTGAATAGAAATCATAAAAATATTGCAAACCATAACTATGTACCCAACATAGTTAGTGGAGAGTTAATAATCCTTGACTACGTTATTTTAGATTAAAAAAAATAAAATAAAATAAAAGGTATTTGAACACAATATTCAACTTGGAATACACCACAGAACAAAAATCAATAAATTACAGTATATGATGCTGGTCGCATGGTTTTGCGATAAACCATTTTTGTGGTTGTATTGTTAGTAACAAATGTGTCAGAATGTTAGCAGACATAAGAACAATTTAATATTTTCTTAATTTAAATAAAAATTGATTTTTATTGGTTATAAATTGATATAAAAAAATAAATTGATTTTATTTCAGGATGATAAGAATTGATTTTTTTCCCTGCAGTATTTAAAATATAAATGTTTTATGCTTTATTTTGAACTTTTTAAGGGACATCAAAGCACATTTTTTGTATACCCTAAACTGCAGAATGATTAGTTATAAATAAGAATATATAGGCATCACATTTACTTAATATGCTAGTTCATGCTACTCGTGATCCACATGTATACTTTGCATCTGAGTGAACAATTTGAGAAGAAATACATACAAATGTCTGAGATGTGCATTTGTCGAATACAGTAACATTCATTCACAAGTTGAATAAACAGCCGAATGTCAAGATAAAGCTAATGCTAGCACATGATTGTTTGCTAAGTCTTTTAATAATCCCCTCCTGCAAAGACTTTAATAAGATTAAAGTCAAACTATGATGCATCAAATTTCTCTGAACATCAGTTATTGGGTTGTGAAATATTAATTCTCCAAAATAAATACAATTATTCACAACTTATTCTGTACAAAATCAGGAACATCTTCACAACACCCGGTATTTTTAAGTCACTGCTTATAAAAACCCCCTCAAAAACTCAGTTTCAGCAGACGAGCGTAGGCATGAATAACTGTTGTGACGTGTAAAAACATTGTGTGGAGTGACTGAGGACAGCCAGAGAATGATGTTCAGTTAAACTAAGTGCTTTCAGTACACTAAAAGCAAATGGACTTGCTTAACTTGAATGTGTATGATATTAAAGTCATAAAGTAGATTGATTCCTTTTCAGAGCGTGTATTCACTATACCAGACACTGTCACTTTAAGTACAGCCACATTATGGCTTCAATTAAAACTAAAACATATTCAGTCATAAAGAAAAGCAATGACTAGACGTGTCGACTGGCTAGGGCTTATCGGTGCATTATTTTAACCGTAATGTCACAGCAAATATCTCTTCATTTCTTAAGATGTTGTATCACTAATTCTGGCAAATCTGTTCATCACAGACTTCGTTTAAACCGTCATTTAGTTCATTAGACTCAAGTGCCTCTTATTCATGCATACAGTTTTGTAGCCGGAAGTGTTAACGCTTGAGAGTCGTGCATCATAAAGCTATACCACCACGAATACCATCCCACTAATAAAAGTAACACAGTTTAAGTGTGCATATTTATGGTCCTCAATAACCCAAAAGTCTTCATAAAAAATGAGAGCTGACACGGGTAGAAGGAATCCTCCAATCTAGCCCCTCACGAATCCCCTTTAATGTATGAGACGTTCCATTAAAAGGGGAGCATGTCCTCGTGAGCAGAGCTTTTAGGCTGATTAGTTACAGGAATAGAAAAAAAGGACTCCCAATGACCTTCAGTAACACTGCTGGTAGGTCTCCAACATCCTTCCAACACACACACACACACACAGCCAAAGCTCTAGTTGTTTAATATTCCAGCAGCAGCCCATGGAGCCATCTCTCATTTGACATCATAATTATTATTAGGAGAGAGAAGGAAAAAGGCAAATCTGCATGTTCAATTAGAGCCAGCCTTATGCCAAATAGATAATAACACATGCGATTGGGTAATGTCCTTGATTTAGAACTCCTTATTTTCTCCATCATTCTCCTTCCCTCTTGTTTGCTCTCCCTCCCCGAGCACTGATGCTAGAAAGACGGTTGAAGAGGAAGCTGAACTGCATTTGAAGGAGCGGCAGTGGCCTGGAATGATCAAGAGCACAACTCAAGAAACAACATCTGGATTCTTGACTTGTGAAAAATGTGATTTTACAAATTGTTGTAGAACATAATCCTGGACCAACACACTTTGTTGGCCCTCCAAAAACATTCATATTAGCAATCACAGTCCTTCCCTAGCCCTGATCCGGATCCTAACCCACCCTTGACGGTAGATGGCACTGGTTGGTTGAAAGGAATGTTGTTACACTTCCAGACCCTAAGCTTAAAATCAGAAGGCACAGACTTCCTGGAGGGCCTCCTACAGAGTTTAGCTCCAATCAGCTGATCTTGATTACGTAGCTGGTTCAGGATTTGCTCTATTGGGATTGGAGCTGAATTCTGGCCCTCTAGTAGCAGAATTGGACATCCCTGCCACACCCCTACCCCTGAAATTGGACAGCAATGATTGGTAAATGGGAATGTTATTGCGGGACATGTCCCTAACTCTAAAACCAGAAGGTGTAGCCTAATTGATTAGAGTTTTGCAGGCCCTAGCAATAATTTTAATAGAAATAACCAGGGATGTACAATCAAGCTACTGGAGAGCCAACTTCCTACAAAGAGGCCTCCTACAGAGTTTAGCTCCAATTGGCTCCAACACACCTGGAAGTGCTAAAGATCTTTATTATTTGGTCCAGGATGTGTTCGATTGGGGTTGGAGTTGAAATCTGGCCCTCTAGAAACAGAATTGTACATCCCTGCCATACCCCTACCCCTACTCCTGAAATTCGACAGCGATGGTTAGTTAATAGGAATGTCATTCTGGGAATTGTCCCTAACTCTAAAACCAGAAGGTGTAGCCTGTTTGATTAGAGTTTTACAGACCCTAGCAAATACATTTAATAGCAATAACCAGGGATGTACAATTGAGCTACAGGAGGGCCAAGTTCCTATAAAGAAGCCTCCTACAGAGTTTAGCTCCAATGCACCTGCAAGTCCTGAATGACTTGATTAGCTGGTTTAGGATTTGTTCAGTTCGGGTTGGAGTTAAAATCTGGCCCTCTAGGAGCAGAATTGGACATCCCTATGTAACCGGTTCTACTTGATCCGCTCCGAGTGGGATTCGAACTGGGATCTCCAGCGTGGGAGGCGGGCGCACTAACAAGGACGCTAAATACCACAGTCTCTAGAGTCAGTCACTAGTCCACCTCTTGAGGCAGGGGTGTTAGATTTACATACACAGCTCTCACTGGCCTGCGTTACACTCACCCCGCTAAACCTCACTCCCATCTGGGTCACAGCACCAAATGTAAACGGTCCTACTCGACCCACTCCGAGCAGGATTCAAACTGGTGTCTCTGGCGTGGGAGGCGGGTGAGCTAACAAGGACACTAAAGACCACATGCTAGTCGCCTCTTAAGGCCAGGGGAGTATGGTTTACACGCACAACTCTTACTGGCCTACAGTACACCTGCCTGAAATTGGACAGCAATGATTGGTTAATATGAATGTTATTGTGTGACCTGTCCCTAACTCTAAAACCAGTGGTGGTATTAGGGCAGGTCACTATTCAGGGGCATCCGAGTGGAACAGCAGGGAATGCTCCGCTTGAGCATAATATATCAATGAACATGTAGTTCATTTGTGAGAGTGTACCCACTGGACCGTCATCCTCTCACGCTTAACAGGCAGAGTTGATTTACTACCCAGTCTTCTTCAAAACCTTTCCTGAGCCCTGAGGGGGGAATTAGCTTATTTAGGAGTAAATTTGGTTCAGTGTCTGTTCGATCCACCCGAACTGTTCACTCATTCATTCAAAGCTCCAGCGCTGTATTCAGACCATGTGTCTCATATGTTCATGTATCTCATATGTATCTCATATCTCATATGCATCTCAAATTCCAAGAGAGTTTAGCTCTGTTCTGCTCCAACACACTTGTCGGTCTTGACGATCTTAATTAGCTGGTTCAGTGTGTTTAATTAAAGTGGGAGCTCAATTCTTTAGAAAGAAGGCCTCCATGGATGTCCTAAACCTACCAGAAGATTGAAGGACAATGACGGTCAATAGGGCCAATAAAGGATGCTGAAACCGAAACGTGTTCCACTTCTGTAAATCACCAAATGGGAATGCTTACAGATACAGAAATGGAAGATCGTCTGATCACATCCAAGCCCCATCCCACAAAAACTCAATACACAGAAACAAAAAACCAAGCCACCTGTGTCCTCTCCCTTTACATAAGGTCCCCATTTGCATCAAAGAAGCGAGGCAGGTGATTGCCCTTAAACTTGATGATGGAGGAGGACAGTGGGATGCATCTGCAATCCATCCAACAGCAGGGGCCTGGCGGCGGGCTAACTCCTGCGGTGGAGTGGGCTGATAGATGAAGCCCTCTTTCCTGGCTTGCCACACGCCCAGACAGGGCGAGCTCCATGTGGGAGCAGCAGGCCCCATAAGATGATGAGCCAGACTGCAAGGAAGAGACAGGTCACAGTGGCCTCATTAACACCACCACAAATACACACACTTGCCAAACAAGCATCACACTCAATCTCACACACCGCACTGCACTGCGAGGACAGAGCTGAAGTGTTTTTTGATCCGGGCCTTTGGTATTTCAGATGATAGGATTCAGGTAATTGTGTTTTCCTGGGGATCAGGGTCAGGGGAAATGTGAATGGCTCTTGCACTGTGGGTGGGATTCACCTGCTGAGGGATTTCAGCCTCAGATTTGTCCTGTCCAACGGCTGGACAGTGCATGAAATCTGTTTCACCATGTTTATTGCGCTACTCAAAGGACAATTGTATTTTTTGCCAATTAGCAGAACAATAAATTCCCAGATTGCACAAATACCTTGCCAAGAAATGTATATTTTCTTTGGCATTTGCACAGATGTGAGAACGTTGATGAGATGATCCTTATAACAGGAAGCAATTAAGTCTTCATTTGTAGATATGTGCTCGAATAACATACATTTGCTTACGGGGATATTAACCAAAAATAAGGTGAAATCTTTCTCAACGTCAGGATTGAATTCTTGACCACTTGGACATCTACACAAGCACTTTGTTGAACATGTGTCTCCCATATATCATGCTTAACCCTCTGGTACTGTTCATGTGTCGGTCAAAAATGACAAATTTGAAAAAAAAAAAAATATTTCAATGAAATTATTGTACTATTTTATTTCGATAATGTTTAAAAAAATAATAATTTGTATTTTGGGGGTATTTTATTGAACTAATTTATATTGATGTAGTAGTTATATTCCATGTGTTCACTTTTTGAGCATGGACCTGGACATTAAAACGTCTTAACTTAAACTGCCATACATCTTAAATGCTTTGGAGCACAGACTTTGCACAGACTGTTGAAGTGAAAAAAAGTTTTAAAAAGTGAACTTGAAAAAAAGTTATAACATTTTACATGATTGTTATGAAAAATGCACAAAAATACCATTTACAAATTCCATATGAAATATATATTAGAAATATAAAAATTAGCTTTCAGTAAGAGTTTGTTTGTGCGCAGTACCAAACGCTTCCACTAGATGAAATTCTTCTCCCATTATTTTCCAAGTGCTCAATACAAGTGTGACCATTTAAAGGTGCACTATGTAACATTTTTGCAGTAAAATATCCAAAAACCACTAGGCCAGTGTTAAATATTTTGTTCAGTTGAGTACTTACAATATCCCAAACTATTTGTAAATCTTGAGAAAATTGCTATTTTAACCAATGAACCGGGATGTGTGAGGGAGTCGCCTGTCAGTTTCCGGTTTTATTTAGCAGAAGCGAGTTACTCTCACTGCAGTGTGAACAAGTGTCATAGCAGCCGCCGAGAGAACGCACAGAGTAACGTCATAACATCATCAACACACTCAGATGTGTCTAATATGATAAACAGAGCTGCGTTACCTCATACTCATGACCGGAGAAGAGGAAATGGCGCAGGCGACTTTGGCATAATAAAAGTCCCGCTGCTCGCGAGGCGTGTGTTACGTTCATCTTATGCGGCCTTGCTCAGCTCCACAACACTCGCTCCTGCTCTGCTTCAGACTACAGTAACGTTAATAATCACATGAACATGATTTCTGCCCGAGTCCTATCCCGATTCTTTCCCACCGGATGTGAGGTGAAGACCACATGTCCCAAGATTCTGCACTCAGACTTGGCGTCATCAAGCTACACCTTTGTTTTGAACAGGTGACCTCTAGCGGATGGAAAAGTTATATAGTGCACCTTTAACCTTTTCGAATCATGCGCATGACTGTTCACACAGCAAGTGCCAAAGCCTTTGACCGAACAGCACCAGAGTGTTGTTGTTTTTGCTAATAAGCCCTATATAACTATGACCAAGGCAACTATACTTCCAGTCAATCTTCCAGTTGTGGTCATGTTTACTTTTGATCAAAGGAGTAGATGAATTCTTTACTACAGCATTCATCTAAGCCTCGCCATTACTGTTGGGTAGGCCACTTTCCCTCGCTGTGATGGCGAAAATCACAGCTTTGAGAACTATTGCAGAACTAGCTGATTGATATTGCTACCACTTGGGGCGAATACCCCTTTTTGCAATCGCAGGTTTCCTGTTTCAATTTTCAAGGTTTATAGAGGCTGTCAGTAAAACCCAGCTCCCCCCAAGACTGCTGTTTTACCTCATCAAACCAAGTAGGGAATATACTTCTATTCAGGGGAAACATCAGCATCAGTAATATCCAATTTACGGAGAAAGGAAGGAGGCGGTTGATGAGACCATATAATAACATGCTACATGAAGCTTGGCAATAATGAATATGTGAATGGAAAATCCATTTATGGTGAAAGAAATCAATCTAAATCCAAAGTAAATCAAAGCAATTAATAACGCTTTGATGCAATCTGCAGAGTGCAAACAATCACACAAAATTATTCATAGCAGGAAGCGAAGCGTAGCAACAACCTAAGACCTTATCTGAAACTTCAATGATCGCTTAATAGAGAAACCCAGACACAACTTTCAATCTATGTAGAAAGAGAGAGAGAGTGAATTACAGTGGGTATCTTTACAATAGTCTCCGACAGACTGCCTGATGCAACATCAATTGCTTGTTTCTCAAATTGTACAACATCACGGCTTTGAATATCTCTAGCTCAATTCTAACCTTTCAACTTCATTTTGCTGTCGTACAGCAATCCAAACAGAAGGCTTATCTTTATAATATATGTGTTGCTTGTATAGTATATGCATATTTATCTCAAAGGAAATGCTAGTTACAGTTAACATTTGTTCTCGTGTTTTATGAATCGACATATTCAAGTTCAGCAGTCAATAGGATGTCATGGAAACCCACAAAGTCAATTGACTCTCCCATCATTGTGTCTCACATCTCAGAAAAGCCTCTTGGGAACGTGCTTTAGATTTACATCTAGAGTTGGCGGCGATGATATGCTACAGCTGCTAAGATGATAAATGTAACCTTGGTAAGTCCTGTGAAAAACTGCTGCCTCTTTATGACTGCATAAATACATAACTATGCATGTTAATTTTACACACTTTGTTTGCAATTTACCGTCGGATGAACGTCCAGTGTTGCTGGCATCAATTAAAAGCGCTTTTGTGTTTTATGCAAAACCTCAAACAGGCTGTCAACAGAAAAACAGCACATCTGCATCACATCTATCATTTATACTGTCCACCATGAATTCATAAGACACATGTTAAGCAGTTTAGTCAACCATAGATTAGTAAACAAAACATATCTGTCCATATCTATTGTGTGGAACCACTTTTAGCCATCATAGGAGTTAAATATAAATTTTCGACAGCTCCTGTCAGATGATGATTACAAGGTATAATTTTGACTCATCCCTCAGTTTGCATAATGGAATGAAGGGGAAAAAGGGCCCTTTTTGGTTGCTGTTGAAAGTTCAAAGCGTACAGTAAATTCCATGTAAATCCCAGATGATCCCATGGACGTCCATGACCCTTTCTAGCTTCCTTATGCACAAGTATCCAGATTTAGTGGATTTACATGGGTATGATGTGCTGACATTGGTTGACAAGCAGGGGCGTCAATTGGGTTAGGTCAATGCAAAGCAATATATTTTTATTGCAGGATTAACGGTTGTATTACGCTTGACATATAACTTGTAATCTTTTAACTGAAGAGAAAAGCAAGACAATTAAAGCGATCTGGTTGTTTTATTCGTGTCACTGCAAATGTGTCTAATTAAAATGTGTCTATTGAAGTGTCGTTGAGTATTATAGCCAATCACAGACACGTCTTTGGAAAATATTGACTAATCAGATGTGTTTATGTTACGGGTAGTGAGAATCCGCTCAGTTTCTCTCAAAACTCTGTGTGAGTTTATGTTTAGAGCAAGTTTATTAAGTTTTATACTCGCACAAATCCTCTCATTATAACAAACAAAGCAGAGACACGATTTAAAAAAGAGATTTATTGTGATGTTTAGTAAGACTCAGGTGAAAAGATGTACTATTAAATGTATTAAAAATGTACACTGTATGCAATTTTGAGGCGCAAATAATTTTCGTGATGGTTTTATTTTCAGTTTTTTGTGTAACGAGTGCTTCCACACAACGAACGCGGATGTGCTGCGGTGAAAAAACAACTTACATTTTTTTCGCTTCAATGTTGTTGTTTTTTTACTCTCGCAGCGACAGAAAAGGCTTTAACCAATCACATACAGGGAAACAAAGGTGACTAAATGTCCATTTGATGTCACTAGCTATTCAATCAACATTAACCTTTGCCAGGTATCGCATTTCTCATGAGATTACAGCTCCTGTGGAGCACATGCAAGTCGCTTTAGGCTACAGACAACGATAACATCACCTTTTGAGTTAAAACTTGTAGATTTTTTTCTAAACCTAATTGTGTCCGCTACTATAAAAAAAGTGAATGTGTTTCCGTCAGTACGACTGTGGCACTGAAATGTTTACATTGTGACTCAACTGGAAACAGCTGCTCCGGATCGATTGGTTCCCAGTGTGTGTGTGTGTTTGTCTCGTCAGATGCGGTGATACTGTCTCTAGAGGAGCTCCTCACATTCGAAAGTAAGTGCAGAACCAGCCATGATAAAGTTTTAGCTCCTGTACAAGATGAGCATACTCCCCTTCAGACTCTCTGTTCTTCAAGACTGGGTTCACCCAAAACCTTCTTTTCGGTCTTTTAAAGAAAATGAAAAGCTCGTCTTCACTGGATGATGAAGTGTCCGTGTTTTCTCAGCTGTCACCGCGAATGTTTAGGAATGTTGGAGCTCTGAAAAGTCACAGACGTCGCAAATTTGTGTCGCGGCTGATGTGAATGGTTTTGACGCGAACTATTCGCACACACAATATTCGCTTTTTCGCTTCGCTTTACTCACTAATTGAAGAAAAGTTTTTGTTTTTCATGAGAATTTATGACCTTTCCTACGTCAAACTTCACTACAAAAAGTGCCACAAATAGATATTTACTGTCTACTGTCTTAATAGTCTACTGTCTTAAACTTGAGAGACTCTCCACGCACTGCTCTCGAACTAAAATGATGGATTTGATCAACTGGTCTCTCAACGCAATTGACACCATCTTCTCGATGAGAAGCTTGGGTTCGGGGGAACCTGACTGCCCTGCCGGAACGTTTGCTGCTGGCTACATGATGGACGCGTGGGAGAGGTGGCATGTTGTGTGTCTGGCGGCTCTTTCCGTAGAGGACATTGAAGACATCTACCTATTCGGAATCATGGTAACAGGGTTTCTGCTGATTGGATCAGGCATTGCCCTGGTATATCGAGGAATTCAGGAAGCGGTGACAGCTGTTCAAAGCTCCACAAGGCTGCCCGTCATGATTGATGCAGTGGGCAGAGCGGTCATCTCTCAAACTGGGACTATTAACCGCAATATGGATAACATCATGAAGATGCAACGCAATATGGATATCATCATGGAAAAGCTCACGGCTTTGCAAAAGGATCGTTTCAGAGACCAGAACGAACTAAGAGAGCAGTCATAAATTGTGGCTACTCGCTCCCAGACCAAACAATTCCAATCTTATCTGCTTTCGGCTCCCTCTACCAGCACTGGCCTTGGCCAAGGCCGCTGTTGGGACAACAACTCCCCCTGAGAGCACTGCAGGAAGACGCTCTTGCATTCATCCCCCAATCACCTGCTGACTCGGACTGGGATCTGATCAAGGCTGTCTCCATAGCAACTTGCGGACTGGAGCACCGAGATTATGGTGCCAGGCGTGACTCTCCAGGCCTACACAAACATGCACATGAACTCTACAGACACACACATTTATGCACACACCCATCTCTCACCTTCGACGCTTTGTACCCCCAGTCTGACAAGCGGGACTGTGACCAGCGCCTGAAAAGGCTGCAGGACGGGCCTGGGAACCTCAACCCCCCATTCCTCTCCCCTGTTGCAAGTCGTGTTCATGTTGTAATGTGTATGCACTCATGTTGCTGTGATGTTTTTTACTGTTCCCAAACTGTGCTCCCGAAAGGAGCATAGTCTGGGGGTTGTTTTTTTTTCATCTCCTCACCCCTCCTTACCTCTCCTCATGTTATGATGTATTTTTTCTGTCCAACTAAAGGAGGCGCCGCAGAATGGCGACTCGGTGTGACTCGCACAACACCAAAACAAATTCCGTGTATGTGTAAAAATGTACTTGGCAATAAAGCTCCTTGATTCCTTGATTCCTTGATATTTAATGTTATAATAGTGAGTTGACTATCTCTAAAAATAACTTTGAAAGCAAAACAGAAATGGCTAATGAGCCAATAAGTGCTCCTCTGCCGCCATCTACTGGTTCTAACAGTAATTTCATGTCTTTTTAATATTTTTAAATAAGTGTTTGTTTTTCACCAAATATTAGGGTGTACTCACACAAGGCGTTGCCTTGTACCGTGCCCACAATTGTCCCTCCTCCCAACTCCCCCGCTGGCCTACACTCACATTGCACTTAACGTACCGGGCCGGAGCACGCTTACGTCATCCGCGATGCAACTTGTACCACTTTGACCCAGATAACACTCGTTGAATCATGAAAATAAAGAGCTTGAAGGCGAAAAAGTCTGTTTTTCACACATTTGATGGCAGGTACACAGACATGAGGGATTCATTTTTGTTTTAGCATTACAAATAAAAGTAAACCAATGTTATCACAATAGGTTAGAGCAAGACGTCAGTGAGTCAAGTGATCAGTCTCTTAAAGGGCCCACCGCACGATAATGTGATGCATGCAAAAACATAGTTTTGGCTGTTACAAACTTTTTGTTTTGAAGAAGACAGGAAGAAAAGCGCTTTTGCTAATAGACTGCCTAATAGATTTATAATTTATACTGCACACTGATATTCACTTGATTGCACTGCACATATCAGAAGATTATTACGGAGGCAGCTGACTTTACTCAGCAAACTACAATTCATGTTCATCAATAAGGTGAGAACCAGGACCGTTATAAACCTAAATATACTTGATTTAATCAAAAAGTGTATCCAAGTAGTAATAGTTAGGTTCAGCTGTTCCGTGTTCCGGCGAGGTTGGCGATCACAGTACATGCGTACCGCGCCCGAGCCCAACCGAACTGCACTCTGGACCACCTCTTCTAAGCGGGCCAGTGCTGGCTAAACGAACCGCACCCGGGCACGTTACGGAGCACTCACACTAGTCAACCAAACCAGACTTTGGGGGTCAAACGCGCCTGGGCACGTTTCAGATCGCCTAGTGTGAATACACCCTTAATCTTCCTACATCATGAAACTTCAAACTATTTTTGGTCATCACATCAAAAATAACATTTAAGTTGTATAATATTCAAACTTTTGAGCTTTGAAAGGCTGGAAAAGGTTGTAAAGTACTTGAAAGTCCTTGAAAAATCATTCATTCTTAACAGGGGTCTATAACTGTCTAATTTGCTGGGTCATGATCAAAACTATAGGCCATTGTGATTAATCTTTGGATGCACACACACACATCGCATCGAGGGAGTAAGAATTTGGTGAACTGACGCCACTGTTGACGGTTATTCTTTAAAGGTCCCATGGCATTGCATTTTTCTATTATTTTATAGTGTTTTCTGAGGTGTACTTATATTGTTAGTATGATTTTACATCATAAAATGTCATAATTTAGAAATAAAAGGCATTTTTTCAATAATGCTGTTTGCCCTGTGGCTGAATGCCCTGCTTCAAGAGGCGTGTCTGCTGTGAGACTTCAGTAAAAACGCCCACTGTTGTGATTGGCTGACATCTTTGCATTTTAAATGAGCGGAGGGGGCGTGGTTTAACGAGGCACGAGCAGGCACGAGTCTGCCAGAGACGGATGGACCTGTGTTCACTTCTCATCAGTTCTCAGCATGTCTCAGTTCAGGGTGAACTGTTGTAGTTACAGCATATACTTCAGGTTATTAGTTTATTTCTAGTCGGAGGGGCTGTCACTCATGTCAGAAAGTTAGTAACTTTAGTAAATTATGGATCAGCACTGACTCGAGACGCGAACCGTTTAGAACGATTCAGTCCGATTTGGTGAACTGGTTCGGTTCACTAAAAAGAACCGATTCAAAAGAATGATTTGTTCGCGAACCGGACATCATGGAGACGAAGCGATTGCTAACAAAGTTATTTATAGTAACTACTGAGTTATGAGAGCGCTGTCAGTCAGCGCTGTGAGTTTATTGTGTTTGTATCTGAGAGTTCTGAATAAACACCAGTCCAGTAGTCCCAGTCACACCGAGTCCGTATTCATCATTATTACCAACTTTGTAACACATGCAAAGTACCATTACAGCTGTCGAGATGAACGAGTTAGTAAGTGTTGAGTATAGCATTATTTCTAGATATGTTCCAATCATATGAATAGCATCAGTGACGCGCATTGAGTAACGTTACACAGCACAAACAAAGACACAACAGCTGTAATCGAATGTAATCCAGTTTATTGTGGGGAAAGATGGCTAGCCTAGCCCAGATATGCTCACGCTTACCCTCCTTCTGCTTAATCTCACGCCGCGTTTGGTGCCTCCGCTGTGGGCCAGATGCAGTACTGGGGGTCGGGGATGTTGGAGGCCGAGCTTCGGCGTGTGTGAAGTTTATCTCTAAAGATGTGACTGCTGATGTTAAACAGAAAAGACTGTATGCACATTTTAGAACCGGTAGATGCGACGAGGACGTACAAAAACACTGACTCACAAGATAGAAAACACGAAAACACCGTTCTGTCTGGAGAGAGAGAAGCCGCTGCGTGTGCACGAATAATAAATAATTAGCTACACATAAAAAAAATCAATGATCACAGATCAGAAGGAACTGAAGAAAGACTTCTGTTTTCATTTGTACATCCAAACACTGAGAAACTGCCAGCGTTCACTGGTTCACAAGTAACGTTAACGATCTCTTGAGCGTTTGCATGGGCGTGCCAGATTCTCTGGGCGGAGGAAAGGGAGGTAACCGTTCCTGCTTGGACGTCAAAACAGGAGACTTCAGGATTGGCTCGTCTGGCCTGTCATTTTCTCAAAGGCAGAGAGAGACAGCCAGAACTCGGGTTTACACCGATCAACATTTCTATCCACTTGGGGACAATATTCAGGCTAGGGGAACTCATATTAATGTTGAAATACCTCATAAAATGAAAATTTCATGCCATGGGACCTTTAATTAAATTGTGATATCTATTAATGTCTATTGTAAATCCCTTCTTTTAAATATTATAATTTATAATCATTTATAATTTTGTATGACAATGTATTAATAATTTATTACTGTTGATGCATTTTTTGTTCATTTTTTACAAACTAAGTGATGAGTCATCATGCTTCTTTCTTGCTAATTGCAATATTACTGTCCCTTTTCATTATAACACAGATCATTAAGCAACGTTGAGTATTAAGGGGATTTTAATTGACTCATTCTACTGTGGGAGGAAATGTTCTCTTACCTTCAGAATGATGGGACAGGGTCAGAAGGCTCACACAAGAGGCACCAATTCCTGATCCAAAAACAGTGATGCGATTGGAATCGCCGCCGAAATAGCCAATGTTCTCGCTTATCCAACGCAGAGCCTGGATCTGATCCAGAAGCCCATAATTCCCTTTAGCGGCCTGGTCTCCTGTGCTGAGGAACCCTGTAACACAGTGAGCACACACGGCATTGAGAAACATGCAGGATCTGAGGGATCTTCTCAAGGCTCTTGTCAAACAAACTCATGGATTTGAACTTGTTTCACATGGCTTTTGCAATGGATTTAAATGATAGTACAGGGAAGGTGTGCTGTTACTTTGTAAAGCAATCTGACTTTTGGCCTGGTAGGTGATAAAATGACTGAAAGAATCCTGTAGACTTACTTTGAATGAGGGTCTTAAGGCATATCTCGAAACCAAAATATTACATAGGAATTGGCTCTTTTGATTTGAAAACCTCAGAAACAGCACAGGAATGTACAAAAAGACTCAGAATACCTTGGCAAATGCATAGCACGGCCTGGCAACCACAGTCACTTACATTTTCATCATTAAATGGAAAATCTTGTTATGTTATAATTTGCACCATTATAATAACCTAATAAAGGCAAATGTAGAGTACTGTATTGATAGTGTGTTGGCCAATAATTGCACTCAACCTGTATTTATGCAGATAGGGATGCACCAATGAATATTGTATCATATTAAAAACTTACTTTAGCTGAACAATAATTTTCTAGAGCTGATGTACAGCCATCTCTCTTCCATTAAGTTCCTAGTATCACTGTAAAGCTGCTTTGAAGCAATCTATATTGTGAAAGCACTATAAAAATGAAGGTGACTTGACTATCGAGTGTCTTTCCCTGCCATTGATGAAAATGTACGGCTTTCCATGTTTCCACTGTTATATGCTAGGGGGCGCTATGACACATCTACTGATCAAAACACAGGCGAAGAAGAAGCAGAAACAAGCGATAGCATATGTAATCATATGCATATGTAAAATAATGCGACCACCAACATTAAACAGCATCTAAATCAAAACTGCCTAATGTTACTGAATGAAATGTCGATCCAGGACAAGTGATAGGAATGTGAAGCTTTGGGGTGTCCGTCTACTCCATCTATGTTTTCATCATAATTCTGTAAGTAGTCTTTGACAAAAACTTGATTTTCAAAAATGTGGCTTTTTTATGAAACTTACCCACATTCAAGTGTTGATAAATAAAGCTAGAATAAAACACGGGGTCTGTTCTTTCTTTTGATATATTGCATGTTGAGATATTCATACAACAAAATATTCTGAGGGACATACAAATGTTGTGAAAACGCTGGAGTTAAAAACAGCCAATGATGAGGGTCGATTATATCCTGTCAATCAAAAGAGGCGGGAAAACACGTCAGACTGCAACTCATACTGTGCTTGATGACAACCTCTTGTGTTGAATTTAGGGATGTCAAAGTTAACGTGACAGTAGCCGCGTTTTCATTACCCTTCAAATTGAGCAAATTGAAACTGCGAATTGAAAATACGCCCAATGGAAACTCAATTTCGCAAAAACTCACATATATGGCAAAAAAGATTTTAAGCCTTGCATGATGTGGTTTTTCAGGCAATTCGAAAAAGGACATTTACAGGTCATCTGGTGTACGTAAAAGTCGGTCATTCTTTACAGAAGGACAAAACGAGACAGAGTTCTTTATTAATCTCATAAAAGACAATAGAATTACAGGAATACTGGATTCTAAACAATAAATAAATGCCACAAATGATCATGAAGACCTTGAAGCAGATATGAGGGAGAAACACCCAGAAACAAGTATAAGGGCTTTCCTTGCCATTAATGCTTGGATAAGACGCCTCCTTCCATTAAAAATAATGGCTAGTGCGGTGGATGGGATATACATAAACCTACCAACATACGTGGCATAATTTTTGGAATGACATTTATAATAATTTGTTACATTTATATAATTCTTTTCTAGGCACTCAAAGCGCTTTACATATAGAAGGGGGGAATCTCCTTAACCACCACCAATGTGCAGCACCACCTGGATAATGCTACAGCAGCCATATTGCGCTAGAATGCCCACCACACACCAGCTGATTGGTGGAGAGGAGACAGAGTGATGAAGCCAATCGTATATATATATATATATATATATATATATATGGGGATGATTAGGAGGCCATGATGGACAGGGGCCAATGGGCAAATTTGGCCAGGATGCCGGGGTTACACCCCTACTCTTTATCGAAGGACATCCTGGGATTTTTAATGACCACAGAGAGTCAGGACCTCGGTTTAACGTCTCATCTAGGAACACCTGTTCAATTTCTCATTAATGCAATTATCTAATCAACCAATCACATGGCAATTGCTTCAATGCATTTAGGGGTGTGGTCCTGGTCAAGACAATCTCCTGAACTCCAAACTGAATGTCAGAATGGGAAAGAAAGGGGATTTAAGCAATTTTGAGCGTGGCATGGTTGTTGGTGCCAGACGCGCCGGTCTGAGTATTTCACAATCTGCTCAGTTACTGGGATTTTCAGGCACAACCATTTCTAGGGTTTACAAAGAATGGTGTGAAAAGGGAAAAACATCCAGTATGCGGCAGTCCTGTGGGCCAAAATGCCTTGTTGATGCTAGAGGTCAGAGGAGAATGGGCCGACTGATTCAAGCTGATAGAAGAGCAACTTTGACTGAAATAACCACTCGTTACAACCGAGGTATGCAGCAAAGCATTTGTGAAGCCACAACACGCACAACCTTGAGGCGGATGGGCTACAACAGCAGAAGACCCCACCGGGTACCACTCATCTCCACTACAAATAGGAAAAAGAGGCTACAATTTGCACAAGCTCACCAAAATTGGACAGTTGAAGACTGGAAAAATGTTGCCTGGTCTGATGAGTCTCGATTTCTGTTGAGACATTCAGATTGTAGAGTCAGAATTTGGCGTAAACAGAATGAGAACATGGATCCATCATGCCTTGTTACCACTGTGCAGGCTGGTGGTGGTGGTGTAATGGTGTGGGGGATGTTTTCTTGGCACACTTTAGGCCCCTTAGTGCCAATTGGGCATCGTTTAAATACCACGGCCTACCTGAGCATTGTTTCTAACCATGTCCATCCCTTTATGACCACCATGTGCCCGTCCTCTGATGGCTACTTCCAGCAGGATAATGCTCCATGTCACAAAGCTCGAATCATTTCAAATTGGTTTCTTGAACATGACAATGAGTTCACTGGACTAAAATGGCCCCCACAGTCACCAGATCTCAACCCAATAGAGCATCTTTGGGATGTGGTGGAACGGGAGCTTCGTGCCCTGGATGTGCATCCCACAAATCTCCATCAACTGCAAGATGCTATCCTATCAATATGGGCCAACATTTCTAAAGAATGCTTTCAGCACCTTGTTGAATCAATACCACGTAGAATTAAGGCAGTTCTGAAGGCGAAAGGGGGTCAAACACAGTATTAGTATGGTGTTCCTAATAATCCTTTAGGTGAGTGTAGTGTCCCCATCACTATACTGGGGTGTTAGGACCCACACAGGCCACAGGGTGAGCGCCCCCTGCTGGCCTCACTAACACCTCTACCAGCAGAAGCCTAGTTTTCCCAGTTGGTCTCCCATCCAGGTACTGACCAGGCTCAGCCCTGCTTAGCTTCAGTGGGAAAACAGTCTTGGGCTACAGGGTGATATGGCTGCTGGTTGATTTAGAAAATATTGCAAAAGTTTTGCGTAAATCTGTAATGGAAACGTGGCTAATAATGCATTAACAGTTAAAAACAGTGATGTTAAAGCTCTATTTGACCCTCTGAATCACCTGTAGTCACCAGGTCTGCGGTTTTTGCCTACAATAAACATTATTTGTATTGCACCTCCCATCCAATGTGCTTTGTTACTTCTCTTTTATCACCAAATAAAATTAAAAAAAACAATTTTAATGCTCTTAAATGTGACGTGATCACTGTAGCGCCTCCATTTAAGCAGTATTGGCAGATATATTTAGTATTGTGCATCTCTAATATAAACACAATACATTATTTTGTACACACAGGAGATTTCCTAGAGCAACAACACTGAAACAATGTTAATCTACATGTTGCCTCCCAGAAGAGCTATTATTAGCGCTGGTGACGGGGAAATGAATTTTCTGATACACAGAGGCTAAATGTTTTATCTGGATTGCCTCCTGTCTTCACTCCGACAGTGGATGGTTGGCTTTGACAACCTGACATCTCTGGAGGGAAAGCCTCAAACTGCACGGCTGGTGTTAACATGTGTGCCACTGCTCGTTTGTGCGTATGTGAGAGAAAACGAGAGACTGAAATAGAGAAGGCGAGAGTGGGCGAGAGAGATAAGAGCGGATTCACTAAACAGCTGTGCGACGTTAGCATGTAGCATTTCGGTGCAAACCCTTTTGTATATTCACTAACCACCTGCAATTCAGTTTAAGCAGCCAGAAAATGTGCTGTAGTGCCAAACCATGTGTATTTAAATGAAGTCATGTTTTATAGAATGTGCTACAGGATGATCAAATAATGCAGAAGAGACTTATGTGTTTAACTCTACAATCAAGGAGCCAATGAATGATGGGTAATATCAGTCATGTTCACAGATCAACTGCATGCAATCTCAATTTGATAGCTGTGTCTGCAAGCTACAGTACAATATTTGCATAACCTCTGAGCACCTTCATCTGGCCGTTTTTTGAAGGCAGCATCCTGCCTATGATATCCCACAATCCTGTGCGTGCAAGTCAGTGGTTGGTGGAAATAATAAAAATGCCATATTAAACCGACAAAAAAATGGTAGCCTACAAATCGTAAAACCAAAGACTTTAAATATAGGAAGATGGTGCACTCTGATTACTTATGAATGGGAGAAAGGGCAATGCCCAATATGGCGAATAAGCCCCACCTTCTAAATGAAAGAGCCAATCGTAGATTAGTAAAGTCAGCTGTCGTTAGAAGCTCCGGTTGCTATAGAAACAGTCAGTGTTTTGAGATGCACATTTAGGACTGCACATGCAAATTAGCTTTGTCCAGGCTAAAAAACACTGTTTTTAACTGACTTTTGTTATGATTCGAGTGCTTCGAAACGAAATTTATGAGATGGTGGTTGTCAGATTTCCATGGTTATTTCAATTATTAAATTTAATTGTAAGCTTGGCAAACAGTTTTGGAGAATTCGATGTTTCCCCAGTCAAAGAGATAGGAGCTGCACTTGCATGCCTGAGAAGCGTTTTAAAGATGGCCGCCGAGTGAAATGACTTTTCTTAAAGGTCCCGTTCTTCGTGATCCCATTGTTCAAACTTTAGTTAGTGTGTAATGTTGCTGTTAGAGCATAAATAATACCTGTAAAATTATAAAGCTCAAAGTTCAATGCCAAGCGAGATATTTTATTTAACAGAAGTTCCCTTTCAAAGCCTACAGCGAACGGCCGGCTTGGACTACATCCTGGTACTTCCTTCATAAATGACGTCAGTAGAACAGTAGAACAGACTAACCTCCGCCCACAAGAATACGCGAAAAAAGGGGGCGTGGTCTTGTTGCTGTCCCACGTGGAGAAGAGGACGTGTCCCCCGTGGAGAAAAGGAATTGTTGCGTTTGAGTGTGTTTGTCGCCATGTCGTCGAGACGCTGTTATTTTCATCCCGGAGTCAAATCACCTTTGTTTGGCTTTCCCAGGGACGCTGTAGAGATCATTGAGCGCATACATCTCCCGTTAAGAGGCGTGACCTTTCCACGTTCGCTAAGCTGCGGTCGAATCACAACACAGGAACCGCTGGCACAATCAGAACTCGTTACGTATTTCTGAAGGAGGGACTTCATAGAACAAGGAACTCATCAACCCGTTTTTAGGACAGTGAAAACAGCGGTGTACAGATAAGTAAATTGTGTTCAAAATACTGGGTTTTTTTACACACAAAACATGAACACATGTTATATTGCACACTGTAAACACAATCAAAGCTTCAAAAAAACACGAAGAACGGGACCTTTAAAGTGAGAGTTCACCCACAAATGAAAATAATCCCATGATTTACTCTCCCTCGAGACATCCTAGGTGTATATGACTTTCTTCTTTCAGACGAACACAATCAGAGTTATATAAAAAAATGTCCTGGCTCTTCCAAGCTTTATAATGGCAGTGAATGGCAGCCCAAAATTTGAAGCCCAAAAAAGTGCATCCAAAAGTAATCCATACGGCTCCGGGGGGTTAATAAAGGCCTTCTGAAGTAAAGGCCTTCTGTTATGAAGTAAAATATCTTGCTTCCGGCGGACCGCCGTTCGCATTCAACTTACGAACAAAGCGTAACTGGCGCGACGATGACGTCGGACGTAGCATTCGCGTTTTAAACTGCAGAAGGTGCTACACTTTGTTTGTGAGTTGAATACGGAAGGCCTGAAGCTGGAACTTTTAACTTTAATAACGTGTTAAATATGGATATTTTTGTAAAAAAAAAAAAAAAACGATCGATCAATTCGCTTCAGAAGGCCTTTATTAACCCCAGAGCCGTGTGGAGCACTTTTATAATGGATGGATGCACTTATTCTGGGCTTCAAAATTTGGGCTTCCATTCACTGCAATTATAAAGCTTGGGTTAGCCAGGATATATTTTAATATAACTGTCATGAACATAGCCTGTGTTCCCCTGTCTTGTGTGAGGACTTCATCACCCAGCATTAGAGATCGACTGACCAACACATGGATCCAGCAGAGGAGATCTTGTTTCTTCATCAAGGGAAGAACACCATTGAGTACTACACTGGTCAGTTCTGTGCTCTTTCTAATCATATAAATTGGAAATATGGAATTTTTAAGGACTTCTTAACAGTAGAAGTGCCCAGTGTAGTCCTCAATGGTGTTCGTCCCTTGACGAAGAAACAAGATCTCCTCTGATGGATCCATGTGTTGGTCAGTCGATCTCTAATGCTGGGTAGAACAAAAGCAGGATGAGGCAGATCCACATGCAGATTCAGTGTATTAACAGCAAACATGGGTAAAGACAGAGATTGAGCACACCAGGAAACCAGAAACATCGACTGACACTGAACAGGGGAATCACAGTGGTATAAATACACAAGAAGCAAACAAGCTAACAAGATAACAAGACACACCTGGGAGAGACTAATCAAGAAGAAAACTACAAAGAACTACAAAACACGGCGCACGACAGAGGAACACAGGCTGGGATCATGACAATAACTGATTGTGTTCGTCTGAAAGAAGAATGTCATATACACATAAGATGGCTTGAGGGTGAGTAAAACATGGAGTTATTTTCATTTTTGGGAGAACTATCCCTTTAAAGGGACTTTGGCCACATCTACATTAAATGATTTTAACTCTTTCCCCGCCATTGACAAAATGTTCTGTGTTTTCACTGTTATACGGTAGGGGGCGCTATGACACATCTTCTGAAAAGTACAGAATCAGATGAAGAAGAAGCAGAAACAAGTGAAACTCTATAGGGTTAAACTGGAATGAAGGGGTCTTTTCTTTTTTGTTGTTGATATATTGCGTGTTCAGATATTCATACAAAAAATATTCTGTCGGCCATGAAATTGTTGTGAAAATGAACGGTGGTGGGGAAGTCAAGATTATAATTGTATTAAATTAAATACATTTATATCAACAAAACAAATTGTTTTATGTGTTAAATCAGGTAGAAATAGTTTATTAAGGGAACAATTGCAGGTTACCAATTGTATAGTGTATTAAGTGGTTATCAAAGTAAATAAATTCATTATTATTCATTATCCTCTGAGAAATAAGTGTTGTACTCATTGGACATACTTGGATATGTCCAAAGCTCAGTTGAATTTTCTTGGGAGGAATCTTTGTATATAAAAATATTGATTGACTGGACACAGCTTAACTTTAGCATGTGGATTTAGGATGTAAAGAGAGCGCCGTTCCGCTATGGATGGAAAACGAGGTTCACCATCTTGTTCCCCAAATGCATTTGTATTGTGCTTTCATCAGGAACAAATCAATTAAACAGCATGTAATATATTAGCATATCAAATAAAGCATGTTTTTTTATGAAACGCTGCTTCCTGTACAGAGGAGCGTGCAAAGATAGGAAATAGGTTTATAGAGAGCAGCTTTCCTGAACATCTCAAGGGCATTGGCAGACATTCTGCACTTCATTATGTCACTTTATACTGACGTAGAGCCGCACGCCAAATCAAATGCGAGTTAAATCACTTGTATTCATGCAAAACACATTGCTGCATTTTTCTTCTCAAATACTCGTTAATGAGCACAACCGAACATGGCATTATTCACCGGGAGTCAGAGCTCATCTCAACACACAACCAGGGGTGTAAAAGAGCAAATTAAACGAATCAGTTAGAGAATTTCACAGCCGATTATACAATAATACTAATGTAACCCATTGTACTTTAACCCACTACAGTCATGGTAACGGTAAATGGTAAATTTGTTGTCATTATTAATCATTTATTTGTGCTAAAAAACAACAACACAAGAAGGAATGGTTTGGACTGAAAATAATTCAATCTCATGATCATTTGAAAATAAGTTCCAGAACTATTACGGAAGACAACGAAACCAACCCACAGGCTACATTTAAAATATATTCTCTGTGGTTTGTGGATGTATTTTAATTGGAAATGTGGTAGCAAATGTTTTCTTTGGAAAGCAATTAAGATGTTTTTACATATCATGGTTTTATATGCACAGCTGTTAGAATCGACAAAGCGCTGGGGTCACACTTCGATTGAACCCGGCCATTATATTTGCTTTTGCTTTATTCCGTTATTGCCTGTTACATCGGGTGACCAGATATCTCATGGTGTAATAGGGGACGGGACAGGACAGGACAGGATGGACCAACCCCTTAACCAACCAAACAACCAATCTAACCCAAATGGATTTTATGTAACCATATTTTATATGTCCAAACCAATTTAGGAAAGAAGAAGAAATACGGACGTCAAATACGGACATACGGACGTCATGCTCAATATGTTTATGTTGTTTAGGACCCTCCCAGAATTTACACGCACCTAGAGAAAAACACAAAGCAATGCTGTATTTGTCGTCTGTAATCTGCTATCTGCATCATATGGGCTATAGGGAAGATGCACTTGTTAATTTGATGATAATGCAATACATAACAATATTATTATCCCCTAGGGGAATAGAATACTTTCCACAGGCAGAAACTAGCTCATAAGGCGACTTACAATATCAGCAGTGCTTAACATCACTAAAGGTGATGAAACACAGACTCGCCTGTAAGAGTTTTGGGCTTTATCTACATAATGCTTTTAACAATAGCTCTCCATCTCAGGCCAATCCCGCATGTTCACATTCCACCATTGTACAACATTTTTGGCTCAATCGCACACACAGATATCGATCGATGCGGCAACAATGACATGACATTGAGCCGGTGGGAGTTAGGCCGGAGCTGACGCTGGAATATGGCCGCATTAAATATACAGCAAACCCACTTGAGATTTCCTCACCTTCTTTCATCACTAAAGCCGTTGGGCGGATTGCTCACTGCTGTCCATCCAATGCTTCGCCCTCCGTTCATCTACCCTGTCACCTGGACAGCTCGTCAGACAGACTCGCTCTGTGCATGCTTCGAATATCAAAACGTTTCCACTCGCTTCTGCATTTCACATGTTCCCAAGGGTCCTATACATCACATGCTTATCATTTTTAGAGTCATGTACCGTATATTAGGATGTCACTGCAGACACTGCAAATGTATGCTTGTCTTGTTTACCAGTTAAAAATTCTAAGCAATCATGAAACTAAATAAATGCAGTATACATGCAGCATAATAAATATACATAATAAAAAGTAAATACAGCATATAGCTGCAAGTTGCAACTATTGGAGCCAAGCAAACTAACTGCAAAAATGTTGGTTGAGCATATGGTTCTCGTGATGAAACAGATATGACACTGTCAGCCTTTTTGACTCGTTGCCATCAAAATGGTGGCCATGTTTCTCAAGATACACAACTGTCAACATAGACACTGATAGCAACTCACACAAAGACATTGCAAGCCAATTTTGAGGACAATTGGACCAACGGTTCTGTAGTTACAGCAAATGTCATGTTTTGTTAGCGCCAACAAGTGGCCCAGCCCTGATACTTTTATTCAGTTTGTTCTTAGACTGAGACCTTATACTTATATTATAGTGTGCAATATTTGATGAAAATATCTCAGTCTATTTATCTATTTCAATCCGATCCTTTGACTATATTTCTTTGGCACATTCAAAAAAATAAAAAAATTCAGAATGTTCCCAAATATGTATAAGTTGACCACCTAGTTTATTAATTCAGTGGTTTTATTCCAATTACCGAACGGCTTAAGAGCAATTTGCTATAGCAATTTACATGATAAATCAAACTGGTGGATAGGCTAGAGAACAAACACTGGCATGTTTGATATTGTTGTACTCTGCATTTCCCAGTGTAATGAAATGATCCACAAGACAATGGGCCCTATCATGCATCTGGTGCAATGCGACACCAGGCACAACGCAAGTGTTGTTTGCTAGTTTCAGCCTGACGCAGTTCTCATTTTCACATCCAGCGCCACGTTGTTTAAATAGCAAATGCACTTGTGCCCATCTGTTCGCCCATGGGTGTCTGGTCTGAAAACCAGGTGTGTTCAGGAGCATAGTTGGCGTGTTGCTGTTTTGAGGAACTGAAAACGACTGCGCCATTGACCAACACAAACCGGCTCTAAAGTCAATGGCGCAGTCAATTCAGTTCCTCAAAATAGCAACGCTATTACCAACAATGCATATGTTTTGTGTTATTTAAAGGGCGTTTTAGTAATATGCGCATTTATAGACAGGTGCACAACACGTGTACACTCTGCTTATTACACACACAGGGACGCGCAGCAGCACACACACATTTTTAAATATTAAAAATAAAAAAGGATTCCTTTCTGGAGAAGCGTTCAGTCTTTCCATATAAATAGCGAATCCTACATGGTGCAAGCGCAACTGGCTTTTAAAGGGAAAGGGAGATTAGACACTGATTTGTTTATTGCACGTTATGACCAACACACACCCATGACTCATTAAGAGACGGGGTACAACCCTTTTGGACCATGTGCCTGGCACACAGACCGTTTTTTTTGTTGTTAAACTAGCAAAAGTGGATTCGGACACGCCCTAGGTGCACCTGCGCCATGCGCTTCAGACCATGCGCTCAGATCATTAAAATAGGGCCCAATATGTTAAAACCATAAGCATATATTTCTATTTTTGGCCACTAGGTGGCACTGGCCTCACAGTTCTCAGGCTTCTTCATGCTGACAATGACACATACTATTACTGCCTTCATGCGTTTTAGGACATTTCCTACTTCCCACTTTTGAAGTCGTGATGACGAGCTCATTGCATTCAAATTTTGACTTGAGAGGGTGTTCATGTCCAATTCATTAACTAGGAAACTAGTATTTATGATAATTCCAATAGCACGTTTCACAATAAATCACTATGTTCGTAAATAATAACATTGTACTGCGGAATTCAAAATGGCTGACACACAAAAGTGTTGACATGGTATCATTCGACTTGGTATGCTAATCGAAACCAGTCTCAAGACTTTAGGCCAAACCATTTAGAAGTTTAAAGACAAAATAGCTATTGTTAATCTCTACTGACCAGTAGGTTGTGCTGTTCGGAAACTGTGCAAGTCAGTGATGACAGGTACCAAGTTTTGTCTCAATCCTTTTAATAACTTTGTCTCAGCAACTGCTGATCTGAGCAGAACTGAACTTTGGTGAAGATCAGATTAAATGTCTAGGGCAGGGGTGTCCAAAGTCGGACCTGGAGGGCCACTATCCTGTAGAGTTTAGCTCCAACTTGCCTCAACACACCTGCCTGGAAGTTTCTAGTATGCCTAGTAATACCCTGATTAGCTGGTTCAGGTGTGTTTAATTGGGGTTGGAGATTAACTCTGTAGGACAGTGGCCCTCCAGGAGTAGGATTGGACACCCCTGGTCTAGGGCATAGGGTTTTCTGAAAATTCAAAATGGTGGGAAAATGTAGTTTCGGGGGGAATTGAAAGCATGGTGCGCATTCAACTCAGCATGAGAAATGGGGTATTTTGTTTCTAGGCCTTACAGTTCAAATGGTATTAGCGTAAACATAAGATGGTGATGGTGCTTTTTTTTTAGATCAATAAAAAATGTTCACTGAATTCATTTTAGACAAATTTCCTGGAGTGATGCGCAACGACTGTAAATTTCCCTCTCCGCTTCCTGTGAAGTGAGGTATCGATCTTCCCTTATTCCCTATGCTGGCCTTCATCCTGAAAATGTACACTCTTTATAGATTAGAATCATGCTTAAGATGGTGGAAGACCCTGTGATGTTCTCTTCGTAGGGCACTAACAGTCGATTGAAACTCACCTACAGACTCAGTGAGTGCACATTTAACTTCCTCCCATAATTAAAGAGATATTGCAGCTGAAAATTGAAATTCAGTCACCCTCCAGTACGGTAAACAGCAGCTCAAACAATCTTGCGTGACACTTGAGAAACAAAGTGTTTTTAAAGGATGGACAAAAATGATGAGAGAATATTAAAAATATCTTCACTTTTTTAGGAGATTTTAGGAGTCTTGAGAGTGAGTAAATTATGATAGACATTTCACTTTGGGATGAAATATCCTTCTAATCTTTCACAAGCTGAAGCGAAAACAATGGAGAATACATAATATTCATTACTGAGCTTTAGATAGAGGCGTTGTTAGTAATGGAGGAAGACAATTAGGAAGGGAGGAAGAGGATGATGCAATTGAGTAGTAGCTTTTGACATCAGCCAGTCTGTCTTCCTCTTTTTCCTTCACCGTGGATGCCAGCTAACAAGGCTGTCTGTGTGTCTGAACTATCTGCCAGTCTCCCAAGCTCAGCTACACAATCCCTGCCTTGACAGTCTCATAACCCCCTCTCAATTCTCTCCCCCAGGCTGAATAGAGGGGCTCTGGGGTGAGGATGACGAAGGGAAGGGAAGGCCACCCTCAAAAAAACATAAAGAGGCAATGTGTTCCTACATCCCTCAAGGATTCTCGATTCCCCCACCCCTCGCTCCAGGGAAGCAATTCCTTCTTCCCAGACCTCAACCTCCCCCGTATGCCGGTCCCTGTCAGGCCATTGAATTCCGGAAAATATGGGATTTGAAAGGGAAAAGGGCTAGGCAGGGGCGGAGAGCACATCCCTGAAAGAGCGGGATGGCCATTTGTATCACTGTACAGTCCTCTCTTCAAAGACACTCGCTGGCCGCTTCAATGATGTGTCTGGGAAGTCGGGGGAAGGCTAGAACAAGAGAGCTGCTTTTACGGCTCTCTGAACACTGGGGCCCATTCACATCTAATTTCTGCTGGCTTTCTAATGGAGGGGCGGAAAAGAAGAGGCCACAACGAGAGGTTTCTCTGTGAAATAGATGTGCTTCCAGCATGCAATCAATGGCATCCAAGAAAGTATGGGGTGAGGCTTGTTTTTCTCCAAATTACTGGGATGGTTTGCATACACACGCAAGTCCACTCAAGTCAGAATTGCATTGAAAAACTGAGCAAATCACTCCTTCTATTGTGTATTCCTGTTCTGAATCTTTAGGGGTGTTGTAACTCCACATGTATTAAGCAACTCCATTTAACTTATGGAGTATGGAGCTATTTATATTGGTTTTACAAGTTTTTATTATGCAATTTAATTTTTTTTTTAAAGCGACTGTTATTTTAGAACGTTTCACCTTATTATTATTAGTAGTAGTATAAACCTTTATAGTGATCATGTTAGCTGATCTATAATGTGCGATGGGCGCCTCCATGTTAGTTCGCACCAAAATACAGAGAATTGTATCTGTCAGATTTAACGCGTCAATTCATCCACTTCTCCCAAAATACATGAAAGTAAGTGGCCAGTGAAGTGGGAGTAGAATAGAGTACATTTTATAGTTATCTACACAATGTTTATCTGATATGAATAAAACATGTCATCAATTTATATAGTCTGTATGATGCCATATACTATTGGAAAATCTGAATAATCACGTCATGTAGCAAAAAAGTGACACATTTTATGTTTTTCTTGTCACATGACTGCAAAATGGCTTCCTTTATGTTGGTTCCACCTCACTTACTTTGTTTTGGCTGACAATAAAAGCACAAAACAAAACAAAACAAAAAAATCACATTTGCAGATGTGGTCTACAACAAGAAGGTAGTGTTGTCAAGTACCAACCTCGGTACCAATGTGTCGATACAAGAATTTCCCTCTAGAATTTTGAGAGCTGTTGAACACAACAGCCAATTAGAGACATATATGTTTTAGCTTGTGAACCCGCTGGCCAATCAGAGACATATATGTTGATCTTGTGAACACGCTGGCCAATCAGAGACATACATGTTGAGCTTGGGAACACGTTGGCCAATCAGAGACATATGTTGAGCTTGTGAACACACTGGCCAATCAGAGACATATATGTTGAGCTTGTGAACACGCTGGCCAATCAGAGACATATATGTTGAGCTCATGAACACGCTGGCCAATCAGAGACATATATGTTGAGCTCATGAACAAGCTGGCCAATCAGAGACATATATGTTGTGCTCGTGAACACGCTGACCAATCAGAGACATATATGTTGCGCTCCTGAACATGCTGGCCAATCAGAGACGTATATGTTGAGCTCATGAACATGCTGGCCAATCAGAGACGTATATGTTGAGCTTGTGAACCCGCTGGCCAATCAGAGACATACATGTTGAGCTCATGAACACGCTGGCCAATCAGAGACATACATGTTGAGCTTGTGAACACGCTGGCCAATCAGAGACATATATGTTGAGCTTGTGAACACGATGGCCAATCAGAGGTGTTTAAGAATCCGTTCAACAGCGCTCAAAATGCCAAAGGGAAACGCCACATTTCAGTACCGACTTGAAAAGCTGAAACTGAAAAATTGAAATTGACTGTCAATGGCGCAGTTGATTTCAGTTGCCTCAAAATAGCAATGCTATTACCAACAATGCATATTGTTTGTGTTATTTAAAGCCCGTGTTAGTAATATGTGCATATATATGGGTACACAACACGTTTACACTCTTCCTATTATGCACACAGTGTTTAAGAATCCGCTCAACAGCGCTCAAAATGCTAGAGGGAAACGCTCGCATTTTTAACATTTCAAGTCTGTACTTTGAACAAAACAATTTTATTGGTCTTAAACGTCAGACTATTCTGCATATTTTTGATGATACGTATTAGTAAAACACCATTGAATCTTGTGTAAACACACGTTGGATAGTTAAGATTTGCATACCAATCTATTTTATTAGATATTACTAAATAGTCTACATAGACATTTATATATCTATATTGGCTATAGGTACAGTGAGGAAAATAAGTATTTGAACACCCTGCTATTTTGCAAGTTCTCCCACTTAGAAATCATGGAGGGGTCTGAAATTGTCATCGTAGGTGCATGTCCACTGTGAGAGACATAATCAAAAAATCCAGAAATCACAATATATGCTTTTTTAACTATTTATTTGTATGATACAGCTGCAAATAAGTATTTGAACACCTGTCTATCAGCTAGAATTCTGACCCTCAAAGACCTGTTAGTCTGCCTTTAAAATGTCCACCTCCACTCCATTTATTATCCTAAATTAGATGCACCTGTTTGAGGTCGTTAGCTGCATAAAGACACCTGTCCAGCCCATACAATCAGTAAGAATCCAACTACTAACATGGCCAAGACCAAAGAGCTGTCCAAAGACACTAGAGACAAAATTGTACACCTCCACAAGGCTGGAAAGGGCTACGGGGAAATTGCCAAGCAGCTTGGTGAAAAAAGGTCCACTGTTGGAGCAATCATTCGAAAATGGAAGAAGCTAAACATGACCGTCAATCTCCCTCGGACTGGGGCTCCATGCAAGATCTCACCTCGTGGGGTCTCAATGATCCTAAGAAAGGTGAGAAATCAGCCCAGAACTACACGGGAGGAGCTGAAAAGAGCTGGGACCACCGTTTCCAAGGTTACTGTTGGTAATACACTAAGAAGTCATGGTTTGAAATCATGCATGGCACGGAAGGTTCCCCTGCTTAAACCAGCACATGTCAAGGCCCGTCTTAAGTTTGCCAATGACCATTTGGATGATCCAGAGGAGTCATGGGAGAAAGTCATGTGGTCAGATGAGACCAAAATAGAACTTTTTGGTCATAATTCCACTAAACGTGTTTGGAGGAAGAAGAATGATGAGTATCATCCCAAGAACACCATCCCTACTGTGAAGCATGGGGGTGGTAGCATCATGCTGCGGGGGTGTTTTTCTGCACATGGGACAGGGCGACTGCACTGTATTAAGGAGAGGATGACCGGGGCCATGTATTGCGAGATTTTGGGGAACAACCTCCTTCCCTCAGTTAGAGCATTGAAGATGGGTCTAGGCTGGGTCTTCCAACATGACAATGACCCGAAGCACACAGCCAGGATAACCAAGGAGTGGCTCTGTAAGAAGCATAATCAAGGTTCTGCCGTGGCCTAGCCAGTCTCCAGACCTAAACCCAATAGAGAATCTTTGGAGGAGCTCAAACTCTGTGTTTCTCAGCGACAGGCCAGAAACCTGACTGATCTAGAGAAGATCTGTGTGGAGGAGTGGGCCAAAATCCCTCCTGCAGTGCAAACCTGCTGAAAAACTACAGGAAACGTTTGACCTCTGTAATTGCAAACAAAGACTACTGAACTAAATATTAACATTGATTTTCTCAGGTGTTCAAATACTTATTTGCAGCTGTGTCATACAAATAAATAGTTAAAAAAATCATACATTGTGATTTCTGGATGTTTTTTTTTAGATTATGTCTCTCACAGTGGACATGCACCTACGACGACAATTTCAGACCCCTCCATGATTTCTAAGTGGGAGAACTTGCAAAATAGCAGGGTGTTCAAATACTTATTTTCCTCACTGTATATCACTGAGGAATCTTTGACATCCATTCGACATCCACACAAAGGGCCAATCTTGTTGAGCGTTTCAAGATGGCGACACCATTGACGTATATGCAGAAGCTTCATCTTGTTATTAATATATCTGTGAGTTACACCACCATGACACATATTCATCACAGAAGAGTCACTGTCTGCATGTACTGCATTGTGATGCATTTCTGAATAAATGACTACATCCAGACAAATAAAACGAATCCCACATCATTGACCTATAAATCACGTAATTTTATCAAACGAGAGGTTTATGATGGAGTGACTGGCGTGGAATTAATGACTGCAGCTATATGATGGGACAGCATTAGAGGGATGTCATACCTGGATTTAGATGGGATCTGACAAGACTGCCTTTCCATCTTTGAGCTCTTAATAACAGTAAGAGCTCTCGACGCCAAGAATCTCAGCCCAAACTCTTCACTGCGAGATGAAACAACCAGTGCATTCTTGGAATTTTGATTTTCAATCCGGCTGAAAATGAGCAACTGATGAGATTGCTATGGACATGCAATTTCTAAGGTATTAAGCGCATTCACCTCAAAGACACAAAAACCTGTCATACTTATGTGCCGTCGTGGAACGATACAAACCAAAACCCATAACGCTGATAGGCGAGGATAAACGACCCGGGAAATTTGGGGCTGATAAAACAGATTGCTTCCACTAAAGTCCAATGCCTTTAGGAGTATGCAGTAAGCAGCGTAAAGTAAATCAGGGTGCTTATGGGCCAGCTGTTAGCCATCCTGTCCTGTGACAGCACTTCTCTTAATCTGATTACATGACATGCTCTCTCTGGGCAGGCAGGAACCCTGTGAATGACAAAAGAGTGGTGTGCATTGAACGTCCCCGCTCTCATGGAGCACTTCCCAATCAATCACATCCAGCTTTGAATGGCACTGAATGGAAGTGTGTGTGTCAGGGTGGGGGCGACTCGCTCTGCATCTTAAAGACAGCAAAAGGCTTTTACGCTAAGTGTAAGCTTCAGCCTGAGAGCTACGAGAGTATGAAACTGTTGCGTACTTCAGACGGGGGGGTTATCAAAGCTAATCAGTCTAAGGGAGCGGGCGTACGCGGTCACATTTCAGAGCATCTTCAAAGTGCCGCTCGCCCCCGATTGCAGGTGGGAGCTACATCTCTTGATAATGAAAGCCTTTGGGGGGGTTGAATGAAAACAACGCAAAGCTCCAAACACAGTTTGACAGCTTTGATAAGACTGTCTTTTTTTTCTTCTGTCATCCTACAGTGAACTGAAAATGAGCGTTTACTCATCCTGATGGCGTTCCCAACCTGTATGAATTTTGAGGAACACAGAAGGAGAACAAAAAAAGCTGATCTCGATGGATCTCTGAGCTGCTCTTACAGTGAAATTGTTCCATGACCAGGTGTCACGATCCAAAAACTTGACTTTGCATGAAGTGAGAGAGCATGAATCTGCAGTAGGACATGAGAGAGATGAAGATTAGTTACCCGGATGAGTACTATGTCACTGATGATCAGAATCGAGTATTGAGTTACGCAATACAGGACATTAGGTCCCGCCCACTTTGGTTCCGATAGGAAACCAATAGGAAAAAAAGCATGTTAAAGCATTTTAACCAAACCAACCAGCTATGAGGCGATTCATTACAAATTTTAATTTAAAGCAAAAAAAAAAGGCAGCGACTATATACACTAACTGATACTAACGAGGGAGTAGAGCGAGTTCGGCAAAACTTTATGCCACATGCTACAAGTCAAGTCAAGTCATCTTTATTTATATGGCTCTCTTTACAATGCAGACCGTTTCAAAGCAGCTTCACAGTGTTAAACAGGAAAACAATGCAATATAATTTAATTATATTATTTAGTTGAAATAATATATTAATATTTAGTTGAAAATGTAGTGTCCCCATCTAAGTAAGCCAAGCCAAAGGCGACAGTGGCAAGGAACCAAAACTCCATCAGGTGGCATAACGGAGAAAAATAAACCTTGGGAGAAACCAGGCTCAGTCTGGGTGCCAGTTCTCCTTTGGCCAACTACACTATTGATACTGTTGACAATCCGGCGCCTTCCATAATTTTGTCTGGCCCAATCAGACATCAGTGGGCGGAGTCAGTGTAAATAGCCTCTGCCAACAAAACAGCCTATTTAGTGTAAATAGACGCTTACGGTCAAAACAACTTGTATTACAACTATTTACACTGTAAAGAATAAGTGTAAACATTAGATGCTATATATACTCATAAACAGTGGCAGATACAATAATAACATTATTATATTTATTAAAATGATTAAATGGATGCCGCCTTATTGGGACAATAAAGCCCTCCCTACCCCTAACCCTAACCAATAAACACTTTATTATTACAAGACACGTTAGACACTTTATTTGCACTTTTTGAATATTTTCTTCATTTACTTTGTTGAAATAAAGTAAATTAGCCTCTAGTGTAAATAGTGTTAGTGTATAGGAGTTAGTGTAACAAGCCTCTGTCAACAAGGTGGGCTATTTCCGAAAACGGTATGTGAAAATCTGACATAAGAACAAAAGACTGTGGATAGATTTAGTAAAGGAAGGAACTAGAATCCCATGAATCATTGCAAATGACATAACTGAATGCAAAACAATGGTACTGTAAAATATAAAACTATTAATGTAATGTTGTTGACACACTATAGCAGATCATGCTGGTTTATGCTGGATTTTTCAGCAGTGTATTCCATCAATTAACATCATCGGAGCTCACAGTAGGTCTGTCTTTGAAAGTTTATACGTTATCGATAAAGGGAACATATGCCCCTTTTCAAAAGATCTATCTATCTATCTATCTATCTATCTATCTATCTATCTATCTATCTATCTATCTATCTATCTATCTATCTATCTATCTATCTATCTATCTATCTATCTATCTATCTATCTATCTATCTATCTATCTATCTATCTATCTATCTATCTATCTATCTATCTATCTATCTATATATATATATATATATATATATATATCTTGTGAAAAGGGGCATGTGTTCCTCTAAGTGAAGTTTCAGATCAAAATACCCCCCAGATTATTTATTATAGCATGTCAAAAAACGTGCCGTTTTTGTGTGTGTCCCTTTAAATGCAAATGAGCTGCTGCTCCCTACCCCCCTTCCAGCGGCTCCTTTACACGAGCTTCAGATACAACGTCAACAACAAAACAGGCGAAACAAAACTCGCTCAGTCAAAATGACAGAAATAACCAGTTGTGGAGTGCAGCCTTATATGTTTGAACCGGAGTTGGACACAGATGTGAGAGTCTTGCAACTTTTAGACTGCATACTTGGACGTTTGCAAATTGTTAGTGGATGTTACGTTGATTCAGCTCATCGACTAGCATGTTCCGTCATGTTAATCTATAAATTGTTGTATAGGTGCTCGTGTGGGAACGTAACACGTCCATCACCTGACTATACAATGTATAATTAATGTGCGTTTATGATTTACGCAGATGGTGAGCATTTTTCCAGATAAAAGTAACGACACAGGTCTAGTCTCTGTGAATACAGTCAGACTATGGTAACTTTAGCCATATTAGCTGTACAGCAGTCTAGAAAGCTCATTCCGAAATGAAATTTGCAAACATGAAGGTGAAGCATTCATGTGTAAAATACACAAATATATGTAAAAAAATTCCTTCATAAATGAAATTCACCCATGTTGTCCACAGTGGCTCGGATACCCGGAGTCTATGTTTGTTGGTACATCCAACAACAGAACATTAGTAATGTTTTTTGGCACAGACATTGTAATACTCTAGCAGATACAGCGAGTAAACAGAATTTGCTTCTCTGTGCTTCTCACTCAGGGGCGTGTCTATGCTAAAAGGGCCAATCAACAATAGTCATGGGCGGGGCTTCCCTACTTACGGAGGAGTAGGGGGAAATATGAAATGGCGCGTTATGAGAGACTGATAATGATTGATGGATTATAAAAAAAAGTATTGGGTGGATTTTTACTAGGGCTGGGTATTGACACAAATTTCACAATTCGATTCGATTTCGATTATTTTGGATATGTATCAGGTATAATACATGGACAATTTTCTCAAGGAAAACAAATTTCTGAACTAATTTTGTAAACTATGGGAGTCAGTTGATACTTAATTATCCTACTAATATTGAAGGTACAAATTAACAGATTTGTACACAAACACTTAAATGATATAATAATAAAGTTATAATATTAACGTTACAGTTACATAATCATAATTCTACTCCAATTAGGTTTTTGAAATATAAACATTTAAATGGTGGCTGCATTAAAACTTGCCAGATGTATTCATACATACATGCATTAAATATTGAAGAACATTGACAATGAATAGTCTATGTAATGTGGTGCATATAATTAGCAAAATGCTCCTCTCTAGAGTTCATTTTTCTAGCTGACTAACAAGTTTATGGAAAACGTGAAAATGTGACGTTACATGACATTGTTTACAAGCCGTTTTACTGACGTCTTTCTGCAGTTGCAACACTGATTGAGCGATTCTATGTGACCTGATACGGATTTCGGTAAGTTGTCCTGTATCTTTTAACACACTTTCAGAAGCTCATTCGTGTTTATTTCACGCTGTAACTGGTATTAAGGCGGAAGAGAAGATCCTTTCATATTTGCTCCGCGCTGCCGCTTCTCTTGAGCTGAGCTGCCACAGCTCCAAAACATTATTTATGTTTTTGAATTTTGTAAAAAAAAATAGACGTAATTTGAAATCTGAGACTTTGTTTCATATCAATAGTATTAAAGCACAAAGATTATTGCGATTTATTGGATGGGAGGCGCGCTACAATGTTTATTTCATTCATTAACTGAAAACAGGATAGACTAATCGATTCTTAAACCCAAGAATCGATTAGTCTATCCTGTTTTCAGTTAATGAATTTTGTTTGGTAAAAGTGAGAATCGATTAAAATCGAGAAATCAATATTTATTTACCCAGCCCTAATTTTTACCATTATAGGCTGGTTGTTTACACACACCGTAGACACACATCTGTGTTTAAACACGTTACAAAAGTGAATTTTAAAGTTATTTCTAGTTCATTTTTACTTCTGGAAGCCGACTATTGCACTCTATAAAACTCAATGTTAAAATCTTTGTGTGAGGAACAGGCCAAATATATTCAACTGTCATTCACTGTAAAACTCGCCCTCTGCTACAGCGCTCACATCTCATCCCTTGCATCAGTCAACTTCAGTGCCATTTGTGCTGTGCTTTTTGGAGTTTGACAGCCTCTGGTTTTGAAACGCTTTGGAAAGAAGACAGTCATAGAAGTTTGGAACAAAAAAAAGGCGAGTAAATCGTGTCCGTTTTCGACATCAGATAGACTCTTCCTTTAATTATCAGCGCAGATGTGGATGGAACTCATGCCAGGTGGTTGCTTGCGGTTGTCCTTGTTCTGCGTCTTGTGTTTTGCTAACACTCTAAGGTGAAAACATCATCCAACTCATTAGGGGGCTGTCGAGCGTGCGGCTACCAGCAGAGCCAGCGTATTTTCTACTATTGGGTGGGCAATAAAGGAGCGCTACTCCGCCACTCTTCCTTGCCAAGTCCCTTCCCGCCATCAGTGGCGTAGGCTTGGAAAAGGAGCCCACACCACAGCTGTCCGGCTCTGCAGAAGATTACAGGGGAAGCTGCCCGCTGCCTCCCAGTGTGCTCGTGTTCGAATGCGCTGGGAGTGACGGTGTGCGGTTGGGAGGTATGGATATTAATCACGGCGAGCGGTGCAAGCCTGGGCCTGCTCTAGAAGATGGATGTGGTGTGAGTACGGTGATGTCACCCTGACGAATGGCTTGGCGATGTTGGAGGAGACTTGCACATCGCCTCTCATTTCAATTAGTTCCCAAGCACTACTACCTGCTCCATCCTCTCACGCAGGTTAGAAAGACACACACACATACGCATAACAAACACACACCGCTCCTCTTCTCAGGCCGTGGACCAAACTCACCTTTATCAAGCTGAAGTGACAGTAGTTTTTCTTAACAGGCTGCACTGATACACAATCATTGCTCAGGAAACAGTTACTTCACATTAATGGCGCAGCAATTTGTAGTCCTCGATTGTTGCTGTCATTGCGAAATGAAGTCCTGCCTCTTACTACTGAGCACTCACTTCTAAGAACTGTTTATTTTCCCAAGATCCTATGCAACAATTCAAACCCAAATAGTGCTCAGAACAAGTCTCGAAATGCTATGCGAAACTCTCCATAGTACGACTAGCCTTAACATAATCTTGAAATATTTACCATCACAATGCCCCTAAAAAAAGTGTACAGGTTGGCCAAATTGGTTTTGGAGGGTCTAAATCATTGACTGAAAGAGTGGCATTTCATTAGCGCTTCTCTTATGCCGTGTTTTGATTCAGTCTGTGTCTATTTCACGTACACCAACACACTTTGTGTCAGCGTGTGGACGCGGGTTAACAAACCTGATTTCTTGATTTTAATCAATTTTTTTAATTAACCAGTATCAATTCTTAAATCCCATGCGTGAATAAAACATCACAGAACACTATGTGTAGCCCGTCTCCCATCCAATAAACAGACGGATCGCTGTATCTGATTCAGTTCAAGCTGCATGTGAACTGATCAACTCTTCCGCTTTACTACTAGTTACAGCACACAATAATAATGAAAAATCAGTACAACTTACTGACATGATTTATGTCTCATGTCATCGCTCAGTCAATGTTTCAATCGCGGAAAACGTCCATAAAGGCAAATAAGTGTAAATAGTAGTTAGATGCTACTTATACTTAAATACTTATATAAATAAGCAGATACTATTTGGGTAACACTTTATGGTTAATTTATCACTATTAACTAGTTGCTTATTAGCATGCATATTTCTAGGATATTGGCTGTTTATTAGTACTTATAAAGCACATATTAATGCCCTATTCTAAATCCCTTAATCCTACACAATCCCTAAACTTAACAACTACCTTATTACTATTAATAAGCAGTTAATTAGGAGTTTGAAGCAAAAGTTGTGTTCCCCATACTGAAGTGTTACTACTATTCGAACCTCTGTGTTGTTGTACATTAAACGGTATGCAATAATAACATAAAGTGTGAATTATTATATTTATTAAAATGATAAAACGGATGCCACCTTATTAGGACAATAAAGCCCTCCTACCCCTACCCCTAACCAATAAACACACATTAGACACTTTATTTCCACTTTTTGAATATTTTCTTAATTTTTATTGAAAATAAATGCCTTTCTGATATAATATGTAATGGGAAAAGGGAGTAGAGCGAAATAAGGATTCAAACTTGGGTCGTTTTGCATCAAAGCTTCCTGTCACACACCTTACCCCTAAGATTATAGCTAATGGCCCAATCAGACATCAGTGGGCGGAGTCAGTGTAAATAGCCTCTGCCAACAAAACAGCCTATTTAGTGTAAATAGACACGGTCAATAAAACAACTTGCAAACAATGTCCAAAGCTTGTAGGTTAGCTAGATTGGAGCATTATTAATAATAACTGGCACTTTTATTTTTCCCTGTATCATTTTCATCAACACTATTAATTAAATTGATTTCATTTTTGTACTTTATTTATCCATGACACATGCATTTTGATTCTTTATACACAAGTTTGTTGTCCAATGACTTGTTTGCGTTATTTAGGCATTATTTTATTTATTTGTAAGGCAATAGATTTTTTCTCTTTTTAAAAAAGAAAGAAAGTTGGACATAGGAGTGTACAATTAACTTTAAAATGGAGTATGTTTGATTTATGTTGAAGTACTTTTGGATTTTAATTGTGAGACTTTTGTTTTTGTAATCAGGCTCTCAAAAATGTTAAAAAAAAATCTGGATTTATATATCGGCCAATATATCGGTTATCGGTATCGGACAACATTTTCATATCTGTGCATCCCTAAAAGAAACCTAATTTTGTCATTGTCAAGTTGACATAAAAACGACCTATTGTGCATTTTAAATGTTTGTAACTTTTATTTTTTGAGGGTTGATAAATAAACTTGCTTTGAGTTTTCGGCTAAATGAAAAGTAACGGTTATTGTGGGAAATGGAAAAGGTATTTTTTAACCTATCAACATTAGGGGATGAACTAAATTGCACACTTTTTTATGTCAGCTGAGCTTCAATGTTTTTGTTCTGATGAATCTGATTGAGTTATACTTATTGTCAACAGTTCAGAGCAGATCTGAGAAGCTATAGAATCAACACCAAGAGAAAAATCTTACAAGACCTATATCTGAAAATGTTGCCTACAGAAGTAAGTTTCATATTTGCTTGCAGATATGTGAATCTTCTATTATTTGCTCACATAACATAAACACACAAGGGTGAACATGTTTCTCACCAAACCGTAAGCTCTGAATATAAATCATCCCAGTGGCTTCACTTGGGGAAGGCAACAACAAAATTCTGAACATGGATTTTAATGTAAGGGCTCAATAATTCATAAAAAATGAAACAAGAAGAAATCTTCAGTTGTGAATTTTTAACATAAGACAAAACATTATAGCATAGGTGATATGGGAATAGGAATGTGATTCATCAGAGCTGGAGGGTTGGGTTCAGGGCGTTCTTTGAAATGTCTGTAAAACAAATGAATCGGGGAAAATATTTCCAGAAGCCATGCTGTTTGAAAAACTGGGCGGGAGCTGATGAACTCTGTTTGGACCTTTGTAGGATGAACAACCTGGGATGGACGGATACCTCAGGGAATTACATGAGTTGATAAGCTCCTGCATCCTGCATCTCTAAATTGCCGCTCTGATCCAATGATAGCAACATAACAGGAAACAGCGAGCAGTGTTTAAAACAGGTCTCGACGGACTGACCCTATACCTTTAATGCTGATCTAGCTCGTGTGTAAACTCAGCAGAGAAAAGGCCTTTCTCTATTCCGACATCTTCAAGAGTTCAAGAGCCTCTGCTTGTGCAAGGCAAGCACTGGGCGAGGGATTTGATAAGTGTCCCCGGGGCTCTGAACTCCAGCTTAACACATAACTTGGGTTTTGAACCTCCGAAGCTTTTAATCCGGCTAAATAATGGGAAAACATCTAATGCCCTGTGTACGGGATGAAACCCTGTGTATCGTGATGCTACAGTAATGAGCTGGGCATTTGCACTGGTGCCCCCTGCAAATAACCTTTGAAGTCTCTTATCTATAAAAGCCTGTATGCAGTATTATGTCGGGGGTTTTTTTCTTTCCAGAACATAATGACTGCATCAAATGCCTAGGAACACTACAAATCTCAATGCGGCAGGGTTTCCAGCAGTTTTATTCATTATATATAAATAGGGATTTCTGAATCCGGATTCAAGTGTTTACATGCTTAATTTTTTTCCCATTGATCAGATTAGTTCATGTTTACAGAAACGCCATTTAATCCAATCATAATATCATTCAGATGGAGCTCAGTCGGATTATTTGGATGCATCATATATATAAAAATACACTGATCAAGTAAATGGTGAAGTAAATATCACTGATGATCTCTTCATCTCCTGTTAGTGGGTGGGATATATTAGGCAGCAAGTGAACATTTTGTCCTCAAAGTTGACGTGTTACAAGCAGGAAAAATGGACAAGCGTAAGGATTTGAGCGAGTTTGACAAGGGCCAAATTGTGATGTCTAGACGACTGGGTCAGCTCTTGTGGGGTGTTCCCGGACTGCAGTGGTCAGTATCTATCAAAAGTACAAAAGTGCAAGGAAGGAACAGTGGAGAACCGGCGACAGGGTCATGGGCGGCCAAGGCTCACTGATGCACGTGGGGAGCGAAGGCTGGCCCATGTGGTCCGATCAAACAGACGAGCTACTGGAGCTCAAAATGCTCACAAAGTTAATGCTGGTTCTGATAGAAAGGTGTCAGAATACACATGTGCATCTCAGTCCACCACTGAAAGTGCCAACAATGGGCATGTAAGCATCAGAACTGGACCACGGAGTTCTTTTACATCACGTGGATGGCCAGGTGTGTGTGCGTGGCTTACCTGGGGAACACAAGAAGGCGTGGCGGCGGAGGCAGTGTGATGCTTTGGGCAATATTCTGCTGGGAAACCTCGGGTCCTGCCATCCATGTGGATGCTACTTTGAGACGCATCACATACCTAAGCATTGTTGCAGACCATGTGCAGCCTTTCATGGAAACGGTATTCCCTGGTGGCTGTGGCTCTTTCAGCAGATAATGCGCCGCCACTAAGCACAAATGCTTCAGGAATGGTTTGAGGAGCACAACAACGAGTTTGAGGCGTTGACCTCCAAATTCCCCAGATTTCAATCCAATCGAGCATCTGTGGGATGTGCTGAACAAACAAGTCCGATCCATGGAGGGCCCACCTCGCAACTTACAGGACTTAAAGGATCTGCTGCTAACATCTTGGTGCCAGATACCACAGCACACCTTCAGGGGTCTAGTGGAGTCCATGCCTCGACGGGTCAGGGCTATTTTGGCAGCAAAAGAGGGACCAACACAGTATAAGGAAGGAGGTCATAATGTTATGCCTGATCTGTGTATATATTAGGGGTGTGTAATTAACATGTTTTCAAGATGGCTTTTCTGAATCACCATTTGGTCTTATACCAGTGGAATTCAAATGGGGGGTCGTGGTCTGATTCTGGAAATACCGTACATTAATATTAACCGTTTTACCGTTTCTGCAGATTAAAGTGAACAGCGCGCCAAAACAACGGAGCGGTTCGTGCCACGAGTGCTCAGGGCCGTTCATGCTAATGATCTTTCGGTGCTACACCCTCTAATAATTTTATCTAGAGCCAAACATGCTTTATTCAAGCCCTTTCCGCTCCATGTGCATTGCTTCTCTCTCACACTAAAGACATGAGCATGACTTTGAGAAAATTATAAAAACATACTTTTCCATACTTTCATATTTCCGTCCATACTTTTCTTAAAAAGGTAAACCCAGTATGATTCTCAGTCCCAAGGCCTTCTATGTGCCATGCACATAGGTGTCTTAATGTAAATACTAATAATAATAGCCTGATAAAACACAGATCTTATCTTTTTACATTCATATGCAGTTGGGAGAAATATTTACTATTTTGATAAATATTAGTAAAAATTCTTAGACATCACTGCTTTGGCTCTCAGGGCCCAAAATTCTCATCTTTGATGACTATTTTGAGTGTTTAGGAATTTGTATTTATCTATTTATTTTACAAAGCACTATGGCTGCCCCGATGGATATGTATAACTGTTCCCAAAAAGTATTGTCCGGACCTCCGCTGGAAAGGAAATAATGAGACTGGACCTATTGGATCATTAATTGAATATCCCTGCCTTATACAATAAGCAATGCTTACTACATTTAGCTGTAGCCAGCTTAGCCTTTAAACAGGGAAATATCTTTATAATTTAGTTCTTTATTCACAGTAGTATTTATCTAACACAAAAACAATGAGGATCACATTTATGGTGACAGTTAAACATGAACAACCGTGATGAACAACAGCAAAATACGAAATGTTTTGCTACATAACAATGCCTCACAGGGACTTCTGCAGGAAGAAATCGAACAAATTGTTGAGTAGTTTTTTTTGTTGTTTTTTTTCACAGCTTGATTTACACAAACTGTCCAAATAAAGCAGTCCACTATAATGAATCAGACCTCCTAACACTAGACTTGAGAAAGGAGTTCAGGAGAAAGCGTTTGATTATTGCCTCAGTTAATTCGGCTGTAAAGCTGTGTGCACAAATACTGTGACATGCTGCCAATCTGTAAGTGAAATTGACTAGTCTGAGCTCTAATTTATACGATTTTTTGGCTTTAATATTTTTTTGTGGTGATGCGGAAAGCTAAAACTCGCTCTGTGTCTCAAAATCTACCCCTCTTAAAAGCATTAAATCTAAAAATACTAAAGCTAAAAAGACTAAAGTTGGATCACTAGTCAACCATCCTCTTGACCTATTCCTAACACACTATATTGCCAAAAGTTTTGGGACGCCTGTCTTTACATGTACATGAACTTTAATGCCATCCCATTCTTAATCCGTAGGGTTTAATATGGAGTTGTTCCACCCTTTGCAGTTATAACAGCTTCAGCTCTTCTGGGAAAGCTTTCCTCAAGGTTTAGGAGTGTGTTTATGGGGATTCTTCTAGAAGCGCGTTTGTGAGGTCAGGCACTGATGTTGGACGAGAAGGCTTGGCTTTCAGTCTCCGCTCTAATTCATCCCAAAAGTGTTCTATCGGGTCGAGGTCAGGACTCTGTGCAGGCCAGTCCAGTTCCTCCACACCAAACTCGCTCATCCATGTCTTTATGGAGCGACGCTTTGTGCACTGGTCAGTCATGTTGGGACAGGAAGGGGCCGTCCCCAAACTGATCCCACAAAGTTGGGAGCATAAAATTGTCCAAAATGTCTTGGTATGCTGAAGCATTAAGAGTTCCTTTCACTGGAACTAAGGGGCCAAGCCCAACTCCTGAAAAACAACCTCATCCCATAATCCCCCCTCCACCAAACTTTACGCTTGGCACAATGCAGTCAGGCAAGTCCCGTTCACCTGGCAACCGCCAAACCCAGACTCGCCCATGGGATTGTTAGACAGAGAAGCATGATGGTCACTCAGAGAACACGTCTCCACTGCTCTAGAGTCCAGTGGCGGCGCGCTTTACCCCACTGCATCCCATGCTTTGCATTGCACTTGGTGATGTAAGGCTTGGATGAGCTGCTCGGCTATAGAAACCCATTCCATGAAGCTCTACACACTGTTCTTGAGCTCATCTGAAGGCCACAGGAGTTTGGAGGTCTGGAGCTCTTGACTCTGCAGAAAGTTGGCGACTTCTGTGACCCTCAGCATGCGCTGACCCCACTCTGTGATTTTACGTGGCCTATCCCTTCGTTGCTGTTGTTCCCAATTGCTTCCACTTTGTTATAATCCCACTAACAGTTGAGCGTGGAATATTTCGTAATGAGGAAATTTCCCGAATGGACTTATTGCACAGGTGTCCAGCGATCACGGCCCCACGCTTGAGTTCCCTGAGCTCCTGAGAGCGGCCCATTCTCTCACTGATGTGTGTAGAAGCGTCTGCAGGCCTAGAGCTTGATTTATACACCTGTGGCCATGACGTGATTGAACACCTGAACTCAATGATTTGGAGGGGCGTCTCAATACTTTTGGCAATATAGTGTACATTTATTATGAATCTGTCATAAGGTATAAATGTCATTTGGGTGAACGTCATCTGTGGAAAGAATTAAATATTTGAAATTAAAGGAGTGTCATAAAATGTGCATGGGGAATAACTGAGAACTGTCAAAACAACCTGTTTGCAAGTGCTTTAATTCAAGGATGTGTTCAATATCATAACCGCTGGTACAGCATTCATCCCCATGACAAATATGTCAACACTGCCCCTTTACTGTGAAAAATGAACTTATACTGGTTGTGCATCAGGGTACTTCCATCTTAAAAATCAATGTTGCTTAGTGAATCGATTGAAATTATCATTTTAAAGTCAAGGTATCATTAAAACCTCGCTAGTGAAACAGACTTTTAATGATAACTTAAACCCTTCAAGATTGATCTGAGGTCTGAGGTTTATGCTTCTGGCCACAATGACCATAAATCATTAGGTATGTTTACACATACTAATTTTCGTCAATCTGAATGAATCAAATCTGATTCCATATTCTGAAAACTTCAGCGCATGCATACAGTGCCCAGTCACTGCATTCAGAATCACTGGAGCCTTAATATTCAGTTAATATTCAGTCTCCTCTGCTGACCACATGAAACATAAATAAACATACACACGTTCGTAAGGCATGTAATGTACCAGTATGTAAACTTATACTAGGGGGCTGTTGAATGCTTGAATCTGATTGGTTGACGAATGTTCTAAGGTGTGCCTTTTTTTTCAGGGAAACGCACGGCTAAAGTAGTTCCAGCTGGTTTTGACCGCGTTACAGTTCCATATCACTCCGCCAAATGATTTCAGTTAGACGGCAGACGTTCCCTGTTCCGTGGTATCGGGTCAAAGTATTCTCTAGCATAATGCTAGCATAAACCCAGGCAGGTTTTTGAGCCCATAAGTTACGACTTGACTTCAAACCTCGACTCATGACTTTGCGTTCCAGGCAAAATCACGCCAAACTGCCTGAGCGGTAGCTAGATGTAAACAAAGAATGGCGAACCGTACGGGGCTTATGCTCAGTTACAATCATTTCTATTGCCAAAGGTGCTCACTCCTTGCTTATTTGAGGGAAACAGAGGAGAAAAAAAGGCAAAAGAAGCTGTTATACCTTTTATTTTACGTTATTTGTATATTTGGAAATGTGTTTGGTATTCATTTATTCTTGCACTCAATGGCCTGAAAACTAGCTAACACTAGAAAAGCTGCTGATAATGCATAACATTTGTGGATAAATAACGTTAGAGCAATACCTTATATTTGGTTTTTAATGTATGACTTTCATAAACACCGCGTCCATGGGCTGCCATTGTTGCTTCGTGGGCTATGTGACATCAGAGCTCGTAACTGGAAGTACATCGATCTAGTACGAGTTCACGGGTGGGAAGTCACAGGTTTGAGTGTGTTCCAGTGCACTTTCACGGGTAGAAGGTTGGAAAAACACGGGTAGCGGGTTGCCTGGACGCGGCATACATATGCAGCTATAATGCATGTAGGTGATTTTGAATTAATATTTAATGTCGATAAACAATGGTTAGCCTACGTACTGTTAAAACTAATTGTGGTATTGATATCTGTAAGATTGCCGATTCTATGGCAACTTTACCGCGCTCTGAGTGCCCCCGAGTGGTTGGGAGCATTTCCGTTGTGTTGTGGCTTTTTGTTGTGTTGTGGCTTGATTTCTTTGTGTTGTGGCTTTTTTGTTGTGTTGTGGCTTTTTTGTTGTGTTGTGGCTTTTTTGTTGTGTTGTGGCTTTTCCGTTGTGTTGTGGCTTTTTTGTTGTGTTGTGGCTTTTCCGTTGTGTTGTGGCTTGATTTATTTGTGTTGTGGCTTTTTTGTTGTGTTGTGGCTTTTTTGTTGTGTTGTGGCTTTTTTGTTGTGTTGTGGCTTTTCCGTTGTGTTGTGGCTTTTTTGTTGTGTTGTGGCTTGTTTCCGTTGTGTTGTGGCTTTTTTTCTTTGTGTTGTGGCTTGATTTCTTTGTGTTGTGGCTTGTTTCCATTGTGTTGTGGCTTTTCCGTTGTGTTGTGGCTTGATTTCTTTGTGTTGTGGCTTGATTTCTTTGTGTTGTGGCTTGTTTCCATTGTGTTGTGGCTTTTCCGTTGTGTTGTGGCTTGATTTCTTTGTGTTGTGGCTTGTTTCCATTGTGTTGTGGCTTTTTTGTTGTGTTGTGGCTTTTTTTTCTTTGTGTTGTGGCTTTTTCGTTGTGTTGTGGCTTTTTCGTTGTGTTGTGGCTTGATTTATTTGTGTTGTGGCTTTTTTGTTGTGTTGTGGCTTTTTTTTTCTTTGTGTTGTGGCTTTTTCGTTGTGTTGTGGCTTGTTTCTGTTGTGTTGTGGCTTTTTTGTTGTGTTGTGGCTTGTTTCCGTTGTGTTGTGGCTTTTTCGTTGTGTTGTGGCTTTTTTGTTGTGTTGTGGCTTGATTTCTTTGTGTTGTGGCTTGATTTCTTTGTGTTGTGACTTGTTTCCGTTGTGTTGTGGCTTTTCCGTTGTGTTGTGGCTTGATTTATTTGTGTTGTGGCTTTTTTGTTGTGTTGTGGCTTTTTTTTCTTTGTGTTGTGGCTTGTTTCCGTTGTGTTGTGGCTTTTTCGTTGTGTTGTGGCTTTTTTGTTGTGTTGTGGCTTGATTTCTTTGTGTTGTGGCTTGATTTCTTTGTGTTGTGACTTGTTTCCGTTGTGTTGTGGCTTGTTTCCGTTGTGTTGTGGCTTTTCCGTTGTGTTGTGGCTTGATTTATTTGTGTTGTGGCTTTTTTGTTGTGTTGTGGCTTTTTTTTCTTTGTGTTGTGGCTTGTTTCCGTTGTGTTGTGGCTTTTTCGTTGTGTTGTGGCTTTTTCGTTGTGTTGTGGCTTGTTTCCGTTGTGTTGTGGCTTTTTCGTTGTGTTGTGGCTTAATTTATTTGTGTTGTGGCTTTATTTCGTTGTGTTGTGAACTTATGTTTGCTTTTTATATTGCGTTGTGTTGTGCACTACTGGGCCACCGTAGTGGGATTAGATATGAAAGAAATTAGTCCTACACACAAGAGCGTTTTAAGGACAAAAACCTGACAAATGTCTTGAAATAAATCAACGTTTTGAAGTGTGATAACCGTAGTATAAGCGGAATAATTGACTCCAGGCCGCTGAATTATTGAAAAATAATGCACACCCGAGGTATGACTCCATTTCACAGCGTCATTACCACCTCAGGTGTGCATTATACCTCTAATAATTCAGCGGCCTGGAGTCAGTTATTCCCTACATACGCATCACAGCACTGCGCATGTTTGCAAGGCATTTTTGAAACTGAATTCAAGCGTCACCATGCGTAATGTCTTTCCTGTTGATCAGATTATTTCAGGTGTACGGCACCCCTCTCAATCGGCTACAAACGTAAGCAACCGATTAAGCAATCATTCCGATAAAATGGATTCTTTGGGTGCATGTAAATGTAGCAACTCTCCTTTTTAGCACATCATGTTTGGTTTATAAATTCCCAGTGAGGTACTACATTACTTACATGTCCATAATTCAAAGAAAACGATGTTTTTGTATGCTAACGGAGGTAGGTAACACAGCTAGGTAATGTTAGCAAACATCAGACGTTAGCATAAAAGGCGGCAGTTGTCTTTAGGGAAATACATTAAAAAGACACTCTAAGCTAATTCAATTGCATCATTTGCAAAGCAGCATGGGACGAGAAGCTAAGCAAAGTATTTTACCTATATGTACATACTTTATGAGGGATTGTTTGAAGTAAAATATTCTCCTGACGTGTGAAATGTTCTCTCTCACAACACCAAATGTTGCCAATTATACAGCGCCCCATCACTGCACAAATGCAATCTTTTCTTCTTCAGCTGACATCCATCGCAAATAAGTAACGCGGGGCTTTGATTCGTTTAATCTGTCTCACTTTGCCATTCCCTTTTAATCTCTCAGCACCAAAGACCTCCGTTCTCCCAGAGAATAAAAAAGGTTAGATCTCTTTGTGTTTCATCTCTGCCTCCTGGGATCTCATGGGAGCTCCTGCGCCTGGTGATGGGAGCTTGTGCCAGGGCCCCTGTTTGTTTGGCTTCTTTTTTTTTTTTCATCCCTTCCACATCTCAAAGAAATCTGCCTGACAGTTCAGCGCCACGGCTTACCCCCACAGGACTCTCCATCAGATAAAATGTCATCGTGGCTTTGTTTTCCTGCTGCCCATTGGCTAGCCGAGCATTGGCCACCTGATAGCCGGCAGCACAGTGGTCGAGAGCTTCACATGCTAGCTGCTCTGACTAGCTTCTTTCTAATGATATTCTTCCAGGAAATCACGGCTGTTTTTATGATCTTCTTAAAAAGGTTTAGCCTCCAGTCTAATGTTTATTTCCAGCCCAAACAAGCCTGTGGCAACATTTTTTTTTCAAAATGGTTTTGCATTACTTGTTGCACGTTTCACAGTGAAATGTCCAGTGAGTGGCGCTAGAAGGGTGTTTGGTTTCATCCTCAACAGATGAACTTGCCGTGTTGGCGATGTATCGTGGCCGTTTGGAAGTGGCTCTAAAAGCTCTAGTGATGGGGAATCGACTCCAAAAGAGACAGTTCCTCGCTTGGGGTCGACTCTAGGACAGGAATCGACGGCAAGTATTCAGATGCCATTATACCGAGCATCTTGGGGCAGTCACAGAATAACGTATGTCACAGTCACATGCTTTTATCCTACATGTAGCTTACTTTAAAGGGGACCTAATATGCAAAATTCACTTTTATATTGTTTTTGAACATATCGGAAGTGTGTGTACACAACCACCCTATTGTGGTGAAAATCCAACCACTCCGTTTGTTATTTCCCCCCATAAATCTGAAACGGTCTCAAAATGAGCCAATCACGACTGTGCTCCAATGTGACATCACATTGCACAGTCCACGCCCACAACTGCCCTATTAGCTCCTCCCCTCAGGGAGCTGTACACAGTCCGCCATGTTTATCTCCGCTCCAGAGCGATCAAGTAAGAAATGTGTTGTTATTAAAGCTACTAAAGTTATTCAGTCGAGAGCAGTGAGTGATTTTCTGTTGTTTGATTCATATTAACAGCAGGTATTGTATATTACGCTGCTGTCACTTTAATACACAGATCTAATACACACGTGATTTCTTTACGTTCACAGACTGTGTTCATGTGAACTGTGTGTGTTTTTGACATAACCGCGTGTGTGTTTGACGGTTCAAGCGCAACAAGACGTGAATGAGAACTTAGTTTACTACTCACGGAACGCTCCGTCTGACACACAGCTTTCTGTGTGCGTGCTTCAGGTGTGTGTGTGTGTGTGTGTGTGTGTGTGTGCGCTCAGAAAACCATATCTCAGAAGTTTAGACTGATATGGCTTTAAAACGCATGTAGATCATAAACACTCATGATGATGAAGAACTGGTAATGTCACATGAGCGATAATAATCAAAACCCAACTTTCGTTTTCGTCAGAGTATCTGAGAAACGAGCTGTAAAGGCTCCGCCCTCTTCTGGATAGTGGGCGGAACAGCAGCTCATTTGCATTTAAAGATACAGGCACAAAAACAGCATGTTTTTGCTTCCACTCAAAAATTGGGCATTTACGACATGGTATAATAAATGATCTGTGAGGTGTTCTGAGCTGAAACTTCACAGACACATTCTGAGGACAAAGACCAATGTTGTATAGATTTAGATTTCAAGTAAATGGAGTAAACGGAGTCGATTGTGGGAGTTCGGAATCAGAGTCGACTCGGAAAAGCACGAAATCGAACACCCTGACTATATCGCATCTACACACAACCTGACCCTAAACCTGACCGATCGTGTTAACAAAAGCAAACGTGAGGTAAAAACCAATTTGAGCTACTGAGCAAGTTTACTACAGTAGAAAAGCCACACATATGGAGCTGATTATGGGATGCAAACATCACAATAGTTTACAAATCGTGCACTATGGTGAAAGTATTTGAGGTCATACCATATTGCGTATCTCGAATAACTGCATTTGTGCCAAAGATGATTATCTTCAGATTCTGCATAATGAGGCCGGAAGAATCAAATGGCTGGCTCCTGGACTACACCAGCGCGTTTACTCTTGTCATTCCAAGTTAATGCTACTTTGCCCAATCCATGTTTCAGAGAGTATAAACACACTCCACAGCCACATAACCTCATCTCACATCCTATTTTCTCCCTCCTCCAGGAATAAATTAATAAAAGGGCTCCCGGCTCTGCAGGTAATACAATTAAGTTTGACAACTGTGCTTTAAGGGCGAGCTGACAGTGCAGAAATAGATGAGCCATTGTCTGGGAGAGACCCGTGTCACAGCACGACACACGCCACACTTCCTGTTGAGCCGATGGAGAAAAAATACCAGCTGAAGACAATCTATCCGTCCATCCATCCATCCATCCATCCATCCATCCATCCATCCATCTATCTATCTATTTATCTATTTATCTATCCATCCCATGTGACCATCCGTCCATCCGTCCATCCATCCATCCATCCATCCATCCATCCATCCATCCATCCATCCATCCATCCATCCATCCATCCATCCATCCATCCATCCATCCATCCATCCATCCATCCATCCATCCATCCATCCATCCATCCATCCATCCATCCATCTATCTATCTATCTATCTATCTATCTATCTATCTATCTATCTATCTATCTATCTATCTATCTATCTATCTATCTATCTATCTATCTATCTATCTATCTATCTGTTTTCTGATAGACTGTATTGCAACTTGTCCCACATCCATCCATGGCAAAACTGTAGGAACTAAGAACATTTGTTTTGAGGCATATTTCAGCACATCATGAAAAAATATATATTTTCTCCTATAACACATTCCAAAGTGTTAACTGAAAAAAAAAAACTATAATAAATATATAGGCTCACTATTTCCTTGCTAAGACATCAAAGATTAAAGTAAACATCATGTTCTGTATGATTTATTGCCTGCCCCTAGACGGCATGTACAATCAAGTGAATTGCCATTGGTGGTTTAGTATTTCAGTCAGACGGCCACTTCATATCTGAATGGACATTCCCGAGCCAGAGTAAACAACAATATGCACCAAACGTAATGCAAATGCCTAGTGAACAGAACAGTGCAGAGTCACATATATCGGCGAGTACAAATTCTTCCAAAAATGTGAAAATCTAGTATAATTGGGTTGTCTCTTTGGAGATGCTCGAGGACCATTTAGTGAAGTCTGAAGTGTCCAGCCGACTGTACTTTATGCAAATGACTCTCCTAGATCTCATAGTAGCTGTCAGGTTGCCACGTTTTTCTCTTCCTCTGAAGTGGGTCTGTCTAGCCTTTGTCTGTTGTGGTTAGGCGGGTTGAAAGAGGTTCTTCTTCCTCCCTTGAACTTTCATGTCTTTCTCTCCTTCTCCATCTGCATGTCGATGTCATCTCATTTATTTCTCCACTCTCTTGTTCTGAAGGTTGGCCGGTCTGGCAGCGCTCCGCTCGCTCTGTCAGAGTGTGTAGATGAGGTGGAGGAAGTAGGTCTCATTATTCAAAGTGCTCCGTGTTGGGCCGCTCAAGGCCTCTGATGATATTGTGGTGTGACCTTGTGGTTGTTTGGTTTGTGCATGCATTGCGTCTCAGTGCTCTTCATTCACACAGCGCTGCGGCTCGCCGGACAATCCGAAGATGGATAGCACTCCACTTGCTCAAATTTTGCAGACCTCTGCAAACACATCGGCCAGTCATGAGCGGTTACGGACCACAGGTGCAACACTGAGCAATTAGTGCTGGTCATCTGGCTGTGAAAATTTGCTCAGAATATTAATTAAGTTCCACAATTTGGCTAATGTTGGGGTCTGGGATATGAAGTGAATTCCCATTTGGAGCGTTATCTTGGACTCTGAGTGTCTCCGGCCGACATTGAACAGAACTAGAGTGCAGCGTTTGAGTGGCAGGCGTCTAGCCTAATTAAACTATGAGTACAATTAGTCTTGCTTGTGAGCGGTTTCATAATTATGACAGATTCATTAATTATTTAACTTAATGAGGCAGCTCCTGCCCAGATAGATGTTAGCGTGAAGCGTTTAGTGGCTCCACAGCTAATTTGCCAGGTTGCTATTAAAATCTTTGGATTTGCACGAACACCTCCAGTTATGAATCAACAAAAAATTAAGAAGGAAAATCTCCATCATACGACTGGTAATGGACACATGCTACGTGATTGGCATTCAGATCTTAGGCATGCAAGGGAGGCTGAAGAGTTTCACTTAAAGGCCCTTGAAACACACAGCATTATTCAATGTCTTGATGTAATTTCCACAGAAACAAGAAGACAGGGCGGGGCATATCAAACAGCTCCTCCCCTTTTTAAAAATTGCCAATAGCATTTAGTCTATATCACATCTCGGCCAGAGCCATTTTCCTCCTAATCTCTAACTGTTTCTCCTCCTAATCTCCTCCATATTGCTTTAAAATACAGCATTCTGAGTCCTATACTTATGGTCTGCGGAGACTCGATCACATGATCCGCTCTGTGCTATCGTGTCTCTGGACTGCGGCGGTTCATTGACCCTTCGTGAAACCAGACTTCATTCACCCCAATGGAAAGCATATTTACACTGTCTGAATCATTCCCTATCCCCTATATAGTGCACTTTCTGAATTATTCCATATCCCCTGTATAGTGCACTGTCTGATTATTCCATATCCCCTATATAGTGCACTGTCTGAATCATTCCCTATCCCCTATATTCCCTATCCCCTATATAGTGCACTGTCTGAATTATTCCCTATCCCCTATATAGTGCACTGTCTGATCGTTCCCTATCCCCTGTATAGTGCACTGTCTGATCGTTCCCTATCCCCTATATAGTGCACTGTCTGATCGTTCCCTATCCCCTATATAGCGCACTGTTTGATCATTCCCTATCCCGTATATAGCGCACTGTCTGATCATTCCCTATCCCCTATATAGCGCACTGTCTGATCGTTCCCTATCCCCTATATAGTGCACTGTCTGATCGTTCCCTATCTACTATATAGCGCACTGTCTGATCGTTCCCTATCCCCTATATAGTGCACTGTCTGATCGTTCCCTATTCCCTATATAGTGCGCTGTCTGATCGTTCCCTATCCCCTATATAGTGAACTGTATGATCGTTCCCTATCCCCTATATAGCACACTGTCTGATCGTTCCCTATCCCCCATATAGTGAACTGTATGATCGTTCCCTATCCCGTATATAGCGCACTGTCTGATCGTTCCCTATCCCCTATATAGTGCACTGTCTGATCGTTCCCTATTCCCTATATAGTGCGCTGTCTGATCGTTCCCTATCCCCTATATAGTGAACTGTATGATCGTTCCCTATCCCCTATATAGCACACTGTCTGATCGTTCCCTATCCCCTATATAGTGTACTGTATGAATCATTCCCTATCCCCTATATAGTGCACTGTCTGAATTATTCCCTATCCCCTATATAGTGCACTGTCTGATCGTTCCCTATCCCCTATATAGTGCACTGTCTGATCGTTCCCTATCCCCTATATAGTGCACTGTCTGAATTATTCCCTATCCCCTATATAGTGCACTGTCTGATCGTTCCCTATCCCCTATATAGTGCACTGTCTGATCGTTCCCTATCTCCTATATAGTGCACTGTCTGATCGTTCCCTATCCCCTATATAGTGCACTGTCTGATCGTTCCCTATCCCCTATATAGCGCACTGTCTGATCGTTCCCTATCCCCTATATAGTGCACTGTCTGATTGTTCCTTATCCCCTATATAGTGCACTGATCGTTCCCTATCCCCTATATAGTGCACTGTCAGATCGTTCCCTATCCCCTATATAGTGCACTGTCAGATCGTTCCCTATCCCCTATAAAGCGCACTGTCTGAATTGTTCCCTATATAGTGCACTATGTGCCCTTCACCATGTAGTTAACAGTAAATGTGTGAACGAGTGACTGATTTCAGCCGCAGCTTCAGCCTCTGTTTATAATGTAAGGGGGCGGGGCTTCTAAAGAGCATTTGATTGGACAGAAATTCTGATGAGAAGCTGAAGTACAGAGTGATGTCAACATTGATCATATTGGCTGAAGTGAGAGACTGTAAGTTCTGAATGTGAATTGTGTCATTGTTTTGGAGCACACTAGCTCATAGATAACAGTGAGACTAACATATTCATACTAAAAGCCAAAAAAGCTTCAATTTTGATTTCATGGGGGCTTTAAATAACATTACACAAAATAGATTTGATCTAGAACAGGGGTGCAAAAGAGTTTAGCTTTCGACCCTAGTTAAGCGCACCTGATCCAGCTCATCAAGTCCTTCAGGCAGGAAACTACAGCAGCAGGGCTGTGGAGATTTACACCGCTGAACTACACCATCAGCTTCTGATATGCACTTATACACACAGTAAATAAAAAAATACTTTTACATTTACTAAAGAAAATGGAAGTCTTGCATGTCTGTGCAAACCCCGGCGGGACAATCCTGAGGTGTTTTGGGCTGGTCACTGGAGTTTTTCTAGGTCGTTGCTTATTATCCCAAATCTTTCACCCGTCTTACACCTCTCCTCAACAAGCCGCATGACTTGATGTATCATTCCCGTCTAAAGCATAAATGTGCCAAACGTAAATGAAGGGTTATAGGGTTTGTTGAAATCGCCATCCCTAGATTTCTTCAAATCCCGCACTCCTACTCCTGAGAAGTGAAAAGGCATCAGACACAAACCCGACAATGATTAGAAACAAATAAAAACATCCATCCGACAAATCTAACGGAACTTGAAAACCAATTAACTGCTGTGATTTGTAGCCTTTCTCATCTCATCACTGAGTGAGGCTTGCATGGTGCTTACTTTTTTTGCGAATCAAACAAATGACCATTGTAATTTAAATGTTAATTATACACAAATGATTAAAGGGTTGATTCAATTGACCTGGCTTGCAAAAGCTGTTAAACAGAGAGTACCTGGCCTTCATTTATACACCAACTCAACCTGCTTTAACCTTTTTTTGATGCGGCAAGGTTAGCCTTGGCCCACGGCCTCACCCTGTTTTTAGGATTTGTTCCACTTCAGCCATGAACAGTGAGGTGATGACAGGCCTATTAACCCAGCCTAAGGGTCCGGCCGTAAATATGAACATGAGCCATAATTATGTAGCTGCGATGCATAAGCATACTCTACATATTCTGAAATGACTCCACCTGTGTGCATGTTTTCAGTAAAGCATTGCTGTAGTTGCAAAGCCAAATCAACTGTTTTATGTCATCAGATTCAATCTGTTTGAATTATGGTGCATGGAAACAAGAAATTGCACCAGCGCAGAGCAGGGGAAAAGTGAGTGAACCTCATTATTATTGTAAACTTTATGTTGCTTGCACACGAAAGCTGATCCCAATGAAAGTGTTGGGCAGCAAAATTACTCCTGAAAGAGAATGACTGACTCTTATTTGTGTACGCCGCTTGTTCTCGACAGGTTCTCATTCACATGAGAACCGAAATGGCTAATCCTTCTTTTTTTTCCAGATATTTCATCCACAGTTTAGTGATGTATCAGTTTCGCATAGAGATATGTCAGGGGCTAATTGTTAGAAATTGAGTTATTGAGCAGTTTGCCCTTGATGGTCCCCTAAAGGACTAGCAGCAAATACAAATAGCCTCCCTGTAATATTGGCATTCTGCTGAGAAACTCCTGACTTACTCGTGCCATAATATTGTTGTAATAATTGGAGCTCAGGGGCCATCAAATATCATGCCAGTTTGTTCAATTGATTCAGACAAGCCAAGAAATAGAGAGAGAGAGAGAGCAAGAGAAAATATGAAACGCCCAAAAGTCAGCCAAGAATTACCCAGTCAGACAAACTCCTCAGGGCAAAGAGCTGAAGAATTGATGTTCTCAAACTACCAGCCCCTGTGGCAATTTGAGTTGGACTGATTTATTATTTTTTTATTATTCCATCAGATCATCTCCCCGAACTCTTCGACAAGACACTTGTATTTAAGGTGCGTCAAAGGTGCTTTAGCTTTTGGTGTGGACCTAAGTCAGGGTATGGTTGACGTGAAAGCTGTATTTTAGGATGTTAAGCAATTAGTCTGAATGCAATCCTTCCTTCCTTCCTTGCGGAGGTGGATTGCTATTGTATGTTTTATGCTATTGCATGCATTTCCAATTGACTTCCATTTTTAGCATCTTGTGCAATACATGAATCAGATGCGAGTGGTGATCTGCGTGTTTGAAGTTCTAGTAGTGAAACCAAAGCGGGGGGAAAAACAGTGAATCTGGCGTCTTCTCCTAGTCATTATCTACAGTCGATAGAGTTGTAAACAACAGCAACCATATGAAAAGAGGGCTGAATCAAACTTCAGACCAAGTTTGAAAACAGCCACACTGCCATCAGCAGAAACACAACAAAGCTTTTGTTTTCACGCCACGCCACTCCATTCTGATTAGCTGCTTTTGGACTGTCATTTGGCAAGTGATTAAATCACATCAATCTGTTTAGAGGGAGTAGTCAATATCCAGTTAATATATACATTGGTTGTCATTGTAATGAATGGATGTTTTTACATCATGTCTGATTAAGAGACCAAGTTATAGTTACTTCAACTCAGGCTCATTGGAAAAATGTGTCTGTGACGCTTACTCCAAAATTACATTTTGTTGCATGTGTAACTGATCCTACTCAACCCGCTCAGAGAAGGATTCGAACCGGGGTCTCGGCATCAGTCACTAGTGCCTCTTGAGACCAGGGTAGTGAGGTTTATACGTACAGCTCTCACTGGTCTACGTCCGTTACACTCACCCCTCTAAACTTCACTCCCATCCGGGTCACGGCACCAAATGTAACTGATCCTAATAGTCAATATCTGGTCAATATATACATCGGTTGTCATTGTAATGAATGGAATGACATTTTGTTGTTTTTTTTGCATGTGTAACTGATCCTACTCAACCCGCTCCGAGCGGGATTCGAACCGGGGTCTCCGCGTCAGTCGCTAACGTGCCTCTTGAGGCCAGGGGAGTGAGATTTACACACACAGCTTTTACTGGCCTATAAGCAAGCGGGATTCGAACCGGGGTCTACGGCATGGGAGGCGGGAATGCTAACAAGGATGCTAAAGACCGTAGCCTCAGGGTAGTGAGGTTTACACACACAGCTCTTACTGGCCACGTCAGTTACACTCACCCCTCTAAACTTCACTCCCATCTGGGTCACGGCACCAAATGTAACCGATCCTAATAGTCAATATCTGGTCTATATATATATATATATATATCAGTTGTCATTGTAATGAATGGAATGACATTTTGTTGTTTTTGTTGCATGTGTAACTGATCCTACTCAACCCGCTCCGAGCATGATTCGAACCGGGGTCTCCCCGTCAGTAGCGCCTCTTGATGCCAGGGGAGTGAGGTTTACACACACAGCTCTTACATGCCTACATCCGAGCGGGATTCGAACCAGGGAACCAGGGAGGCGGAAGCGCTAACAAGGATGCTAAAGACCGTAGCCCCAGGGTAGTGAGGTTTACACACACAGCTCTTACAGGCCTACATCCATTACACTCATCCCCCTAAACCTCACTTCCATCAGGGTCACGGTACCAAATGTAACCGGTCCTACTTAAACCGCTCCGAGCAGGATTCGAACTGGGGTCTCAGACATGGGAGGCAGGAGCGCTAACAAGGAATGCTAAAGACCGTAACCCCAGGTTGGTGAGGTTTACACACACAGCTCTTACTGGTCTAGGTCCATTTCACTCACCCCCTGAACCTCTTTTCTATCAGGGTCACGCCACCAAATCTAACCGATCCTACTCGACCCACTACTAATGGGATTTGAACCGTGGTCTCTAGCGTTGGAGGTGGGTGTGCTAATAAGGACGCTAAAGACCGCAGCCGTTAACGTGCCTCTTGAGGCCAGGGGAGTGAGGTTTACACACACATCTCTTACTGGTCTACATCTATTACACTCACCCCCCTAAACCTCACTCCCATCCGGGTCATGGCACCAAATGTAACCAATCCTACTTGACCCACTCCGAGCAGGATTCAAATCAGTGTCTCCAGAATGTGAGGCGGGCATGCTAACAAGGATACTAAAGACTGCAGCCACTAACGTGCCTCTCAAGGCCAGGGGAGTGAGGTTTACACACGCAGCTCTTACTGGCCTATGTCTGTCACACTCACCCCCAAAATCTCACTCCCATCCGGGTCACGGCACCAAATGTAACCAGTTCTACTCGACCCACTCCGACTGGGACTCAAACCAACGTCTCCGGAGTGGGAGGCGGGCGTGCTAACAAGGACGCTAAAGACCTTAGCCACTAATGTCAGTCACTAGCGTGCCTCTTGAGATCTGGGGAGTGAGGTTTACATGCACATCTCTTACTGGCCTATGTCTGTTACACATGCTCTCCCCGTCTGCCATTGGTTAGTAAAACAGACAGTCCCGCCCCAAACTCATGCCATTGGTTGAGTCAGTGTTGCTATGACAGGATGCTCAAACAAACAGAGCACACACTATCAGTGACCATGTTTACACTTTTTGGGATAATCAAACATTGCATGCTTGTAGTCGTCACTGCAAGCTGGGTTAAACTTGAAATGAAACACTTCACCTTTAAGCAACACTATTATCCTCCTAAACAGCTGTCCTTCTGTTTAGATTCACCAGCTTGCAGAGCATTTGCACTGTAATGCTGATTGAATTGATCTGTCTGTGTGCTCATTACCATTTGGCCAGTGAAACACAGAGGGACATGTGTATAGCCGAGTAAACAGAGGACATGTCAGACCAAACCCCAACATTTAACATTTCATTTACAGGTTTCAAATATTAAGAAGTGATGGACAGCGGTGCATTTTGATGTAACCTTTGGACAGCAATCCAATGAGAGAGCTCAATAATCTTTACACTTCAAATAACACACACACTGAGGGGTTAATGGAGAAGGTCATGGCACCAGCATGCAGTCACACAGAAGAAAGCATGTGGTCGTGAAACGCATGGCACAAAGCCAATACACGAGCATGGCCTCATCATCCATTAGCGACTCGCATTAGCATTTTTCACAGTACCTCGATTGCACTGCTATTTCTTTAGTGCTGCTTGGTTGAAAAGATCAACCACCATAAATGATTACCAGTAGCTTGTATGCATGGGATTTTGGTTTGTTGGTGTCCCCAACAGACGTTTCAAATAACCCTGTAAAGCCTTACAGATGAAATAATAGTTTTTAGTTTGCAAAATGTGTATTTTGTTGAGCATCTTATTTGATACACCAGGATTTTGTGGCTCATATAGTCTGATATAGTGATAATATGAGGCTCTCACTCAAGGAGGATAAATAGGTGGTGTGGTATTCAAACCGTGACTCAGTGGGAGGGAGAAATGTTTGACAGGCAGTTTCTCAGAGAGAATGTCACAGAACACCTGAAGCTACTGTAGTCAAACACAGCACTAATTCATTAGCACACACTAGCCTTATTTTCTCCTGAGGGAGTTGAGTGTATGTATTGGGAAAAACCTTAACCCATGATGATATTTAAACTGTGCAATGGGATTTTCATCTCTCATGTGTGTGCTCGATATAAAGAGGTATCATAAATTAGGTAACTGAGAAACCACATCACAGATGTGACAGCTGACTCAGTGTCTACTTCCTGTGAAACCAATTAAATTCTAGGGAGAATCCTAACAGCTATTCAACAGCATACGTGAATGACTCGACAACTGTTACACAAATAACTATCTTCATGCGCTACACTAAAGAATCTGCTGAGTGTGCATTTGATTCCAGTAGAGTCTGGTGTAAACATGCTTCTAAGATACTGTAACTAACTAAAGAAATACATATTCTACAGTAATGCTGTCCATTTTCAACCCAACTTGGGTTATTTTTAACCCAGCATTTTTTAGAGTGGAGGCTTGGTAAAATCCTGCATAGGGCAATGGTCACACCAGCAGATAAATACTTGGTAACAATTTATTTTGTAGTGTCCTTGTTACATAAGTTGCATGTACTTACCGCAGTAAATTATGCATTATTGCATGCAACTAACCCTTACCCAAACCCTAATCCTATCCTAGTCCTATAGTAAGGACATGTAGCTAATTAATAATACTCAACACTTAAATATATAATTACACTGTAACAATGACACCTTAACATAAAGTGTAACACTTTTTTAAGGTTTCCTTGTTACAGTGTAATTACAAAGACTTAAGATGTTCAAAGATGGTGCACTCATATTACTATGAATGAGGAAAAGTGGCAAAATAAGTCCCGCCTTCTAAATAAAAGAGCCAATCGCTGATTGGTAAAGTCATTGCGTCATGGCAGCTGCCATTAAAAACTCTGGTTGCTATAGAAACAGTCAGGGTTATGAGACTTGCACTGCAAATGTGCATTGGCTGGTCTATTGGTGATTTCAAAAAATGAAATTCAATCATAAGGTTGGTGAACAGCTTTGGAGAACTTGATGTTTCTCTATTCAAAGAGATGTGTACTTGCATGACTGAAACAGCTGCCTGAGAAGCGTTTCAAAGATGGCCGCCGAGTGAAATGACTTGCCTTAAAGAGATTTTGGTAATATTTATTAACCATGCAGGCAGGGCAAATAAGTATACTTCATTAACATGTCAGTTACTACTATTAACCCATGTGTGGTGTTCAGGTCTGTTGGACCCGTTTTCCTTTTTTATCAAAAGAAAAAATATACGATTAATCATTTTTTCAAACTGAGACTCATTGGCCTTGGCTCATTTTCTGTGAGGAATATATATCAGAACACATTTTCAATGACCACACACTGTACACCCCCCCTACACATTTATATTACACACAGGATGTTCGGGTCCACTGGACCCGGGGCTAATCAAAGTGTGGAAATTGTAGGTCCTGTGTACCTTTTCTCTGTCCTCCTCCTGTCAGGGCCTGCTGTTAGTGTGTGTATGTTCATGTATATGGTTTATGAGCATGGGCGTCGGAACCATTGTATGTGGGTGGGACAAGACCCAAATACAATGGGCCCGCCCATAGGCATTCAGTCGCTTAACAGCTGAAAATAGTTATTATTGGCTGTGAGCGTCACATCAAAAGAAAACAGAAGTCATTATAATGACTGACGCTGTCTACACTGATACAGTATACAGATGAGCATTCAGTTTCTGACGGACTGACCGATGACAGGACAAATGGAAGAGTGAAAGAACGCTTGCTTTGATCGTCCAGTTTAAACAGCTGGTTTGCATCTCTGTACAACTTTCAGTAGGATGTCACTGTGAATGGTTTATTTTATGGCATCCTGATCGTGTCCGAGGATTATATGTTTGTTCGGAGCATTTTGTTTTGTAATCGAGGCACAGTGTAATGGAGAGTTCGCAAAGATACTTTTGCAGACTGATGAAGCATCACAAACAGTAAGAAAATTATTTCATCATGCTTTGTCTGTAAAGGACGGTTTTATATAGATAATGTTTTCAATAGTGAGTGGGTGTTAATAGGGTTTCAATGCCATAACCCCCTCGTGTCGGCCATCGCACCAGCGCAATCGACTCACGTTTTTTCTTATCAGTGCCAAAGATACTCAAATAACTGTCGCTTTTTATCATTCAGGCGAGTGTTATACATCATTATAATCTATTACGCTTCTTTTTTTGTGTACAGTCACAAAAAAACAAACAAATTGTTGTGCTTTTTGCAAAATAAAGAAAACAAACATGATGCGCAATCTGCAGCCTCTCTCTCAAAGACGTTCATTCAGATAGTCTTCAGAAAAGGAACTCTAGCTTAGTGAATACTTGTCTCACAAACATGAGACATATGTCTAAAGAAATGTTGAAATGTCAGGTTTTAAATAATGTAAATCAAGTCGAAAACAGCTATTGTGTGTTTATGTAATCTGTTTGAAAACAGAGAGATGTCAGTCGTTCCCGAGCGTCTCATTATCCACTAATGCGACCACGCCCACGGAGTGTGCGTTCTTTAGAGATTCAAATACTGAGGCGATCCAGAGTCGACGCCCATATCAACTCAAATAAACACATCAAGTGAAGCGCTACACTTCAGCTACATCATTTTGAGACGCGTTGAGGAATAATCCTGGAATAATTTACCTCATTAAAAGCTGTTCATTTCTAAGAGCAACAGATTCAGCCGCTGATTGTAAGGTAGGCTAAGTTTATCCTGTTAGCATCTGTGAATATTAAACGCAAAAAGACCGTTTAAGTATAAATCCTGCCGCAACATAAAATGTCATAGACGCAAGATTGTTTAGACAAGATTTATTTGGCCTGTTTTGGACAGATTGTAACGTGTTTATTGTAAAATAGCCTAGTGTCACATCAATAAAGCTTTTATTCATAAATGTCTGCTCAGATGCTAAAAATATAGTGCCAGTCAAACGTATTTTGCTTCATATTGATGTTTAAATATTATAGCCTAATGTTATTTTTTTAAATGTAATATATGTTGATTGTGAAAAGTGAACAGCACAAATAATAAAGGACATCATTTGATGCAATATATCAGGAGACATGGAGTTTATCAGAAATGATTTTGACCACTTCATTAAGTTTTGTTTTGTAGAAAGCCTTTATTTGAAGTGAATTTCATTTTGTATAAATTGTATCTTAATTTTATGTTTAATGTTTTTAATATATTTGCTTCTTATTTAATAAGACAATAGCCTTAGTGTCGGCGATTATGCATTGCACGCATGTCTCATAAATTAACCGAAACTCAAAATGATATTTGAGTATTGTGTGAGCCGCACCTTAAAAAACTGAACATTTCAGTCAGAGGGCCAGAATGAGGGTTGAAAATAAGTGTTTATGCATAAATATTTCTTTTTTTTTTGTGTGTGTGTTCAAAAAAACATTATTAATATTATAAGAGAACTAAAAGGAAAATATATATTTTTTTTAAATGTAATGACCCCTAATCAGTAAGTAATGGCAAATTTAGGACTGAGATTGTTCCTGATTAGAGAATAAATGATTACTAAATGAGATCATTAGTTTCATTTGGAAGTACTAACTCACTATGACCAATTATGAATAATTACCAGTTCTTTATTAAGTAATTACCAATTCCTTATGATGGATGTCTGGATTTTGTTAAAATTTATAAAAAACTATTTTTAAAAAATTAATTTTAAAATTATGTTCCAGGTCACTAGTAGTTCCTGAAGAGTGACGGGGTAACATTTCAGTAGAGAGGGCTTCCTATGGGATTCACAAATAATTGTTTTTATTATTATTATTATTTATATAGTTTCGATCTGACACATATAGTACAGACATACAGATACACTGAATTGTGATCTGGAGGATGTTTAGCTTTGTGGTTAAAAATATACTGTAGATGCCGTTCAGCTTCATCAAAGATTAATATTGTTGTTGACAAGAACATTGTTGTTTATATTAAGATCATAAGGAGGTTTCAGTGTCACCTACAGTAGATGACTTTTCCCTAGATGGCTGTTTGATCCTTTTAAAAGAAAGAAAGAAAGAAAAAGTTTTGAGGGGTTTTCTGGGCCCTGAGGTGTTTTGACATGCCCTGACATTTGTGCTTATTAAGTCTGATTACACTGCATTCAGCACAAACTCTACTACAATAATAAAATGTAAGCAGTGTAAAAGTGTGTAGTTTTGAGAAAATTTGCAACAACAACAAAAAAAAGAAAGAAAAAAGGCCACTGAAATAAGGCCATAAAATACATACTGAATTTTTGTTCAAAAGACTTTTGAGAACTGGTTCTTGTAGCCTAGAATTTTAGCCTAAAATAAACAACAGCTAGTTGGTTGTTATGGTATGTAACATTCATGAATTAATTTCCACAAAGAACAAATCTGAAGATGCATTTTAACCCTTTCACACGTAAGTTTAAAATATTATGGTTGACCCCCCAGCGTGAGTTTTTCAAGGCGAGCGTTATTTAGAACGTATCACTTTATTGTTTCCAAGCTGACGGGTCATTGCTTGTCACATGACGAACAAGCAAAAGTTGAGATATCCGCGATGGGCGCCACCATTTTAGTTTGTGCCGCAGTTCAGATAATCAGATCTATTGGATTTATGACACGTGAATTCATCCACTTCTCCCGAAATACATGAAAGTAAGTGGCCGGTGAACTGGGAGAAGAATAGAGAAAACTTTAAAGTTACTTACACAGTGTGTATCTGATATGAATAAAACTTGTCTAATTATAATGAAAAGGATTATTATTGTCACTTCCATAGACATCAGTGTGTATTTTACAAACTATAAATGCATGGTTTTGCTGGTACCTTTGTATATTTAAATGTATGAAACCTAAAATAAACATTATGTGGTTGAACACGCTGAATAATTGCTGTATATGACAAGCGCTGAGCGCTTCTGCCTCTGGCTCAGTGCCAGGCAAAGCACGAAAGCACATTTTAATTTAGTAGTTGATCATGTGATGCACAATCACACCAGTGTGATCGTACATGTGAAAGGGTTAAGACTATGTTCAGAGTAAACAAAAAAAGCTAGTTGCTCATGTTTCAGAGCAATTTCATGTTTTTGTTTAATTTTGTGGTTAGTTAGTTATTCATTGGAAATAAGCTAATAAGATCATTCTCTATCAAATCCCAGTCCTAAAGTCACTGTTTACTTACTGATTAGCCAATCTTGTTTCCATATTAGTTCATAGTAATAGCTGAAGTGTAAATGTAGTACTCCTCATTTTTCCTGCATTGTTATATATTATATACTGAAAATTCACATTATCAGCACACTCAAAACATTACACAACTATAAAAACACTATTATTAAACATCTCAATGCTCTCCAGCAGATTCTTTCTCTCACTTAATGCTGAAATATAAAGTTGCTGGATCTGTAACTTGGTTCAGTTGTAAAGTACACAGTGCAGATTCAGAATGTTAGGAGCTAAAATACCAACTGCCTTTAAATCTCCCTTTAAATGATTTGCGTATTAACAACTAGACCGCCTCACAAGCCAACTGGGAAAATATTCAGTGCTGTCTATTTCCAATCCGTTCCTGCTGTCATTCATAAAAATCCACAAATCCCTTGTGCGGTTGCTTATTAAATATTTGAGCTAATCTGATTATGCTTTCAGTTAAGACCGCAGTAAACATTTTACCAAGTGTAAATCCATTCTGAAAAATACCACAGATTTTCCCTCAAATGTAAATATAATCTGCAGATGACTGTACCTCCTGATGGCAGTCAGGTAAGCCTTTAAATGCTGTTTCGGTCGGCAGTATTTTAGCATGGTGTGTTACTGTAAAGATGACAACAGCTCTCAGAAATCTCATTTGAGTTCCACAGTTTCCCAGTGCCTGAGAAAGATTTCCTACTATAACATCAGATACCTCCATAAAACCTTCCGTACCAAATCTCCACAAAGCCATTTCCTGGTTCTAATCCTGCATGAATGATATGGGATTTCACACCAAGTTCAGTCTTCACCTACTGGTTGTTCAATTCATCCATTCCGATATCCCTCCCACTCTACATGCGAGCGGCGTTGGTTTCTCTGAATTAGCGTTGCCTCTAAAGCAACACTTTAGAAATCCAAACATCCTGTGACCAATTCCGACAGGCTTTTCATTCACAAGAGGCACATGCAAATAATCACACCTACTCAGCAAACGTTTTTTCTTTCTTTTTTCATGCGCTTCTTTGTCGAGTCACATGAAGTGAGTGGATTGGGCGCCCACCTCCACTCTCATGGCTCCCAACTTCACACCTCTCTGCCGGTCCTCCTCGCCCACCTTCCTCATTTCATCTGACACAATGTTGAGAATATTGCCTCCCACATGCGTTAAGACAGCTGGCCTTGGTTCTTTCACTCGCCAAAGCATGATTAATCACTTGACAAGACGAGTAGCAAGAGTTGGCCGGAGAGCCAATATAAGTCTCTCCAGACAGATCATTTCTGACCCAAACACACCTGATGATGGACAAACCATCCCTCATGGTAGAAGACGAATGAGCTGAGCGGGGCTCAGACTGCCTGGAATAGAGGAAGAAAAAGTTATGCCACAGCGTGAGCGTCAGAACAAATGAAGTAATGGATCGCTAGAGATATCGGCAACAGACTGTAAACAAGAAGCCTGATACATGGAGAACTGAACTTTAAAAAGACATCTATACACATGTTTGCCTCCAGCTGACCTGATCTGCTCTGGAGGGGGTTGAAACGAAGATACAATGCACTTATTGTGTACATACATGTTTTTACATTGTACTTACATTTAAAATACCTGCATGCAATTACATCTGTAATTAATTTCTGTAGTTACATTTGTAATTACACAGTTGACACTTCCCTTACACCTAACCCTACCCTTAAACTTACCCATACCCCCACACCTGTCCCTAACCCTACCCTTAAACTTACCCATACCACCACACCTGTCCCTAACTCTACCCTTAAACTTACCCATACCACCACACCTGTCCCTAACCCTACCCTTAAACTTACCCATACCATCACACCTGTCCCTAACTCTACCCTTAAACTTACCCACACCACCACACCTGTCCCTAACCCTACCCTTAAACTTACCCATACCACCACACCTGTCCCTAACCCTACCCTTAAACTTACCCATACCACCACACCTGTCCCTAACCCTACCCTTAAACTTACCCATACCACCACACCTGTCCCTAACCCTACCCTTAAACTTACCCATACCACCACACCTGTCCCTAACTTTTCCCTTAAACTTACCCATACCATCATGCCTGTCCCTAACCCTACCCTTAAACTTACCCATACCATCATACCTGTCCCTAACCCTACCCTTAAACTTACCCATACCACCACACCTGTCCCTAACCCTACCCTTAAACTTACCCATACCACCACACCTGTCCCTAACCCTACCCTTAAACTTACCCATACCATCATACCTGTCCCTAACCCTACCCTTAAACTTACCCATACCACCACACCTGTCCCTAACCCTACCCTTAAACTTACCCATACCATCATACCTGTCCCTAACCCTACCCTTAAACTTACCCATACCACCACACCTGTCCCTAACCCTACCCTTAAACTTACCCATACCACCACACCTGTCCCTAACTTTACCCTTAAACTTACCCATGCCATCATACCTGTCCCTAACCCTACCCTTAAACTTACCCATACCACCACACCTGTCCCTAACCCTACCCTTAAACTTACCCATACCACCACACCTGTCCCTAACCCTACCCTTAAACTTACCCATACCACCACACCTGTCCCTAACCCTACCCTTAAACTTACCCATACCTAGGGTTGCCACCTTCAGTGTGGCAAAATAAGGGACACCCATTCATGACACCCACCCGCCCCCCAAAAAAAAAAAAATTTGCATAACGGACAGACATAAAGAATACGTCATGAAATGATTATTTCAACATTTACAATTTGAAAGCTCAATAATAAACCATATAAGAAAACATGAGATCAAGTATGTGAACTTGCAACAGAACACATTTTATATTATTTTACATTTGATTTTATTTATTTCAAAATAACTCTTTAGTAGCCTATTTGGTGCACTTTAAAGGGATAGTTCACCCAGAATGAAAATTCTGTCATCATTTACTCGCCCTCATGATGTTCCAAACTTGTATGAGTTCTGCTGAACACAAAAGAAGATATTTTGAAGTTCAGCCTGTACGCAGGCTGCTTTGGGGGCACCATTGACTTCCACAGTAATCTTCCTAACTGTTCAACATAACAAAGAAATGTATACATGTTTGGAACAACTTGAGGGTGAGCAAATGATGACAATTTTTATTTTTGGGTGAACTGTCCCTTTAAGCAGTCATTCTGAACCAGTAATCACTTTTTTGAATTTCAAAAATAATTTTATTTTATTTTATTCATTTACTTAAATTATGACTATATTATCATGTAATTATTTGTCCCATTTTTATCTAAATATTTTTTTAAATGTCAAATATTAATTATGTCAAATATTAAATAAATGTCAAATACAAATATTAATCAAATATAAAATTATTTATTATGTATGATGAATAAAATTAATATAAATTAATAATAACATTTATAAGGCTATAATCTATTAATTAACCTGTCTAAAAAATTATAATTCTGTCTGCCAAGCTCTGATAATGTATGGAACATTATATTAATATATTATCCATAAAAAAAAACTATAGGCCTACCTTTAGAAGCACGGATGTGTCAGACAGTCTGAGACACAGAAATGCTTCTCATAAAGTGTGCAGTTGGCCTGAAGTTCATCGTGAGTTACTGGACAGACCCACTGATACCTTTTTGATATTCAGCTCTATATCTGGAGATCCTCTTGCGTTCAAACGGTGGACGCGACGCGAGCTCGACATGTTTTTAAAACACCTCGCAAGTTTGCAGGCACACTGGCACAGCGCATGTTCTCGAGACTCCGGCAACTAAAACACAATCACGCACAAATGAGCTCCTGTACTACTTATTGTGAAATTGATTTCTTTATATTTGCTATCAGTATTCTCCACACTGCAAAATCTGTATGTGTTTATTGAACTATGTGTGGACCTGTGTAAAAATACGGGACAAATCGCGTCCCGTATTGGTTTGATACGGGACACGTCATTTTGCTTGTAAATACGGGACGATTCCGTATTTTACGGGACGGGTGGCAACCCTACCCATACCACCACACCTGTCCCTAACCCTACCCTTAAACTTACCCATACCACCACACCTGTCCCTAACCCTACCCTTAAACTTACCCATACCACCACACCTGTCCCTAACCCTACCCTTAAACTTACCCATACCATCACACCTGTCCCGAACCCTACCCTTAAACTTACCCATACCACCACACCTGTCCCTAACCCTACCCTTAAACTTACCCATACCATCACACCTGTCCCTAACCCTACCCTTAAACTTACCCATACCATCACACCTGTCCCTAACCCTACCCTTAAACTTACCCATACCACCACACCTGTCCCTAACCCTACCCTTAAACTTACCCATGCCATCATACCTGTCCCTAACCCTACCCTTAAACTTACCCATACCACCACACCTGTCCCTAACCCTACCCTTAAACTTACCCATACCATCACACCTGTCCCTAACCCTACCCTTAAACTTACCCATACCCCCACACCTGTCCATAACCCTACCCGTTTTCCACCTCAACATCAGCAAAAGTGTTTTGCAATACAATTTGAACACAGTAAGTACATTGTACTTATCTTTTGATGTAAGTACATAGTAGTTAAGGCCACCTAATATAAAGTGGGGCCTGACTTTGCAATCCAGGCACATTGAAACCTACATTTCTGCAAAAACTCTAAACACGAATAGGTTACTGCAGTTTCCAGTTGAAAAAGGCAGTAAAACAGCAACAAATCATACACTATCACTCTAAAAAATACATTTTGCATACATTTTTTTGAGTTATGACAACATTAAGTAAATTTACGCTGAACCAACAAGCTACATTAAGTTAGAGGAACTTAATAATGTGTGGCATAAACACACATTTTTTAAGTTGATTACCCCAAAAAATGAAGTCACTCCAACTGAAATCATTTAGCGGAGTGATATAGAACTGTAATGCGCTCAAGACCTGCCGGAACTACTTTAGCCGTGCGCATCCCTGAAAATAACTGCACACCTTAGAACCAGTTTCTCAACCAATCAGATTCAACCAAGCATTCAACAGCCCTGTGGTATAGACGGTTTCAACGGCAACAACATAAACAAACATTACTGCGCATGCGCGCTTTTGTGGCCCAAACTTAACTTCCGGTAGAGGTCCGCAAAGAATCAACAACAACAGAGGCTGCGTTATCTTTCTTATGCGCTATCATCTTTCACTTTAATTGGGCAACATAATCTTAATTTGCATGTTTTTATTGTTTCAGCATGTTTATTATAAATAATCTCCCATTTCTGTCTGCAATATAGAGTGGGGGAAACGCTATGGAGAGAGAATTGTGTCTTTATTACATGCGGTAAAATAAATGATCCGAGAGAAAAAAAAAAGTTTGAGGGAAAAAGTTATCACAATGATAGCAAAAAAGCATTTCATGAGAGAAAAAAAAATATTTGAGAGAAAAGGTTTTCATACCAATAGCAAAAAATAATAATATTTGAGACTAAAAAAAGTTTTGAGAGAAAGTATTTTCTCATAGAACATAAAAAAATATACATTTGAAATTTTTTAAAATTATTTCTGAGAAAAAAACTCTCAAATATATATATTTTTGCTATCAGTGTGAAAACATTTTCTCTAAAAAAAAAAAAAAGTATTTCTCTCGAAACGCTTTTCTTTGCTCTCGATGCAATTTCTTGCTCTCGTGTCAGATTTTGCTTTCACTGTGAGAATTGTGTCATGGGCGGGGCCACGTTCCTATTGGCCAGTCGGGTGAGCATCGTCTTGTCTTGGGAGTCGAACTGAATCATTACACCATTGTTCGGTTCACCTGCATGATCCCGCCTCTGCCTTATGGCTAGTTTAGTTGAGCACGGACACTCCAATGTTTGGGTCAGATGATGACACACAGCTGGCTTAGCAAGTTCAGCATCACTGAAGATTAAACGTTAAAAAATAGCACTCATATTCAGGAATGAGTGTGTATTATATTATTTGCTTGCTAATCGCTAGTAAAGCTAACCAGCCATCATGCTAGGTAAACTTGCAAACTCACCTGGTTTATATACTATTTTTAAATCAAATGCCAAATGAAAGTTTTGATGTAGATAGTTTCACTGTAAGTGAAGTTTTCACTAGTTTCGTAACCAGTGTTCTAAATTAACACCCGCCAACCTGCCGAATGCGGGTTAAATTTCATTTTGGCAGGTGTTAATAAAAACTTACTAGCCAGTTTGGCCGTTGATGCATTAGGCATTACGCATGATACAACATAAGGCTCTGTTCTCGGTCATTTATCCCCCTGGCAGCACTTCGTTTCCCATGTAGCTACACTGTGCCGTAATGCTAGACTCAAATTTCAACCCATTTGTGACAACCCACAACCCATTGCGCTGTTGATCTCTGCGCAGGATGCGAGAAGTTGAATCAAGCATCACTGGTAGAAGGGGAGGAGACTCAGCTGGTAAATAATTATCGCAGCATTAGTTTTTTCTGTCATCCTCTGGCTAGCGTTACATTATATAAATCACGCTTTTATTCATGCAAATGCTTTTAAACCATTGAAGATCTGCCTGTGACACACACACAACGCACAGAAAGTTTGCGCCAGATTCGAGTTCTCTTTCGCGCTCGAACAAACAATAACACACACAATTATGCCAAAATGCCCGTTTTGTTGAGTATCCTCATAAGAGCACCCTTAAAAGAGTTAAATGACTGACCCCCGGGGCAATTTCCCCTTCATTATTTAGGGGCGGCAGTGGCTCAGTGGTTCATGTAGGTTGGCTACAAACCGGAAGGTTGGTGGTTCGATCGCCGGTTTCACCTGACCAAGTGTCGAGGTGTCCATGAGCAAGACACCTAACCCCAGCTGCTCCCGACGAGCTGGATGGCGCCTTGCATGGCTTGACACTGCCGTCGGTGTGTGAATGGGTGAATGTGAGGCAATGTGTAAAGCGCTTTGGAAGGCCATTGGTCTGTTAAAAGCGCTATATAAATGCAGTCCATTTACCATTATCACAGACGTATCGCCTGCGATAATTAATGCGATATGGCTCAGCTTGTCAGTGAACTTATGGTAGTAAATGCCGCTCCATCTGAAAGCAGGTGATGGTGATTTACTACTAATCAAGGAACCGGCTTTATAGCAGCATAAATTTAACCTCTTAATGTTGCTCTCAGAGTGCACCAGAATGATGCATTTGATTTAAACGTACAAATTTCCAGCCGGGGTGCATACCCCAGGACCCTCTTTGCGTTCCCCTGAACTGAGGGCCAACCATCATCTCTAAAAGTTCTGAGGGAAACACTGCTTACATAGTTACATTATAATTATAACCGACGTTAATGGAAAACACTTTAGAGTTCAAAAGATCTTTACATGACTTCAATTCATGGGTTTATTTTTCACGTAGTCTCATCATTTCGAATACCCACACAGCTGTTTAATTTGTCTGATTGGCTCTACTTCATAGACTTCAAAGACAATGCAATCAATAAACCCATGAATTGAAGTCATGTAAAGATCTTTTGAACTCTAAAGTGTTTGTAAAGATATATTGGAGGACATTGTTGTTTTCATCTCGTCAGTAAAGCCGGTTCCTTGATTAGTATTAAATCGCCATCACCTGCTTTCAGATGGAGCGGCATTTACTACCATAAGTTCACTGACAAGCTGAGCCGAATCGCATTAATTATCGCAGGCAATACGTCTGTGATAATGAAGGGGACAGTGCCCCGGTTGTCAGTGAACTAACGTTACGAAACTAGTGAAAACTTCACTTACAGTGAAACTATCTAAATCAAAACTTTCATTTGGCATTTGATTTAAAAATAGTATATAAACCAGGTGAGTTTGTAAGTTTACCTAGCATGATGGCTGGTTAGCTTTACTAGCGATTAGCAAGCAAATAATATAATACACACTCATTCCTGAATATGAGTGCTATTTTTTAACGTTTAATCTTCAGTGATGCTGAACTTGCTAAGCCAGCTGTGTGTCATCATCTGACCCAAACATTGGAGTGTCCATGCACAACTAAACTAGCCATAAGGCAGAGGCAGTATCATGCAGGTGAACCGAACAATGGTGTAATGATTCAGTTCCACTCCCAAGACAAGACGATGCTCACCCGACTGGCCAATAGGAACGTGGCCCCGCCCATGACACAATTCTCACAGTGAAAGCAAAATCTGACACGAGAGCAAGAAATTGCATCGAGAGCAAAGAAAAGCGTTTCGAGAGAAACACTTTTTTTTTTTTTTTTAGAGAGAAAATGTTTTCACACTGATAGCAAAAATATATATATTTGAGAGTTTTTTTCTCAGAAATAATTTTAAAAAATTTCAAATGTATATTTTTTTATGTTCTATGAGAAAATACTTTCTCTCAAAACTTTTTTTAGTCTCAAATATTATTATTTTTTGCTATTGGTATGAAAACCTTTTCTCTCAAATATTTTTTTTTCTCTCATGAAATGCTTTTTTGCTATCATTGTGATAACTTTTTCCCTCAAACTTTTTTTTTCCTCTCGGATCATTTATTTTATCGCATGTAATAAAGACACAATTCTCTCTCCATAAAACGCCCCCCTTAATTCATACATTAATTACTCACCCTCATGTCGACCCCAACCCGTAAGACCGTAGAGATGAAGAGAAATATCATAAGTTGTGTTCTGAAGATGAACGAAGGTCTTACAGGTTTGGAACGACATGAGGGAGAGTGATAATGACAGAATTACAATGTTTGGGTGAACTAACCCTTTAAAGACGTGTAATGCCGTTTTCTGTACAGTATCTATAAATGCTTCAATCATGCAATGCATCAGAATAACATGTTCCTTGTTTCATAACATAAGATTAATGTTGGGAAAGTTAACTTGTAGATAAAGTTCCCTATTTGAGAATGATTGTATATGAAGGCATCACAAAAAATCCCGTGCTCTATTGGCTCTGCCATTAATAGAGGACAAAGCGAAAGTTGTTTTGCACATTTAAATATTTTGCGGGAAACATAAATCCGATCATTTATCCAGATGGCGACCACTTGATGTGAACAAATGTAAACTCGCCCTGATTGGCTGATGATCACGCTGATCACATGTTAATGCCAAGTGTAAAAGCAGCCAGAATAAGTTCCTCTAGAGTAGATTATTTCCGATAACAAGCAAAATAAATAACAAGTAAATGACATTAGACATACAGTCTAAATGACATCAGACGCTGCTCTCGTATGCTGGATATCTATGAAGCATTTAAGGCTTTTTGGTGAGTCGCACACACTGTTTTTGCGCTGGTGTCATATTCTCTCTGCTTGATCGTTAATATTTATATCATGTTATCCAAGAATAGTACATCAAAAATATGTTTCTACTGAGTAGTGCGCCATACTATCCCCTTGCCAGACCGATAAACAAACACAGACCGGAAGTTAACTTCGGCCCAGGCGCATAACGGCCCCTTCGGCCCCTGGCAACGCACGTGCGTCCGATGAAACCGTCTATAAGTGAACAATAAAGGCCATAAACCATGACTTGTAGTGGCATATACAAGATATTTGCAACTCTGGAAAACAGAAGCTTTATTATAAAACCTACAGAGCTGCCTGGCCAGCATTTCAGGGCATTATAGATGCACTCCCATTGCTAAGACCTGTCAATACCAATTGCCACTGGAACAAACTTATTGAAAAGCAATGTGAAACTCTACATTTCATTCAATACTGCAAAGCACAATTATTTCACACAGTATTTTGTGTGCTGTGCGTTTTTATGCTTATTGGAATATTGTCTCGTTAACTTAGCAACATGCTAATGTCACACTCTGACCTATGGGAATTAACTGTTAGTCAAGTCTCTAGGGCACTAAGGAGGAACGCATGTGCCGAATGTAGAGCTTCCAAAACCAGTGACACACACACACACACACACACACACACACACACACACACACACACACACTATCAGTCGACTATAGGCAAGACTTGACAATTCTGATTCGCCTAATAAATGTAATCATTTTATTGGACTACTCTAAACCTTCCAACATATTCAACCTCACAGGGAAATGAGAAAATGGAAATGTAGAAAAAAGCCTAATCGTCTTTATATTTGTATTATTGTAGTTCCTTTAGTTATTAAAAACAATATTATTAAATTGAAATATTTGTGACCATGGACCACAAAACCACTCATAAGGGTCAATTTTTTTAAATGGAGATTTTTACATAATCTGAAAGCTGAATAAATAAGCTTTCCATTGATTTATGGTTTGTATATTTGGCTCAGATACAACTATTTGAAAATCTGGAGTCTGAGGGTGCAAAAAAAATCTAAATATTGAGAAAAATGTCCTTTAAAGTTGTCCAAATGAAGTCCTTAGCAAGTCAAGTCAGGTCAAGTCAACTTTATTTATATAGCGCTTTTAACAATGCAGATTGTTTCAAAGCAGCTTTACAGTGTTAAACAGGAAAATAATGCAACAATTTTATTCAGCCGTACAGCCATTCTGGAGAAAACGGTGATGTCATCAGTTCATTTCAATTATCATACAGTGGCAGTGTGGGCTTTAGATCAGTAATTAGATCAGTAATTTAGTTTATATGGATAATTTAGTTTAATAATTAGATTTATTTTGATATTTAGTTGAAAAATGTTGAAACATTTAGGGCCCTATTTTAACGATCTGAAACGCAAGTGTCAAAGCGCAAAGCGCAAGTAACTTTGTGGGCGGGTCTCGGCGCTGTTGCTATTTTCCCGGCGGGATAAATGGCTCTTGCGCCCGGCGCAAATCTAAAATGGGTTGGTCTGAAGTAGCTTCATTATTCATAGGTGTGGTTTGGGCGTAACGTGAATCAACCAATCAGAGCGTCATCCAACATTCCCTGTAAAAGCAGGTGCGCAAGTTCCATTATGGATTGCTATTATTATGGCGTATTTACCAGGCGCACGCCAGGAGCGGTTCACAGCCGAGGAGACTGATGTTCTTGTAAGAGCAGTGAAAGACAGAGAAGTTGTGTTGTATGGGGATGGGAGAAACCCACCCAAAATAGCGTCGGTTAAATAAATAATTAGCCTGAATAATTTGTAAGCTAGATTTATGCCTATTTTTTCACATCTTCGTGGCACACCACAATGATTTCCGTCATCTCATGTGTTAATATTTTTTTAGTGTAACAATTTATGATTTGCAAAAATAACTGTTGCATCTGTGTAGATTACATGAGCAAAGTGTATGCGCGTTGTGCACGCTATGGTCAAGCATGCGCCCTTAAAATAGCATAATGAGCAACGCGCCACTGACTTTAGACTAGGTTTTTTCTGGTCAGTGGCGCAATTGTTTAATGGAACAGCAAAATAGCACCAGGGATTGTTTGCGCCGGAACACGCCTCCTTTTTTGCGCTGAACCGCCCAGGGAGCGCAAGTTCATTCACTAGTTTAGCGACGTGCTTCTGTGGAGGGAAAAGCGCGCTTTGCGCGGGTGCAAAATAGGAATGACACATGCGTCGGTGTACAAAGTCAATTGCGCTGGGTGCAAGATAGGGCCCTTAGTGTCCCCAATGCTTAGCAATGCATGTTACTAATAATAATACATTTTTGATATATTTACGGTAGGACATTTACAAAATATCTTCATGGAACATGATCTTTACTTAATATCCTAATGATTTTTGGCATAAAAAGTAGATAATTTTGACCCATACAATGTATTGTTGGCTATTGCCTCAAATACACCCGTGAGACGCAGGACTGGTGTTGAGCTCCAGGGTCACATTTACTATATCGGTTTTACCGAATGACCAAAGCTGGTTATACCGAATGACTATGGCAATAAGCCTACAATAATGACTGAGAAAGACAAATAAGCATTCCTCCAAAGCCTGCTGTATCATATTGGATACATAATATATACAAAAATGGTCGATACCTTTAAAAATATACAAAATGTTCTAATTTTGTAGAGGTCCAGACAACCATGCCCCCATAGGTTAACAAAATCCATATATATATCTTTATTTATTTATTTTTTTTATAAAATGTTGAAATCATAGTTTTAAGTTATTATCAGTTTTCTACTTTATAAATCACAGATCCCAATGGTTCTTGAGGTCAGAAAAGTAATGCAAATGTTAGTTGAATGTTGACTTTGGTGTATTTTCACTGACAAACTACACAAGAAATGCCACAAATATTCCCCCTAATTTTGAGTAAAGTTGGCCACAAAAATCCTGCGAAATCCTTGTCTGGCTATCACCAGACCAAGCTCAATCTTTTAAGATTGGTCTGGGGAGTCTGCTCTGTATTTTCTACTGCACAAGAGGCGTGGTCAACGGACATAGTTCAAATGACTCTGTGCGCGGTTGGATAATCCTTCAAAAAAAAATATGGACGTAGTGTCCGTGACGTCACCCACAGGTTTCTAAAGAGCAGTTTTGAAGCGCAAAGTAGGGACGAGCTGGCCGTTGCCATCTTGACAGTGCTTCATCGTGTCTTTGCGCGTCACTCCCGGATAATAGAAAATGGGTAAAGAGGCGGGACGTGGGCGGAGCTGACGCGATGACTAACAGACAGCAGATAAATGTCTATCCACCTGTCACTCAAAGTGGCCACGCCCCTGAAAAAAATTCACCCCCCTCACAGTTGTTATAAACATGTGTTCTTCTGCTGTAAAGTTGGGCATTTTAACATGAGCCTTCTGGAGTCTGTCTCTAGTGGCCAGTCGATGAATTGCAGTTTAAATCACTTCCGTATTGATTTCAAGAGAAACTGCGGGAAGTTGCCGCTTGGTTAAACCCACCAATAGCGCACCAGGTGGATAAGCTGGTTGGTGATTGGTCCCCGCAAATTTGTAACGGAAGCAGGATAGACAAATGTACAAGTTTCCAGCCTGAGCTGCAGGGCGAAATCAAATCGCCGGCTGATAGGTTTACCCAGTCTAGCGAAATCCTGGAGGGACTGAATAACCAAATCAAATGTCCCATTTCAGGATAGATGCTCCTTAAGGAGGTACCTGCCTAAGTAGGCAGCAGATAACAAGACAGCTCTGGAAGAAAGTGAATGACAAATTGTGGGTTGTGAGACCAGAAAGGGCCATTCACACTGACAGAAATTTGCAGCAACGACGTGACCGGATATGGAGAAGGTGATCTGTCGCACGGTAGGAACGTAAGAACGAGACCTGCAGGGATTCAGTCGCTGTCATTGTGAACAGGGATGACGGTACTAGTTGTTCCTGAGCTGTGACTAGTATTTTGTCTTTGAGCAAGACACCCGAGATGACTTTCCCCCATCGAAAAGTTTTCTATTCAAGACTATTGGTTGCTCTGAATAAAAGCATGTCTACTTACACAACCGCACGCTTGGTTTGTGCATTATGCATATTAGTGACACTCAAAAAGCACATAGTCTTTTCAGAAAACAAGCACAAGTCGTCTTGACTGAGTCAGGAGCTCTACAAAAGTTGGCGGCTTGTGTGAGTTTCTTGCGATACGGTCTGTCTCACTTGTTGACAAATCTCTCAATTGTGTAAAACTAGGCCAGGAAGAACCCAAATGTCACAGCACTCAAACGACACTTTGACAGCAGCCATCATACCGAAGATCAATCCCTCAAACCCAGAGGTCAGGTTCGGATAAAGAGACTGTGGCTCTCACTGAGGTTTCTGTGTAATTTATTTCACCAACAAGGCCAAAAGGGATGAGCGCTGAACCGGCAGGCCCTGGAGGTAAATCAAAACTGCCGGAGGAAAACCAGAGGCTCCTGGGAATGTTGGAGCGCAAAGTTTCTAACAACCTTGATGCTTCTGTTGTCTCGGTTCAAACTTATGAGAAGACATTTGATGCACTTGGGAAAAGTTTGCATGTGCGAGAGAGCTCGAAGACCTCATCACGATGCTACCGCATTAACAGGCAGAACATTCGCAGAATTTCAGCTTCGATTTATTTCAGCCTTTGGGCATTTCATTTTTTTACTTGTCTTATAAATTGATTTCAGAGTATGTTTTTTTCCCCTCTTCGATTCAATTCTCATTTGATTAGAACAACTGTAATTTCTTTCCATGTTTTTCATAATTGAATCGGTTGTCTGTCTCTCTGAGCACACGGACTTTGTCTCACAGAATCAGTCTCTCCCTCATCACTCTTGCTTTTCAACACACATGAATAAAACATTTCTCACAATTTTAATCTTGTCGCTTCGCTTCAAAAATGTGTCTCATTTGAGTCCCCATAAATTGATAGATGGTATACCATTTTTTAATACTTTAATTAATACCTTTATTCAGCATGCATGCCAAAAGTGGCAATAAACACAACTATTGTGCTGTTCCACTGTTCCAACATTGATAATAATCATAAATGTTTAATCAAAATCACCATATCGGAATGATTTCTGAAGGATCATGTGACAAAATAAATAAGATAAGATAAATTCAGCTTTGATCACAGGATTAAATTACATTTTACAATATATTATAATAGAAAACAGTTATTTAAAATCGTAAAAATATTTTACAATTTTGCAGTTTTTACTGTATTTTTGATCAAATAAATGCAGGCTTGGTGAGCAGAAGAGACTTGTAACGTTTCCAAACTTTTGTATCTCCCATTGAGGTCAGAAATATTAACTATTTCCCCAACACTGATGGAAATCTGAAGCAGCATTACTGTTTCCAACAGTGATAATAATAATACATGTTAAAATCATAAACTTTTGATCAAATAAACACAGATTTGGTGATATATTTTGGGGTCAGTAAGATTTTTATTTTATTATTATTACTTTTATTTTTCATTAAATTGATCAAAAATTTTCTTTGAAAATAAGAGTCCCATTATATGACATGCTTTCTTCTTCTGAAGTTTCTCTGGCAGCATTTTTCGTCATTTCAAAATGAAACATATGCATTATTTAATTCATACTGACATCCACTAAGTTCCACTAAGTAAATATGGGGAGAAGATTAAAAAAAATCTAATCAAGTGATAAGAAATTATCTTTTAAAAGTGATATTTTTAAAAACATTTTTGGCACAAAGTACAAAAATCCTACGGTGTGGTGCAATGACATTTGCTTGTTAAGACTGCTAATAGTCGTGTGTGTGTGTGTGTGTTGGGTTGATGGTTAGGTTTATGGGTAGTGTGTGTGTGTGTGTGTGTGTGTGTGTGTGTGATGGGTAGGTTTAGGGATGGGGTAGGGTGTGTGTATGTGTGTGTGTGATGGGTAGGTTTAGGGGTAAGGAGTGTGTGTGTGTGTGTGTTGAGTAGTTTTAAGGATGGGGTAGGGTGTGTGTATGTGTGTGTGTGATGGGTAGGTTTAGGGGAATGGGTAGGTTGTGTGTGTGTGTGGTGTGTGATGGGTAGGTTTAGGGGTAGGGGTAGGGTGTGTGTATATGTGTGTGTGTGATGGGTAGGTTTAGGGGTAGGGTGTGTGTGTGTGTGTGTGTGATGGTTAGGTTTAAAGGTAGGGATTGTGTGTGTGTGTGTGTGTGTGTGTGTGTGTGTTGTGTAGGCTTAAGGGTTAGGGTGTGTGTGTGTGTGTGTGGTGTGTGATGGGTAGGTTTAGGGATAGGAGCAAGATGTGTGTGTGTGTGTGTCTGTGATGGGTAGGTTTAGGGGTAGTATGTGTGTGTGTGTGTGTGTGTGTGTGTGTGTGTGTGTGTGTGTGTCCGTGTGTGTGTGTGTGATGGGTAGTTTTAGGGGTAGGGTGTGTGTGTGTGTGTGTGTGTGATGGTTAGGTTTATGGGTAGTGTGTGTGTGTGTGTGTGTGTGTGTGTGTGTGTGTGTGTGTGTGTGTGTGTGTGTGTGTGTGATGGGTAGGTTTAGGGATGGGGTAGGGTGTGTGTATGTGTGTGTGTGTGATGGGTAGGTTTAGGGGTAAGGAGTGTGTGTGTGTGTGTTGAGTAGTTTTAAGGATGGGGTAGGGTGTGTGTATGTGTGTGTGTGATGGGTAGGTTTAGGGGTAGGGTGTGTGTGTGTGTGTGTGTGTGTGGTGTGTGATGGTTAGGTTTATGGATAGGGGTAGGGTGTGTGTGTGTGTGTGTGCGTGCGTGTGTATGATGGGTAGGTTTAGGGGTAGGGTGTGTGTGTGTGTGTGTGTGTGTGTGTGTGTGTGTGTGTGTGTGATGGGTAGGTTTATGGGTAGGGTGTGTGTGTGTGTGTGTGTGTGTGTGTGTGTGTGTGTGTGTGTGTGTGTGTGCGTGTGTATGATGGGTAGGTTTAGGGGTAGGGTGTGTGTGTGTGTGTGTGTGTGTGTGTGTGTGTGTGTGTGTGTGTGTGTGTGTGTGTGTGTGTGGTCCTGGTAAAACCTACATTATGAGGACAAAAGGTTTCCACAAAGAGGGCAATATTAAAAATCCATGGGACATTTTTTGGTCCCCATGAGGAAGACAGTTTATAAATCACACAGAATGAGAATTTTTGCAAATGTGAAATTGCAGAAAGTTTGGTGTGTTTAGTGTAAGGGGAGAGAATATACAGTTTGCACAGTTTAAAACCCATTACGTCTATGGAAAACCCCAATAAAACATGGAAATCCAGCCTGTGTGTGTGTGTGCAAGTGAAGTGCCATGGGTTATACATTTATTTTAGTTATATACAGTAGCCTATTCTATATCAAACTTAAATATGAAGCTGCTGTCCACTAATCTGAATATTTCGGTGGTTATGGCCATCATACTTTGCACCTGAGGTGGGGAAATAAATGCCCTTACCTCAGCAAAAACCATTTAAAGTAAAATGACACATCCAGGCACAAATTGCACCGTTCCCCGAGAAAGACCCAGCCACTTTTGCGGTTGCATTTCCCTCTCTACATGAAATGGCTCTCGACCCAGATGAAACATACTGTACATTTGCCAGGGGATTTTGCTTCAGCTCTTGAGGAATTCATATGACATATAATTTCACATCCAAGCTGAACATGCAATATTTCACTCTGAATGCTAAGAAGGCTTCACGCTGTCTAATCGGCAACCATTTGCAGTAATAGACAGTTGTCAGTGACGTGGAAAATCTACGCATCAATACCTAATATCATCTGCCGAACAAAGAGCAGAAGACTGAATAGTTAATTTCTGGATTTGATTTGCAACGGGGCAGAGCCAGCCAGTCACAGAAGATCCATGCATGGAAATCGTTTTTTCTTGTGGCACGCGCACATGATGTTTTTAATTAGACTCCCGTAACAGCGAACAAAGTCGGCAGGCACAACCATACGGATGGCGCTCATAGAAATGTAAAATTGTCTAATGCGGATTTGAACCGCAGATGTAATGGGATGCAATCAAACATTCATGTTGCCTTGAGCTATGAGCTCTGGGAAAAGACAAACACTTCGAAAACTGCCATAATGCACTGCTTTAAAATCATATCTATAGGCATATATATTACATTTGCTTTCTCAAACAGACATCCAAGTGCCGGTGATTTATTCCATATTTTTCATAGCTATAACGGCATTATTTCTACTATAACTGCTCCGCCGGCTTACCACCATAAAGGGCAAAGGTCCATGGATTTTAAAAGAGAGGTGGCTATTGTTAATATTTAATGCATCTGGAAACAGTAATTAAGTCTTCCCCAGAAGAAAAGGAATTTGACATGCTCTGGAGAGCCAGTGAGTAATTATATTTGTAAAGAGCAGTGATACGAGATACTCCCCCCTGACTAGGAGTCATTACACACCATTAAAGGGTCCCGGCAAGCCCGGCCTGATCCACGCCCGCGCACGCGCACCAGAGACAGACTTCCCATAAACAAATTGTCTCCAGACCAAACTCTGCGTCTGATCAAATCCGAGTGCCACAGTATTCACATATCCCATCAGTCACAAAGACACAGCATCCGCAGGAAAGGACTCGCCGGTGATCTGGCATTTGTAATTAAATATTAAACCTGTAATGAGTTCTCAGCCATCTACATGGTGTGGAGTTCACATGCGAAAGTCTCCAAATAGGGCCCCTGGAGAGACAGGGTCCACACTTAGAAGCAATAATTATCACATCCACAGGACAGGTGGAAACGCTGCAGTGAGATGATAAAACTCCAGCGAGACTTATTAAACCGAGCTCGGGAATAAAGACCGTACAGTGCACAGATCGCTGTTGTTGTGTTGCATCTCGAGTGCTATTTTCATTCTTTGTATGCCATTCTCAAATAAGGCACACGCATGCATAAATACATGAATTTTACATCAAACCCCTGAAACCTACATTCAGCCACGTTCACGGAACAGCCACAAGGTACACGAGGAAGCTTTTACATACTGTATAATTCTCTCTTCATACCTTTAAGCTGCATAATTAAAAGGATGGCTCATTTTTTTTTATTAATATCCTATTATTTATTTATTTTCTTCCCCTGGAATTGTTCGGTCTGCTCTGAATTTCAATTACATCTGCAGCAGCTAGCACTATGCAAATGAGAGGTGTCCTGTGTTTTAATAAAGGGAAAATGCATAGTCCGTAGTGCTGCCATCACTCCTCGCACTACCTGTAGAGATTGTACCATTGGCGAAACATCATTTGTAAAATATATGCCAAATGCAACCTGGTTGAAAAAAAAAAGAATGGTAACACTTTAAAGCTGCAATATGTATAAACATTTCAGTAAAATATCCAAAAAACACTATTAATAAATTAATAATCATATTTTTTAAAACTAGTGCCTTGGACAACACAACAATGTATCATTTTTTGAAAGCTTACAGTCTTAAGCTTAACAATTCATGTAGCCAATTTGATTAACTCCTAAGTAGTGCTGAGTTATTTGCTGATTAATTCCCCCCCCCCCCCCCCCCATAATTTACTTATATGATATGAATACTTTCTTTGTACTATGTACTGTAATATGTCAAAAAGTAATGTGTCATATGTCATTTGAAAGGTCTGGAGAAGAAAACAACAAGCATAATTGTTTTGGGCTTTTACTAAACTTGAGCAGGTTTTTGTATGTGTTGCCCCGCAGACCCATATGTAAAAAATATACGGATGCGGCTGTCACTTTTTCGCTTGTAACTTCACGAAACATGCAGCGATTGTGTAAAATGGCACATCATTATTTACAGCAGATTCTCATGATTAAACCATCACCAAAATCAGTCACTTAGATCTAAAAATATTCCTCATGGAGTTATAATACATAACACCCCACAGGCTCACATGTAGCCAAGCAAAATCAAATGCAGCTTTCACATGATGTTTTCGCTTGTAACATCATGAAACATGCACAGATCATAGAAAATATCACATCATTACTTACAGTGGATTCTCCCGACTGAAATGAGTCCAAGGTCAATAAAATCCATTGTGTTGATCACAAGATATGAATATAAAAACGGCTTCTGGGTTTCAAGGGCTAAAAATACAGGCTACCTTGGATCCAAATGCTTTTACTTTTGATTATTTTATGCTATCGCCACAAAAATATTGATCCACACAGCAAATTTTAACTCTCATCAGTTTATTTGACTCCATACTGAAGAGTATTAAAATAAACTCTGAAGCAGTGTTGAAGTTAATAAGATAATTAAGTGATTAACTGAGTGATGATTGACCATTAGTGATGAACACCTTATGATAACGAGCAGAATTACTGAAGGAAAGAGTGACTGGATTTAAGTCACCATTATGGTGATCCTGACTTTTTAACATTAGATTTTCAGGTCACTACATGATGACTATGCCACAATCAAAAAATAATCAACACCTGAAGACATTTTTTTCTGTGCCATAACAAGTGCGTTTTATAAACACATTTAAAGCAGCCATAAGTAATATTTTAAAAGCCAAGAGACAAACTAAAGCACACGCTGATCACCATAATGGTGACTTAAAACCGGCGACTCTTTCCTTCAGTGATTCTGCTTGTTATCATCAGGTGTTTTTCACTAATGGTCAATCATCACTCAATGAATCACTTGATTATCTCATTAACTTCAGAGTTGTAACACTCTTGAGTGTGGAGTCAAATAAACTCTGGAGAGAGGTTCATTTAACGCTGGAGTTTTTGCTGTGCAGATGCACCACACATGTAGGATAATTGTCCTTCTACCTTGTTTCCTTCCTGAGTTATTGCATGTCAAAAAACAACTCTAAAAATTCCTTCAGGGCTTACAGGGTTAAAGAGTAGACAAATTATGATACAATTTTCAGTGATGGACGTACTCCAACAATAACTCATTTTGTTAATAACACTCTGTCGATCCGACGGTCTGTGGATGGGAATGCAAAAATGCGGAAGTACGACCTGTAGTTTTCACAAAAGACTCCAGGTGTTTTGCGTCATCCGCCAGACTTTTGCTGACAAATAAACGTGAATTTCTTGGGGAACACGGAGAACGATTGAACACTGTTCATTTACATATAGTACCGACACTGTAACCATAGAAAGAGGGTTGAAAATCTGTGAAGTTACACTTTAACAGATGTGGTCTTGTCTCCAAAAGGTTGTAGGTTCAAATCCAGCAAAGAGTCACCCGTTAACTTTTTCAACAACCTCTTACTTAAGTTCCTTCAGTACAACAGACTCTTCGCATTTGGGATGTTTATGGGATGTATTTTGGATTCAGAATCTGCTTTATACATTCACTCGGAAATATAATTTTATTGTGCTTATATGTGTCAAATTTAAAGGCATAACTGGGTGACTAAACATTTTTAAGCACCGATTTTAACAATTAAACAACACAAAACTGTGCAAGGCAAAAAGAAAAAGCCAAACTTTGGCAAGAGTTTATCCTGCTTATTCAACAGGATCTCTTGCTTCAGTGTTTTGTATTGACTGATACAGTAAGCAGCATTCAACATATCATTCCAGTTAATGCAAAAATACTAGTTTTAATAATTAACACAGAACAAAAGAGACCCAGACCTAGCTCTACTTGTTTTCCAATATGGCTGCTCCTGGAAAGTTATGTAACAATGAAAAGTGCTTACCTAGGACGCCGACTCGAAAGTTGAGCGTAATGACGATGACGTTCCCGTAACTGGCCAGCACGCTTCCGTCGATCATGTTCCCGGTGCCCTCCATGTACGATCCGCCGTGAATGTACACCATCACAGGTTTGGCTCCAGTATCTCGTATGTCTGCAAGAGTGGCCACCATTAAACTCTCGCTCCCCTATTGCCCTGATTCAACACAGCAATGCGTCCCACAGTCCTCCCAGATACCAGCCACCAGCTCAATTACAGTCTGAGATGCATCTCATATCAGCCGAGTCATTTGTCTCTCGTAATGAACAGTATGCGCAAAACAGATATGAACAGATGAAGCCATATGGAAGGTCAGAGCCTAACCGGCTATTGCAGGCGGCTCTAACACGCTTTAGTGGCCTAAATGATGAGATCATCGCAAATGTAATGGCCTTGTTAGACTTCACTGCTGCGGCACACAGCCACGGAAGGGTTTAAAACGGGCAGCAAAATTACGGAGAGCTAAGTATAGTTCAGCCAAAAATTAAAATGATTGTTCTGATCCCATTTTATTGTTTTGCTTCCTTGAAATGCAAAATCATCCTAAGCAAAAGTGAATGTTTTACACTGCCAAGCTCCAAAAAGCACATTCAAAGTAGTCCATACATGCATATGCGCTACATTCCAACTGTTCTGAGGTCAGAACCAAATTTATGCCATTATTCACTGAAAATATTCCCCTCGACTGGAATTCAGTTAAAATATGGTGGATCACTGACACCAAATGCTATTAGTTACCTTATAACATAACCTCACAAAGTTGCGTACAATTTAAAACTAAATTAAAAAGACTGTATGACTTCCGAAAACATAGAATGTAGTTTCCCTTACTATACACCTGAAAAAAACTAATAGATCTCATGGGACATTTTGTGTAATTTACAGTAAAATACTGTTAAATGTACAGATTTGGAAGTACAATGTAAAAAAAATCTTACCGTATACAAAAATACGTAATATTTATATTTTACAGCATTGAACTTAAATTTATGGTAAAAAAAAATGGTAGCTGTGGTTAAAGTACTTTACCGCAAAAAATTGTGTGGTAATATTTTAGGTTTTACTGAATTTAACTAAAGTTTACAGTAAAAACTGGCAGCTGTGATTTAAGTACTTTACCGTAAAAAAAAAACAGAAGAAATATTATAGGATTTGTAAAGTTTATGGTAAAAAATTGGCAGCTGTGTTTAAAGTACTTTACAGCAAAAAAATAGGGTAGTGATATTTTAGATTTTACAGCATTGATCTAAAATTCATGGTAAAAAAACCCTGGTAGCTGTGGTTGCCAGTACATTACCATAAAATACAGTAGAAATATGTATGTTTTACGCCATTGATCTTAAATTTATGGTAAAATCTGGCAGCCATGATTGCCAGTACACTGGTCATTTTCTGCCAGGACATTATCCAGTAATTTTACGGAAATGTCTGCTATCCCTTAAAACACAAACTAATGCAATGTGTAATTCAAAATACAGGTAAAACACCTGTAAGAAACCAATACGGAAAATTCCTTCATATTTATACGGTACATTATGCCCTATTTTTGTGTACTTTACTGAATAGTGTGTACTTTACTGAAAAAAATATGGTAGAAATATGTATTTTTTAGCCATTGCTTTTAAATTTACGGTAAAAAGCTGGCAGCCGTGGTTAAGTATTTTATCTCACAAAATATGGTAGTAATAATTTAGGTATTAAGGCATTGAATGTCAATTTATGATTAAAAACAATACAAAAAAAACAGGCAGCTGTGGTTGCCAGTACTTTACCATAAAAAGTATGTTATTAGAAACCAATTTGTCACAAAAGTTGTTATTGAGAATTAACAAAGGTTTGACAAATGAACAAAATGTTGATGTTTTATTGAAAATAATAAAGTTTGATGTATATAACACCATTCACTTTTGCTCAGACATTCAATTTCAAGATGTCCTTTTGTGTTTCCCGAAAGAAAGTCTAATACAGGTTTAGAAGTACATACATACATTTTTTTATTTTTTTATTTTGGCCAAACTATTAATTTAACTTATTTATTTAAATGTTTTAATATAAACATTTATCAATCAATCATTATCAGTTATTTTTTTTGTTGTTGTTGCTAATTACATAATATAAAAGACCAAAGAACACAAGCAGAGAAAATAGTCTCTCTGCTCAGATGAAAGAGACACAAGCCGGCTGGGCTGCGACTCAAAATGCTGTATTGTATTGAAGGTTGCCATGGATACGGCAGATCAAAATTCACAATCTTTGAGAAAGCCTAATCGCAAACACCACTCCAGTGCATTTGCCCCCGTTCGCATTCAACCCCTCCGATTAAATATGCGCTTATTTGCATGCATGTGGTCACGACAAATTACCGACTGGCTTTTTTGTGCAAAAAAAAAACAATGTTGTTTGCAATCACTGTGCCACCGTCTGCTTAATGTCTCCTTTACACGGTACGGACGCGTTCACACGTTACGCTCCTGATCTGATGGAACAAGCGGGAACTGATTTGTATAGAATTTTTCCATTTCAGATCCGCCAGCTGAAACATTTACGGTTAGGTTTAAAGATTTATCTGGTATCTGAGAGAAGTATGATAAGACACTGCTTTGAAATGACAATTCTCTGTTGACACTTATCGTACGGAAGAAAGACAATGTATGGAGTGGGAAAAAAAGGGGCGAGAGAGAGAGAAAATGCACAAGGTTTCCTGCACAAGAGATGCACAGGATGAGATACAGAATGAAAAGATCGATTAGAAAAACAATACAAAGATTAGTCATGTCAGTGTTATCAGTAACCTCTTTTGTTGATTCACATCATAAAAACACAACACTCTGCTAACTGATCTCTTCTCTAACAAATATTCATTACAAAATCAAGTCCTTCATAAGTCATATCCTGAGGAAAAAGCAGAGACATATGGATTAAAATGCATTGCATTCATAAACACATCATTTGAATAAACAGGACATAAATGACCCTAAACAGGAGGGGTGACACTATAGAACATTAACTGAAATGTCACGTTCGTGAATGCACAATAATGGTTGACATGAAAACATGACTCATTTGCTATGACACACACACACACACACACCACACACGCTCACAAACAAATGCCTGTGTTTCATCTTCAAAAGCAACGGGCCGCATGCATCTATTCCGTTACATAACCTCCATCAATCATCTCCAAGTGAACTAAAGAAGGTGAAGAGCCCTGCTTCCTTACAAACGAAACAACACTTAACACCTCTGGGTTGAGAGACCTTCTTCACAATGTCTTGAGTTGTGATTAGGGTGTTAAAATATGGTGGAAGTCAGAGCCGGGTGGCAGTGCTCGGCGTGCCTGTAAAGCTCAGGAGGAGGACGCGTCATGCTATCTGTGAACCTCTCAAAATTCTCGACGGGCCACCTCTCAACGGCCTGTCACTCTAAGGAACTGGACAGCGTGAGCACTGATAAGTGGCCCGGACTCGCACTAACGCTGTAAAACATGGGAACTGTCAAACATTCTTATTGTGAGCATTGTATGAGCTCCCGAGCCGAGGTTTCGACTTTAGACCCCACCGCTGAGCTCATCACGGATAACATAACTGTTGAAGATCGACATTTCCAGGTCAAACTGAATATATCTGAGGCTATTATGGATAGAAAAAAAGTGAGCACGGCTCAGACTCTGCGAGAAAATACATAATACATACACATGCAGCCTTTCCACACCACACTGCTAACCCTAACGCTCAAAATAATGAATTGGTTTGAGTAGAGCCAACTTAAAATACACAAATTAGTTCAATCAAATGACCTTTTATGAGTATTTAAAACTTTCCTTTTCTTTTGAGTTCTCGAAACTGACACATTTGAAGTCATCAGAATTGTTTCCTTGTTTTGAGTTTTATGAACTTGTTCCTTTTAATTTAGACAAACTTAAATTTAACTGAAACTGGGCTGGGATTTCTATTCCCAGCATGCTTTGCTATGGCACTCTGAAGGGAGAGTAAATGCTAAAATTAAGTGTAATACAATGTTTTATTGTGCAAGATTTAGTAGTGTTTAATGTTTTTCTATGCTAATTTTGCTAGTTTTCTATGCTAGTTTTGTTGTTGTTGTTGTTGTTTTTTGGGAGGGGGGGGGGGGTCCATCATGGTGACGAGTGGAACATGAGCTTAGTTTGAGAACAGGTTTATGCTAAATGTATTATATTGCTGTCCTCATTCAGCAAGGGCTATGCTATGCTAATGCTATCAAAATAGCAAGTTAGCATTTACTAAATTAGCTAGTTAAAGCTAGCCAAGTTTCCACTACTAAAATATATAAATTGAGATTACATGATCATTTAAAGTTAAATGTATGAATGACTCAAATATTTCAAGTTAAGAGCAATTAATAAGCATAAAATAATCTGCCAGTTCTGCTTACTTAAACTTTGAATTTCTTAACTTAAAAATGTTGATGTATCTGATTACCACAATTTGTTTGAGTTTTACCAACTTATTCAGATTTACAGTGCATTCAAATCTCGCTGCCACAATGTTCATGTTGTTAGCACACTGCTACGCAGTAGCTAAGGTATTTTGGTTGGTTGCTAGGTGGCTAGTTGCTGCGTCTGAAATAGCATACTGTCAGAGTAGTTTGATGAAAAACGTTGCAACCGTTAAAAAGGTCATTCTACACTGAACAAAATTATTAACGCAACACTTTTGTTTTTTCCCCCATTTTTCATGATCTGAACTCAAAGATCTAAGGCGGTGGGTGCTGTTACGAGCGGCAGAAGTTGAAGATTTCTCAACTTTTCAAGCGCCAGTGCAGGCGTCATCCAATCAGATCACCCTATGCAAATACCCTAGAGCAGACACTTGCCAATTGCGTTCATGCAACCCTAGAGCAGACGCGGCATGTAATGTGATTGGCTGTTGTCACTTTGGCGGTCGCATCAGCGCCAAGCTTCAGCCACGCCCTCCGCCAAGCGTTAACGCTGACGCCCCGTGTGAATGCAGCGTAAGACTTTATCTAAGTACGCAAAAGGCCTATTTATCTCAAATATTGTTCACAAATCTGTCTAAATCTGTGTTAGTGAGCACTTCTCCTTTGCCAAGATAATCCGTCCACCTGTGAGGTGATAATTGTGTTCAGTGTGTTAAGCATACAACATGGACATACTACATCCTGAATGCTGGAAATGTCATGTGACCTACAGCATCAGTCACGCTGCATTCAGAATATCATCCTGGGATTTCGTGCCTATAACATTATAAATACTACATACTACTCATTTCACATACTGCTTTTTGCATACAACATAGTACGAGGCGTATTGGGATGTGGGGTACGGTGATACTGCGGTGCTTGCACCACAATTTCTAATGGATTTTTTAACAACACATATAGGCCTAAGTGAAATGCAAAAAGTGTGCACATGACAATTTGTAGATTTTGGTTTCAATGGCTCAACCTAATCCAGATGGGGATGAGTGACCTTTGAAGAAGGCGAGTTCTTGAGGCTGGGCCGCAGTGTATGTGCATTAAATATAATGGTACTAACACAGAGACAGTTGGTTTGATGTGCTCTTTGAAGCCCAGCTTCTAGCAGTGAATGAGGAGGAGGGGGGTAGAGAGAGAGAGAGAGAGAGAGAGAGAGAGAGATGGAGAAAGAGAGAGAGACCAGAGGGGGTGGCAGGTTGAGGGGTGAGGGTGTAGACCACCATGCAGAAACCACATCAGACACCTCACATGCTACCAACAAAAAGCACTTCCGCACACACTCACACCCCTCATACTAAAAACTAGAATTTGCGACAATTTCCTGAGACCGGTACCAAAGAAAATGCACTTTACAAATGTGAGTGCCTATTGTCCGTGCAAAACCCTCCACCACACTGCTAGGGTGTCTAGGATGCTTAATAGCCCAGGTCAAAAGAGTTCACCCTCCAGACTTTATCATGTTCTGGTTACAATAGTAGAAATAGTTTGGGTCCCTCCATCAGTGTATAGACCTGCTCTCTCCAACACGAGTGTTCGGCACAAAAATTCACTTTTGAATGCGATTTACCTGGTTAGACCGATAGACAGACTGACTTAATAATAAGAGGACATTTCACTCTCTGACAGTAGGTGGCGCTTATCATGCACGAGAGACTGTCCATGAATTTTCTTGGGACTCACACACACCTATGGACAATTTAGCATATACAATACCCCTATGCAGCATGTTTTTGGATTGTGGGGGAAACCGGAGCACCCGGAGGAAACCCACACAGACACAGGGAGACACCGGGGACCTTCTTGATGTGAAGGTGATGATACATGGGGCAACTTTTTGTGCAATGTTGCCGTCAACGGGAAACCAGGTGAGATACAGGGATACTAATTAGGGCAATGGACTAGTTCTCTTAAGGTGATGATACACGGAGCAATTTCTTTGCCCAAGCAACATCGCTCGGAAATATTGCCCCCGTGTATCATCACCTTGAGGCGACAGTGCTACCCACTGAGCCATAAAAGTAATACACAACTTCTAACGCTTGTCAGAGACAATATAGGAAGTGAAACAGTATTTACATATTTTCAAAGAGCCATTCAGATTATTGTATTCACTATGCAGTCGGCATCCTTATGGCACACAGAGGGATAATCACAGAAGCAATAGTTTGTCAGATCTGCGCTATCTCACACATATTTATGACTTAATAAAACAGGCTGTGTGACTATGAGAAATTATTACATCAAAATACATGTCCATATGCAAGTTCAATTGACTTTATTGACACTAAATACACACATTTAGCTGTTGTCACATGCCAGTGATATGGGGTTAAAATTGTTGTATTATTCCAAATAAATAGATTCTAACCCCATACAGTGATTATTCCTCCCCAATGTTGCCAAATAGGTCGCCGATCCCTGCCCTGTGGTGTTTATCAAACGATACCAAACACATACAGAGACAAGAGAGCCGTTCCGGATCCTTCCTCTGCTATTCACTGTCACTTTATGTAACAGCAGGAGCTCTGAGCATGTGACCAGAAGCACAAATCTTATTGGTTGGCCAGTTTTATGTGCAGCGCAATGGTAAAGAGATTAGAACAACTTTCTGTAAAACATTGGCGGTATGTGAATGTTAATGTTGGTCCGAACAAGCTCAAATTTTGGCACCCAACATTCGTCTTGGTGTGAACGGGCCTTCAGTATATTTTCTTTATATATATATTTAAACAAATGTACATCGTAAGTTCAATGTCTTGGAAAACGAATATCACACCTCTCCAAAACAAGTTGTGTAATTTGAGGTATTACTCAAGTTATGCAAGTCACACATCAGAGTTTAAGACAGCGGATAGGAGTTATTTCAACTCACTAGCCAACAATGCAATAAATGCATTTAAGCCACAAATGTCTGCAGTCTGTTCCTTCAACTACTGGCACAAGATTATGCAAACAGGCACGCATCCAGTTTGGCCCATTGTTTATTTAACCCATCCTGTGTGACAGTGGGTACTGAACTCTGTTGCCGAGTAAAATCCATCCTAACACCCCAGCAGGTGGAGCAATCCTGGCCACTGGCACCATCGCAAGAGGGCTGGCGTCTGGAGGAGAGAAGGGCTCTTTTTCCCAATTAGGGCACATGGACAAGCAAGCCAATGCAACAGCTATGTGCATCTATTTGTCAGTGGTGGGAAGACTTTGACAGCAGACACACGAGACAAGGTATGTATTCCTGTGGGCCAAGCACAATTTATTACTCCTGCCATGTTCTGCATTAAGAATTAGTTCCCTGTGCCTAAATATACACCTACATAATGTACCAGTACCACAACAGTGCACCTAAGTGAAAACCAGAGAGGTAGGAGGTGTTATAGCTTTGCTTAGCAGCACCTGAGATTGACTTAATTGCCAGAGATGCTGAACAGAATTAGAGGCACTGCAATATGTTTGTGCCAAGCTTGATGACTGAAATAAGGACCACCAGCTGAGAAATGATGCCGACAGCTTGCTAGTTACATTATGTCATATGAGCCTGGTCTATTTCAGTGCTAAAAACAGACATCTGGGCTGAATCCCAAGTCACATTTTATCCATCCTATACAGTAAATCAGATTAGGATTGGTGCATACCAAAATCAAAGCACAAATTGGAAAGTTCCCAGATTCAGGTGGAAGTATAAGCAGTACCATTAAACGGACATCATTGTACATTTTTTTTTACCCCTGAAAGGTTCATAGCAGTACCTTACGGCACATATTTACCTGTACTTACGTCAAGTCAAGTCACCTTTATTTATATAGCGCTTTTTACAATGCCGATTGTTTCAAAGCAGCTTCACAGTGTTAAACAGGAAAAGAATGCACCATAATTTGATTCGGCTGTACAGCCGCTCTGGAGAAAACGGTGATGTCATCTAGCTCATTTCAATAATCATACAGTGACAATGTTAGTAATTTAGTTGAAAATTTAGTTGAATATTTAGTGTCCCCAACGGAGCAAGCCAGGCCAAAGGCGACAGTGGCAAGGAAACCAAAACTCCATCAGGTGGCCTAATGGAGAAAAATAAACCTTGGGAGAAACCAGGCTCGAGTCTGGGTGCCAGTTCTCCTCTGGCCAACGTATGACCAGTGTATGATTATGATTCTGGCAACATTACAGTTCAAAAGTGATATTAGATCGGAATATTTGAAAGATTGGAGTCATCGTGCCGGAGACAGGTTTACTGAGGATGCCGTGTCGATGAGGCAATTTCAGGGGGAGTCTAATTGACATGGTCTTTGCAGACACTTCAGGATCATGCATTGGTCATGTCCAGTGTTGGGAGTAACGGCGTTTAAGTATAACGGCGTTAATTTTTCAGTAACGGAGTAATCTAATTAATTACTTTTCCCAATGTTGCAACGCCGTTAGCATTACTGAGAAAAAAAATGCGGCGTTACTATAATTGAGCTCACTGAAGCGGTTTTCATCCGAACAGGCTCTCTGTCAGTCGGACCTGCAACGTGCGTGTGTGTGTGTGTGTGTGTGTGTGTGTGTGTGTGTGTGTGTGTGTGTGCGCGCGTGGTACACATAACTGATGATGATTGGTGGGTGGGAGACAAGGTTGAGGTTGATAGGTTGAGTCCACACACACACACACACACACACCTATGACGCACAGTCGCACACGCATATGCACAGTCAGCGATGGCAAGTCCAACGACTTCAAAGATAGCTTTCGCAAACTGGAAGTATAAGCGCTACTCTTCCCTCGTTGAGGTGAAAGGTAAGAATGTTTATGTGACGTGCAACTTATGCCCAGGAAGAAAGAGTCTCTCCACGTCGGTGGCCAGTAATTCTAATCTAATGAAGCCTCACATCATCACAGCCACAAAATGAGCGGCTAAAAACCCAGGCGATAACGTGAGCTCCACTACCAAAGGAGTAGTAAAGTACTGATAATATTTACACTATAGTAGGTCTACTGATAATATTTACAATATATTGAATTTGATAGGTGTCTCTCACATTGTCCCACAGAAACATTACAATAGTGTACATTAATGTACAATGTTTAGTGTCTAATTCATTCATTTAACATATTTAAATTGGGGGCATCCAAGTTATTTGACATATTTGAACTTTTGACAAAAAAAAGTAACGCAGTAATTACTTTCCCTGGTAATTAGTTACTTTTATAATGATGTAACTCAGTTACTAACTCAGTTACTATTTGTAAGAAGTAACTAGTAACTATAACTAATTACTTTTTTAAAGTAACGTGCCCAACACTGGTCATGTCTAGGAGCAGGTCTACCATCTGATCTGGATACGGCCCGGATCTGGCTGACTGCAGTAAACCTCGGGATAAACAGGGAGACTAACATTAGCATAGATGCCATTCTTCTTATGATGTAACAAGTACATCAGGTGTTATGGGAAGTGTTCCGGCTGACCTAGTTAATGCAGCCTAACAATCATTTAACTGATTTGAAAAATATACATTAAAAAAATGTCATGTGTATGCCACAGTAAAGAGATGTGTTTTTAGTCTAGATTTAAACTGACAGAGTGTGTCTGCTTCCCGAACAATGCTAGGAAGACTGTTCCAGAGTTTAGGTGCTAAATAGGAAAAGGATCAACCGCCTGCAGTTGATTTTGATATTCTCGGTATTATCAACTGGCCAGAGTTTAGAGAGCGCAGTAGACGTGATGGAGTATAATGTGTTAAGAGCTCGCTCAAGTACTGGGGAGCTAAACCATTTAGTGCTTTGTAAGTAATAAGCAAGATTTTAAAATGTAAGCGATGTTTAATAGGGAGCCAGTGCAGTGTTGACAGAACCGGGCTAATATGGTCATACTTCCTGGTTCTAGTAAGAACTCCGGCTGCTGCATTTTGGACCAGCTGCAGTTTATTTATTAAGCGAGCAGGGCAACCACCTCACGGTACTTTTAAGGGTGAAAAAGGTACAAAGATGTCCTTTTAAATGTACTGCCGCAGTGACAAGCTGTTATACCCCTAAATATACAGTTTTTGCATATTTTTATTCTGAGAGTGTAGAAGCAGATGAATTGGGATTCAGTCAGAGTGAGCAGAAAGAGATGGGAAGACTGGAATGTATTCGCACAGTTGCCTTAATTTGAGCCTAAAGGCTCCTGGCTGACCGGGTAAAGGGTTAAGTGTGTGGTGATGTCGTCTAGAAATGTTTGCCAAGAAAGGATGGCCTAGATTTACAATGATACTATGTATCTAGAGATGAGTAGAGGTTGTAAGGTGAACAATGTGTCATGATCACTGCTACTATAATTCACAAATACGCAGTGGCAGCTCAATTGTAGATTCTGTGTCCGAGGATTGTTGCTTTGACTTGCATGCCTTGTTAGACAAATGGGGCATACTGATATATAGTTGGCTCAAGTGGAATATCATTCCGGCGCTGTTCAAGTGTCAAAACTCATTTGTAGAACTCTTACATGTGATATCTTCTGTGGAGATAACCAAAGTGCCTTAACAAGGAATTGAGGCTCAACTATTTACCAACCAATCTAGGGCAACTCGTTCAGCTCATTTGCAACTTTTGCCTGCTTGGTATTCTTGTTTTATTTGAATGTTTCGACATGCTTCACAAGCCATGTTCCCTATTGTCACCATTGACGCCATATCCCTGGGCCATTCAGAGTCAAGGAAAAACAGGCAGGCCATTGATGCAAGGTAATTGGCACCTCATGCAAAAACATGCCTTAGGCTTGAACACGGACACCACGGCGGACTACATCTCAATCCAGAGCTGGATCCACATCCCACTGGGACTGCTATGCCCATAAACCCAACCTCCAGACCAAGCAGAAAAGCCTCTGGAAGGACATGCTGCTTGACTGCTGGAGCCTAGTGGATTTTTCATGGAGAGCCGCCACATTTGCACAACTCAGAAATTGGATTGTCTGAACCAGCCAATTGCAAAGGTAATGCAACCGCTTTGGATTGGAAGTCCAAATCCTCCCGAGGGAAGCTTCTCTACATGTGGAGGGCTAAGACGTGTGCATAACAAGGCCTCTGCCTCTACTGGTATTGAAGAAAGCATATCGATTAACACTGCTGTTAATACCGCTGACCGAGTCGCTTCAAACGTGAGTTGCTTCAGTTTCCCTTTAAGACACAAGTAAAGTACAACAGTAGAATGGCAAATCCATTGTTGTAGCAGCTGAAGACAGTAAATGTGGCCAGCCAGACACAAACTGAGAGCAGCACTTGGCCTAAACCAACAAAGGCACAGTAGGGCTGTACAACTATCATAACTCTAACATTGAACATGTCCCTCACCTATAAAATCTATTGTCAGTTTAGGAGCATAAAGGGACAACAATAACAGGATTTGAGATGGGTTCTGGGGTTTAAGCCTTTTGCAGTAACCGGGGAAGAATACTTTCCCTATTCTAATCTCGCCAGATATCCACGCTGAGCCCAGAATATCCCAAGATAAATGCTGAAATTGAACAATGCTCTTGCTGATTGGCAACTTCTCTTGCGTGCATGCTTCCCCCCCCCCCTCCGTGGCTAATCCTCTTACCACAACTTGTCAGCCTCTCTCTCCTCATCTAAATCCATTCGCCTGTTTTAAAAACTGAGTTGTGATACCCCATGCTTGCCTCATATGTGCATCCATGTTGCTCAACATGCTAGTAAAATATACACAGGAGCCAGACTATAATGAAAACATTTCTATTACCACTTTATGAAAATATGTATTTGCACTGTATTATGGCCTTGGACTACTATACAGTATAGATATTACATGACAATATGAAACTCAATATGAAATGAAATGCAGGTCAAGCAATATAACACAACACTCGAGGTTCAACCAATTTCAACTTTGACACCATCTGCTACAGACCGTTTAAAACAGGCACACGACAATGAAGAGAAACGGATCCTGTGTTTCTAACTATAAAGTGTTTTACAACACAACGTTGAAGGCATATCATATTCTTTGGAAATTAATAAATGAATATGATGTGACACAAAACGTTTGTCATGTGGAGGTCATAGCAGTGTGTGACGTTTGTATTAAGCTGATTGTAGACTTGTCATGTGAAAAGGCCTTGATAAAACTTGAAATAATAGCTTGACATTAACTTTTTTGTTCACCAGCCACTGCCCCTAGTGGTTTTCCAAAGTAACTAGCCACTCAGCATTTTCACTGGCCACAATTTGGACATCAACACTATGGGGAAAAACTGCCATATAGATATTTTTTATATCATCCCATAATTTGTCAGCAGAAATATTAGGCTGCTATCACTTTAAGAGCTGACGCACAGATCCATTACACTGATACACATGTGTTTTCTTTCTCAACTATTTACATTCACTTAAAACAGAACTGACTGTGCTTACGTGAAGACTCGCCAAGACTGGCGTTCTGACATTATATTGTGTGTGTTTGACTGTTTAAGTGCAATAAGCAGCAAAAAAGAGCTCAATTTAAAGCAGCACTAGGTAGGTTTTGCTCTCGGGGTCCCCCTACAGTTGGGAAACAGTATTGTCCTCTACTACTGTCGTAAACTCTGTCATCCTGCATCAGGGGATGCATCGCACGTGCATTTGTTGACATGACGCATGCGCGAGAATATAACGTCGCGCCGGCGTTCGGGAATCCATGAAATGCACACTTTAGTCCCATTTTGAGCACTACGCCGAGACCTAAAGCACGATCAATGTAGAATTCAACAGCTTAGATACGGCGCGTCTTCCTCTGCTTGTAAACACATCTCCTCCTCGTTTCTGGGTCATGTGTCCGTACGCCGGATCTGCGTCATATTCTCGCGCATGCGTCGTGGTGCTTCACGGCAGAGGCCAATGTTCGTGTTGAATAAAGTCGTTATTTTGAAAAAAAATTGTCGTCGCTTTGTAAAATTATTGTAGAGCCACTGTAGTGAGATGGACTTTGTAATGACGTTTTTAGTGCCTTTTATGGGTCTTGTGAGTGTAAATGTACTGAATCCCTATGGAGGGCTTGCTGAGGACTTTCTCAGCCATTAGCTTTCAACAAAAATATCTTCATTTGTGTTCCGAAGATGAACGGAGATCTTACGGGTGTCGAACGACATGAGGGTGAGTAATTAATGACATAATTTTCATTTTTGGGTGAACTAACCCTTTAAGGAAGTGGGGGTGATGGTGGAAGTGACGTATATGCCGTAAAGCAGTCGAATTTTGTAGTTCTTTTTTTTCTCGGGTTACTACCCGAAACCCGAAGTTTAAAAGTACGATTAAAAACGATACAGACCCCGTCAGGCTATGGCAGACGTGCCATTCAACCTATTGTAAGTCGATGTATCATCACAAGAGTCTTGAAAATATATTATGAAGGTTGAAAAGTTACCTAGTGCTGCTTTAATGCTGAGAGGCTTTATGTGCCGCACTTTGGGTGTGAGCACAAACAATGCGGGAATGAGTAAAAGTATGCGCAATCACACAGCGAAATTCAAACCCTGTAACAGCCACAATATTCATCGGGTTTCCCCAGGAACTAGGGACTTTGGGGTGGTACTCAGTGTGTTTTGACCTCAAGGCTCAGGGTCTAAATGAAGTTCTGGGTAAAAATGTTCCCCTCAAATAGTCCCTAATCGCTAGGTAGTACTTTTTCAAAGTTCAGGAACTTGGGGATGGGACTTGGTGCACTGAACATGCTGATTGGTTGACTCCACGCAGCATTTTATTTCAACCACTATTTTAAAAACTTGGTGTGTGCGGTGCGTGCAGTGAGAGCTGTTTGCTATTTGAATCAACAATGAAGTTTAAAAAATATGACGAAGACGAAATCCAGCAGGAACTGGAAAGTTGTGCGTATTCCTCCGTCACTGGACTAATTTTCACTGTACTTCAGACGGCGATGGAAACGCATTTGGCGGGTGTCAATGTCAAGCCCTGCTTGTAAGTGTAGTAACAATATTATATGCGTATGGAACAGTAACTGTTCACTGCATAACTCATTGGCTATCAGATGGTAGGTTGTAGATCTATTCTGATAGACAGCAGAAAAAAAAAAACATCCAATAATTTTGATACAAATTTGATGGCAACAAGGATAGGTCCTTGAAAGGTATGGACAAAACTATGCAAGGTGCAAGCCAACACGATCCAGGCTACTTTAGATACAAGATTACTTGTAATGAGGATATGTTTTGTGTCGACCAGTGTGTTGTGCTGTGAATTACTGACACAACCGCAACCTGAACTCATTCAAATTCTAGCCCTTTATGTGCATAGTAAATGTAAAATTGCATACCAAACTCTCAATAATGTAGCATATTGTTGGGCTTAAGCTGTTCACGGTGCAATGTCTGATTTTAGTGATATTTCTGTTACTTTTGTCAGTTGAGAATCTCTGCACTAATCAACACGATTACGCATCTGTAGCCTCAGATATACAACAGATGAAAGACAAAACACAAAGCCACGCTGCACCTACGCAATTGACTCTCCCTCTCAAAAATCTCCCTGACATGCTAAGTATTGATGTATTCGAAACACAGTCATCCTCCACAGCCACACAAAGACGACTCTTTAGACCATGAGACAAGATAAAATGGTGCAAGAGGGAGGGCTGCATTCAAAGTACAGAAAACAGAGGCTAAAAAAAATTCCAAGACATGCAATTGTCTTTTGCCACCAAAGAGAATACCTTCATCTTCATCACCGTCGTTATCGGATAAATCCTCGCCCTGTTTTTTGGAATGGGTTCCTGTTAGTAAAGCAGGGAGAATACAGAGAAGCACAGGGACATTCAAAATAGTCAAGACAAGAAACCTTAACAATATTAGACAGTACACATTCACTTTCATTAACTGACCAATAGCACAAATCACTTACATGTTTAACATAATGTTGATTAGAACACAACCTAATGAGAGGGTATAATTGTGCTTGACATTTGGTAAAATGTGTGATTAAAATAAGCGATCGCCCTCTTATTAAGTCTGTTCTTAATATTACAAATCATGTATACAGATTTTCAAACAAAGCAGAGGTACAATACAATGAGTGCTCCAGTTTCATTAAAATAAATGACATACTTTTCAGAGGGTCAAAAGCTTAACACACTCTAAACAAAAGCATTAAAAAGCATTAACACGACATGCTACAATTTGTAATGATAGAGACAACTTCATTATTCTTCACGTCCGTTTTTAAAAGGGCTTAATATAGATCTGACTCTGCTTTTCAAAGCGTAATCATTTCATCATTAGTATCCATTTCAAATGAACGCTACAGTTACTCTACCACCAAAACACAGATGCAGATATAATTACATCAATGTCATCAACAGTGTGTGTACAGATACAGTAGGATAATCAGCACATTCGTTAATAAACACGTTTAGCCATTATCAAAACCTGATATCACTTTAGTTTAGGGTCCAAATCTAACTATTAACTAGTGCTTATTACTAGGATATTGCCTGTTTAGTAGTACTTATTAATGCCATATTTTGCACGGCCACATTCTACGTCACTTAATCTAATAACAACTACATTACAAACTGTTAATAAGCAGTAATAAGGAGTTTATTGAGGCAAAAGTCATAGTTAATAGTGAGAATTGGACTAAAGTGTAACCCAAACCCTAAAATCTGTTGGGTCAAGATAAAAGCTTTTGCAGGAACTTGTCCTACTTGGCAAAATCCAAGTGATTCATGTCTTAAATCACTTGGAAAAGGATCAGAAAAGTGAGGTCAATCTTTTAAAGTGCTTCTTTTACGAAAAATATTAAAATGCATGTTCTTCTTTTAACCCCATAAGACCCAGGAAAACAAAGTCTTTTGAATTTAGTATTTTTTCATGTCATTGTTTAGAGCATAAGAAACAAATATATATATATATATTTTTAATGATATTTTATTAATGTGTTACGCTATGTCGTCGTACTTGGACACCGGGATTCAGTTGTTTTAAAAAATAAAATGGCGTGAAATGATATGTGTAGGCAAAAACTACACATGTGTAGGTAAAACGAACGTGTCCTGTTGTCGATAGGGGCGCAACTTTAGTAAACGCTCATATGGGTCGTATTTCATAAATTAAAATGAAAGTGTCCGGTTGTCGATAGGGGCGCAACTTTAGTAAACGCTCATATGGGTCGTATTTCATGAATTTAAATGAAATTGTCCTGTTGTCGACAGGGACTCAACTTTAGTAAACGCTCCTATGGGTCGTATTTCATGAATTAAAATGAAATTGTCCTGTTGTCGATAGGGACTCAACTTTAGTAAACGCTCCTATGGGTCGTATTTCATGAATTTAAATGAAAGTGTCCTGTTGTCGATAGGGGCGCAACTTTAGTAAACGCTCCTATGGGTCGTATTTCATGAATTTAAATGAAAGTGTCCTGTTGTCGATAGGGGCGCAACTTTAGTAAACGCTCATATGGGTCGTATTTCATGAATTTAAATGAAAGTGTCCTGTTGTCGATAGGGGCGCAACTTTAGTAAACGCTCCTATGGGTCGTATTTCATGAATTAAAATGAAAGTGTCCTGTTGTCGATAGGGGCGCAACTTTAGTAAACGCTCCTATGGGTCGTATTTCATGAATTTAAATGAAAGTGTCCTGTTGTCGATAGGGGCGCAACTTTAGTAAACGCTCCTATGGGTCGTATTTCATGAATTAAAATGAAAGTGTCCTGTTGTCGATAGGGGCGCAACTTTAGTAAACGCTCCTATGGGTCGTATTTCATGAATTTAAATGAAAGTGTCCTGTTGTCGATAGGGGCGCAACTTTAGTAAACGCTCCTATGGGTCGTATTTCATGAATTTAAATGAAAGTGTCCTGTTGTCGATAGGGGCGCAACTTTAGTAAACGCTCATATGAGTCGTATTTCATGAATTAAAATGAAAGTGTCCTGTTGTCGATAGGGGCGCAACTTTAGTAAACGCTCCTATGGGTCGTATTTCATGAATTTAAATGAAAGTGTCCTGTTGGCGATAGGGGCACAACTTTAGTAAACGCTCCTATGGGTCGTATTTCATGAATTTAAATGAAAGTGTCCTGTTGTCGATAGGGGCGCAACTTTAGTAAACGCTCCTATGGGTCGTATTTCATGAATTAAAATGAAAGTGTCCTATTGTCGATAGGGGCGCAACTTTAGTAAACGCTCATATGGGTCGTATTTCATGAATTAAAATGAAAGTGTCCTGTTGTCGATAGGGGCGCGACTTCAGTAAACGCTCCTATGGGTCGTATTTCAGGAATTTAAATGAAAGTGTCCTGTTGTCGATAGGGGCGCAACTTTAGTAAACGCTCATATGGGTCGTATTTCATGAATTAAAATGAAAGTGTCCTGTTGTCGATAGGGGTGCGACTTCAGTAAACGCTCCTATGGGTCGTATTTCAGGAATTTAAATGAAAGTGTCCTGTTGTCGATAGGGGCGCGACTACAGTAAACGCTCCTATGGGTCGTATTTCAGGAATTTAAATGAAAGTGTCCTGTTGTCGATAGGGGCACAACTTTAGTAAACGCTCCTATGGGTCGTATTTCATGAATTTAAATGAAAGTGTCCTGTTGTCGATAGGGGCACAACTTTAGTAAACGCTCCTATGGGTCGTATTTCATGAATTTAAATGAAAGTGTCCTGTTGTCGATAGGGGCACAACTTTAGTAAACGCTCCTATGGGTCGTATTTCATGAATTAAAATGAAAGTGTCCTGTTGTCGATAGGGGCACAACTTTAGTAAACGCTCCTATGGGTCGTATTTCATGAATTAAAATGAAAGTGTCCTGTTGTCGATAGGGGCTCAACTTTAGTAAACGCTCATATGGGTCGTATTTCATGAATTTAAATGAAAGTGTCCTGTTGTCGATAGGGGCACAACTTTAGTAAACGCTCCTATGGGTCGTATTTCATGAATTAAAATGAAAGTGTCCTGTTGTCGATAGGGGCGCAACTTTAGTAAACGCTCCTATGGGTCGTATTTCATGAATTTAAATGAAAGTGTCCTGTTGTCGATAGGGGCTCAACTTTAGTAAACGCTCATATGGGTCGTATTTCATGAATTTAAATGAAAGTGTCCTGTTGTCGATAGGGGCACAACTTTAGTAAACGCTCCTATGGGTCGTATTTCATGAATTTAAATGAAAGTGTCCTGTTGTCGATAGGGGCACAACTTTAGTAAACGCTCCTATGGGTCGTATTTCATGAATTTAAATGAAAGTGGGCTCAACTTTAGTAAACGCTCCTATGGGTTGTATTTCATGAATTTAAATGAAAGTGTCCTGTTGTCGATAGGGGCGCGACTTCAGTAAACGCTCCTATGGGTCGTATTTCATGAATTAAAATGAAAGTGCCCTGTTGTCGATAGGGGCGCAACTTTAGTAAACGCTCCTATGGGTCGTATTTCATGAATTTAAATGAAAGTGTCCTTGTGGCGGGCAGCGAGGCCGAGGGACCGTGAGGGCGGGACGAGGCGGCGCTCATCAGTGGGAATGAGCGCCAGCTGCGCGCCGCAGCGATCTCGGCTCTTGCGGAGGAGTGACGGGAGTATAAAGGAGGAGCGACGACAGTGAGGGACGAGAGAGGACCAGGCCTGGATTTTGTGTTGTATTTTATTTATGTTTTGTTATGTGTTGCTGCAGTCGACCGTGAGGGGCTGCAGCTTATTATTTTCATTGTGTGTTTGTTTGTATGTAGGCGACAGTCGTCCGCGAGGGGCTGTCGCCGCCATTTTAGTTTGTGTTTGGTTAATTAAAAGTTATTTTGATTGTCCGCCGGTTCCCGCCTCCTTCTTCCCGTCACTCCTCCGCAAGAGCCGAGATCGCTGCTCATGGTCCCTCGGCCTCGCTGCCCGCCACAGTCCTGTTGTCGATAGGGGCACAACTTTAGTAAACGCTCCTATGGGTCGTATTTCATGAATTTAAATGAAAGTGTCCTGTTGTCGATAGGGACGCAACTTTAGTAAACGCTCCTATGGGTCGTATTTCATGAATTTAAATGAAAGTGTCCTGTTGTCGATAGGGACGCAACTTTAGTAAACGCTCCTATGGGTCGTATTTCATGAATTAAAATGAAAGTGTCCTGTTGTCGATAGGGGCGCAACTTTAGTAAACGCTCCTATGGGTCGTATTTCATGAATTTAAATGAAAGTGTCCTGTTGTCGATAGGGACGCAACTTTAGTAAACGCTCATATGGGTCGTATTTCATGAATTTAAATGAAAGTGTCCTGTTGTCGATAGGGGCGCAACTTTAGTAAACGCTCCTATGGGTCGTATTTCAGGATTTTTTTTAACCAAACGTTGTTTAAAGATGATTCTCAACTACGTTATGAACGATAATATGTGGGTAAAATGCATGGCCACACATGTGTTTTCCCATTCAATGCAATGCATTTATACACTCTCTCTAATTTGCATATTAATGTGTTCTTGGAGCAACATGTAATGAAAAAAGTGTAATAATGGGAGTAATAGTTGTCAACATTTTCATAATAATATTTCACATGAATATTGATATGTAATTTATTTCCCTATTCACTTGTTGTGTCTCCCAGAATGCCTGATAAACATGATTTAAGACCCGGTGTCCTCTATTGAGGACATGTATGAAATCAATGCCCTGTTTCCTAACAGAAAGTCATATTTTGATTAGAAACCACACAACATTTTCCTGAGATGTTGATTTATAACTAACAATTTGACAACTAGTCAGATTTAAATGATAATTACAAAATATTATCATATTTCCATAAGCATGCAACATTTGATCATTCATTCATTTTTTTAAAGACCAAGGAGAAGCTGTTGTCAAAACATTTGGTATGAAAAGCCCTGAATGTGCTCTTTACAGGACATCCAGAGAAATTCACTTAAATATAATGTCCTCATACGAGGACAGTGGCAGGTTGAGAAGTGCTAAGTTTTAGCAGTACAAACATGTCTAAAGACTTGTTTCATGTGTGTGTTGTAGTGCAGGTGTGTGGCGTTACACTGTTAGGTGAAGTTGAATGAATGCATTGTTTGAGAGAGGAGGCAGCTGTGACACCTGAGGCGAGAAAGCTCTGTCACTTCCAATGTCCTTTATGGAGCGTCTGGATTTAATGGCATCATGTTGCAGTTCCCATCAACTATATTATTTTTCATTGAGAGTGTTCACAGTCCAAACGTGTCTGCGTTAATATATGGCTGATGTTACACGTCAGAGAAAATCTAATTTGGAAATGCTTCAAATCAAAGGCAAAATCAACTACATCAATGCATAATGAATTCAGCGAATGAAGGCTGATGTCATTTCTTACACACAGGCAATGCATATAACAGCAGATTCCTGTCATTCAGATATACAGGGATGGGAATTATATGCAATTTTATGATACTGGTTCCTTAACGACGGTAACAATTGTACTTTTGAGCAATATTGTTTTTTGAAATTATATTTTAGTTTTTTTTTTTTCATACTTTACAATAAGGTTAACATAGTATGACATGCAATAACATTGAACAATACATCGAAAGGATTTCTGTGGATTATATGATCAATACGTTATGACAACATATGCTTTACCCCATCAAAATAAGTTAAGCCATTTTCAACTTTAAGTTATTCAATATTCATGTTTGATGTCATTTAAGTTGAAATTAACTTAAATGTCCAAGTTGATTGTATTTTCGATATGTACTAATTAGGGGTGTAACGGTACACGTATTCGTATTGAACCGTTTTGGTACAGGGCTTTCGGTACGGTGCACGCGTGTACTGAACGGTTATGAATGTAATCTTTAACAGTTAACAGTCGGCTTGTTGTAAGCGCGGAACACACTTCAATCCGAGTTCCCACACGAACATATTAAGTATTCAGTCCATTTTATCACGAAATTCAAACGATAAATGCCGTTTTAACGCTCTTTAATGTGATGTGACTGATAGACGCGTATCAGTTCAACTTAAAGCGGCAGCGCGCGGCGTGCGAGTCAATGCGATCATCTCTTCCTAAAGAATAAACATACATTAATACATCTTAAAGTATGTTGAGGATACATTACAACTGAAATTTATCATATGTCGTGTAATCGCTCCATCTGTGTTTCAACCGCGGAAAGACAATAAAACTGCTTGTAAACAATGTCATGCAGAATCACGTTTACTCAGAAGTCATTCAGTGTCCACAGATGTAGCTCACTAGAGAAATCAACTCTTTCACTGAATACATGCACTATATTAGCCGTTATAGTCATTATATTAGCCTATATATATTCATTATATACTACTTAGCCTGTTAGTGATGTCTTGTTTATTTAATGTATGTTTAAATAAACCTGTCATGAAAATTACAGCCACTAAATGATTATATTTCAACAACGAATAAAAATAATTAGATTTAGAAGTTAATGCAAAAACGGCCTTATGTGAAGCTTATGAGTGTTGATTATTATATCTAAAAATAAATAGCAACTGAATTTAGGCTAATAGTTTGGGCTCTGTTGTTAATCTTTAATATCTATATGTAAGTAAGGGCTCCCTATATAGTTTACAACATTATCTTTAAGAAACTTTTAGTTATAATTTAATTCATTTTATATATTTAAAAAGTAAGCTACCTGGTTGCCTTCAAATTTTGAGTTCATTGAAATAAAAAAATGAGCAAATACAATGAACATTTTTGAGAATAGACATCACCCTTTATTCAAATATTATTAAAATATGTTGTAAGCATATTTTAATAAATGTAATATTGCAGTGAAACATGCCAAAGTGTGCTATTTTCATGATTTATCATGAAATTTATGTGGTTCAGATACAATAATATTTTGAGTTTCTATTTGTTAAACCAATTTCCTTAATGGTATTAACTCAAATGTTTAATTTCAATGAACTCAAAATTTTAAGGCAACCGGGTTACTTACTTTTTTAAGTTAAACCAACAATATTTTTTTTACAGTGTAGTAATGATTTGAGGCTCACAAGACTTCATGTTGAGTTGGACATTATAAAGACAATGATTCAATAATTGAGCAAGACATGACTTCGATTTTTGGGTCTTGTCACAAAGAAAAAGTCATTTGTTCATGAACCGGACTGCACTGTTCACTTTGACATAGCACTGCATTTACTTTTCACCTATAAAACACCATTTAGTTTGCTTGTAGCCCCACCATTTTAGTACTGTATTTCATTCGTATCATCATCAAAACGTGCATGTTCAAGGACATTCGACAGAAATGAATTGGTTTAAAACATAGCTGGTTCTGAATGAGATGCCCAGCTCTACTCAGCACTAGAGCACTTTATATCCCGCTGATATTAACCTCAGAGGACGGCAGCCCATCTGGTCCACCGTCTCTCCATACACTTCAGCTTTTACAGTGAGCTAATACAGCCTCTTTGACCTATGCGTCAGTGTAAAAGCTCACTGAATGTAAAGTGCATCCCATTCTGAAGAGCAGGAGAAGTGGGTCAGAGTGACAATGGATTGAGCCCAGATTTACATATCGGAAAGGTCACAATGTGGTGAGGGACCTATTGGCGAAATGTTGACTTCTAACAAACCAAGCTCGTATTCACTTTACTGTCTAAAAATCCTCCAGTGGGCTTCTCTGTTTCACGATCTCTCTCATTCCTCAGCGTTTGTCATAATATTTGATCTATTGTTACTTCTGGAATTGAATTTCAATGTGACATATACAGAGGAATATTAAAGACCTCCTGTGGTGAAAATCAGGTTTTTAAATATTGTTTATATGTCTGTATGGTGTTTTTAAAATGCTTCCATGTCTGAAACAGAATTGCTGCGTATTTTGTCCTATAATGCCCCTTTTTACAAGATGTAAAATAAATCTCTGATGTCCGCAGAGTGTGTATGAGAGAGAAGTTTTAGCTCAAAATACCCAAGATCATTTTTATAGCATGTTAAAATTGTCATCATTTTGTGTGTGTGCCTTTAAATGCAAATGAGCTGCTGCTCCCCGCCCCCTTTCAGGAAGAGGGTGGAGCTTCACGTTAGCAGCTCCGATTACCTCACGCAGACACGCACTGCAAATGACAGAAACTGTTCAGCCTTTTATGTTCAAACCGGAGTCGGACAATGAAGGAGAGACTCAAGAAGAAGAAACAACATGTAGAACGAGACAGGAGGTTTCTGAAGGGATAGTCGATGAATTTATGAGATATGATCTTCAGTCATTGATTAGCATATTCTGTCATGATAATCTCTAAAGTGCTGGTGGGGGAACTGTTGTGAGATGAGCAGAGAATATCTGCTGATGAAGAGAGAACAGGGATAGTTTAGTTTAATTACGGTTATAACTTATGTTGTCATCTTGCTTTATGACATGCGATTGCATTTGTGTTCGTACTATAATGCAATAAATGGGAAAGACGAACGACTACAACAACTCTTCCTCTTCTCAACATGTTCCCGGGGGTGGGGTTTATGTAAATTTTAGGGTTAGTGACGTCCCTAGCCTGTGAATACACTCGTTGTAATACACTCCCAGCCATTTGTTGTAGTCCTTAAAAAGCGATTTAAAAAAAAGAAAATATCGCCCTATGCTTTGAACTTTGAGCGTCGTAACTTTGCAGATGTTATTAATGCTCAAACAGAAACATCACACACTAACTAAAGTTTAAAAAGTCAAATCATAATAAAGCACCCCTTTGAAACTGCAGTGAACCGAAGGTAGTCTCAAAAACGCCTGTTTCCTACTGTCACAAACATGTGACCAATCCCGTCACAAGGGGGCGGGGCTTTTCTCCACTGACTTTCTGTGATGTTCAAAGGTTTTCTGAGGATGCTGATTTTCAGAAGGCCGCTGTCTGACTGAGATTGCGAACGGGAACATGGTTTGTGTGACATTAGCAACACATTATTAGCTGTTTGATAACGTAGTCAAGCCAAAGGCTAATCATATTAATTACCGCTATGTGTCCGATGTTGTAGAGTGCGAAACATAACACGCATTACCATTCAGATACATGGACTTGTAGACGAGCCGGTATAATTCACTCTCTCTCTTCTTTGTCTGAATCAGTTTCTGGCTGAATTAAACCAATATTGCAGGGTTTACTACAGTTAAGCGAGTGGATCAGTTGATTGAGTGGAGGCGGGGCTAATTTGCATATTCATGGTTTCACGCATACTAAATGAAGCAAGGGTGTAGAGTTAGATTCAATCTACTTTAAAGCATGTAGAAATTATTTTCACAGGAAACACTTTAAATATGTCCTTTAGATGATCAAAGATAAAATCATTTCAGGATAAAATGATTGACTGCAGGGGACTTTAAGTATCAAACTGAGGTGAACGATTGACTGGAAACAGTTCTTAAAAGTCAGCATGAAATGTGATTCACAAACCATTTTACTTTTTTAATGTGAGGTATTTCCAAGTGCAACATTATCAAAATGCAGAGTGGAACTTATTCTATCCAGCAGGGACTGATGAGTTGGTGAAAAGTGGGCGTTCTGTACTAAAATGGCTCGGGTCAAGAATAAGAATAATGAGTATTACTTTATTTTACAGTCTTGTTCCGCATGCACATACTATGTACTTATTATAATTACAATAACTGGGTGATAAGTACTAATACTGAACCTACCCCTAAACCTAATCTTAGCTCATGTAGTTACCATATATTGGCCAGTACTTTCTTAGGTAAGTACACTGTATACATACTGCAAACTACAGTGCAAACGAATAATGCCTGTAGAAAGCTATCCGTTAGCATTCCCATTCATTTCAATGGCAGTTGCTCAGCTGGCCTGTGATTGTCAAACCTGTTTGCTGCCATCTGTGGTGTTCATGACCCCCCCCCCCCCCTTTGTTTATAAGAAGTGATTCATACATTCATAACACTTACAAGGTAACACTTTACAATAAGTTTTCATTTGTTAACATTAGTTAATGAACCTGAACTAACATGAACAAACAATGAACAGTTGTATTTTTATACGATTAATATCAAATGTATTGCTCATTGGTAGTTAATATTAGTTAATGCATTACCATTTACATGTACCATGTACTGACAGAATCTAAAATGTTAGCAGTATTACTTACAGCCAATGTCGGGGAAACGCAATACAAGTAACTTGAGTCATGTAATCAGATTACTTTTTTTAAAGTAATACGTCATTTTAAAGTTTACAACAAAATATCTGAGTTACTTTTTCATATACTTTTTGTATCCCCATTTATCGACCTCTACTGTACAGGAGTGAATTTACCAACGCTATCTCACGACCAATTTGTATGTATTTTACGCGGAGGCTAATTCGTACGACCTCACTCATACGAATTCGTACGATTTGTCTAAACCCCAGTGACGGGTGGGTTTAGGGGCGGAGTTAGGGGTAGGTAATTCCAATGAATTCATACGAATTGGGCAACTCGTAAAATACGTACTATTTAGCAAAAATCGTATGCATTCTTATGACCTCACTCGAATTAGCCACTTTATAAAATACGTGCGAATTGCTGTGAGATCAGGTTGGAATTTGCATATTTCTTTCAGCCAGAGTCATATTCATTTCACTTTTTTGTGTCAAGGGATCTTTTTTTGTTACTAAAAAACAAACATGCAAGCCCAGCCCAGGGGTCCGTTGTTCGTACGTGGATAACTCAGTTAGCAGGATTTGATTGTTGTCGATTTGGCATGATCTTGGATTGTTTGGTTCTTCGACGCTCATCCTGGACTTGCTGTCATAGCAACATGCCCGTAAGATTAAACCTGCTCAGGAGGTTTCATGGAAACAGGATTAGATTGCATCTTTTTAAGCGGCGTTGATACTTAAAATGTGTCCCAACCACTGCTACTTTATTACAAGAGTTCATTACTGAACCAGGGGAAACCTTAAATAATAACAATAATAATATAAAAATGTATTTGAAAATAATATTATAATGTTGTGTATAATACGATAGACACAGCCACTTGATTGAGAGATTTATTTGTGATGGAATAATTACTTTATCATTTTATTGGAGTCTTACACACATGCTGTACAGTTACTCTGAGCCGTACATTAATTTCATTAGTGACAGATAGTATTATGGGATGGCTTGATGCCGCGCAGGAGATGCAGAGAACTTGATCTTGACCCTTAAGAAACGTTAATGCTGTCGCGTAACAAATCTGCTTCAAACTGAATTAAAAATAAAACAAATTGCTAACTACAACATTGAAATAAAAATGTAAAGGGTGTACAAATACTATAAAACCGTGAATATAAATAATTGGGAATCATGTTTAAATAAAACAGTGCACATTTCATGTATCTCTTATACATTTTATGTTGGTTTCCTTATAAAGGTCCAGAAATTTGTGTCAAGTTTTTTGCCAGGTGTCTTACTGCCAGCCAATCACAGCACTGCTGATCGTGGTTTTGAATGTGCAGTAATCCCATAAAACTTAATCCAGATATTTTAATCCAACCTAGCCAGAGATCAGTTCACGATTAAAAGATCTGGGATCTGTCAGATCATCTCAGATGTATTAAGGGAGGTATGAAGAACGGACTCCTGGTGAGAAAAAGCAAAGTAAACGAACCCTAGCCCTAACGTAAGGCATTACTTTCCATATAAAGTAGTTTCTTTTTTAACGCAATATTGTAATTCATTTTAAAAGTAACTTTCACCCAACACTGTTTATGGCTATAGAAATATAACATATTTATGAATCTTTATATCATAAATCACATTGTATATTTACATTTGTACGATGTTATAGATCTATCTCTTAACCCTACCCTTATACCCAAACATAACCACCAACAGTATAAATGTAACTGGCAGAACAAAAATGTACATATTAAAAACAACCCTAACCATTCAAGTGCATAACTCATTCAAATACTGTACATAAACCACCTGAAACACGGCATGGTGCAATCTGTGATGTAGCTGTGACGAAACCTTCACCATAAAACGGTATTTGATGGTTATGAGCGCTGCTGAGGATGGAGCTCATTGAATAAAGACCTGGAATTGGGTCTGTTTATCATCCAACACAGAAATATGATTTTGAAGATTTGAATTACAGAGGAAGAATTAAATAAACAACTTTCACGATCATTTTACGGTGCATTTGTGGTGTATTTGATGGCCATTTTCTTGAGTCACAGCATATTCAGAAATCTACTTTTGTACAATGAACAATGATCATTGTAACATTCATAAGTTTGTAAAGTTGTTCTTATTGTACGTAAATGATTTACCTTTTAAATGCTGTAAATGTGTCAACATCATATATTTTAGTATCTATGCAAACCCAAGTAAATGCACAGACACTCATGAATGAACTCACGTTAATGAAACACATAACAGGCAGACAAAACCATCTCTCCTTCTTTTCCAGATACAGGAACACCTGATTAAATGCGTAGATATGAAAGCGTAATCAATATTTGTTTTTGAAAAATACACAAGCATGACTCTTTTAACATGCAACCACATCAAGCCATTCTGAGAAATGAGTTTTACTCTCTAAAATATCGATGCCCTTTGTGTGAGTCTATTGACGACCACAGATTTCTCCTTGAAAGCGTTGAGTTAGTAAACAGAAGCTAAAAGCCCTTTTGCCATCTTTCTAGAAACATGCAACATGAGTGTGAACGCGTTGTTATTTGCTGTTATTGCCATAACCTCATCTTTTAATCTAAAGCAATGTGTAAAAAACACTTTGACTATTGGTTAGTTATTATTGTCTCCACTCGTGGCCTAGGGGACGACAGCTCAAAGGAAAGCTGTTTCTGAAGAATTAGAGTAAAGTGGACTAATGAATTGTGTACAATAAAACCAGGGACGTGTTACAGAGGAAGAGAATAGGGCCAATTTTGACTTGAAAGGTTAAGGAGACTATAATCCTAGAGGAAGGACAGCCAAAAATTTACACCAGGGCTTTAGTAGCCCAGAGGACTTTTATATCACAGCCTTTTGTTTTTATTACAAGTGCTGGATAAATAGAGGACCGCATTATGAGCTGTCCTTGCTGTTAAAACCACCGCGCCAATAACCAAGAGCGACTGCGAAGAGCGCTTATGAAAAAAACGACGGCGCTCGGAAACCGATGATTACATTAAGACCGCTGAAATATTGTATGGAGAACCTCAGCAGTTTCTAAAGAACGTTATTGAAGACATACATTGTGATTTTGGAGTGGATGAGCCAGCGATGTATAGATCACGAAAGCCCGACCTTGGAAGAATAACCGGCTCTTTATAGAAGGACTAAGAACAAAGACGCTGCGCTCTGATACACTGGGCCAGCGAGCAGTGTGGGATCCGAAGGAAAACTTCCTGGATAAGCTGTGTCTTGCATCTCAAGTCGAACTGAATGAAGCGCCACTGGCAAGACTCGGCTCACGCCAGGCCTATGGGCTGCCACACATTTAAAAGAGCTGTTCCATATCAAGCGGAGGGGACATCCGCTTCCCTTGCGCCTTTCTTCCTTAACTTCCGCCCACCCCTTTCTCCGTTTATGCCATTGCTGTTTGCCATGCAATTTCTCTAGCCTGAGGCTGCACACGCACACAATCCTCGATAAAGTTGAGCGATCCAAAAGCGATTTCCATGCCATTTTATTGTCTGTCACTGCTCAGTCGGAGCCTGGTTCAGATTCCAACACTTAGCCGTTTCCATCATGCTGGCAGACTGCTGGAATATGACGGCCTGTCCAATCCGTCTTTCTCGTGGGAAAAAAAAACCCTGCTACTCTCTGAATGCCATGTATGAATGAATGAATGAATGAATGAATGAATGAATGAATGAATGAATGCCTTTTATTGTCACTATACACATATACAATGAGATTAAAAGCCACTCCTTTTTTCAGTGTCAACATGTACGTAAAGAATAAGATAAGATAAGATAAGTAGTGCCCAGGAGGGGGAGGAGGGGGGGGGGGGGGCTATAAAGTGCACAGTTCTGAGACACTATATACCTATACTATGAAGTCAGTGCATATGTACATTTAGAATGGTTATGACTTTTGGGAAAAAACTGTTCTTGAATCTATTTGTCCTTGTTCTGATGCACCTGTAACGTCTCCCTGAGGGCAACAGGTTAAACAGATCAGAACCAGGGTGGGAGCTGTCCTTAATGATGGTTTTTCCTCTGCTGATGCAGCGTGACGTGTAAATATCCATCAGGGAGGGGAGAGGGCAGCCAATGATCTTCTGTGCTGCTCTTATTACTCTCTGAAGCCTCTCCCTGTCTGCCACGGTGCAACTGCCGTACCATACTGTGATACAATATGTCAACAGGCTCTCAACGGACGAGCGATAGAAGGTCAGCAGCAGATTGGAATCCAGTTTATACTTCCTAAGAACCCTCAGGAAGTGTAGCCGCTGTTGAGCCTTCTTAATGATCGCAGTGATGTTATCTGTCCATGAGATGTCAGCGGAGATAAGGACGCCAAGAAACCGAAAGGTGTGGACCCTCTCCACACACTCACCATTGATGAAAAGGGGAGCCAGATCAATGTTATGCTTCCTGAAGTCTACAATGATCTCCTTGGTTTTCTTAGTGTTTAGAGCCAAATTGTTCTCTGAACACCAGGCTGCTAGCTTCAGGACCTCCTCTCTATAGGCTACTTCATCTCCCTTTGAGATGAGTCCGACCACTGTGGTGTCATCAGCAAACTTGACAATGAGGTTGTTATTGTGGGCCGGACTACAGTCGTGGGTGTAGAGACAGTACAGGAGGGGGCTCAGCACACAGCCCTGTGGGGAGCCGGTGCTCAGCGTGCGAGTGGAGGAGAGGTAGGGTCCAAGTCTCACCGTCTGGGGCCGGTTAGTGAGAAAGTCCTTTATCCAGGCACATGTGAGGGGGGGGAGGCCAAGAGTGACCAATTTGGTGATAAGAATATCCGGAATGATTGTGTTAAAGGCCGAACTGTAATCCACAAAGAGCATTCGGACGTAGCTCTGTTTCTGCTCTAGGTGGCTCAGCGCAGAGTGGAGAGCTACGGCGATGGCATCCTCTGTTGATCTATTTGCGCGATATGCAAACTGATAAGGGTCGAAGTCTGAGGGGAGATAATCCTTGATGTGCCGAAGGACCAGTCTCTCAAAGCACTTCATGATAACCGGAGTGAGGGCCACAGGACGATAATCATTTAGGCTGGTGATGGGAGTCTTCTTCAGCACTGGGATGATTGTGGCTGATTTTAGGCAGGACGGGATGACTGCTTGGGCCAGGGAGAGGTTGAAGATTCTGGTAAAGATGTGGGCGAGCTGGTGAGCACATGCTCTGAGCACCTTACCAGGTACTCCATCTGGGCCAACAGCCTTCTTGGGGTTCACTGCCAGGAGCATCCGTCGGACATCGTGCTCCCTCACAGAGAGTGGAGTGGTGCATGGACCAGGAAGGGATGGGGGCAGGGCTGGAGCAGATGAGTGCTGCTGTTTTGATGTTTCAAAGCGAGCAAAGAAGCAATTTAGCTCCTCTGCCAGCGGCGCACTCAGGTCTCCTGTTGTCGCATCACGGCCTCTATAGTTTGTGATGTCTTGTATGCCCTGCCACACCTCCCGTGTATTGTTGCTGGACAGGTGTAACTCTATGCTCCTCTTATGGTCCACCTTGGCTTCCTTAATACCCCTTTTCAGGTTGGCACGAGCGGCTCTGTACAGAGCTCTGTCACCAGACCTGAAGGCAGCATCACGGGCTCTGAGGAGTTTGCGGACCTGGTTGGTCATCCAGGGTTTCTGGTTTGGGAAAACCCGAATGTTTTTGTCCACAGTCACATTTCCGATACAGAATTTAACATAGTCCAGTACCGTTCCTGTGAATGTTTCTAGCTCCTGGTGTTCAAATAAATCCCAATCTGTCTGTCTGAAACAGTCCTGTAGTTTGGAGAGTGCATCGTCAGGCCAGATGGTAACAGTCTTTATGGTGAGCGTGGCAATGCGTCTGAGGGGGGTGTAGGCTGGGGAGAGCAAGAGGGAGAGATGGTCTGATTGACCGAGGTGGGGGAGCGGTGTAGCTCTGTACGCATGCTTAATGTTGGAGTAAACATGATCCAAAGTGTTCTCCCCTCTAGTAGAACACTTGACATGTTGATAAAATTTCGGGAGTACAGACTTCAAGTTCGCCTTATTAAAATCTCCTGCAATTATATGAACACCCTCGGGGTGGGCCCGCTGCTGTTCATTTATGATGTTCAACAGGAGAGAGAGCGCCGTGTTCACATTGGCATCGGGTGGAATATACACAGCCGTGATGATCACTACGGTTAGCTCTCTCGGTAGAAAAAAAGGCCGACATCTTACAGACATGTACTCGAGGTCAGGGGAGCAGTGTTTATCTATCATTGTTCCGTTATTACACCAGTTCTCATGCACATACATACAGAGCCCCCCTCCTCTGCTCTTACCGGAGTCCTCAGTCCTGTCCCAGCGGAGCACAGTGCGACCTGCTAGCTGTATGCTAGCATCGGGTATCCTCGGATGAAGCCAGGTTTCAGTGATAATCAAAACACTACAATCACGAACGTAACGATTACCAGCTAGTTGTAGTTCCAAGTCGTCCGTTTTATGCACTAAGGATCTGGCATTAGAGAGATACAGACTCGGTAGAGATGGCTTGTGCGGTTGTTTTCTTAGCCTTAACATAACACCCGACCTGCGTCCCCGCTTCTGCTTTCTCTCCCTCCGTCTGCGCCGCCTCCTAGACCCGACAACAATCCATGGAGAGCCCGGCAGTCTCGCTATGTCGTCTGGGATGTTGTGCGTATGATGAAAGACTCTCGAAATAGGTATCTGGTGCTGGTCACCAATGTCCATAAGGTTCTGGCTTGTGTAGCGAATGTTCGCAGAGCCGTTAGTGCACAAACAAATAATAAAGAAATAGTATGAGAACAACAAAAACAACAGAAAACAGCACTGAAAAGGAGAGCCGTAAGCCGCTGCGACTATGCGCGCCGCCATCTTCCAATGAAGGATGTAAAAACGTTCTCCGGTTTGATCCCGTCTCTCAAACAATTAAGCTGCACCAAAGCAGGAATTCTCCCTTAATAATTTGAAACAGCTCCCTGAGAGATTTCATCATCCATGTGCGTTTCATAGGAAATGTGTAGCCGGAATTTTATGTTAATAGAAGCAAATAAAATTGACCATGTACTTGGGGAATGGTATTAATGCAATCTTTAAAAACAACCTTTAGGCATTAAACGTTCTGTTAGCAGCAGGGAGATCTTAAACTGAATTTATAAACGGAACTAGATCGCACTGAAGTTTAGACTACACAGTTCATTAAAAGTGCCTCCCGCTGGCATCACATGTATGGTGTATGTATATAAAATATTCAGGATGTTCGGAATAGAAAATATGTATAGTTTGGCTCGCAAATGGTTTCGTGATACGGCCCTATGCATTAACAACAGTTACTGCAATAGCATAACAATGAACACTTTTACAGCCATTAATCTTGGTTAATGTTAATTTCTACTTATGCTAATACACTTTAACATTTCAAGTTGTATAAATTAGCATTAGTTAATGCAGGGATCTTTTACTCTAGGGAGTATGCAGCGATTGTCTGATCTCAACCCAAGCTACGATTAAGACGCTAAACGTTTCATTGTTTCTCCCACATTAAATCAAGTATAATTTACATATATTGTACGACCCTATATATAAATAGTGATAGCTTTAATGGCCAAGTATATACACAACATTAATTTGGTACAATTTTATCAGAGGTCACGGAACTTGAAAATGGTGATTTCCAGGTCTGGAATAAATAAATGGAGATTAATAAAAAGTCATAGAGAGTGCATGGGAAATTCAATACTGAATAAATGTTTCCTATTTAATTTCATCTTATTGTAACATTGTCTACTAGACATTGCTCTTTGCGTGTGCAGTCTCTATGAAACTATTTTGAATTATGATGATTATTATTAGGGTGACCATATTTTGATTGCCGAAAACCAGGACACTCGGCCCGGCAATGAGATACTCAAATGATACTGCAAGTTTACTCAAAGATGCCTTATTGATTTCAATACATTTAAAGTATGCCCCCTCTGTATGGATAGAAAATTGTTATATTAGGGCCAGGACAGGACTTTCCCTGTGGGAAAACAGTTTGGTCACCCTATTATTATTATTATTATTATTATTATTTTATTGAGTAGACACTAGAGGCTGTAATGAAAGGTCATAGTAAAGTGTTGCGTATATACACTCACCTAAAGGATTATTAGGAACACCTGTTCAATTTCTCATTAATGCAATTATCTAATCAACCAATCACATGGCAGTTGCTTCAATGCATTTAGGGGTGTGGTCCTGGTCAAGACAATCTCCTGAACTCCAAACTGAATGTCAGAATGGGAAAGAAAGTTGATTTAAGCAATTTTGAGCGTGACATGGTTGTTGGTGCCAGACGGGCCGGTCTGAGTATTTCACAATCTGCTCAGTTACTGGGATTTTCACGCACAACCATTTCTAGGGTTTACAAAGAATGGTGTGAAAAGGGAAAAACATCCAGTATGCGGCAGTCCTGTGGGCCAAAATGCCTTGTTGATGCTAGAGGTCAGAGGAGAATGGGTCGACTGATTCAAGCTGATAGAAGAGCAACTTTGACTGAAATAACCACTCGTTACAACCGAGGTATGCACCAAAGCATTTGTGAAGCCACAACACGCACAACCTTGAGGCGGATGGGCTACAACAGCAGAAGATCCCACCGGGTACCACTCATCTCCACTACAAATAGGAAAAAGAGGCTACAATTTGCACAAGCTCACCAAAATTGGACAGTTGAAGACTGGAAAAATGTTGCCTGGTCTGATGAGTCTCGATTTCTGTTGAGACGTTCAGATGGTAGAGTCAGAATTTGGCGTAAACAGAATGAGAACATGGATCCATCATGCCTTGTTACCACTGTGCAGGCTGGTGGTGGTGGTGTAATGGTGTGGGGGATGTTTTCTTGGCACACTTTAGGCCCCTTAGTGCCAATTGGGCATGGTTTAAATGCCACGGCCTACCTGAGCATTGTTTCTGACCATGTCCATCCCTTTATGACCACCATGTACCCATCCTCTGATGGCTACTTCCAGCAGGATAATGCACCATGTCACAAAGCTCCAATCATTTCAAATTGGTTTCTTGAACATGACAATGAGTTCACTGTACAGCATTTTTTAGAGTGATGGGTTGAAACAACTCAGCATTTTTTAGAGCGTATAAAGCGTCACACATTTTACATTCATCAAGTAATGAGCCAACATGTCTTTGGCTAAACTTGGAGGGTTACTAACATAGCAGTTTTGCAGACCGACGGTATGTTCTAATGCAAAACACCATTTGATGGCTATGATTGGACGCACAGCCTTCTTTTGAAAGTTGATGAGCCAATTTATTGTGTTATTTTGTTCCCAATTAAAGGCAGATTATCATTTTATTACTGACATTTAGCAGTTTTCCCCTGCTGTTATGACCCTTTCAGAACAGACATGCGACCCATCTTCATGACATAATAGTTTCACAAAAGTAGAACCACTGCTTTAAGGTCAACATGAAACCAGATTTGACTTTGATTATTTACTTAAAGGGGACCTATTATGTAAAATTCACTTTTATAAGGTGTTTAAACACAGATGTGTGTAAACAACCAGCCTATAATGGTAAAAATCCACCCACTCCTTTTTTATAATCCCTTAAATCATAAACAGTCTCTCCAAACGTGCGGAAGCCCCGCCCACAATGGATGACGATCTGCCCTATTAGCATAGATCCCGCCCTCAGTGAGCCACAGCAGTCCGCCAGTTCTGCTGGAGATTTACATGTCTGCACAAAAAAAACATTACAAATGTTCTGTTATTGGATGTACCAGCGAACATAACAGTCTCCATAGACTCCTGGCATGTGAGCCACTGAGGACACTGGGGTTGAATTTCATTTATGAAGGAAATGTGTCAAAGAAAGTCCGGTGCAAATCATTTTACACCTGCTTCACAGATGAGGGTCGGATCAATGCTGGATTTGAACAAAAGTTGTTTCTGAAAGATTTTTAACTTATCATTTTTAAGATTTTTTGACGGTACATGCTAGTCGATGAGTTGAATCAACTTAACTCCACAACAACTACATAAATTCATCAACTAACTATTCAAAAACATTGTAAAGTCTCTCCATCAACTGACAATTTCTGCCATTTTGGTGCGTGTGACGGTCCAGTTTTGTTGTTGCCAGAGTATCCGAAGGATGAGCCTCTTCTGGAAAGGGGGCGGGGAGCAGCAGCTCATTTGCATTTAAAGGGACACACACAAACACGGCGTGTTTTTGCTCACACCCAAATAGGGACAATTTTGACAAGCTATAATAAATAATCTGTGTGGTGTTTTGAGCTGAAACTTCACAGACACATTCTGGAGACACCTGAGATTTATATTAAATCTTGTGAAAAGGGGCATAGTAGATCCCTTTTAATGTTCCTGGCCTTATTGGGAAGGATTTATTATTCCAAAGAAACCCAATACGTTTTGGGTTCACTGTCATGTTTTCATGTCTTTTTATTTTTTATTCAGTTGTATCTCATGTCATCAGTCACTGTTTCTATTGTTTCAATTGTTCAGCTTTGATGCTGTAACCCGCTGTCGGTGACTCTAGTTTAGTCAAGTCAAGTTCACATTTATGTTCATGTTATGTTCTTAGTCAAGTTTAGTTCACGTCACCGTCTTGTTCTGTTCACTTTGCATTATATGTGAATAAACTGCATATGGTTTCTTAACTCCAGCTCGCCTGCAGTGGACTTGTGTTACAATCAAGCTGTAATAAATCTTTGAATCCTCTTTTTTTAACCTCCCCCTTCCAACAAACTTTTATATATAGACGCTTTCACTTCTTCCAAATAAATTTTATAATAATAAATACATTTTTTTGTTTGTTTTTGAAATCGCTGAATGTGCTGTTTCACTTGGAAATACCAACCTGATCTCACGGCAATTCGTACATATTTTACGAGGTGGCTAATTTGTACGACCTCACTTGTACGAATTGGTACGATTTTCACTAAACCTCAAACCCTGTCCCTAAACCTACCCATCACTGCAGTATAGACAAACCGTACAAATTCATACGAGTGAGGTCGTACCAATTCGTACAAATTAGCTACTTCGTACAAATTGGTCGTGAGATAGCGTTGGGAAATACATGTCACATTGGCCGTATTTACACTGCAGATATTGATGCACAATTCCGATTTGGTGACTATATACGATTTTTTGACGACCTGCTTACATCATCTTTTAAAAGTGACCCGTATACGATTTTTGAATTTACACTATACACTGGCGAAACAGCCCAAGACGCTCTGACCCGGAAAAGGAAGTAAAACGGTGCAATATGCAATAGATGCAGATTAAATGATTATTCAATGTTTTGCTTTCTGCACTTCTTTAAAAGGTCAGCAAAACATTGCTCTCGTACGGCGGAGAAAAAAGAGGAGAGTCCTTGTTGCAGCCTGGGCAAATTTAGCGATGTTCGTGTCCACCTGAGTTGACGTCATTCGCCTCCGTCCCTTTTTCAATGACATACGAATCGCATTTACTGGGGAATATCCGATTTGACCGCTTACATGGCAGACGCAAATGCACGTATCCGAATCGGATTTATTACCTGAATCTGATCTGAGGAATTCATGCGTTTTTTTTTTCCTGCTTACATGTTCGCGTCATATCCGATCTGTGCCAAAAATCGGAATTGGGTCACTTGAACCATGCAGTGTAAATGGGGCCATTATGGAAGTCAATGGATTTTAATGTGTTTGTGAAAACAACACGATTGCATCCAAAATTCAAGATCAAATTTCGTCAAAAATGCTCGGTGGAGCTGATATGACAAAGCAAAAAAAAAATAATAATAATTGCAGTGAAAAGGCAATTTTATAAAATGTCAATGGATCAATTTTGAGGGATTAGAAATAAGATTTTAAAGCGAATGTGGAATTAAGGTTGTCATTTTTTTTTTCCCCATCCCTCAAAAAAAAAAAAAAAAAAGCTCTTGCCAAATCAGCTGGCAAAGGTTTGAAGTGTTTGTGCACAATAATGTTCTTCAAAGGAACTTTAATGTGTTCACTAAATGTAAGACCTTTTAAGGGTAGGTGTGTGTGTGTGTGTGTGAGAGAGAGAGAGAGAGAGAGAGAGAGAGAGAGAGAGAGAGAGAGAGAGAGAGAGATGTGTACCTCCATTCTCTGTCACATTTTCAGCTTCTCCACCAAACATAATGTCTTGATAAAATTTTCCTTTTGTAAATCCCTACGGCAAATTGGATTGAAACAGCTCGGCAGAGTGGATAGACCATCAACAGGCTCTTAGAGCACAAGCGTACTGTTGCCTGGCAACCCTTACTGATGATTTTATGTTATGCAAATTTGTCGGAATTTACATAAGATTCCATGTTGCTGCATGTTGAGACTAATAGGTTATTTTTTGGTGTGATCAAAAAGGATTGCACTCTAACAACTAAAACCCTAATTTTGGAGTTCAGAATCGTCGCGCTTTCTAATGCAAATGTTTGCGTTACGAGTTACAAAACTGCTCTCATGTTAATATATTACATGCTATTAGGATAATCAACGTGTAGCCTTGCGCAAACACAAACAAACCAACCATTTAATTCAGGCAATCATTTGGCTTAAAACAAAAATAGCATTCAGGTTCATGCTAATTTAAGCTATCAGCCACAATATATGTAGATTCAGCAAATCTAAGCACATGAAGAAAAGGAAATAAAGGAGTAAATGCTCGCTCCTGACCCATATACAGACAGACGGCTCCTCTGGGGAGGGCTTGTTCCCGTAAGACTTTCCCTCACACCACATAGATCATTTAACCGACAGCGCAAACTCACTGCAAATTTGTTCCAAACTGTAGTTTCCCCCTGAACGCTGTTGTTAATAGTTGAGCAGCAGCTGCTGCTGTGTAAAGACATTGGTTTTGATGCTTTGCTGTTATTTACATTTCTCATAACAAGATCACGGGAGACTGTGACGGAAGTGCGCATTTTTACACTCGGATTCTAGAAGCTTTTCAGGGAACATGTTGGCGTAATCTGATGCAGAACACAATGCCATTATTTCTCAGACACCCCTTCTACAAACGTGACAGATTTTGCACTTTTGTAAGGTTTGAATAGGACATTTTGTCTAAAATCACGAGGTGAAGACTGCAGTGTATATGTAAGAGGGTCACCTCACGGGGGCGGCCATGTTGAGATCACATGACCAGCTGAATACCGCTCACTTCATTTGTAAACGTTTGCTTTTGTCTAATGCTTCATCCACACCTCTAGGTGTCAGTATAAGTCCAAGGTTAAAAGGTTTTTACATTTTGAACATGATGTTTTTCATTTCTATGGAAGCTCATTTCCCCCAAGGAATAAAATATTGAGTATATTAGTGCCCCCTTTTTTTCAGAGGCACTGGTTCAGGATTTTTTTTTTTTTTCCCCATTCATTTTTCCCATAGGGATTGTAAAAAAAGTCTTCGTTAAAGCATTATAAGCCATGAACCAAACCAACCAGCTATGAGGTAAATCCCAACGCTAAAAACTTTTAATTTGAAGCAAAAAATATTTTTGAAAATCTGAAAAAAAGTACAAGACTAACAGCTTTAGTGAGGGAAAGAACTACAATCCCATGAATCATTGCAAAGTGTATTGCAATATATGCATATATAAACATTTTAAGTATTTTGAGAGCATAGGGAGATCGACTCGATTACGTCACTCCCAGTGCTTCATGGGCGGAGCTAAATAGCTATTTTGGTGTGTGTTGCTTTTTCAGCTCTCTGATTGGTGGGATTTTCCCAAGCATTATGGGTAATGTAGTTTTTACCATGAATTCTGCAGTTAAACAGTTGTTTTAAGAATAAGATAATATAATGTGCGCTGACGGCTTCAACAGAAGCAAATATTATCGATTAGCTCACAGTACACTGTGAAAATTATATGATTAATAAGTTATGACAACATATTTTTTTACGTGGCTTTAACAAAATAAGTTACGCAAATTTCAACTTGTTTTTTAGAAGTTATATAAGATTCAACTCATTTTAAAGTCAGATTAATGTCATTTATGTTGAAATGAATTACACATCCAAGTTGATTGTACTTAAAAATTTAAGGCAGCAACATTTTTTCATAAATTTTTTTTAACGGTAGGTCTGTCTTTAAAAGTTTATACATTTCCCGATGGAGAAATTGAATGGAGATTTTACTTCTGTTGCGCTCTATTTTGTTTGACTTTGTATCTGTAACGTTGTATTAGTTTTTATCTTGCAATAGCAAGTTTCTATCACACAATTCAGACGATATGACATTGTGTGGGTTTACATCTAACCATTCAGATTTGATGTCTAAACTCAGGATTGCAAGAAAAAAGTCTGAATTGTGAGATAAAAAGTCGCAATTACCTTCTCATTTTTTTATTCTGTGGTGGAAACAAGCTTCCAATCATTTCAGGGGAACGGCCCTTGTTTCATTATAACCTTTTGTTTTAAGTGTGCTAAATCCAAGCACTAACTAATGCATAAATTACTGCCAGAAAATCGTTCATTTTGCTGTCATAATAATAACAAACTTTTGTTTTTGTGTAATTCTTTCTTCAAATGCTTGTTATTCAGCAGTTTTAGGTCTTGGTGAGCTGAGGGACAACTCAGATTTACTAATGAAAATATAATAACAATATGCATAGACAATATAGAATTAATTAGTTTTGTAAATTGAGCGGTTAGAGAAGGTCATGGGGATCCATATTCCAATTTGCCCAAAATGCTAATATAAAGGAACATTCGGGTTTAATACAAGCCCGAGAAAGACAGCATCTGTGACATGGACATAATTTTGACTCGTCCTTCAGTTTGAAACAGCACAATATATTTATGACGGAGGTTGATATTGGAAAGTGCCTGCTCTGATGATTTTAGTGCCTGCACTTCTTAACCTATACATTATACGTGTTAACATTAGACTAATGTGTTAAAATCACTAGCAATCCTGTCTGAGCAAACCTATATCCAACTTTCACAAAACACACACAAGGGTCTTAGGACGAGAAATGACCTGTAAAGTGCTGTTTACAGAAATAACACCAGAAGATCATCCACCTAGACAGTAGTCAAGCCACCAAACGAATGTTTTAGGCAACATCTAAACAACACATTATTATATGGAAGAATTAAATACAAGCTTCTGCTTTTAAACCCTGTACACTTTCCCCATTGACCTCTACTGTTAATGCACTGTACTATTTTTGTTTGCCTGTTTTAACCTGAGGGGTGAGTCTCAATTATTTTGTGGTTATTGACAAGTCACAGATGCTGCCTATACAGTCTCAATTAAATCCAATGCAATCCAATGAATTGCAAAGAGAATGGATCCCTAAATTCAGCTGATGTCATTATTACTACTATTGTTTAAGTGTTTGCTCAGACACTGAATTCATAGTACAGCATGTTTGATGTTGTCATTTTCGAGGTTATAATTATTATTGCATAATTATAGGAGATGTGTTGACAAAGCAGCTGTACCCATCATTAAATAACCTGGAAATTGTCTGTTGAAAAATATTTCAATATTTTATATGACTCCAGTAAAAACCTACATGTAACTAGATAACATTTCAGATGTTGCTTTTAGTCCATATCTGTTGGCTCCAAGGTCATCTATTAAGGTTGCGTTTTTAAAGCAATGCATTGGTTTTGATGTGCAGAGGTTTCTGTAATGACAGACTCCATATTGTGGCTGCAGGAACACATATCATCACTCGTGTCATATGATATTACATGTTCTGACACGTATCAAGCTGTATGACATCTGTGATTCATATCTTACTGTATGATGCTTTGTGTTATGACACAACACTGAATAAATTGGATGCGCTGTCTAATAAAACATGAGTTCAGCATTACGTATATAATGTATATATAGGTCATTGTCAGGAAACGTTATCATTGTGTGTGTCCCCATGGCTTACTACATGTATAATTAAGAGTAATAAGTCATAGTGATTCATTATTTTAGAGACTGAACTCTTGGTGTGCAATGAAATATAAGTTGTAAACAATGCAGCCAAATTGCATGTTACATCCATCACCATTACATTTAAATCGCTTGTATTTGTCGAATAACAACAACAACTACAACAATAATAAATATAGCTGCAAGCATCGATTAAGGGGCCAAGCACACTAACCGCAAAATTGACTAATTAAAGACATTTGTAGATGACTTTAGGCAAATGGTTAAAAAAAAATAAAGAATACATCTTTTAATATGATTTCATTGCTTATCACTTTTGACCGAAACAACAGGTGGCGCTATCACCAAACTGATGTGTCAGTGTGGGGTGACAATGACATACACAAAGTTTGGAGTCAATACAGCAAAGCCTTGCAGAGATTCAGTTTGGCATCATGCCATCAAATTAATTGATACGTTAAACGATAATGGTTTTGACTATCAACACGAAATCCAAAACTTTTTGCCAGCATGGTCTGAAGATGATCTGAATCGAATTGGGTGAAAATTGGACCAACGATCTAGGGGGACCCAAACACAAGGTGGCACTGCCCCAAAACTTTTTGAGTACCTTCAAGGCATCGTGCCAAAGACACTTACCGACTTTTGTAACAATACGCCAATGCATTCGTAAAATATAGCATTTTTATGACAGAATTCAAAATGGCTGATGCCCAAAATGGCCGATATAGGAAAATTGAGTATCATTCAACTCGGCACGCTGCACCAAATCTAAAGAAATTTTGGCCAAACTGCTCAGAAGTTATAAGCAATAGCCATTTTTCACATCTCCTGACCACTAGGTGGCACTGTGTTGAAACGCAGACACCTGCAGGTATCCTCAGGTCATGGTTGTCATAACACACACCAAGTTTGGTCTGAATATGCTAAATGGTTGATATAGCCTCACATCTATTTTGACATGCTCTTTGTCGAATCTGTTCAGATGAGGATCTGTTTACATTTTCGTGAAAATGGCAGAAACGGTCTAGGAGTTGTTCGAAAAATTCAAAATGGCGGAATCTTTTTAACAATCGAATTGTCTTGAGACAAGGAATCAGAGAACAAATTAGAAAAAAACATATTTCTAGCCCTTACAATACAAAAGTTTGTATATATAATATATATATACGTAAGTATTTGTATAAATGTGAGTGCAATTTTGGACAGTTGGTGGCACTAGAGGAATTGATGTAGCGACTCCAAACTTGGTGTGGTTAATGTTCAGTCTGTCCTCTATTTTTGTGCCAAATTTCATAACTCTCCCGCAAGCGTGTATGGTCTGCCATAGACTCCTGTGGCGGAAGAATAATGAAGAACACTAACGATTACAATAGGTGCCTACACACATCCAGTGCTTGACCCCTAATAATAAAAATAATAAATTGTGTTTTCATTATCTATAAATCATTTATTATCATATCATATCTAGAAATAGTTTTTCTAAAAAAGCTGTATGAATTCTTTGTTAAAAATGTTGAATTATATTTCCTCGCTGATTTTTCTATTCAACCCTTTTCTGCAATGAAACTTGCCCATTTAAAAATAGTATGAAGTCTTATGGTTTAAATAATTTTCTCTTACAATCTTTTGTATTTAGTAAGCAATTATGTTGACCTTGTCATGCTCAACACTCAAGAAGGAATATCAAAATAGTCAAAATTCTGCTGCTTTTATGCCTCCTTGACTGTTGAGCTGACACGATCCGAGCATATTTGCTAGAGATCAGTGTCGTTTTATTTTTTCTTCACCCATCTTCACCCTGTGACATTTTTAAGTTTTTAAACATAACAAAGTTGAACATGTGAACACCAGACACTTTTTAAAGAGAACAGCCAGTGGTTATTCACACTTTTGGGGGCAAAATTATTTCAATAATATTAACCTTCTCAAACGAAAATGACAAAAATAAATATATAATAAATAAACTAACATCAATGTCACCATTTCATGAGAATGACTTGCATGTCAACCAGTAAAACTGGGAGTTGTCTACATACACATTGTATAGTCATTTGAAATAGCACATATTCACACACAGAAAGAAAAAAAGCTATGTTGAACGAAATATACAGACATTTTTTAACGCTGCTGAGCACACAAAACTGTGTAGTTGACGGAGATATCCCTTGGGTACGAGAGAGGACGTACCAGTCGCTCTCTTCTCTGTATTTGGCTCCAATGTTGGCTTGCTTACATACCTCCTTTCCTACATATTTTCTTGTTGGGTTTTCTGGCACATTCCTTGGATATTCTTTTGACTGTAAAATGAATAAAAGACTACAAAATAACAGAAGGCTCTGGAAGAAACGTTTGAGGAGAACATGCAACAACGTCACTCCCCCTCCCCACAAGAACAACAAAGAGAACCTGTCCAGAACGTTAGCTGGGGTGCTTTGTCTTTTGGGCAGGAAATATTCCAAAAAAAGGTGGAATTGATTTGCTGCACCCTGGAACACCGGAAGCCTAGTTTCACATGCACTGCTATATAAGACCCTTTACAAGCACAAGAGAAACTGACTGAACTCTTCCTCATCGCAATCCCTGCACCGCTGCATCACTCCAGGTTTTGCATGAGAAATGCACGGCTCTGTTGTACGATGCACCAAATGTGCTTTGAGAATGGGACCAAACAGGTGCAGAGAATTGCTGTAAGTGTGCTCCACGACATTTAAGTCCATTTCGGTTTTATGACTTAAGTTGTACCTTTCAATTAGACAATAGCTCTGTTCCAAAACATAGTGCACTACCTAGATAAGCACTGAGCACATTGAAAAAAATCTAAGTGAAGAATTCACACCCACCCCAATATTTGTGTACTAGGCCTTATATTTATGAGTGTTTTGTCATTTGCTTAGCTACATGCTAACGTAAACTAACTCTTTAAAAATTAGCCACTTGTGAGGATGCGTTAAAGTACGGATCAGGGGGTGTAATTATTCGTTTTACAAATCTGAAGATAGGTCTGAAGATGATCTGAATCGAATTTGGTGAAAATCGGACCAACGGTGCAGGACAGGGGTTCCCAAACACAATGTGACACTGCCCCCAAACTTCTTGAGTACCTTTAAGGCATCGTGCTGGAGACACTTACCGAATTCCGTAACGATACGCCAATGCATTCATAAAATATAGCATTTTATGACAAAATTCAAAATGGCTGATATGGGAAAATCTGGTGTAATTCAACTCAGCACGCCACACCAAATCTACAGAGATCAGATTTGTGATTTTTGACCAAACTGCGCAGAAGTTATGAGCAAAATTAGCCATTTTTCAAGTCTCCAGACCACTAGGTGGCACTGTGTCGAAACTGTGCAGGTATCCTCAGGTCATCCTTTTGTCATTTTATACGGAGCCCCGCACATGACATGCAGGGGAAAAAACTATTAGGCTAAATCGTGCACAAAATTTACTAATTTGTTCCCTCGATTAGCTAAATTATGCGCACAATTTATACATCGAGGGAACGAATTAGTAAATTGTGCGCTCAATTAACTTTTTTTCTTGCATGTCATGTGTGGGGATCCGTAGTTCTTCTCTTGCGAGGTATTGCAATCATTATGTTTTAAGAGTTTTCTTTCTGGGTAAATAATAATAGCTAACCAACTTCATCTCCAGTCTGGCAGCGATGGATAAACAAACAATACTTGGTAATCCTACTACGGCTAGCACCAAATGAGAACAAACTGTACTGTGACATAAGCATCAATTTACCAATGAGAATTTAAAATAGGCACATAAGTGTTTTTCAGTGCATGCCTACTTGGTTTCAAACTGACACTGTCTTTCCATGCCCTCATAATGAACTTTTCACATTTCCTATCTGTCAAAGTCTCCATCAGAGCCGTGTAGGCATCCTTAGAAGACAGCTCACTAGGTTGTGGAACAGAGCTAGCGCTTTTACTTTCAAATCTGTAAGAGTTTGTAAGAAATGCTCTCTGTGCCGGGGTGATACCTCTGAATGCAAATGCACAACTTGATCACCGAATTCGTTTAAAGATCTCGAGTTCCTCAAGAAAGGCTTTGAACAGTAAGAGAAAAAAGTGGGACAGTAAAGGGTCTTACATGGTTAGGACTGATGCCACAGGCCTCTTGTGTTCCAGAACATTTTAGCAACTCTACAAAAGCCTCATTCTGGCATCAAGCAAGCTAATCTCGGATCGCTAATCCCCCAGAACAGTCAAGACAGTGAGGAGAGGGAGGTGCACCAAGATCATTACATCCAAACTTCATGTCAGATTAGAATCTGAGCTCTTACATTAAAAAGATTACTGCTTTCTACTGACTTTCTTTCTTTCTTTTTGGTTTGCTCTCTTGAACAACACAAAAGAGGAACCCATAACAGTGGCATGGAAGGGAAGAGTTGATGGAAAGACTTCAAGTCAGGATGAGGAACGGAAATGGTGTACACAGACACAGCATGCGCCAGACGACAACTCATGCTTCAAACACAACACAGGAAGTGACAGAATGTAATAATAGCGAGATTTTGTCTTCGTTATACCCGACACACTCACCATCCTCCGTTGGAACATAGATGTTTAGATACAAACAATCCTCGTTTTGATCTTGTATGTAAGTGGCAACTATATCCAAGTTAAAGGTGAACCAGATTGGCATCATGATCTCCGGAACGGCGTTGTGAATGTTTTGCGGGCACACCGGCGCAAAATGAGTGGCGTTCTTGATCCCCGACCAAGACGAGGGCGGCTCAGGGGGTAGGAAGCGTTTCTCCCCCACTGGAGGGGCGGCGTACGGCACTCCCAGGTACTGATCCACCGGTCCCAGGATCTCGCTGGGCAACGGCACCCGCGCGCCCCGTAGTTTCCCGTACTGCGTGTTCACGGTGGGGTAGTAGCCTTGTCCCCAAACCAGCGTCATGCACCAACAAAAAATCCATATCCACAGAGAAACGTCGTGAGCCCTGCCACCGCAGCCGTCCTGCTGGTGCAAAAGGAGCCGGTTTTTGCGCACCGCTAACCACATGGTCCGTTAAAATGGCCGCTGCTGCTAGATGCCGATGCTCAGAATCTCCTCCAGCACGTGTCTCCTGCCTTCAGACCCTCAAACACAACCCGGTTACTCCTGTCATTGAAGAAAAAAAACGCAAACACGAGCACCCCTCCGGACGAATCCTCATTCACTGTCCAGTATTCTCGTCAGGTCCTCTCTCCTGCAGGAGAAAAACAAGACAGGAAAACGTTAAATGGGACCTTCTTTTATTCTCTTGGTGTTTCTGTATGCGTGCATGAATAAATATATCAGTGCTTTCAGTGCATCCAAAGACCTGTATAACTACATGCAAATGCAAGCTCGGCTGCAGGTTGATGTAAGCATGTCTCACAATGCCTTCGCTCTTCAGAAACAGGGTTGACAGTCACTGGTGGATCACATGTTCAGACGGGGCAACAACAGTAATAAAAAACGTATAATCCTGGATAGTTAGGATAGCAAAAGAGCAAATGCTTCCCATTCATGTCAAAGCCTGTGTGCCCAATCAAATGCAACAATATTTTGGTTCATCAGTCACTTGGTTAACATTAGCCCGCAGCCAAATTAGACAGATGCTAACACATGGACAGAGGCTGCGTCTGAAAGCTGAAAAATGCTTCCTCCGCGGGAAGGATTCAGAGGTAGGAAAGGAACACAGCAAGTCTAAATCCAATGATCCTGGCTTTTAAAGGGAAAGGGATATTTATTACACGTTACGGTAAAAACACACATTACTTATTGAAGGGTTAGTTCACCCAAAAATGAAAATTATGTCATTAATTACTCACCCTCATGTCGTTCGACACCCGTAAGACCTCCGTTCATCTTCGGAACACAAATGAAGATATTTTTGTTGAAAGCTGATGGCTGAGAAAGGCCTCAGCAAGCCCTCCATAGGGATTCAGTACATTTACACTCACAAGACCCATAAAAGGCATTAAAAACATTGTGCGCAAAAAAAAAAATCAAAATAACGACTTTATTCAACACAAACTTTGGCCTCTGCCGTGAACTCACGAAGCACCATGACGCATGCGTGAGAATATGACGTAGCGCCGGCGTTCGGGAATCCATGAAATGCACACTTTAGTCCCATTTTGAGCACTACACCGAGACCTAAAGCACAATCAATGTAGAATTCAACAGCTTCGATAGGGCGCGTCTTACTCTGCTTGTAAACACATCTCCTCCTCGTTTCTGGGTCATGTGTCCGAACGCCGGATCTGCGTCATATTCTCGCGCATGCGTCATGGTGCTTCACGGCAGAGGCCAAAGTTCGTGTTGAATAAAGTCGTTATTTTGATTTTTTTTCCGCACAAAAACTATTGTCGTCGCTTTGTAAAATTATTGTAGAGCCACTGTAGTGAGATGGACTTTGTAATGACGTTTTTAGTGCCTTTTATGGGTCTTGTGAGTGTAAATGCACTGAATCCCTATGGAGGGCTTGCTGAGGACTTTCTCAGCCATCAGCTTTCAACAAAAATATCTTCATTTGTGTTCCGAAGATGAACGGAGGTCTTACAGGTGTCGAACGACATGAGGGTGAGTAATTGACATAATTTTCATTTTTGGGTGAACTAACCATTTAAGAGACGAGGCACAACCCTTTTGGACCATGAGCCTGGCGCGTCGTGAAAAATAGTGGTGAAAATAGGGCCCAACATGATTATAAACTTTTATCTCGATCCTCGTAAATCACATTGTATTTGATACATAACTAAATAGACTAAATTAAAAGGGAAAAAAGCCATAATTTAAACAATTTTCATAGTATTTTATTTTCTCAATTTTTTTTACGAAAATGTATAAACTGTATAAAGACAGACCTATTGTAACTATCCAAGGCTGTTAATCAATCGTCAATGCGTTTGTTAAAGTCATCCATTTGCATTATTTCAACATATTTTTTATAAATAATACTTATATTTTTATTTATTATGCTTAAATTTATTATAATTATGTTTTACTTATATTTGATTTATAATAGGCTTAAAAAACTACTTCCGATATACATTAAATTGACGCCTGCCATGGTGTTTTTTATTTTTCGTCTCTGATTTAGATGCGTATCCGATGTGCTCTATCGTTTAATGCTGCGTTCACACCAAACGCGAATAGAGTGTCAGGAGCGAGTGATTTCAATGTTAAGTCAATGGAAAGGCCCGTTGACGCACGTCTGGAGGACTTGCGGCGCGATGGACGCGGCGAATTAGACGTGAATTGAGTGTCTTGCGCGATACGCGCGTTACACGCGAGTGGTGCTTTTGTGCATTCACACGTTTGAAGCGAATTTGCGCCTGACGCCCGAGTTTAAATATTTTAACTTTGGCGTCAATTAGCGCCGCGTTAACCAATCAGGAGCCTGCTCGCTGCGGTCACGTGGTAAAGTGATGTGATGAGAAACCCTGCATAATTTAAAAATACTACTATTGTGTCACAAAATTAGGTTTTAAGACTTTTTCAGGTGAGAATGTAGTTGTTTAAAGCTCAAATATGTGGTTTATTTATAAAGAGTCTTGTGTTTTTGGAATTGTGAGATCCAGGCGATCACCGGGCACTCAGCACTTATTAACCCCAGCAAGAGCAACCTTTCCTCGGCTAGTCCTTCTGGCTTCTGCCGCTGGCTCTGATGTCCTGTAGTGGTTTGTCTTGTGTAGATCTAAAGGGCGATCTTTGCTCTCATGAATCTATCATTTGTTGTCTGCCAAATCGTTTTGACTGAGGGCAAAGAGAAGTTTCATAACTTTATTTTTTTTAAGGATATTTAAAAATACATGCATTGAAGATGCCTTGAGTTGCCTGGACCACATTTGTGCGGCTATTAATGCTTAGAATATATTTTTAATGAAAATGAAAAGAGGCAGAGTGGTGTTTTATGACATATTTCTCTTGGAGCGCCTTGAACGTGCGTCTATTTCGCTTCAAACGCTCGATTTCTACGCTCGTCCAATTCACTGTGGACGCGCGAATGGATTCAAAATGTTCAAGCGTCCAATTAGACGCGGTAGACGCAATTTTGACGCTCTATTCGCGTTTGGTGTGAACGCAGCATAAAGGTGAAGCATGTGGTTTCTGGGACACTAGTGCCACCTAGTGGAATTACAGTATACAGAATATTTTGCAATCGCGCATCCCCCAACTCAAAGGTCCTGTTAGGCTGGTATTCAGATGTGTTTTGGTCGATCGGATCACAAGTGGACGAGAGAGACGTTCCCGTTTACACCTGGTGTTTAATCCGTCTCTTTTGTCCACTTTCAACCACTTCTGTCCTGATTTCTTTGAGGGGATTGTCTATAGGCGGGTAAATGTATGGGATTTTTCAGATGTTTTGACATAGTGGACAAAATAAGCTCACGCAATTTACTTATCGACAAAGTTTAAATCCTGTCTGGCTAGCGCGCTTCCCAAAAATATTTTTTTTAGTGGCTGTTTGAACGCATTCGACCACATGAGCGTCTACACTACGAAAATTTTCCACTACCTTTGGAACAAAAGAGGACAAGCTCAAAACATTTTAGACCCCGTTTATGTTTGTATTTAGCATCGTCCACTTGTGATCCGATCACACATTTTAATACCAGGTGTAAACAGGGCCCAGAATTTGACGGGTGCCTTTGAAGGCATGTCTCAACAGGTAAATAAAGGCTACTTTCAAAAGGTTAGACATATTAGGAATACTTTTAGCTGTGTGTAGCAAGTGAGTAGCTAACGCTCAGTCTAGAGAGAACACAAGCGCTTCGCTTATCATAAACCCATCCAACGGATCTGCACCGGGCACATTTTTTTGTTAAATATACCAATGTGTTATACCAATTACTAGCCAATGACCTTGTTATTGTTAAGCTTATACTGTTTATAGTTGTACTCATCCATTTCCAAGTGTGATTTTACGGTAAGCTATTTTGGTACCATGTTTGATCGTCCAATGTAAAACCCAGGTCCTGAAGCCAAAGCAGTCGAGAGCCACTCAATCAGTAAATAAAACATGCAGGTTTTCCGTCAAGACAAAATAGCAACTTCTCTTTCCAAATTTGACTGAAATGTATTAAATAAGAGATTTTTCAGGCACGGGTCCTCATCCCCATCCCTGGAAAGCTGGTATTTGTAAGTGACTCGCGGGCGCCTGTGCTAACACTGTAAATGCTAATGATGAGGAGGGTCGTCCCCAGTGGAGAGAAACTCTTCCCTGCTCAGCTACTGATCAATTTTCAATTTTTAAAGCTTAAGACCCTCAGACCTCCATCCCTCGGAGGGCTTGGAATAATAACAAGGAGAAAAGCCGGAGTTTAGTAGCGGATATTGCCTTCCAAAATGACTCTGTAAATGATTTATAATGTATCTAGTGGAGCAGTATCCACCAGACAGAGGCAATATGAATCTTCCTGGAGGTGCACTTATCACTCCACAGCTCCTCTCCAAACTTGGGCTGATTTGCACAACGCCTGGCAGGAAGTTCCTCATCCTCCACCTCGTCATCCGCACACACTTGCGGCTGCGTGTAATCAGCTGGAGCCTGTGGACGCTGCAGCCAATCTCCAGAGAGAAGAGAGGAAATATCCAGCTTTAAACATATTGGTTTCTCAAAGTCACTACTTGTCCTATTCGGTTACTACTCGAGTGAGAAGTGATTTTAACAATTGATTTGAGGACTAAACAGAATTGATATTTTTCCCTCCAGAAAGCTTGTTTAAATGACTACTAACCCAACACAAATTAACCCTTTTTGTACACTTAGATATGGAGAGATTGTGTCATGGTCATTCATGACGGTTGGTTAGGAACCCATGATTTCTGTGATGAGGAAAACGCAGACACAATCACAGAGTATAGTCATAAAAACAGACGTCATAATATATACACTCTAAAAAAAAGGTTCTATATGGCACCAAAAATGGTTCTTGGCTCGTAATCATAGGGGAACCTTTTTTAGTGCTATATAGCACCAATTTTGGTGCTTCAGTGGTTCTTCACCGGTTCTTTGACTAAGGTGCTATATAGCACCTCTGAAGAACCACTGAAGCACCACTGAAGCACCAAAATTGGTGCTATATAGCACTAAAAAAGGTTCCCCTATGATTACGAGCCAAGAACCATTTTTGGTGCCATATAGAACCTTTCTTTTTTTTAGAGTGTATATACTATATAGGGCTCAAGTGGTATTGTTAACACTAACTTATTAAATTGAAAAGGTTTTATGATTATTACAATTTAATAAATACATTTAAATCAGAAAAAACAGACTTTTTTAGGTAAATAAATCAAATGGATAGGGCCAAATGATACAAGCAAGAACCAATGGCATTTGATCTTATGTTATGGGGCGGCAGTGGCTCAGTGGTTCATGTAGGTTGGCTACAAACCGGAAGGTTGGTGGTTCGATCCCCGGTTCCACCTGACCAAGTGTCGAGGTGTCCATGAGCAAGACACCTAACCCCAGCTGCTCCCGACGTGCTGGATGGCGCCTTGCATGGCTGACACCGCCGTCGGTGTGTGAATGTGAGGCAAAGTGTAAAGCGCTTTGGAAGGCCATTGGTCTGTTAAAAAGCGCTATATAAATGCAGTCCATTTACCATTTACCATTTATGTTAAACCTGGCATGCTGTATCTTTAAACAGCATATTTGAATATTGGCAAATGTGACTGATATTTGGTTCATTTTCTGTGAATAACCACAGCTATAAACAATAATAAAAACACTACATCATAAGAGTTCAGTAGCATAAGGGTGAAGAGTCTAGCTATAGAGACCAGAATCATAGAGATCAATATCATAGAGACTCCAGCATTATGAATGGGAAACACCACTCAGCTTCTTTAAGGAAATGTGGTAAGTCTAGTTGATGTATTGTTTAACCACTCGTGGTCGACTACCAACCCCTTCTCTCCATATTAAAGTTCACCCTTGTTGGTGTTTGATGTGGTGAAATCAGCTCCCGTCACCTGAGGCCTTGTTCCACCTTGTGTTTGCATGTGTTTTTGGTGACCCGATCACAAGTGGTCTGCCGAGACGCATTACCGTTTCCACCTGATGTGAGCATGCATTTCCAAAGAGTCTCCTGTGGCCACTGTGGCTGGATTTCATTGAGTGCTCACATTCAGGGACTCGCACAAACACATATTGGTGAATAGACAGCAGCGCGGTTATGCTTATGTATTTTGTATGAGATTTAATTGTTTGTGTAGCGAGGAATTTCTTTAGTAAACGCTGCACTCTAAAAATTGCTGGGCTGAAAATGAACAATCCCGGCGGTTGAGTTAAATGTTTGCCCAACGTGCTAGGCAGTTTTATTTAACCCAACTATTGTTTAAAAATTACTATATGTCTGGCTTAAAATGAACCCAAAATGGGGTAGAAATTAAAAATCAGACACATTACTAGAGGCAACAATAATAATAATTATTATTGATGTTAATTTATTAAGCATATTAATAAATGTTAATTTCCAACATACTTTGGGTTCATTTTAAGCAAGCAGTTCAGTCATTTTTAAACAATAGTTGAGTTAAATAAAACTACCCAGCAGGTCAGGCAAACATTTAACCCAACTGCTGGGTTAAACCAACCTATTCACTGGATTAAAACAACCTAACCCCTGGGTTAAAACAACCCATTGCCTGGATTAAAACAACCCAACCCCTGGGTTAAAACAAACCAACCACTGGGTTAAATAACCCAATCACTGGGCTAAAACAACCCATTCACTGGGCTAAAACAACACATTCACTGGGTTAAAACAACCCATTTACTGGGTTTAAACAACCCAATCGCTGGGTTAAAACAACCTAATCGCTAGGTTAAAACAACCCATTCACTGGGCTAAAACAACAAATTCACTGGGCTAAAACAACCTATTTGTTGGGTTAAAACAACTCAACTGCAGGGTTAAAACAACACATTCACTAGGCTAAAACAACCTGACCGCTGGGTTAAAACAACCCATTCACCGGGTTGAAAACAATCAATTCATTGGGTTAAAATAACTCAACCGCTGGGTTAAAACAACCCATTCATTGGGCAAAAAAAAACACATTCATTGGAATAAAACAACCCATTCGCTGGGTTAAAAACTACCCATTTACTGGGTTAAAACAATCAATTCATTGGGTAAAACAAACCATTCACTGGGTTAAAACAACCCATTCACTGGGCTAAAACAACACATTCACTTGGTTAAAACAACCCAACCACTGGCTTAAAACATCCCATTTACTGGGTTTAAACAACCCAATCACTGGGTTAAAACAACCTAATCGCTGGGCTAAAACAACCCATTCACTGGGCTAAAACAACACATTCACTGGGTTAAAACATCCCATTTACTGGGTTTAAACAACCCAATCGCTGGATTAAAACAACCTAATCGCTGGGCTAAAACAACCCATTCACTGTGTTAAAACAACCCAATCGCTGGACTAAAACAACCCATTCACTGGGTTAAAACAACCTAATCGCTGGACTAAAACAACACATTCACTGGGTTAAAACAACCCAACTGCAGGGTTAAAACAACACATTCACTGGGCTAAAACAACCCGACCGCTGGGTTAAAACAACCCATTCACTGGATTAAAACAACCCATTCGCTGGGTTAAAAACTACCCATTTACTGGGTTAAAACAACCAATTCATTGGGTTAAAATAACCCAACCTCTGGGTTAAAACAACCCATTCACTGGGCTAAAACAACACATTCACTGGGCTAAAACAACTCATTTGCTGGGTTAAAACAACCTATTTGCTGGGCTAAATCAACCCAACCGCTGGGTTAAAACAACACATTTCCTAGTCTTAACAACCCATTCACTGGGTTAAAACAACCAATTCATTGGGTTAAAACAACCCAACTGCAGGGTTAAAGCAACCCATTCACTGGGCTAAAGCAACACATTCACTGGGTTAAAACAACCGATTCACTGGATTAAAACAACCCAACCGCTGGATTAAAACAACCCAACTGCTGGGTTAAAACAACCCATTCAGTGGGTTAAAACAACACATTCCCTGGTCTAAAACAACACATTCACTGGGTTAAAACAACCCATTTGCTGGCTGGGTTTGTCCATTTTCAACCCAACTTGGGTTGTTTTTAACCCAGCATTTCTAGTGTACTGTATATGCATATTCTCAGATCCCTGTCCTGGTACATGTCAGTTGTTTTGCAAGCAGTTTTTTAAAGGCAACACACCTTGAAGTCTCATCATCCTCCACTGGGTCACATGGTACCTACAGATATGAATGCAATGCTAACAGATTTAACTGTTGTTTCCAGAAAGCAGATTTATCTGACGGTCACATAAACCCCAGACCCCCTTGGCTAGGACAACTAGTTAGCTAGCCAAAAAACAACATTTCTTTAAAATGCAATTTAACATGATTTGTATCGTAGTGTAATGCACGTCGATTGACTTCAGTGCGGACACAACTCATGGTGTGATGTAATACAGGTTATTGGAGAATGCCTGATAATATTCACTGGTGATGTGATTAGTATTCTTCTGCATTAAACTTTATGGCACACCTCACTTTGGAGACTTGTGAATGTCTGCCCCTGAAGTGTGAATTATGAGCGTTATGGGAGTGTGCATTGGGACTCATTGTCAGGAGCCAGCGTAACATAACGCTTCATAATACACGGCCACCATCATAACACCTTCTCAAACAAAGCACAGAATCTGCAAAGCACTGGTGAAATATTATCTATTATTATTATTTCTTTTTGCTGTTTAATATTCACAGACACTAGTCCATTTAATAATTTGATTAAGTGTACACCCTACTTTTGATTTATTAATTCAAAACTTGCCATTCTGCATTATATACATTAATATCAGTTTTTATGACTGGATTCCACGATTTCATCCGTGTTTTCCACATCACGGAAACCATAGGGCCCTAAACAATGAAGAAAGACCCACAACGAGACAACACTGGCAGCCCATAATAACCCAGCAGAAGACGAAACGAAAGGGTTGCACAGGACAACGCTTTAGGGGACAGGACCTTGTTCCTCAGGGTCAAAAACATTCAACTCAACATATGAAGGTGCACAAGATAACAGACGACCCTGACTCTCTCTCCACCAGACAATGGATGGTACAATAATACGCCTGAATACGTGAGATGTGCAGGGAATAACAGGCACAACATGTTTTACATTCAGTAAGACTAATGGTGTGTTTAGAAGTGATCAGAAGTCATAAGAGTGATTTGAGGAGACGTGAGTGACAGCTACCGTCAAGTTGAGCAGTGTCACTTGCACAAGAGCAATGATGTGATGCGAGGACTTTGAACATCTTCATCCTGGCAACCGATTCACAATTCCACAGCCACCGCCATTCACACCGCAGGGAGCTTTACAGTGTCACGCAAGTCCTGTTGCATGATGAGGTTAACTGTCGGGAATCGTACATCTAATGAAACACTCGTATAACACGAATATAACTTAAATAAACTTACCCCACTGCCTCTTATGTGGACATATATGTGCTACATTAACTGAATTGCGAGTAAGTGATTCAGAGTGCAGGTTAACCTCTGTAATTTTACACAATATGCTTCTGCAAAGTTGAGTTGCTCCAAAAACGTAGACTATTGCATCACAGTGACCTCTGCAAAATACCCGCAGAAATATAAGCTGATATACACTCACCTAAAGGATTATTAGGAACACCTGTTCAATTTGTCATTAATGCAATTATCTAATGAACCAATCACATGGCAGTTGCTTCAATGCATTTAGGGGTGTGGTCCTGGTCAAGACAATCTCCTGAACTCCAAACTGAATGTCAGAATGGGAAAGAAAGGGGATTTAAGCAATTTTGAGCGTGGCATGGTTGTTGGTGCCAGACGGGCTGGTCTGAGTATTTCACAATCTGCTCAGTTACTGGGATTTTCATGCACAACCATTTCTAGGGTTTACAAAGAATGGTGTGAAAAGGGAAAAACATCCAGTATGCGGCAGTCCTGTGGGCCAAAATGCCTTGTTGATGCTAGAGGTCAGAGGAGAATGGGCCGACTGATTCAAGCTGATAGAAGAGCAACTTTGACTGAAATAACCACTCGTTACAACCGAGGTATGCAGCAAAGCATTTGTGAAGCCACAACACGCACAACCTTGAGGCGGATGGGCAACAACAGCAGAAGACCCCACCGGGTACCACTCATCTCCACTGCAAATAGGAAAAAGAGGCTACAATTTGCACGAGCTCACCAAAATTGGACAGTTGAAGACTGGAAAAATGTTGCCTGATCTGAGTCTCGATTTCTGTTGAGACATTCAGATGGTAGAGTCAGAATTTGGCGTAAACAGAATGAGAACATGGATCCATCATGCCTTGTTACCACTGTGCAGGCTGGTGGTGGTGGTGTAATGGTGTGGGGGATGTTTTCTTGGCACACTTTAGGCCCCTTAGTGCCAATTGGGCATCGTTTAAATGCCACGGCCTACCTGAGCATTGTTTCTGACCATGTCCATCCCTTTATGACCACCATGTCCCCATCCTCTGATGGCTACTTCCAGCAGGATAATGCCCCATGTCACAAAGCTCGAATCATTTAAAATTGGTTTCTTGAACATGACAATGAGTTCACTGTACTAAAATGGCCCCCACAGTCACCAGATCTCAACCCAATAGAGCATCTTTGGGATGTGGTGGAACGGGAGCTTCGTGCCCTGGATGTGCATCCCACAAATCTCCATCAACTGCAAGATGCTATCCTATCAATATGGGCCAACATTTCTAAAGATGCTTTCAGCACCTCGTCGAATCAATGCCATGTAGAATTAAGGCAGTTCTGAAGGCGAAATGGGGTCAAACAGTATTAGTATGGTGTTCCTAATAATCCTATAGGTGAGTGTATACAGTGCTATATACTGTGAATTGTCTGTTACTGATTACAAATTGCATTACAAAAACTGTATAGTTAGCAAACATAATCTAGATGTATTGTGACAACATTTAGATTACTTTTGATTTAACTAATGTATCACTTAGATTTGAATTGGATTATTGTGGACCATAAAACACACACACCGGTCTAACTTTAGGCCACACTTGCCAATGGTCAGTGATTTAAGAAAATGTACAGGCCATACTGTAAATATTTTTTAACCAGCCATTTGACACCAATATTTTAGATCCCAGTGAAAATGTACAACTCTCTATTCCAATTTCAAAACCACAGCTAAAACTACTAGCCTAACAAATATAGGCAAGACGTGTTTATTTGTATAGCACATTTCATACACAATGGCAATTCAAAGTGCTTTACATAAGGAATAAGAATACCATGTGTAAGAATTAAAAATAAGGATAATTAAAACAGTTGTAAAGAGAATTTAAAAGATAAAAATAAAATGGTCACAGATGCATAAGAAATAGATGCATCTGTCCCCCAGGGGTCCTCCAGAAGGTTCTAAGGGGTCCCCAGGAAATTTCAGAGAATAAAAAAAATTAAGCAAAAAATATAGATGGATTTTAGGAAGGGGGTCCCTCATAAAAGGTTGATCATATTTGGGGGTCCTTGGCATCACAAAGTTTGAAAACCCCTGTTCTAGAAAACAAAAAATAAGCATATTCCTGGGACCATATGTGAATTATTTTGACAAATTTAACAAGTTTATGCAATAGAATAGCTCTTGGCGTAACGTGCGTTAGAGCTACAATTAGCATCAAGCTACATAACACAATTTAAAAGATTAATATTATACTTTTACTCACTTTAAACCCCCATCGAATGTTTGTGTTAACTTCCGATCCCAATCTAATGTGGATTTTAGTCATATGAGGATGTTGAAATGTTACGTTAGCCTTTTATATGCAGCTAATCACTACACTTGCTTAGCGTAAGACATACTATCGTAACTGTGTGTTTATTAGCTTCTTGTTTCACGTGTAGAAATGTGTCTTCATGGAGCTCAGAACGAGGAAGTGTACAGGGCAGCTTCATGCAGAAGGGCAGGAATTAACAGCTCCAGATTTCATTTTTACTCGCTTTCGGCGCTTGGTGAGTGTTAATTTGAGGCCTTGTATATATACTATATATCTCGAGGGCATGGTTTTGGATTGAACACTGGGGGGTTGAAGTGTGAACCATTTTAGCGGAGTCCTAGGGCATGATCCCTCGTGAGATCTGTTTATTGCAAAATGGTCTTTTGCGGTGTCTTTAAGTTCACCAAAACGTGCAAATTTGGTTGATAACATAACTGCAATAAAGTAATAGCCTACAATTACTTGTTTACATTGGATATAGGATGTATTTGATATTATTTAAGCATCAGTACTCCTTAACAGGTTCAATATGATTCAGGACACGTGAGGTTTTTCCTTTCAGTCATCATTAGAACAAAACACATTTTACACATGGGGAAAACTGATTGTTTGGTCAATAATTCAAGAAGGTCTAGACTTTAAATCTCTTATACGCTTGCCCTTATGAAAAAGTAGCATTTGTTATAATAAGGTTATAATTACAGGAAAGGCCATTGATGGCTCCTCGTTATCATGCGTATTAGGCCAATGCTGACTTTTTCTTTTTTTATTAATCTATAGCATTTGTTATTAAAAAATAGCCACCTACACATTGTCACGGTTGTGTGCAGGCAGGAGGACATCTAAATGCAGTTCCCAAACATAGCTAGTTTAATTGTAAATACTTCAAAAACAAGCAAACAGGCAATCGCACAACACATCTAACATAGCAGTGACCGAACAAAGACTGGTGCTGCGACCCAATTCGCCTACTTATACTACGACCTAAAAGTATGTAATCTTTTTGTGAAGAAAAAGTACATACTTTTGAGTGTGTAGCAGAAGAGTATGCAAGCTTTGGGACACACTTCTTCGTCATCTTTAACGGACTCTGTTGCTTAGTTATGTGCATCCCGTTACCGTTTAAACTGCCCTGTCAATCATCATCACAGTTCAAATCCTCCACATTCAGTTTCATTTCCTAACGCGTCGGAGAGAAGAGTAGACGCACGTTGATCTGCCATCCGTGGGTCTTTAATGCAGAGAGTCCTCTCACGTGTTTGCAGTTTAAATATAATGTGTTTAAAAGTTAATGGCCAAACGTATCATTCCAAAAGCTCTCAATGCTGCTGCAGGTGAAATATAATGTGGATAACACTGAATAAATACTGATAATTGATCACTCAAGCCCCTGAATCTAAACTTAACCGTCGGACACATCCCTCATGTTTGTAGTTTTTTAACACTTTTTATCTGCGTTTGTAGTTCTAATCAAATCCTCGTCCAGCTCGCAATGGTTTGTGGGCAATATCAGAGTGTGAATCGATCTGCACTTTAAATTCTGACCGCAAATGGTAGACCATCCGGGAATCTTTGGAGTACTCTTTTCAACATACTACGCTTTGGGACATACTAATTCTTTTTTCGAATACTATTTAGTACGGATAGTATGGGAATTGGGACGCAGCGTGAGTGAAAAGGGAAGAACTTAAAAAGCAACCAGAAACTCAGAGATGATTAACTAGACACAGCTGGGACAACTATGGAAGCAGAAAAGTGGCGGGAAAACGTAAGACAAAGGAACATGTGACAAGACAACACATACTGGCAGTCATGTGACGCACATTTAGAATCTATAGCGGCAACATGTCACAGTTGTAATATACTACATCTGTAGTGAAAAATATATTCCCTTAACAGATTATCTAAAAAGGTTAGTCCAAATGTACTACAACAAATACAATAAAATGTGATCAATTCTAGTAAAGGTGGTCATGAGTAGCTTTCTAATGTATGTTGGTGCAGGATGATGTTTTCTCCACTTTTCATGTCTTTTTAGTTGATGTGGCTGTTTTAGATCATGTTTTCCATGTTTTAAAGTAGTATATATTCAATAGAATTCAAATTGGTTGCATGTTTTGGTGTTGTTGTTTTTTTTACTTTGTTACTGTACGTAAGTACAAAAAGTGTGTTGGATTTACATGATTTAATTGTGTGCATTGTTCCCACATGAATCAATTAAGGTAAACAAACATAATTTGTTTATGTAACTTCAACATTATGGAATGAATTCATTTGAAGTGACCCTGTAGTTACACAACTGAATTATACTACTGCACTAGCTAGTTGACAAACTTTTAGCTAGCAATAGCACACATTAGCATCTTAAATGCTAAGCATATAAAGCTCCTTCAGCAAAGCCGTTATGACATTAGTTGTATTAGTCCACAGTCTACGCAAATGCTCCACTCTTCTCAACAATGATAACCCGCTGTAATTTAAATTGTTCTAATAATTCTGTGGCGAGCAGCGAGGCCGAGGGACTGTGAGGGCGGGACGAGGCGGCGCTCATCAGGGACTATAAAGGAGGAGCGACGACAGTGAGGGACGAGAGAGGACCAGGCCTGGATTTTATGTTGTATTTTATTTGAGTTCTGTTATGTGTTGCTGCAGTCGACCGTGAGGGGCTGCAGCTTATTATTTTCATTTTGTGTTTGTGTGTAGGCGGCAGTCGACCGCGAGGGGCTGCCGCCGCCATTTTATTTTGTGTTTGGTTTTTATTAAACACTTTAAATGTTCGCCGGTTCCCGCCTCCTTCTTCCCGTATGAACGAGATGTACTACAGTGGTGCCGAAGCCCGGGAGGAAGGAGGGACATGCTGTCGAAGAGCCCTCGCAGCTGAGGGGGATCGCGGTGCTGAGGAGTTTGGGCAGCGCGGATGAGAGAAGACCGCGAGCGGCTGCCCGAAGCGGTGGTGCTGGAGCGGATGAAGGTCGGTGGGACGGAGAGCTCGCTGCCGTGCCCCTGGGTCGAGGTGGGGTGGCTGCCGTCCTTGAGGGAGCGCGGAGGAGTCACCGGCGTTCGCCGTGGGCCGGAGCCTGTATCCCTCCGCCGTGTAGGGGAGGGGCAAGGAGCGCGCGGGACTCGCTGCCGGCTACCCTCGACAGGAGGAGCCACCGCCGGCCGCCAGGGGGCGGAGGAGCGTTGAGCCGTCCACCGGCCGTCCAGTACCACCGCATGGCACCGCGAGGAAGAGCCTCTCGGCTGGCTGAGGACCGAGTGGCAGTGTGTCTGGGAACCGGACCAGAATTTTTCTTTTTCTTTTCTCCTCTCTCCACTCTCTCGTCTCTGTCGCTCCTCATGTTCCTCGCTCCGTTCTCTCACCTCGCTGTTCTTACCCCCAGGTCCCGCGGCCGCCGTGATCGCCCCCCCCCCCCCCCCCCCCCCCCCCCGAGTAGAGCGCAGGCTCGGGAGTACCCCCCGGCCTGCGAAGGGCGTTGGGGGTATGTGGCGAGCAGCGAGGCCGAGGGACCGTGAGGGCGGGACGAGGCGGCGCTCATCAGGGAGGATGAGCGCCAGCTGCGCGCCGCAGCGATCTCGGCCCTCGCGGAGGAGTGAGGGACTATAAAGGAGGAGCGACGACAGTGAGGGACGAGAGAGGACCAGGCCTGGATTTAATGTTGTATTTTATTTTAGTTCTGTTATGTGTTGCTGCAGTCGACCGTGAGGGGCTGCAGCTTATTATTTTCATTTTGTGTTTGTGTGTAGGCGGCAGTCGACCGCGAGGGGCTGCCGCCGCCATTTTATTTTGTGTTTGGTTTTTATTAAACACTTTAAATGTTCGCCGGTTCCCGCCTCCTTCTTCCCGTATGAACGAGATGTACTACAAATTCCAACCTAATTGAATATTAAACACTATTACAAGTCTTCCCCTTTCTCATCTTGCTCGAAAATACATAAAATAACAATTTTACATACACAATAACAACATTTACTCTCTCTTGATTTAGCCATATGCAAAGCATGCTGGGAACTCACAAGCCCCGCCCAGTTTCAGTTAATGCAACACAAATCATTCATGTAATCTCAACACAAACGGATTAAGGAAACTTCAATTGGACTTATATTTAAGTGGATTGAACACAATCAAATGAACGTAAAACAAAATGTATGTTATTTTTTTAAATCCGTATTTGTACTTTATCTGAGGATTTTAATTTTGGAAAACTTTTACTTCACTATATTCCAAGGCATAATATCGGACTTTTTACTGCACTACAATCACATGTTCCGCAATATTTTGAAAAGAAGAAATCGTCGCCTGCTTCAAGACTGCGATGGAACAACTAATTGTGTGCTTAATTCGCTTTATTTATGCCACTCAAAAAAATGATTCAGGCCCCTTATAGATATGACACATTTAAATTCTGTTCACTTTACTTAAACATATCTCATTTTGTCTCAACTTAATTGAATTGTGTCCAATCAACCTACTATATTTAAAACTGAAGTTTACTTAATTAAGATGTGTTAAATCTACATGAAATGTTTGTGTTGACATAACTAACTGTGCAGTGGATCTGTAGTTCCCAGCATGCTCTCCATTAGGAGAGTAAATTTAGGGGTTTAAATGTTATTTGATGTGTTTTTCTGTAAAGGGAAGGTTGTTGTTAGTTAATGTTAGTGTTTAATGTTCAGTTATGTTGGACATTTAGACGAGTTTCTGTAATGCTTTTTTTAATTTTATGGTTTCTGTTATGCTGAAGAGTGGCGCCTGTGCTGTGGGCACTAAGTGATTTATGCTAATGTCAGGATATTATATTTTCATTATATGTATATTGTATATGATGATGAAAGAAACTGCTTATGATTGATTTTCCAATTAAATGTTTCAATTGAAGTTTCACAAGTATAAAAGAGTCATAAGTATATAAATATCATTTAAACTGTATTTGATCAAATTGAGTTGGACCAAATCAATTACATTTCATTGCATGAATTAGTTTATGAGTTGGGGCTACACATATTTATTGGATGGAAAACCTGCCCTCAATTACATTGAGTTTGTCCAATTTTTCTAGTGTAGTGCATTGTGCAATAAAGAAATACTGCAAATAAGGTTTTATTATAATATTTATATCAGTAGTCTCAAGTCTCAAGCGATGTGTCAATAATGTAATTTCCAACCATGAAACTATAATTTGTCATTTGTAAAATTAAAACTTATTATAAAATTATAAGTATTATGTCTACAACATAACAATAAAAAAAAAGACAGACCCCAGTGCTGTAATGCAGTCCTCTGGGGCTCTAAACAGCTCATCCATAAAGGGAAAATCTGTCGTCTGTTTGTTATTTCTTCAGTGGATCATGCACAGAGATCTCAGGCGGAATAATTCATGTTCATTTACATGCAGTGAAAGTAAAAGGTGACAGACAAATGTCAAACTCCAAAAATGACAAATTTGCACCATAAAAACTCAATAACAGTGGAAGCCTTCTGATGCCTATGGTTTTATTACTTTCAGATCATCTTCTTTTCCCCACAGTTCTCAAATAGCATTGGTACTGATTTGAAATGAGTTATTTCATTATTTTTATCAAATACTTTTTTTCTGCTGTTTTTTGGAGCTCGTGTCAATCCACATCCAATTTCATTGCAAAGAGCAGCTTGAACATACCAGCCAGATTAGAAAATGACACGAGGGAGAAGACATGATGACAGGATTTCAATTTTAGGGTGATGTATTCCTTTAAACACCTGCTGTATTTTCACCATGGGAAAATGTAGAAATACAGAAAACCAGAAAATATTGATCGTCTCATGTGGTTGGCCTTGCTCCCGGTGATGAAGCCAACATGCAGACACACTGCAGAGTCTACAAGAGGCTCACGGTTTCTGCAGCCTACAGTATATACCCAACCACCCATCATCTATCACGACTATAATGTGGAATAACAAATAAATATACGATTACACCGTGTCCGCATGGCACGCGACTGATGTCGGATAAAGAGAGCGTTCTAGTTTTGTCACATCACTCATTCTCAGGGTCTTAATGGGAAGCGAGACAGACATCACCCACTTGGCTGCCTTTAGGTTGAATCCTAATGTTTAGATGCTGCTGGCTGAGATAAGAATGAGACGGGTGATGCAGACGGGATGATCCGCTCTGAAGACACACAGCTGTGGATTGCTCATCTTATTGGTTACCAGAAGAACAACAGCTGGCCAGTTTATTTACAGCAGAAACCATGGATTTAAAAGTCACGTTACAAATTCAAAATGTTGTGATTGCTTTTTATTTCTGGAAATGAGGGAAGTGAGGGAAGTTTAACAGTTGATTACTGTCCATCATCCATCCAACCAACCAACCATCCATCCACCCACCCACCCATCATTCATTCATCCATTCATCCACCCACCCATCTATCATCCATCAATCCATCCATCCATCCACCCACCCGCCCATCATTCATTCATCCATCCATTCATCCACCCACCCATCTATCATCCATCAATCAATCCATCCATCCATCCATCCACCCACCCGCCCATCCATCCAACCAACCAACCACCCATACATCCACCCACCTATCCATCCATCCATCCAACCAACCATCCATCCATCCATTCACCCACCCACCTGTCTATCCTTCCATTCATTCATTCATCCACCCATCTATCATCCAACCAACCAACCATCCATCCACCCACCCACCCACCCATCATTCATTCATCCATCCATTCATCCACCCACCCATCTATCATCCATCAATCAATCCATCCATCCATCCATCCACCCACCCGCCCATCCATCCAACCAACCAACCAACCAACCAACCACCCATACATCCACCCACCTATCCATCCATCCATCCATCCAACCAACCATCCATCCATCCATTCACCCACCCACCTGTCTATCCTTCCATTCATTCATTCATCCACCCATCTATCATCCAACCAACCAACCATCCATCCACCCACCCATCATTCATTCATCCATCCATTCATCCACCCACCCATCTATCATCCATCAATCAATCCATCCATCCATCCATCCACCCACCCGCCCATCCATCCAACCAACCAACCAACCACCCATACATCCACCCACCTATCCATCCATCCAACCAACCATCCATCCATCCATTCACCCACCCACCTGTCTATCCTTCCATTCATTCATTCATCCACCCATCTATCATCCATCAATCCATCCATCCATCCATTCATCCACCCACCCACGCATCCATCCATTCATCCACACATGCATCCATCTATCATCCATCCATCATTAGATTAGATTAGATTAGATTCAACTTTATTGTCATTACACAAGTACAAGTACAAGGCAACGAAATGCAGTTTAGGTCTAACCAGAAGTGCAATAGCAGCAAGTGCAGGATATATACAATGGTTGCGTAAGTGCAGGGCATAAAAATGTACTGAATATATATATAAATATGTATAAGTAGAGAGATGGTTATTACTATAAACAGAACTGAATTTACAGATGAATATATACAGTGAATAAATATAAATATACAGATGGCTATTACTATAAACAGAATGTAAACAGAATGTACAGGTGAATATGTACTATGAATATAATATACAGATGGCTATTACTTTGAACAGAATTTTACAGATAGAGGTATACAATAATATGTTAGGCTAATATGAGGAATATAGCAGTGGATTAAGGTAGTGCAATAAATTATGGACAGAGCTATCCGAAAGAAAGTGTAAAAGTGCAGTGGAAAGTGGTTGCATATTGCAGTTAGAAGTACGGTGCAAAATGCAAATGTAAACATGGTTACTGTAAATACAGTCGGCAGTGCAAATGCGCATAATCCAGTTAAGATATGGTGGTGCAAAATGCATAAGTAAACAGGATCATAAGTTAAATGGATCATCCATCCATTTAGCCATCCACCCACCCGCCAATCCATCCCTCCATCCAACCAACCAACCAACCAACCAACCAACCAACCAACCATTAAATAATACAGTTACAACTTTTGATTTTAATAATGTGTTATTAAATGCTGAAATGTACATTTAACTAAGATTAATACATGCTTTAGAAGTATTTTTCCTTGTCAGTTTGTTAATGAATTAACTAATGTTAAATAATGGAGCCTTATTGTAAAGTGTGTGACTGAAAAACAGTCAGAACATATTCAAACAATATCTAGGGCATGTAATTTAGTCCAGATTAAAATATAAAATGTTTAAGTTTGACAATGAATAGCCTTAAGTCTTTTCACCGTATCGTTTTGTTTACCGGTGAAACGGCAGCATTTCTGCTGTTCCGTCAGCGCCCTCTGCTGTCAAAGAGTGAATGTGCACTTCAGCGTCTCCTGCACTCATTCCGCCATGTGCTCGGCTCATGCACGGTCTGTTTACATCAGTACGTTCCTCTTTGACGTGTTGTTCATTTTAAACGGTTGATGGGTAAAGTATTCTTAAAATGCATTCTAAAAATCTGAATAATTCATAATAAATAATTGTTTACGGTATTTTGAAGTGCCCACGATAACAATATTGTGCATGTTCATTATTGCGGTATATCGTATTACCGTTTACCGTCTACAACCAACCAACCCATTCATTCACCCACCCACTCACTTATCCATCCACTTGTCCATCCATATTCACCCACCCATCCATTCACATTCACCCATCCATCCATAACCCCACCCACCAATCCATCCATCCAATCACCCGTCCATCCATCCATTTATCCATGCATCCATCCATCCGTCCATCCATTTACCCATCCACCAATCCATCCACTCATCCATCCATCCAACCACCTGTCCATCCATCCATCCAACCACCTGTCCATCCATCCATCCATCCATCCAACCACCCTTCCATCCATCCATCCATCCATCCAACCAACCACTCGTCCATCCATCCATTCATCCATCCATCCAACCAACCACCTGTCCATCCATCCATCCATCCATCCATCCATCCATCCACCTGTCCATCCATCCATCCAACCACCCTTCCATCCATCCATCCAACCAACCACTCGTCCATCCATCCATTCATCCATCCATCCAAGCAACCACCTGTCCATCCATCCATCCATCCATCCATCCATCCATCCATCCATCCATCCATCCATCCAATATTATATTAATTTAACTTTTTCATTAAAATTTTCATTTTTACATTCCAACATACAACATATATTGTTGGCCTCAAACGAGCTGAAAGGGAAACCCCTCAGGACTACATTTACATTTAGCAAGTAATTATAGAGTTTGTCAAATTTTGGATTAACATTGCTTTGAGCACTACAGAAAAGCATATTAATCATGAATTATGACAGTTTAGTGTGCAAATTTAAATAAAAATTTGTGAAATTTAAATAAATTCATACAAAAAATAAACAAATAATAATTATAACACAGATACCGGATCTTCAAACATCTAAAAATCTGTGAGCAAAGGCTTTATGCATAACGCTCTTGTATATTTCATCAAAAAGATTGCAATATTCCTTTAAATGGAAAAAGCCAGTCTCTATCCAGAAGCACAGCGGCTGGGGAAAAGCCTCTCATGCAGCTCTGTATCAAGGAAAAAGAACAGCATAGTCCAGTCCCTAAGCAGCGAATGCAACAGAAACACACTTTAAGATTGGTGAGAAAGAACCAGGTCTAGTGTTGTGCACAGGCTGACTTCACCTCCACGCACAAGCAATGGCATCAGACATAATAACATGTTAATTCACCTGTGAATGGTGCTGAATGCTTAGGCATGCACCATAGCACTCTTTGGTACTTCAGAAAATACCATGGTACTAAAAAAATAGTGTGCAAACTGTTGTTATACAAGTATTGAACTATTTTAATAGACCCAGTTTCATAGCTTGTGTTCCTCCCCTCCACAGACCCATCCATTTATCAGTGGCCTCCCCTTTTTAGAAAGCCAGGGCTGGTGTGCTTCATAAAACACACACAGATCCGTCAGACAGAGCCCTTTACATTTCACCGCATAAAACATGTTGACTGTAAATATCGGGTCTTTGGGAGCGTCCCTCTGCTTTTCTGATGGATGGAACTTCTGAATATGGTAAACTGCTAAACATATCACAACCTGATGTAAACGAGCTGAAATACTTTAATACTACAAAGGCTGTTTGTCTTATTGTGTGTAAAACGGTGCCATTTGAATGGTTGTTTGGAGCCAACACATATTCTGATTTAACAAACATGCCACAGCGTGTACATTATGCATTCATGCGTGTTTACCTCCTCATCCCACGAATGCATGCTTGGTCTGTCATGTAATTGAATGCATGCAATTCTGGAAGCGGAGTGCTGGAAACATGCTGGGAATTATAAACTCTGGCATAGGAAGAATGAATGCTGTGTGTGTTGCTCAAAGCAAAACTGATATTTGAGAATTACATTTGGAAATGTTCCAACCAACCAAACCATTCATCCATTCACCCACCCATCCATTCATCCAACCATCCATCCATCCATTCACCCACCCATCCATCCATCCACCCATCCATCCATCCATTCACCCATCCAACCAACCACCAACCATCCATCCATCCATCCATTCACCCAACCAACCAAGCAACCAACCATCCATCCATCCATTCATTCTCCCACCACGCATCCATCCATCCACCCATCCATCCATCCATCCATCCACCTACCCCCCCCACCGACCCATCCATCCATTCATCCACCCACCCATCTATCATCCATCCATCCATCCATCCATCCATCCATCCATCCATCCATCCATCCATCCATTCACCCAACCAACCAACCAACCAACCAACCATCCATCCATCCATTCATTCTCCCACCACGCATCCATCCATCCATCCATCCATCCATCCACCTACCCCCCCACCGACCCATCCATCCATTCATCCACCCACCCATCTATCATCCATCCATCCATCCAACCAACCATTCATCCACCCACCCATCTATCATCCATCCATCCATTTACCCACCCAGCCGTCCATCCATCCACCCATCCAACAAACCAACCACCCATCCACCCGCCCACCCATCCATCCATCCATCCATCCATCCAACCAACCACCCATCCATTCATCCACCCACTCACTTACTTATCCATCCACTTATCTATCCATCCATATTCACCCACCCATCTATCCATCCATATCCATCCATCCATCCAACCAACAATCCAATCACCCGTCCATCCATCTATCCTTCCATTTATCCATCCATCCATCCATCCATCCATTCATCCACCCATCCATCTATACATCCATCCATCCAACAAACCAACCACCCATCCACCCACCCATCCATCCATCCATCCAACCAACCACCCATCCATTCATCCACCCACTCACTTACTTATCCATCCACTTATCTATCCATCCATATTCACCCACCCATCTATCCATCCATATCCATCCATCCATCCAACCAACAATCCAATCACCCGTCCATCCATCTATCCTTCCATTTATCCATCCATCCATTCACCCATCCATCCATCCATCCATCTATACATCCATCCATCCAACCAACCAACCAACCACCCGTCCATCCATCCATCCATCCATCCATCCATCCATCCATCCATCCATCCATCCATCCAATCAACCATCCAATCACCTGTCCATCCATCCATCCATCCATTTATCCATCCATCCATCCATCCATCCATCCAATTACCCGTTCGTCCGTCAATCCATCGGTCCATCCATCCACATGTGGCATGTTTCCAAATGTTAATGGCAGTTCAGATGCAATATTATCACTACTAAAACCAGTGAAAGCATTAATACCACAGAAATTATCTTTGTATTATGCATGACTTTAACATGTTGTGGCTGGATGCCAGAGCCTATATTCCACAGTCTCTATGATGTTCCTATGAAAAAAAGTAATAGCACACCTCTCTTTAAAAAGCTGCTGAATTTTGAGCTGTCATTCACATCTGCATTAGCAAGAACCGCTAATAATTACAACGAATTTTCACATTTTTGACTGTGACCGCGGAGCCTCCTTTAATTTTCTCTCCTTCCTCACAGCTCACATGTGCTTTCTGCTGATCGAGCACTTTAAGCAGGTGTGAAGAGGTGTACTCGCTTCTTATTGTGTCTTATCGCCTCTGCCATAAGCCTCCATCGCTGCAGTCTGAGAGGGAATCTACTTCCTGTGAAGTGTAGGCACTCTATCATCCCAACAGAAGAATACAGACACACAGTTCTGGAATAAACTCCACACACAGACCTTTCCAGCACCCCGGGCTTCTCACAACTTCCACAAACGCATTCTCTCTGCTTCCTCCCGTTATACTTGCATAACAAATACAATGTTTTTCCTGAATATGTTACCACGGCTGCATTGGTCTTTATTTTGAAACACGGGATTTGGAAGGGCTAACGTTCATTAAATAAAACTGACCCTCTGAGCCCATCATCTTAATGATCCACAGAGGACCTGATATCAAAAGACAGTCCCTCAGCAGGGTATTTAAAGTAGCTAATCGCTCAACATTTCCTCAGGGATCCTTTCAGAAACCGCAGGGGCCATTCTGCCGGCCCGCCATAATCCTTCACTATGCAAATACAGTCAAGCGTTCAGAACGGCAATACTCCTGCCGCACTGAGAGCAAATCTGCCCTGAGCACTGAAAGGGTTTTGACGAATGCGACGGTTCACATAAACAGAGTGGGCTTTTTTGCTGAAATTTCTTCTTAGTGAACCCTGCCCTTCTAGCATAATTCTTGGCACAAAATTCATGGTCTTTTGAGAACTGTTTCAATTTGAAAGATATGTTAGATAAACTGTTATCTAACATAAAAGCATGGCATAAAAAGCCTGCCACGTCAGATGTGTTTAAAGTGGTGATTTTGGCTTCTCCCACCATTCTGGTAAAACAAAAATGGCATATTTTTTAAGTTTCTTTATCTACTATGTACTAACATTTAATTGAATCATTCGATACAATGCAAACATGTGTGCAAACATGTTTTTGCATTGTGCATCTATTTAAAAATATCTGCATGTACTTACACTGTAATTACACCTTAACCCCACCCTTAAACCTACCCATACCACCAAACCTGTCCTAACCTTAACATATACCATACCACCTCAGTATAATCCAACATCAACACAATTGACTGCATTTGCTAAGTTCAACCATATAGCCACCATTATGTTTAGTCTCTGTTTTCATGGACTTTCAGTTTGTTGTCATTTGTCACGTGCCTTCCTTGTTCAGATTCCCGCCACTCGTGTCTCCTTTATTACCGTCATTATTAGCTCGTTTGTTTCAGCTGTTTTCAATTAATTACCTTGTCTAGGTCACTGTATAGTTGTACCCCTGTCTTCACTCTTTGTCTGGTCATGATCACGTTTAGTTGTGTTTGCCTGTTTTTGAGTATACTTGCTATTAAAGGAACACTCCACTTTTTTGTTGTTGTTGTTGAAAATAGGCTCATTTTCCAACCCCCCTTGAGTTAAACAGTTGAGTTTTACTGAACTCTTTGGTCATTTTTTTGAGCGAGATGCTAACGGTCTAATCAGATTCAATGATCTATGCTAAGCTATGCTAAAAGGGCTACCGAGAGACGGAGAAAAGGGTTGTAAATATTGGCAACACAAACACCTGGTTTCGGGGCAGAGGATCAGATATCTTTGAAGAGACCACTCAAAAGGGAGAACAGAATTCTCAGTAGTTTTCAATCTTTCTAATACAATACTACCAGTGACTGCAGTGAAACTGAGACATTTGAAAGGACACCAAACATGAAAGGGATAAAACAATAGATTCACAAGATACATCATCGTTGGCATATCTGCATTCTGTGACTTGAAACAGGGCAAAGGGAGGGCAAAATGGGGAGGGGTAGAAGGTTTAAGCAGGGTGATGCCCCACAGTCTTTCTGTGAGATATTCTCTCAAGATTAGTGACTTTTATTGTTCTATTGCTGGGGGTTTGGATCTCAGCTTTTTCCTTAGCAGCAAAACCGATCCTTACAGAAGTGGAAGATCCAAATGCAGTATAGCAGCAGTTTAGTAACAAAAAAAAAAACATCCAAACAGCAGGAGACAAAAACCAAAGTAAATCCAGTCAAAACTGATAAATCCAGACGCGGTCAAGGAAGGCAAACACACACGTTACATCCATTGAAGGACAACACCAGACAAAGAACATGAGAAACACTGAGGTATAAATACACAAGGGGTGAACAAGACACACCTGGGAACAATCAGGAACTAATCAACAATAAAAACTACAAAGGACTACACAACATGGCGCAAAAATGGAAATAGTCCACACAAGACAAGGGGAACACAAGACAGGAATCATTACAGGTAACATTTAAAAATAAACTAGGTCATATAATATTTAGTTTGACCTCCTGGGTGGACAGATCAAGGTTAAACAGCTTCTTTCACTAATAAAAAGACTTAATTGCAAGCATTTTGTGGAAATTTACAGTAAAAAATGGCAGCTGGTTTCCAGAAATTTACTGTAAAAAATACGGTAGCAACGTTTGATATTTTACAGTTTTAACTTAAATTTAAAGTAAATAAATGTATTTCATTAACTGAAATAATGTTAAATGACCAACCTACTGAAATACTAATATCTGTTATGTACCTTTGATATATACTGACAACCACCAATCACAGAGGAGATGAGAGTCACATGATGAATCAAAGCTTTGAGATGGACAATACTAATATATAGAAGGTGCAAAATGCAATAAATATTCATTTAACAACATCAAATATAACATAAAACCCTAATGTACATAACTGATTAGAAAAATAAAAAAAAATAAGAAAAATTCAGAAGAAACATTATTTCAATGAAAATGCATCAAATGTGAAGTGGAAGTCTGGGAATGTCAATTTACGGTTTTTCACCGTAAATTACACAACGACTTCCAAAAACTGTAAATTGAACGGTAATTTATTGTAAAATTACATTAAATGTAAGGTTAGATCTATTACAATTATTCACCGTATACAGTAACTTTCTATTAACCAGTTGACTGTTTTTAACCGTAGCATTTTTACAGTCTTTTACCGTTAAAATCACAATAATTTTTTACAGTGTGTCTGACTATGATGTTAACACCTTCTAGGATTAGGATACACAAACAAATAATCAGTAGTCAAACACAAACAGGCAGAAAAGTGAACATTCATTATTCAAGTATTTCTCACTTGCAATTAAGCATGCTTAAAATAATATTAAAGGACTACAGAGGCACAAGAACCAGGCCAAAATACACACTGAAGGCTTCACACACAAACAGAGCTGCAACACCTCCCAGCATAAACACTTCAAATTAAGGGTGTCCTCATTATATACATTTGTCAAAAATTGTACAGATATTTCCTTAGAGATGAAGAAACTGGGATTTGTAATGCTTGGTCTATCTTATGAATTGAAGTGGTTATTAAAAGAACAGCTATTGTAAGAGTATTTTATTCTAAGTAATACAAGCTGTTTAAATGCAAGACAAACATAATGACTGACAGGTGATTATTATACTTTACCATAAAAAGAAATGAGGAGATAATAAGTAACCCAAAAAAAAATGAAACTAAATGGAGCAGAGAAACAGGAACTCAACAATACAGAATATAAAAGTCCATAAGTGTGACAGTACTCTCCCCTCCAGGAAGGTGGGCCCTTGCGCCGTAATGGAAAAAGAGGTAGTCAGTGGAGACAGACACCATGGTGGAGCCGACAGTGGGAGGAGCCAGGGTGGAGCTTTTGCAGAATGCCCAGGAGGAACCTGGAGGCCGACTAACGGAGGTGGAACCAGGGTGTGTGGAGTATCCGGTGGAGCAGAGACCACACCAGTTGAGCTGGCGGATCCAGGGTACTGGACATAACCAGAAGAGGGGATGGGACCCGGAACATTGGAGGAGAAAGATTTCCGGACAGGACCAGTGGAAAAAGGGTGGGGACCTGGGAGGGAACTGGATACGCGGACCACAGATCTGTTAGGCAGAGGTCCGCTCCTGGCTCTGAGATGGACTGGGCAGCTTACGTCAACTCCAGGACGACATACACGGCCCAGAAGCCCAAAGTGGAGCTGCTGGCTGGCGGGACTGAGGCAAAGATGGAGGCTCAGCAGATGTGAGAAAGACAGGAGGGGAAGGAAAAGCCTGGTGGAGCCGAATGGGTGGAGGGTTTAGGTGCAGCCGGAGACCTGGAAGTTCATGGTGGAAGCTGAGCGACGACTAACTGAGGTTGATCTGGAGGGACAAGGGAGCCTGGAGGAGTCCTAGGGCTGACAGACCACAGTACCGAGCCGGGGGCGAAGCAGACGGGCTGACAAGTCGAGGTCGAGATATGGGCCTGGAGACCCGAGGTGCAGCCAGCAAGTGGAGGGGAAGCCCAAGGCAGAGCTGAAGAGACGCACAAAGCTAGTGGAGGGGGCAGAGCTGAGGAGTTGGACCACACCAGCTGAGCTGACGGATCCAGGGGACTGGACGTGACCAAAGGAGGGGATGGGACCAGAAAGTTGGGTGGGAACATTGGAGGAGGAAGATTTCCAGACGGGACCAGAGCATCCAGATAGCTAGATGGGACCAGCAGAAACGGCGAAGAATCGATGGTGGGGACTCGGGAGGGAACTGGATCTGCGGACCACAGATATATTAGGCAGAGGTCCGCTCCTGGCTCTGAGATGGACTGGGCAGCTTTCGCCAACTCCTGAACTCCAATGGAAACTGTCTCTGGCTCCGGAACGACTCAAGCTCACAGGCTGTGAGGGGGAAGCCATCGTGCCGGAGCATCCACCCCAAATACTCCAGCAGGTTCCTCTGTTCGGGGAGGAGGGGTAGGCACAATGCTGGTAATTCCATGGCTTATTTTTTTTTTCCATTTCTTTGTCAGTCGGTTCTTCTGTTACAGATATGGTTTGCAGCACACACAGAGATAGAGTTAACAAACAAAGTCTTTATTCCAAATAATAAACACACAGGAGAAATCCAGGAAAACACAGGCAAAAACTGAAACGAGAACCGACAAGGGACTGAACAAATCAAGTGACTGACACAGTGACTGACATAATGGCTTAAAACACTGTATTCATGGTCACCTTGTTTGAAATGTTGACTACAAACACTGAGGTTTTTCAGATTTTCCATTGCGGCGTTCTCTCCATATTTACGATTCTTTGCAGCCTACAATGCACTGGATCCTTTCAAGGAACAATTCAAGTTGACACAATTGTGACTAAGTTTGCTTAATTTCCTACTAAAACATGGCTGTATTTGACTCTGTAAGCATTTCCATAGCATGGTGTTGGAGTGGCCTTAGATGGCAACATGCCTAGTGCATTATGGGTGTTGAAGCTTTCCTACCTATTTGGCAAAAAGGAAGACAACCAACTTTTGTCTCTGTTTTCTCTAGTCTGGTAGCACAGACAAAAACAACAACAACACCTTTCTATTCTATAAGCAGCCATTGAAATCCAGCAGTGAAGTACCCCTTAAAGCATGCAGTGCCTTCCATACATTTCATTTGGTTAGTCGGGTAATTAACAACGACTACGGCATTTTTTTACAACCTACAAATCTATGCGATGAAGTCTATACTTATACCGACGGCTGATTTTTGAGCCCATTGTATATTAAATTGTTTGTTTGTTCTGTGTGTATTTCCATCACAGTATGGAGGCTCTGATTGGACTGGCACTATTATTATTCTGACACACGAGCCTTGTTTTCACCGGCGGCAAGAATCAACGTTAATTCAGAAGCTGTTATTAGAGTCTATCTATTTAAATTTGCATAGTGCAAAGTGGCTTGTCAAAAACACTGGATTTCGACGGGTACACGTTGAACTAACTGCTGTTTGAAAAAAAAAAGCCCATGACCCAGATGTTAACTGTAAAACTAGAGCTCTATTAATAGCAAGATGTGCCTTGACATTTGCAGCCAACCTACCATGACAACATTAACATGTTGAGGGTGAAATACGCAAAGCTGAGGCTGAAGCACTCTGTTAATTCGGTTTGCTTACTGACGCCGGAGGAGGATATAGTTCAACAGGCGGCGCATCTGTAAGAGACAGCCGTCTCTTATTTATTCAGTGTTTATGTGGGCAGAGCTTTGATGAAATGGGGCATTTATGGTGGCATGCTATATAAAAGATCTAACGGTAAACCGTTACTGGATAATGGGCAAAATTAGTTATGTCAAGAGTTAAAACACAGTGAAACTAATTATAGTCATTAAAGCAACATTGTTCAACGTGAAATGGAAAGACGAGATACTGCCATGACAACAGGAGCAGATTGGGGGCGGGGGCTGTTATGAGTTGATGTAAATGTAATTAACGTTATGGCCAACGAGCTAACAACAGACTGGAGTACACCAAAGCACAGGGGTGATCCATTATGTCATTTTTAATGCTGAGGCAGATAATTACAGCAGCCCGTTCTATGCCTTCGACTGCGGGGAAACCCATGCTGAGCGCATACACCACCGGTATAAAGTTTAGACACTTTTTTGAACTTATGGTCATGATCTTCTACTTCTGCTTTAATGCTAGACATAAGTTTGGTAGAGACATATGGGCCAATGGCAGATTTCACCATTTCATTCAAGGAAAATGATCGCCATATATACACAAAAATATGACATATATCTCACAGGTCTTCACGACAAGCCGTCAAAATAAACGTTTGGTTTAACTTGAGGAAATTATAACAGAAATGTATTACTATTGCACAGTAGAGTGTACTTCTTAAAGTAGTCGTAATAATAATAATAATAGAGTTTATTAAAACACATGGAAACTCAAAGGTCTTCATTACAACATGCCAACATTAAAGTTTAATCTAACTTTTTTTTTTAAATGACTATTTACCCGAGGTTCGAATCCACCTTTTGCCGAACTCGCTCTACTTCCTTTTCCCAGCACATATCAGATCGGAAATGCGTTTATTTTCAATAAAAATGAAGAAAATATTCGAAAAGTGGAAATACAGTCTCTAACGTGTGTAGTAACCGCTGCTCGTGTTTTGTATGTGAGGTTGTAGCAACAGTTTTGGGTTCACGACAGTGACACTGACTGGGCACGTTCGTGACTGAGATGTGGTAGTTTTACAAGGTGTGGTTTTCAATAGGATCAAAGAAAATAAGATTGAAATGACCTGAATATTTAGTCCGTCCGTTATTTTACCTGAAAGCATAGGCGTAATTTGCGGATGGGACATGTATGTCCCCACCACTGCACAATTTCCCCCAATTGTCTCCGCCGTGTTGTGTGTTTCTATGCAAAAGCAAAAACATAGTCCAGCGTCACATTGTTTAAATATCAAATGCACTGGCGCCATCTGGTCCATGGGCGTCTGGTCTGAAAACCAGGTGTGTTCAGGAGCATTGTTGGCGTGTTGCTATTTTGAGAAAAAACGACTGCGCCATTGACCAACACAAACCTGCTCTAAAGTCAATAGTGCAGTATTTTTGGTGTTATTAAAGGGCGTGCTAGTAATATGAGCCTATAAGCGGTGCACAACACACACACACAGGACGTGCAGCAGCACACACACATTTTTAAATATTAAAAATAAAAGGATTCCTCTCTGGAGAAGCGTTATAATTTCCATATAAATAGTGAATCCGCCATGGTGCGAGCGCAACTGGCTTTTAAAGGGAAAGGGAGATGAGACTCTGATTGGTTTATTGCAGACGAGGTACAACCCTTTTGGACCATGAGCCTGGCGTGCCGACCGTTTTTTCCGTCGTTAAACTAGCAAAGTGGATTCCTGCCATGCGCTTCAGACCATACGCTCAGACCGTTAGAATAGGACCCAGTGTTCCTGAACCGCGGCTTGTGTACTGCAAATGCATACAAGTATCCGAACGATCGGCTTGGTCATCTGCATTTCCAGGGCTCAAACTGACTGACGACATTATTAACAGTCTTCATAATTGCTTTGGAAGCTCGCGATTATGGTAAGGGGTGTATATTTTCGACACACACTTGAGGTGTTTGGCCAATCACAACGCACTGGGTCAGCTGGCCAATCTGCCAAGAAGGTGCTTTGTAGAAATACGGGTTATAAAGGAGCTACAATACTGTACTGTATGTGGAAAATAATGTCTTTTTTGAACATTAAAGCATGTTAGCATATACTATCTAATACACAAAATAATGATCTTTGAAAATAGCATCATATGACCCCTTTAAACAGTAAACTTGCAAAAAAATGTAATCATTCCTATTATTTGATTACACTTTAAAATATTAACTAAATTATTGTATTTTGTATTTGAAACTACTCTATAGTCACTATACATCTATATAAAGGTCCGATCACGAAAATAACAAATACAAGCTTTTCTTCGTTTTGATATCAGGACGTTTTACTGTATATTTCTGGCCTTTTTGATCACTACATACTTATTTTTTGTTTTATTCTGTGATGACTATTACTCTAAAATAATGTATTGTTCTAATAATAAACAACAGGTAGATGTGTAAAAACCTTTGACTGGTAGTTTACACGTTCTGTTTATATGTGTAAATGACATCATAATATTGTTTTATTAATCAATGCAATGTGTGTACATCAAGTTAAAATGCTTGAAAAGAGATTAGCTTCATCTGTCTGATCTCATTTTGCTTCTTTCTTCCTTGCGTTTTGCAGCCTTCATCAGAGATCTGGCTGTAAACAACAAAATCCATATTCAAACATTATTTGCACCTTGTTGCTTGACAAGGTTTGACAATCAATTTTGCAGGGAATAAATAACCTTGTCATGCTTTTTACTGCCATTAAACAGAGCTTGAATGCTAACAATCTCGCAAGAAAAGTAGCTGAATGAAACAACGTGTATTGCAAAATCTAGCATAAAATGTGTTTTACATTTGAAAACTGCTGTTAGCTGTCAAACGGAACCGATACAATTCATTCCAGATGAACAAACACCTCACTCAGAGATATGGCACGCATTGGCGGCTCGTTGCTTTTGGCCACTGATTCTGCTGTTGGATTTTTGGTCGTCCCAAAAGCTCTCAAAAAGGTTAATCTGAAATATCCGCTGGAATATGAGTCAATCTAAAGGGCTGGCGGGAAATACGCTGGGCTGAGCTGGTTAATGTGGAGACAAGTGTGCCAGCAGGGGATTTGCAAGAATTTCCATGTCTTCATTCAAACTCCATCCTGCGCTGGGCTGTCGAGGAACAGGGCTGATTATGCCTTCATACGACAGGAGCAGCCATCACACCTCAAGAGGAGACGGCACCAACTCCACCACGGAGACACAGTGAGTACAGGGCATGTGCATTTGGGTCATTTTGACTGCTCCAGTGCTTGACAGATAAATCAGCAGAGTGCTCAAGTATTCGGGCAGTGATGGAGCGAGTTCCCTCTGCTCTATTTTTATGTCCAAATGCAGCAGAGGTGTAAAAGATACAGGGTAATAACTGCTGGAAGACTCTCTACCCAAAAGCAAAAAGAGTTGTAAATGTAAATATGTAAATGCTTTTTAATGGAGTATTGCAGAATTGATTATAAATGATTTATCTGTGTAAATCATTATTTTTCTAAATTCATGTCCTAGTAATCTTGAATCAGAATAACTTCCCCTCTCTCTTGCAGTGACTTCTCTTCTCTGAGGACGAGGGCGGTTTGTGGCGGATCCCTATCTCCTAGTGCACTGTTTGATCGTTCCCTATCCCCTATATAGAGCACTGTTTGATCGTTCCCTATCCCCTATATAGTGCACTGTCTGATTGTTCCCTATCCCCTATATAGTGCACTGTCTGATCATTCCCTATCCCCTATATAGTGCACTGTCTGATCATTCCCTATCCCCTATATAGTGCACTGTCTGATCATTCCCTATCCCCTATATAGTGCACTGTCTGATCGTTCCCTATCCCCTATATAGTGCACTGTCTGATCGTTCCCTATCCCCTATATAGTGCACTGTCTGATCGTTCCCTATCCCCTATATAGTGCACTGTCTGATCGTTCCCTATCCCCTATATAGTGCACTGTCTGATAATTCTCTCAAAGTGTTGTAACTTTAAATTCCGTAGTAGCCGGTTTTATGGATGCCTGACATTTGAGCACTGTTGTTTATACACCGACAGTCATGTTTTTTTCTCCATTTTCAGAAATATCTATAATTAAAACACATTGCTTTAGGCCCGAGACTGTGTTGTGAGTGATGAGGTGTTTCTTCACAAGGGCAAGTGACCATAGATGTGGCCAATGACATTTCACAATGAAATGGATTTCATTGGCGGTTTTAAGTAAATCTTAAGTAAAATTCACTGGAGCATACTTTGATTGGTTTGTTATCTCAGTAAGACTTGATATGTGCAAAATATGTACTTTGTACTAAGGTCTAATTTCAGTTTATTTTTAAAACAGCTGTACTCTAAACAACCTTCAATTTCCCAGTAAACTAAATAATAGACTAGCTCAAAACTCACCCATGTGACTCATGGGAAATCAAGTTCAGTAAGCGAAAACATTAGGGTCTAAGTGAAGGGCAAAGGACATTGGTGTTACTTGAAAAGTCAGACATGTGTCTCTCCTCTTGTTCCAGTTGAAAGCCTGTTGTAAATGTCTGACTGTTGCATTCTGTGCAGAAATCAAACAGATCCGATAAGTTTTCTGGTCTCGACTCGATCACATGATCCGCTTTATGCTATTGTGTCTCTGGACCCTATCACCTATATAGTCCACTGTCTGATCGTTCCCTATCCCCTATATAGTCCACTGTCTGATTATTCCCTATCCCCTATATAGTGCACTGTCTGAATTGTTCCCTATCCCCAATATAGTGCACTGTCTGAATTGTTCCCTATCCCCTATATAGTGCACTGTCTGATCATTCCCTACCCCCTATATAGTGCAGTGTGATCGTTCCCTATCCCCTATATAGTGCACTGTCTGATCGTTCCCTATCCCCTATATAGAGCACTGGCTGATCGTTCCCTATCTCCTATATAGTGCACTGTCTGATCGTTCTGTATCCCCTATATAGTGCACAGTCTGATCGTTCCCTATCCCCTATATAGTGCACTGTCTGATCGTTCCGTATCCCCTATATAGTGCACTGTCTCATTGTTCCCTATCCCCTATATAGTGCACTGTCTGATCGTTCCCTATCCCCTATATAGTGCACTGTCTGATTGTTCCCTATCCCCTATATAGTGCACTGTCTGATCGTTCCCTATCCCCTATATGGTGCACTGTCTGATCGTTCCCTATCCCCTATATGGTGCACTGTCTGATCGTTCCCTATCCCCTATATAGTGCACTGTCTGATTCTTCCCTATTCCCTATATAGTGCACTGTCTGATCGTTCCCTATCCCCTATATAGTGCACTGTCTGATCGTTCCCTATCCCCTATATAGTGCACTGTCTGATTGTTCCGTATCCCCTATATAGTCCACTGTCTGATCGTTCCCTATCCCCTATATAGTGCACTATGTGCCGTAGATAATAGTAAATTTGTGAACGAGTGACTGATTTCAGCCGCAGCTTAAGCGTCTGTTTATAATGTAGGGGGCGGGGCTTCAGATTCGAGTGAGTATTTGATTGGACAAAATATCTGATAAGAAGCTGAAGTGCAGAGTGATGTCATCAGAATCACTGATCACATTGGTGGAAGTGAGAGACTGTAAGTTCTGAACGTTTCTATCTTCTAAATATGAATTGTGTCATTGTTTTGGAGCTTATAGATAACATAAGACTAACATATTCATACTAAAAGCCAAAAAAACATGGGATAAGCATAGAGAATCAGAGTAAGACAAACACATTTTGGAAGAAGGATTGAAAATTCAAATTGTCAGGGCGGCTTTATACGATGATGGACAGATGATAAACAGTAACGTAATCATCCACATCACCAAAAAGCGCTTATGTTGAATTCCTTCTAATCCTAAACTGAGAACTTGTTCATATATGCATTCACCTTCACTATTTCTCTCAAAAATGATGATGGTGTTGGTACGTACTCCGTTGGTAAGTACTCCGTTGGTAAGTACATAATTGGGGTCACTTCATTTGACAACTAATGTTATGTGTCGCTCCATTGAAGAACCACTGAAGATCCACTGAAGAACCACTGAAGAACCGCTGAAGAACCACTGAATAACCGCTAAAGAACTGCTGAAGAACCACTGAAGAACCGCTGAAGAACCGCTGAAGATCCACTGAAGAACCACTGAAGAACCGCTGAAGAACCACTGAAGAACCGCTGAAGAACCGCTGAAGAACCGCTGAAGAACCACTGAAGAACCGCTGAAGAACCGCTGAAGAACCGCTGAAGAACCGCTGAAGAACCACTGAAGAACCTCTGAAGAACTGCTGAAGAACCACTGAAGAACCGCTGAAGAACTGCTGAAGAACCACTGAAGAACCACTGAAGAACCGCTGAAGAACCGCTGAAGAACCACTGAAGAACCACTGAAGAACCACTGAAGAACTGCTGAAGAACCACTGAAGAACCGCTGAAGAACCACTGAAGAACCACTGAAGAACCGCTGAAGAACCACTGAAGATCCGTTGAAGAAACACTGAAGAACTGCTGAAGAACCACTGAAGAACCACTGAAGAACCACTGAAGAACCACTGAATAACCACTGAAGAACCACTGAAGAACCACTGAAGATCCGTTGAAGAAACACTGAAGAACTGCTGAAGAACCACTGAAGAACCACTGAAGAACCACTGAAGAACCACTGAAGAACCACTGAAGAACCACTGAAGATCCGCTGAAGAAACACTGAAGAACCGCTGAAGAACTGCTAAAGCACCAATATGTGGTGTTTATACAGCACTTAAGGTGGTTCCCCTATGATTACGAGCCAAAGAACCCCTTTTAGTGCCATATAGCACCATTTCTGTGTATGATGTTGGGCCTCCTACCGCACCAAGCTAGCTATACAAAATCTTTGTCTGCAGTTTAATAAAACTGACCAATTAAGCTCCGCTCGCTCAACCCAGAATGCCCCGGTTGGCTGATGAAACATTGATTAAAATTAAGATACAATTTATACAAAACGAAATTCACTTTAAAGAAAGGCTTTCTACAAAACAAAACTTAATGAAGTGGTCAAAATCTTGAATGACCCACTCCATGTCTCCTGGCATCTTATGATGTGTCCTTTCTCACTCATGCTGTTCACTTTTCATAATCAACATATATTGACAATATAGATAGACATAAAAAAATAACACAATAATATTTAAACATAAATATAAAACTAAATACCTTTTCTTAATGGCTACAACAAGTATAGTAGCCTACAGGACAGAGAAATGTCATGTCGGAGTGGTGATTTGAGCAAATGTCGGTTTACCCGTGAGCGTGAGCGGTTCATGAGTGGAGTTTTTTTGCATAAATAAGCCATCATTTTGTTATATTTGTAACTCTTTGGTAGAGTATACATTTATAATTTCTATTACATTACTACTAGTACTGTTACTACTAATAAAACCAATCACTGGGAGCCCCAAAAGTGCGTGGGCCCTTAGAATCATCCCCATGGTTTAGAGTATGTTTATCCATGTGTTTGCCTTCATTCATTCATGTCTATAGCATGTCTGAAGCTTAGAGGGTTTCCATGTCACTAACCCTAAATATAAGCAGTTGCAACAGTGAATCTTGCCTTAGCGAACATCGCCAAGAATCACACATGTACAAAACAGCATCGCAGGTGCTGCGTCAAACCTGATTCCTCTGCTTTTGGGAGACAGGTTCACAGATGGGACTGTTACTGCCCCCAAGGGTGCAAAAGCACTGCAAATAAAAAAGCTGACAGTCGCTGCAATGATAAATGATTACATTCTCGTGATGCTGAAGCAAAGTGAGATGAACACTAGCTGGGAAATAATCCTCTTTGATAATAAAACAGGTGGAGCTAAAGACGCACAATATTGTGCTATCATGACCCAAAGCTTTCAAGCCCCTCCATTTAATTGCTTTGGAATTGTTTCTTTATCAGCGGCGTGAGTGATCGCCGAAAATATGAATTTAGCATACTAATTTAAATAAATACTACACACTACAAACGCTTCCCGAGAAGCAAAATGATTTTGTAAAATGGTAATTTAAGAGTCTTCAGACTTTTTAATTACGGCTTTGCTGAAGGTATACTCCTGCTTCATTGAAACGCTCCAGTCAAAGATGAATTAAGAAGTAACCAAGAGGAGGAAATCCAGATTATGTTTTTTTCACACAAGTGAATTGGTCTCATCATATTTTAGATGAGCGTTTGGAAAAGAGATTTCATGGTTCGAGCACATTGCTAATCTATGAGAATACATCTATTCTTATCTTGCTTTTTCCCCCCTGTAGTTAATGTAGATTAAAGGAACAGTTCACCCAGAAAAGAGAACTGAAAAATGATATGTACTATTTGAATGATACTTCATGGTGTGGTGTTTTAATTTTGAATCTTTATTCAACTACATCAAAAAGATAGGCTAGTATATTCCTCGAAAATTGACCTTTTTGTGTTCCACACAAGCGGCAACCTCTCGGTCTCTCTCTTGAATCTTAAACTGCAATTCATCGACTGGCCACTAGAGACAGACTCCAGAAGGGAGTCAATCCCATAGACCCCCGTGTTAAAATGCCCATTTTTCAGAAAAAACAAACATGTTTACAGCCTGGTACAAAAAGTGTTTTTGGTCTACATATGTAATTTTGCCTATCATGAGGACTGTGAGGAGGGTGAATTTTTTTTCATTTACATTATATAAAGTCTTAAAGTTCTACATAATTCAGGGCGACTGACGTTAGAGGTTGCAGCCATTAGCCTCCTTGTTAGAGCGTCCGACTCTCATGCCGGTGGACCCGGGTTCGAGTCCTGCTTGGAGTGGGCAGTTCAAACAGGAGAGGTTACATTGGTGCCATGACCCGGATGGGAGTGAGTGTAACGGAGGCCAGCTAGTAGTTGTTGTGCTAGTAAACCTCACTCCTCTGATCTCAAGAGACACTCTAGCGACTGACGTTAGGGGTTGCAGCCTTTAGCCTCCTTGTTGAGGTTCGACTCTCATGCCAGCGGACCGGGGTTCGAGTCCCGCTTGGAACGGGCGGTTCGAACAGGAGGGGTTACATTGATGCCATGACCCGGATAGGAGGAAGGTTTAAGGGGGTGAGTGTAACGGAGGCTAGCTAGTAGTCGCTGTGCGAGTAAACCTCACTCCTCTGATTTCAAGAGATGCTCTAGCAACTGACGCTAGGGGTTGCAGCCTTACGCCTCCTTGTTAGAGCGTCCGACTCTCATGCCGTCGGACCCTGGTTTGAGTCCCGCTTGGAGCTGGCGGTTCGAACAGGAGGGGTTACATTGGTGCCGTGACCTGGATGGGAGTGAGTGTAACGGAGGCCAGCTAGTAGTTGTTGTGCTAGTAAACCTCACTCCTCTGATCTCAAGAGACGTTCTAGCGACTGACGCTAGGGGTTGCAGCCTTTAGCCTCCTTGTTGAGGTTCGACTCTCATGCCAGCGGACCCGGGTTTGAGTCCCGCTTGGAACGGGCGATTCGAACAGGAGGGGTTACATTAATGCCATGACCCGGATGGGAGTGAGATTTAAGGGGGTGAGTGTAACGGAGGCTAGCTAGTAGTCGCTGTGCAAGTAAACCTCACTCATCTGATCTCAAGAGACGTTCTAGTGACTGACACTAGGGGTTGCAGCCTTTAGCCTCCTTGTTAGAGCGTCCGACTCTCATGCCGGTGGACCCGGGTTCGAGTCCTGCTTGGAGTGGGCAGTTCAAACAGGAGAGGTTACATTGGTGCCATGACCCGGATGGGAGTGAGCGTAACGGAGGCCAGCTAATAGTTGTTGTGCTAGTAAACCTCACTCCTCTGATCTCAAGAGACACTCTAGCGACTGACGTTAGGGGTTGCAGCCTTTAGCCTCCTTGTTGAGGTTCGACTCTCATGCCAGCGGACCGGGGTTCTAGTCCGGCTTGGAACGGGTGGTTCGAACAGGAGGGGTTACATTGATGCCATGACCTGGATAGGAGGGAGGTTTAAGGGGGTGAGTGTAACGGAGGCTAGCTAGTAGTCGCTGTGCAAGTAAACCTCACTCCTCTGATTTCAAGAGATGCGGTAGCAACTGACGTTAGGGGTTTCAGCCTTTAGCCTCCTTGTTAGAGCGTCCGACTCTCATGCCCTCAGACCCGGGTTCGAGTCCCGCTTGGAGCTGGCGGTTTGAACAGGAGGGGTTACATTGGTGCCGTGACCCGGATGGGAGTGAGTGTAACGGAGGCCAGCTAGTAGTTGTTGTGTTAGTAAACCTCACTCCTCTAATCTCAAGAGACGTTCTAGCGACTGACGCTAGGGGTTGCAGCCTTTAGCCTCCTTGTTAGTGCGTCCGACTCTCATGCCGGTGGACCCGGGTTCGAGTCCCGCTTGGAGTGGGCGGTTCAAATAGGAGGGGTTACATATGGTTCCACAGAATAAGTTTGGAATGACATGAGTGTACGTGAATTATATAATTTTCTTTATTGGCCGAACTGTTCCTTTAGCTGCTACAGCATGGCACTAGCAAACAAAAACGGAGGGAAAATATACTCTCGCTTTGGGTAAAACCAGCCACCAAATGCTTAAAATCCCCCTGTAGTCAATTATTTTATCACCAAAATGACATATTTAAACATTTCTTCACATCTTAAAATAGTCTGAATGTAACTCGACAACCTTGCTTCATTTAGTATACGCTGATTCATGAATATGCAAATTAGCCCCTTCCCGCTCTTTACAACGTTGGATACATAACAGTGATTAATTTGATTATCCTTTTGCTTGACTACGTTATCGAACAGCTATTAATGTGTTGCTAATGTTACACAAACCATATTCCTGTTTGCCATCTCAGTCTTTCTTCAGTATCAGTCACTATCCTTAGAAATGCTTTGAACGTCAGTGGAGAAAGGCATATAGTTCATCATAACATCGTAATATACATCATATACATAATTCACCGCTATATTGCTAAATCTACCCAATTTTTCATATCAACAGAAAAATACACTGGCATGGCTTCTCTTGAGAGTCGCCTGCTTCAGAGAATTTGTTAATGATATGCTGAAGCCCCGCCCACTCATGACGTGATTGGTTGCGAGGAAGTTTGTGACGTCAGAAACACCAGCGATTTCAAACCGTGTCTTTGGTTCACTGCAGTTTTAAAGAGAAAATACTCAGCAATGCTGTTGACATGAATTTGCACATGGATTGTCTGAAAGCATAATAAAAACACCAAATAGACATATAAACAACATTAAAACCTCGATTTTCACCGCAGGCGGTCTTTAAACAACGTGTCATATAAGTGAGGATGTTTATCTCCGTCTGAAAGCCTCTGTGTTCTTGCTCAATGCAGTTTGCTCACATAATCACATTTATCTGAAATGAAACCCGTTTGCCGAGAGTCTTCAAAATATATTTGAAGAAATGTGCATAGTAGAGAGGATATACAAGTTGGATACGGAAACAAATATATATTTGACACAGGCTTTTTGACACCTTTATTGACAGTGCTAAATATGATTGTGGAAATAGGATCAGGAAGTGACACGAGGCAGATTACAGGCCACGGCTCTGATGCAGATAATCCTTTTTTTTAAATGCGGTAATGAAGGGGAAGGCATTTAAAAAGGAGGTTTAAGAAGGTCAAGCCTGTGAAAAAGCAAAAAAGTGAGAAAAAAACATTTCTAAGGCAATGAACTTGACAACAATGTCAAATTGAAGCTTTTAATCAATACAAAATGCCTCCATGTTCACTGCACCTTGACTAAGAAATGAATTATTTCAACTTTTAAGAACCTAATCTCATATAAATCATACTTATTATTAATGAGAACAAAAAGGTAAAATTCAGTGCAAGCCTGACACAATATACTTTGTTCTTTAATTATGCAGCCTCCTAAAAGTCTTTATTTTGTCTCAATTCTAAGGCCTCATTGGGCATACGGTATCCTGCACAGATAAGGTCCGGACCTCGTTATTTTTCCAAGGGTATATAATGAAGGTTGTGAAATAATTGCCTAATATTAGATCTGCTTTGGTGCTATTGCACAATGCCAACATAACCGTCACTCTCATCTGAGCAGTTTCCGCCATCCTCGTCAATGTCAAAATGTTTTGAGATGACCAATCAAACCAATCACAAGTATGTTCACACAAGCGGCTGAGCGTGAATTCCAGAGCTACACTTCAGTCATAAAGTGCAAGATAAGATGTAAGTAACAGGGTTCCCACTCTTTCATGAACACCAGATTCAAGGACTTTCAAGGACTTTTTAAAGCACCTTTTATTTTAAATCAAGCACAATAAATACGATAAAGGTGGGTGTGTTATTGCCAATATATCAAATACCTATTGTACCGGTGTCTATCATTAATGCAGTAACGCTAAGGCATATACTGACAACTAAAATACAATTTCCAATGAGAAAAATTTGCAATTTTACAAAATCCAATGAGGAAAGAGGCTGGTGTACAAGAGCGAGCGAGCTTTAACGAGAGATGCAGTTTGCAGCTCTTATTCCTGCTTTTAACATTTATTTCACACTAGTTTTAGTTTTCTTTTTTATAAATCATTACTTAATTAAAACATCAAAATATAGAAATAATATTGTATACATGAATTTTCCAATTAAATGAAAAGATTTCAGATGTTTACGTGCTTTTCTTCTTTTTATTTTTTGCGCAGTGATGAAATATTGCCCTTGTAAATTCTTGCCAGCATTTCAGTAATCAGTAGATCTTTAAAATGCATCCAAATTACAGCAAAGCGCAACCATACGGTGGCCTGCAGGGGTCAAAAAGGATATAAACAGTGAATTTTGAAGTGATCTCATCTTGAAAACTCTGAGATGTGGATTCGGACGGCAATTAAATGACCACACGTCCTTGGTGTTTGTCTAAAAACAGTAGGTAATTCGGCCGGGGATTTTTATGCGGGTGTGGGAGAAAAACACTGACCTTCTGGATTTGGGCGGCAATAAAATCTCCGACTAGCCCCTGTCAATGATGAAAATACCTTATGACCCCACAAGAAACAATTACCATCCGAATAGGGCTCTGAACAGTAGATGGTGCTTATGGAACAGCAAAAATATATTCCTTCCTCCCGTAATGCTGTTTTGTTCTGGCTTTGGCAGCGCATGAAGGCCAATTTTTGTAATAGCACCATGCTACTCTAACAAAATGCAGTACATGCTTAATTCAAGCACTTTCAAGGACCTATGTTTGTTTTCAAGTACTTTCCAGGCCTTGAATCCATGTGTCTGAAATTCAAGAACTTTCAAGTACATTCAAGAAGCGTGGGAACCCTGAAGTAAGGTGCAGGGATGTATTTTTGTAGGCCAAGCCGGAAGTTCCCTTGTTAAAAACCCCAACAGGATTCTTCCATTGGCTTTTGAACTATCACAAAAAAAAGCTTAGTGATCAACAAAAGTTTATGATACTTGCACATTTTTGTCCATCAACTTTTATGCATTTTGAAGCCTAAATGCAATCTTCAGAAAATAAAAAGCTAAACCACAGCACAGATTTTTTCAAGCCTTAAACGCATACCTCAGGTCTTTAGTGACCCGGAACGCCATTTATTTTTTAAAGTTAGACATCAACCTTCTTAGTATAACTCAATCAATTCATTATAACAAATATAACAAAAATAAATAAAAATGAAATGATAAAAGAATTCCTGTTTTCCCATTAAAGCAGCACTAGGTAGGTTTTGCTCTCGGGGTCCCCCTACAGTTGGGAAACAGTATTGTCCTCTACTACTGTCGTAAACTCTGTCATCCTGCATCAGGGGATGCATCGCACGTGCATTTGTTGACATGACAACTATGATAGCCCTGAACACTGCAGGAGTTCACATGCAGGTGTTCTGCCCAGGTACAGTGGCATATGTTTCAGCATGTCATATGAATATAATTTCATGGGTTTTATTTTTTTTTTTCAAACGCCAAATGCTCACGTTTACAAGCCAGCGTCATTATAGTAGTCTAGTCTATTGGTTACCGTTTTACAGAATCTATATGATACTTCAATTCAATGTTTGAGTGGTAGGTAATAACCATATATCGTCAATATAATATATTGACCTCCTTCAGCTCACGCCAACGAGCCAACGCTGGCCCAATGTTGATCCTCGTCCTGCCTTTAATACGATCACTTTCTCGTTTCCTCTTTTTGCATTCCTCCGACAAAACCTTTGCTTTCTTCTTTTTCTGTGCTGCCTCGGCCATGACTATAACATCCGGCAAACAAAGGATAGTTGGGCTCGCACGTCCCAATTTAAGGAAGTGGGGGTGATGGTGGAAGTGACGTATATGCCGTAAAGCAGTCGAATTTTGTAGTTCTTTTTTTTCTCGGGTTACTACCCGAAACCCGAAGTTTAAAAGTACGATTAAAAACGATACAGACCCCGTCAGGCTATGGCAGACGTGTCATTCAACCTATTGTAAGTCGATGTATCATCACAAGAGTCTTGAAAATATATTATGAAGGTTGAAAAGTTACCTAGTGCTGCTTTAATAATTGTTCTTAAAATTGTATAGTGTCGCTCAACCAGAGGTTTGTAATGGTATATTTTTTTGGCACAACAATAATTGAATCTTTGATGACTCACTGCACCTTGACTAAGAGAGGATTTTAAAGATCTAGACTTTTATTACTGAAATGCTGGCGAGTATTTACAAGAGCAAGATATTTCATCACCGCTCAAAAAAAAACAAAAAAACAAAGCATGCAGAGGTGGACAAAGTACGCAACTCTATTACTTGAGTAAAAGTAAAAGTACTACTGGTCAAATATTACTCCGTTACAAGTGAAAGTTCTAAAAACAGATTTTTACTTAAGTAAAAGTACAGAAGTATTTGTTTTTAAAAGTACTTAAGTATCAAAAGTACATTTCCTTTTTTATGTCAATGCATTATTTTATTATTGTTGCATTGTTGTATAAATGCACATTATGCCACCAAGGTGGTTTAAGCCAGTCAGTGATGCTCTATCCGACATGCTAGCATACGGCTACCTTAAACTCATTTCTTTACATTTGTATAGAGCGTTGTAACTTTTAGACAAGTATTGAAATGTTCAATTTCTTGTATAAAAGTTACAAAGCTCTTTACAAAGCTGCTGTCACTTTAAGGCTGAATGCACAGATCCTATACACTGATACGCATCCAATATTCTCCCAACTGTTTACTCTTCTCTTTCTCCCAGACATTTACATTTTTTAACATTTTATGAGACATGCATCAAAGTGTATGCCAACTAAACTAATCTTTAATCTTTTGAGAAAACTGAAACATACTTTTTAAGTATGGCCATGGCCACACACTGCACCGAGGAACCGTCTTCTTCCATTTTGCTGTAAACTGATCATTGTTAAAAAAAATGTTGGGAAACTTCACATGACCCTATACCAGAGTGCTTACTGATAGGCTGTCTGAAAAAAAAAGAAAAAAAAAGAAAACAAAAGAAAAAAAATACCTTTAACGAAGACAAACATCATCCACTGACTTTTAAAGCTGCTATAGAAACGACTTTCGACTTTGAGGACCTTAATAGAAATGTAGTGGAGTAAAAAGTACGATATTTGTCTTTCAAATGTATTGAGGTTAAAGTAAAAGTATCCCTAAAAAATAGTACTCCAGTAAAGTACAGATACTCAAAAAGTGTACTTAAGTACAGTACTCAAGTAAATGTACTTAGTTACTGTCCACCTCTGAAAGCATGTAAACACTTGAAATAGGCCGTTATAACGGCAGCGATTATATATGATAAAATAACCACAGCAATATGTTCACCTCATAAGCGAATAAGAGGCTGTATTCACTTATTTCCATATTTTACCATATAAATGGATTAATTTATTTAATAAAAATTTGGGGTTTGGCTAAAATAATATTTTGGTTTTATACTACTAGGTACTTGTACTATACTGAATGGGTTAAATAGAATTGCATTACTAAAAAGAGACTAAAAAATAATTTTCATTGACTAAAACTAGACTAAAATGTCATCAGTTTTCATCGACTAAAACTAGACGAAAATAGTCATGGATAATTCTGACTAAAATAAGACTAAAATGCTCAGACTTTTAGTCGACTAAAACCTGACTAGACTAAAAAGAGTATGAACGTGGCTAAAACTAATAAAAACTCAAATGACAGCTTGACACAAAGACTAGACTAAAACTAAAACACCACAACACTAGTTTACATGTGCTGACTTTCAATCGGAATCATTTTGTGACATGCGCACACACTTTGTCTGCCGAGTTCAAATTTGTAACGTTGCCAGTTAAAGTAACCGCGACGTTCGTGGATCAATAGCTCTGTGTTGGTCATTTTTATATTTATTTATTTTTCTGCTGGCGGACATGCAGTAGTTTAACCTAATTTATGTCCTAACTAATACAATGGCACAAAATCAACAATAAAATGCACCCTTAATAATTAATAAAAACATAAGATATACGGTGAAACATGCATGAAAGCATTCAAGACATGCTCAGCATCATTACTAGTAGATCAATGCTAAACGCATAGATATTTTAGATGATTAAGGAAAGATACCATAATCACAGAGGTATACATATTAACAAAAGTAATTCAAGGATTAGTTCACTTTTAAATAAACTTTTGCTGATAAATTTGCTCACCCCCATGTCATCCAAGATGTCCATGTCTTTCTTTCTGCAGTCGAAAAGAAATTAAGGTTTTTGATGAAAACAGTCCAGGGGTTTCCTCCATATAATGGACTTCAATGGGCTCGAAACGGTTCAAGGTCCAAATGACAGTTTCAGTGCAGCTTCAAAGGGCTTTAAACGACACCAGACGATGAATAAGGGTCTTATCTAGCCAAACTATCAGTTTCTGTGAGAAACCGAGCAGTATTTATGCTATTATTTGACCTCTTATCAGACGAACGTGATCATCTCTGAGCTCAACCATAACTTCCACTAAGTGAGGTCAAAATACGAGTGTGGTCATAGATATATCGATTGTAGATGCCTCATTCTACTGATCCGTGCAGGCGCTAATGAGAGTAAATGATCAGCAAAAGTTTCTTTAAAAGTGAACTAATCCTTTAAAGTAGATTGTGATAATGTTTCTTAACCAATTTGAAGCAGTTGTTGAATTTTTTCACATAAAGACGTACACTCAAAGTAATCGGATCAGGTCGTTTACATGGACTAGATAGACACAGACTAGATTAGCCTACCGACAAACTCTGTAGTCCTATTTAGCAATTTGTAAGTAAACGCCTTTTTCAAGACAAGTAAAAGCTTAAAAAATATCACAAGAGGGTATTACTGGTAAGCTCTTTGACATTTCCTGAGCTTGTGTTCTCCACAGACCTTATTTCAGGCTTTTAACCAAAATGCCATTCAAAAAAACAGTTCAGGACGATGAAACCGGGAGTGCTAAAATGCAACCCGTTTCCCTGCACAATTTCTATATTTGACTCTATATTGAAGTGTCAAACGACCGACAGAAATAATCAGGGATGCAAACTAATTAACTTGTATAATTTCATCATTTTGAACTGAAAATATAATTCATGTGATTTGTGTAATTTGTAACTGTCAATGTGACGAGACAAGAAACATTAACAAAGCCGTTTTCATAATATTAGGCATACTGTCAGATTAATAATCAATATGCACATATTGCGAATACATTTAAACTCGATTACCCATCTTTCCTGGTAGCCTAAATTCACTTGTCTACTAAAATGATTCATAAAACATAAATATCAGATGAATCTATGTTTACTTGACACAGACAAACATAAAAAGACAATCAATCAAAGCTCAGCTTTGGTAAGGGAAGAGATACAGGGCAAGACAAAGAGACTGAGAGAGAAGAGAGAGAGCAGGTGATGGAGATGAGAGAGGAAGAGCAGGATGGGATTAGCTTTATTACAATATATTCCTAATTACCACAGAGATATGTTCTTTGCTGATTGAAGTGGAAACTATAGGCTCAATTTAACAACACAAACACCTAGCATGGTCACAACGAACATTCAGATCTGCGTTTGAGCTGCCGCTGATCCAGAGAAAGCCGTTGTCATGTGTAGGCATGAAACAGCTTCACAAACACAGTCTTTTCAAACACACAGTGATTCAGTGATGAGTTATTGAATCATTCATTCAAGAGATTCATTCAAAAACACTGATTCATCCAGTAATGAAACAAGTGAAGTATTTATGAGTGAGTCATTGAATCATTCACTCAAGAGATTCATTCAAAAACAATAATTCATCCAGTAATGAAACAAGTGAAGTCTTTATGAGCGAGTCATTGAATCATTCATTCAAGAGATTATTTCAAAAACAATAATTCATCCAGTAATGAAACAAGTGAAGTCTTTATGAGTGAGTCATTGAATCATTCATTCAAGAGATTCATTCAAAAACACTGATTCATCCAGTTTTGAAACAAGTGAAGTCTTTATGAATGAGTTATTGAATCATTCATTCAAGAGATTCATTCAAAAACACTGATTCATCCAGTAATGAAACAAGTGAAGTATTTATGAGCGAGTCATTGAATCATTCACTCAAGAGATTCATTCAAAAACACTGATTCATCCAGTAATGAAACAAGTGAAGTATTTATGAGTGAGTCATTGAATCATTCACTCAAGAGATTCATTCAAAAACAATAATTCATCCAGTAATGAAACAAGTGAAGTCTTTATGAGTGAGTCATTGAATCATTCATTCAAGAGATTCATTCAAAAACACTGATTCATCCAGTTTTGAAACAAGTGAAGTCTTTATGAGTGAGTCATTGAATCATTCATTCAAGAGATTCATTCAAAAACACTGATTCATCCAGTATTGAAACAAGTGAAGTCTTTATGAATGAGTTATTGAATCATTCATTCAAGAGATTCATTCAAAAACACTGATTCATCCAGTAATGAAACAAGTGAAGTATTTATGAGCGAGTCATTGAATCATTCACTCAAGAGATTCATTCAAAAACAATAATTCATCCAGTAATGAAACAAGTGAAGTCTTTATGAGTGAGTCATTGAATCATTCATTCAAGAGATTCATTCAAAAACACTGATTCATCCAGTAATGAAACAAGTGAAGTCTTTATGAGTGAGTCATTGAATCATTCATTCAAGAGATTCATTCAAAAACACTGATTCATCCAGTTTTGAAACAAGTGAAGTCTTTATGAGTGAGTCATTGAATCATTCATTCAAGAGATTCATTCAAAAACACTGATTCATCCAGTATTGAAACAAGTGAAGTCTTTATGAATGAGTTATTGAATCATTCATTCAAGAGATTCATTCAAAAACACTGATTCATCCAGTAATGAAACAAGTGAAGTATTTATGAGCGAGTCATTGAATCATTCACTCAAGAGATTCATTCAAAAACACTGATTCATCCAGTAATGAAACAAGTGAAGTATTTATGAGTGAGACATTGAATCATTCACTCAAGAGATTCATTCAAAAACAATAATTCATCCAGTAATGAAACAAGTGAAGTCTTTATGAGTGAGTCATTGAATCATTCATTCAAGAGATTCATTCAAAAACACTGATTCATCCAGTTTTGAAACAAGTGAAGTCTTTATGAGTGAGTCATTGAATCATTCATTCAAGAGATTCATTCAAAAACACTGATTCATCCAGTATTGAAACAAGTGAAGTCTTTATGAATGAGTTATTGAATCATTCATTCAAGAGATTCATTCAAAAACACTGATTCATCCAGTAATGAAACAAGTGAAGTATTTATGAGCGAGTCATTGAATCATTCACTCAAGAGATTCATTCAAAAACAATAATTCATCCAGTAATGAAACAAGTGAAGTCTTTATGAGTGAGTCATTGAATCATTCATTCAAGAGATTCATTCAAAAACACTGATTCATCCAGTAATGAAACAAGTGAAGTCTTTATGAGTGAGTCATTGAATCATTCATTCAAGAGATTCATTCAAAAACACTGATTCATCCAGTTTTGAAACAAGTGAAGTCTTTATGAGTGAGTCATTGAATCATTCATTCAAGAGATTCATTCAAAAACGCTGATTCATCCAGTTTTGAAACAAGTGAAGTCTTTATGAGTGAGTCATTGAATCATTCATTCAAGAGATTCATTCAAAAACACTGATTCATCCAGTATTGAAACAAGTGAAGTCTTTATGAGCGAGTCATTGAATCATTCATTCAAGAGATTCTTCCAAAAACAATAATTCATCCAGTAATGAAACAAGTGAAGTATTTATGAGTGAGTCATTGAATCATTCATTCAAGAGATTCTTTCAAAAACAATAATTCATCCAGTAATGAAACAAGTGAAGTCTTTATGAGTGAGTCATTGAATCATTCATTCAAGAGGTTCATTCAAAAACAATAATTCATCCAGTAATGAAACAAGTGAAGTCTTTATGAGTGAGTCATTGAATCATTCATTCAAGAGGTTCATTCAAAAACACTGATTCATCCAGTAATGAAACAAGTCTTTATGAGTGAGTCATTGAATCATTCACTCAAGAGATTCATTCAGAATTGTGCAATACTCAATTTATCCAGAATCATGCAACTCAATTAACAATGGACTTTTTAACCTAATCATCAATCAAGTATTGAATTTTATTTTAAATGCTTGTTAGTTTATTGTGCTGTTAGCTTAGCGACATGCTAACTTAACTCTACTGGAGTAAGTGGAGAGTCCCTCACAGAGCACAATTTGTGTGGTGCAGTTGGAGCTGCTGTCTATGTAGGGCATAACAAATGGGTCAGTGCGAGGTTAGATGAGGGTTAGGATGTATGTGCCTGCGCAGGCAGGAAGCAGCACAGCAGCGTTTGGAACAAAGCCAATGATGAATTTTAGTATTCTACAAACGTATGACCTATAGTTTTCTTCTTCTTGCAGATCTCTGTACACCCAGACAGCACGACCCATGCTATACTAATCTGTCCCACTGATCTGCAAACAGTCCAAAAGAGATGCGACAGATTTTTGTTTGTTCTTGGTACAAAAAGACAGTAGAACCTCTCACAGAGGTTGACATCCAGCTGTAGAGTCAATAGAAAAACGATCTCTTTTTGTCCCCCGCTTGTGAACTACGCATCATTGGAGCTGCATTAGAGCAACGCAAACATGCATATTTAAATCAGACTTGAGAAATGCTCATGGTTGATGAAAGCTTTATGCCGCCCTGAATCCATATTTCATAGCATCACATTGTAATTTGTTCATAGGTGAGAAAACAAATATCCCAGATGGGTGATATGTTTATGTAACTCGTGCGTGTTTGCCTCTCTTCCCACTAACTATAAATAACCAATAGATGTGGCAACCCAGCGTTGAAGATTTGGTGCTGCTGGGCATCAGACGCTGTAAATCTGCGAGTGAGGTTGTGTGGGCTTGCCAGATGAAAACGATGGGCTCTGTTTTATTGTGGCACTGTTTGTCTTCACGTTCAGCGTCAGCGCCGGATTTAGGAAATTTGTCACCGATCGTTGACGGCTTTCTCTCATATTTGCTGAGTTAAGGGTGAAACCGTTGCAGCATTACAACATATCTTTTCCTCATCCGATAAGCTCGTGAACCTTCACAATATGTTTAGACTGACTTGAGCGACCAGAAATGGATATTTGTAAATGGTGCCTTTTTGATGCCATTTTGAAAGTCTGGATGAGAATTTAATATTGCATCGGCAGCAGGATATATTTTTCCAGCTAATTTATGGATTTTATCAGCTAATAATATGTATGAATGATGATTGTGTTTGGTCGACTCTGCTCTGATTGGTCAGATGGCCCAGTCTGATGTGATTGGTCTACTCTGCTCTGATTGGTCAGATGACCCAGTCTGTTGTGATTGGTCTACTTTGCTCTGATTGGTCAGATGACCCAGTCTGTTGTGATTGGTCGACTCTGCTCTGATTGGTCAGATGACCCAGTCTGTTGTGATTGGTCTACTCTGCTCTGATTGGTCAGATGACCCAGTCTGTTGTGATTGGTCTACTCTGCTCTGATTGGTCAGATGACCCAGTCTGTTGTGATTGGTCTACTCTGCTCTGATTGGTCAGATGACCCAGTCTGTTGTGATTGGTCTACTCTGCTCTGATTGGTCAGATGGCCCAGTCTGTTGCGACTGATCTACTCTGCTCTGATTGGTCAGATGGCCCAGTCTGTTGCGACTGATCTACTCTGCTCTGATTGGTCAGATGACCCAGTCTGTTGTGATTGGTCTACTCTGCTCTGATTGGTCAGATGACCCAGTCTGTTGTGATTGGTCTACTCTGCTCTGATTGGTCAGATGGCCCAGTCTGTTGCGACTGATCTACTCTGCTCTGATTGGTCAGATGACCCAGTCTGTTGCGACTGGTCTACTCTGCTCTGATTGGTCAGACGACCCAGTCTGTTGCGATTGATCTACTCTGTTCTGATTGGTCAGATGGCTTGAAAAAAATCTGGGGTGGAAATCAGAATTGGGGCACTTTAAGACAAAGGAGGATCGCAATCAAAGATTTGATCTTAACCCTAACACTATTTGGTAACACTTTAGAATAATGGTCATTAGTTAACATTAGTTAATGTATTAACTAACATGAACTAACCACGAGCAATGCATTTGTTACTGTATTTGTTCATCTTTGTTAACGTTAGTTAATATAAATCCAGCTGTTCATGGTTTGTTCATGTTAGTTCACACTGCATTAACTAATGTTAACAAGATTTTAATAATGCATTAGTAAATGTTGAAATTAATATTAACAAAGATAAATAAATGCTTTATAAGTGGAGTTCATTATTAGTTCATGTTAACTACATTAGTTAACTAATGACCATTATTCTAAAGTGTTACCCACTATTTTTTTGTTGTTGTTGCAAATGTACAACTAACACGATACTCTTGGTAGCAATTTTAGTCACATTTTTAAATGTGATATCATTTTCCTCAAAGACAGACAAAGCACAGTACACATAACGATCCAGCTATGGGTTTGATACGAACAACTGTTGAGCCATGGATTGGCGATTTGTTTGTTTCTACTGTGGGATGCTTCATCTACAGTATATTCATCCACTAGTCACACATTACTGTACTGCATTTTCCCCATTATAAATCACTGGACACCATTGGGAAGAAAGTGGGCCACAAGCAGACAAAGAGTGCCATTCCCCCGGGAGCCATGGAACATGTTTCTACATCTTTTGTGGTAACATACATTTTGTGCCTTTCCACTACGTCCTATTTCAATAAACTGTAGGCAACAAAAGCTCAGACTGGCCTAGTAAAATGGGCTGAGACACATATTGCACGCTGTGAATAAATGCGCTTTGAAAAATTTCACAGGCATATTTAAGCATTTGAAGACGAGGAACAATCGTCACTGCAGGGCACAATGTCCTTGTGCTGAAATAAGAGAGATTCCTGCAGATCTGAGCAATTGACCCATCATGCAAATGCATCGTCCATTCTTGCCTTGACAGGAAATACCTCTGAGTATTTGCATGATTTCATCTATTCGGACTCTTGCTATTCATGGTAAAAGCACCTCCGCTAAATGAAAAGCATTCGTCAGACCATATGTGGTTTAGATACTGGGTCACACAAGGGTCAAAGTAAGGCTGATGCCGGATACGTCTGACAACATTAAAGTCTATGAGCAGATTATCCAAGTATTCTATTAGAGGAAATGGGGATGTATTCCAAGCAGATTTGTAATGAAATTTTTGTTGTCTGCTCCATAAACCGAGCGTATATCATCTCTGCCACTGTAAGCAATTTTTCAGAAAGTGGTTTTAAGAACCACTCTTGACGAGAGCACTGCTCCAAATATTAGGCAGAAAAAAATACTGTATTAATCAGCTACTGTGTTATGAATATTGAGTATTTGATTATCATACGCATTGCTAAAAATGATTCTGTGGTGAAGTAAATACTACAGAAGAAAAGGAATGTCATTTCTACATGAAAACGTAAGTTCAGGCAAGAATACAAAATAAAAAAGTAAATTCTATTAGTGCTCAATTTTATAACGCTTTCATTTCTACATGCTTGAACTAAGTAAAACTTTCTCAACTTTTCTGATACTGGTGTTCCCATCATGCACTGGGACATGAATAATTAATAAGGTTGATTTTAAGTAATGCTTTTGTTGTCATTTTGTGACATCTGGAGTCTCAAAATGACATTCATTCTCAAAAAACGATCAAATGTTACTGTCATTGTGTATTGTGCTAGCCTGACGTCGTCATACTCAGATGCTAGTCAGAATATGAGTCTGCTCCTGCTCCATTGGGCTGTGATTATGGGGCGTTTCAACCGAACCAGGAAAGAAAATGCCTCTGCACTCAACTGGATAGACCTACAACCAATCAGAGCAACGGATTAAGTGGCGTATGTTGAGCGACGCATAGTTGTCAACCAGACTCAACTGCACGCTCGCTAGAAGAAGTAGAAGAAGAAGTTGAGTGTTAACGATCTTTTCCTGGTCTTGTAACAATAATTAAATAAAATAAATAGTTGTTTTAATAATTGTAAAATAAAATAAGGATACACTGAGTACTTACCAACACCATCATCATTTTTGAGAGAAATAGTAAAGGTGAACACATATACGAACAAGTTCTCCGTTTAGGATTGGAACAAATTCGTGGATGATTATGTTACTGTTGATCATCTGTCCATCATCGTATAAAGCCCGCCCTGACAATTTGATTGGTCCGAACGGCTCTGGTTCGAGCATAGTTGCTCCACAACGGATCAAGTCCAGACCCAACTAGGTTCGGCTGGCATCCAGGCTAGTATTGTGTACCATTGAGGTCTCTGTGTTCATTTCTACTATTATGTAGATATGGTGTCTACACAATATCTCTAGTATTATCTACTTAGATGTTTCGAAGTAAAGCATGCACTTTAAAAGCGTGTATTAATTCAGTATTATATTGTTCGAGTAAAACGTATTGCAAAGGAAACTTCAACTACACTCAAAAAAAGATTAGAGAAATGCTATCTAAGTGCATCTTTGTACAAAGACTTGTTTGATCTGCATAATACAACTCTGCAAAACATCTTATTTACTTTACTTTTAATAATAATAATTGCATTTCATAATTTGTTACACTTATATAGCGCTTTTCTGGATACTCAAGGCGCTTTACATATTTACAAATCTCCTCAACCACCACCACATTGGCGTGACAGCAGCCATTATGTGCCAGAACACCCACCACACACCAGCTGATTGGTGGAGAGGAGACAGAGTGATGAAGCCCATCAGTATATGGGGATGATTAGGAGGCCATGATGGACAAAAGCCAATGGGCAAATTTGGCTGTTTGCCAAATTTGTTTCTGAAGGACATCCTGGAATTTTTAATGACCGCAGAGAGTCAGGACCTCGGTTTAACGTCTCATCCGAAGGACGGATCTCAACTTTTTACAAAGGAAGTACACATATTCTGATGTAAAATGTAAAATAAAACTTAACATACTGCGCCTTGCTGCACGATAAATTGACTGTTCGCAAAGACCCGCCCCCTTTAGTTACTGTTGCTATGTCCGACAAGCCATGGCGCTCTCACGCCACACACACGTTCTCACGTAGAGAAAATACACGGGTTTCCTGTTTACAAACATTACAGGGTGCGTGCGCATCCTGGAGGCAGAAAGACAGATCGCTGAGCTGGTCCGCTACTGCAACAACCTTAAGTATTGAAGCTTTCCTTATAACTGCTGACTCAATAAAACGTGATTTTAGTTGGATCTGTTTGTCTGTCTTTAATTTTGCAGTGTTGCTGTGATACATGTATGAATGATCATGTCAGGCTAGTAATGTAATCAATTAATCAAACATCACAGATACAGTTATTAATAAGCACTGGCTCTGTTGGTACAATTAACCACGCAGCAACTCCTTGGCATTTTGACTTTCAGACACGCCGCTGCTAACCTACAACACGCGAGGTCTCTTCTTTCTGCCTCTCGGTTGCGTGCGCAAGCAGTGATGACGTCGCCGAGAAATCCATGTATACATCGCGGAGCAAAGAGGACACTGACAACACGCCGACAGACAGGACAGAGCAAGTTACTTTTGATATGAAGCAAAGTCTCATCTTTGAAATGGTAATGTTTTTAATATATTTAAACAATGAATACTGTTTTGTGGCTCTTTAATGTGTGGTGATCGCTGTAGCGCCTCAGTTAAAGCTGCTCGTGAACCGATTATCTCTTCCTTCTAGTTCATTGATAAGCATGAAATAAACATGAATGAACACTAAAAGAAATGTTGTTTCAACCGCGGAAAGACGTCAGTACACACCGTTTTTCCAAGTTCAAGTCCACCGACGTTAATCTGCTAACTCTGCTAACTGCTTTGTCGGAACACACGGCAGATTCGGGCAGATGTCATTGGTCAGATCGCCTTTCAATCAAACTTGTGGCGAAGGGAGAATTTAAATAAAACCAAAAATCACGATATGGCTTAAATAAATATATGCGTTGCATGTTTCGGAGTGAAGCGCAGCACTGTGTTCATTTTGGGTGCTTTCACACTAGCAGTTTTGGTGCGCACACAGGTTCAACTGACATCAGAGTTCGGTTCGTATGAATGATGTGAACGCTGTCTTCCGATCTCGGGTGCACACCTGCGAACCGTACCGGAGTCTGCTTAAAAAGGTGGTCTGGGGTACGGTTCATGTGAACTCTGGTACGGTTCGCTGCCGATGTGAATGCAATCGTACTAAATCGCGGAAGTGAGCCGCTATTATATTGACGTTTGTTTCGATAAAAATGTGTGTTTGTGTGTGTTTCACTCAATTTCCTGGCGAGTGTGATTGACATACGTCAAGCAGAGAGCTGTAGATCTCATTTCTGCTCGTCTTCAGCGTTCTTTAGAGCATTTGCAGTACATCCGTGGCAGATAGACGCAAGTGCCATTACGTACTGAAGCTTTGGAAACAAAACCAATGGTTCAAAAACAAAGTGAGGTGAGCAACGCTATGCATTTTGCCGCCTTCACGCTCGCTGTCATTACTAAGCAACCGGGTAAACAGCTGCTGCTTTGATAATGCAAACGCACCCCGGTTCAGACTCAAATAATATAATATGAACACAGTCCAGCGGGGGCAGGGGGGAGCAAGCGAGCTCGGGTTCGGTCCAGGCAATTGAACCAAGTGTGAAAGCCCCAGTGTTTTCAGCATCTCAGAGCAGCTCAATTCACAGTAAATGCTACTCAATTTAAACTCCATCCCTGCATCTGCTGAGTTTGAGTCACTTTAATGTGCATTTGGGAATGCAGCATTCGCCAACCATCTTCCCATACTTGAAATGAGAAGCGCTTACTAACAAAAGAGAAGCAGTAAGTAGCATTGACAACTAGTGGTTGAAATAGGTACTGCAGTCCAAATTCAAAATATTGCGGAGACATCTTTTCCCACCCCCTCCTCCTCAGGCTCGACGCTCATGTGGGTTGCCAGATTGAGGACATGCAACAGGAACGAGTGCAATTGACAATGGAAGGTAACGAAACTTACACTGTACACTCAGTCTGATACACTAAATGTGTCTGCGTTTTAATATGCCTCTGGGCATAGTGCTTTTTCGATGGATGCCGAGGCTTTTTAGGTCGGACAGAATCTGCGATCTCTGACTCGTTTGCTGGCTTCCATGGCTGCAATACGCTGTGTTTTACGCCAACTGGCAACCCGGGGTGCTGAAATACTATTGGGTAAATTGGCAGTGGGCGGGATTGCACAGTCCAAAACAAAAACAGACATTCTAACATGGAACATTTCAAAGTAGAATAACTGGCTGTAGCATTGTTTTTCAGAGAAACAAGTATGTGAGCATATATCCTATATATAGCATATATCAAGTAGTGTTATAGTACTCGAGACCGGTCTTGGTCTTGTCTCGGTCTCAGGCTAAGAGGACTCTGGATTTTGTTTCAAGACCGGTCAAGATCACAATTTACTGATTTATTTATTAACATCATTAATGTCATTGGATGTAAAACTTACTGCTTCAGATGCAACCAATAACTCATTTCTAATTTGATTTATTTATTGTGTTGATTCAGAAATGAATTAGGGATTGTGTCAAAAATGCTCACAAATGCAAGATATTGTTGCAAAAAGTTCTTATATAAGATCTGGATTTGTAACGTGATATAATTAACCAATATCAAAAGAGAAAGAGATGTTTTCACAAATTTGAGCATGACTGCTAACATGATATTGCTTTTTTTTTTTTTTCATTATCTTCAACATTATTTATGCATTTGTAATTTACCAATTCAATTCTGTATCACCTCTGTAGCGCAAAGATGAATTTTGTTGTTAATGATTTAATTTGATTGGTCACAGCCCTATATAGTGTAATTACATTTATTATAAGTCATTTATTATAAGTTATAAGTCCTTTCTCAGGTGGTAATGTAGATCTTTATGAATTTAAGGAGTGCTGGTCTGGTCTTGGTCTGGACTCGGTCTTGTCTTGGTCTCAACCCCTCAAAGTCTTGGTCTCAACCCCTCAAAGTCTTGGTCTCAACCCTTCAAAGTCTAGGTCTTGACTTGGTCTCAACCCTTAAAAGTCTTGGTCTTGTTCTGGTCTCAACCCCTCAAAGTCTTGGTCTCAACCCCTCACAGTCTTGGTCTTGTGTTGGTCTCAACCCCTCAAAGTCTTGGTCTTGTCTTGGTTTCAACCCCTCAAAGTCTTGGTCTTGTTCTGGTCTCAACCCCTCAAAGTCTTGGTCTTGTCTTGGTCTCAACCCCTCAAAGTCTTGGTCTTGTCTTGGTCTCAACCCCTCAAAGTCTTGGTCTTGTTCTGGTCTCAACCCCTCAAAGTCTTGGTCTTGTTCTGGTCTCAACCCCTCAAAGTCTTGGTCTTGTCTTGGTCTCAACCCCTCAAAGTCTTGGTCTTGTCTTGGTCTCAACCCCTCAAAGTCTTGATCTTTTCTTGGTCTCAACCCCTCAAAGTCTTGATCTTTTCTTGGTCTCAACCCCTCAAAGTCTTGATCTTTTCTTGGTCTCCACTCCTCAAAGTCTTGGTCTTGTCTTGGTCTCAACCCCTCAAAGTCTTGGTCTTGTCTTGGTCTCAACCCCTCAAAGTCTTGATCTTTTCTTGGTCTCCACTCCTCAAAGTCTTGGTCTTGTGGTCTTGGTCTTGTCTTGGTCTCAACACACATTGGTCTTGGTCTCAGATTAGGTGTATTTTATGCTTTAGTATATATTTTTGTCTGCATGTCATTTGCGGGACTCTGTACATTCACAACTTTTATCAGACAAATCCCAATTAGATTTTTTCACTAAATCCTTCAGCCCTACAGTGCCATGGTAAAGACATGCGTCATACATGCCTTGCTCTATCCACAAACAGAAATCCTGAGTGCCTTGTAAAAAGCATATATAATGAGAGAACACAAGATGAACCTTGTGCTTGTCAGTTCCCCTGCAAATCAAGAGCATCTGCCGATTGTACCGAGCAAAACACGTCCAGTGAAACAGGGATTAGAGTGTTGTTGACTAAAGGGAATATTGGGTGAAAATGCTGCGTTCTTAAAGGGATAGTGCACCTATAAAGATTCTGTCATTATTTACTCACCTTGCTTTCTAACATGGAACACAACAGGAGGTGTTCGACAGAATGTTAGGGCCTGACAGCCGCAGTCACCATTGATTTTCACTGCGTCTTTTTTCCATACGATGAAAAGTGAACAGTGACTGCGGCTGTCAGTCTCCACATTCTGCCTGTAACAACAGTGTGCCTTTTGTGTTTCACTGAAGAATGAAAGTCATACGAGGGTTGGAACAACATGAAGGAGAGTAAATGATGACAGAAGTTTCATTTTCGGGTGAATTATTCCTTCACGACTCAAAAACAAGTGTCTCATTTTATTCCAATATACTTCCAGTTCCTACAGTTATTCCCACTGCACAGATAAATGATGTACAACTAAAGCTTTCGAGCTCCCAGGCAATGGTGCAACTTCCTACTGCTTAAAACCATTGTTGATATTAATCTGATTTATAGAGATTTAAATTCACTTTGACAATAAATGCATGGTTAATATACACGACATTCATCTTATTTACTTCTTTAGATTTGTGTCTGTTCTTAAGGCCCGTTCAGACCAAGTATGATAAGTTGGTCTGTTTTTCTAGTTGAAGAGCAATACAATCACTGACAGCCAATCAGAATCCGTCATGCGTTAAAGAGCTCGAGCATTTAAAGTGGCAGACGACAAAACTGCAACACGTGCATACAATAAACAAAACAATATCTCTCAGACCGTGGGTGACACACAAACCCTCTCACTCACCTTCCTCTCACTCACTCACTCGCTTAATTTGCTCCGGATGAATATTGTTGCTGTTACACGGCTTGAATTTTGGCGTGGGGTTGCGCATATTGCGCACAAAGTGCGGCATATAAAGCCACCTCTCAGCGCTAAATTGAGCTCTTTTTTGCTGCTTATTGCATTTTAACAGTCAAACACACACAAAATAATGTCAAAATGCCGTCCTTGGCGAGTCTTCACGTAAACACAGTCAGTTCTGTTTTAAGTGAACGTAAACAGTTGAGGAAGAAAACACATGTGTATCAGTGTAATGGATCCGTGCGACAGCTCTTAAAGTGACAGCAGCCTAATATTCCTGCTGACAAATGACTTGTAACTTTGGAAAACCACTAGTCACAATGAAAATGTTAATGTCAAGCCCTGGTTAGTCTTTGTCACCATTCTTGGTGTGAACGGGCCTTTACGGTGCATGATTCATAAGTTCAGGCTATTCAAAAGGGAAAAAACATACTCTCATTGTTTAATTCTCATTTAATTGTCTGATAATTGATCTTTGTGAGTGCAATGTCTATACAATGATTTCTAGAAATATAGTAACACAGTAAACACAAAAACTGAAATTTTCATCAAATGTTTTGGGAGTTCTTTCTGAAATGACTGAAATGACTCATTTCGGCTGCAAGTGTTATTTATCCCATTCTGTAATGCTAACCTTCCACCAATCAATGAATTAAACCTCGCCTAAGTTATTTTTTTTTCTCATTTAATAACCAACTTTACTCATAAATGGAAGAATGGGTTGTGAATGCCGTTTCAAATTTGCTTTAAATCAAAAAAAAATTTAAGGCATAGTACGCTATAACAGCTAAATGAATTTTTAATATCCCACTGACAAACTGGGATGTGGGATGGAACTGGGATGACTTATATTTAGCACCTACTGTTGATAACTTTGATGTAATAGCACGTTTGCTCCTCGATTGTTTGCTAGCTAAAGCTACACACCGCGTTACTGAGCTGGTTAAACTTAAGACAAAGAGGTAACATTACGAGAGCAAGACAGAACATGTCCAAAAGTGCCCTAAATATGAATAAAATAGTTTGAAATGCTTAGCGTTACCTGTTATTTTTCTTGACTGTGGCGCGAGCCGTCCTGCTGTGACTGATGGAGGGAAAATGGCGGAAACTCACTGTCATAATACTTTGACATGAGTAAATTTCATTTTAAAAGGGCTTAAATGTAAGCTTAATATGAAGTAGATTCATGTATTTATTATTGTTTATGTATTTATTTGATTAGCTTTTAGTTATTGAATTAGCCATAGATGTAAACTAGATTAAATTGAACTTAAACCATTAGAGTTAAAGGGGTCATGAATTGAGAAATCAACTTTTCATTTAGTCTTTGATATATAAAAGTTCATTGTGATATAAGAATATCCTGTACGCTTCGGGGGCTGAAAAATTCCTTGTTAGTCAAAGAAAAGCTTTTATTGACACCAGGCCCAGCAAACGAGAGATCTCAGAATATGCCAACTCTTGACGTCATCGCGTGGTGAAGCACCGCCTCAACAGAAGAAGAAGAACGCCTGATTCTGTAGCCTCGCCCACCGACTCGTGCAAGAAATGTAACATAAATAACACAGGCTTTCGTAGAGATAAACGGATCGCGCTACCGAGCAATAAAGATGCCGAAGAGAGCAAGCTATTGCGCTGAGCCTGGTTGTGGAAGAACACAGTCTCTGCATAAGCTTCCTTCGGATTCAAATATTATGAATGCATGGTTGAACTTTATTTTTAATGAATATCCAGCTCATGTGGGGAAGACATTGTGCGTTTGTTCCTTCATTTCACCACAGATTCGTTTGTAAACGAGACTGGATTTGCAGACAGGATGACATTACATGAATGAATGAAGCAACACACTTATGTGAGTAAAAGATGTGTTTAATATGTGACAGTATTGCATTGCAGATCGTTTGAGATCTATTGATTATGTGTATGATGTGTCTAACTGAACATAACTTAGCACGCTGTCACAGGCTGGAGAATCCTTTATTTGAGATGTTGTTGGTTCATTGTGCTGCGATTCTTGATCAGACTCGGACATGTATGGGCCAGGGCTTGCAAATGTGTTTTTCAGACGGGCTACCAAAACGTATCACCGGCCTGCCGACGGGCTTAAATAGTGAAATACTATTTACACTGGGGCGGCAGTGGCTCAGTGGTTCAGGTTGTCTACAAACCGGAAGGTTGGTGGTTCTATCCCCGGTTCTACCTGACCAAGTGCAGAGGAGTCCATGAGCAAGACACCTAACCCCAGCTGCTCCCGACGAGCTGGATGGTGCCTTGCATGGCTGACACCGCCGTCGGTGTGTGAATGGGTGAATGTGAGGCAATATGTAAATCGCTTTGGATGGCCATGGGTCTGTTGAAAAGCGCTGTATAAATGCAGTCCATTTACCATTTTACCAAATAACATTCCTTTCTTGGTGTGCTTTGTTTACTCTTTTGACTTGATATTTGAAGGAAAAATACAATCGCAGAAGTTTTGATCATACTGATTTTCTGACTCTAAAGTGAGGCTCATTATAATATGCAAATCTTATCCAATCATAGCAGTGGCCATTTACTTCCCAGTCTTCAGTGCGGCACGCCCATAAAAACCGAGCGTTCCATGGGAGAGGCTCAAAAACCAGGGTATAAAATAGCCTATTACTTATTCATGATGATGTTTTTGAATGTAAAAACCAGGCAATCGTCATAAGTTGACCTCAGACAACAGTATAAAAAAAAGCCAGTTCCCCTTTAAAAAAATTGCATATTATTTCTAATAACTTACTTAGATGATTTATTTTTAACCCCTAGGAGTTGGAGCTGTTTTGGGGCCCTTTAGACATGCTCTGACATTTGTGCTATTTTCAGTCTCTTATAGACACATTAATGGCAAAAGAGTAATTACACTGTATTCAGCACAATCTGGGCTATCATAATATGTAAGCAACATGTATGTACATGCTTGTATTTTTGAGATAAAAATGTTTATGCAAGGTTTTTTAACCCCCCCCCCCCCCCCCCCTAATTAAGGCCTCAAAAAAACACAATAGATATGTGTTCACAAGTCTTTTGACCAATCGCTGTTGTGTGGGCGTGGTCGCATTAGTGGATAATGAAGTGGCTCGCGAGTGACTGACATCAATCTCTTTTCACACAGATTACATAAACACAGAATATTTGTTTTCGATTTGGTTTACATTGTTTAACACTTGACGTTTCAACGTTTCTTTAGACATATGTCTCATGTTTGTGAGACAAGTATTCACTAAGCTAGAGGTCCTTTTCTGAAGACTATCTGAATGAACGTCTTTGACAGAGAGGCTGCAGATTGCGCATCATGTTTGTTTTCTTTATTTTGCAAAAAGCACAACAATTTGTTTGTTTTTTTGTGACTGTACACAAAAAAATAGAAACTTAACAGATTACAATGATGTATAACACTTGCATCATTGAATGATAAAAAAAACGAGAGTTATTTGAGTCTCTTGGGCACTGATAAAAAACAAAAAGAGAGCTGATCGCGCCGGCGCTACCGCTGACTCGAGGGGGTTAATATAATACGTTTTTCAGTTCACATCACAAATATTTGTTGAGTTCAATTCGCTTTTCTTTCTTTTTTTATTTACGTAAAATGAACTTATTTCATTTAGTGAATTTCACTGTTAGGTTTTACAGTGTAACACTGTGACCATTTATATCGGAGTATCTCTGCAAACTTCAAATGTGGCTCATGCAGATTTGAAGTGAAACTACCTGACTTCTTATGCTACACTTCATATCATCCCTATTGATTCAGCACACTTTAGCTTTCACCGCATGCAGAAATATACCAATCCTGCCATCACATCACCTGTTCGCACATGAAGAGGCTCATTACATCTTTGCCATCATCTTCTGAGCCTCTTTCCCCGTCCTCCATTTCACTTTTCCAATCCCTGATTCATTCCCCATCTCCCACGTGCACCTACACTCGAGACGCTCTATGAAAGTTAAGGCGTACATGTTAAAGCCAAACTGCAAATGACATATTTGTTCAGATCAGTAGCGCGGCTGCCAGCGTTTTCAGACTACAATGCACTACCTGATTTCTGTTTTTGCAGATTACATGTTTCAAGGCAAGTGCTGATAGACTGATCAATTTAGCTTGATTCCGGCAGAGAAATTGCAGGATACAAAGCAGCTGGTCCGTCTGCTCTTCGGATGACAATTCAAACACAACCTAACGTTCCCCAGACACTCGGCGCAGTCTTTGCCAGGCAGACAGAGGCCTGGGAATTTCCCATAATGACTCTATTTCCTTGTCTCCTTCACCCAGACCACTGTGACACTGACCCAAAACGACAAATTCATCACTGTACACTTCTTAGGGACTAAAGCCAGCCGTCTATTTCTGAGATGACCTTGATTCCGAGGTAAGCCTCTATACATGGCGATATTAAAGATTCAATATGCAGGAGCACAAATAACCTAATTAAAGAACCAACGGCTCATTAGGCAGTTGATAATACGCACAAGAACAATCATTCACCCCAGGAATACATTTCTATCATGATTTACTCACATTCATGCCGTTCCAAATCTCGTACAACTTCATACAAGAAGAAATCGAACAAAATATAAACAACAAGAATAGCATCTTGGCTTTCCCCGGAGTTCCGTTCATCATTTATTATACATCTTTGGCATGCATTCTCTCTTTCTTTGATTTGATATTAAAACATAATAGGTAAATTTGGGGCACATTTTCAGTTTGTGCCAAATCAGGACGAATTCTGGGCAACTCAGCTCTCTAAAGATCATTCCAGCTAATCAGAGAGAAAAAAAAGGACTCATTTCACACGTTCATTTACACGCTCTTGCGTGTGACAGATTAATGTCTTATTAATATTCTGGAATCTGTGCTCTTTATGCCGATACGGTCGAGCCGTCACAGGGGAATGGGCTACTCTAATAAGCGAGGTGGTTTTGGGAAGCATCTGTGCACAGATGGGCTGTAAGCTTCATAAAGGACAAGGACTGTCTTTAAAAGGCCCTGCCAACCTGGCCTTAGTTAAAAATAGACTTCGGTAGAAGACGCGTCAATGCTACCAGACACAAACCATCAAGAAGTATTACCACTTTAGAGGCTCTTTATTGACCACAAAGTTATATTATGTTTAATGTTTGTTTTTACTTTTAAAGGAACACGCCGACTTTTTGGGACTTTAGCTTATTCACCGTATCCCCCAGAGTTAGATAAGTCCAAACCATTCTCATCTCAGTGCGCGCCTTAACTCTGTCTGAGGCAACCACCGCTAGCCTAGCTTAGCAGCCTAGCGTCCCATGGGTGCAGCGGCGCAATGATATTACACAGCGCCTGAAAATAGGCTAACTTCCGTCAACATAACCAGCGTGACAACCTGCTTGCACAGAGAACGCTGGGGACTATTTTCAGGCTCTGTGTAATATCATTGCTCCGCTGCTCTCCTGGGACGGCTCAAAGTTCCTTGATCATTAAGCAGGAATGAGAGTATAGTTCATAGCCATATCGGTCTAGAAAATCACAACTTTTCAGTTGCCGTCGGTCTTAGTACACAATGTAACTATACACATCACAACATGTAAATAGGAAAATGTTGGCGTTATTGTGGCACTTATTGAGCAGTAGGCTAGCTGGAGCCATTTACTTCCAGTCTTTATGCTAAGCTAGGCTAGCAGCGGGTGCGTCAGACAGTTATGGAACGCACGGAGATGCTTCGTATGGACTTATCTAACTCTGGGGTAAAAAGCGAATTGTATGAATATACATAAGAACATTAAATAACGACAACAATAGAGAGGACATTTGAAAAATATATCATTCTAGGTCTTGAAACGTTGCAACCTGATGTTTTTATTTGAAACCAAGCATCATAATTTGTCTCATTTGATTTAACTTCTTCCACCGATTAAAACTATTAATAAAATAATTATGAAATATATAAAATAAGTATATACCTACCCTTGTATATGACCTAATAAATAAATGTAGTCTGTAAGCATTGAAATAAATTATAAAATATGGAGATTATTTAATAGTGCTGTTTAATAAAACTATTCAAGTGTAAATGATATCCTAATTTTAACTAAAATATACAAAATAAGGTGGAATGTAAATATAGGCCCCATAGACACAATATACCCTTTGGCTCATGACGTCCACTGGAGTGGACAGATTTATTTTCTGTCACAAATATTATTAAAATCGGAATAAAAGTATTTGTTACATCTTATTTAGCTGAAAAAATATGTTTTGTTGTTTGATTTAACACTTATTCCTGAGGCACTTGGTGCATCTCCTCTTTCCTGTGCCATTTTGAATGTATGATGCAATATCTCAAAACAACAAAGAGATACAAAGACAATAATGAAATGGCAGCGGCTATTTGCACTAATTGTTAATAGCAACTTCTATTTACATTCAGAGAAAATAACATATTTTCTTAGCGATAGATGATATTTACACTAAGTGAAGATAGTGATATATTCTAGTTACACCATATAAAAGTAGCAGTTCTTTGCAATATGTGTAAATATTAATTACATGTAATTTATACTTAATTTTTGCAGATGCATACTATTTGCACCTCAGTATTGTTGTACATTAACAGGATGCAAAGAATTATATTTATTAAAATTATGAAATGGATGCCGCCTTAATGGGACAATAAAAGCCCTCCCTTCACCTACCCCTAACCCTACCCAAGAAATGCTTTTATTATTATTAAGCATTTCGTTAGGTACTTTATTTCCACATTTAGAACATTTTATTCATTTTTATTGAAAGTAAATGCATTTCTGGTGTGGTTTGTGATGAGAAAAGAGATAAGAACAAACTCTGCAAAAGGCGGATTCAAACCCGGGTCGATCGCATCCAAACCAAGGTCCTTCAGCCATATGCTTTACTGACTGCACTACTGAAGATGTTGAAATATGAGTGGTTTTTTTATATATATATTTGGCCCAACCAGGCATTGTTAGGCGGAGATTGTGCGAATAGCACTTGCCAACAAGACACGCTATTTGCACTTGGTGTGAATAGTAGACACTCCGGAATTAAATGGAATCGTAGACAACACTTTGGGGGTTCGCCACTTTGTGGTTGGGACATGGTACTAAAACTTCAATGGTTCAAAACGGCTTCCAAATATCTGTCCACTGTAGTGGACGCCATGCATGAAAGGGTTAAATAACGTTTTGGTAAAATGGTAAAAATGTTCTTACACTGAATGTCACATTTGTGTAAACGGTTCACAACATCATTCTTGTGTAAATTGGCATACTTGGAAACGATTAAACATATATTTTTATGGACGTACCAATATTAAAATATACACTCACCTAAAGGATTATTAGGAGCACCATACTAATACTGTGTTTGACCCCCTTTCGCCTTCAGAACTGCCTTAATTCTACGTGGCATTGATTCAACAAGGAGCTGAAAGCATTCTTTAGAAATGTTGGCCCATATTGATAGGATAGCATCTTGCAGTTGATGGAGATTTGTGGGAAGCACATCCAGGGCACGAAGCTCCCGTTCCACCACATCCCAAAGATGCTCTATTGGGTTGAGATCTGGTGACTGTGGGGGCCATTTTAGTTCAGTGAACTCATTGTCATGTTCAAGAAACCAATTTGAAATGATTCGAGCTTTGTGACATGGGGCATTATCCTGCTGGAAGTAGCCATCAGAGGATGGGTACATGGTGGTCATAAAGGGATGGACATGGTCAGAAACAATGCTCAGGTAGGCCGTGGCATTTAAACGATGCCCAATTGGCACTAAGGGGCCTAAAGTGTGCCAAGAAAACATCCCCCACACCATTACACCACCACCACCAGCCTGCACAGTGGTAACAAGGCATGATGGATCCATGTTCTCATTCTGTTTACGCCAAATTCTGACTCTACCGTCTGAATGTCTCAACAGAAATCCAGACTCATCAGACCAGGCAACATTTTTCCAGTCTTCAACTGTCCAATTTTGGTGAGCTTGTGCAAATTGTAGCCTCTTTTTCCTATTTGTAGTGGAGATGAGTGGTACCCGGTGGGGTCTTCTGCAGTTGTAGCCCATCTTCTCAAGGTTGTGCGTGTTGTGGCTTCACAAATGCTTTGCTGCATACCTCGGTTGTAACGAGTGGTTATTTCAGTCAAAGTTGCTTTTCTATCAGCTTGAATCAGTCGGCCCATTCTCCTCTGACCTCTAGCATCAACAAGGCATTTTGAAACAGATTGTGAAATACTCAGACCAGCCCGTCTGGCACCAACAACCATGCCACGCTCAAAATTGCTTAAATCACCTTTCTTTCCCATTCTGACATTCAGTTTGGAGTTCAGGAGATTGTCTTGACCAGGACCACACCCCTAAATGCATTGAAGCAACTGCCATGTGATTGGTTGATTAGATAATTGCATTAATGACAATTTGAACAGGTGTTCCTAATAATCCTTTAGGTGAGTGTATATATATCCGATAATTCTTTATATTTGATAACCAATATATTGGGCGATAAATCTAAATCCAAAATAATTTGAGAGCCTGATTACAAAAACAAAAGTCTCACCACTAAATCCACGTCCCAAGCACACAATTATGATGTTCTCATTATGATTTTATGACAGACTTGTGCTGCACATGTTGCACTGAACTATATTTTCCTTTTTGAAGTGATTTCAATCATATTTCAAACAATTCAATCCCATCATGATGAACAGTGCGCATCTGAAGTGCCTCAGCTTTAATACATCAGCCAAATTTTCTTATCGGGCCGACAGCGATAACATTAAAAATGAACATATCTCGACCAATACCGATGTGGTGGACAATATTTTGTGCATCCCTAATTCATTTGCTTGCATTTAATTTTTAAGGCTAAATGACTCTTAGTAACATAAAAATAAAATAAAACAAATATAATAATATAAACATATAGGGCCAATCCATCTAAAGTGGTCCAGTGAACACTGCTTGACCTTTTTAATTTTCTTTATTGTTTCTGAGTGATTACCTCTATGTATTGATATTGCAACACCACCAGTTTTAAGTAATTGCTCAAAAACAAAAAAATGGGGGGTGGGTGAACTGTGTGACAGCCCTTTCTGGATGCCCTCAAGTCTGCATAATGGATCCTTAAATAAAGCCCTCTTTTTTTAAACCCCTCTTTCTTTCCTTTGTATAGCTTAGCACACCCATTTCTTCTTTAATTTGTCCCAAATAATTGTGCTATTATTGTTCTTTGCTTTATTTATATTCCTTGCTTTGTATATTATGTTACATAAAAACAGTCAATCAACCAGCTTTACAATTTTTGGACCACCTGAGATGGAATGACCCTGCACATGTACTTTAGTAAAATATATGTAGTCAAAATTGATGTCACAGTGGGATAGAATTAGGGTCCGTGTCAAAATACATGAATATTGCATGTGGAAGTGAAGCGAGTTATCATGCAGCCGAGGTTCTACGTGTTCATCTCTGGGAATCTGGAAGGAACATCAAATATTTAAATATTAATGCCATCATATGAATGGAGATTAGATGGCGTGCACTTGATTGAATGAAGTCTACAGGTCATACTAAAGGTCAAAACGTTATGCATAATACTAGATTTCTACAGTATCTGAATAAGATCAAGTGGTGTGGTTACAATGTTGAGTGTTTAGCTATGTTTCCATCCAAAGATGCGGATTTAAGTAACTTTTTTTAAGTCACTTCCTGGGAAATTGGTGCCAAATATGTGTAATAAAAATGGAAGTTGCTCCAATCGGGCTCTTTTCCCTCCATCATAAACGAGTGTCGCCTCAGAGCGTCAGGCCAAACACAATAAACGCTGTCATGCTCTCTTGTGTTGGGATGCTGGCGTTTGGGAACGCAATTGTGTGAGACGCTTCTGTAGGAATGCAACCAAATCATTCTGATCACAGACTTTGACTCAGGCGTTTCAGAGCCACCAAACCAACATTTGAGGTGCTGCGATGCCATTGGTCCGCTGGTTAGGACAGTTACCCAATCACAGCCTCTGCTGAGGCAAACCTGAGTGTTTTGAGCATTGAGGGATTTATTTGATGTTTTACAGGTTGAACTCACATTTAAAGTAAAAAAAACCCCACATTTCATTAACTGATATAATGTTAATATACCAACTGAAGCACTAAAATCTAACATACTGACAACCACCTTCAAAACACAAGTGCTAAGGAGAAATCAAAGCTCGTCACAATTATCTTCCCCACAAGCTGAGGTAAATACTAATACAGAAGGTACACACAATGGCATACACAATGCAACGGACAGTCGACTGAAGACGAGCTGAAGTGAGAACCCATGTGCAGTTCATTTAAACAAACATATAAACAGAACCAGACAGTGGCTTGACTTATGACCACAAACCAGAAAACAAAGACCCACCATCAGCGCAGTTCATAAACAAAGCTAGACAACAGACAATGGGAACAAGAGTGCTATAAATACACAAAGACTAATGCTAAACAAGATACACCTGTGAGTAACTAAACACATGAAGCAAACAGAGCACATGACAAGAGCGCACGGGGCAACAGGGAAGCACATGACAAAACGGTGACAAATATCAAAATAAAAGACATAAAAGCCTAAAACAGACGTGAGCCATACGTTGTGACACAAGCACTTAATGTGCAAAAAACTACAAACAGAATTATTTCGAATGTGATCTGCCACACAGGGGATTCTGGGAATGTCAATGTATGGATTTTCACAATAAACTTTAAGATGATGTTGTTTTTCACTTCCAGAAACTGTACAATTACATGAAATATCCCATTTATTAGGTTTTTATTTTTCTCGTCGCCCTGTTGAAAAAAACAGCATATGCTGGTTATGTATGGCAGCTGGTCTGAGCTGGTTTATGCTGGTCCTTGGTTGGTCATGAGCTGGTTCAAGGTGGTCTTGAGCTTGTTTTAAGATGGTCCTGAGCTGGTTTAAACTGGTCCTGAGCTGGTTAAAACTGGTCCTGAGCTGGTTTAAGATGGTTATAAGCTGGTCCTGAGCTGGTTAGAAGCTGATCCTGATCTGGTTTAAGATAGTCCTGAGCTGGTTTAAGCTGGTTATTAGCTGGTCCTGAGCTGGTTTAAACTGGTCCTGAGCTGGTTTAAGCTGGTTATAAGCTGGTCCTGAGCTGGTTTAAACTGGTCCTGAGCTGGTTCAAGCTGGTCTTGAGCTGGTTATAAGCTGGTCCTGAGCTGGTTCAAGCTGGTCCTGAGCTGGTTTAAGATAGTCCTGAGCTGGTTTAAGATGGTTATAAGCTCTTTATAAACTGGTCCTGAGCTGGTTATAAACTGGTCCTGGGCTGGTTTAAACTGGCCCTGAGCTGGTTTAAGCTGGTTATTAACTGGTCCTGAGTTGATTATAAACTAGTCCTGAGCTGGTTTAAGCTGGCCGTGAGCTGGTTATAAGATGGTCCTGAGCTGGTTATAAACTGGTCCTGAGCTGGTTAAACCTGGTTCTGAGCTGGTTCAAGCTGGTCCTAAACTGGTTATAAGCTGGTCCTGAGCTGGTTAGAAGCTGATCCTGATCTGGTTTAAGATAGTCCTGAGCTGGTTTAAGCTGGTTAGAAGCTGGTCCTGAGCTGGTTTAAACTGGTCCTGAGCTGGTTCAAGCTGGTCCTGAGCTGGTTATAAACTGGTCCTGAGCTGGTTAGAAGCTGATCCTGAGCTGGTTTAAGATAGCCCTGAGCTGGTTTAAAATGGTTATAAGCTGGTCCTGAGCTGGTTAGAAGCTGATCCTGAGCTGGTTTAAGATAGTCCTGAGCTGGTTTAAGATGGTTATAAGCTCTTTATAAACTGGTCCTGAGCTGGTTTAAACTGGTTATAAGCTGGTACTGAGCTCGTTATAAACTGGTCCTGAGCTGGTTTAAACTGGCCCTGAGCTGGTTTAAGCTGGTTATAAGATGGTCCTGAGCTGGTTATAAACTGGTCCTGAGCTGGTTTAAGCAGGCCCTGAGCTGGTTTAAACTGGCCGTGAGCTGGTTTAAACTGGTCCTGAGCTGGTTTAAGCAGGTCCTGAGCTGGTTTAAGATGGTCCTGAGCTGGTTATAAACTGGCCGTGAGCTGGTTTAAACTGGTCCTGAGCTGGTTTAAGCTGGTCCTGAGCTGGTAATAAACTGGTTTAAGCTGGTCCTGAGCTGTTTTAAGATGGTCCTTAGCTGGTTATAAACTGGTCTTGAGCTGGTTATAAGCTGGTCCTGAGCTGGTTTAAACTGGTCTTGAGCTGGTTTAAACTGGTCCTGAGCTGGTTATAAGATGGTTCTGAGCTGGTTTAAACTGGTCCTGAGCTGGTTTAAGATGGTCCTGTGCTGATTATAAACTGGTCCTGAGCTGGTTTGAGCTGGTAATAAGCTGGTTTAAGATGGTCCTGAGCTGGTTTAAGATGGTCCTGAGCTGATTATAAACGGGTCCTGAGCTGGTTATAAGCTGGTCCTGAGCTGGTTTAAGCTGGTCCTGAGCTGGTTTAAACTGGTCCTGAGCTGGTTTAAGCTTGTCCTGAGTTGGAGCTAGTTTCTTAGGACCAGTTTAGGACCAGCTTTTGACCATCTTAAACCAGCTAAGGACCAGATTAAACCAGCTCAAACCAGCTGCCATGCTTCAAAACACACCTAACCAGCATATGCTGGATTTTTCAACAGGGGTATAGTAAAGTAACTTACCATTAAGCAATAAACAGGTTTTTGCTGTACCATTCTTGTAGTGTTTTCCTGTTAAATAATAGACTTTTCTTTTTACTGTGTATGTGTGAGAATAGTGACATACAAGTAAGAAGTCAGATCATCCGACAAACATCAACCCACCTAATGCTACAAATACGTCACATAAACCCCCTGAATGTCGATGGAATCATGGGTTATTTTAACACATATTTACTTCAAAGGTCTCACCCTCCCACTGCTATCACAGCTGAGTTAGTGTTCAGTAAACAGTCTCTGTATGTGATGGAGCGAGGGCTTGATGTGTTGGGTAACCCTGCTGCCCACTGCAAACCAAGCAGCATGCATCTCTCTGCACTCTCTAACCCTGGAGCAAATGGTCTGGCTGACCGAAGCTGGAGAGACTTCAATAATCCGCAGCATTACCGCAGCCCAGATTTCAAACATCTCAAACCGCTAACATGCGCTTCGTCCAAACACAAGGCAGACCGCTCTCATTTATCACTTCACAAGCCCACCGTGTTTCAGCATGGCCTGACCTTCTACTTCCAGCCGTTATTTGACAAGGTTTGGAGGCTTGTGTATGTTAATTACTCAATAATGGGTTGTAGGTACAAGTTGACCTTGAAATAATAACAGTCTGACCCCGGCGACATATCTGAAACACTGGAGCCTTTACAACGCTTTGCCTAGGGAAAAACCCATTACGTAGGGTGAATTCAGGGTGATGGCGCCACCTTGGAATTATAAGGTTCTATCTGCATTCTGACTGGTTTGGAGATATTGAGCTTTAAAGTTTTTTTGCATTCCATTTGACTGTGTGGAAACTGTGTCCAAAAAACTTGTCCAAAAAAAAACAACATCACATAATGTAAAGAAGTTGTCACAGAATAAGAATATGTGAATAACTCAATTTTGACAAAAATGTCAGATAGAACCTTATAATTCCAAGGGGACGATTGAGATGACTTTGAAAAAGTGTCCCAATCTCCCTGAATTCACCCTACATTTGTGTCACATGCAATGAACATAGGCCAGTAAGAGATGTGTGTGTAAACCTCACTCCCCTGATCTCAAGAGGCGCACTAGCAACTGATGTTAGCGGCTGCGATCTTTAGCGTCCACCTCCCACGCCGGAGACCCAGGTTTGAACCCCACTCGGAATGGGTCGAGTAGGATCGGTTACATTTGGTGCCGTGACCCTGATGGGAGTGAGGTTTGGAGCAGTGTTAATTTCGTTGACGAATAATTTTCGTCATAATTTTCGTGAACAACCTTTTTTCACTGACGAAAACGAGACCATAACTAAATAAAAACTAGTGTTGGATGACAAAAACTATAACGAAAATCAACTGTCCTAAATGTTAGTGAGGGACGATTAGGGAAGAGATCCAGTCAGAACTGATGTCCTGTGTAACAGATGAGCACATTTGATTTGAACGTGTTGATCTAACCGCTGGAGAACACGGCGCTGTTGCGCTTCTACAGGCTCACTCACGCATCCCCAATCCAGCGCTAGAGCGGCTCACAATCAATGAATAACACACATTTATGCCAGGAAATTGTTTATGAACTAATGCTGATGAATAATGACAATGTTTACTTTACGATGTTTATATAGTAATATGTTTTAGACGGTTGTAACAATGCATATTTTATGTCAACTGAACTTGAATGAGCTCCTGCAACTGCAATAGTAAGGTGCATTTCAAAATAAGAGTCCCGGTGTATTTCCAGCTGGTTTATAATTACAAGTCACGCATTATATATTCGTTTTTGCTTACACAATAAACTGTATTTAATTTCATTCCCATTTAATTCATAGTCAGGAGGAAAGACCAGTATTTGACACATATTCAATAAAGTATCAGGGTTATAATAGTTCACTAAAACCATTTAAAAAATCTTCATTACTTGAAATTAAATAAATGTTAACTGAAATTAAAAAATAAATAAACAAACAAACTTGTTTGAAGCTTTAGCTTAACCTGATATGGCCTACTAACTAAAAGAGAAATACAAAGTTATAAAAACTATATAGATGTTTTTAAAAAACAAACAAAAAAGTGAATTGAGCTCTTTCGTGGGAATTTTTAATGTCAAAAACAAAATGAGGTCAAAATGTCAGTTCAAGTGACAGTCGGTTATGTAAGGCTTAAATGCTTAATGTATTACAATTTAACCAAACTAATTAGATTTTAGGAGACTAAATACTGTATTTAGTCGACTAAAACTAAAAACAATTCAGGTGACTAAAATATGACTAAAACTAGTGTTAATTTTGTCACCTATTTTTAATTTAGTCTTTTTTTGTTAGTTAAGTTTTAGTCGACTAAAAGTCTCGTCATTTTAGTCTAGTGTTAGTCAAAGAAAATCTCTATATATTTTGTGGCAAAATAAGTTACATACAATATATATAACCTGCATAATGTATGTGCCACAACACCATAGCTAACTGGAGGATTTACAGCGTAGATGCCTAAAATCAGCATTAGCTTATGAGACGATGGGCACAAATATTGATTTCGATCTTGATTCAGTATGAATTCATATGTATATAGCCTACTGTACATATAAGGAAAAATAAGTTTGCCTTTTAGCACTATTTTACATTTTTGGGGGGTTATATTATATTTGCTTGCATTCTTTATTATTCACTATTATTAACATTTCAACATTTCACAAATAAGTAAGCAGTTATGATCTGCAATACTTTTTTGAGCAACTAGACTACATGTATATTTATTAAAGCTTCATACAGGCACCAGTGGGTAATGGCATTACAAGTGAAATTCTTTATTTTTCCAGCCACAAAATGGCTCTAATTTTCCTCTTTACAGTGGAATTCTCTATTTTAACCTTAATTAATACACTAATTGTAATATAAATAAGAAAAATATTAGAAGAAAAATATTTTAAGTGGTCATTAATGGACCATAAGAATTGCACAAATAGTATTTAGTACCAAAAGATCTCCTCAAAATATTCAATAAATATTATTGAATTAAAATATAGGCTATTTATTTAAAAAAAATAGTTAAGGTGTATGGTCACATTTGACCATCAATGAGTATGAGTGTGACTTAATTAGTAAGGAATACCTGAGGGCTAAATACAAGAAAAACATTCATATTAATGTTAACAATGTTGCATCTCTACCACTCTCCATAATAAAATGATACTGTAAATGTGGCTGACATAATAATCAATGCACACTATGCTGTAGGCTACTGTTTACCAAAACTTGCTGCAAACACCTGTAAAGTGAAGCTGTTGTGTAACTTACGCGGCTTAAGTCATTCAAATGTACTGACACTGCGCTAGAAGTATTGAGCGCTCCGGGAACCATGTGACTGCGCCGCTGCGAGATGACAGGCTGGCACAACAGGAGAAGTCGAGAGAGACCTGTAGCCTACTCGAGCAACAGCGCCAACTCTTTCTGAATATTTTGAACAGCTGAATATTCATCTCATTAAGAAAAAGTAGAGACGATTGTAGACGAAAATTAAGAGAGATTTTATCTTAGTTTTTATTTTATGCAAAACATTTTAGTCTCGTCCTTTTTCGTCAACAATAATGCATGTTAATTTAGTCTTAGTCAGCATTTTTGGACATTGGTGCAGTCTCGTCATCGTCTCGTCATCGTCATGGGAAAAAAAAAGGTCGTTGACAAACATATTTAGTCTCGTCTCGTCTGACGAAATTAACACTAACTAAAACTAAATGGCATTTTAGTCAAAAGACTATGACTAAAACTAAATCAAAATATGCTGTCAAAATTAACACTGGTTTGGAAGGTGAGTGTAAAGTAGGCCAGTAAGAGCTGTCATGCCGGCGGACCCGAGTTCGAGTCCCGCTTAGAGTGGGCGGTATGAACAGGAGGGGTTACACTAGCGGCTGCGGTATTTAGCCGGAGACCCCGGTTTGAATCGTCCTCGGAACGGGTTGAGTAGGACCATTTGGTGCCGTGACCCGGATGGGAGTAAGGTGTAGAGGGTGAGTGTAACAGACCCAGGCCAGTAAGATCTGTGCGTGTAAACCTCAAGAGGCATGCTTTAGCGTCCTTGTTAGTTCGCCCACCACCAACGCCGGAGACCCCAGTTAGAATCCCACTCGGAGTGGGTCGAGTAGGACCGGTTACACAAACAGTACATAGTCAAGTCTTCAGAATCACACTTACATCACACATTTTTTTACTTCTTTTGTCTCTTAAGGTAAAATTCAAAGCATTGAAGAATTGGTTCTCTGTGAAGTTTGAATTCGAGCATTCTGGAATATTAGGTTTCTTTCCTCCCTGGTTCAGCGCTGCCAACTGTTTTCAATAGAAAGTAGCTAAAGCCTGCTCAAAAATGTCACTAGATGACGTTATGCGCCAAACTATCAACACTTTACATGTTTATCTCTGCCCACATTCTGTATTTTAATAATATACTGTACAGCCGAATGTCCAATAAAGCTGTTCACGTTTACATACACACTGAGAAAAAGGGGTGTCAAAATTGTTCCTTTAGGGGTAACAACAGCGTGTCGCTGGGGCGGTACCCTTAAAAGAACATCTAGTAGCTTTTTTACTCTTAAAAGGTGTATATTAGTATATTAGAGTACAATTATGAGTACAAATACGTACCTTAAGGTACTACTATGAACCTTTTTCTGGTTAAAAAGGTACAAATATGTCCGTTTAAGGGTACTGCCCCAGCGACAAGCCGTTGTACCCCTAAAGCAACAGTTTTGACACCCTTTTTCTCAGTGTACTTTGATATGATAGTGACCGACTGTGTTAAACAGAAGTCCGGAAATGTGTTGCTAGTCAAAAAAAAGGGCTCTGTTGCAATATTGCCCTGATTTATACATTTCTTATGAATTTCACTTAGAATCAAGGGGGCATTTATGTAGATTACCATACATTTGAATATAAATGAATATGTTAAGAAATGCCCCATGTTTAAAATGATGTTCCCAGAAGTCTCGGGGTGATGTTTTTTTCTTTTTCTTTTTGTGTTTTTTATAACATGTTATGTTTTTACTTCATATTTATTATTGCATTATGTGATGTGTGTTTAGACATGGTTCATGGGGGAAATGTTTAAATACAGAATCTAACTGTTTTACTAGTTCAAGAAGGATGTTATATTAACATTCTGTTAGCTAATGGAATGCATTATGAGCTGTGAAATATATAATATATAATATACAATATACACAATGCCTGAAACATTCTGATGCATTGAATGCCGAGTAACCACAGCAGCCGTTTCTGAACTGTAAATTGAACAGGATTTTTGTTACAGTGTGCTACCCATTACGGCCTTATGAAATTAACAAAAGGACGAAGAAAAGAAGTGCTATTAAATCCCTAATGGTCGTGACCCACATATAGGTTGATGGAGGCGTTCAGATGTGGCCCATTTGCTCTATTCTACATGCTCTTCCTGCGAGCAGCTTTTACTAAGCTTCTTAAAAGGCTGCCCTGAGGAATCAATGATAGCCTCTGGGAACAGCCTCGCAAGGCCTTATCTCTGTTCATTTATCCAAAGAACTCCAGAGCACAATGTCTGTGCTGTCCTTAACATCAAATATATAAATATATAAAACACAAGCTCAACCTCTTCACCCTGGTGGCTACCATCACAATACGAATACACACACAATGCTGCCATTATGGAACTGTCTCCATCTCTCGTGTTCTCTAGCTCCTGTTTTCTCTCTCTCTCTCTCTCTCTCTCTCTCTCTCTCTCTCTCTCTCTCTCTCTCTCTCTCTCTCTCTCTCTCTCTCTCTCTCTCTCTCTCTCAGATGGATGGAGCATGATGCATTTTTAGAGCCATCTCTTCTAAGCATGAAACAACCAATAAGAGTCTCTCAGTGGCACTGTGTGTAATATGCTGTCATACTGATTTAAGGTCTCCTCTAGCGCTGCTCTTTGAGTTTTATGTGGTATAATGACTGAACTAATTGAACTAAATGATGATGCAATCAATATTCTTTGTCCACAGCATACAGTTTCAATATTATATTAATATTCTTTGTAAAATAAAATAAAAAATACTCAATAGGTATTCCACATTCTTAGAATCAAAACTTCTGGCATTACAGTGATTTTACCACAGTAAAGTGAGTGTGTATACAGCAACCTTAAAAGGGGTGATGAATTGAGAAATCAACTGTCCTTTGAGCCTTTGGTATATAAAAGTTCATTGTGATAAAAGATTTCAGAGCTGAAAACGTCCTTGTTAATCAAAGAAAAGCTTTTATTGACACCAGACCCGGAAAACGAGAGCTCTCAGAATATGTCGACCACTGACGTCATAGGACGCAGAAACGCCGCCTCAAGCCCCCCCACCGAAACGATGCGGAATCGATTGTAAACAAGATAGAGGTCGAGACTGGATTTGCAGACATATTGAGATTAAAACACAATGCTGTGCCTTCTATATTGCTCATTAAATATGCAAATATTATCCAATCTTAACCGTGGGCGTTTACTTCCAAGTCTTCAGTGCGGCACGCCCATCAAAACCGAGCGCTTTTCAGAGAGCCTCAAAACCAAGGCAGAAAATAGCCTATTACTTATTCATTATGATGTTTTTGAATGTAAAAACCACGCAAACGTCATAAGTTGACCTCAGACAACAGTATAAAAAAATTTAAAAAGCCAGTATATATATATATATATATATATATATATATATATATATATATACAGAACAAGCTTTGGATAAAAGCGTCTGCCAAATGGATAAATGTATATATATATATATATAAAACAGCAACCTGAGAAGATTACATTTTAATGTATTAATAAATCACAATAAACAATTATTTCACCAATATAATATTTAATTGGACTAACTGTATAGTTTCTAGCCACCTGGTGCATTAAATCATTTATATGTCTAATAATTAAAGATTTATATAAATTCTGACTAAGTTACTCTAATTCAACTATAAAGTAGTACAGCTTAAATACACTGACTTTTGAGGGAATACTTTTCTTCACTTTTTGTAAGAATAGTAAAATGTGGCAACTTAGAACAAAATGAATACAGCAGTTCGAATCGTTTAAATATCACAAAATCTTCAGCGTTCGTTTCAACCAATGACGTTTAGATTTCATAATATTTGCACGCATAGGCTACTATTGCGCTATTTACATTCGCGTAAGACGTTTATGTGACTATTTACTAAAGATGGACTTTTTTTACATAATTGTGTGTGTATTTGACTAAGGAAGAACACTTCATTTGGAATGTGCGAGTTCTTAAGGCTTGTGTGTGTGTTTGTTGGTATGAGCGCAAAGAAAACTCTCTTAAAGAGCTCCCATACCATGTATTACGAAATGCTATAAAATCGCTTGCATGGTCAAATTGGCGAGGTTTAAAAAGACGTGGGCAAGTGATTTCCGTCAGCTTTCCCGAAACGAAAGCGAAAACGTTGAATCGGAGCGCGCAGATTGCTTTTATAGTGCAGGTGCGATGTCTTTTGAAGCCAGAAGCAATGCTCATTTTGAGAGCTAGGGAAGGGAGTATTGCTGAAATTACTTCTCTCAAGAAAGGTTTCAAATGACTGATTTGATGTGATAATCTTTGTTTGCTCATATAATAATAAAAAACATTTGTGTTAACTTTATAAACCCCAAACTTGCGAGAATTAGTAAAATTGTGCGCATTACCCGCAGAAAAAATTCAGACCCTAAATGGTATCGATTAGAGGTCGACCGATAGTGGATTTTACCGATACCGACTAGGTTGGACCACACTTGCCGATAACCGATTAATCGACCGGTAGTTTTTAAAATGGATACTGGTTAAAAAAAACATAAGTAAACCAGTGCTGAACTTTATAACAAAAAATAAAAAACAGTACTGATTCATGAAAATGTGCTATCTTAAAAACATATAAATATGAATATATGAATATTAAAATAAGAAGTTCAGAACAGAACAAATTCTTCAGAAAATTATTTAAACATGAAAATATTACAGGTCAAATTTGTCTCTTTACCTATAGCCTAGAAATATGCATGTACATATCATAGGTAACACTATGCAAGTCCCTATGCAGCAAGGATGTGTTAGCTTACATCATCTATATGCATTATGCATACATTTTTACAGCATTTAATATGAGCAATATTGTACCTTGATCATTCATGTTAGTTCATAGTGCATTAACCAAGGTTACCAGATAAAATAACATTTCAAACTCAATTTAAAACCGTAGTTAATATTACAAATGGGATCTTATTGAAGTGTTACCATTTCATATAAATCCAAACAGTCTGCTTTTTTAGAAGGCGAGGATCTAATAAAAAACGTTTCTGTCGGCAGCATGACGATACAGTTTGCTTTCTCACATCACTAATTTTATATATGCAACGTTTGGGTCGGACTTGCGTATGTTTTTATCACATTGTTTTAACTGCTTGAGGTACTGCTATTAGCGTCCTCTCAGCCTCGATGACAAACATACACACTGCTGTTCTTTACCTGTTAATGCAGCATCTAGTCAAGAAATGAATGACTTTATAATGATTTGGCAACAAGTACTGTAGTGTTCAGTATTCATACCGTTTCGCTGTCGTGTTTTAAACGCGCATCTGATGTGTTTTCCGTACAGCGAGCAGACTCACGTGTGAATGTAAACACAAGGCGTCAGTGAGTTTTTTGTTCGCCTCTAGAGGCCGCTCTCGTGCAATATAATGCCAGCAGGCCGTTCTCAGAGCTCTCGTACTGTGTAATGACAGCGCACCCTGCTCAGCCGCTCCAGCAACGGACGCATCACGGAAAAACTATCGGTGTGGATTTGTGCAGATAACCGATTGTTCCACCAATCAGCTATCGGTGCCGATTAATCGGCAAAACCGATGAATCGGTCAACCTCTAGTATCGATTTAATATCGGTACTTCGGTATTAGATTGTGGCACCATACCAAAATTGTGGTATCGAGACATCCCTAACTTGGAGTTAAGCTTTTCTTTGAGAAAAGAACAAAGAACGGCACTGAAGTCATTCTTAAAAAAGGAAGATGTGTTCTAAATTTTTGCCGACCGGATACGGCGAAAGTTAAATCTATCAATGGTTGGTTGTAGCGCTATCCTATTGCGTGCAGAGGGAACTTGAAAGACAACCGTTTATCCTACCCCTCAGATTGAGCCCTGCCAATGGTGTGTTCCCAGACCCAACCTCTTGATTGGCCTCCGAATTAACATTTTAAGTGACACTTCAATTTCTTTCCTATATTTGATTGTTTTCTCTGTAACCCCGCACTTTCGAAGCACCTCACAACCAGCAGACATGTCAGGCGTTTGAACAAAAGAATACAACCTTCACATTTGTATAAAAGTACAAAATAGCCGATGCAAGGTCATGTGTCCTACTCTTTGGTAAATAGAAGAGAATTAAGGAACCTAGAATAAAGGCGTCCTTGTCCTTTTGGGAAGTGCCGTGCTTTAGTCTGCTTTATGAGAGTATAAGAGATCTTTTGAGGCAAGGTCAGAGGAATGCGGCCCGAGAACATTTAGATTCCATTCCTGTTGCTTTTTAGTGGCATCTCGCTTGCCAAGAGACCGATATGAAGTGGAAATGTAGGCTTATCTTTTCAACAGGACTTTTCCATTTTAGCCTTTAATCAAAACACACTCCTAGAAACTAGTTGGCAAATTGTTTTGTTGCATCCAACAAATGCCTAAAGCTCCTTTCTCGTTGAAATAAGCCCGGGCTGACCTGTCTGACTGACAGAAAATCTCAGGGGTTTTGTAGAGGACACAAGGAGACGTTTTGAATGACGTGTGCAAGATTTACCGCTCAACGTTAAATCTTTGCAATGGCTATTAAGCGTGTGTATGCGTGTGCTTTATACAAATGCATTCACGTGCAAGTTAAACCACTATTGTACCGAGTGCACACCAGCAGTGCTTTCAGATGGCAAGGGCAGCTCACATCCCTGCAGACGGCCATTAAACTCAGCTCTGAATGAAAGCAAAGGGAATATGGAAGTTGAAATGATCTGTAAAATCAAGCCTATTATCTTCTTCTGCTGTTTACGCTGATGCGTATGCATCACTGCTGGTCTGGTGTGAAACGTATCCGTTTTAAAATAGTTTAAAAGCATATAGGCACTGCGTTCACGTAGGATCGCAGATAAGCAACACTTGACTTAACTTGACTAGAATATGTTTTGCAAGAGAACATTGTCTATCAATATTTTGAACACAATTGTTGGGTGCCTTTGTAGTGAAGATGATTCTTCCCATGTTCAAGAAAGGTCCTAACAATAGGCTTCATTTTCTGTTTTGCAAAATATAATTTCATATTTGTGATTTTTCTTGTGATATTTTCATGACTCACCCTTAAAGCTATCAAACGTAAGTCCTCAGTGTCTGTCTGGAATGAAAACTAAAAACAAATCGCAAGATTGTTTTTTTTTTATCATCCCCGAAAAGACATTCAGTCAGTTCACATTCAGCAGGTAAACTGACACAGGAAACCACATCAGCTTGCATTCAGTTCTCTAGCAGCTTCTGCAGTGTTTTGCGCTCAGACACAAAGGCAGATGAATGACTGTCTTCTGAGCGACCTTCATCTGAGCGATGGCAATAGTCCAGTGTTTCTCAACCACAGAGGTCAGTAGAGGTGACTCGGAGAGCAGATCACCTGATTTGATCTAACGGAGAAAGACTACGGTGGCGGGATTGATGCTACGGGGCTTTTCTTGTTTTCTGTTTTCAAGCGTGACATCAAAGCGTTCCCATCATCCAGTGTATGGAAAATTGTAGTAACAATAAAGACAGGAAAACCAAGCAGCTAGCAATAATTTGTTGCCGTATAGCATATTCAAGATGTATTGACCATGAAGCTAAATCCCTTTGATCCTTTTACATCAAACTGTGGGAAAGGTGGGTGACAGCGTTTTTGCCAAGTGGGACATTTTCCTGGCAAATAACCCAAACGTAATCCCAACAAAAGCCATTTACAACCCATAAAAGATTCATGAGCATGCGAATGCTCAAATCCTACCAATAACCATAACATACAATTGAATTGTCGTTGATCCGGGAACATGCCATACCATAGTTAACAGCAAACGGCAACATTTGTTTGTCTAATATTCCAGTGTCAAAGTGCAAACAGCCCGTTTTGTTGGCAGAGGATATTTACACTAACTCCGCCCACTGACGTCTGATTGGGCCAGACAAAACTACGGAAGACGCTGAATTGTCAACGGCAGAAATAGTGTAGAGGTGAACCATCTGACGCAAATTGACCCGAGTTCGAATCCACCTTTTGCCGAACTCGCTCTACCCCCTTTCCCACCACATATCAGTCGGATCATTTATTTTCAATAACAATGAAGAAAATATTCAAAATGTGGGAATAAAGTGTCTAGCGTGTGTTTAATAATAAAGTGTTTAGGGTTAGGTGTAGGTGTAGGGGGCACTTTACTGTCCCAATAAGGCGGCATCCATTTAATACATTTAATAATTTATGTTGTTATTGCATACCGTTTAATATACCAGGGGTTTTCAAACTGGGGTCCGGGGAAGGTTCTAAGGGGTCCCCAGAAAATTTCAAAGAATAAAAAGACAATCGATAAAGTCTACCGAATATTCTAACTGTTTCATTTCTAAATGTATACATAACATATACGTCCATACTTTCCAGAATTGTATGTTTGCTTTGTATCTTTCTAGTACGTTTTTCTCACTATAGTCCTCTTTATCTAGCTTTTTTATAAAAATATATAGATGGATTTTAGGAAGGGGGTCCCTCATAAAAGATTAATCATATTTGGGGGCCTTGGCATCATAAAGTTTAAAAACCCCTGTAATATACACTCTAAAAAAATGCTGGGTTAAAAATAACCCAAGTTGGTTTGAAAATGGACTAACCCAGCAATTGGGTTGTTGTAAGCAAACATTTAACCCAACCGCTGGGTTAAAACAACCCAATCGCTGGGTTAGTCCATTTTCATCCCAACTTAGGTTATTTTTAACCCAGCATTTTTTAGAGTGTACAACAACACTGAGGTGCAAGTAGTAGCTGCCACTATAAGTGTAAATAGCATCTAACTACTATTTACACTTTACACTCTAAAAAATGCTGGGTTAAAAATAACCCAAGTTTGGTTGAAATTGTTTTAACCCAGTGACTGGGTTGTTTTAACCCAGCATTTGGGTTGTTTTAAGCAAACATTCAATTGCTGGGTTAGTCCATTTTCAACCAAACTTGGGTTATTTTTAACCCAGCATCTTTTAGAGTGTAGAAAATACTGCTATGTATGCAGTGTAAATAACCACTGCCTTACAAAAATATCTAAATATCTTAACAATAGGATCAATTAAACTCTATAAACCGAACTGCATAAGATATTAAAGCTACACTGTGTAACTTTTTTAGTTTATTCTTAGCTAAAAACACTTAGTTCTTTCAAAAATATAAGTGCTCATTAATGTATATTTACTTCTTTCAAGTAATAAAGTATTCTCGTAAGTTTATAATATGCCATTGAAAATACTTATGGGTAAGGGGTTCGAATGGGGGTCGCCATGTTGCCCCTCCATCTTGAAAGTACATTAGCCAAAGAGGGACATACCCGTAAATTCAAGCTTCGCCTTTCGCGTTTTAACACTCGATGGCACCGTGTCGAATGTGAAGAGGGGGATTGCTGGATTGAACTGGAAGCCATGTTAATCTTGGACTAAATCGGCCACCGTAGGAGTTAAAACGAAATCGGAATTGGGAGGAACAGAAACTAATATTTACTGGATGGTCATATACTTTTTCACCGCTAGATGGGGGAAATTATCACACAGTGTAGCTTTAAAGGGATAGTTTACTCAAAAATCATTTACCCTCAAGTTGAATTTCTTCCATTGACTTCCATATTACGGGGGAAAAAAACTATGGAAGTCAATGAGGTCCAACATTTTTCCAATCTTCTTTTGTGTTCAGCAGAAGAAAGAAACCCATACAGGTTTGGAACAACTTGATGGTGAGTAAATGATGACAGAATTCTCATTTTTGGGTGAACTGTCCCTTTAAGACTTTTTTTTAAGAGAATACATGTTTTATTATATAATGGCATTCATTGCCAAACTATTTGCCAGCAGGATAAGGAAACAAAATAACATGATTCAAGATATTCCCTGAAAACCATGCATTTTTCTTGTATTGTGCATTTATCTAGTTTAAAGCATGCTTGGATATGTTTTTTTACGAGATACAAAACAATGCATGACCTTATTCTACATCCCTTAATACCTAAACTTAACAACTACCTTACGAACTATCACTAAGCAGTAAGTTAGGAGTTTATTGAGACGTAGTTAATAGTGAATATGTGTTCCCCATGTGTTCCCCAAAAGTAAGAAATAAAGGGCAACAGTTGTTCTGGGTTTATCTGGTCTGTGTGAAAAACACCAGCATATTTCTAACAACTTTATCATTAAAGCAGACCTTACAAAGAGCTCAGAACTCTGTGTCATTCAGAAAGGATTTAAATCAGCGCCTACTTCAAATATAGGGGTCTACGAGGACAAAATACCAATAAAGACATTGGGAGAAGGAGGAAATTCAAAAGCAGGAGCGTGCATAATCCGTCAAGACACTAAATGCCAGAGCACATAAACAGGTTCTCTGCGTAAAAACATGGGATAAACTAGCGTGAATGGCAGGGCTACGGAATTAGGCTTTCTTTGGAGATACCATCCGCTTCCCGGCTCACTTCCACCAATCACAATCACTCAAAATGAGTGTATTGTCTCCCAGTGAAACAAGCCGAACCCAAACCCGACTCTAACCCGAGCTGAAATATGCTCTTTACTGATAGGGGATGGCAACAGCAACCCCTTTTAATGCGTCGCCTTTACGGACAATTGCTTATTCACCAAATCACCATGACAACTCCAAGGCACATCTCTCTCTCTCTCTCTCTCTCTCTCTCTCTCTCTCTCTCTCTCTCTCTCTCTCTCTCTCTCTCTCTCTCTCTCTCTCTCTCTCTATCTGCTTTTGCAATTCAGTGCAAATCATCTCCCAAGTCTTTTAAACCACAGTTTGACAGTCTTAAACGGTAAACTTGCCAATCAGGCCTGTCTTAATTGAAAGTATGAGTGGCACTAACACCAGCCGGTTTAACATGTCACTATTTAATAACGCAGTATTTCTGTTCATGTGAAGCACCCAAACATTAAGCATTTGTTGAATGTGTTTAACAGCTAGTAAATGTGGCACGCTTAAAACTATTTCAAACAACATTTTCTCACATTATTCTATCATTTCTATACACGCAGAGTGTTGAGGCTATACCCAGATAGCACACATACATCTCGGAGACGTCTATTTGATGTGCGTGTTTACATCTGGAAGACGTATTTTTTAGAGTGTTTGCTCATCTGCAATACGTCTATTGGAGGTTTCCTGTCAGATATCAAGTAGACGTTTAAACAATGTCTTTAAGATGTTTATGATTTAGAATGTATGAAAAACTGACATCTTAAAGACGTCTATCAGATGTTTGTAAACAGCAGATGCTTTCCAGATTAAGTGATCTTTAACAGACATCTTGCAGACGTACGTGTGCTATCTGTGTATGCATTTGTCACACAGCAGGACCATTTGAAATGCTATATTAATAAAGCAACCTAAAGGAAAGGGTGACCAGTTACAGACCCAATATTATGCACTTTCCTTTATGTAAGTTGTATTGAGAAAAAAAAGGCATGTTGCATTCATATGCATTAAAAATGCACACAAAAATGTCCACATAATTGTGAATGAACTGTAAAATATCGACATTAAATTTAGAGTAGTCTCAAAGACAAATCATCAGCTCGTAATGGAATCCACGCGTGACATGAGCGCATCGTGGAAGACGCGACGCGACAAAACTATTCAAATCAACGCAGCCGTCCAGACCCCTAGCGCGCGACGCGTCTTTCGATGTTGCGGATGAGATCCCAAGTAGACCAATCAAAGACTTTTGTTAATTTGGAGAGCGCCGGTACGCGACGCAACTAGAACGCCGCGCGTTTTATGTTTGGGGGGGGCGTTCTGGTTTTGCAGTGCAGATGGGGTGTAACAAGTGCAAGAGATCCTCATCCTCACCTCCTGTTACTTTTGCCAGCATCGCAGCCTGCCTAGTTCAGCTAGGAACCGCTCATCTCCACACCGCAGACACAAGGACCACTCAAGTTCGCCGAATTGTTAAGTGGCCATCCTGACACAAGAGATCTTGCGATAAGACACCGAGGTGCGCGCCGCGTATGGTGACTAATAACTTATCCTCACAAACAACCATTATCCTCATACACAACTCACCTGCTTTGGTGAAATATCAAATCCCCCATTCCTGGTATTCCCGTTCCCTCAAAAAAGCCTTGATGCGTCTGTGTTAATGGTAATCCGTTGCAGTTGCGTTAAGATTTCCCCGCGCGGCTCTTCACGCATTTCGTGTGACCTTTTCCAGCGAACGCATCCTTCATCCTTTACACTCCAGTCACATTCTCGTGTTTTTCCTGCGTGTATGATCCTGATGCTCTGGTCCTTGCGTGTTCGTGAGCTCCCCACACGAGCTTCACGAGAGCGCGCTGCGCGGACACGCTTGAGTGTTCGGGAACGCCAGCTCAGGCGCGCGGGGTTACTAGGAAACCAAAAGCGCACTCACACACACAAGCCGCGCGCAGGAGAGGAGAGAGGGGGTGTGTGAGTAACCCCGCTTTCCAGGACAGCTATACAGAGCTTTTTGCTATTGAATTGTGTGAATTGCATTTCCACAATATAAAACCAATAAGGCAATATAAAAAAACAGAATAGCAAAATAACACGAGCACTAAAGCAATCTCATCGGGACTAATTGATGTGCGCTTTATAGGGGAGCCCGGGGCCAGCTGTAACACTTCACAAGAAACGTGTTCATGGTTTCTTCTGGAAAGGCAATTTCTATATAGACCAGTTCTTATAGAGGGGAGTGTAATCGAGCCAAATTGTGCAGCAGGATTTATAATTAATGAACTTTAGAAAAATTACAACGTAAAACCTGTGACAACTTGCCCCAAGCCATTTTTATGTATAATGCATTTGAACAAAAGACCTAGTTATGTGGACACCTCATGTAGACAGCAGCACATATTCACTATTAACTGCGACTTTTGCCTCAATAATCTCAGTTTATTAATAGTTTGTAGTGTTTAAATGTAGGTATTGGGTAGGATTAAGGGATGTAGAATATGGTCATGCAGAATAAGGCATTAATATGTAAGCCAATATCCTATAATATCCATTATAATAAGCAACTAGTTTATAGTGAGAATTGAACACTAAAATAAAGTGTTACCGGTGGTATTTGGTGCCTTTTGGCCATCATAAAATTAAAAAAATCAAACTCTTGTGAATTTTTTTGTGTAACCATGATAGAGTGATGTAAAATATTTGAAAACAATATTCTGGTCAAGCTCGGGTAAATAAATGTAAGCATTTATTAAGCAAAATAAATTAAAGGTCCTGTTCTTCGTGTTTTTTTGAAGCTTTGATTGTGTTTACAGTGTGCAATATAACATGTGTTCATGTTTCGCGTGTAAATAAAAACGGCTGATGAGTTCCTTTATTCTATGAAGTCCCTCCTTCAGAAATACGTAACAAGTTCTGATTGTGCCAGCGGTTCCCGTGTTGTGATTTGACAGCAGCTTAGCGAACGTGGAACGGTCACGCCTCTTAACGGGGGATGTATGCGCTTAATGATCTCTACAGCGTCCCTGGGAAAGCCAAACAAAGGTGATTTGACTCCGGGATGAAAATAACAGCGTCTCGACGACATGGCGACAAACACACTCAAACGCAACAATTCCTTTTCTCCACACGACACGTCCTCTTCTCCACGTGGGACAGCAACAAGACCACGCCCCCTTTTTTCGCGTATTCTTGTGGGCGGAGGTTAGTCTGTTCTACTGACGTCATTAATGAAGGAAGTACCAGGATGTAGTCCAAGCCGGCCGTTCGCTGTAGGCTTTGAAAGGGAACTTCTGTTAAATAAAATATCTCGCTTGGCATTGAACTTTGAGCTTTATAATTTTACAGGTATTATTTATGCTCTAACAGCAACATTACACACTAACTAAAGTTTGAACAATGGGATCACGAAGAACGGGACCTTTAAATGTTAATTAAAGGGAAAGTAGTCGAAAATAATTGAGGGACAAGCTAAAAACATCAATTATAATTGAGAGAATCATTACTGATACTCAACAAATTGAAAAATTGAAAAATTCATGTATACGCTCTAAAAATGCTGGGTTAAAAACAATGTTGGGTTAAATGTTTGCTTAAAACAACCCAATTGCTGGGTTAGTCCATTTTCAACCCAACTTGGGTTGTTCCCAGCATTTTTTAGAGTATAGTAAGTGTTGTATTTATCATTAAAATGGGCTACACAGGCCTTGGAACATGGGAAAAATGCTGATATGTGGTCATTCAAAATCAACTTCAACATGCTTAGAGTTCAAATGGTGTTATTTATGACTAAGACAAGTTTAAAACTGATATTGTTCGACATTTTATGATCTTTTCCTGGGGACGGAAAAAGGCACAGAAGCCCAGAAATGACCTAAATATAAAGAAGGGGAACAAAGAAAAATGACTATGCTGACAAATAACTTTTTATTCTGGATATGTAGCTATTCAGGAGTTATCTCATTTCTCTCCTGTTCTGTATTTACTGCAATGTAAATGCTTGCTAAAAGTACTGTTTATAAATCTGGAGGGAGCATCCTAGAATACTCGCACAAACGAAGGCAAACCCTGCCCTGATTGGTCGGATGCCGGCAGGTGATCAGCGTTAGAATTCCGAGCAGTCGTTGTCGACTCGGTGACTGGGCAACGGGAGTCATTTGGACCTGAATGGCTGCCGTTTCCTGGATAAAACAGTAATTTAATCACTGAATGAGAATGCTTGCGCAGGCCATGTGTGCAAACACAATTGCTCAGGGGAATGGAGATTGAGAATTCTCAGCGTGTGAGCTTTAATCGCCAAAGCGGAGCGTTTCCGGCCTTTATGTTTCACTCCGAAATGACTGAAGCCACTTATGGTGTGTTTGTTGCCGCGCCTCACTTCGCGAGTCAATCATCAGAGAGCAATTATATTTATTTCTGCATATTTTGTTGTTATTTGTGCTCTACTTTAGTGCCTCGTGTGATTTCAAGCCTTCTGTCTCTATGAGGCTCTGCGGGGGTTTGAAAACAAGGTGTGCCAAAGGTGACGCCAAGGGATTTTCCTCTTTCAAAAGCCGCACAAAGCGATAATAAAGCGCTTCATTACAGCACACACATCCCAATGAAGCAGCGTTTTACTCACAGAGGTCCTGCGCGTCGAGCACGCATTCTAAAACACAACCGGATCCCCAGCTCTCTTTCCTTCTAAAAAGAGGAATTAGAGCATTGGATCCCTGGTGCTTTTCTTCCTTCTCCCCCTTTCCGAGTATGTTTAATGACAGCTGGGAATTCGCTTCGACCCAGCCCCTTTACAGAGAGAGCTAATTAGCAGGTTTCCTCCTGTCTGTGGTGCCACCAGATGGATTCCCAGAATGCACCCTGCCAATGTCAGCGAGCAGGGCTTCGCAGGTGCATCCAGTGGACTGGGACTGCCTCAAAATGAACTTCTGCGCTGCCCACCAGAATCCAGCGAGCAGTTTCCGTATGTTGCCCAATCCTGAACTGTCAGGTCAGAGATTTATTCCACAGCTAATCATTGTTTTACAAGCAATTAGAGGAGGGTGTAAAGTAATTGTGGATCGATGCATATTTAATGAACGTCTAATAGTCTTGGAAGCAGATCTCAGAGGTGTCACCCTTGTCTAACCCCTCAACCCAAGCCTCGGACCCCATCGTTTAAAAAATACTAGATTTTCTCAGTAACACTGTATAATAACTTCACTGCGAAAAACATGGCTTTACATGGCTTAACTTATTTTGATGAGTTGAAGTAATTTCAATCTTCATTTTTTACGATTCAACTATTTTTTAAAGTCAGTTTTATGTTATTTAAGTTGAAATTACTTACACTGCCATTGTTTAATGATGGTTTATCCCTATCTAAATGCACAACCTGTCAAAAGTTTGGAATCATTTTAATGTTTTATGTTTTTTGCTTCTGCTCACCAAGGCTGCATTCATTAAATCAAAAATACAGTAAAAACAGTGAAATATTATTACATATTATGTTAATACATATTAAAATGTAATTTATTCCTGTGATCAAAGCTGAATTTCCAGCATCATTTTCTTCAGTCTCACACGATCCTTCAGAAATCATTCTAATATGATGATTTGATGATCAATAAACGTTTATGATTATTATCAAGGTCTAAAATAGTTGTGCTGCTGCTTCATATTTTTCTGAAAAATGTACAATACCATTCAAAAGTAAGATTTACAAAAAAAAATAATAATAAATTGAATAGGTTAAGTCTGTAAGTACGCACGGAATGCCAGGAACCCCTTCCTTAAAACTCATACAGAAACACACCTGTATTTGAGTGTTACATTTTAAGTAACCTGGAATGGTTAATCCTTTTGAGTTTTATGAACTTGTTTCTTTTAATTTAGACTTAAATTTAACTGAAAGTGGACTGGGATTTCCCAGCATGCTTTGCCATGAGACTCGAAAGAGAGTCTTTAAAATTAAGTGTTATGATTTGAAAAGTTTCAAGTTACGTAGACTGCACGCAAGTCTAGTTCTGGCGGAAGAGTGACCTCTGACCCAACGCATGATGAGTGACCTCTGACTCAACACATGAAGAGTGACCTCTGACCCAACGCATGACGAGTGACCTCTGACTCGACACATGAAGAGTGACCTCTGACCCAACGCATGACGAGTGACCTCTGAATCGACACATGAAGAGTGACCTCTGGCCCAACGCATGACGAGTGACCTCTGACTCGACACATGAAGAGTGACCTCTGACCCAACGCATGACGAGTGACCTCTGACTCGACACATGAAGAGTGACCTCTGACCCAACGCATGACGAGTGACCTCTGACTCGACACATGAAGAGTGACCTCTGACCCGACATATGAAGGCAAGGCAAGTTTATTTGTATAGCACATTTCATACACAGGGGCAATTCAAAGTGCTTTACAGAAATTAAGTTAAAATATTCATAAGTGAATAAAATAAAAATAAAAATATATATAGTATAACAGTTATAATAGGAATTAAAAGAAAATATAAAATAAAGGTGAAATCCCCTATCTGGGTTGGAAGAAAATGGAGAGTCAGGTTTACTTTAAAAATATTTGTCAGGTAACTGTGCGTTTAGACAGTACCCTTACAGACAAATCTTCTTGGCCTAACTTGAGGGCGCTCTCTAGATGTTTTACCCGTCAGAGCAGATCTAAACGGGTCTTCCTCGCACCAGAGGGAGTACTTAAAAAAAAAATTTGTCAGGTAACTGTGCATTTAAACATTACCCTTACCGGCAAATCTTCCCGGACAGGAACACTGGGGCTATCTCTACTTTGTTCGACCGTCAGAGCGGATCTACACGGTCCTTCCTCGTACTACCAAGGCTATACAGATCTATATCCGTCAGAGCGGATCTAAACGGATCATCCTCGCACCGGAGGGATTTCGATTTATCGCTCCCCCGTCTCTCAACCTCTTCCACCCAGTCAGCCTTAACAAAATAAAAATAAATAAATAAATAAATAAATAAAAAGTATAATTAAAAATAAATATGAATAGTGACTTCTGACCTGACACATGAAGAGTGACCTCTGATCCGGCATATGAAGTGATCTCTGACCCGACACATGACGAGTGACCTCTGAACCGACACATGAATAGGGACCTCTGACTCGACACATGACGAGTGACATCTGACCCGACACATGACGAGTGACCTCTGACCCGACACATAAAGAGTGACCTCTGAACCGACACATGAAGAGTGACCTCTGAACCGACACATGAAGAGTGAACTCTGACCCGACACATGAAGAGTGACCTCTGAACCGACACATGAAGAGTGACCTCTGAACCGACGCATGATGAGTGACCTCTGACCTGACACATGAAGAGTGACCTCTGAACCGACACATGAAGAGTGAACTCTGACCCGACACATGAAGAGTGACCTCTGAACCGACACATGAAGAGTGACCTCTGAACCGACGCATGATGAGTGACCTCTGATCCGGCATATGAAGAGTGACATCTGACCCGACACATGAAGAGTGACCTCTGAACCGACACATGAAGAGTGACCTCTGATCCGGCATATGAAGTGATCTCTGACCCGACACATGACGAGTGACCTCTGAACCGACACATGAATAGTGACCTCTGACTCGACACATGACGAGTGACATCTGACCCGACACATGACGAGTGACCTCTGACCCGACACATAAAGAGTGACCTCTGAACCGACACATGAAGAGTGACCTCTGAACCGACACATGAAGAGTGACCTCTGAACCAACGCATGATGAGTGACCTCTGACCTGACACATGAAGAGTGACATCTGACCCGACACATGAAGAGTGACCTCTGAACCGACACATGAAGAGTGACCTCTGAACCGACGCATGATGAGTGACCTCTGACCTGACACATGAAGAGTGACATCTGACCCGACACATGACAAGTGACCTCTGACCCGACACATGAAGAGTGACCTCTGAACCGACACATGAAGAGTGACCTCTGACCCGACACATGAAGAGTGACCTCTGAACCGACACATGAAGAGTGACCTCTGACCCGACACATGAAGAGTGACATCTGACCCGACACATGAAGAGTGACCTCTGACCTGACACATGACGTAGGCGTAGCGTAAGCTCAGCTGAGGGTCGACGCCTCTCGCAGTTCATATAAACTCAAGATCCTCCCACATTTCCCTTTACAAATTCTCATTTTAGACTTCTAATTCGTGACCGGTGCTTAGTTTTGCTTCCACATTCATCAATACGTCATGCGTCGGGTCAGAGGTCACTAGATTCGCGTAAGGCCGTTACCAGAAGCCAGTGATTATAGATTATAAAGTTATAAATATGGATATTTTTTCTTACAGAAAGATGTCTTCACTTCAGAAGGGCCTTTATTAAGCTCTGGAGCCGTATGGAGAACTTTTTTGGTACCATTCACTGCCATTATAAAGCTTGGAAGAGCCAGGTAATTTTTTTAATATAACTCCTATTGTGTTTGGCTGGAAGAATAAAGTCATATACACCTAGGATGGATTGAGGGGGATTCCACTTTTGAGTGAACTATCCCTTTAAAATTATGATATCATTTGGGTTAGGGTTTTTTGACATAAGTATCACTATTGCTCATACTCAGGGTTCCTCGCTGTTTGTTCTACAGACATTGCATGATAATGATTTCACGTCATTTAACATACTATTTTCTTTTTGTAACACTGCCAACAAAATTGTGGTGGTGAGAGTTGCGTACAGACAGACACCACGCACGCTTATAATAATAATTTGTTACATTTATATAGCGCTTTACTAGAAACTCAAAGCCCTTTTACATATAGAAGGGGGAATCTCCTCAACCACCACCAATGTGCAGCACCACCTGGATGATGCGACGGCAGCCATATTGCGCCAGTACGCCCACCACACACCAGCTGATTGATGGAGAGGAAACTGAGTGATGAAGCCAATCTGTATATGGGGATGATTAGGAGGCCATGATGGAGAGGGCCAATGGGCAAATTTGGCCAGGATGCCGGGGTTACACCCCTACTCTTTATCGAAGGACATCCTGGGATTTTTAATGACCACAGAGAGTCAGGACCTCGGTTTAACATCTCATCCGAAGGACGGTGCTTGTTACAGTATAGTGTCCCCATCACTATACTCGGGCGTTAGGACCCACACAGACTACAGGGTGAGCGCCCCCTGCTGGCCTCACTAACACCTCTACCAGCAGCTACCCAGCTTTTCCCAGTTGGTCTCCCATCCAGGTACTAACCAGGCTCAGCCCTGCTTAGCTTCAGTGGGAAACCAGTCTTGGGCTGCAGGGTGATATGGCTGCTGGCCACTTGTCTTCATATGCAACAATCTAGTTTGTATTCAATTGATAGATATTCAGCCATTGCTGGTTACCCAGAGAAACCCTTACCAAAGTGTAGTAAGAGTAAGACCAGCATCCTCAGAAAAAGGCAACGTACACTTCTGCGCAGAGCAGATTGTCGCTTTCATCCAGAGAATTGAGCATTTAGTGCAGTTTTGAAGGTTAATGTACAGAGTCACTGCAGCACAACGGGACGTGCGAAGGACCCCAGAGTGACCGGGGAGGTGCGCACACATAGCTCACCTTGGATCAAATCATCTGCCACATGAATAAATGTTAGAGAGGAGTGAAGCTAGGATTGTTTGAAGTGGTATTTTAGCAAAGCAGTTTGCTTTAGTCAGTATATCATACCTTCTCATGTTGTTATATCATTATTTTTAAATATAAGCACAAAATGTAGTTCTAGACAGGTTTGACGGTAATAATTTTTTAGAACGGTTTGTGTTCTTTTGATGGAGATAAAGAAATATAAATCCATCACTCTTAATGGTAGCAGTGATTTGATTGGCTGGGGGTTCACACAAACTATTAAGAACAGCTATGGGATATATTTTCCCATACGCTGCATAAAAAGGAAAGCAAAACTTCCTTTTGCTGAAACAAGACTATTATAGGCAGTATAATAACTCCCAAGTCCCTGAGAGGGGAAAAAAAAAATAAGATGTAGGGTTTGATTAGCTCTAAAAACCGGGAAACATGAAAAGTGCTTCCATTAAAGGAATAATTCACCCAGAAATGCAATGTTTTCTATGTGAATATATTGTAAAGTAATTTATTCCTGTGATCAAAGCTTCAGTGTCACATGATCCCTCAGAAATCATTTTAATATGATGATTTGATGAAACATCTGATTATTATCAATGTTGAAAAAACAGCTCTTTAGGATTCTCTGATAATAGAACATTTAAAAGAACAGCATTTATTAGAAATTTAATCTTTTGTACATTAGAAATCATTAAATGTGTCCTTGATGTCCTTGTGTCCTGAATTAAAGTATTGAAAGAATATTATTGACCCCATACACGATACTGTATGCACTAAATTTGAGTGCTCAATTTTAAAAATCCTTGATTGCAATTTTCCCGTGTCGATTGGAAGGGGCTCATTCCACAGACGAGAATCGATGAACTGCATCATTCGTTTTCTAAGGCTGCACGATATTTTAAAATCATTTTAAAGAAGCATAATACAGCATAGTGCTATTGTGAAATCACAAACGCTGCAATTCAATCTAATAAGTACACTATATTGCCAAGAGTATTGGGACGCCCCAAATCATTGAGTTCAGGTGTTCAATCCCTTCATGGCCACAGGTGTATAAATCAAGCACTAGGCCTGCAGACGCTTCTACACACATTAGTGAGAGAATGGGCCGCTCTCAGGAGCTCAGGGAACTCAAGCGTGGGGTCGTGATCGGTTGCCACCGGTGCAAGTCCATTCGGGAAATTTCCTCACTACTAAATACTCCACGCTCAACTGTTAGTGGTGTTATAACAAAGTGGAAGCAATTGGGAACAACAGCAACTCAGTCACGAAGTGGTAGACCACGTAAAATCACAGAGCGGGGTCAGTGCATGCTGAGGGTCGCAGTGCACAGAAGTCACCAACTTTCCTCAGAGTCAATAACTCCAGACCTCCAAACTTCTGTGGCCTTCAGATGAGCTCAAGAACAGTGTGTAGAGCTTCATGGAATGGGTCTCCATGGACGAGCAGCTCATCCAAGCCTTACATCACCAAGTGCAATGCAAAGCGTGGGATGCAGTGGGGTAAAGCACGCCGCCACTGGACTCTAGAGCAGTGGAGACGTGTTCTCTGGAGTGACCAATCACGCTTCTCTGTCTGGCGATCCAATGGACGAGTCTGGGTTTGGCTTTTTCCAGGAGAACGGGACTTGCCTGACTGCATTGTGCCAAGTGTAAAGTTTGGTGGAGGGGGGGTTATGATGTGGAGGTTGTTTTTCAGGGTTTGGGCTTGGCCCCTTAGTTCCAGTGAAAGGAACTCTTAATGCTTCAGCATACTAAGACATTTTGGACAATTTCATGCTCCCAACTTTCTGGGAACAGTTTGGGGACTCCAACTGCATCGTCCAACATCAGTGCCTGACCTCACAAATGCTCTTCTAGAAGAATGGTCAAAAAAAATTCCCATAAACACACTCCTAAACCTTGTGGAAAGCCTTCCCAGAAGACTGATGCAAAGGGTGGGCCAACTCCATATTAAACCCTACGGATTAAGAATGGGATGTCATTAAAGTTCATGTGCATGTAAAGGCAGGCGTCCCAAAACTTTTGGCAATATAGTGTATATGCGCTGCAGGTTTCAGAGTGAAGCGTGACGCTTTAATTATTTACATGCATGTAAACTTCCAGCGTCTCAGCGTCTCGTCGTTCTGCTCCTCATGAACTCAGTCTCTGTGCTGTTTGTTTGGGTTTCCAGTTGTGTGCATTTGTGAATGCATATAAAGTCTGACACGCTTTGTGTTTCATAGGATTACTTTTTCTGGATCAGATTCAGGACGATGATGAAAAGTCCATCAACACCCCAAAGCTTCACCGTCCTACAGCTCGTCCTGGGTCGACACTTCATTCAGTAAAATGTTTTGATTTATATGATGTATAATTTTGGTGAAAGCGTTATTTTACATATGCATATGATTATATATGATATCACTTGTTTCTGCTTCGTCTTCTCCTGTGTTTTCAGGAGATTCTGTACTCTTTCAGAAGATGTGTAATAGCGCCCCCTACCGTATAACAGCGAAAACACAGAACATTTTGGAGGGGAAGCGTCTTCTTACAAATAACTGAAAATTATGTGTTTGGCGGCGACAGAGTTGTTCAATGAAATTGGAAGATTACTTGCTTTTGATACTTTATTTGAACACATTTGCATTGCCACATTGTTATTATGTATTTTAAGTAATTTTAAAGGCTATTGTCTATTTTTTATTACCACAAAAAAATCGATTTGATTAATAATAAAAATAATCAACTGATTACTCGATTGCCAAAATAATCGTCAGTGACATCCCTAGTATGCACTCTTAAGGGCTCTTATTTTTCCCGTCCCAGTTTCAAATATTTACTCTGTGTTTGAGACTGTGTGTTACTGTTAGCCATCAGGGTTTCCATGCGTATCGTGCAGCTCCTGAGTGATTGACAGAGTCACATACAGTAGCATTTATGGCTCAGATGATTGGTTCAAAAAGAAGTTGCACACTTCTGGGGGGTCGGCGCCAGCTGAGCAGCTACCGTTGAGATGAATATGAATTGAGATGAACAGAGAGTGTTATCGGCCCCCTTTGTCTTGCAACCAAACAAAGTCACATTTGGATATGTGGAAGTTTGAATGTCCTGTGGTGCCACCAGATGGATTTCCAGAATGCAACTTGCCAATGTCACTGAACAGGATGCGATACATTTTCAAACTATTTCTTTAAGTTAGAGCTTTGTTACCAATACCAAAAGTTGTCACTGGATATTGGGACTCAGACATACTGTACAGCAAATGTATAATTCCACTGAGAGTTTGTCTTTTCTGCTAAAGGTTCACTCCGATCAATCTATAAATAACCCATCGTATTTCAGTTTAGAGAAGGAGGTCATTGTTATGAAGAGCATGGAGTTTTTTTTGCAAGGTGAAGCGTGGACTGTTGGGAGGCATCGAGGGGTTAGGAGAAAATCCAGCTTCTAGAAGCACATCAAAGAAGCCCCTGAATGAATTATTAATTACACTGGGAGAAACATTTTCAAAGTCAGGAAGTAACAAACAAAGGTGAGGTAGTAAGAAACAGGAAATGAGAAAATATGCCAAACAGACACTCAGCATGATGATGCAAGGACCAAAAGAACATCATTTAAATACTTGTCCTATTCCGAAAGTAAGCCATTATTCAGTGGAAATCCTGTTTTGACCTACATAATGAGATGAGATGATTCCAAGAACATGACTCCAACGATTCCCAGTCTGTCAATCTGTTCAGCGGCGCAAGAGTCTGAGCGTATGCATTTATCACCATCAGTACCAAAGCTCACAGCGAGGGCGATATTCAGCTTTATTTCTCCAGCGTCCCCAGGAACAGAAGTTCCAGACTCTCCCACCTGCAAAGCCTCCATCTGCTCCCTTTGTCACAGAGCAGCAGAACGAGAGAGGCAGGAACCCTTAACACAACACTGGCTTTCCTGCGCTCACTCCAGCGCTGCTTCTGCAGGTTGCACTGCGGTCCGACGGAAGCGTTTTACTGTGGGTGCCAGTGGTTTCTACTCTTATTTTTTAAGCTTTAAAAAGCTAAGTCACGTTTTTATTTGGGTGTAATTAGCCTATTATATCTGAAAATAAATAGCTGTTTAATATAATACCTTTGTTGGTAATTGCAACCGACATTATTGTGTACCAAATGAGAGGGTTCTCTGCATTATTGGGGAGAGGTTTCTTTTCCATAAGAAAAATCAAACTATTGGCATCGGCCGATATCATTCTGAATAATCGGCTATTGTTATCAGCTGAGAAATCGACCTGTTATATTTTTCCTTAAATTCTCAGTTGCCTTGGCTTGATATGTTTTTATAGGGCCAAATGTACTGTGTTAAGAAAAGTGAATATTCATACGCTTAACTGATAATGTCCTTGCAGAAAATAACCAGGAGTTTTTTACGTTTTTCTGCAGACATTTCCTTACAGTGTATACATAATTATGTAAACATTTTGCATCAAAACTGTCTCTATATTGTGTGTATAGCGTCGCTGGATTGCATTACATTTTTGATCCTGTAATTGTACACTCTAAAAAATGCTGGGTTAAAAACAACCCAAGTTGGGTTAAAACAATTGGGTTGTTTTAACACAGCGATTGGGTGGTTTTAACCCGGGGAATGGGTTGTTTTAACCCACACTCTAAAAAAATGCTGGGTTAAAAATAACCCAAGTTGGGTTGAAAATCGACTAACCCAGCAATTGGGTTGTTTTAACCCCGCGATTGGGTGGTTTTAACCCAGGGATTGGGTGGTTTTAACCCAGTGAATGTGTTATTTTAACCCACTCTCTAAAAAATGCTGGGTTAAAAATAACCCACTTTAACCCAGTGGTTGGGTTAAATGTTTACTTAAAACACCCCAATTGCTGGGTTAGTCCATTTTCAACCCAACTTGGGTTATTTTTGACACAGTATTTTTTAGAGTGCAGCGATTGGGTTGTTTTAACATAGCGATTGGGTGTTTGTAACCCAGGGAATGGGTTGTTTTAACCCACAATCTAAAAAATGCAGGGTTAAAAATAACCCAAGTTGGGTTGAAAATTGACTAACCCAGCAATTGGGTTGTTTTAACCCAGTGAATGTGTTATTTTAACCCACACTCTAAAAAATGCTGGGTTAAAAACAACCCAATCGCTGGGTTAAAACAATGCAATTTTTTTAACCCAACTTGGGTTAACCCAGCGATTGGGTTGTTTTAACCCAGCGATTGGGTGGTTTTAACCCAGTAAATGGGTTGTTTTAACCCACACTCTAAAAACTGCTGTTTTAAAAACAACCCAAGTTGGGTTGAAAATGGACTAACCCAGCAATTGGGTTGTTTTAACCCAGCGATTTGGTGGTTTTAACCCAGCGATTTGGTGGTTTTAACCCAGCGATTGGGTTGTTTTAACCCAGCGATTGGGTTGTTTTAACCCAGCGATTGGGTGTTTGTAACCCAGGGAATGGGTTGTTTTAACCCACAATCTAAAAAATGCAGGGTTAAAAAATAACCCAAGTTGGGTTGAAAATTGACTAACCCAGCAATTGGGTTGTTTTAACCCAGTGAATGTGTTATTTTAACCCACACTCTAAAAAATGCTGGGTTAAAAACAACCCAATCGCTGGGTTAAAACAATGCAATTTTTTTAACCCAACTTGGGTTAACCCAGCGATTGGGTTGTTTTAACCCAGCGATTGGGTGGTTTTAACCCAGTAAATGGGTTGTTTTAACCCACACTCTAAAAACTGCTGTTTTAAAAACAACCCAAGTTGGGTTGAAAATGGACTAACCCAGCAATTGGGTTGTTTTAACCCAGCGATTTGGTGGTTTTAACCCAGCGATTGGGTTGTTTTAACCCAGCGATTGGATTGTTTTAACCTAGCGATTGGGTTGTTTTAACCCAGGGAATGGGTTGCTTTAACCCAGCGATTGTGTTGTTTTAACCCAGCGATCGGGTGGTTTTAACCCAGTGAATGCGTTATTTTAACCCACACTCTAAAAAATGCTGGGTTAAAAACAACCCAAGTTGGGTTGAAAATGGACTAACCCAGCAATTGGGTTGTTTTAACCCAGCAATCGGGTTGTTTTAACCCAGCAATCGGGTTGTTTTAACCCAGCGATCGGGTGGTTTTAACCCAGTGAATGCGTTATTTTAACCCACACTCTAAAAAATGCTGGGTTAAAAACAACCCAAGTTGGGTTTAAAAAATTGGGTTGTTTTAACCCAGCGATTGGGTGTTTTTAACGGAGCGATTGGGTTGGTTTAACCTAGCGATTGGGTTGTTTTAACCCAGCGATTGGATTGTTTTAACCTAGTGATTGGGTTGTTTTAACCCAGTGATTGGATTGTTTTGACCCAGTGATTGGGTTGTTTTGACCCAGTGATTGGGTTGTTTTAACCCAGTGATTGGGTTGTTTTAACCTAGTGATTGGGTTGTTTTAACCCAGTGATTGGATTGTTTTGACCCAGTGATTGGGTTGTTTTAACCCAGTGATTGGATTGTTTTGACCCAGTGATTGGGTTGTTTTAAACAACCCGTTTACTGGGTTAAAACCACCCAATTGCTGGGTTTGTCCATTTTCAACCCAACTTGGGTTGTTTTTGACCCAGCATTTTTTAGAGTGTAACCCTCTTGCTTCTAAAGAGTCTCCTAGGTGGCTGTGACGTTTATCAGCTCACATCTATTCTACAAGACAAAGACATGAAGACGTGAACACCGATCTCAGCTCTCATGACTTGCTGATTGATATGCAAATGAACAAATCAAAGAACTGCATGAGAAAGCAGCCCTACACATGTAGCACAGAACCATGGACCAGAAGACCTGCAACATTACATCACTTCTGCTTCGAGCACACCTGAAGTCCTGTCGGGATATCTAATCTGCAGTCATTTCTCACTTATCTGTCAGAGCTGCTGGAAAACTTTCTGACAATAGAGGATCCAGCCCTTTGCGGTGCGGCTTCAGATGACAACAATAATGACAAAGTGAGGAGGACATCTTTTTCTTCATCAAGTGATAAATAATGCACTGGAATCACATGAATAATTTTTCCCCCTAATGGATATTGCTTGCTCAGAAAGGATTTCTAGGCCCAGATTTAAAAAATTCAGTATGTGAAATGATGCATTACTATGTGACAAAGTGATTTTAGGAGGGAAAGGGAGAATGGTGCAAATGCATCAGGGAACATCTGCCTGCACACGGCGGCTGCTGTCTGCGTGTGATTGGCTCGACAGCGCCTGGACACGACATCACATCCTTCCCACATCTCATTTCAGTCTTTGCAACAGCTAAATCTCTTCATATGCATCCAAATACATGGATGGCAACACATTTGCACTGATGCTTACAGTGATTTTCATGTAAGGAATCATAGCTGGTTCCCATCAAGCAGGCTGAAATATGAATTGTGAAAGGGTTAAGATTAAGATTTAAGGCTGGACGCATTTCTGGATCAACATTTGTGTTGCAACTAATTGGATTTTTTGGGGGAAATTTGATTTTCTACTTTTATAATGTTACATTTCATCAACAACAACAACCACAAAAGTTTAGGATGGGACTTTTGTATTATTATTGGTAACACTTTAGAATACTGTTCCGTCATTAATTAATAACTACACAGGGACAAATGAGTAACGTAATATTAACACTCTAGTAACTATTAATAACACGAAACTCTGATTAATATATTATTTATTAATAGTGCTCAGTTGAATGTGGTAATTCACTTTCAGCTAATCAATAACTACTAGGGACACTAAATATTCAACTATATTACTGATCAGCTAATTTTAATTATCATAAAGTCATAATTATAAGATAAAATGTTGAAAATATGATTTTAAAAGTCCTCATGTATAGATAAAAAGTCAAAAATATGACATGCTAAGTCATAATTATTAGATAAAATGTTGAAAATATGATTTAAAAGTCCTCGTTATTAGATAAAAAGTCGAAAATATGACATGCTAAGTCATAATTATAAGATAAAATGTTGAAAATATGATTTAAAAGTCCTCATGTATAGATAAAAAGTCAAACATATGAAATACTAAGTCATAATTATAAGATAAAATGTTGAAAATATGATTTTAAAAGTCCTCATTTATAGATAAAAAGTCAAAAATACGACATGCTAAGTCATAATTATAAGATAAAATGTTGAAAATATGATTTTAAAGTCCTCGTTATTAGATAAAAAGTCAAAAATATGAAATGCTAAGTCATAATTATAAGATAAAATGTTTAAAATATGATTTTAAAAGTCCTCATGTATAGATAAAAAGTCAAACATATGAAATACTAAGTCATAATTATAAGATAAAATGTTGAAAATATGATTTAAAAGTCATCGTTATTAGATAAAAAGTAAAAAATATGACATGCTAAGTCATTGTGAGATGAACAGTTGAAATTAGGACTTAAAAAAAATCACAGTTTTGTATTTAAAATCTAAATTGTGAGATAAAAAGATGAAATTAGATTTTAAAAAGTAAATTATGACCAAAACACACACTAAGACATTTACGAGATGAAATCATGCTTGTTATTTTTTTTAATGCGCTTTTAATTTTTGGATTTACACTTATAATAATAATATTTACTTTAATGTTTTCATTTTGTGCAATTATTTTTTACATGCGTTTTTACATTTTGAAATCAGTTTTTACAACAGAAATTAATAAATCAAAACTTACTTTAGCTTTTCATCTAAAACTAAACGCATTTCCTCTCATCACTGTAAAGCTGCTCTGAAGCGTCTGTGTGTGAAAAGAGCCACAGAAATAAAGCTGACTTGACTTTCAGAACTCCCAGAGGACTAGTAAGAACTACTATATACATGTTCATAATTAACAAGAATAATACATCATATATAATTCATTCTAAAGTGAAGCTTATGGTTACGCACTATTAATAACTCAAGTGTTACTACATCCTTCAGAAGAAATTATTAATTATTTTATTTCTTAAGTAAAAAAACATCATAACTCTGTAGTAATTACTGAAGTCATTGCAAGCTTTTGTGTTTTTTGTATAGTAACACTTGAGTAATTACTAGTGGGTTACCATGATCTTCACTTTAGAATACTGATCCAAATAACTAGTACTTCCTGTAGAGTGTGTAGTAATTCTTCAGTCATTACTATCCAAAACCTTACAAAAACGTCCAAACTTCATTAGAGTTATCATGCTATTCACTTTAATACTGATCCAAATAATGATAGTAGTTCCTTCTGAAAGGTTTAGTAACACTTGAGTCATTTCTGTCTCTATATTGTGTGTATAGCGTCGCAGTTTGCATTACATTTTTGATCCTAAAAAATAGAAGGTTAAAAATGGACAAATCATGGCAATTGGTTGGCTTTATCCCAGCTATTGGGTTGTTTTAACCCAGCAATTGGGTGGTTTTAACCCAGTGATTGGTTGGTTTTATCCCAGCTATTGGGTGGTTTTAACCCAGTGATTAAGTGGTTTTAACCCAGTGATTGAGTGGTTTTAACCCAGTGATTGAGTGGTTTTAACCCAGCGATTGGGTTGTTTTAACCCAGCAATTGGTTGGTTTTAACCCAGCGATTGGGTGGCTTTAACTCAATAATAGGTTGGTTTTAACCCAGCGATTGGGTGGTTTTAACCCAGTGATTAAGTGGTTTTAACCCAGCGATTGGGTGGTTTTAACCCAGCTATTGGGTGGTTTTAACCCAGTGATTAAGTGGTTTTAACTCAGCAATTGGTTGATTTTAACCCAGCGATTGGGTGGTTTTAAACCAGTGATTAAGTGGTTTTAACCCAGCGATTGGGTTGTTTTATACCAGCTATTGGGTGGCTTTAACCCAGCGATTAAGTGGTTTTAACCCAGCAATTGGGTGGCTTTAACCCAGTGATTGGGTGGTTTTAACCCAGTGATTGGTTGGTTTTATCCCAGCTTTTGGGTGGTTTTAACCCAGTGATTAAGTGGTTTTAACCCAGCGATTGGGTTGTTTTAACCCAGTGATTGGGTGGTTTTAACTCAGCTATTGGGTTGTTTTAACCCAGTGATTGGGTGGTTTTAACTCAGCTATTGGGTTGTTTTAACCCAGTGATTGGGTGGTTTTAACCCAGCGATTGGGTTGTTTTAACCCAGCGATTGGGTGGTTTTAACCCAGCGATTGGTTGGTTTTAATCCAGCGATTGGGTGGCTTTAACTCAGCAATTGGTTGGTTTTAACCCAGCGATTGGGTGGTTTTAACACAGTGATTAAGTGGTTTTAACCCAGCAATTGGGTTGTTTTAACCTAGCGATTGGGTGGTTTTAACCCAGTGATTAAGTGGTTTTAATCCAGCGATTGGGTTGTTTTATCCCAGCTATTGGGTGGCTTTAACCCAGCAATTAAGTGGTTTTAACCAAGCAATTGGGTGGCTTTAACCCATCGATTAGGTTGTTTTAACCCAGCGATTGGGTGGTTTTAACCCAGTGATTGGTTGGTTTTATCCCAGCTATTGGCTGGCTTTAACCCATTGATTGGGTTTTAACTCAGCTATTGGGTGGCTTTAACCCAGTGATTAAGTGGTTTTAACCCAGCGATTGGGTGGTTTTAACCCAGCGATTGGGTGGTTTTAATCCAGCGATTGGGTGGTTTTAATCCAGTGATTGGTTGGTTTTATCCCAGCTATTGGGTGGTTTTAACCCAGTGATTAAGTGGTTTTAACCCAGCGATTGGGTTGTTTTAACCCAGCGATTGGGTGGTTTTAACCCAGTGATTGGTTGGTTTTAACCCAGCGATTGGGTGGTTTTAATCCAGCGATTGGGTGGTTTTAACCCAGTGATTGGTTGGTTTTAGACCAGCTATCGGGTGGTTTTAACCCAGTGATTAAGTGGTTTTAACCCAGCGATTTGGTTGTTTTAACCCAGCGATTGGGTGGCTTTAACCCAGTGATTAAGTGGTTTTAACCCAGCGATTTGGTGGTTTTAACCCAGTGATTGGTTGGTTTTATCCCAGCTATTGGGTGGTTTTAACCCAGTGATTAAGTGGTTTTAACCCAGCGATTGGGTGGTTTTAACCCAGTGATTGGTTGGTTTTATCCCAGCTATTGGGTGTTTTTAACCCAGTGATTAAGTGGTTTTAACCCAGCGACTGGGTTGTTTTAACCCAGCGATTGGGTTGTTTTAACCCAGCGATTGGGTGGTTTTAACCCAGTGATTGGTTGGCTTTAACCAAGTGATTAAGTGGTTTTAACCCAGCGATTGGGTGGTTTTAATCCACTTTAGAATGAATTATATATTATTGCAGTATTCACATTAATTATAAACCTGTATATAATAGTTCTTAGTGGTCCTCTGGGAGTTATAGTAGTAGTTATTGATTAGCTAATAGTGAACTACCACATTCAACTGAGCACTATTACTAACTCATTCATTAATCAGAGTTTCTTGTTATTAATAGTAGTTACTAGAGTGTTAATATTACGTTACTCATTTGTTCATGTGTAGTTATTAATTAATGATGGAACAGCATTCTAAAGTGTTACCTTATTATTATTTTATAATTGTCTCTATTTAACTTAAAAATAGGTTATTTATTTAAAAATTAAAACTCAGACTGGACCAGACAGGAATGTTGTAGCACCAACGAGAAATTGATTTAGTATCACATCCTACTTGGCAAAGTCTTACTGCCATCTTTTAGTTTTGTAATATCTACAACAACATGAAGTTTTACAGCAAGAAATTGATTGAGCTTATAATAGCACCAAACATTTGCAGTCATAAATTCCCCCAGTCTGCTGGAATAACTCTTGTACTATATGCATATACCGTATGGATTTATTTCATCACGCAAAGACGACAGGTATTGAAAAATGACTGAATCATGGAGAATCTGAAAAGTAAACAGGGCAATAATATTAACAATAACTCAACTCACTACCGTCAAATGGCTTACAGGGGGCCTATTATGCAAAATTCACTTTTATGTTGCTTCTGAACATATTTACAGTATGTGTCTGCAGTGTGTGTACACAACCACCCTATTGTGGTAAAAATCCATCCACTCCGTTTGTTATTTCCCCCCATAAATCTGAAACGGTCTCAAAATGAACCAATCAGGAATGTGACGTGACATTGAAACAGGCCTTGCCCACAACTGCCCTATTAGCATAGCTCCTCCCCTCAGTGAGCTGTACACAGTCCGCCATGTTTATCTCCTCTCCAGAGCGTTCAAGTAAGAAATTAAAGCTACTAAAGTTATTCAGTCGAGAGCAGTGAGTGATTTTCTGTTGTTTGATTCATATTAACAGCAGGTATTGTATATTACGCTGCTGTCACTTTAATACACAAATCTAATACACACGTGTGACTTCTTTACGTTCACAGACACAACCGACTTTGTTCATGTGAACTGTGTGTGTTTTTGACATAACCGTGTGTGTGTTTGACGGTTCAAGCGCAACAAGACGTGAATGAGAACTTAGTTTACTACTCACGGGACGCTCCGTCTGACACACAGCTTTCTGTGCGCGTGCTTCAGGTGTTTGTGTGTGTGTGTGTGCGCTCAGAAAACCATATCTCAGAAGTTTAGTCTGATATGGCTTTAAAATGCATGAGGATTATAAACTTTCATGATGATGAAGAACTGCAATGTCACGTGAGCGTGAGAGATAATAATCACAAAAACCAAACAGATGTTTTAGTATTCGTCAGAGTATATCTGAGGCACTGTACAGGCTCCGCCCTCTTCTGGATAGTGGCGGAGCCGCAGCTCAATTGCATTTAAAGATACAGGCACAAAAACAACATGTTTTTTCCTTTATAACATGGTGTAATAAATGACCCGTGGGGTATTTTGAGCTGAAACGTCATTCTGGAAAATGCTTGCCCGGTACCTTTGGCTTTTCAACTTTTACAAATCACCACGAACCGCACAACAACCAAACGTGCATGTCATGCTATAATGCTGACATGAAGCAATTGTGACACAATGCAAAGCTTCAACTCGAGCGAGCGCGGCCGGTCAAGTCGTGCGGTGTAACCTGCCTCCACCCACCTCCCATACAATATGCATATGCTATCAAAGTAAAAAATCAGTCATGAAAGTTTAATAAGCACAGGGATGGAGAGAGGCTTGAAAGAGAAGGTGATTTGCTGAAGGCGGTGTGGAATTGTTTTAAAAGAGCATAGCCTCAGTAAGGCAGGAAAACCTGGAAATGTAGGGGGAGAAAAAACAGCCAAGGGCTACTTGATTATATGCCCTTTAATAGAGGTAAAGCATTTTAATGCAAAACATCATGCAAAGCGTCCTCCGGTTTAAAGACACGCTTCGCTTTGTGTGTGCCTCACTTTGATCTGGCTAAAACAGATGGCAACACACCAAATGATCGGCGTCAGAGACTTTCTGAAACCTCCGGAGGATATGAGACCCACGTGATGTACTTCTGTACCATCGGGCCAAGAGAGCTCGACAAGCTGACCGTGTGAGGTCGGGATAACCTCTGCAAAAAAACTCGAAAGTTACACGAGCAGAGACGGGGTCGATTGGTTAAGCTGCTCTTTTAGGGTCAATGCCATCATATTTCTATGGCTCTGATATGCATCCAACCTAAATCGGGGGTTCTGGCTCACAGCAATAATTATGTAAAGTTCAGGTCCTGCCCACAACGGACCTATTTTCAAATCAGATTGCCCCCTGAATTACCTTCACAAACCCAGACAGCATCACATGGCCGGTCCTTACTGGGGCTGTTGTTGCTAGGCAACTGAAGACACTCGCTCTGGATGCTCAGAATTTCTTTGGTGCAAGGCGAGACTCTATTTAATGCTTTAACATGTACAATTCAAAATCACAAAGAATTTTTCCCTGGTGACATTGGGAAATTCTATATGCTTGTAAAAGACTTTAGTAACGGATTCACACACATCAACACTGTTACACACCAGTTAAGAGTCCATAAGCGTTAGTTGAGGAAAAGTATGATTGATACAGTCATTTGCAAACATAGTGAGAGTTTCAGAAGAAATCGTAATATTTCAAACTGATCTTAATATGGATTCAACCATTCCTCATCAGACGATCTGAGCTGCTATCCACATTCATATCTCTAATCTCTTACTGTACGTCAAGAATTGTGTCATCTGCGTCTATTTCTCCAAAGACATTTTTTTTTTCAGTATCAGAACCCAAACTCCTGAGCTAAGATGAAAGAGCAGGCCTCTGGGTCACACTGTACTGATACTGTATCACGTGACATGTCATATAAAAGCCCTCTCTGCTTACAGCACTTGTGCTTTATAGAATGTACATTTTCTCTCTTTTTATTCTGTATTTTGTCTACTGTAAGCACAGCGTTTCTACACATTTAAAGTCCCCATGAAATCAAAACGTTTATTTTTTTTAGAAGAATCGTATGAATATGTTAGTCTTGTGTTATCTATAAGCTCCAAAACAATGACAAAATTCACATTTAGTAGATATAATCAGTCAAAACTTACAGTCTCTCTGCACTTCAGCTTCTCATCAGATTTCCTGTCCAATCAAAGGCTCTCTAGAAGCCCCGCCCCCTACATTATAAACAGACGCTGAAGCTGCGGCTGAAATCAGTCACTCGTTCACACATTTACTGTTAGCTACATGACACATAGTGCACTATATAGGGGATAGGGAAAGATCAGACAGTGCACTATATAGGGGATAGGGAACGATCAGACAGTGCTCTATATAGGGGATAGGGAACGATCAGACAGTGCACTATATAGGGGATAGGGAAAGATCAGACAGTGCACTATATAGGGGATAGGGAACGATCAGACAGTGCTCTATATAGGGGATACGGAACGATTAGACAGTGCACTTTATAGGGGATAGGGAACGATCAGACAGTGCTCTATATAGGGGATACAGAATGATTAGACAGTGCACTTTATAGGGGATAGGGAAAGATCAGACAGTGCTCTATATAGGGGATAGGGAACGATCAGACAGTGCACTATATAGGGGATACGGAAAGATCAGACAATGCACTATATAGGGGATAGGGAACGATCAGACAGTGCTCTATATAGGGGATAGGGAACGATTAGACAGTGCACTTTATAGGGGATAGGGAACGATCAGACAGTGCACTATATAGGGGATAGGGAAAGATCAGACAGTGCACTATATAGGGGATAGGGAAAGATCAGACAGTGCTCTATATAGGGGATAGGGAACGATCAGACAGTGCACTATATAGGGGATAGGGAAAGATCAAACAGTGCACTATATAGGGGATAAGGAACGATCAGACAGTGCACTATATAGGAGATACGGAACGATTAGACAGTGCACTTTATAGGGGATAGGGAACGATCAGACAGTGCTCTATATAGGGGATACGGAACGATTAGACAGTGCTCTATATAGGGGATACGGAACGATTAGACAGTGCACTTTATAGGGGATAGGGAACGATCAGACAGTGCACTATATAGGGGATAGGGAACGATCAGACAGTGCACTATATAGGGGATAGGGAAAGATCAGACAGTGCTCTATATAGGGGATAGGGAACGATCAGACAGTGCACTATATAGGGGATAGGGAAAGATCAAACAGTGCACTATATAGGGGATAAGGAACGATCAGACAGTGCTCTATATAGGAGATACGGAACGATTAGACAGTGCACTTTATAGGGGATAGGGAACGATCAGACAGTGCACTTTATAGGGGATAGGGAACGATCAGACAGTGCTCTATATAGGGGATAGGGAACGATCAGACAGTGCTCTATGTAGGGAATAGGGAATGATCTATTCCTACCAGCAGGCTTCACCCCAGCAGAATCGGAGCGGCTCTTCTCAGTCCAGATCACAGTCTTTCCTGTTCTAACTTAATTGACATGAGTACCAATGTAGAACATTATATAGAAACTGTGTCTATTCCTCGTTTAGTGAGGTCAAACATTAAATCTACTGTAGGATATAGGAAAGGATCTAGGAAAAATCTAACTGTGATTAAACCAGAAAATCTCAATATTAGTGAACAAAAACAATCTCTAAAACTAGGTCTTCTAAACATTAGATCGCTCACATCTAAGGCGGTTATTGTAAATGAAATGGTCACAGATAATAGTTTTGATGTACTTTGCCTTACTGAAACCTGGCTTAAGCCAAATGATTATTTCGGTCTAAATGAGTCTACTCCGCCAGGATACTGTTATAAGCATGAGCCCCGTCTGATTGGTCGTAGCGGCGGTGTTGCAACAATCTATAAAGATATTCTTAATGTTACTCAGAAAACAGGTCACAGGTTTAATTCGTTTGAAGTACTAGTGCTAAATGTTACGCTCTTAGATGCAAGAAAGAAATCCGTATTATCTCTAGCCTTGGCTACTGTGTATAGACCTCCAGGGCCCTATGCTGATTTCTTAAAAGAGTTTGCAGACTTTCTCTCAGATCTGTTGGTCAACGTCGATAAAGCATTAATTGTTGGAGATTTTAACATACACGTAGATAACACAAATGATGCATTAGGGGCTGCGTTTACAGATCTATTAAACTCCTTTGGGGTCAAGCAAAACGTCACTGGTCCCACTCATCGTCTTAATCACACACTAGATTTAATTATATCACATGGAACCAATCCAACCGATATAGATATTATGCCGCAAAGTGATGTCACTGACCATTACATGGTAACTTGCATACTGCGTACTGCTGAAATCTGTCATGTTGCGCCACATTATCGACCAGGCAGAACAATCATTCCAACCACTAAAGATAGATTTTCAAATAGCTTACCTGACCTGTCTCAGCTGCTCAGTGAACCCAAACAAACAGATGAACTAGAGGAAATGACTAGCAGTATGAGCACCATTTTATAAAGCACATTAGAAATTGTTGCACCAATTAGATTAAAAAAGGTTAGAGAGAAAACTAAAGCACCATGGTACAACAGTGCTACACATGTTATCAAGAGAGAAACTCGTAACTTAGAGCGTAAATGGAAACAAACTAATTTAGAGGTCTTTAGAATCGCGTGGAAAGATAGTATGTCACGTTATAAAAAGGCCCTAAAAGCAGCCAGGGCTGAGCATCTCCGCAAACTAATAGAAAATAATCAAAATAACCCAAGGTTTTTATTTAACACCGTGGCTAGACTAACAAATAAACAAGCATCGCCTGAGCAAAATATTCCGTTACAGTTTAGTAGTAATGATTTTATGCATTTCTTCACTGAGAAAATAGAAAACATCAGAAATAAAATTGTAAATGTACAATCTTTATTGATGTCTTATGATTCAACAACAACTACCGCCCCTCAAGAACTACTACACCGCTTTACAACTATAGGACAGGAAGAGCTAAATAAACTTATCATTGCATCTAAACCAACAACATGTTTATTAGATCCAATACCCACTAAACTACTGAAAGAGTTGTTACCTGTAGTGGAAGAGCCTCTTCTCAATATTATTTACTTGTCTTTATCTTTAGGTCATGTTCCAAGAATATTCAAGCTGGCAGTCATAAAACCTCTCATTAAGAAGCCACAATTAGATCATAATAACCTAGCAAATTACAGACCAATTTCAAATCTTCCATTTATGTCTAAAATACTAGAAAAAGTTGTGTCCGCTCAATTGTGCTCTTTCTTGCAAGAAAATGATATCTATGAAAAATTTCAATCAGGATTCAGGCCGCATCATAGCACAGAAATTGCGCTCGTTAAAATCACAAATGATTTACTTCTAGCTTCTGACCAAGGCTGTATCTCAATACTAGTTCTACTCGATCTTAGTGCTGCGTTCGATACTATAGATCATAAAATACTCATAGATCCACTTCAAAATTATACTGGTGTTCAGGGACAGGCATTAAACTGGTTTAGATCGTACTTATCAGACCGCTACCATTTTGTCTGTCTAAATGGGGAAAAATCCAAGATGATGTCAGTAGACTATGGGGTGCCGCAAGGATCCGTATTAGGCCCTCTGCTATTCTCAATATATATGCTGCCACTTGGTAATATTATAAGAAAACATGGAATTAATTTCCACTGTTATGCTGATGACACTCAATTATATATTTCATCACGACCGGATGAAAACGCTAAATTATCTAAACTGACAGCGTGTGTTGAAGATATTAAATACTGGATGACGTGTAATTTTCTGCTATTAAATTCAGATAAAACGGAGGTATTACTTATTGGTCCAAAAAACTGCCCACAAAACCTCTCACAATACAATTTTACCTTGGAAGGATGTCCTGTCACTTTATCCACTACAGTAAAAGACCTGGGTGTTATATTAGACCGCAACCTGACATTTGAAAATCATATTTCATATGTTACAAGAACGGCATTTTTCCACCTTAGAAACATTGCTAAGCTACGTAACATGCTATCTATTCCTGATGCAGAAAAGTTAGTTCATGCATTCATGACCTCGAGATTAGATTACTGTAATGCTTTATTAGCTGGTTGTCCTGCATCCTCAATAAACAAACTACAGTTAGTCCAAAACGCAGCAGCTAGAGTTCTTACTAGGTCAAGAAAATATGATCATATAACACCAATTTTATCATCTCTACACTGGTTACCTATTAAGTTCCGTATCAATTACAAAGTATTGCTACTGACCTATAAAGCCCTAAATGGTTTAGCTCCAGTGTATCTAACGGATCTTCTATCGCCCTACAATCCATCACGCTCTTTAAGGTCACTAAACTCTAGGCTTCTGGTCATTCCTAGGATATCTAAGTCCACTAAAGGAGGGAGGGCTTTTTCACATTTGGCTCCTAAACTCTGGAATAGTCTGCCTGATATTGTCCGAGGTTCAGACACGCTGTCCCAGTTTAAAACTAGATTAAAAACGCATCTCTTTAGCCAAGCATTCACATTATAATTACCTTTTATACTACAGTTAAATCGGAACAAAAGCATTAGTATAATATTCTGAACAGCAGCTATGCTAATTATTTCCCATCTGCTTTTCTGTTGTTATCTCGGGACACTAGTCCCGAGGTAAATAGTTCGTCAGCTCCAGTTTGTATCCAGCCTCTCATGAAGACTTCGGATGCCCCAACACCTGTGATGAGACGACTCCACACCTGTGAAGAGACGACTCAACGCCAGCGTTGTTATGGCCTAAATTAATACACGACTGATTAACTTTTTCGAACATTATTCTTTAACATTGTCTTTCTAACATTTTTACTGTTCATGTATGAAATGCACTTTCTGTAAAGCTGCTTTGAAACAATGTGTATTGTGAAAAGCGCTATACAAATACATTTGAATTGAATTTTATCTGAATTTAATAGCAGAAAATTACACGTCATCCAGTATTTAATATCTTCAACACACGCTGTCAGTTTAGATAATTTAGCATTTTCATCCGGTCGTGATGAAATATATAATTGAGTGTCATCAGCATAACAGTGGAAATTAATTCCATGTTTTCTTATAATATTACCAAGTGGCAGCATATATATTGAGAATAGCAGAGGGCCTAATACGGATCCTTGCGGCACCCCATAGTCTACTGACATCATCTTGGATTTTTCCCCATTTAGACAGACAAAATGGTAGCGGTCTGATAAGTACGATCTAAACCAGTTTAATGCCTGTCCCTGAACACCAGTATAATTTTGAAGTCGATCTATGAGTATTTTATGATCTATAGTATCGAACGCAGCACTAAGATCGAGTAGAACTAGTATTGAGATACAGCCTTGGTCAGAAGCTAGAAGTAAATCATTTGTGATTTTAACGAGCGCAATTTCTGTGCTATGATGCGGCCTGAATCTTTTCATAGATATCATTTTCTTGCAAGAAAGAGCACAATTGAGCGGACACAACTTTTTCTAGTATTTTAGATATAATTGGAAGATTTGAAATTGGTCTGTAATTTGCCAGGTTATTATGATCTAATTGTGGCTTCTTAATGAGAGGTTTTATGACTGCCAGCTTGAATATTCTTGGAACATGACCTAAAGATAAAGACGAGTTAATAATATTGAGAAGAGGCTCTTCCACTACAGGTAACAACTCTTTCAGTAGTTTAGTGGGTATTGGATCTAATAAACATGTTGTTGGTTTAGATGCAATGATAAGTTTATTTAGCTCTTCCTGTCCTATAGTTGTAAAGCGGTGTAGTAGTTCTTGAGGGGCGGTAGTTGTTGTTGAATCATAAGACATCAATAAAGATTGTACATTTACAATTTTATTTCTGATGTTTTCTATTTTCTCAGTGAAGAAATGCATAAAATCATTACTACTAAACTGTAACGGAATATTTTGCTCAGGCGATGCTTGTTTATTTGTTAGTCTAGCCACGGTGTTAAATAAAAACCTTGGGTTATTTTGATTATTTTCTATTAGTTTGCGGAGATGCTCAGCCCTGGCTGCTTTTAGGGCCTTTTTATAACGTGACATACTATCTTTCCACGCGATTCTAAAGACCTCTAAATTAGTTTGTTTCCATTTACGCTCTAAGTTACGAGTTTCTCTCTTGATAACGTGTAGCACTGTTGTACCATGGTGCTTTAGTTTTCTCTCTAACCTTTTTTAATCTAATTGGTGCAACAATTTCTAATGTGCTAGATAAAATGGTGCTCATACTGCTAGTCATTTCCTCTAGTTCATCTGTTTGTTTGGGTTCACTGAGCAGCTGAGACAGGTCAGGTAAGCTATTTGAGAATCTATCTTTAGTGGTTGGAATGATTGTTCTGCCTGGTCGATAATGTGGCGCAACATGACAGATTTCAGCAGTACGCAGTATGCAAGTTACCATGTAATGGTCAGTGACATCATCACTTTGCGGTATAATATCTATATCGGTTGGGTTGGTTCCATGTGATATAATTAAATCTAGTGTGTGATTAAGACGATGAGTGGGACCAGTGACGTTTTGCTTGATCCCAAAGGAGTTTAATAGATCTGTAAACGCAGCCCCTAATGCATAATTTGTGTTATCTACGTGTATGTTAAAATCTCCAACAATTAATGCTTTATCGACGTTGACCAACAGATCTGAGAGAAAGTCTGCAAACTCTTTTAAGAAATTAGCATAGGGCCCTGGAGGTCTATACACAGTAGCCAAGGCTAGAGATAATACGGATTTCTTTCTTGCATCTAAGAGCGTAACATTTAGCACTAGTACTTCAAACGAATTAAACCTGTGACCTGTTTTCTGAGTAACATTAAGAATATCTTTATAGATTGTTGCAACACCGCCGCCACGACCAATCAGACGGGGCTTATGTTTATAACAGTATCCTGGCGGAGTAGACTCATTTAGACCGAAATAATCATTTGGCTTAAGCCAGGTTTCAGTAAGGCAAAGTACATCGAAACTATTATCTGTGACCATTTCATTTACAATAACCGCCTTAGATGTGAGCGATCTAATGTTTAGAAGACCTAGTTTTAGAAATTGTTTTTGTTCACTAATATTGAGATTTTCTGGTTTAATCACAGTTAGATTTTTCCTAGATCCTACAGTAGATTTAATGTTTGACCTCACTAGACGAGGAATAGACACAGTTTCTATATAATATTCTACATTGGTACTTATGTCAATTAAGTTAGTACAGGAAAGACTGTGATCTGGACTTTGACTTACTAGTCATATGTTGGTGTGAAACGCCCTGGAGATGTTGTCCGACAGAAGAGCCGCTCCGATTCTGCTGGGGTGAAGGCCATCAGGACGGAAGAGCCTAGGTCACTCCCAGAAAAGATTCCAATTATTTACAAAGAGCAGCTTCTGTTCATTACACCATGACATTAACCATTCATTTAGAGCAAATAATCTACTGAACTTTTCATGTCCTAGTCGGTACGTGGGAAGGGGTCCAGACACGATGATCGTTGCTTCAGGCGATGTTCTGCGCACCGTCTCTACCAGACTCTTGTAGTCCTTCTTCAGAACCTCCGTCTGCCGCAGCCTGGTGTCGTTCGTTCCCGCGTGCAACACGACAGCTCCGATGCGCTCGTCACCGTTCAGGATCTCGGGAACCTGCGCAGCGACATCGAGAACACGAGCACCAGGAAAGCAGTGAGTGATTACCTTGCCTTTACCTGAGGTAGCGTGGACATGCCGGACGATGGAAGTACCGATCACCACAGCGTCGCGTTCCGTCTCGCAAAGAGGGGAGAAGCGGTTCCGGGTGGAGATCTCGAAGACCGGGAGGGGCGGAGAGGTCCTAGCTCTGGTCCTGGCTCGCGTCTTCCGCTGTGGAAAAACCCAGGGTCCCCGGTGCTGTGTCGGTGCCGAAGTGAACGAAACCAGGGATGATGATCGCGTCCTAGGTATATATAGCGGATAGTCAAAAAGTCAGACAGTGCACTATATAGGGGATAGGGAAATGATCAGACAGTGCGCTATATAGGGGATAGGGAACGATCAGACAATGCGCTATATAGGGGATAGGGAAAGATCAGACAGTGCACTATATAGGGGATAGGCAACAATTCAGACAGTGAACTACATAGGGGATAGAGAACGATCAGACAGTACACTATATAGGGGATAGGGAACGATCAGACAGTGCACTATATAGCGGATAGGCAACAATTGAGACAGTGTACTATATAGGGAATAGGGAAACGATCAGACAGTGCACTATATAGGGGATAGGGAACGATCAGACAGTGCACTATATAGGGGATAGGGAAACGATCAGACAGTGCACTATATAGGGGATAGGGAACGATCAGACAGTGCGCTATATAGGGGATAGGGAATGATCAGACAGTACACTATATAGGGGATAGGGAACGATCAGACAGTGCACTATATAGGGGATAGGCAACAATTGAGACAGTGTACTATATAGGGGATAGGGAAACGATCAGACAGTGCACTATATAGGGGATAGGGAACGATCAGACAGTGCACTATATAGGGGATAGGGAACGATCAGACAGTGCACTATATAGGGGATAGGGAAACGATCAGACAGTGCACTATATAGGGGATAGGGAACGATCAGACAGTGCGCTATATAGGGGATATATATAGGGGATAGGGAACAATCAGACAGTGCACTATATAGGGGATAGGCAACAATTGAGACAGTGCACTATATAGGGGATAGGGAAACGATCAGACAGTGCACTATATAGGGGATAGGGAACGATCAGACAGTGCACTATATAGGGGATAGGGAACGATCAGACAATGCACTATATAGGGGATAGGGAACGATCAGACAGTGCACTATATAGGGGATAGGGAATGTTCAGACAGTGCACTATATAGGGGATAGGGAATGATCAGACAGTGCACTATATATGCTATAGGCAACATTTCAGACAGTGCACTATATAGGGGATAGGGAAACGATCAGACAGTGCACTATATCGGGGATAGGGAAACGATCAGACAGTGCGCTATATAGGGGATAGGGAACGATCAGACAGTGGACTATATAGGGGATAGGGAAACGATCAGACAGTGCACTATATCGGGGATAGGGAAACGATCAGACAGTGCGCAATATAGGGGATAGGGAACGATCAGACTGTGCACTTCTGCAGCTCAGCACAGAGCGGATCATGTGATCGAGTCGGCACAGACCAGAAAATGTATCAGACCCGTTTGAATTCTGCACAGAATGATATTTTAAAGCGATATGGAGGAGATTAGTATTAAACTGCGGCTTTACTGAGCTCAGTGGCTCTGGCCGAGCTGTGATATAAACGCAACGCTATTGGCTATTTAAAAAAGGGGAGGAGCTGTTTGATATGCCCCGCCCTGTCTTCCTGTTTCAGTGGAAACTACATCAACACATTGAATAATGCTGCACGTTTCAGGGCACTTCAGTGGGACTTTATTGTTGATGGGGTTGATTTGTGTTTCTGGCTTTCGGTTGTCACTGTTATTCCATTTTATATAGTCCTGATCCTTTAGTCAGAATGCTGGTGACCTGTTCCAAGTTATATATCAAGGTCTTTAGCTTGAAGGTATTTAACTATAACTGTTGACCGTATCTGACAAAACAGTGTCTAAGACACCTCTGGATGTTAACACTGCTGCTACAGAGAGACGGCTATGAGTAGATGTCACTATAAACAGAATATAAACAGGATGAAGTGTGTGTGTGTGTGTGTGTGTGTGTGTGTGTGTGTGTGTGTGTGTGTGTGTGTGTGTGTGTGTGTGTGTGTGTGTGTATATATATATATATATATATATATATATATATATATATATATATATATATATATATATATATATATATATATATATATATTTATGGACTTTTAAATGTTTTAATTTCTATTCTGAAGATGGGGTTTGATGCTGGTGCTGAATTAGAGACACTGAATTAAAGCCAATGGCTCCATCTGGTGACACAGATGAGTTAATGTATGTTGTTCATAGCTGTGACAGCTTCTTATTTTATGTTTACTCCTATCAAAATCCTTGCTTGACTATGCATCTTTTTATTTTAACATTCTCTTAAGTATACATAATCATAACTTGAAAATAAATTAAGCAATGTAGACTTCAGTCTGCACATTGCAAATATGACTGATAAGCCTTTCCTGAATTACTATTTTCGGTAACACTTTATTTTAAGGTGACTTACCGGTAGTTACTCATCAGAATAATAACAGTAAATCATGCATAATTACAAGTAACTAGCCCCGAACCAAACCCGAAACCTAACAGTAACTCTATAGTAAGTACTTATCAGTAAGCACAATGCAACTGTCACCTTAAATAAAAGTAACCCTATTGTTTATTTTTATATGTATTTACTTGTATTTATTTATTTATGTTATTTAAATAATTAATTTAACAATTATTTGTTTTTGAACAATAACCATTCTGATTTACATACCGCCATTACAAACTAATCTAATCTACTAAAAACATTGATACAATAATCTTAATATCCTAATCTACAATAATCTTTACACTAGTGACTGAATTATTTTTATTTATTTATTTTTTGGTAATGTTTTTTTGTCTACACTCCTCGGGTGGGCATGCAATGATACATTTTTCAAATCATGATCATTAAAAAAAGAAACAAAAAGAAACAAAAAATATGGTATTGAATTGCACATAATTAAACTTTGTTATTCTTGAAGTTTTAAGAAACAAAACAAACATGTAAATAAAGCCACAAATAAATTATGAATGATTCAGGATATTTAAGTCGATATCTAAGTGGTGTTTATTACTGTACTTGGATCTCTATAATAGCTACACGATTCTGCCATATTTAATCGTGGCATTAATGGTCAGATATATTCGCTGTTATCAAAGCTGTCTTACTGTAAAATTGTCGCAAAATGGTTTACTTTGCGATATTAACTGACTGATTGCACATTGTGTCTTAAATTACACATAATAAACTAAATCTTGCTACAGCACAGTGTATATTCTCTGAACATTGACAGTATATGCATAAATATCGCATTGGTACAGGGACGAAAAAGTGAATCGACACATATTTATGGATAACAATGTATACATTCAAACTTGGCAGTAGGATCTTGGTTTTATTTTCAATTTTCAAACCTATAGTCAGAAGTGGCCCTCCTTCAGAATTCTCATTGTGGAATCGAATTTACTCCTGAAAAATGCATTTCAACTGCATTTTAAAAAAATCGACACAGCGTGTAGTGTGTAGAGAACCGAACTGAACAGCTAGTTGTTAATTATTCATTTAAACACGCATCAGGGATGTGTCTTTCTTGTATGTGCAATGCATGAAAATCACAGGGAAAGAGGTACAAGCCTTGACTCATTCATGCTTCCTGTCCACTGGACTTGGTCGTTTTAGGACCACTGGACTTGGGAGCTTTGGGACAACCGGACTTGGGAGCTCTGGGACCACTGGACTTGGGAGCTCTGGGACCACTGGACTTGGGAGCTTTGGGACAACCGGACTTGGGAGCTCTGGGACCACTGGACTTGGGAGCTCTGGGACCACTGGACTTGGGAGCTTTGGGACAACCGGACTTGAGAGCTCTGGGACCACCGGACTTGGGAGCTTTGGGACCACTGAACTTGGGAGCTCTGGGACCACTAAACTTCGGAGCTTTGGGTCCACCGGACTTGGGAGCACTGGGACCACTGGACTTGGGGGCTCTGGGACCACCGGACTTGGGAGCTTTGGGACAACCAGACTTGGGAGCTCTGGGATCACCGGACTTGGGAGCTCTGGGACCACTGGACTTGGGAGCTTTGGGACCACTGGACTTGGGAGCTTTGGGACAACCAGACTTGGGAGCTCTGGGACCACCGGACTTGGGAGCTCTGGGACCACTGGACTTGGGAGCTTTGGGACAACCGGACTTGAGAGCTCTGGGACCACCGGACTTGGGAGCTTTGGGACCACTGGACTTGGGAGCTCTGGGACCGCTAAACTTCGGAGCTTTGGGACCACCGGACTTGGGAGCACTGGGACCACCGGACTTGGGGGCTCTGGGACCACCGGACTTGGGAGCTTTGGGACCACCGGACTTGGGAGCTTTGGGACAACCAGACTTGGGAGCTCTGGGACCACCGGACTTGGGAGCTCTGGGACCACTGGACTTGGGAGCTTTGGGACCACTGGACTTGGGAGCTCTGGGACCACTAAACTTCGGAGCTTTGGGACCACCGGATTTGGGGGCTCTGGGACCACCGGACTTGGGAGCTTTGGGACAACCAGACTTGGGAGCTCTGGGACCACCGGACTTGGGAGCTCTGGGACCACTGGACTTGGGAGCTTTGGGACCACTGGACTTGGGAGCTCTGGGACCACTAAACTTCGGAGCTTTGGGACCACCGGACTTGGGAGCACTGGGACCACCGGACTTGGGGTCTCTGGGACCAATGGACTTGGGAGCTCTGGGACCACTGGACTTGGGAGCTTTAGGACCACCGGACTTGGAACGACCAGGACCACCCGGACCAGTTGCAGAGTGTTTGGATGAGAATGTATTCTTCTTCTTATGCTTCCTTCTCTGTGCTGGTACAGGTAGAACTGATCAATTAACTAACAATAAACTATAGCAACCAAGGACACAGGGACTTAACACAGGCAAATAAACTTAACCCAAATAACCAAAACAGACAATATGTGACAGTACCATCCTTTATTAAGTCTGCTTCAGCATCACAACGGCTAATAGGATTCATTCTAAATAAGGGGCCTATAATTAAGTTTGTAATTCTACATGCCATTATCACACTCCGTGTAAAATCTGAAGTGCTTTATGTGATGTGCTGGTGAAATCATCTCACACAGACCAGCATTGCTGTTTAAAAAAATATGTAACATCTCATGTAGTATTTACTGTTATTTATTATTTACTTTATTATAATTATTATTTGTGTTGTTGTTATAATGTTGTATTTCCTGTTGCATATTCTTGCTCTTCTTGGCAATATTAATGTGAGTGTATGTTGTAGTCTATAATGTGCCCTGGGAAATAAATGACAAACAAGAGGAGATGATTTTATTTATTAATTTCAAGGATTAGTTACACAATATTGTTGAGTTTAACATGCTTCAGTGGGACTCATATAATTATTAGTTAATTTATTCTTGGAAAAAGTGTGAATCTGCACAGGAATAAATATTGTTGTTGCTGTTATAGATAATTAGTCATTATATGGTGATGTGAGCAGGGAAATGAATGAGTAAATATTTCTGTAAACGTCATGGGAGTCGATTAAAACAAAGCACGCTGCAGTAAGATCTCAGTAGCCGTATAAGTTACAAAAGAAGTAAAATTGTATTACTTTGTAGATTAGGTAACAAAAACACGGAAAACAGGAAAAACAGAAAAGATAAGAAGCATTATTTGAGAAAAGAGTATAAGCGCAGACCTGTAGAGGAGGTCGGGTCCTTGACATTTTGAAGGTCTTTTACCTGAAGTCTTCTCTCCAACCTCTGATAAGAACGGTCCAGCTCACGACTTCTGACCAGCTATAAGCTTCACTTCTTTTAAATGTGTAGGAGGCCTGAAATCTTCACAGCCTGGGAATCTTTACCTAAAGCCGACTTCTTCTGTACAATCTCTGGCAAGACAGAAGGTCCAGCAAATCTAGTAAAGTTTGCATTAGGAACTCTCAAGTTGTAATAATGTTAATATGAATCAGAACATCATATTTTAAATCACAGTTAAAATGGTAATACAATACAGCAAATCTACATTTATGATGTACAAAAATAGGTATTTTACATCACTGCACATGGCCATTTTTAACTTTATTTCAATGGTCCACTTTAGACATTCTAATAGCCTACACAACTCTGCTCCATGTCGATTTTACAAAGATTTCAAATACAATCAATCAGTTTTTAGAAATGAGAACAAAAAAAATGAAGCAGTTCTTACACAAAATTAGGTAAACATGTTGGAGTTGAAATCAATAAATGACTGATCATATAAAACCGTTAAACACTTTATTATTTAGGCCTTCTCCATTTTAGACATACTAACTATATGACGTAACTTTGCAACTACATGTCAACACTTTTGCAACTCTCATTCATTTGCAGCTACATGTCAACTATCCAGGGCTAGTAGAATAAGTTGACGTACTTGCAAATCGACTTGTAGTTTTCAGAGTCTGATTTCATTGTGTTCACCTTCTTTTTGCTTGTTTTCATTTGGTTTCCCATGTGTTTTTTGGATTCCTCTCATTCATCTGGCCCTTGTTAATTAACTCATTAGTTCCCTCGTTTAGTTCTAGAGTGTACTATTCTGTTTCTTCACGTTATCGCCGATGTGTTTCCTTGGTTGATTCTACAATTAAAAATTAACTCTCATCGAGCTCTTTGTTAACAGTCACATACCGTGACAGTAGTCAGTTGCATGTCTGTTGGGGAGCATCAAAATAAAGTATCTACTAATACTCTAATGTTGTGATGTAAAGTCCGAATCATTTCCGCGAACCGGTTCTTTTCGGACAGTTTGACTCAGTGAACCGATTCATAGGGTCCTGACGTCATCATGCAATGTTGTCACTATGCATTTATTGTGTACATTTTATATAATTTTGCTGATTGTTGCCTTTCAATCACTTAAGTTAATGGTGTTTGTGTTCACAGTCAATTAATTTATCCTTCATGTCGGATTCCACTGAAAATTTCGCAACTACAGCACATTACAGGCACTGATCAACAAACGCGGATATGTATAGTAGCCTACGTGCCTCAGACTTGCATCGACAACTCAATCATCCCCGGTAATCCTGGTTCTTTTTTAGTCGGACGTGCTACTTCGGTCTTGCGTCATCAGCCCGGAACTAAAGTTTAATTAAAGAACCGGCTCAAAGAACGACTCGTTCAAAAAATGAACATCACTAATCTAATGACTGCTAGTTGACATGTAGTTGCAAAATTACTTAACAAACATAAGTATTTGTTCTTTAGAACTGACTGTTTGCTTAAAGGTGCATTCAGTGATAATATTGCTATTGCAAGTGTGTGTGCATTTATGAATCATTTTGAGTCTAATACCATAAAGATACCCCACAGATCATTCTTTATAGCATTTTAAAACTGACACTTTTTGAGGGTGAGCAAAAACGGGCCGTTTTTTGTGTGTGTCCCTTTAAATGCAAATGAGCTGCTGCTCATGGGGCGGAACTTCAAGGACTCCCATTAAGTCTAGTTCACACTGGCCGATTTTAGCCCCGATTTTGATTCGCCGACAGGTTTTGCGAAAATCGCCGACAAATGCCAGAAATCATAGGCAAATCGGTGCTCGTGCATGCGAGTGAAAATCACACAGTGTGAATGATCAAAGACGCGATCAGGGAGAATCGCAGATGAGTCGCCGACGCCCGTGAGATATTTGGCAGGCTAAATATCTGGACCTGTCGGCGATTCAAACTCCTGCTGTGTGAAATGAGTTCCGACTGAAAAATACATCGGCGATGACCGACAGCCAATGAGAGAGGTTCGCGGAGGAGTTATAGACCATAATATTAGTATTTTAATAGATATATGTACAGTTATTTCAAACAAACAAAGCCAAAACATCAGCCGCAACAGCAGCACATTGCAATATTATTTATTTAACATTACCTCAAACTCTCTATTCAGAACACAATCCTTGCTCCCTGTGTCTCCCCAACCATTTCCTCCACCATAATCTTTTTTCTTTTCTTTTTCTCTCTTTTGCTGCAAATCAGCGCACAGACAATTTGGAAGTTTCTGCACTGCAGTCTATATTTGTAATAACAATTCCAGTCTCGCGCGAGAACTCCAGTCTGACTCTCGTGTGATCTCGCGTTGTTTCATACTCACTTCTCGCGTGTGCTTTGTTGTGAAACGTAATTTGCGGACGGGACAAAGCTGTCGGGACAGAGCTAATAAAATTTATTAGTTAACTATCTTCAAGTCATTGATTAGCATATTCTGTCATGATAATCTCACCCCCTTTGTTGTGTGTCCCCGGGAGCGAGGTTTATGTAAATTTCAGGGTTAGTGATTGTGGCGAGCAGCGAGGTCGAGGGACCGTGAGGGCGGGACGAGGCGGCGCTCATCAGAGAGGATGAGCGCCAGCTGCGCGCCGCAGTGATCTCGGCTCTCGCGGAGGAGTGAGGGAGTATAAAGGAGCAGCGACGACAGTGAGGGACGAGAGAGGACCAGGCCTGGATTTTGTGTTGTGTTTTATTTTAGTTTTGTTATCCGCTGCAGTCGTCCGCGAGGGCCGAGATCGCTGTGGCTCGCAGCTGGCGCTCATCCTCTCTGATGAGCGCCGCCTCGTCCCGCCCTCACGGTCCCTCGACCTCGCTGCTCGCCACAGTGATGTCACTAACCCAGGAGGAAGCTTGTTGTACACTCAAAAAAAAAAAACCTTTCACTGTTGTTAGTTCACTCAAATCATCCTTGTTCACATTACTTAAAAACTCGTGTAACTACATGAACTTGTATTTGCTGCGTTGTTTCTACTAAAATGAGTATTGTCGGCTTTACTTAATCAATGTTTGTTCGGTCAACTTAACATTGCTGAGTGAAACGAACACAATGGATCTGTAGTTCCCAGCATGCTTTGCAAGGGACTGCATTAGGAGAGTAAATTTAGGGATTGAAGTGTTATTTGATGTGTTTTTCAGTAAAGGGAAATATGTTGTTCATCTATGTTAGTGTTTAATGTTCAGTTATGTTGGACATTTAGAGGAGTTTCTGTCATCTTGTGTTACCATTATGCAGAAGAGCGGTGCCTGTGTTTATGTGTGTACTCATATACACACATTTATTGGATGGAATTCAGTTAAATTGAGTTTGTCCAATAAGTTATTTTTGCATTTTGTTTCTAAAACATATGCTTGTTGTTGTTTGAATAGTTTGTTTTCCACATACACTTGTAGAGCAAATAGTTAATTTAATAAGGTAGATTAAATCGATAAATGTGTTCACCTAACATATTAAACTTTTATCAATTTTGCATTATATTATTAAATAAACGGCACATAAATATTACTGAGTAAATACAAACCATTTGAATTTGTCACTAATACATTTTGTCAGCTTTACTTGAATTTCTTTTGTTCATATAACTAAATTGTTATTTGTAAAAAATACTCAATATAGTTGCGTGGAACCACTTGACGCTGCTTTTAAAGTCATTTTTGGAGCGTAGTCCCTACCAGCCGTCTGTTGTAGTCCTTAAAAAGTGATTGCTTTAAAAGAAAATATCTCTCTTTGCTTTGAACTTTGAGCGTCATAACTTTGCAGATGTTGTTTATGCTGAAACAGCGACACTACACACTCACTAAAGTTAAAAAAAGTCAAATCATAATCAAACACCCCTTTAAATGAAATAATACAAGCATTAAGAAGTACACTTTACACACACACACACACACTTTATACTGTACAAACTGCTGAATAAGTAATTTCTGAAACAAGCAATAAGTAAAGTAACACAGTAGTGGCTCCTGACCATATAGATGAGGTAGAGTCTCGCTATCTTATAAACCGCTTGTAAATGTTACATTCTAATTGCTGAACACATACATAACACACTTTTGGCAGAGGTCTAGTATCCATCAGCCTGAGGCGGTGACTCTAATGTCGACCGAGAGGCTCAATTCTGCCCATACGGCTCTCAATTGGGTCGTCCTAATACCCTTGGCCCCTCTTAGTACGGTCGTTACATAATTTGTGCATTTGCCATTTATTAAGAATGTTTATGCAGTCATGCTGGACATAAAATGATCAATTATAGCCTATAATACGATCAATGCAACCATCTTATGTCTTATTAATAATATAGTTTGTTTATGGTTAAACTAAACTTTGGTTGAACCAGGACTAATTGATTTCTTTCCCCTGCCTTCTTATTTGATGTTGTAACTCACCTCACAGGCACTAGAGGTCAGACAACAACCACATTTGAGCCTTTGAGTTATTGTTCAGCTCAGACTGAAAACATGCACTGCCAGAATCGCCTGATGTCAAATATCACAGAATAGAAATATGAATTACAAATGGACAAATCAAGTCATGAAATGATACTGTACATAGAGATATATTACATCAATAATGTAATACTCATTACATGATATGCAGTTTTTAAATTATGCTGTATTATTATGTTACATGTGCATTTGGAAATATATGATATTATTGTAAATATTCTATTATTCTGAGCATAAAAATGAAAATATACACCCCATAAAGAACAATTAAGAGACATAGCTGTGATAATTGTTTTGAGGACATTGACCTTAAGTCTTATTGGTAAACTTAATTGAAATGTACTTTGAGTATATTTTGCCATTTTTGTCATTGACCTAAAACATTCAACTGGATAAACTTCACTCAAAAAAAAAAAAAGGTTCTATATGGCACCAAAAATGGTTCTTCGTCGTAATCATAGAGGAACCACTTTTGGTGCTATATAGCACCATATCTTAACATGTTCTGTATATGGTAGTGGTGTTATATAGCACCTTAGTTAGCGGTGCTATATAGCACCTTAGTCAAAGAACCGCTGAAGAACCGCTGAAGCACCAAAATTGGTGCTATATAGCACTTAAAAAGGTTCCCCTATGATTACGAGCCAAGAACCTTTTTTGGTGCCATATAGAACCTTTTTTTTTAGAGTGTTGTAAAAATAGATTATTCCAGATTATTCTTTAATCTTCTTACTTGCTAATTACTAAAAAAAGTTGTTTAAATTTTTTGAAACTACTTCAAGTTGAGGATTCATGTAAGCCAATATATAGTACACTCTAAAAAAAAGGCTCGTAATCATAGGGGAACCTTTTTTAGTGCTATATAGCACCAATTTTGGTGCTTCAGTGGTTCTTCAGCGGTTCTTCAGAGGTGCTATATAGCACCTTAGTCAAAGAACCGGTGAAGAACCTCTGAAGAACCGCTGAAGAACCTCTGAAGAACCGCTGAAGAACCTCTGAAGAACCGCTGAAGAACCACTGAAGCACCAAAATTGGTGCTATATAGCACTAAAAAAGGTTCCCCTATGATTACGAGCCAAGAACCATTTTTGGTGCAATATAGAACCTTCTTTTTTTTAGAGTGTACAAAAACACAATGTGTAAATAATCGTAAAGTTATTACACTGGTATTCATCAGATCCATATCTTGACTGGAACATATTTCTGAAAGTTTGTTTTATAGAAACTCTTAATCTTTTAAAAGTTACATGTAGTTCAAAAGGTCCTGTATAAGATGAATGACCCACCTGACATTCTCACCTGCACCACAGTCCCGCTGTTAGCATATTTATAAGCTCTTTGAGTTCTGCCCGGTTTAAAATGCTGGACTTAAGTGTATATGTTAATATCACTGATTTGTATTGTGTAGCAGTGGCTGACCTGGACGCCGTACTGACGTACAATAAAAAGTCATAGTCGAGCACAGAACCAGACTGTGAAATGTCACGGAAGACATTCCTCATAGTGCTCAAGGACGGTCAACTCCATCTCCATCTCTCTTTCTTCAGCTGAGACCTCTATCTGTCATTCGGCTGCATGCGCTCAGCACCCTGGACTGAGTCCACACACCTGCACGAGGCTGGCAAACAGAGAGGACACCACACACCTGCAGTCCCTTCAGAGCCATCTGTATCAGAGACAAAAGCCATGCATGTAGAGCTGTCTGTTTCATTCCACTGAATGCCACAATTTAACCCTTTCATGCATGAATTATGATAACCTCAGTCAGGATTTTTCCCTATGTGTTTTTATTGCTCTTAGGGAATGAGAAACAATATTTGCAGAGGTCCACTTTAGTTTTATGGGTTTATACTGAAGAGATATTGTATTAAACATAATACAGTAATAACGCAGCAATATTGTGCGTATTTAACAAACCAATGAATACAATTACACAAAATCATGTGGAAACTATAACATATATACAAAGAAATATAAATGTGAAATATTGCAAATGCAATGTCATGCTACAACTGTGGAAACCCAACTCAGATCATGTAGAAAATGATCCCGCTTCCTCCAGTCTACCGGAGTTTGTCGAACCTTATTAGCTGATATTTCTGGTTATGTTAAAGATGAACACATTTCTACCATAGCTCTCCCCTGAGAAAACCTAGAGATGAGGTGTTTTCAATCTCATCTGAAATGAGCAGTGTTGGGGGTAACGCATTACAGGTAACACACATAATGTAATCAGATTACTTTTCCGATGTTGCAAGTAAAGTAATGACTACAAATAAATAACATGCATTACATAATCAGATTACTTTTGATGTAAAGAGTATAGTAATGTTTACAAGTAACATGCATTACGTGATAAGATTTCTGATGTTACAAGTAAAGCAATGATTACAAGTAACATGTTACATAATCAGATTACTTTTGATGTAAAGAGTATAGTAATGCATTACAAGTTACATGCATTACGCGGTTAGATTACTTTTCCGATGTTACAAGTAAAGCAATGATTACAAGTAACATGCATTACGTGATAAGATTTCTGATGTTAAAAGTAAAGTAATTGTAACCCTACGGTGGTAGTTCTGCTTATAGGCAGGCTAAGAACCTATTGTAGGAGTTATCTAAATCTAGATTCAATGAGGAGGTTGGTTATGTACTAATCATATGGTCAAAAGACTCATAGATTCCACTCCAAAGGAAGCACAGGACAATGGATTAAAGTTTGAATGGAGTTCTTATTCAATTTATTTTCCTTATTTTCTTATTCAAAATTCAATATTTAGTTCAGTTCACACAGCATTAGAACCATTGATGTTAACAAATCAGCCACAACTTTTGAGATCTCATGAAACAAAAAACAAAAAGAAAGATCTTTCAAAGAAAAATTAGTTACCCTTGAGTGCACTCAAATGTTTTAACTGTCCAACCACCCCTTCAATACTTAACATCCATATCAACCACCCAAGGAAATCGTTGCAGCGCTGTTAGTTGAGGCAGTGGACCAGAGAACCAGGCACCAGGGCGAACAGAGAGGAATCCAGCTTCGGTGGAAAGGACACCGGGGATCCAGGACCAGAAGAAACCTCAAAAAAAAACCAATCTACACAAAAATGTGCAGAAAATTAACTAATGTTCAACTAAATGACCTTTTTCCATCTTTCCATCATTTAAAAGTCCATATGTTCAATAATACAACTTAGAAATTAAAATCAATTAAATGGAATTGGACACAAAAAATTCAGTATAGCATAGTAACTCAACTGACATACTTGACTCAAAAACAGAACCATTCCCTTTCAAAATGCATCTCCTTCATTATACCAAAATTAGAATATACAACAAAATGTACCTGTGGGGTAACATCCACTGCTATTGTAGATAGCCAGACTGGTTTTTTTTTTTTAATCCACTGTAATCCACTGTAACATTGAAATGTAACCCTTTAGTCATTTCACCATTTTAGCTTCTAGCAAATCAACACAAAATTATAGTTTTCACTCACCGAGATAACTTTGTTTTACAACAGGTGTCGTCTAACTTTCAATGTAGTTCAACCTCGAGGATATATTTCATTTTCTAAATCAATTTCAATCTTAGTATATACTTCTGCTCTGGCTCCCGTTTTTCCAGGCTTTTTTTTCTAAAGCCACGCGAATGCCCAAAACAGCAGAAGAAGAACGTTTTATTGTGCACTGCCACCTAGTGGCGAACTAGATATTGCACTTTACTATAGTGTTTGCATTAAAGGTAATTTCAGTACGTTATTGGGGCAAAATTGACAGGGTTACACCCTCCCCCTCTAAACCACATGAGTCCCTGCATGTGTGTTAAATCCGACAAGATATCTGATGGTCAGGAATAATGTCTTGGAGTTTCCCAAAAAACTGACTAAGGGCAAGGATTAGGGGTTTCCCTAGCTCTTCATAAGTGAACTTGGGTGGGGGATGTCTTTCTCTGTATGAACGTCTGGGCTCACCTTGTTCTTCCCCACAAGTAACTTCTGAGTGCCTTTTAGAGGTTACAGGGAACCCGTTCTGAGCATTGTCTGTGTCGTGAGCTAGTGTCGGGTCTGTGATCCCTGTGCTTTGCAATATTCCATCTTCTGGAATGTCTATGATGACGTGGTCACTTTGGGTTGGGGACTGATGGACAGCTGTATTTGTGTCAAGAGGTGCAACTGAGTGATCAAGGGTTGGTTGGGGTTCTGGCGATTTGAACTCAGGAGCCATGGGGTTCAGAGAAGACTGAGAGCCACTGACGGGGATAACTTCGAACTCTTGCACATAGGGTCCCCATGTGGTGAACTGTGGAGGTTCGTTCACATAGTAGCCATCATCCTCTTCTTCTCTGTCCGAATATTCACATTCCATCTCTTGGTTTTGTCTACTCCTCAGGCGCATCTGAGTTTGTTTGCTTTGACGTAGCACTGAATCAGGAGTAGTCTCAACTGGCAGAAATCCACATGGTAAAAGCAAGTCCCTGTGAAGTGTACGCCGAGGGCCATTTCCTGTTTCTGGCTTGACTACATACACAGGACCACCATCAATCCGTTTCACAACGATATGGATGGGCCTTTCCCATTTATCGGCTAACTTGTGTTTACCACGGATGTTGACATTCTTCACCAAGACACGGTCTCCTTCCTCTAATTCAGCAGTTTTCACTTTGGCATCAAATCTGTGCTTATTTCTTTCTCCAGACTTTTTGGAGTTCTCTGCAGCCAGTGCATAGCTTTCTTTGAGTCTCTGGCGCAAGTTTTGGACATATTCTGAGTGAGTTGTATGAGTCTCAGTTGGAGGTTTCAGGCCAAGTATGAGGTCAACTGGCAGAGTCGGCTGCCTGCCGAACATCAGCTCATATGGTGAGTAACCTGTTGCATCATTCCTGGTGCAGTTGTACGCATGTACAACAGGCCTCACAAAGTCTCGCCAGTGATGTTTGTCTTCCTCGTCAAGGGTGCCGAGCATGCTGATTAGGGTCCTGTTAAAACGCTCCACAGGATTCCCCTGAGGATGGTATGGGGTGGTGCGCACTTTCTCGGCCCCTATCAGTGAACACAGCTCCTTGATCGTATGGGATTCAAAGTCGCGTCCCTGATCACTATGAAGGCGACTAGGGAACCCATAGTAGACCAGGAAGTTTTCCCAGAGAGCTTTAGCAACGGTTCTGGCCTTTTGGTCTTTTGTTGGCACCGCTACTGCGAAGCGGGTGAAATGGTCAGTGATGACTAGTATGTTTCTGATGTCACGGTTGTCGGGTTCAAGGGACAAGTAGTCCATGCAAACAAGCTCTAACGGGTAAGTTGTTTTAATATTCACCATGGGTGCTGCTCTTTGTGGCGGAGTTTTCCTTCTGAAACAACGTTCGCATGTGTGACACTTCTTCTCAACTGATTCTTTCATTTTAGGCCAATAACATCTGGCACGAGCAAGACTGAACACACGCTCTGGCCCTAGATGACCCACCTCATCATGAAAGCCTTTGAGAGCTCTTTCTCTGAATTCCTGTGGTAAGACGAGCTGGTGAATTTTGTTTCCTCTGTCAAAACACTTCCTGTAAAGGACATCATCAATGAGCTCAAGCTTATCCCACTCCCTAAGGAGCAACTTAACTTCAGGTGACTCAGCTTTTACAGATTTGAAGTGGGGCTTTTGTCTTTTTTTGACCAAGGTGACGACCTTCCCAATTGATGGATCGTTTCTTTGAGCTTCATGCCAGTTTTCTTTTGTCATGCCAGGTACAGTGTCCTGTCCACTATCAGTAAATAGATCAGGTAAGGAGGAGGCGTCAACAACAAGGGACTCAACAAGGACAGGTAAGTGCATTGTTACTGAATGGCGTTGACATACAGCTGAGACTGCATCAGATGGAATCTCCCCCTCTATAAGGCGTTTTGTCATTGAGTTGATCCGTTCTTTTTCCTGCAGGTACTCATGATCCTCTTGAGGAGCTGCTTGAGGTCTCCTTGACAGTCCGTCCGCATCACCATTAGCACGTCCAGCTCGATATTTGATGTTGAATCTGAAGGTTGAGAGGGCCGCTAGCCAGCGGTGTCCGGCTGCGTCGAGCTTTGCGGATGAAAGGACATAGGTAAGCGGGTTGTTATCTGTTAGGACTGAAAAGTCTGTACCATACAGGTAATCACAGAATTTCTCACAAACTGCCCACTTTAACGCTAGAAATTCTAGCTTGTGAGTAGGGTAGTTCTTCTCGCTCTTAGATAAGCCTCTGCTGGCATAGGCTATTACTCTAAGCTTTCCATCTTGAGCTTGATAAAGAGCTGCTCCTAACCCCTCACAGCAAGCGTCTGTATGTAGCACATACGGGAGCTTGGGATTTGCGAAAGCGAGTACAGGGGCCGATGTCAACTTTTCAACCAGTGTTCTGAAAGAGGACTCACACTCAGGCGTCCACTCTGAGCCAAAGGGTGCTCTGGGGCTTATACCAGTGTTAGGTCTCAGTGTTTTATAAATTTTACCCCTCTTTTTAGGTGGACAGTACCCAGCGGTGATAGCGTTGAGAGGTCTGGCAATTTTTGAGTAGCCCTCCACAAATCTTCTATAATACCCTGAAAATCCGAGGAAGCGTTTCAGTTCTTCTCTGTTTCCAGGGCGGGGCCAATCTTTCAGAGCTGACACTTTATCTGGATCTGTGTGAACTCCTTGAGCGTCAACAATATGGCCCAGGTATTTCACGGAGGACTTGAAAAACTGACACTTCTCTGGGGATAGTTTTAGGCCATAGCTTTTGAGACGATGAAGCACCTTCAGGAGCCTTGCCTCGTGCTCTTCTAAAGTCTGGGAGAAGACAATGACATCGTCTAAGAACACCAAAACCTCGCTCAGATGTAGGTCACCAACACACTTTTCCATAAGGCGTTGAAAGGTGCTAGGTGCGTTGGTGACACCTTGCGGCATACGATTGAATTCGTAGAAACCTAATGGACATGTGAACGCAGTTTTGTGTTTATCTTCTTCCACCATTTCCACCTGGTAATAACCAGACTTTAGATCCATCACCGAGAACCACCTTGCTCCACTCAGGGCAGAAAACGTCTCCTCGATGTTAGGAAGAGCATAAGCATCCTTAATAGTGCGGCTGTTAAGCTTCCTATAGTCGATGCATAGTCTGATCTTTCCGTTTTTCTTTTTCACGACAACCACTGGGGATGCAAAGGGACTCTCGGATTCCCTTATTATACCAGCATCCAGAAGCTCTCTAAGGTGTTGTCTGACAGCTTCTCGATCGCTGGGGTGTATCGGCCTGGATCTTTCTTTGAAGGGTGTCTCGTCCTGCAGACGGATGGTATGTTTCACGGCGATGGTATGGCCAAATGACAGCTCATCAAGCGCAAAAACTTCAGGGATGGAGTTCAGTTTATCTCGAATGCGTGTTTTCCACTCCTCTGGCATTGGGGAGTCATCCAGATTGAATGAATGTTTGCCATTTGATGTTTGTGAATCGACTTGTGCAGAGGAGGTCATGGGCATTACACTTTGAACTGCAGACACTTCACCAATAACACACTTTGGAGGTATGGTGACAGTGTGATCTGTGGTGTTGCTGAGGACTACAGGGATCCTGTTTGAAGCTCTTGTGTTTATGTTTATTAGAGCACACTGAATGAACAACCCACCCGGCAGGAAGGAAGATTCAGGAGGTTCAACGACAAATGTCATATTGGGATTGGCTTTTCCGACTCTAACATCTCCAAAAAGATACATTTTGTGTCTTGCCGGAATAGTAATGGACTTTTCTCCGTGCAATTTCACTATACAAGCTTTAGCTTCACTTTCGCGTACTCGGGCCACATGTTGGAGTAGTACTGCAAAACTGTCTGATCTTCTGAGAAACTTGGATTTGTCATAGCTTATTCCACGTTGGTATAACTCGAGCAAGACATTTGTGCCAATTAAGACCGGAACCTTGCTATTGAACTGGTTTTCAGGGACAATGAGTGCTAAAACAGACATTTGCTCTTCTGTTCCAGTAACATTCTCAGGGAAGGTTAAGTGTACTTCCACGTACCCCAGATAAGGCACTGCTTGACCCCCAGCCCCTTCGACCTCGAGAAGATTGTGTATCGACTGAACAGGTAAGTTTGGCATGTATTTAGAATGAAAGGTCTCTGAAATTGTTGTTACTTGGGATCCAGTGTCGAGAATGGCATCACATTTCATGTCTCCAACAGAGATGTTCGAAGTGCAACGAGGTCCCACAAGTCCAGGCGGCAATTTGCGGCCAGAAGAACTGCTGCTTTCAGAAGAGCACTCATTGTGAGTCATTGCTATGGGACATTTTTTGTCCTCAGCTCCTGGTCGCCCCAAGGCAGGAGCCTCTAGAAGTTTAAAGATGTCTCGTTGGCTGCCTGCTTTGCCCAGAATTTGCTTCGTTTTTCTTTGAGCTCTACATTCTTTCTCCGGACGAGGCCTGGATTGGGTTCAAAAGTGCACTTTGCAGCGATGTGGCCATCACCTCCACATTTAAAACAGAACCAAGGCTTAGGTGGTGTCGGAGATTGGGGGTTTGAGTCTCTATTGGAAGCTTGCGCAAGTAAACTTTCAGTCCTAGCAGGCGGTTCACTTTGGGCTGGACGGCTCTGCATTCCCTCATGCCTTTCTCCTTTCTTTCCTTGCTGTATTAGCTTTGCAACCTGTATCCTCAACTCTGCAACTTCCTTTTCTAGTTTAGAATCTGCCTCGTGTTTCTTAGTTGTAGTGGGGGCAGCTTCAGGTTCGAATACTGGCATGCTCATAACTGAATGGACATGCACAGCAGCTTTCGTGCTTCCAAGGTGCTTTTTCATGCGATCCATCTTTGCTGCCCTCCTATCCTCCTCCGTTCTCAAAAGCAACAACAATTCTGGGAATGGGGGGGGGTTAGATTTCCTGTGTTCGAGCTGCAGGCCAATGATCAGACTCTGGTCCCAGCATCCCCTACAGAACTGACGGAGTAAGTACTTGTCAGACTCTGCAGCTGAAACTCCCCCTCTAGTTACGGCTTTGGTGAGGAGAGTCTGGAGACGGCCCAAATAGACAGAGGGTTTTTCACCTGAGTTTTGGTTAGAGCCCAGGAAGGTAGCAAATAGCTCCTCTCCATCTTCGACCACTCCAAATGCTGACTCGAGCTGGGTGAGGTAAGCTTGAGGGTTTGCATCCGTCCCAAGCGGCTTAACAATGTCTGCTGCTGGGCTGAGGAGGCTCTCCAATATTCTCCTTACTTTCTGTGAATCAGAGACAGATACGTCCTTAAGAAGTAGATCTACCTGAGTACGCCAGGAATCATAATCAACTTCTCCATTTGGTTTTGGCAGCCGCCCCGAGAATGTACGGATCCTGCTTTGACTGTAGCTAGACGGTGTGGAGTCACTGCGAATGAAATGTTCAACAATAACTTTTTGGACATGAGGTGGGTTAACTGTGCCTTCATCAAGAAATGGACTCCTTGTAGCAGTAGTTGGAATTTTGCGGGTGACTGCATCAAATGGATCAGCAACATCATTATTGGTCTGCATATCACCATCTAAACTGCTACCATTTGTGGAGACAGCAACAGGGTTTCCAGAGGGCTGTAGCCGAGTATCTGGGCTTTGCGGAGGGGCAAGCTCTGTCTGGGGCTGGACACTCTGCAGTTCACTTTGAAGTGCTTCCCAAAAGCCAGCTTTACTAATTTCAGCAAGAGAGCTCAATTCAGCTAAACATTTCTGAGCGAGTTCTCGTCCTAGTTCTTCTTGGCATAGCTCACGGACTGTCTTGACACACCAGGTAACTGCTGGATCATTGGGACTGGGCAGGCTACCTAGCTGTACTGGGTCGAGTCTGGATATTGTTCGCTCTGCTGTGTATTCAATGAGTGCACGGCCTCGGGGTTGTTCTGTGTCATTGGGGACTCTGACTACTTTCTTAATGTCCCCGTTAACTTTAAAAAACTCTGCAATGTCATCATCAGAATAGGCTTCGTCTATGCCTGTGACATATAGACAACTAGGCCCATGCACATTAAACTGATTGCAAAGATCCATTTTGCAGTAATGCAATCTTAGTGTACTTCAGCTTTGGGGTGGAGTCTATTTTAAACACTGTACCAACCTCCTGGCTGGCTCGCCACGACTGTAACCCTACGGTGGTAGTTCTGCTTATAGGCAGGCTAAGAACCTATTGTAGGAGTTATCTAAATCTAGATTCAATGAGGAGGTTGGTTATGTACTAATCATATGGTCAAAAGACTCATAGATTCCACTCCAAAGGAAGCACAGGACAATGGATTAAAGTTTGAATGGAGTTCTTATTCAATTTATTTTCCTTATTTTCTTATTCAAAATTCAATATTTAGTTCAGTTCACACAGCATTAGAACCATTGATGTTAACAAATCAGCCACAACTTTTGAGATCTCATGAAACAAAAAACAAAAAGAAAGATCTTTCAAAGAAAAATTAGTTACCCTTGAGTGCACTCAAATGTTTTAACTGTCCAACCACCCCTTCAATACTTAACATCCATATCAACCACCCAAGGAAATCGTTGCAGCGCTGTTAGTTGAGGCAGTGGACCAGAGAACCAGGCACCAGGGCGAACAGAGAGGAATCCAGCTTCGGTGGAAAGGACACCGGGGATCCAGGACCAGAAGAAACCTAAAAAAAAAACCAATCTACACAAAAATGTGCAGAAAATTAACTAATGTTCAACTAAATGACCTTTTTCCATCTTTCCATCATTTAAAAGTCCATATGTTCAATAATACAACTTAGAAATTAAAATCAATTAAATGGAATTGGACACAAAAAATTCAGTATAGCATAGTAACTCAACTGACATACTTGACTCAAAAACAGAACCATTCCCTTTCAAAATGCATCTCCTTCATTATACCAAAATTAGAATATACAACAAAATGTACCTGTGGGGTAACATCCACTGCTATTGTAGATAGCCAGACTGTTTTTTTTTTTTTAATCCACTGTAATCCACTGTAACATTGAAATGTAACCCTTTAGTCATTTCACCATTTTAGCTTCTAGCAAATCAACACAAAATTATAGTTTTCACTCACCGAGATAACTTTGTTTTACAACAGGTGTCGTCTAACTTTCAATGTAGTTCAACCTCGAGGATATATTTCATTTTCTAAATCAATTTCAATCTTAGTATATACTTCTGCTCTGGCTCCCGTTTTTCCAGGCTTTTTTTTCTAAAGCCACGCGAATGCCCAAAACAGCAGAAGAAGAACGTTTTATTGTGCACTGCCACCTAGTGGCGAACTAGATATTGCACTTTACTATAGTGTTTGCATTAAAGGTAATTTCAGTACGTTATTGGGGCAAAATTGACAGGGTTACATAATGATTACAAGTTACATGCATTACACGATTCGATTACTTTTCCGATGTAACAAGTAAAGACTGCATTGCAGACTGCATTCACACCAGAAAGTCATACGGCGGATAATTTAGCAGAATCTCTCCACAGCGCATTCAAAGAATGAGGATTAAATGAAAAAAATCTTGCATGCATCACGACAGATAACGGGGTGGTTAATTGCCATATTTGTTAAAGTAATTCAAAAATTATTCAAAGGATGCATTAAAGGAAAAGCATAATCATCTTCATTTTTCATAATCTAATTCATACATGCAACAAACTTTCGCCGACCAGAACATACGCTCTAAAATGGTATAAATAATGAGGATTTATGAATATGATCATAAACACGTTTGCGCTTGTATGATATTATTATGATCAAACGCCGTCACTGTGTTGTGCGTCTGCGTTTGTTTCTTTTGGTCCACAAGGACAGTGAAATACATACACGCGCATCAGGAAGCGCATTCAGTGAGTTCTTTCAACATTTACGATGTTACAAGTAATGACTACAAGTAACATGCATTAAGCGATTAGATTACTTTTCCAATGTTACAAGTAAAGTAATGCAATACAAGTAACATGCATTACATAATCAGATTACTTTTGATGTAAAGCGTATAGTAATGCATTACAAGTAACATGCATTACGCGATTAGATTACTTTTCCGATGTTACAAGTAATGATTACAAGTAACATAATTACGTAAGTAATCAGATTACATTTTGATGTAAGGAGTAAAGGAATGCAATACAAGCAACATGCATTACGTAATCAGATTACTTTTCCGATATGCAAGTAAAATAATGACTACAAATAAATAACATGCATTACATAATCAGATTACTTTTGATATAAAGAGTATAGTAATGTTTACAAGTAACATGCATTACGTGATAAGATTTCTGATGTTACAAGTAAAGCAATGATTAAAAGTAGCATGCGTTACATAACCAGATTACTTTTGATGTAAAGAGTATAATAATGCATTACAAGTAACGGACATTACGTAATCAGATTACTTTTCCGATGTTACAAGTAAAGTAATGATTACAAGTAACATGCGTTACGTAACCAGATTACTTTTGATGTAAAGAGTATAGTAATGCATTACAAGTAACATGCATTGCATTACGCGATTAGATTACTTTTCCGATGTAACAAGTAAAGCAATGATTACAAGTAACATAATTACGTGATAAGATTTCTGATGTTAAAAGTAAAGTAATGATTACAAGTAACATGCATTACATAATCAGATTACTTTTGCTGTAAAGACTATAGTAATGCATTACAAGTTACATGCATTACACGATTCGATTACTTTTCCGATGTAACAAGTAAAGTAATGATTACAAGTAACGTGCATTACGTGATAAGATTTCTGATGTTACAAGTAAAGCAATGATTAAAATTAACATGCGTTACATAATCAGATTTCTTTTGATGTAAAGAGTATAATAATGCATTACAAGTAACGGACATTACGTAATCAGATTACTTTTCCGATGTTACAAGTAAAGTAATGATTACAAGTAACATGCGTTACGTAACCAGATTACTTTTGATGTAAAGAGTATAGTAATGCATTACAAGTTACATGCATTGCATTACGCGGTTAGATTACTTTTCCGATGTAACAAGTAAAGCAATGATTACAAGTAACATAATTACGTGGTAAGATTTCTGATGTTAAAAGTAAAGTAATGATTACAAGTAACATGCATTACGTAATCAGATTACATTTCCGATGTTACAAGTAATGACTACAAGTAACATGCATTAAGCGATTAGATTACTTTTCCAATGTTACAAGTAAAGTAATGCAACACAAGTAACATGTTACATAATCAGATTACATTTTGATGTAAGGAGTAAAGGAATGCAATACAAGCAACATGCATTACGTAATCAGATTACATTTCCGATGTTACAAGTAAAGTAATGATTACAAGTAACAGGCATTACGTAATCACATTATCAAAAATCAAATAAAAAAAAATCAAATCACTTTATTTGTCACTCTACCATATGCACAAGTGCAACAGTAGGTGAAATTCTTAGGTGCAGTTCCGAGCAACATAGTAGTCACGACATGACATGTACAACATTTAAAGCAACATCAGATTACACATCTGATGCGCCCACAATTACTCACAGCACAGTATACACTACAATAAACAATAAATAATTTACACAATGTGAGTGTAGTTCTCACAGCTTTAAACAATATACACATACTTACAATATACATATACTTTAAACAATATACACTAAACCTACACTAAACAATATACATTACGCTATAATAATAATAATAATATACAATGTATAGTATAAAATATTATTCACAGATTGAAAAATTGAAATCCAAAGTGCAATAGATGCTGTATGATAAATAAATGTGTATATAATGTGTGTGTATCTACAGTGGGTTGTGCTGAGTGATATTCTGTCCAGTGTGTGTTATGATCCTGATGGATCAGGAGTTAAGTAGTCTGATTGCTTGTGGGAAGAAGCTGTTCTGGAGTCGGCTGGTGCGTGTTCTGATGCTGCGGTACCGTCTGCCTGATGGCAGCAGTGAGAGCAGCCCATGGTTCGGGTGGCTAGAGTCTCTGATGATCCTCTGAGCTCTCTTCACACACCGCCTGGCGTAAATGTCCTGGAGGGAGGGAAGCTCACCTCCGATGATGCAGCTGGCCGTGCGCACTACCCTTTGCAGGGCTTTGCGGCTGCGGGCGGTACTGTTGCCGTACCAGGTGGTGATGCAGCCAGTCAGCAGGCTCTCTATGGTGCTGGTGTAGAAGCGTGTGAGGATGTGGCGGTTCATTCCAAACCTCCTCAGCCGTCGCAGGAAGAAAAGGCGCTGATGAGCCTTCTTCACAACGGCCTCGGAGTGGACGGACCATGAGAGTTCCTCTGTGATGTGGACACCGAGGAACTTGAAGCTGCTGACTCTCTCCACCGGTGCTCCATCGATGGTGATGGGGCGGTGTTCTCTCTCATTCCTCCTGAAGTCGACCACCAGCTCCTTGGTCTTGCTGACGTTGAGGGAGAGGTTGTGCTCCTGACACCATCGTGTCAGAGTGTGCACCTCCTCTCTGTAGGCCGTTTCATCATTGTCGGTGATAAGACCTACCACCGTTGTATCGTCAGCAAACTTGATGATGGTGTTGGAGCTGTGGGTTGCCACACAGTCATGTGTGTACAAAGAGTACAGGAGTGGGCTGAGAACGCAGCCCTGAGGGGCTCCAGTGTTGAGAGTCAGTGGTGAGGAGATGTTACTGCCCATTCTGACCACCTGGCGTCTGTTTGACAGGAAGTCCAGGATCCAGCTGCATAACAAGCTGTTTAAGCCTAGAGCCCGGAGTTTAATGTCAAGTATGGAGGGCACAATGGTGTTGAATGCTGAGCTGTAGTCCACAAACAGCATTCTCACATATGTGTTCCTCTTTTCCAGGTGGGAGAGAGCAGTGTGTATAGTGGATGAAATGGCATCATCAGTGGGGCGGTTTGTGCGGTATGCAAACTGCAGTGGGTCCAGTGAGGGGGGGAGAACAGAGCAGATGTGGTTTCTGACTAGTCTCTCAAAGCATTTACTGATGATGGGGGTCAGAGCAACAGGACGCCAGTCGTTTAAGCAGGTGGTTTTTGACTGCTTAGGTACAGGAACAATAGTGGACGTTTTAAAGCATGTGGGGACCACAGACAGGGAGAGGGACAGGTTAAAGATGTCAGTGAAGACTCCAGCCAGTTGGTGCGCGCACGCTCTGATCACGCGGCTGGGAATGCCGTCTGGACCCGCAGCTTTACGGACGTTCACCCGCCGGAAGGATCGGGTAACATCCGCTACAGATACAGAGAGTGAACTAACCTCTGTATCTTCAGCCGCGAGCTCTCTCTCCGCGAGGGCGGTGTTAGTTCCCTCAAAGCGAGCATAGAAGGTGTTTAGCTCGTCCGGGAGAGAGGCAGCGGTGTTCACGGTGGAGTTTGTGTTCCCTTTATAGTCCGTGATGGTGTTAATTCCCCTCCACATGCTTCTGGAGTCGGTGGTGTTGAACTGTCCTTCAATCTTGTCCCTGTACTGGCGTTTTGCTGCTCTGATGGTTTTCCGGAGGGCATAACTTGCTTGGTTATGCTCCTCCGCATTACCGGAGTTAAAAGTGGAGGTCCGCGCATTGAGTGCCACGCGAACATCCCCATTTAGCCACGGCTTCTGGTTTGGGTACAGCTGTATTGTTCTGGTCGGAACAACGTCATCTACGCACTTACTGATGAAACACGTTACGCTATCAGCGTAAACCTCGATGTCGTCATCAGAGGCCGACCGGAACATCTCCCAGTCCGCGTGATCAAAACAGTCTTGGAGCATAGAATCTGATTGGTCCGACCAGCACTGGATGGTTCTGAGGGCGGGTGCTTCCTGTTTGAGTCTTTGCCTATATGCGGGCAAAAGTAGGATGGAAGCGTGATCCGATTTGCCAAATGGTGGGCGCGGGAGGGACTTGTAACAATCCTTGAAGGGGGAGTAACAGTGATCTAAGACACGGTTCCCTCGCGTGTTGAAGTTAACATGTTGGTGGTATTTGGGTGCGATGCGCTTGAAGTTGGCTTTGTTAAAGTCCCCGGTCACAATAAACGCAGCCTCAGGATGCGCGGTTTCCTGCTCACTCACTGTCCTATACAGTTCCTTTAGTGCCCGGTCTGTGTCGGCTTGTGGGGGAATATACACAGCTGTGATGATGACCGCGGTGAATTCCCTCGGTAGCCAGAATGGTCGGCACAGAACCGTGAGAAATTCCAGATCAGGAGAACAGAAAGACTTGATAGAATGTACGTTCCTCTGATCACACCAGAATCGGTTAATCATAAAACACACACCCCCGCCTTTGCTTTTCCCGGAGAGATCTTTTTCTCTGTCCATTCGATGCACGGAGAACCCCGCGGTTTCGATGGCCGAATCTGGAATCTCAGCGGACATCCAAGTTTCTGTGAGGCAGATAATGCAGCAGTCCCTCGTGTCTCGCTGGAAAGAGATCCGCGCTCTCAGCTCGCAGAGTTTATTGTCCAGAGACTGAACATTAGCCAGTAAAATACTGGGAAGCGGGGGTCGGTTTGCGCGACGTCTTACTCTGATGAGTACGCCGGCTCTCTTCCCTCTTCTCCGGCCGCGTTTGCGCGGTCGGGCCATCCAGACAAAGGGATCCGCTGCTGTGTTTGTAAACGGCGGTTCGTCACTGAAGAATTTAAAGTCCGGTTTTCGGTGTGCGATTGCCGAACCAATGTCCAAAAGTGTCTGTCTGTCGTACGTAGTAAGGCAGACAACATCCAAGACAAAAAACACAAAAACTATAAACAGAACAAACAAAAAACTACAATGTTTCAGCAGAGCTCGCGACGTAGCGGCCATCCTCGGCGCCATCTTGACTCGTGTCTCATTACTTTTTGATGTTAATGCAAATCACATTCTAATAACACAAATACATTTTATTTACAGTCAAAAAGTTACTGCATATGAAGTATTTAAAAGTTTTTGTTTTTTTTAAATAGTATAGTACAGTAATAGTATGAATTGTAGCTCAAATACAGTCACTGATGCATGATGTCATGATGGATGATCAATCAGAATTTTCTCCCAATCTAAAATCAGTACTTTTAAAATGTAACTGTGATATGACTCATTAGATATTGCTTGATGCTACCAAAAAATAACCTGCAAAGTCTTCTAGGATAGAAGAAATGGATGGATATTCCTGGAGCAACTTGGCATTTCTGACTGGCCATCGGCCATTTTGGTTTGGAGAGGGAAAAAACAACAACATATAACAGCTTGTATAGGATGATGCACTAGGGTCCACTCTAGAGGTTGATGTGCAACTATGCCTTAAAAACCCATGCATATGCAAGAAAATGCTTTTTGAATAGCTGTTCACTGTAGTGACCTCTATGTGATGGTGGTCAGAGATGGTGGTCCAGTGGGTTAAACCATGGAACTGATATGCAGAAGGTTGCTGGTTCGATCCCAGCGGTCACCACCAGTGTGTCCTTGAGCAAGGCACTTTACTCCATGTTGCTCCAGGGGGATTGTCCCTGTAATAAGGGCCCTGTAAGTCGCTTTGGGCAAAAGCATCTGCCAAATGCTTAAATGTAAATGTATGTCATGACCCATCAGACCATATGTACAACATTACTTCATAGCTAAAGGCACCACAAGAAGCCGCAGAACTGCAAGAAATTCAATATAGCATCTACTGTATACTAAGCTGTGAAATCTTATTTTATATTATATATTTATTTATATATTATTGTCAGTCAAATCTTGCTTTCTACACCTCAGACTACGTGAACACAAGATTGCAAGATTATCTAGGAAATATTATTAGTAAAATAAAGTGTTTTATGTAACAAACTTATGTATATTTTCCATCCCTGACACTAATAGTGAAAAAACAGAACATGCAACGTTTACTTTGCTGTATCTTTAATGAACACATGAAAACATACAAGCCCCAAGGATCTTGGGAACTAATTACTACTTGAAAAGAGGGTAATTGGAGTCATGTGTTCCACTGTTGTGACTGGACTACAACATTCATCACGGCAAGACGGAGCACTGAAGAATTTCTCCCCATCAGTCCACATTCAGGCAGGACTTTAACTATAGTTTTCTCACAGTAGTAAAAATCCAGAAGTGTATATCAAAATCAATGACATTATACACCGATCAGGCATATCATTATGACCCGCGACAGGTGAAGTGATAAACACTGATTATCTCGCATAACTGCACCTGTTAGTGGGTGGGATATATTAGGCAGCAAGTGAATATTTTGTCCTCACAGTTGATGTGTTAGACGCAGGACAAATGGGCAAGCGTAAGGATTTGAGCGAGTTTGACAAGGGCCAAATTGTGATGGCTAGACGACTGGGTCAGAGCATCTCCAAAACTGCAGCTCTTGTGGGGTGTCTTGTGCTGCTGGGAAACCTTGGGTCCTGCCATCCATGTGGATGCTACTTTGAGACGCATCACCTACCTAAGCATTGTTGCAGACCATGTGCAGCCTTTCATGGAAACGGTATCCCCTGGTGGCTGTGGCTCTGTCAGCAGATAATGCGCCGCCACAAAGCACAAATGCTTCAGGAATGGTTTGAGGAGCACAACAACGAGTTTGAGGCGTTGACCTCCAAATTCCCCAGATTTCAATCCAACCGAGCATCTGTGGGATGTGCTGAACAAACAAGTCCGATCCACCTCTTACAGGACTTAAAGGATCTACAGCTAACAAATTGATGCCAGACACCACAGCACACCTTCAGGGGTCTAGTGGAGGGGCTGTTCCGGCACATCTTTTTTCCGTTTAACTTTAGCATATAAATCTATGTCGATACTTCATATGTCACGAAAACTAGTTTGAAAACACTTTTTGTTAAGAAAAAGGGCTTTACCGCAAATAAATGTGGTGTCACATGACAGAATTAGCATATACAGCGTCCGTGTTCATGGCGTTGCTCCAGTTAAAGCTTTGTTTCTCTGTAGTTCAAAAGCGCATTACATCTATATTCATATTCTTAAATTGCATATTAAATAATTGTATTACTATTGGTAAGAATAAGACGTGTTGCATCTCAAACATCATTCATCCTTATTTTTGTAATTTTGTTTGTTTTGTAATGCACGGCCCCATGTTGCAAGGATCTGTACACAATTCCTGGAAGCGGAAAACATCCCAGTTCTTGCATGGCCAGCATACTCACCGGACATTCACCCATTGAGCGTGTTTGGGATGCTCTGGATCGGCGTGTACGACAGCGTGTTCCAGTTCCTGCCAATATCCAGTAGCTTCACACAGCCATCGAAGAGGAGTGGACCAACATTACACAGGCCACAATCAACAACCTGATCAACTCTATGTGAGGGAGATGTGTTGCACTCCGTGAGGCAAATGGTGGTCACACCAGATACTGATGTGTTTTATTGTGGCCAGCCTAAGGCACACCTGTGCAATAATCACACTGTCTAATCAGCATCTTGATATGCCACACCTGTGAGGTGGATGGATTATCCCAGCAAAGGAGAAGTGCTCACTAAAACAGATTTAGACATTTGAGAGAAATAGGCCTTTTGTGTACTTAGAAAAAGTCTTAGATCTTTGAGTCCAGCTCATGAAAAACGGGGGCAAAAACAGAAGTGTTTCATTTAATTTTGTTCAGTGTATAATGGTGAGATATTTCACTAAATATAATAACTGTGCCAGAAGAATTGTGTGATATTTTTTTAGGCTATGTCTTGTTCTGTCTGTATCATCTCATTGAGCTTTTCTGAGGGTTTATGCATGCACAAAGTGAATTTAGCGTTTTCTGACATTTCAGTGTGGATGAGAAACTTTTGGAAAATGCTTGAAAAAGCGCTAGTGTTGGACCGAGAGCGTTTTGAAACGAAAATTACGTTTTCAAATGTTTCCGGATTAGGGGAGCGCGGGACACAACCTAACGCGGGGTTAGTTCCACACATGCCAGACTGACGAAACTTAGTGTACTAGTTGCCATATCAACATTGTAACAACAATAACTTCTGGGGAATAATTAACTCAAATGGTATGAATATTCATGAGTTTATGAATATTATTAGCTTGTTGTACAGAAAAATTAACGTATAACGGAACCTTTAATCATTTAAAAGTAACCTTTATCCAAATTGATTTCTTCATCAATTATCAATCTTACAAACCTTAAGAAACATTGACTTGTTTGATCAGGACAAATCATATATCTTATGGTTGCACAATTTATATTACTAAAGTAATATAAATGAAAATCAAGCTTAAATGGGTAGCTTAGATCTTACGCTTCAGTGACTTCGAGATTTGTGAGCAAAACAATACGGATTCAATTTAATGCAATTATTGGGTTTTAATAAAACAACTACAGAATACAAAGCTACGAATCACACGGGGGTAAATATGCATATATATATATAGGAGAAACAAAATGATATGGTACAAACAAGGAAAAATCAAACTTAATAGAATCAAATCAAAAAGGAAAAGAATGATGGAAAGAGAGAATTCACGAGGGAGAGAGAGAGAGAGAGAGAGAGAGAGAGAGAGAGAGAGAGAGAGAGAGAGAGAGACAGTTCACCAAAACCCTTCAGACATTTATGATTTCGTGAATCAGGATTAATTAAGACAACCTCGTACAAGCAGTTAAAGGTGAAATATAATACTTGCATTAGGCTCTCTCGTGTACGTGTCTGAGTTCGAATCGTCGTGGAAGTTCGCTAAGGAGGTGAGTCCGGGGAATTTCTGTGAAGTTCAGGAAAGTCGCTCCAGAAGTTGCAAGTCTCTCAGTCTTGGCTGGGTGCCAAAGGAATCTCTCTCTCTCCAGGGAAGGTCAAAGGGCCAGGGAGGTCTTCTCGGAATGGCGGAGCGCCAAGTGGCCCTTCCTCTCAGTGGCAGAATGCCAAGGGGGCTCTCTCGTTGTGGCGGAATGCAAAGGGTTAATGGTCCTTTCTCGTTTTTATGGACACAATGACCAACGCCCTTATCCTGGAGTGATCCAATCGCGCACGGGAGACCAGAGGCGCGAGTTTTTCATTGTCCTTTGTTCGTGGACAACCCCCTTCCTCTGAGTTAATCAGTAGGGTGGAAATTCTAAAGCCTCTATTTCTTCAGAAAGCTGGTATTTTTGTAATAATGCATCTTGTAGTAATCTGTGAACGATATTCGGTACATTCGGGTTTCTGCGATCGAGAAGATACCAAACACTATCGTTCTGTGATTTTAGAATACAGAGGCACAAGCATTTTTACAATTAGTGGCATACCAAATCAATTTTACATACAGTAGACATCCTAGCTATTCTAATACATTGTATAAAGACATGAACTCAACAGAATATATATATTTGGACATTATTAAGACAGTTCTTTTAGTCCATGTGTATGTGAGATGGGTCCGAAAGTTCAGTGTGTTCAACTATGTGTGTGTGTGCTCCTTCGCACAAAAGACTATGTGTGTGTATTGTTTCGAAACTTCACGTGGTCATCTGTGTGTGTATTGTTTGCCTATTGCACACAGGATATGTATGTTCGTTTGAGGAGTCACATGACCGCCTAAGGCTGTGAAGTTTGTGAAGAACTATTCAACTCTTGAGCCGTTCATTAACTTAAGATAGCCGCATAACACAGACCCTTTATTCAGTGTGATCTGATTAGCAACGTCATGAGATAATGATGATGAGTCCAAGATTTGGACTTCCTGCCATCTGGCTTGAGTGAATCAATGCTGTTACAGTCCCCCTTTTTGTCGGATGATGTCCGATGGACATTATCGGACAACCCCTCATCACAGTGGTCGGATGGCAGGTGAATCGGGACGGTTGGAGAGCAGATGTTTGTTATGGCTGAGGAGCCAGCTCGATGAGGTTCGCATCCGCTTCTAGCGTAGGAACCTCCTTCCGGGATTTCCATCTGAGACCTCCAGACACGGCTGTCGTGAGTTTGGCTGTAGAGGTTTTCATCTCGTTGAACTTCCTGTACAGGAGAAAGGCTATGCCCAGGGTTAGGGTATTGCCGATGATCATGGAGATACATAGCGCAGTGTCAGCGGCGGTCCAGGTTTGGACAACAGATGAGGTATTCAGGATAGGTGATCGAGACAATGCTTGGAGGGCTGTGTCGAGGGGAACAATGTCAATGAGCTGAGGCCCCCCTTTTTCAATCCACCGTTCTAGTTCTGGAGCTAGGGTGAAGTTGTGGTCCTTGAAAAAGGCTGGGATTTCTAGCTCTGACTGATACTCTTCACTTGGGAGATGGTACAAAGCCAAATCGTCCAGGTGGAGGATGGCCCCTCGTGGTACTTGGATCCACATGCTCTGGTCCAGCAAGTTGATGCGGGTGGCGGTGTCATGCTGGTCGTAGATCAGCATAGCGGTACGCACCGGAGTGTTGACGAGCCACCTGTCACCTACGATCTCTGCCTGCGTCTCGGTGACTTGGGTACGAGGCGTGGCATCGGTAGGGCAGCGGGTGTTGCTGATCATCGGTTGCAGTCCGCAGATTCCTTCGGTGTTGTCTCTGAGGAAGGGCTTGCTAGGGCAGAGGTAGTGAATGTCTTTAGTCAGGGTACACATGTGCAGGTTTGGGGCCAAGTACAGCTGTGTATCGCTGTCGTGGTAGGCGACCACCTCAGGAGTGCGCACCTTAAGGTGTGTGTTACCCTTCCAAAAGCCCACATTGACAATGTCTTTGAGTCGGTAGATTCGGCTCGACTCGATGATGGGTAAGTTAAGAAGGAAACCCATCTCCTTCTGCTCGGGGTCCACATAAAGGGGAATGGCGCTACCCAGAGAGTAGGCCAGGTGTACCTGCAGAGGGTCGGCGGGTGTGTTGATAGCAGACGCCAGCACACTTTGCACCAGGCTTAAGGGTATGAGGTATGGTGGTATTCTACCCATGGCTAAGCTGTCGATGGAGGAGCTTATTTCCCGTAGCATGTCAGTCATTAAGGCTGTGACCAGCTGCGTTTGAGCAAAGTCATTCTGGAAGACTGTAAACAGCTGTTTCATGGAGTTCACGGTCTGGTTCAACAGGACACTGTGGGTGTTCAGAATTACCACCGTTCCTCTTAATGTCTGGCCGACGGTTTGTAAGGCTGCACTCTGTGTGGTGAGTTGCTCTTTTAGCTGTGGGAGTTCCGTCTGAATTTCAGCCACATGCCGTCTTATCGTGGCTACGTTTACTGCGTTGACACTGGACATGCCAATGTTAAACAGAGTTCCAACGGCGGCGGCGGCTACGAGCAACGCCCCCAGGAACCGTTTGGAGCGGCGGTTGTGTCCGCCTAACTCCGCTTGGGTGACTGTCATCTTCTCCAGTTGGTTGAGCATGTGCTTGACATCGGCCTCGGCATGGAGGAGAGAGTCTTCTGTCCATCGGGCACCGGCCCAGCTGTACTGGGCTACTGCTTTGGGGTAGTGTGCTCTGTAGACGTTGCGAGGGTCGAGTCGAACGTACACTTTCTGGGTGTGCGTCCGGCAATTGGTGATCAGGAGCCCCGGTTGTTCTCTCAATACAATGCCCGAGGCGGGGCCTGGTGTGATGAGGTCGGGTGGCGGCTGGCCCCTGGTTGACAGGAGGCACAGGAGGGTGATCCACAGCCGCATCCTATTACAGGCAGGAGAGTGAGAGAGGTAGGGAGGAGCAGGGGAGAGAGAAAAGGAACAGGTCAGCAAGGTTTGTCCCAGGTTGGATGGGACAGTCTTTTCGCTTCGGTGACGGCGGTTGAGTTTTAGCTTGCATTGGCCCCTCCCTGTCTTTCTATGCTAGTGGCCACATGTCTCTTAATCTGGTTCCGATGGACCCATTTGAGAACTGGTTCTCTGTGTCCCCGGTTTAGCTGGATTTGGTACGCTACGGGGGAGAGTTTGTTCATAATCTCATGGGGTCCCGTCCAGTGAGGCAGAAATTTCTTTGACAGCCGCCGGGGGCCTGTCAAAGGTGGCGGGTTGAAGCTGTAATACAAGACCTTGTCGCCCACATCCAGTTCCTGGTGTGATGCTTTCCGGTCGTAGTATGCTTTCTGACCTTCAGCGCTTTTCTGCAGGTGTTGTTGGGCAAACGCGAAGGTTGCTTTTAAGTGTCTATGGAGCTCCTCGAGGTACTGGAATGTGGTGTACGCGGTGACAAGATTGGAGTCTCCGGGTTGGTACAGCAAGTGGAGTGGCAGAGTCATCTGCCGCCCAGTCATGAGCTCGAAGGGGGACACCCTTGTCGATTCCTGCGGGGTCGCTCTGAGAGCCATCAGAACGAGGGGGAGTTTCATATCCCAGTCTTTCTGGTTAGCAGACACATACTTTTTCAACATGGCGACCACCGTTCGGTTGGATCTTTCAACCTGGCCGGACGAGATTGGATGGTGGCTGACGTGAAGTCTAGCCCGTACCCCTAGGCATTTCCAGATCTGTTGCATGATCTCGGCCGTGAAATGAGTGCCTCTGTCTGAGTTGACTTTCAGTGGCAATCCAAACCGGGAGAAGATGTGGTTCATCAGGAGGTATGCTGTGGTTTGGGCGGTGTCATTGGGTGCTGGCAGGCACTCTACCCATTTGGTAAACTGGCACACCACCGTGAGGAAGTACTTGTTGCCTCTTGCGGACCTGGGCAGGGGTCCCACCCAGTCGATTTGTAGGTCTGACCACGGGAACGTGATCCCTCTGCGTTGCAGTGGGGCTCTGTGGTTCGGGTTTGCTGGTTGGAACTGGCAGCAAACCAGGCATTCTCTGACATACTCTGCCACATCTTGTTGCATCCCGGGCCAATATGCCACCTGTTTCAGTGTGTCATACGTGGCTCTGGTGCCGTGGTGTCCAGCACATGGTGTGTCGTGGGCATACATTAGCATGACCCCCCTTTGCGACCGTGGCACCACAAGCCTTGGCGCTGTGCTGTCATCGGGCGCAAACCACAGAATGTTGTCCTGTATACGCAACATGTGTCTGGAGTTATGTAGATGTCTGAGGCTTGAGTCATCAGTGAGCTCAGAGTCAGTGATAGGGTGGCAGGAGGGGTCAGAGAGGTGGTCAAGAATTGTCTTAATTGCAGTGTCAGAGGCTTGCATATCCGCGATGTCGTTGTTGGAAATCTGTGGAGTTAGCGATAGCGGCTGCGAGGCGGGCATTGTAGCCGGTGCCGGTCGCTTGCTGCGGGTTAGCACTGCAACGTTGGGGCTGGATGTGGGGTTTGGGGGTACCCACATGTCGCCGTGTAGTGCGCCCGTCTTGGCGAGGGCGTCTGTTTGGTCATTCAAGTCTTTGTCGAGACCTGGTAGCTTCGAGTGTGCTTTTACCTTCTTCCAGTACACTGTCAGGTCATGTGTTCTTGTGATGTTGTCACATTCCTGGAACAGGTGTTGGTGTTTGACTGGCTTGTTGTTAGCGGTCTTGAACCCATTCTGTTTCCAGCTTGGAAGGTGGCACACGAAACTGAGTCTAGCATAGTTAGAGTCTGAGCAGATGAGCAGTTCTCTGATGTCATTGGCTGATGCGATCTGTAGGGCTATGAGAATAGCTGCTATCTTTGCATATTGCGATGACTGGGGGCCCAACTTGAAGTGTTGTGGTGGGCACGGCTGATCGTTCACCCACAGCACTCCTGCACCTGCTTTTAGGATGCCGTCATGGTTGTAGGAGCACCCATCGAAGTATCTGTGGCAGGTCAGTTGTTGTTGTTGGGGTTCTTGTGCATCCGCTGCAGCAGCAGGCGTGTTATCAGAGCAGTTTTGGCATGCAGCCAGGCCATTGCCCAGTGCAGACTTGTGATTCTGTGCGTACCGTGCCTCAACGTTGCGTCCCTGGAGGGCCATCAACCACGTGGCTATACGTGAATTAGTGACGACGCCATCTCGGATGCGTTGGCTGTTGAGGAACATTACGGGCTGGTGGCAAGTCTCAATTATAACTTTCTGTGCCCCAATGTAATTGGAGAATCGCTGAATGGCCCACACCGTGCAGAACAGAGCTTTTTCACAGTCTGAGAACTTGCACTCTGGTGGGAGAAGCGTTTTGCTGGCATATGCGACCACCTTTTTGTCTTGGTCATGTCGTTGATATAGGCCAGCACTGAGACATTGGTCGGAAAACCCGGCTTCCAGGTAGAATTCCTTCTGTGGATCGGGGTAAGCAAGGCATGGAGCTGTGCATAAATGTCTTTTAAGTGCCGTCATGGCGTATTCTTGAGCGTCTGACCAGACGAAAGGACAGTCTTTCTTCAGCAGGGCTGTCAGAGGTCTAGCAATGTCTGAGTAGTTTTCGATGAACTGTCGGGAGTAATTGCATACCCCTAGAAAACTGCGCAGCTCAGAGACGTTTGTAGGAGGCTTGACGTTTTGAATGGCATGAATACGGTTTGATTGAGGTTCAATGCCTTGGGATCCGATGAGCAGGCCCACGTAGTTGACCTTGGTCCGGCACCACTGTCCTTTGTGGAGGGCGATCTTGGCACCGGCTGCGGACAGTTGGTTCAAAACATAGTCTATTTCATTCAGGTGGTCGGCCACCGTTGTGCTCTTCATGAGAACATCGTCTACATAGATCAGGTTGCCTCTTACTCTGGCGTCTGGGCAGGCTTTGTTCAGAAAGATGTTGAACTCAGCTGGTGAGTTGGCATAGCCGAACGGACACCTGTTGAAGGTGTATTGTCGGTTGCCGAATGTGAATGCTAGCTTGTGTTGGTCTTCTGGGTGCACCGGAATGGTCCAGAATCCAGAGGCCACATCAAGTGTAGAGAAGATTGTGGCTCCCCTGATTCGGGGTATTTCTTGTTCTAGCTGGGTCATAGGCCATCTTGACAACGGTACCTGTTGATTCAATTTCCGATAATCTATCGTGGGTCTCCATTTCCCGCTGGCTTTCAGAACCGGCCATATCGGACTCGAATAGGTACTGTTGCAAGGACGGATGACACCCTTTTCAAGCATGGATTCGATGATCTCCTGCACTGGTTCGTGTGAGGCGATGGGAATCTTGTATTGCTTGACAAAGGTGGGGGGCGCATCAGGGTGCGTTGGGATGCGCACCGTGTGGAGGTTGGTGAGACCGCAGTCTAAAGAGTCTTTGGCAAAGGATTCTTTGAACTTATAAAGGACTTGTTTGAGTCTTTGACGGTCTGTCTCGCTCTGGAGCGCGTCAGCGTCTCGTAGAATTTGCTGCACTTGAGACTCAAAACCTGGGTACGGTTCCTCCGTATGTGTGTCATCAGTCAGGTTGATCTTGGGAGGTGTGGCAGGTTCATCAGTCTCACTGACAGGCTGGTGGGAGACTGTGTATACCGCGAGGTGACTGTCCTCAGTCAGCTCCGTTCGACACACCAGGTCTTTGGTCATTGGCATGACAGACGTGATGGCAATGAATTTGAAGGGTGCGGTGAACAGTGTGTTATCTGTGCTCCCTTCAGGTATCAGTGCAGGTGGAATGGGCCCAATGATGGGTAGTACAAGTTCAAAGTCATGAAAGTCATGGCTCACTAGCCATCCCAGCCGGTAGGCCTTGGGAATGTTGATGTCAGTTGCTGTGCAGTTGTTGAAGAGGATGTAGACTACACGAGATGACACTTCAGTGAGGGGTGTGGCTTCAAGTGTGAGTCCGAGTTCCACACATTCGGGTGAGGGTTGGAAGAAACCCAGCGTGTGGTTTAAGGTTTGACCACATCGCATGTTGAGCCGAACAGCGACCCCTTTGGTGTATGCTGGTACCACCGTTCCCTGTTCGTTGACTAGGGTGCAGACCTCAGGGATGGTCTGTCCTGACATGAGGTTGTCATGGCTGATGGAAACATGTGGCTGTAAGGTCAATGGGGCCCATACCACTTCGTTAAACGTGTCCACATGAGCCCGGAGGCGAACCAAAATGTCTGCTCCGATGTAGACATCGTGGGGCGGGTCCGGAAGGACCAGGAAGTAATGGGTCAGGCACCGATGATTCCATGTCAAGCGCAGCGCACAGATTCCTCTGGCGGACACCATAGAGGAGGGGTGTGAGTTCAAAGGGAAACGGGTGCGCTTGCTGGCATAAGGCGGATCTGGTGCGTGTTCCCTGAGTGCATTGAACAGTGAGAGACTAATGGCTGAGTTGTCTGCCCATAATGCTAGAATAGTGTTCGTTGTGGTGATATCATTCAGCTGCAGGTCAGTCATGACCTTGGGGCTGTAGGTATCAGAGTCTATGGTGAGCTGAAATGTGCAGAGTAGCGAACTTGAAGTTTGCTCTGGGTCTGAGACTGTGTTCTCACGGCTGGCTGCAGGAGTTCCCGTGACCTTTGTGACTTGACAGTCTGGTTCTGTTGGGGTTGCCGTGACCTCTGTGACCTGACAGTCTTGCTCAGAAAACCTGTGTGTCTGGAGGGGAAGAGGTTCTCGCACTTGTGCCCAGAATTTCAGCTGTTTGAAGTCCAGTAAAGGTTCGAAACGGTCCAGCAGGTCTTTGCCGATGAGAAACGGATAAGTGTTCATAGGTGACACATAGACAGGATGTACAAGACTCATAGGCCCAACTGTCAGGTGAATGGGAGCTATGGTTTTGAGCTGGATGTCGTCTTGGCTGTACGACTGCACATTCAGCTTACACGTGTGAAGGTTAAGAGTGCGATTCTGTCTCTGTGCTTCAAATTTGAGTTTGTCAAACAGTTGAACGGATATCAACGTTAGGTCGGAGCCGGTGTCGACCAGGGCTTCGAGCCTCAGTTCCTTTTCCAAGGTGATGGTTAGGTAGAGTTTTCGAGCCATTCCCTTCTCGATCAGGTTCCCCAAGAGTCTGGGTGTTGGGGCCTGTGTGTTGAACGGTAGGCAGTCGGGATATGTCTCTTGTGTCTCACTGTGAGTGCAGATAACCAGGACAGCACTTTCATGTACCTTGGTGTGCGGAGTGACACTGTCTCGGTCAGGAAGTGTTGCCGTCAGCTGGAGTGAGTGGGTGTTGCTGACGTGTGGGGGTGCAACAGTTAGTTTGAGAGTCTGTGGTTGGGAAACAGTGTTCTGTGTGTTAGGTTCAGTTGCAGAAAGGTCAGGAAGGTTGACTTCAGGCGTCCGGTCCAGTCATGCGGTGTCTGGTTCATCCTTCTTGTCTGTCTTGCGGGGTTTCTTTTGTAGAAACTCCTTCAGTACCTTCAGCAGTTCTGCAGCTTCGGACTCGACCGTACTTTTCTTGTTAGCCGTGGGCTCAGATCCGCGCTTACCAGTACCACGTCGAGAGTGGTCCCTCCGTCGGTTTTCTGGGCTTGGCGTTCTGGGAGAGAGGGTTCGGCTCCTTCTGGGTTGCCGGCCGGCTTCCCATGTGCCCCCCCCCTTTTGGTTGTGGGAGGGGCGAGGCCGGTCCCAGGATCCTCCAGAGTGATCGTTCTGGTGCTTTGCATGGGCATTACCATGACTACGCTGCCCTCTGCTGGCTTGGAACGGTGTAGACTCTCTGTTGACGGGTCCGTAACTGTGGTTCTGTTGGGCGCCCTCTAGGGTCAGCTCTGGGCGATGCTCAGAAACAGGGCAAATGGTTGGGTGTTTTACAGTCTTTTCAGAAATAGCCTTTTGCTTGGTGTAAGCCTTGTGAGCTAAGTCTCTTAACTGTTGGGTGGACATGCTGCGTGGACAAACCAGAACTCCCAGATGGTGATTAATCGTGGGGTGGAGGTTTCGGAGGAACAGGGTTCTGAAGCTGAGGTCCTCCTCCATACCTGGTTCGTTTCGTGCGCCGAAGTAGGTATGTCGCAGTCGATTGTAAAAGTTCTGTGGGGTTTCAAGTCGACCTTGCCTGAGGTCCACAGCAGCGATGAGCCCCTGGACTGATTCTGGATCAGAGTATTCACGAATTAAAGCTCGTCGTAGCTGTCCGTAGTCCGCTTTGACAGTCTCTGGTTGGCGGTCTAGAAAGCTACGCACGTCCCGGTTAGACGTGATTCTGAGTAGATACAATCTGTCCCAGGTGTTCGCGTTAGCGACAGTCTGCAGGTGAAAGTCTATGTCTTGCAAGTAGGCGTGAACGTCGTGTCCTCCTGCAGGGTCTGGGCTGAATGTAGGGATATTCCTGGCCAGCTTGTCAAGGTCTTTATGAGCTACGTGGCTGCTGACCCTGACTTCCTGGAAGGGCTTCCCTTCCTCAGTTGCTGGCGGGGATTCGTGGAGGCTCGTGGGTGACAGTCTGAGTGGTGGGCTGTCACCCCCCTTTCTAGCTCTTGGTTCTTGGCTAAAAGGTGCGGACCAGCTGGTCGGGGGAAACTCTGTGTGGTGTGTTTCCCCTTCCTGGTCACTTTGCAGTTTATATGCATGTTTCAGTTCTCTGTGAACAAGGTCAAGTTCATCTTTGAGATCATGTCTTTGCTGGACAAGCTCGTTGATCTCGGCTCGGGCAGCCTGCAAGTGTTTTTCGGAGGCTTTGGCTCTAGCATCTTTGTCTTTAAGTGCAGTGTTGGCTCTCTCTAGGAGAGCTTTGCCTTGCCGGAGCTGTTCGTTGAGTTCTTCCCTGGTGTCTTTCTCTGACTGCTCTCTGCGGTCTGTGTTTAGACGCAGATTTTCCAGGGTCTTTCGAAGTCTTTCTACTTCTTTCTCACGTTCTGTGTCCGTTTCACCCTCTTTCTCGGTCTCTAGAAGTGGTTGATCTAGATGACGCTGGGTGAGGGCCTGGTTTCTCCGGGCCTCCTCGGCTTGGAGCTTTAGTGTTGCCGCTTCCTGTTCCAGGTCGGTGTGGCTCTTTTCTCTTAGCCGTGCCTGGGCGACGAGGTTGTGGGCGAGGCTCCCGAGGATCTTGGCCAGTTCTTTGTGAGAGTAACTCTGCGTCGGGTCGTGTGCTGTCAGCTTGTCTAGCTCCGTGTCCAGTTCCTCCTGGTTCAGCTGTTGCAGATCACTGGTGTCCTCAGACGGATCAGTGCTCGTCATCGCTTCCAGCCATACCGCTAGGCGATCCCAAGGGACAGCGGGACTGGATGAATGGGACATACTGGTTCACTGTGGGCGAGAGAAACACAGCACACACACACACAAAGAGGCCAATGCAAGTTTGTTCTAAGGTTTACGAGCTCTTGTACGGACTATGCCGTCGACAAGAATTTTGGCTAACTGATGTAGACAGTTAGGCAATTAGGCGGGCCAATTTTTGGATCGGCCTGAAATAGAGGCTTTGACGGGCAGTAGCCCTGTGGGTCACCTGGTGACGCCGGCTGCTTGGTTGTCACTCTATTAATTTGCTTTCCTTGGGGTCTCTTGGTGAACTGAAAGAAACAAGATTACGACAGTCCGGACAGTGAAGGTAGGAAAGAGCACAGTGAAAACAAACACAAAATGAATTGGTCTGCAATAACAAGGAGAATAAGCGCGAACGCTGGGAGTGTTAGAGAAGCACTAAAGGGGTTAAGCCTGCTACCTTTCGTAAGAGTTTCTGATAGGGCCTACAGCATGTGTGGCTATCGGGGTAGGAAACCTAGGAAAAGGGTGCGGCTTAGAGAGGAAAGGTGGGCCAAACGTTTAGGCTATACTCGGGGAGTATCTAGTATTTGGCTGATAATGTGGGTTTTAACACATTTAGTTTATCCGGGGTGATTTGAGGTCGCTCAGGTGGAAACCAGTGGCGCCGTCGGCCTTCCGGGCGTTCCCAGACACCCAACTGCCGTGTCCTCGGTCCCTGTTACTCTGTCGCGTTACGCCCGCTCAAACAGTTTTGACTTTAAACACGACCTGACAGCACCCACCCGTCAACAGCCAGCCAGCACAGCAAAGTCGGCACGTTCCCTAGAACCCTCTTTTTCAAGAGTGGCCCACTTTTAGGCCCCGGTTTAGGTAGTGGTCCCAGACATTGCCTTGTGTGTGTCAGCTGAACTGGTTGACCGGTTTTGGAGTGTCAGATTGCGGATGTCGCCACTGCGTGCCGCAACGGCGGACAGAGGTAAAAGAAACCGAGATTCACACACAGCCGGTGCAGGTCACGTTGGTTGGACAACCTTGCTCGTGGAGACCACGTTGAGACGATTCTCAGTTCACCACAGATGCTTGTGAGCCTTACAATAAATACACAAAAGAGGGTAAACAGGCGAACTCAAAATTAATTAAGACTCTATTGTTTACCGGATCAAGTGATTCATGGTTGTAGGCGAAAAGGAAATGCAAAATCCTATATCGAGAGTGATTTAGAAAAAGGCAAAGGTTTCTATCAAATAATGATAAAACAAAAGGCAATTTTGATAATGTTGGTAACCATCAAAATGAACCTAACCCAAATGAGAGGAAGAAAATAAATAAATAAAAATTTAACAAAACAAACAAAACAAAAAAAATGAATAAAATTTAATTAAATAGAGAATTAAAATTAAAATTAAACAAGACAAACTTAATTCAAATTAAATTCAAAACAAGTTTAAAATTTAAATTTAAATAAGCCTGTAGGGAGAATGTAAATAAAAGAAAATCAGCAAGGGAAACAGGAATAAGCACTTCACACAGAATTGGAAGAAAGTGGAAAAGAGAGAGAAAGCTGTAAGCTGACTTAGCAGGTTACGGCCACACGGTGGCGTCCTTCCTTCCAAGCGGACTGTCAGTGATTTGAAGAGATCTTATCTCAATTTAAGTTACAGGAAATTCATTTTTCCTTTTACACTCAAATTCAAAATAAGTGTTTTTAATCAGCGAGAATGAGACCTGGTTGCTGCCTAATGCTAGTAAAATTGCATAAATGAAAACGTTTCTAACAGTAATCAATAAACAATTCACATGCTCTACTTAGGAAGGACATTTTGTTAAGACAAAATTAATAGCGGAGAGAACTATCTGTAATCCTCCACGCGATGGCGCAGTCGAGTCCACCAAACTAGAGTTAGTTAGGAGGACTGCTCACCAGATGGCGCTGTTGCGCCCGTTCGGGATAAAGTAATGGTGAAGTGTTACTCGCGAGCTGTCAGGTTGCCCTCTGGTGTCTAGCACGCTCCTGGGGGTTGGACCAAAATTCAGATAATGGCCGCACACACCCGCAGAATTAACACAAATCACAATTGCTTTCAGACCGCGGCGGGTCTCTTGGTGCTGTATTTTGCACCGAAAGAAAATGTGGCCACAGGAATGTACATCTGCTTACTTCACATTTAACAGAACTCCAATAGACATTTATTAAACTAGCTGATCGGCATGTATGACTTAAATGTTTTAGGTCGAATTAAATTGGTTAGCTAGGCCAATGTTCGACCAGGAGTTATCGTTTATCTTAACGATATAATATTATATTAGGCCTATTATTGAAAAGAGGAAACTCGCTCAATTTCAATCTTCCGCTTGCAAGAAGATTTCGTCGTTCAAGTCAAACGGGACAAAACAATATTACTCATGTACGGACTGTGCAGAGATTTCCTTATCTTTGCCAGACGTATAATATTGTCAATTTAGCATCTCTTAATATGCTTAGACTGAGCTCGGCGTTGTGCCTCGTCAGTGAGTGAGTTCGCGATGTCTCACAGTTCAATCAAATGAACGGGAACGCGCATGCATAATATTAATACCCAAAAATACACTTGAATATGAATATTAATATTGCTCACAAAAACAAAGTTTGAAACTGCTCGAATATTCTCCACCACCTGTAACAACAATAACTTCTGGGGAATAATTAACTCAAATGGTATGAATATTCATGAGTTTATGAATATTATTAGCTTGTTGTACAGAAAAATTAACGTATAACGGAACCTTTAATCATTTAAAAGTAACCTTTATCCAAATTGATTTCTTCATCAATTATCAATCTTACAAACCTTAAGAAACATTGACTTGTTTGATCAGGACAAATCATATCTCTTATGGTTGCACAATTTATATTACTAAAGTAATATAAATGAAAATCAAGCTTAAATGGGTAGCTTAGATCTTACGCTTCAGTGACTTCGAGATTTGTGAGCAAAACAATACGGATTCAATTTAATGCAATTATTGGGTTTTAATAAAACAACTACAGAATACAAAGCTACGAATCACACGGGGGTAAATATGCATATATATATATAGGAGAAACAAAATGATATGGTACAAACAAGGAAAAATCAAACTTAATAGAATCAAATCAAAAAGGAAAAGAATGATGGAAAGAGAGAATTCACGAGGGAGAGAGAGAGAGAGAGAGAGAGAGAGAGAGAGAGAGAGAGAGAGAGACAGTTCACCAAAACCCTTCAGACATTTATGATTTCGTGAATCAGGATTAATTAAGACAACCTCGTACAAGCAGTTAAAGGTGAAATATAATACTTGCATTAGGCTCTCTCGTGTACGTGTCTGAGTTCGAATCGTCGTGGAAGTTCGCTAAGGAGGTGAGTCCGGGGAATTTCTGTGAAGTTCAGGAAAGTCGCTCCAGAAGTTGCAAGTCTCTCAGTCTTGGCTGGGTGCCAAAGGAATCTCTCTCTCTCCAGGGAAGGTCAAAGGGCCAGGGAGGTCTTCTCGGAATGGCGGAGCGCCAAGTGGCCCTTCCTCTCAGTGGCAGAATGCCAAGGGGGCTCTCTCGTTGTGGCGGAATGCAAAGGGTTAATGGTCCTTTCTCGTTTTTATGGACACAATGACCAACGCCCTTATCCTGGAGTGATCCAATCGCGCACGGGAGACCAGAGGCGCGAGTTTTTCATTGTCCTTTGTTCGTGGACAACCCCCTTCCTCTGAGTTAATCAGTAGGGTGGAAATTCTAAAGCCTCTATTTCTTCAGAAAGCTGGTATTTTTGTAATAATGCATCTTGTAGTAATCTGTGAACGATATTCGGTACATTCGGGTTTCTGCGATCGAGAAGATACCAAACACTATCGTTCTGTGATTTTAGAATACAGAGGCACAAGCATTTTTACAATTAGTGGCATACCAAATCAATTTTACATACAGTAGACATCCTAGCTATTCTAATACATTGTATAAAGACATGAACTCAACAGAATATATATATTTGGACATTATTAAGACAGTTCTTTTAGTCCATGTGTATGTGAGATGGGTCCGAAAGTTCAGTGTGTTCAACTATGTGTGTGTGTGCTCCTTCGCACAAAAGACTATGTGTGTGTATTGTTTCGAAACTTCACGTGGTCATCTGTGTGTGTATTGTTTGCCTATTGCACACAGGATATGTATGTTCGTTTGAGGAGTCACATGACCGCCTAAGGCTGTGAAGTTTGTGAAGAACTATTCAACTCTTGAGCCGTTCATTAACTTAAGATAGCCGCATAACACAGACCCTTTATTCAGTGTGATCTGATTAGCAACGTCATGAGATAATGATGATGAGTCCAAGATTTGGACTTCCTGCCATCTGGCTTGAGTGAATCAATGCTGTTACAACATTATTTAGAGAAAAAATAGCACCAAAATTAAAAAATCTCTGGAAGATATCACTGAGCATTTATTTAACCATAGCAAAAGTTAATTTCCTACTTAAGTTCATTTGTCATCTCTGTTTTTTGTGTTTATTTAAAAAACGACAAATCCTATATTATTTTAAAGGTCCCGTTCTTCGTGTGTTTTTGAAGCTTTGATTGTGTTTACAGTGTGCAATATAACATGTGTTCATGTTTCGCGTGTAAAAAAAACACAGTATTTTTCACACAATTTACTTATTTGTACACCGCTGTTTTCACTGTCCTAAAAACGGCTGATGAGTTCCTTGTTCAATGAAGTCCCTCCTTCAGAAATACGTAACGAGTTCTGATTGTGTCACGGTTCCCGTGTTGTGATTCGATAGCAGCTTAGCGCACGTGGAAAAGTCACGCCTCTTAACGGGAGATGTATGCGCTTAATGATCTCTACAGCGTCCCTGGGAAAGCCAAACAAAGGTGATTTGACTCCGGGATGAAAATAACAGCGTCTCGACGACATGGCGGCAAACACACTCAAACGCAACAATTCCTTTTCTCCACGCGACACGTCCTCTTCTCCACGTGGGACAGCAACAAGACCACGCCCCCTTTTTGTGCGTATTCTTGTGGGCGGAGGTTAGTCTGTTCTACTGTTCTACTGACGTAATTAATGAAGGAAGTACCAGGATGTAGTCCAAGCCGGCCGTTCGCTGTAGGCTTTGAAAGGGAACTTCTGTTAAATCTCGCTTGGCATTGAACTTTGAGCTTTATAATTTTACAGGTATTATTTATGCTCTAACAGCAACATTACACACTAACTAAAGTTTGAACAATGGGATCACGAAGAAGTGGACCTTTAATCTTATATCTGTTATTTAACAGTTGAGATGGTTCTTTAATGCTGATCTAACAGCAGAAGACACAAGCCGCGGTTGACATCCCAGTTGTGCAGATGGGGTGTGTTGTAACACTGTTACAATGAGCCCCTATTAGAAATATGTCATTGTATTCTATACTTTTATGAATTCTTTTGAGAAACCACGAGAAAAGGGTGAATAATGTCTGAGAGTTAATGTTCAGAAACTATGCTGTTTAGCTGTATTTAGCGATGGGTTTGTTGTCAAACTCAGACATGAGTATATTTTTAATTATTAAAAAATGCCATTATTTTATTAAAAATTTTTAGTTTGTCTTGGATATTTTTTTGTATTATATCAGGTAACATTTTAAGCTGTCATTTGGTCATGTAACATTGTGCCCCACAACATGTTACAATGTACCCCTCACCTACGGGGCATGTTGTCACATTTCACTTCCATTCTTTCGGGGTAAATAAAGAAAAAATATACACTGTATTAATGAAACAAAACCACATAATTGAACTAGACATGTGTGCAATTCATGTGGGAAATAATAAATACTCAAGTGGATTTACACAAACTGAGAAAGTCAAAAAGCGTTAGGTTGTGCCCCACTCTCCTCTAATGTAGACATAGCCACAACATCCATACGTTCACCCAATCAGATTGTCTCGTTTAGACGTGCTCCAGACACCGGCTCATGTGTAGGCGTTCCCATTAAATGAAGCTGGATCATCCAGCATGACAATGATCAAAAACTCAAGAGTCTTGACTTCAATTCCAGTAAAGAGATATGGCAAGAGCTGATCTGTATATATAAGATGTATCACTAAGCATGGGCGGGGGAACCATTGTATGTGGGTGGGACAAGACCCACTCACTTTTTAAGACCAATGATATTGGACCCATTCACTTCTACCGCATATGTCTGTTCCCTTTTCAGAGCGCCCTCAATGAAATCCATTCCATCCAAAGCCATTCCACATTCCACATTTGACTTCCACGCTGCTGCTTCCTTAAATCCATTCCACTTGGCTCACCTCAGTGTTGTCATACATTAAACTGTATGCAATAATAACGTGTAATTTAAATGATTATATTTATTCAAATTATTAGATGGATGCCGCCTTATTGGGGCAATAAAGCCCTCCCTAAACCTACCCCAAATCCTAACCACGTTATTATTAAACACATATTAGACACTTTATTTTCACTTTTTGAATATTATCTTAATTTATATTGAAAAGAAATGCCTTTCCGATCTGATATGCGATGGGAAAAGGGAGTTGAGCGAGTTCAGCAAAAGGCGGATTCGAACCTCGGGTCGATTCGCGTCAAAACTTTCTACCACACACCTTACACTTACACTATTGCCACTTTTAACGGTTCAGTGTCTTCCGTAGTTTTGTCTGGCCCAATCAGACATCAGTGGGCGGAGTCAGTGTAAATAGCATTTGTCAACAAGGCAGGCTATTTGCACTTAGTGTAAATAGACACTCCGTTAATTAAAAGGCACCAGAAAACAGGAAATGGCATCTACACCTGTAAAAATCGACCCACATTTGCTTCCGATGTCAATAAATCAATATTAAATAAAAGATAGAGTCACATGACTCACCCTCATGTAATTCAAAACGTTTATGAATTCCACAAAAGAAGAAATTTAGAATATTTTTGGGGTCAAAACAACATTGGACCCCACTGACTTTCATTGTATAGAGTATAGACTAAAAATGAAAGATACAGGTTTGGACAACAGGAGAATATGACGTAATGTTACCATTTGGGTGAACAATTCCTTTAACATCATGATGTCAAGGCACAAGAACCGAGGTTTGATGTTATTGCCATATTATATTTGATTTGGGCTTTGTTCATAGTTGATCAGTTTGATTTCATTTGAAATAACCATTGTTCTTATGCACATGCCATATCTTTTTTAACACATTATCATTTATGTCATTCCTGTGAAGAGAGCGGTAGAAATGGGCTGATGCTTGATGAGCTGAAAATTAAACTATAACACCTTCAGTAACCCTTAATTAACTGCCTTGACAATGCATTCACCTGGAAAACATGCTGTCATTGTGATATGCAATAGCAATTTGTCGGTTTTGATGCATCTGCTTTCCACTTTTGAAGGTGGTGAGCTAGCATGAGCACAGAAGTGAAGGCTTAGAAGGCCACAATCCTCATCAACATGTAGGAGAAACAGGTTGGCTTAATGGCATCCAACTGCTGCACATGGCAGAGCCCCTGAGCCAGTATAGATACAAAGGAGGAAAACAGCTGTACGAGCCTGCTGTTCAATAGCGTGCTCCATCAGGTAGATGGAGGAGGACTTGAAGAACATGTGGTGAAATGAAGCCAGGTTGGTGACAACTTTGACACTCACCATCAACGCACAAAGCCATCAGTCTGGCAAACACCTTCCATGAGTCTGCCAGAACATTATATAAATGGTTCTCAGAACATTTGCAGGCTGCAAATTATGTTTCCAAGGACAAAGATGGCAAAATCAGGTTTGAATGAAATGTAAATTTCATGGTTTTACTTGACCATGTATTATTAAAACTTTAAATTATGCCCCCAGGTTATGTTTCAGTCCTGTTACCATCATATTTTTCCAGCTTAAATAAAGTGATTTCTATTCCATCGCATTATCCAGTGTTTATTATTAGGGGAAGCAAAGGTGCGTACTCACCTATTGTATCCGCTGGCATTCTTATTATTCTTCCATTTCTTCTTCTTCTTCTACTGCTCTTGAGTCTATGGCAGCCCATAGAACTGCTTGCAGGAAAGTTATGAAATTTGTCACCCAGGCTGAACTGTCACCAAGTTGGACTTACGTTTCCGCTCACCATATGATGTCATTTTCCTTCATGAAAAATGTTCCGCCATTTAGAATTTTCCAAAAAAAAACACTTTTTGTGAGCGCCTCCTAGGCCGTTGGCATGATTTTTACTCAAATTTAACCAGATCATCTTCAGAGCAACAAAAAGTTATGGGATTCAAATTGACTCGCCAAACCGTTCTCGAATAACTCACAAACAAATTCGACAAAAGTGCCCACCAAAATTAATGTGAGGCTATATCTCTGCAACGCTTTAGCATATTCTGACCAAACTTGGGGTGTGTTATGCCAACCATGACCTGAGGTTTCCTGCAGCGTTTCGGCGCAGTGCCACCTGGTGGTCAGGAGATATGAAAAACACATTTTTGCGTAAAGTCATACGATACCCAATTTTCCCATATCGTCAGAAAATGCTAGATTTTACAAACGCATTGGCGTATCATTACGGAACTCGGTATGTATCTTTGGTACAATGCCCTGAAGGGACTCAAAAAGTTTTGGGTCAAAAGTTATAATGAAATTTCCAAAAATGCTTATAACGTTTGATTAAATTAACCTATTATAATGGATATCAACAACCTGGTCTCACAGAATTCCGTGAAATGAACACAGGCCCCTTAACACAAAATCCGTGGCAGTTTCACGGAATCGCCGAAAATTCCGTGATGGGTCCACGGAAGTGATTCCTATGCAAGTCAATGACAGTAAAAAGCAGACATGATTTTATGAATATTTATAGGCTACTTTTATATTTTGGAGCAATTAACTCCACTCCTACCCTAAACCTACCCACTTCTCAACAATATAAAACACATAACAGGCAAATACAAGTACAGTCACAGGTATTTATTGCAAAAACTGACCAAAAACAGCATAAAAGTATCAACTCATGTTGCATTCCAAGTCTTCTGAAGTCACTCGTTGTCTTCATGTAAAGAACAGAGTTGATTTTAATGTTTTAATTTCTAAAATGATGATCCTGCCGCGCCGTGAGCACACTCATTCATATCCCATTCAAATAATACACATGACTCTTTAGCGTGACGCAATCTGTCACGAGACACACGAGAGCCAATGGCATTTTACAATCAAAGCCGACGTAATGACGCAATTGGTCACGAGACATACGACAGCCAATGCTGTCAAAGCTGACGTAACGTTTTTTCCGGCGGTAAAATTTGAAATGTGTTTAGGATCTTTGGCGGATGGACTCGATGCTGCTGATCGCTTTTGGGGATTTTCTGCACACAAATCAATCGTTTGGCCTCGGAACACTTGGAATATTTGTACTTTTTGAATAAATTGTGCCTGCAGTCGGATCTGCCTGTTATATCCTGTTTTTTTATAATACACAAATGGGTAGGTTTAGGGAAGGGATTGGGTTACATGTTCAAAACCTGTCTAAATACTGTAAATAAATAAAAAATGAAAATAATTATAAATAAAATGATGCTGGCTGATTAAATCGAGAATCACACTCCATGTCATAATGGCAAAAAAATCATAGTTTCATGATGAAAACAATGCCCAACGCGTCTGTATACTGTCATTGACTTACATAGGAATCACTTCCGTGGACCCATCACGGAATTTTCGGCGATTCCGTGAAACTGCCACGGATTTTGAGTTAAGGGTCCCGTGTTCATTTCACGGAATTCTGTGAGATCAGGTTGGATATCAATCTGGTCTTAATAGATTCCTTGGGTCATGCCGAGAACATAGATACCAATTTTGCCATAATTGGCCAAACTTCCTGTCCGCCATTTTGTTTTTGTTTTTAAAACATACTTTTTTCAAACTCGTCCTAGACTGATTTTCACCAAAATTGAGCCGTATTATCTTCGATAGACGAAACCGTTTTTGTATAGCGCAGCGACAAATTTGAGGCATGATACAAAAATGACTCTTGAGGCGGTATCTCTGCAATGCTTTGGCATAATGACACCAAACTTTTCATGTCATTGTCACCATAATCTGACCACAACACATCAATTTGATCACAACGTAACCTATTGGTCGAAAGTGATAGACAATGAAATCATTACTAGTGACTGTATTCATGATTTTTCAGGTATTTTGCCTAAAATCATCTTAATATGCCTTTAATTGCTCATTGTTGCAGTTGGTCTGATGCCCAGCCTTGCTTGCATGACTTATTATGCCTTCTTTGTGCTTGGCCCCTTAATGGCTGCTTTCAGCTATATTTTCTTCTCATGTTTGTTAGTAAAGGATTATCTTAAAATATCAACCCTGTTGCAGTAAACGACTGTAGAAATATCAGCATTAAATCCCCATCACTTTGCAAGTTGTACAGTGCTTGTAATGATGAATTAAATGGCAACACTTTACAATAAGGAGTTAACTTCATTGGTCAACATGAACTAACACTTAACAATTTTTTATTAACTAAGATTAATAAAGGTTAATAAATGCTGTAAAAGCATATTGCTCATCGGTGTTGGTGAAAGTTACTTTTAAAAATAATGTGTTACAATATTGCATTACTCTCCACAAAAGTAACACATTTTGTTACTTAGTTACTTTTTATGGAATGTAATGTTACATTACTTTTTGCTTGCTTTTTAATAACAATTTTTTATTTTATTTTGCGCAGCTCAAACAAACCTTTCAGCTGTGCTGAAAACAATCTAATCATATTTATCTAAAGTAACTTTGGCTTATTAGTATGGTTGAATTGGATCATCGAAGGTCAGAAGCAAAAGCATTGGTTAATAAAGTGCGATTAAATACATAAAGTACATTAGTATTATTCAGCATTTTTAATTGCAGCTTGTGTAATATTCTGAGTTTGCGGTTTTAATTCATTTTTACCCCTTTTCCACCAAGGCAGTTGGAGTGCTCATATTTAGTCTAGAACTACAATAACCATCATGTTCACACATCGAACATGACACCTCCGCACTTCTGATTTCTCTCAACATAGGGACAGAAGAGCTGTCAGTCAATAAATGGGAAAACAAAGTAACTTGCTTTACTTCTTTGAAAAAGTAACTCCCATATTTTGTTGTAAATTTAAACGTATTGTTTTACTTTACTTTACTTGAAAAAGTAATCTGATTACGTAACTCGCATTGCTTGTAATGCGTTACCCCAACACTGTTGCTCATTTGCAACTAATGCATTAAGTAACAAATTAAACCTTATTGTAAAGTGTTATCAATTAAACTATAAACTCAACCCTACTGTCAACCGTGTTACCTTTCTGATGGCATAATTGTGTTTCCTATATTAAAATTGGCTTAAGATTGCACAAGTCATTTTGGCAATACATTATTTTCTTCTTGATTGAATTTTTAGAAACTTGCAAACTTGTACCAGAAAAGGGAGCCGTTTCCTAGATTGCTCAGATAAGTGTATGGAATGGAATTGTTCTAATTAAACTCATCGGCCAAAACCAGCGAAGCCCTTACAGCTTTTTATTTTGCTCTTTTCTTCAGTCATTTACCCAAAGGAGCCAATTACAGCGATTTCAGGTTAAAATCCCCTAATTCGACTTATCTGCATTACACGGATTAACTTCATCAAATTGCCAGGATCAGGATTTCTTGCTGTATACTTGTTAAACTACAGCTATTCACACCTTAGCCTGGGCGAGAATGCCAATCTTTCCTGTGAATCTTTTGTAATTGGAAAACCTCAAATCTTTGCCATCACTCTCAGTAGAGTTCACAATATTGCATCATGAATGCTGATGAATATGACACTGCTGGTGGGATTCTTCATAAAACGAAGCCTGCATATAATGCATAAATGCATTTAATACATGCATAAATAAGAGTAACCTGTTTATTACTCAGGGTTTGGAGTTTGATCAAATCTAATACACGCAGTAGTAGGCCAATAAGGATGCTTTCCTTAGCAAACACCACTACATATACTACTACATATGAATGTCTATTTTGTAAGCCTTTATGCTTTGGGAGGTGCAACCAAGCACATCATGTGTTCGTGATGTCCTCTTATTCTCTTACTCTTGCTGTAAAACAGCATATGCTGAAGAGGCTTTCATGTCTTCACTCATAAGTTCATATTCTTTGCGAGTTATCTGAGGGCTCTACTACTTATCTGATTAATTGGCTCATGAACAACATCATTAATCGAGCTATTATGTCCAGCTCTGTTGCCACGGATATAATCCTAATGAGTTGCTGATCCTATTTGTTAACGTCACTTCCAAACCTCGATCGCATAAATGTGACAGCGTGATTAAACACCCAGCGGCTCCCGTATAACCAGCAGGCATTTATTGAACAAAATGGAGGTTGACAAACATTGGATTTCTTCATTTGACCTCCAGTTGCCGTTCTTGCTCATGCCCTGCAGAACAAGAGTCGCAAATTTAAAGGGTTTGTTCAATTAAACATCTGAATCCATCGGTCGCTCGGCCAGATGCACATTTGGTTGTTTTATGGCGAGTGCTTAAAAGTTCTCATGCAATAAAAAAAAAAAAAAAAAGAAGAACTGCTGCTCAATTGAAACTCAACAAAGATTAGTGTAAAATCCACTGAACAATCCATTGAAAGTGGGTTGTTTTAGTAAGATAACCTATTAATTATAGCGTTATTAATTCTAACCTTTAAAATATACATGGACACCAGGGCCAGAGGGACGTCTTCTGCTGTGGAAAACGGACAGGTTCACTACTGCCTCTCCCCAAAGGAGCAAACAGAGAGTACATTAACAGTCAGTCAGAGAGAAATTTCATTAAAGCAATAAGAAAACTGCTTAAAGTTATAATGGATTCTATTCAGAGAGTCTTTCTGGGGGAGATTAAGTCATGCACTGTATAATGAGGATGGGGAAAGACTTGTATCGGCCTATTCTGGAGTAGTTATATATGTGACAAATGCTTTCAATAACATCAAACCCTGTTGAAACTGACACATCATACATGCCATGACCTCTTCACCAAAACTAGCCCTCATTGACATTCAGCTGAGATGGGCAATATAAATGTATCCATGGATCCAAGTATTTTCTGTCTAATATAGATGTAAGCACTGGGGAACTATGATGGGAACTTATTAGGCGTTGTAGGCGTGAGTCAACATGAAATGGCATTTGCAACCCATTACATTAAGAATTTTACAGTGTGAAAAACATACTGCCATTACTTTAACAATGCAATCTGCATTTGACAGACAAAGAATATAGAAGTTAAAGTCACCGCGCGCTTGCACCACCTGCTGGTTATGTGACTAACAGCAGATGGAGATGGTGCGTTGGTTCTCCACTGCTACTCCTGCAAGTTCTCGGATGTGCAATGTTGAATATTTGGCTGAATTTGAACCACTGCACTTGTCGAAGTGAATTTGTAAAGCGAAATAAAATGGCCTGAAAATTGCCTGTCGAATATTATAGGTGGTATTTATAAGCAAACTGAACATTTTGAAAACGAAATCTGGAAGGTGAAAGCGGATTATTATTATTATAATAAAAAAATAAAAAAATGTCATTTGAAATATTCACAGCTTAGCACTTTCCCTGCCGGCTTTCAATGTTTTCACTGTTGAATATGAGGTGTGTGTGCAATACTCACATCAAGACATTCATTATGAATATGAATATGAGGCGTGTCCGTAAGGTGTGTGTGCAATACTCACATCAAGACATTCATTATGAATATGAATATGATGCATGTACGTAAGGTGTGTGTGCAATACTCACATCAAGACATGCATTATGAATATGAATATGATGCGTGTACGTAAGGTGTGTATGCAATACTCACATCACGACATGCATTATGAATATGAATATGATGCATGTACGTAAGGTGTGTGTGCAATACTCACATCAAGACATGCATTATGAATATGAATATGATGCATGTACGTAAGGTGTGTGTGCAATACTCACATCAAGACATGCATTATGAATATGAATATGATGCATGTACGTAAGGTGTGTATGCAATACTCACATCAAGACATGGATTATGAATATGAATATGAGGCATGTACGTAAGGTGTGTATGCAATACTCACATCACGACATGCATTATGAATATGAATATGATGCTTGTACGTAAGGTGTGTGTGCAATACTCACATCAAGACATGCATTATGAATATGAATATGATGCTTGTACGTAAGGTGTGTATGCAATACTCACATCACGACATGCATTATGAATATGAATATGATGCATGTACGTAAGGTGTGTGTGCAATACTCACATCAAGACATGCATTATGAATATGAATATGATGCTTGTACGTAAGGTGTGTATGCAATACTCACATCACGACATGCATTATGAATATGAATATGATGCTTGTACGTAAGGTGTGTGTGCAATACTCACATCAAGACATGCATTATGAATATGAATATGATGCGTGTACGTAAGGTGTGTATGCAATACTCACATCACGACATGCATTATGAATATGAATATGATGCATGTACGTAAGGTGTGTGTGCAATACTCACATCAAGACATGCATTATGAATATGAATATGATGCATGTACGTAAGGTGTGTGTGCAATACTCACATCAAGACATGCATTATGAATATGAATATGATGCATGTACGTAAGGTGTGTGTGCAATACTCACATCAAGACATGCATTATGAATATGAATATGAGGCATGTACGTAAGGTGTGTGTGCAATACTCACATCACGACATGCATTATGAATATGAATATGATGCATGTACGTAAGGTGTGTATGCAATACTCACATCAAGACATGCATTATGAATATGAATATGAGGCGTGTACGTAAGGTGTGTATGCAATACTCACATCACGACATGCATTATGAATATGAATATGATGCTTGTACGTAAGGTGTGTGTGCAATACTCACATCAAGACATGCATTATGAATATGAATATGATGCTTGTACGTAAGGTGTGTATGCAATACTCACATCACGACATGCATTATGAATATGAATATGATGCATGTACGTAAGGTGTGTGTGCAATACTCACATCAAGACATGCATTATGAATATGAATATGATGCTTGTACGTAAGGTGTGTATGCAATACTCACATCACGACATGCATTATGAATATGAATATGAGGCGTGTCCGTAAGGTGTGTATGCAATACTCACATCAAGACATGCATTATGAATATGAATATGATGCATGTACGTAAGGTGTGTGTGCAATACTCACATCAAGACATGCATTATGAATATGAATATGATGCATGTACGTAAGGTGTGTATGCAATACTCACATCAAGACATGCATTATGAATATGAATATGATGCTTGTACGTAAGGTGTGTATGCAATACTCACATCACGACATGCATTATGAATATGAATATGATGCATGTACGTAAGGTGTGTGTGCAATACTCACATCAAGACATGCATTATGAATATGAATATGATGCTTGTACGTAAGGTGTGTATGCAATACTCACATCACGACATGCATTATGAATATGAATATGATGCATGTACGTAAGGTGTGTGTGCAATACTCACATCACGACATGCATTATGAATATGAATATGATGCATGTACGTAAGGTGTGTGTGCAATACTCACATCACGACATGCATTATGAATATGAATATGATGCATGTACGTAAGGTGTGTGTGCAATACTCACATCAAGACATGCATTATGAATATGAATATGATGCATGTACGTAAGGTGTGTATGCAATACTCACATCAAGACATGCATTATGAATATGAATATGATGCATGTACGTAAGGTGTGTGTGCAATACTCACATCAAGACATGCATTATGAATATGAATATGATGCATGTACGTAAGGTGTGTGTGCAATACTCACATCAAGACATGCATTATGAATATGAATATGATGCATGTACGTAAGGTGTGTGTGCAATACTCACATCACGACATGCATTATGAATATGAATATGATGCATGTACGTAAGGTGTGTATGCAATACTCACATCAAGACATGCATTATGAATATGAATATGAGGCGTGTACGTAAGGTGTGTATGCAATACTCACATCAAGACATGCATTATGAATATGAATATGATGCATGTACGTAAGGTGTGTGTGCAATACTCACATCAAGACATTCGTTATGAATATGAATATGATGCATGTACGTAAGGTGTGTGTGCAATACTCACATCAAGACATGCACTATGAATATGAATATGATGCATGTACGTAAGGTGTGTATGCAATACTCACATCAAGACATGCATTATGAATATGAATATGATGCGTGTACGTAAGGTGTGTGTGCAATACTCACATCAAGACATGGATTATGAATATGAATATGATGCATGTACGTAAGGTGTGTATGCAATACTCACATCAAGACATGCATTATGAATATGAATATGATGCATGTACGTAAGGTGTGTATGCAATACTCACATCAAGACATGCATTATGAATATGAATATGATGCATGTACGTAAGGTGTGTATGCAATACTCACATCAAGACATGCATTATGAATATGAATATGATGCATGTACGTAAGGTGTGTGTGCAATACTCACATCAAGACATGCATTATGAATATGAATATGATGCATGTACGTAAGGTGTGTATGCAATACTCACATCAAGACATTCGTTATGAATATGAATATGAGGCATGTACGTAAGGTGTGTGTGCAATACTCACATCAAGACATGCATTATGAATATGAATATGATGCATGTACGTAAGGTGTGTGTGCAATACTCACATCAAGACATGCATTATGAATATGAATATGAGGCATGTACGTAAGGTGTGTATGCAATACTCACATCAAGACATGCATTATGAATATGAATATGATGCATGTACGTAAGGTGTGTGTGCAATACTCACATCACGACATGCATTATGAATATGAATATGATGCATGTACGTAAGGTGTGTGTGCAATACTCACATCAAGACATTCGTTATGAATATGAATATGAGGCGTGTACGTAAGGTGTGTGTGCAATACTCACATCAAGACATGCATTATGAATATGAATATGATGCATGTACGTAAGGTGTGTGTGCAATACTCACATCAAGACATTCGTTATGAATATGAATATGAGGCGTGTACGTAAGGTGTGTGTGCAATACTCACATCAAGACATGCATTATGAATATGAATATGAGGCATGTACGTAAGGTGTGTGTGCAATACTCACATCAAGACATGCATTATGAATATGAATATGATGCATGTACGTAAGGTGTGTGTGCAATACTCACATCAAGACATTCGTTATGAATATGAATATGAGGCGTGTACGTAAGGTGTGTGTGCAATACTCACATCAAGACATGCATTATGAATATGAATATGATGCATGTACGTAAGGTGTGTGTGCAATACTCACATCAAGACATGCATTATGAATATGAATATGATGCATGTACGTAAGGTGTGTATGCAATACTCACATCAAGACATTCGTTATGAATATGAATATGAGGCATGTACGTAAGGTGTGTGTGCAATACTCACATCAAGACATGCATTATGAATATGAATATGATGCATGTACGTAAGGTGTGTGTGCAATACTCACATCAAGACATTCGTTATGAATATGAATATGAGGCGTGTACGTAAGGTGTGTGTGCAATACTCACATCAAGACATGCATTATGAATATGAATATGAGGCGTGTACGTAAGGTGTGTATGCAATACTCACATCAAGACATGCATTATGAATATGAATATGAGGCATGTACGTAAGGTGTGTGTGCAATACTCACATCAAGACATGCATTATGAATATGAATATGAGGCGTGTACGTAAGGTGTGTATGCAATACTCACATCAAGACATGCATTATGAATATGAATATGAGGCATGTACGTAAGGTGTGTGTGCAATACTCACATCAAGACATGCATTATGAATATGAATATGAGGCGTGTACGTAAGGTGTGTATGCAATACTCACATCAAGACATGCACTATTACGCATCTTCTGAAAGAGATCCTTCTGAATCTGATCTGGATGTAGTTTTTGATAAAAACTTGATTTTTGCTTTTTTTTTTTTACGAAACACCCCCCATTCAAGTATTGATAAAAAAAAAAAAAAGAATGCATGAAGCTAGAATCAGTTTTTGTGTTTAAAAGCAGAGGGTCTGTTCTTTCTTTTGATATAGTGCATGTTCAGATATTCATTCAACATGATATTATGGGGGCCATGAACATTTTGTGAAAATGATAAAAAATGTTGAGGGTGGCCGGCAACTTTTTTCAAAAACGCTGGTGGGGAAAGAGTTAAATATACAACCATGTTGAATTTCAGCTCTGCCAGCAATGCCAGCCCTGGAAATCCAATGCATTAAAATGCCACCACTGACAATGCAATGCATTTTGTTTTTCAATTAGCGCAATTCAACAGGCTTTTGTTTCAAAGTGTTACGAACTGCTCCGAGACTCGAAGGTGGATCCAAATGCAGCTTTATTTGAGGGCAATCCAGAGGCGTAATCCAAAGTACCGGCAAGGGTCATACACAGACAGGCAGTCCAAACAAATAAACAAACAAACAAACAAAACAGGCAGGGACCAGAGGCAAGAGAGTAATCCAGGGAACAGGGCAAGGTATCAAAAAACAAGAAACAAGAAAATCAGGAGAGTGCTCAGAATTGCAATGTAACATTTAAACAAGACTTAGCGGTGAGTGAATGAATGACCAAGGTATAAATAGACAGGAAATAACAGGATGGTGAGACACAGGTGAAATGCAATCAGTAAATGAGGTACAGGTGAATGTGATCAGTGATAAGTGATGATGAGTCCGGGCAGTGAGTTATGGGAAATGTAGTTAGTGGGTGAATATAGTCTTATGTGGAGTGCCCTCTGGTGGCTCTCAAGGGCACTCCAGCTGGTGATCGTTACACAAAGACATCTGGCATTTTTTTTATTTTATAAGCGCCGGCTCTTACATAACCTGAAACGTTTTCCAATTGTATTTATTTTATTTTATTTTATTTCCAGCTCATTTTATCTCTGTAAATCTGATACATTTAAGAGTAAAATGTGTAATTTACTGTAGAACAGAACTTGATTTTGACATTGCCCAGCTACCAAAAAATATGGGTAACACTTTATAATAACTGCATGCTGTGAATCATTAGTTAAGCATTAGTAAATAGTTAATTCATCATTTATAAAGCATTAATAGACATTAATAAGCAGTTCATAAATACAGCTATAAATGCTTCACTCTTAATTTATTAGCAAATCTATCATGTGTTTAATAATTGTATTTTCACACTTTATTAATGATCAATTTATCATTTCTATATAATTACATTATTTACAATCCAGTTGTTTTGGAGTTGTCAGTGGTTCATAATCATTAAAAAACAATTTAAATGTACATTATACATATTTATACATACAGTAATAGTTACTCAGCATTCTTTTTTAACATGTATTCCTACTGTAATTCATGATTATTTCAGGTAGTTAAACATTTAGTTGTCACTTAACTATTTTTGGGAGCTCATCTAAAGTGAGGACGATGTATGCCTCGTAAAGCTTTTACAAAACATTCGTATTCGCATTAAAGTGCTCTAAAAGAAAATGACAGACTGGTTTTCTCAATTGAGTCTCCTCCTCGAGAGCTGAAGTACATAGGAGCAACTGCCTTCTGAGAACCCCTGACCTAGTGTACAGAGCACTCTCAGGTTATTACGTGAGTAATTATGCGTGTTGTTCTGAAGTCGTTGATGTGTCAGCTGAGACGGGCTCTTTGTTTTGCATACCCTGTTCCAGGAAGAAAACAAGTCTATTTTGTTGAGCTTAATTTGCAGGCAAATGCTAAATTTCCCTTATGATCACATAAATCATTCAGCTGCGCTACAATGGTCACATGTATGCCTAAATTATGAACTAATGAGAATGTGATGAATTATATAACTTGTCGTAAACATTGAAATGCTTCCAGGAAGATGGGCTCCCTTCATTAGGGAATGCTTGGAGATTTGTCACATGAAATAATTGTCATCTAAAGCTGCTCTACTGTCCTCCAATACAAAAGGGAAAATATGCTGTGGAAACATTTAATGTGTGACTTGGAAAAAAACCATGAACACTGTTTTGGACAAACTGTTAATAATAAATATAGCTGCAAGCAGCCATTAGTGAAAAGTGAAGTGACGTGTGGCCAAGTATGGTGACCCATACTTGGAATTTGTGCTCTGCATAAACACAGTCAATAGCCGCGTTTTCCACAGCAGGAACTTTCCCCAGGAACTAAAAAGTTTGGGGTGGTACTCGGTGTGCTTCGACCGCAGGAACCGGGGTCTAAATTAAGTTCTGGGTAAAAAATCTCCCCCTCAGAAAGTCCCTGCTCGCGAGGTAGTACTTTTTCAAAGTTCAGGAACTTTTGGGGGTGGGACTTGGGCATTTTATTTCAACCATCATTTTTAAAAGTCTTTTGCGGGGATCGTTCTGTGTTCTGCAAATATCCGTCTTACTCTTTCTGTCCGATGGCGCGTGTTTGTCTCAGCCATCTCGCGGTCAATGTCCGTAATAGCTGATAACATACATTGTCTTATTTTGGTAACACTACAATAAGGTTCATTAGATAACATTAGTGTCACGGTGTGACTTTTCCTGGGGCGGAACCATAGTGGCGGAGATTTGTTCCGGCCGGATCAAACACCACTACTTCCGGGTTCCCGTCCCCGCGCCAAAATCATAGGAAATCGGCGACAGGTGCTCCAATAAATGGCGCGATCTCTGGATTGGGTGAAGGGGAGGTAGGAGGAGTATAAAGAGGGCCTCCAGAAGTCAGTCTGTGTCAGTCACTGCAGCGGTCACACACAGCCGCAGCTGTTAGTTCCGGGTCGGGCTCAAGCTGAGCGTGGTGGTAGCCGCTTCCAGCCGTTGCGGCGAGAGGATCTGGGCATTTGGGCAAACCAAGGATAACACAAGGTGGATATTGTGGACTGAGCGATCAAAGATCTGGAGAGCTATAAAGAGAAGAAAAGAGACGAGGCTGAGTATAATACAGACTGAGTTTGCATTGTGATTCAAGTGCTGTGTGTGTTCGATTCTGAGAAGTTACATGCAGGACAGTTGCCGGAAGTGCTGGTGAGCCAATCCCTTCGGGAGTGAGAGCACAGCGGCCAGGACACGGGCCAGACACTGGAAGAGAGAACAAGACGAGCACACGGGTTGACAATGTGTGAGTACCCTGAGAACGTATACAGTAACAACTTCATCGGAGGTTTATCATCTGTGAGCCTTGTGACGTTGAAACTAGGAAAACGAGTGGCCCCACCGCGGAGAGTGAGCGTGGGAGAGCCAGAGCCGGCAGGCAGTGAAAGTCGCCGGGGTGGTGTAGCAGCAACGTCCTTTCCGTTGGTTCTTCGCTATACCAGCGCTTCAGCGATCTCCCCTTCCCCCTGAGATAAACGACGCGGGAAAAGTGGTCTCTGGACCTTAAGTACACCTGGTTGGTGTGAAGAGTGCCGTGGGTGAGTCAGCATTTTGACTTTGAGAGTGTACACTTGGAATCTGCTGTGCTGTGTGTGTGTGTGTGTGTCGTCCCCGAGACCATTATCCAGGCTGACCCAATCTCTGGGGAGGTACGATCCCGAAGCTGGCGGAGTAACTAGCTCTAATCATTCACGCTGTGAACCTCACCCTATTCTCTGTCTCTACGGGGGTAGCATGACCGGAGCCAAGTAAGCACTCTCTTGAATAGCCATTGTTACGTGCTTGTGTCGGAGGAAACTGTGTGCGTGTGCAGGGCCTGAGGAGAGGAGAACGCTACATACTCCCGGAACAAAGTTATACTTACCTGCCATTACCTGTGTGTAGCCACCTAGAGGAGCGGCTGATCCAGCCCCACCGCCGTGGTTAAGCCCTTTGAGCCACCGCTATCACAGAGCCTGGAACAAGGAGAGAGAACGGATGAACCGTGTCTACGGAGTCTGAGAAGGAGCAAGCCGTGGCGTAAATCCCCCGAAAGGTCCACCCTGGGAAACAGAAAGACAGAGACAAGTGAGCACGTAGCAGGATATGGAAGCCAGACATTGAGAAACAGGACGAAACGACTTATCTGAGGTCCTCCTGCAGAAAGAGCCGGCGAGCTCTGAGGCGGCGTCCTCACTCTCCAGTCCTTTTGGATTTTAGCCCCCTCACTTCCCCTCCCCCCCCCCCAAAATTTTAAGTAAATTAATAAAGAAGTGTAATTTTAAACTTTACTCCAGTGTCCTCGTGTGTCTGGTCGTCTGGGGTATCACTGGGAACCTCCCCGAGGTGAAAAATAAGGGAGGAGCGGGACTCACACGGTCCGCTCCGACCTGTGACATTAGTTAATAACAGTAGTTAACATTAACTAATAATGAACTGCACTTATAAAGCATTTATTTATCTTTGTTAATGATAATTTCAACATTTAGTATTGCATTATTCAAATCTTGTTAACATTAGTTATTATTATAATTTAAAAAATATATATTTTCATTTGAAATATTCTCAGCTTAACTCTTTCCCTGAAGACTTTCCATGTTTTCACTGTTGAATATGATGCATACGTAACGGGCATATGCAATACACACATTACGACATGCATTATGAATATGATGCATGTACGTAACGGGTGTATGCAATGCTCACATCACGACATGCATTATGAATATTAATATGATGCATACGTAACAGGTGTATGCAATACTCACATTACAACATGCGAATATGAATATGAGGCGTGTACGTAAGGTGTGTATGCAATACTCACATCAAGACATGCACTATTACGCATCTTCTGAAAGAGATCCTTCTGAATCTGATCTGGATGTAGTTTTTGATAAAAACGTGATTTTCTCAGCTTTTTGCTAAGATTTTTTGCTTTGACATATTACGAGTTCTGTAACAATATGCCAATGTTTTTGTAAAATCTAGCATTTTTTGAAAAAATTCAAAATGGCCGACGCCCAAAATGGCTGATATGGGAAAATTGGGTATCGTTCGACTCTGCATGCTGCACCGAATCTGTGATTTTTTACCAAATTATAAAGAAGTTATAAGCAAAACTTAATTTTTCACATCTCCTGACCACTAGGTGGCACTGCGCCGAAACACTGCAGGAAGCCTCAGGTCATGGTTGGCATAACACACACCAAGTTTGGTTAGAATACGCTAAAGCGTTGTGGAGATATAACCTCACATTAATTTTGGCGGGCACTTTGTTGAATTCGTTTGCACGTAATTCGAGAACGATTTGACAAATCGACTTGAATTCCACAACTTTTTGTTGGCATGGTCTGTAGATGATCTGGTTCAATTTTCGTGAAAAATCAGCGGCCTAGGATAAGGTGGCGAAAAACTTTTCATGATGGAAAATTATGTCACCTTGGGTGCTTGGGCCCTGATAATAATAAAACCGTGTTCTGCACATCCACACTCTGGTGTCAAGCGAAAATACTACTTAAACAAATTGCTTCTTTTACTTTTTTTTTGTCTATGGGGAGTGTTATTTGCATTTAGACCATGATTTTTGATTAGACCAATGTAAAAATGCACTTTAAATAATAAATTTTTTTTTCGAAATTTTCGAAATAAATTGTTTGACTGTTTTCAGTGTGTTGGCTGTGAGCCATCAGGATCAGAACCGGTGGTTTATGATACAGGATCAGCACCCTACGTCTAAAAATACCAATGACCCCAAACTGCAAATGCTGGTTTGGAATGAGATCCAAGAGAAGTCAGCATTGGGTTCTGTTCCTTTGAAGGCAACAAGATTACCTGCTGAAGAAATCTCTGGAGCATTGATCTCTACTCTTGAAACTTACAGCATCTCTTTTGATGTCTCTGCCGAGCCGAGCTTTATCCTGCATGCAGATGTGAGCGGAGAGTCTTTAGAGAGCATCATCAAACATCTGCTACAGCCCAAAGTTTGGAACAGCAGCGTAAGATTCATTTTATTCTCCTCGAGTGATGTGTGGTCTATAATGACTCATGCATCTCTTCAGAGTTTCAGAAGCATTCAGTGTACAACGTGCTTCATCTCAACTCATCATGGTAATATTTTTCAAAGTGTAAAATCTTGTACACCGACTGTAGCATCAACACCGCAAGCCAAAGTGCACAATACTGTTTTTCTGTTTAATTTCACCCACAGAGAGAAATAAAGAATGTTCTCAAAGTGGTCATGTCATGAGAAATCAAATGTGCGTTGTACTGTGTGTATGTATATATATCCTCCTGGGACCCAGAAGAAAAAAAGTTTTTTGAATGTAGTATTTTTTCATGTCATTACATTGTTTAGAGCATAAGAAATGCTAATTAATACAACTTTAGAAATTCAATTTGGCCAACTAAAAAATTTTGATGTGATCAGTCACTAGAACATTTTCAATTGGAGACCTGAATTAGAAAAATAAGAGCTTGTTTGGATATTGGGGGAGTTGAGGTTGCATATGCCTGCCATAGCAAGACATCAGAGCAAGACAAATAGTTCAGCAAATAGTTTTACATCATTACACCACAGGCCCCGCCCCCGCCCATATACAGCTGATACTTGCCTAACACTGCATGCAAATAGAAGCCATTATAATCACTGACGCTGATACAGTATCCAGATGTGCGTTCACTTTACTCCACACGCTTGAGTCTGCAGACAACAGGACAAATGGAAGAATAAATAGAAGCATAAAGGACAGCAGATGCATCACAAACCATAAGTAAACAATTCCATAATGATTTTAAATTATGGTTTTAAATGGATGCTTACTCATATGCAATAGCAAGTGGGCGTTGATATTGTTTCCTATGCAGTGACGTTAGGCAATCATAACAATGACCGTGACATTGTGGAATGTGCCTGATCAATGCCTACATCCTCATTGCAACTTTGGCCCCGCCCATGGGAGTGTTAGTGAGATGACAAGGAGAGAAGAGTGAAACAGGATCACTGGACTAAAAATAACATCACCTTCCAAAGGATCCTTCCTAATGCTAGGAATGTGGAATGTTTATTTTCAATAATGTGAATGTCTCAGTTGAGCATTTCTTTAATCTGTATTCGCTACATTTCACTGTGGATTCTTTGGTCAATCAGTCACAATTTCGGCACAGGCTTTGCAAACAGACTTTTACGATATGGACTCGACAGTAATGCCACAACATTAGTTTATCAGAGTTTATCAGAGTCCTGGACTCGCACGTTATAACTCCCGTTATAATCAACGGATCTCTTATTCACATTGTGTTTGCACTGTTAGTTATGATGAAAGCATTCATTAGTGTGCAGAAATCGAGTTGCAATGACGAGATCACTGCATTCATGAGCTCAACATGTCTGTGATCGGCTACAATGATCATCACGGCAACCTTTCATGCCACCATCTGAAATTATGCAATAGATCTGAATATAATGCTATAAATCAACACATTCTCGATAAGTTAATCTTGAGAGCTGTAATAGTAAAAACATGTTAAAATTTTCAGAGAGAGTTCCACATGTAATACTAGCTATTTTATATGCAAAGATGTTAGCCAATCACAGCAGTGGCCGTTTACACTGAAGTCTCACAGCAGCCAATCACAGCAGTGGGCGTTTACACTGAAGTCTCACAGCAGCCAATCACAGCAGTGGGCGTTTACACTGAAGTCTCACAACAGCCAGTGACAGCAGTGGGCGTTTACACTGAAGTCTCACAACAGCCAGTGACAGCAGTGGGCGTTTACACTGAAGTCTCACAACAGCCAATGACAGCAGTGGGCGTTTACACTGAAGTCTCACAGCAGCCAATCACAGCAGTGGGCGTTTACACTGAAGTCTCACAGCAGCCAATGACAGCAGTGGGCGTTTACACTGAAGTCTCACAACAGCCAATGACAGCAGTGGGCGTTTACACTGAAGTCTCACAGCAGCCAATCACAGCAGTGGGCGTTTACACTGAAGTCTCACAGCAGCCAATCACAGTTGTGGGCGTTTACACTGAAGTCTCACAACAGCCAATGACAGCAGTGGGCGTTTACACTGAAGTCTCACAGCAGCCAATCACAGTTGTGGGCGTTTACACTGAAGTCTCACAACAGCCAATGACAGCAGTGGGCGTTTACACTGAAGTCCCACAGCAGCCAATCACAGCAGTGGGCATTTACACTGAAGTCTCACAGAAGACACGCCCCTTCAAACAGAGGCTAAAATCAGGATAGGACAATGCCTTTTATTTCTAATTTATGACCATTTTTGACATACAAATCATACTAACATTATAAGTGCACCCCAGGAAACATTATAAAATAATAAAACAGTTCACATGAATGCTCCTAATTGCTAATCTTGAAAATGTCTGAAATATTTTCTTAAGAAGATTGTATTTATTATTAAGAAAATGGCAGCCTTCAGTGTTTTCTTTGGAAACCAATTTCTGGGTCATTTTGGGTATATGGAAGCCCATTTCTGCCACAGTTTATTAGAAATTATTATGTCTTAACATCGCATAATAATGAAAAGGCATTATTACAATAATGAGTTACTTTTCATCATAACTTATTTCTGCATTTTATAACTCATAATTATGAGAGATTTTCAGACTTACAGAATCACTTTTTTTTTTTTTTTTTTTTACATAATATTTACATATATTTTTAGGAATTGTACTGGAAATGGGCTTCCATAGGCAGTGTTGGGGGTAACGCATTACAAGTAACTTGAGTTACGTAATAATATTACTTTTTCAAGTAACTAGTAAAGTAACGCATTACTTTTCAAATTTACAACAAAATATCTGAGTTACTTTTTGAAAAAAGTAACTCAAGTTACATTTTCACATTTATTTGACTGACAGCTCTCCTGTCCTCATGTTGAGAAAAATTGAGAGTAAGTGCAGAAGCGTTGTGTGTAAATGTGTTATTGTAGTTCTAGACTAAATGTGAGCATTTATTTATCTCACTTGCACAATAAAGATTCTGTCCTCCTCAAAATTAATAAAATCAGTCAAATGCAAAATCAGAATACTTTGCAAACCTCAAATATATAAATGTTAAATATAACAAATATTTTTATACATTTAATCTACCTTTATTGACCAATGTCTTGCTACTTACCTTCGATGATTCAGTTAAACCATGAGCAAATATTACTAGATTTTTTGTTTTTATTGGTAAAACTTTTTCGCTCCTGCGTTCTACTCTTCCATTATTCTACTCTACCAGCCTGAGGCTTATTAGTTCAATTTTGGTATGAAGAGGTCTTTACATTTTCACAAAAATATAACTTTTTTTGCTATTAAAAAACAAAACAAAAAAACAAGCCCTGCCCAGGTGAGAAAAAGTAACGCAAAAGTAACGTAACGCATTACTTTTCTTAAAAAGTAACTAAGTAACTCAATTAGTTACTTTTTAAGGGAGTAACGCAATATTGTAATGCATTACTTTTCAAAGTAACTTTCCCCAACACTGTCCATAGGTTATGGTTAATGGAAGACTTGACATTTGTATTTGACTTTAACTCACTCGTTCAAATAAGAGTTATGATAGCTACTAGCTACATTGTAATTGTTTGTGGTCTTAGGTATACAAATGTGATGATATTCATTAATAATTGCCTCTATAATGTAGTTCAGCTCAATCAGTAGAACTGATCTCTGCAACAAAACCCTGTTAGGACTGTTACTATAAGAAATGAAATTGTTTGTGCATTACTTTGAATAATTCAAGTATGTGTTATTGATGCATCTTGCTCCATCACAGAGACTTTTAATGGATAGCAATGAAGCTCATTTCAATAGCCACATTAAACTGTATGAGACTTGCAGCAAAACAGTTTAATTAGAGGCTTTTGGCTCTTCCCTGTTATCTGATTTCCCTACAGAGATGTGGTTTGAATTCTGATATTATTGCAGGATAATTACCAGAATGAAAGGCATCTCCATCCTCACATTATTTTTTAATAAAGTCAAAATGTCATTTTAGTAAACAGGTTATTTTTTTGTATTCATAGTTTACAAGTGTGTGTCTTTTCTTATTTAAATGGCTTGAAACACTGTCAGGTAGTCTAACATTATCTGGACATATAGCACAACCATTTACTATTGAACTTATTTGTAGTTATTTGGTCTCTGTCGTGTGAGTGTGTTCAATGCAGTGCCTTGGCCAGGCTTTCCATAGCATAGGTTTCTCAGTTTGACCTTGACAATCTCTTTATTAGTGAGTCAAGCTGCTAGCAAGAGCAAATACTGATTTAGCTAAATAAAGATTTGCTATCGTGTTTGCACATAACATATAAGGTCAGATCACCAAAATAATCCCATGACAGACCCTTATTTACATTCTTTAAGCATTAACACAGGCGTTCCAAGGACAGAATAAACCGCAATGTTTGATCGTGCCTCTGTCGAGCTTGTTGAGTAAAAATCGGAGAGTTACTGTGCCGTGAAGATCCCACTATAGAAACAGAGCGTGAGTGCTGGGCCCGCTGATTAAACCATCATCTGTAATTTGAAATGGACGACACAAATTGTTGCGGTTACGTTTGTGTGTGAGCAGAATGCCTAACGGTCAATACTATAGGTGGTGATTGGAAAACAATCAGTGTGACCCTGGTTCACTCTTAAGTTCCCATTTAATTCCAGTCAACAGATCAATAGCTCAACGTGTCAATATGTACAGCATACCGCTGGCTCTTTGCAAATACACATTTGTAAACTAGCAAACAACCTATAGTCAATGTTAAATCAGGTGGATTATACTGCTGATATTGGGTACTTGACTGATAAAATAATATTGTTGAATGCATATACATAATATTAGGCAACCCAGATAGCACACACACATCTCGGAGACGTCTATTTGATGTGCGTGTTTACATCTGGAAGATGTATTTTTTAGAGTGTTTGCTCATCTGCAATACGTCTATTGGAGGTTTCCTGTCAGATGTCAAATAGACGTTTAAACAATGTCTTTAAGATGTTTATGATTTATAATGTATGAAAAACTGACATCTTAAAGACGTCTATAAGATGTTTGTAAACAGCAGATGCTTTCCAGATCAGGAATCTTGCAGACGTACGTGTGCTATCTGGGAAGTGATGGTATCAGGTATCAGATTTTCATGTTGCGATTAATCGCTGAAGCTTTTATCACGGTATACGGTATTATCACGAAGTTGCAAAAAAAGTGTCATACTATAACAGGTTTAATAACTTTTTTTTATGACAAAAAGAACTGAACATTTAAATACAATAAAGCAATACACAAAAATGTATAAAGTAAACAAATGTTTCAAACAGGTGAAAGTGCCAAAGAATTATAATGAACAGGTAACACTTTACAAAAAGGTCTCACTAGCAGTTAATGCATTAACTAACATTAACAAAGTGAATAGCTACATTTGTAACAAAGATATTATTCTTTGATAACGTCGGTTAAAGAACGCAACTGTTAATGTTAGCTCAGGACCATTAAATAATACAGTAGTACAACTATTGATGTGTTATCAACTAAGATTAATAAATGCTTAAGAAGTATTTTTCATTGTCAGTTTGTTAACTAATTAATTAACTAATGTTAAATAATGGAGCCTTATAGTGTGTGACTGAACAATAAAGAATCAAAACAGATTCAAACAATATCTAGGGCATGTAGTCCAGATTAAAATATAAAATATTTAAGTTTGAAAATAAATAGCCTTACGTCGTTAAGTATTAAGTATTTGGTGATGTGATGCACAGTAGCGAATACAGAAATCTGAATGGCTGTTTGAAACATTTAAATACTGTTTAGAGTCTGGTTTGTTTACTAGGGTTACCGGGGAAACGGCTACATTTCTGCTGCTCCATCAGCGCCATCTGCTGTCAGAAAGTGAAGGTGCACTTTCATTCAGTGCATCTCCTTCACTGGTCCCGCCATGTGCTGCTCATGCACGTCGGGTTTGTTTACATCAGTGCCCGTGCCTCTTTGATGCAGCATACAGCGGTGTTGTTCATTTTAAACAGTAGATGGGTAAAGTATTCTTAAAATGCATTAAAAAAAAATTCGTAACAAATGATTATTCACGGTATTTTGAAGTGACCACAATAACAATATTGTGCATGTTCATTATCGTGATACATCGTATTACCGTATACCTGCATGTCTAATATATATATATATATATATATTAAAAATATATATATAATTTAAATTCCTTAACGCGTTAAAATAATTTTACGCAATTAACGCAAATAAATTACAGAAGTACGTGAAGCGTGTCACGCAGTCAGATGATGTTAGAATTCGGCAGTTTATCACAATCACACTGAGCATCTACAGCTCCTGAAACCCTAGGAGGAGCACATGTCCATCTAACTCTTTAACTCGATTCTGCTTCTCTGTTTGTGATCAGGCCATTTTAAACAGTAAAACTCTGGGAAAGTGTTCAGTGATCCAGTAATCGAATTCATTCAAATGCTGCGTTCACACCAAACGTGAATAGAGCGTCTGGAGTGAGTGATTTCCATGTTCAATGTAAAGGCGTGTTAGCGCGATAGACACGTTTAGCACAGCGCGTGGATTCGATTTCGCCTCATTCGTGTGAACGCGAATTGAGAGTCTTGCGCGAGTGGTGCTTTTTGTACATTCACGCGTTCGATTCAAATTCGCGTCTGACGCCTGAGTTGAACTTTGGTGTCAATTAGCGCCGCATTAACCAATCAGGAGCCTGTGCTTGCTGCTGTCATGTGGTGATAAACTAATGGCAAGTCAATAGTGGATGAGAAACCCAGTGTAATTTAAAAATACTACTGTTATTGTGTAACAAAATGTAGTTTTAAGACTTTTCAGGCGAGAATGGAGTCGTTTGAAGCTCAAAAAGAGAGCAAAATTTCATCTGATGTTTTGAGTGGTGAGATCCAGTCGATCAGCGGGTGCTCAGTGCTCATTAACCCCAGCGAGAGCAGCCTTTCCTCGGCTAGTCCTTCTGATGTTTTGAGTTGTGACATGGGCGTAGATTACGCGGGGGACGGGGGGGACATGTCCCCCGCACTTTTAATAAAACGTACATTCGTCCCCCGCACTTTTACCGGGTCGCACCGGTCCTAGTCGACCCGCTCTGTGCGGGATTCGAACCGGCATCTAGCCGCACCGCACTTACTGGCCTACGTCTGTTACACAAGCAAGTTCGTTTACGTAGAATCCAACGTAAATAAATCTAGATTTAAATTCAAAGACACAAAATGATCTATACATGACCTGTCATTTTATTTGTTTCCAAAAATGAGGCGATCTGAACACTATGGAGTGCCAACACTCTCGTGCAACACTCCAATTCATAGCCTACTCGAAGCCGGAGGGCGCGCTCTCAAAGAAAAAACAAAACTGATTCGTAGAAGTAAAACCCGTCCCGTTCCAAAGGCATTCAGCGCTGTAGCAGCAGCTGAAGAAAAAGAATCGCTATGACTGATGAAACGTGACAACAAAAACGATTGCGACAATATATGGTTTGTGTTTTTCCAGCCATCTATATTTGAGTATTTATTGACAATAAAGTATATGAATAATGCAGTGCTAACTGACAGCCTTTTTAATTTTTAGTATATTCTGCTTGCCAAGGCTGCATTTATTTAATAAAAAATACAGTTAAAACATTAATATTGCGAAATATATTCACATATATATATTCACAGATGTTTTAATTTGTAATGATATAGTAAAGTGTAATTTATTCCTGTGATCAAAGCTGAATTTGCAGCATCATTACTCCAGTCTTCAGTATCACATGATCCTTCTGAAATCATTCTAATATGATAATTTGATGAAAATGAAACATTTATGATTATAATCATTGTTGGAAACAGCTGTGGAAACCATGATGCATTTTATTTTTCAGGATTCTTTAATGAATAGAAAGTTAAATGAACAGCCTTTATTTGCATTGAATAAAGCATGTATAAATCTTTTGTTATATTATAAATGCCACTTGATCAATTGAATGCATGTTTGATGAATAAAAGTATTAATTTCTCTCTTTTTTCATCTTACCACAAATGTTTGAATAGTTTCATGATTTCCACAAAAATGAAGCAGCACAACTGTTTTCAACATTGATAATAATCATAAATGAGCATTCTTGAGCATCAACTGAACACATTAGAATGATTTCTGAAAGATCATGTGACACTGAAGACTGGAGTAATGATGATAAATTCAGCTTTGATCACAGGAATAAATTACAAAGATTTTTTTTATTTTTTACTATATATTCACACAGCTGCTTTACATTGGGATAATATTTCACTCTATTACTTTTTTACTGCATTTTTTATTAAATAAAAATACTTAATTAAATACTTTATATTTTCTGCCTTATTCAGTGATATTTTTTTTTACAAAGCATAAAATCCATGGGGACTTAATGCACAAGTGTTTGTAGTAGCCTACATAAAGCAATCATAAAATTGGCATAACATATAGGTAAAACATTATAGATATTAGTGGTTATTGTTCAGCAGTGTATTTGATATCTTACTGAATTAAATGCAAGAGATTAGATCAATTAAATCTGTCAATTAGACAAAGGTCAGAAAAAACTGGTATTACACCTAACATTTCTGTCCCCCTCACTTCTGAAAAGATGGCTACGCCCCTGAGTTGTGAGATCCAGTCGATCAGCGGCGCTCAGCGATCATTAACCCTGAGAAGAGTACCTTTCCTCAGCTAATCTTTCTGATGTCAGCCACTGGCTCTGATGTCTCTGTGGTGGTTAAACACGAGATATAACTCATCTTGTGTAGATCTAACGGCCAATCTTTGTTCTTATGAATCTATCATTTGTTGCTTGCCAAATCGTTTTGACTGAGGGCAAAGTGAAGTTTCATAGCTTCATTTTTTAGGCTATTTATCTTTATTGTTGTAGCCTACGCTGACTTTGTTTGACTGAATTGTTTGCTTTATTTATTGTATACCTTCTTAAACCTTTTACTTATACTTTTATAATGGCTATTGATCACACATAAACTGACATTTAACAAAAAGAGACTGGGTTGTGTTTTATGTCATATTGAAGTTTATTACAGTGATAATCATATATATATATATATATGCACACTTATTTTCTGAACCACATATTAATGTTTTATTTTGTTTTATGTAAATGAAAAGAGGCATGGTTGTGTTTTATATTTTGTTTGTTATAATATACATGTGTCCCACTATGGACGTGCGAATGGATTCAAATTGTTCAAGTGTCCAACTAGACGAGATAGACGTGAAATTTGATACTTGATTCGCGTTTGGTGTGAACACGGCATTACAGACCAAAACAGCGCTAATGTAAAGAAGGCCAGGCTGATTTTAGTGAATTATTCATTCCAGTGTGTGCTTTGCTTTAAAACACGAGCTCTGTCGTATTCTGCGATTGTTTCTGAAGAGCACAATTTTGGTGTCGTACAGGAGTCGTACAGTAAGCGTGTGAGAGTCTGTTATATTGATGCACAAACAACAAACTGTGTGTGTGCGCACTCTCGATCACTGATCGCACGCTGCATTCATGTACAGACACATAGTACATTTGCGTTGTTTCCACACACACTCGGGAAGGATAATGTTTGATTTGTCATGTGTACATTGTTGTGTTTAGTAATCCTAGGAGTTGTTTTGTCATCTCCGTGTGGTCCTGATCGGTATCGCAGCTTGATGACTAAAATGAAAACAATCTTGTTGTTGTTGCTCTGTACACACACACTATACACTGTGAATTCTGTAACGTTTTTTCTGTAATTTTTTTTTTTTCCCCATGGGTGCTTAGGTGTGTATAAATGTATTAAAATATAATTATATGGACTCCTTATATTTGGTTATTTGGTGTCCATTTGGAGTCTCCAATGATCATTGAAGCTTGCAGAAAATACAGTTTTCTGATTGTTTACTTGAGATAAATGGTGTATGCTTAATTTTATGATAAGTGTGCGATTAATCTCGATTAAAAATGTAATCGATTGACAGCCCATATATATATATATATATATATATATATATATATATATATATATATATATATATATATATATATATATATATATATATATATATATATATATATATATATACACACAAGTCTCTATTTTTCTCTATTATTAAGTCTGTCACCAAGGCACAGGGAACCAGAAACAGAAAGAGAAACAGAACCTGAACAAAACATAACACCTTGCTGAACAGAAGTATTAATTTCTTTTTTTTCTCTTTTCTTTTCTTTTCTTTTCTCAAATTGGGTATCACTTTATTTTTGGGTTTGAGTCTCACTATAAAATAGTTGCTTATTAGCATGCATATTAGTACATTGGCTGTTTATTAGTACGTACACTCACCTAAAGGATTATTAGGAACACCTGTTCAATTTCTCATTAATGCAATCTAATCAACCAGTAATCTAATCAACCAATCACATGGCAGTTGCTTCAATGCATTTAGGGGTGTGGTCCTGGTCAAGACAATCTCCTGAACTCCAAACTGAATGTCAGAATGGGAAAGAAAGGTGATTTAACCAATTTTGAGCGTGGCATGGTTGTTGGTGCCAGACGGGCTGGTCTGAGTATTTCACAATCTGCTCAGTTACTGGGATTTTCACGCACAACCATTTCTAGGGTTTACAAAGAATGGTGTGAAAAGGGAAAAGCATCCAGTATGCGGCAGTCCTGTGGGCGAAAATGCCTTGTTGATGCTAGAGGTCAGAGGAGAATGGGCCGACTGATTCAAGCTGATAGAAGAGCAACTTTGACTGAAATAACCACTCGTTACAACCGAGGTATGCAGCAAAGCATTTGTGAAGCCACAACACACACAACCTTGAGGCGGATGGGCTACAACAGCAGAAGACCCCACAGGGTACCACTCATCTCCACTACAAATAGGAAAAAGAGGCTACAATTTGCACCAGCTCACCAAAATTGGACAGTTGAAGACTGGAAAAATGTTGCCTGGTCGGATGAGTCTCGATTTCTGTTGAGACATTCAGATGGTACAGTCAGAATTTGGCGTAAACAGAATGAGAACATGGATCCATCATGCCTTGTTACCACTGTGCAGGCTGGTGGTGGTGGTGTAATGGTGTGGGGGATGTTTTCTTGGCACACTTTAGGTCCCTTAGTGCCAATTGGGTATCGTTTAAATGCCACGGCCTACCTGAGCATTGTTTCTGACCATGTCCATCCCTTTATGACCACCATGTGCCCATCCTCTGATGGCTACTTCCAGCAGGATAATGCACCATGTCACAAAGCTCCAATCATTTCAAATTGGTTTCTTGAACATGACAATGAGTTCACTGGACTAAAATGGCCCCCACAGTCACCAGATCTCAACCCAATAGAGCATCTTTGGGATGTGGTGGAATGGGAGCTTCGTGCCCTGGATGTGCATCCCACAAATCTCCATCAACTGCAAGATGCTATCCTATCAATATGGGCCAACATTTCTAAAGAATGCTTTCAGCTCCTTGTTGAATCAATGCCACGTAGAATTAAGGCAGTTCTGAAGGCGAAAGGAGGTCAAACACAGTATTAGTATGGTGTTCCTAATAATCCTTTAGGTGAGTGTATAAAGCACATATTAATGCCTTAATCTGCATGACCATATTCTACATCCCTTAATCCTAATACCTAAAATTGACAACTACCTTACTAACTATTACTAAGTAGTAAATTAGGAGTTTATGGAGGCAAAAGTCGTAGTTAATAGATTCAAGATTCAAGACGCTTTATTGTCATTCCACCATACATAGCGGATGCAATATACAGTGAAAAGAAACAGTGTTACTCCAGGACCTAAGTGCTACACATAACACAGAAAAACAGAGTCAAAAAAAGAAACAAGTGCAGAACAAAAGTGCAAAACAAACAGTTCGATACAATATGCCACAGGACAGAAACATAAAACATGAACATAGCGCAGACTGTAGTGTAACGTGTGACTTTGTGCTAAGTAATAATAGCAGCATTGAATTAGAAAAATAGCTGAATTTTTTTAGCAGCAACAGTCTGGAGAATTTAAAATGACTAGTGTAGCAACATTGAATAATCAAAAACAGTAAAAAATAATAAAATTGTGTTAATCCATTCAGATTTTTCTTGACTTTCTGACATCATTATTCTTTTTCAATATCATGATTCAGACTCCTTATTGGCAAAAAACATCCCTGTGGCTCAGGGAACGAAGAAGCATTATAGCAAGAATCAAAGAATTGTGATTAATTGATGTATTTGCCTGTGAAGCGAATCAGTGTAAACTGTAGGCTTATATAGTCCGCTGGTCTCAAACAGGATATCCTGAACAGAATTAGTGACTAAATGATTACAGAATGCATATGGATATCACTCTTAATCCACAATAGGTGGTACATGACATGCATATGTTTACTTATGCACAAATCAAAGCCAGCATGAGTTCAGGCTTCAGGGAAACTGTGCGGTGATTGAAGACACACAGTGTGGCCTGTTGTCTCTGGAATAGCCTCAGTGAATGAATGCAGCTGTCAAGCACACACAATTTTCCAGTAAATATGAAAGATACTGCAAAACATGAAGCCCCGCATTTTAATTTCAGTTGAACTCGTTCTGCTTTCTGAAATAAGCACTTGTGGAAACAGTGACGGATCTTTTCTCTCTTATTTTGACATGCATCCGAGTGTAACGGATCATCAAAAAAAGAAAAACCAGGGCGGGTCTTGGTTCTGTGCATTAGTTGTTGATGTGGGCGTAGTGAACATGGAGGCATGCTTTCATGCGTTCATGACCTCAAGGTTAGATTATTGTAATACTCTACTGGGTGGTTGCCCTGCTCGCTTAATAAATAAACTCCAGCTGGTCCAAAACGCAGCAGCTCGAGTTCTTACTAGAACCAGGAAGTGTGACCATATTAGCCCAGTTCTGTCAACACTGCACTGGTTCCCTATTAAACATCGCATACATTTTAAAATCTTGCTTATTACTTACAAAGCACTAAATGGTTTAGCTCCCCAGTACTTGAGCGAGCTCTTAACGCATTATACTCCATCACGTCTACTGCGGTCTCTAAATTCTGGCCAGTTGATAATACCTAGAATATCCAAATCAACTGCAGGCGGTCAATCCTTTTCCTATTTAGCTTCTAAACTCTGGAACAGTCTTCCTAGCATTGTTCGGGAAGCAGACACACTCTGTCAGTTTAAATCTAGACTAAAAACACATCTCTTTACTGTGGCATACACACTGAACATTATCAATTAATATTTTTCAGATCAGTTAAATGATTGTTAGGCTGCATTAACTAGGTCAGCCGGAACTGGGAATACTTCCCGTAACACCTGATGTACTCGATACGTCATAAGAAGAATGGCATCTACGCTAATGATAGTCAATCTGTTTTATCCCGAGGTTTACAGTAGTCAGCCAGATCCAGGCCGTGTCCAGATCAGATGGTGGACCTGCGCCTAGACGCAACCACAATGCAGCCCTGATGTGTCAGCAGAGACTGACTGTCAACTCAGACGGCCTTCACTTTCCCTCTGTACAGATGGAAACTTTATGGAAATGATCAGAAATGGAAGCTTTAGCGTAAGTTCTGCCAGGAAGACTTAATTGTCATGTCACTTTAATTTTATCTATCCAATCACATGCTAAATACCTGGGTATAAAAGATCTGTACTTACACATGTCTGAGTTCGCAGATGCTGACGCTCCAATTCACCGCCATCCTCCCCACCACCTCCAAGTCAAATCCTTCCCTACATCCACCCCACCACCACCAGGATGGTCCCTTCCATACCTCACGGGGGGTCGGCTGCGCCTCTGCCTTCGTCTTCAGGCAGGATATGAAGAGTCCGGACCCTCAGATTGCGAGCTACAGACGGGGCCTATGCCAATATACTTTATTGCTTGCTGGGTTGTTAATAAATGGATAATTGTCACAGTATTTATTCTCCCGAGTCTTTCTGGCAGAAATGACTAAAAACACTGTATTATGCATGCCAGGCGAGTAATTTGGAGGTCATTCTGTAAAACAAAATGGTGCACATACGTATTCTAACGCGCTTGCCTATAGACTAAACACGTAATGCTTACATGCATGCGTTCGTTCTCACAGATTCGCCTAGTTTACACGAAGATGATAACGGTGTTCCAAAACCTGTTTCGGGGTTTGCGTTCTCTAGCCGCCGGGCGCTGTTGCCATGCGGATGAGCAACCAGAACCCATTTGAAGAGTTTTTCTATTTTAGTTGAAAATGGTGTCGTGTAAGCGGGCCCCATAGGAAATAACTACTGATTTACAACGGAAATGAATCAATCAAAAACTTACTTTAGCTGAACAATATGTTTTTTCTAGAGCTGCTGTACAGCCATCTCTCTTACATGAATTTCCTATTATCACTGTAAAGCCGCTTTGAAACAATCTATATTGTTATATAAATGAAGGCGACTTGATGAACATGAGCTTGCAGGAGCGGGTTTAAGAGGAATAAATGATTGGAGAAACCCTGCATACGTCACCAGAGAGAAGTCTGAAGCTTCATCACAAAACATCACAAGGTCAAAAACAAACAAACAAAAAACTTACATGGCTGAATTATTCACAATTACATCTTTAACATGCCGTTACTAAATTAATGGTGAGTTTTAATTTCATGACGATTAAATAATGGGAAGTTTCTCACTTTTGTTTGTTTTTGGTCTATTCCATCACAATCTGGGAAAGTGGGCCTCTGAGAAACATCGCTGTTAGGGTTGCCATCTATCCGGTAAAATACAGGAGCATATTTAAAAGAAAGAAAGAAAGAAAGAAAGAAAGAAAGGCTGTTATGCTTCTAATGTTAAAAAAGGTAGTAACGTTGCAGTATGCATGCAATCTCATGCTATCCTTTAATTATTTAAAACACACCCATTTATTATTTTCACAGCGTCCACAGCTTTTCTTGGTGTTGCTGACTGAAGCTTATTTTGTTCTCTCGAATCGTGTATAAAGGTGGAATTTCAATAAGGCTGGGCTGAGCTTTGAAGATTGACCATCTGACTTCAAATCAAATATTTAAAGGTGGGCCACTGGCAAACCTCATCTTAACCTCTTATGGGTCTAGGAAGATTTTCAGACAATAAACAACAAACAGAGGCCCTCGGGGGTATTCCAGAAAGCAGGTTATGTGCCATACCTGGGTATGTTTAAGAGTAAGTAAGCGGATAACCTCAACTTTCGCTTCCAAAAACAATTACTCGTGCAATTACTGTATTAATTAACTGTAATTTTGTTTTACTGGCTGACTGACTAACATTCATTTATCTCTTTACTGAAAGGTCCCGTTCTTCGTGATCCCACTGTTCAAACTTTAGTTAATGTGTAATGTTGCTGTTAGAGCATAAATAATACCTGTAAAATTATAAAGCTCAAAGTTCAATGCCAAGCGAGATATTTTATTTAACAGAAGTTCCCTTTCAAAGCCTACAGCGAACGGCCGGCTTGGACTACATCCTGGTACTTCCTTCATTAATGACGTCAGTAGAACAGTAGAACAGACTAACCTCCGCCCACAAGAATACGCGAAAAAAGGGGGCGTGGTCTTGTTGCTGTCCCACGTGGAGAAGAGGACGGTCGCGTGGAGAAAAGGAAGTGTTGCGTTTGAGTGTGTTTGTCGCCATGTCGTCGAGACGCTGTTATTTTCATCCCGGAGTCAAATCACCTTTGTTTGGCTTTCCCAGGGACGCTGTAGAGATCATTAAGCGCATACATCTCCCGTTAAGAGGCGTGACCTTTCCACGTGCGCTAAGCTGCTGTCGAATCACAACACGGGAACCGCTGGCACAATCAGAACTCGTTACGTATTTCTGAAGGAGGGACTTCATAGAACAAGGAACTCATCAGCCGTTTTTAGGACAGTGAAAACAGCGGTGTACAGATGAGTAAATTGTGTGAAAAATACTGTGTTTTTTTACACGCGAAACATGAACACATGTTATATTGCACACTGTAAACACAATCAAAGCTTCAAAAAATCACGAAGAACGGGACCTTGAATAATTACTTATAATTAAAGCTGCTGTCCGTAACTTTTTTGTGTTCAAGATTTTCAAAAATGACATAATGAGAATGTACAACATGAATCCATTTTACAAACTGTGTTTTTGTCTTACCCTGAATCATTATGGTAAACTTATAATAAGTGTTTATATTGGGACTATTTCAGACCGGTCTGGTAGGAACCGCTGCGGAGGAGCACAGTCCCTGCCTGACTCGCCATAGAAATAAACTATGAGAGAAGTAGCTCCGGCTGCAATGTTCTTCCGCAAGATTATGCAGTTCTGTTTATTAACCTCTAGAGCGCAGAAAGTTACGGACTGCAGCTTTAATATAGATATTTGAGTAAATTATTTGAGAGAACTTTCCTGGCTAACCAAAAACAAACCTTAAATGAATGTTCTGGAAACGTTAGAATAACGTTCTACAAACCAAAAACTAACGTTCTATTTCCTTTAAGAAAACTTTCCTGGTTAACAAAAATAAACCTTAAAAAACAATGTTCTGGGAACCAAAAACGCAGTGGCGGCTGGTCAATAGAGGGCGCCGGGGCACCGCCCCCATCAAAATTCCAGAAATATACATGCATACAAAAATTATATAAAAGTGAAATAAAAATAAAAGAGTTTACTCATACGACGTGCCGGCTGTTAGTAAGAGCCTCAGCATTTAATAAAAACTGGCTTTGATCGGTTAACTATTTTATATGTTCTTCAATATGTTTCATGCGGTTTCATGTGTGAGGGACGGCGGACAAATGGATGTGACCTGAAGCTGGTCTCTAATTGGCTTCTTAAAGATCTTCCTCCGGACGCAGGTCGCTGCGTCCCTGGCGAATCAGAGTTGGATGCGTGTTATTTTATCCAATCTGATTGGTTCTCGTCACCTGTCATTCAACTTTACGCTCTTGGCCACTAAAGCGAAAGTGCGCGGGCGACACCGTCACTTCGGCTCCACTAAAACCTTGTTAGGATGATCACTTTCACAAGGCGTTCGTTGGAAGAAAAAGGATCCCGAACCGGAACAACACGATTTACAAATCCAGCAGCCGGCCAGTGACAGGCGCAGCTGCACTCGGAGCTTCACACGCTTGTTATGAGAAACGTAAGTGGCTGGCTGGATGTGTTGTTAGCAATGCCCTTTATTGCTTTCCCTGTCTTTTATTTCAAAGTGTCGGTATTGAAGTTTTGTGGACAATAAAGGGGGTAACAGAGACCTCAAATATCTAACTGAACAATGCAAACGTCATGACACTACTGAGATGACTGACTTTGATCAGAGAGTCATTGAGAAATTTGCTGGCCAGAAAGAAAGGAGAGCAAAATGTATGTTCAAGTAGTCAACATGCTAGTCTGTTGTTGCGGTTTTCTTTTGTTTTTCCTTTCCTCATTCAATTATATGTGGGAAATGAATGTGTAAAAAGATAAAAGTGAAGACACTGTTGTCTCTTTAATGCTTGAATTTAGTCAACATGCATCTTGATATTGCCCGTCCACCCCCTCCCGCCGAAAAAAAAACAAAAAACACCCCCCCAAACAATAATTATCACCAGCCGCCACTGCAAAAACGAATGTTCTGGGAACGTTCTGGGGGACCAAAAATTTTAGCTGGATCGAGTCCATTTTTGCTGCTGTGCACTTAATAGTTTAAAACACATTCTTTGCTTATGAAATGACACGAGCGCTGCGGTGCTCACACACGGGTTGTGGACTTGATCCAGTTTAGTCTGTGCTGCCCCATCTTTCAATAATAGTCTCTTTGCAAACCTGCATTACATGCCCACGACTCAATCAGTGCTGCAATGTGCCGGGCAAACTGAAATGATAAGGGGTCTTGTTAAAAATGAACTTCTTCAAAGGATCTGCAGGGCAGCAGGTGCTACATGGCCAAAAACATCACATCGTTGGCACTTGATATTCAGCATCAAGATTCCCCAAGCAGAGTTCACTCTAATGGTCTTTCTCACAGTTATCTTGGCCTATAAATCTGCCAAGCTGTCTTTTTGCCATTTCCTTTCACCACATACTAACATTCATTGGACAGAAACCTGCAGCAGCCCACGAACCTCTGCTCATTCCTCCTGCTGTGATTGTAACAGATTGCGTCTCCTGTGTGCTGTTCACTGCTGCTGTTTTTATGATTAACTTTTAAAGTACCATTACCATTATTGTCCATAGCAGTGAAATGACTCTATATTTATCTGGCATTTGGAATATGTTTAACTGTGGATTGTAATAATGTAAGAAGCTTAGCCTAATGTTCTCTTTTGATTGCACAACTGTTTACACGGTTACACAGGGTTGGAGGGTTTGTGTGTATTTGGAAGCAAAAAGAAAGATACATAGGCTACTTTACTTGACTTCAGCCATCATAGGGTCTCTACCAATATAGGCAAGCACTTCACAATGCTTTCTAAAGGGAATACAATCTTCCTTACAGAAATGGCTGAGCTCTATCATTCCCACTGTGCTGTGGCAATAGATGGATTTCCACTGCTGTTGTTTATGAGTTTCCTGCACCTGCAGACAGCACACAAACAAGAAATAAAGTCTGTGGTCAGATCAGAAGAACCCGCTCTAGGAAGAAGGGAATCAGGCACTCAACTGATATTAATATAAATCTCTTTATAGGTAAACCAAAAACCTTTATCTGGTCAGTTCTTCGACAATTGCTTTGCACTATTGGTTTCACTTTATTTTGATGGTACCCTTTAGACATTCTTTTGACTATGTAAGTAATGTTGCATCTACACCTACAACTCTTACCCATTTTCCACCAAGGCAGTTTGAGTGCTGGTTCCAAAGCCAGAGCCTAGCTTCAAATCAGTTATTTGTCTTTCGACACACAAAGCACCAGCTCTGAACCAGGAAAAGTGGTTCATAAGTAGCACCAAAACATTGCTGGTCTAGAAGTAAGAACCGCTGGTGTCAGGGGCTGGGGTTACCGTGACCAACAAGACCAACACAAACTTGTGACCGCCATTTTTGAAATAGCAGCTAATGGAGCTAATAGCTGCTCGATTGTAATCTCTGTCTTTACAAATTACGGTGAGCTGCACGAATGCGTTGGATTCGCTGTGTTTTGATGCCGATGTAGGATCACAAAGCCATGAGGATCAATAGTAACGCAACATTTTGCCATCTTTGATGGAAGGCTTGTTCAAAAACGATCGCCGTACGCTGATCGGTCTGTGCAGCGCCGATCAGTCTCGAACAAGCCTGGTGTGTTTGTGTTTCCCGCTGCCTCGCTAGCGTTGCTGAGAAAGATGAGACATACAGTGACGTAAGACATGGCTCTGTGGTGGCTCTCCAGTCGAACTCCGAACCGGCACTAGCACTAGCTCTGAACTAGCACTCGGTTCATGCTGGTGGAAAAGGGGTATCAGGGTATTAGTTGAGAATTAGTGGACTGTTAAGGGATGGCTAAAGTTTAGTAGAATTATGCCCATTACACATTGTATGATTTGGGCTGTCTCAGACAAAACATGACCAATCATTGCGATTTCTGTGGTGGTGGCTCCTAAATGGTGGTCCTACATTAAAAAGCTACGCAGAGCTACCGATCTATCTCTCCGTGCCCCCAAGGAGACGACCCGTGCTGTCATCCGCTCCATGGCAGCCCTGGCGGCCATGGAGAGGCATTTATGGAACCTGTCAGGTAAGAAGGAGAGGAACAGAGCTTTCCTTCTTGATGCCCCGCTATCGCCTCCTGGTCTTTTCTGCAACGCTGTAACCTTGGTCATTGAGAGATTTCAGCAGGCAAAGAAGCATGTGGCAGCTTTCCAAAAGTTTATCATTTTCACGAAATGTGTAGCCATCGTATGAAAATATGCTTACAGTCTGCTTGGTAGCCAGGCAGCCTTTCTCAGGGGCCCGAAGCATACCTGGTCCGACCTAGCTGGTCAGAAGGGCCTTGACCAGGCAAAGTAATCCAAGCTTCTCTTGTTCCGCCGACACTTGGGGAGGATGGATGGCCTGAAGGACTACTGGCCGGATCACAATAGTGGGTACCTCAGTGTGGCAAGGTGGACAAGCGAGGCACTGCGAGGAATGGCACTGCGAGGAAGAGCCTCTCAGCGGGCTGAGGACTGAGCGGCAGTGTGTCAGGGAACCGGACCAGTTTTTTTTTTCTTCACTCTCTCGTCCGGTCGCTCTGGGGGTCTCCGTCTCCCATTCTCTCGTCTCGCCGGCACATATCCCTGGACGCAGAGATTGAGCTCCCCGAGGGGGGAGTAGGCGTAGGTGCAGGGTACTCCCCGGTCTACGAGGGGTGTTGGGGGTATGTGGCGAGGTGGACGAGCGAGATCGGTGTGCGTGATTGAGAATGATTGTCACCTGCGAAGCACATCGAGTACTCTCATGAGGGAGCACGGATGCATATAAGGACGAGCGACTCCAGTGAAGAACGAAAGAGGACCAGGCCTGGATTTTAAGTTGTGTTTTGTTTACGTTTTGTTATTTTTGTGCACGGCAGTTGTCCGTGAGGGGCTGCCGCTTTTACTTTCATTTTGTGTTCATTTATTTTGATTAAAAGTTGTTGAACGTTCGCCGGTTCCCGCCTCCTTCTTCCCAAGCGAACAAACAACGTTACACTCAGGTACATAACCTGGTCTCGGGTTAAGAATAGCCTTTACTCCACCTGGAGCGTATTCCAAACAGGAAAGAGCAACCTACAAGGGCTGTAAGTCTCCTACTAGAAATTGCATTCTGGATGACGTTGCACCAATCAGAATTGGACTAAGTTGCACGTGCTTCAGACGCAGTTTATTTGCTGAAACTCTTTTCCTCAGCTCCTGAACTTGTCTTGATCAGTTAAGAGTCACATGAGAATAGTCCACAGCATCACTGTTGTCTAAACTTATTTACCTCACAACAGTTAAAAATATAATTACTGTATATTAATATTAAATATAGTTAAGTATAGCTAGCTAAACTTGTTGCCTTTCTTCTCGACCGAAGAAAATAAGTAATTTGGTTTTTGAGCGAGTAAATTAACATGTGTGAGTGAATGATAAAATTTTCCATTTTGGGCAGACTATTGCACAGAGGCAGAAAACCCTGCTTCCTTTGTTCCACTGTATTGTTGTTCGGTGATGATAAATATGGGAAAGGTGGACACCATTGTAATTCCATTTAAAAAACTGATAAATGCCAGTCACCAAGTGTCTCTAACAAGATTCATTATGCTAATTACAACTCTAATGTCTCATAATGTCTTGCACAAGTCACACTTTGTTTGTCATTTCTAAGCATTGAGAGAAAAATTGGAAGAGAAAGAGGGGATGGTTGGAGGATAATGTGAGTTTCTTGATGCACTTTCTATTTTTATCAGAGACCAGCATCAGCATATTGCACACAGACAAACAAATTGCTGCATTTAAGCAGGGAAATGATTTAGCAAAGGATGCTGTACAAAATATTAATCAAAAACTGTTTACTCCACTCACCAAACACCAAATCATTTATGCATTTGGCAGACGCTTTTATCCAAAGCGACTTACAGTGCCCTTCGTACAGGGACAATACCCCTGGAGCAACATGGAGTAAAGTGCCTTGCTCAAGGACACACTGGTGGTGACCGTTGGGATCGAACCAGCAACCTTCTGCATATCAGATCCATGGTTTAACCCACTGGACCGCCATCTCACATTTAAGACATTTATATTTTTCTGTCCTCCTGTTTGTTTAATCATGTATACAACTTGATGCCATGATGCTTAATACTGAGGGCACTTAATGGAAGATAAGATGGATTCAATACCATAATTAAAAAAAAATTGTTTTAAAGTAATTATTAAATATTATTAATTAATAATTATTAGGGGACTTGAGTATGTATACTTGAGTCTGGATTTCTTACAGCGATCTTGCAGCAAAAATGACTCCATTACAATGTGACCCGGATGGGAGTGAGGTTTACAGAGTGTAACGGAGGCCAGCTAGTAGTTGCTGTGTGAGTAAACGTCACTCCTCTGATCTCAAGAGACGCCCTCACGACTGACGCTAGAGGTTGCAGCCTTTAGCCTCCTTGTTAGAGTGTCCGACTCTCATGACGAAGGACCCGGGTTCAAGTCCCGCTTGGAGTGGGCGGTTCGAACAGGAGGGGTTACAACAAGTTACAAGTCATCAATTCCAGTACTAAAGTCTTAGACTTTAGAGTTTCACAGACAGGGCTTAGATTAAGACAGGATTAGGCCTTAGTTCAATTAGGACATTAAAGTAGCTTTTATAAACGTGCCATAAAAAATAAACATTACTGATGAGCATCTTGAGACAAAACAATGGCACAGACATATTCTAAGATATGCTTTCAGTTAAAGTAGCTCTTAGTCTGGGACTAGATTAAGCCTTGTCTGTGAAACCGGGGGTTAGAATATATTATTTGAACAGTACTTTATTTTACTGATTACAGTATTTTACTGGTACTGAATGTAGGCTCAAAGATCAACGTTAGTCCTCAACACCTAAGAGACAAATAAAAAAAAGTTGATTTGTGCGGAGAGCAATCACATGTTTATCTTCTAAAATTGACATAAAACTGAACACCTCAATATTGCAATAAATCAAGGTCGACACAACGGCCCTGCTAAACATCTATAAGCCGAAACATGGGGAATGCAGATATGAAGCAATCGACAGGCAACTCCCTCACACGTCCCAGTTAAAAGAGCAATTTCTCACGATTTACACATAGTTGGAAACATTTGGGATATTGTAAGTACTCAACTGAACAAAATATGTAACACTGGCCTAGTGGTTTTTGGATATTTTACTGCAAAAATGTTACATAGTGCAGCTTTAAAGACACCTACATAATGTCAGACCCAAACTGGCAACTAGTACACTACTTATGAATCTCAAGATTTGTCGTGGTTACACTTTATACAATACAGTGTATTTGCATTGCAGACAAACAATGTTTTTGATCAGAGAAAACATCTGCATCATGTTTTTATTCGCCATTAAACACTTAATAGGCATTAAACAGCATTGTTAACGTCACCAAGACAACACAACACTGTATTCCTATGCGAGTTATAAATGAGAGCAGTAACTAATGCACTGCACCGTTGCTCAACCACATTAAACGTCTTACTGTTCAGAAGATTATATCATATTCACTTTGAAGATGTCTTTAAAATCTCCTCCAGTCAAGATGAAATGTTACAGCTTTCCAGGACGGTGGATTGCATTAAGAGTAACAATAATAACACAACGATTTCTATTAAAGATGTGCATGCATGGTGTCCGAGTCTGTGTGTTCCTCCTCTTCCCTGAACATCTCTGTCCTTGCCACTGGTGCCATCAGCCTGTCCACTGGGGATTGTGTGAAGCTGCTTTTGAACGTTTCATATTGTGAAAAGCGCTATACAAATGCATCTGAAGTGAACTCTCGTCTCGTCGCATCACACACTTCTATGACTCTGTTCTGCACAGTTCAACTTCAATATTTTATCATTTTAAAAAAAAGATCCAAGATTACAGGTAATATATCCTGTATGATGCACATACCACTCTTTATCAGGCACTCATTTATTAATTATTGAGATAAAGGCGGCGCTCAGAAAGAACAACAGGTAACAGTAATTAGCACTGCATGGATTGTAGTGACCCATTAAGCTGCAAACTAATTATCATAACTCATTAAAGGTGAGCAAAGAGCTGTGACTGATGTAAACAAATTAATTTCAACTCTGTGAATATCAGTGTTTGCTTTCCTCACATGTTACAGCTCTGGGATCATTACAATCACTTTGATGTTGTATTATGCTAAATGTAAATATTGTGGCTCTGAATTTATTTATTTATACCGGCTCACATGCTTATTAGATTGTATCTTAATAATGCAGTTTAAAATAGAAATTGTTTAATATAATTTAAAATTAATATTCATTTAATATTGTAATGTAATACTGTGTGTGTGTGTGTGTGTGTGTGTGTGTACACTCACCTAAAGGATTATTAGGAACACCTGTTCAATTTGTCATTAATGCAATTATCTAATGAATCAATCACATGGCAGTTGCTTCAATGCATTTAGGGGTGTGGTCCTGGTCAAGACAATCTCCTGAACTCCAAACTGAATGTCAGAATGGGAAAGAAAGGTGATTTAAGCAATTTTGAGCGTGGCATGGTTGTTGGTGCCAGACGGGCTGGTCTGAGTATTTCACAATCTGCTCAGTTACTGGGATTTTCACGCACAACCATTTCTAGGGTTTACAAAGAATGGTGTGAAAAGGGAAAAGCATCCAGTATGCGGCAGTCCTGTGGGCCAAAATGCCTTGTTGATGCTAGAGGTCAGAGGAGAATGGGCCGACTGATTCAAGCTGATAGAAGAGCAACTTTGACTGAAATAACCACTCGTTACAACCGAGGTATGCAGCAAAGCATTTGTGAAGCCACAACACACACAACCTTGAGGTGGATGGGCTACAACAGCAGAAGACCCCACCGGGTACCACTCATCTCCACTACAAATAGGAAAAAGAGGCTACAATTTGCACCAGCTCACCAAAATTGGACAGTTGAAGACTGGAAAAATGTTTCCTGGTCTGATGAGTCTCGATTTCTGTTGAGACATTCAGATGGTAGAGTCAGAATTTGGCGTAAACAGAATGAGAACATGGATCCATCATGCCTTGTTACCACTGTGCAGGCTGGTGGTGGTGGTGTAATGGTGTGGGGGATGTTTTCTTGGCACACTTTAGGCCCCTTAGTGCCAATTGGGCATCATTTAAATGCCACGGCCTACCTGAGCATTGTTTCTGACCATGTCCATCCCTTTATGACCACCATGTACCCATCCTCTGATGGCTACTTCCAGCAGGATAATGCACCGTCACAAAGCTCCAATCATTTCAAATTGGTTTCTTGAACATGACAATGAGTTCACTGTACTAAAATGGCCCCCACAGTCACCAGATCTCAACCCAATAGAGCATCTTTGGGATGTGGAGGAACGGGAGCTTCGTGCCCTGGATGTGCATCCCACAAATCTCCATCAACTGCAAGATGCTATCCTATCAATATGGGCCAACATTTCTAAAGAATGCTTTCAGCACCTTGTTGAATCAATGCCACGTAGAATTAAGGCAGTTCTGAAGGCGAAAGGGGGTCAAACACAGTATTAGTATGGTGTTCCTAATAATCCTTTAGGTGAGTGTGTATATATATATATAATCACTGATTCTTGAGATAAATTCTAACATTTTTTCTAAAAAATTATATTTATTTAGTCCATAACTTAATTTGTGTCAACTCCGTCAGGCACACTAAAGAGCATGCTAATTTAATTGAATCTATCCAAAAACAATGTCAAATCTTCAGTTATGTAATACTGGTGTTCAGTAAAGGATCTAAATCATAAAATACATTCTCTGTTTATTTTTTGTTTGTTTGTTGTTTCTAAATTCCTTAATTCTCCTCCCTCCTTTTAATATTAAACATATATCCCCAATGTTCTCTGGTAATTAAGACATCATATCATGTAGTTCCATTGATGTTTTAACATTTTTACACAATACATTGAAAAAAGAATAAGACATTTCTTTCAAAATGACCAAAAACCTCCACCTGACGGAATAATAAACTGACGGAGTTGACATAGGTCGAGCTGAGGCCAAATATACAGTATATGTAAACAGAATGATGAAACAGCATTAGAATAATTCTCCATATGCAAAAGACGTATTAAATCACATTATACAGACTTTAATAGCAAGATGTATCTCACAACTATTTACAGAAACATTACACTGAGTTGACATGTCAAGGCTGTGACCGCAGAGACTTCAATATTGTTGTTTAAAATATTAAACATCTATAACGTCCAGGACTGTGAGATCCACAATGAGCAGGAAAGAGCAAATGCTCCTCAGAGTGAAAGCTGCCCATGACACTGCCTGATTTATTCAGAATTATAAACAATCCTGACGGAGTTGACGCATGTGAGGACACAACTTGCATAGCTATTTTTTAATGGAAAACATAATTCAATATTTACTTGTTGTATGGTTTGATATCTTTAAGATTTCTGCCTTTTAATGTAACTGTGTATTTTTTTGTTTGGCAGTTTTACATGTGACCTCATGCTGAGGACAGGTTCAATTACATGTGTGTCCAAGTATAGAGTGTGCTTTTAAAATAATACTAAATTACTACATTATAAATTATAATACTAAATTACTAAATTATTTAAAAGAATAAGCAATACATGTCTTGAGTATACAAATTTCCCTTAAATGTAACTTTTTGAGTATTTTTAATGTGTTGACATTTGTACTTTTTAACATAAATATGGCTTTTGTGTGTGTAAGTTTTGTCCCTTATCTCAAGAATAAGTGATATATATACATTAAATAATTTATATATTTTTAAATAAATCTTAATTATGCTTGTCTTTTATATATGAGTGATTCTAGAATTGGAGATACATTTGACATAAAAAAACAGAAATTAACTTGCTAAACACAAGTTACGTCCTTGTAATGTCTTTCTAGTATTGTTTGTCAACTCTGTTACAGACAAATTAGGCAATGTGTAGAAATAACATTGGTAACAGAGTTTGACGGTATAGGATTGACAATTTTAAACTTTTTAGCCAAAAACTCCACTTGCTAGCATAAATGCTAAGAGCACATTGCACTAATGAAATTCTGATTCAAAGACTTTTGAACAACCCACCGTGTGATTAGAGATAAACTGGGAACAGTTTTGATGTTTTACAAAATAACTCTTGGTGTAAGGACTTTTTCGATTAAAATACCTTTCAGTGCTTCAGATCATATCGGTGAGGCGAAAGTGACATCATTTCCTGTATCTTACACAGTTGTGTGAGATAATTCCACCGGTATAAAGGCAAAGTACGGTACGGTAACAGAGTTGACAGAAAAGGTTTATGGACACACATTTTTATAAGATAAAAATAATTTTTTTAACAAGTTGTAGAATTAGGAAAATGGCTATTTAGGGCTTTTTATAAATAAAATGAAATATTACCAAAAGAAATGTAAAATAAAATATTCTGATAAGCTATATAGGACACTTTTTTTTTACAGAAAATATGATATTGTTCTGGCCTGTAACATCTTGTAATCCATGACAATGAGCACCAAATTATTTAAAAGAATAATAAAAAATAACTATTTGAAATAGTTGGGCACACAATGCCTGCAATTATAGAATCACCCATATATATGTGTGTGTGTGTGTGTGTGTGTGTGTGTGTGTGTGTGTGTGTGTGTGTGTGTGTGTGTGTGTGTGTGTGTGTGTGTGTGTGTGTGTGTGTGTGTGTGTGTGTGTGTGTGTGTGTGTGTGTGTGTGTGTGTGTGTGTTAATTTCATTCCATGTTTTATTTGTTAAATGTACACCACTGGATGGCACTGTTTTTTCTTAAATCTGACATCTGGGTTAGTTCTTTCAAAAATGGCAGCATAGCTTATCAAACAGACTTGCATGTTATAGCATTCATAATTAAATAAGATCTATTTTTTAAATGATAAACCAATGCAGCCTTGCTGTTCAAGGTCACATCTGTGCCCCACTTTAATTTAATAAGCAAAAAAGTTTAAGGGACAAAAAAATATACATTTGCCAAAAAAAGTCAAATCTATCCATCACAGGATAAGGTAAAATCAAACACACATGCACTTCCAGCACTAAACAGCTAATTCAGCGATGTTTGGTGCACTAAATGGACTATATTTCAGGATGTCAGCTGTTAACTCAAGAGCTGCAGGTTCAGTCCGAAGCCTGAAATTAGAATTACTGAGATCACACACCTGCTTTCTCCTCATCCTACCCTCCAACAAGGTACTTGACCTCAGCCCGCCGCAGGGGATTTGTGTACCATGAGTCACGTCGGGTGAAATTCATCCCCTGAATGACAAGTACCAAACAAATTTAGCAATTAAATTTGGCATACATGACAAAATGGTGGAAAGATGAATTAAGCAGAAAGCCTTGGTAATCTTTGATTGTGTCTCATTGATGTCTGGAGGCCGACAGACAATTTCTTTCTGTGACGATGTTCATGTCCTTGATGCCAACAATGGGCACACTTGAATGACAATTCTTGGATGCATGTATAATCTCACGGCGGTTCTCAGAGCGACTCAGGAATGCTCTCTAAATAAAACCACATTTCATGGTGTCCGCTGGGACTCGGAACCAAATCTGTGCTGGAACAGTTTTCATATTGAGATTTGTCAGCAAGGAGCTTTACAGTGAACTCCAGAAGTACCACATAAAAAGATACAAATTATATTCTTTGCAATGCATAGAAAAAAGTTGTGCATATTTAAAAAAAAAAAAAAACCTGAACTGACTGACTGACAGGAGATTCAAAGGTCAAACTCGAGTGAGGACTGAGGCGAGCCCTTTCATTTCGAGGTTTCGGTCATGGTTCAGCGTTTTGGAGGAGGGCCCAGATGTCACAGGGTGGGCTATCCGTGCAGATGAGATTACATGAGCAGACATGAGCCCACTGTGAATGAAATGGAGTGCACAGATTGGGAATGAGATAGTAGGGCCTGACTCTCTGCTGAGATGCCATGCCCTTTTAAATGCACAATACTGACTGTCTTATCAAACCTTGAGGAGATGACCTTTAGTTCATCTGCTTGTAAGAACAAAAAGATTTTTAATCCCAATTCAAACCAAATTCTAAAGGAATAAAAAAATAAATTCAGCAAAAGGTGTTCACCCCTGACCTGAGGGGTCAATAGTTTTGTGATATAAAGGGGACCTATTATGCCCCTTTTTACAAGTCTCTGATGTCCCCAGAGTGTGTATGTAAAGTATCAGCTCAAAATAACCCACAGATCATATTTATAGCATGTTAAAATTGCCATCCTTCGGATGAGACGTTAAACTGAGGTCCTGACTCTCTGTGGTCATTAAAAATCCCAGGATGTCCTTCGATAAAGAGTAGGGGTGTGTCCATCATGGCCTCCTAATCATCCCCATATATATATATATATATATATATATATATATATATAGTCTCCTCTCCACCAATAAGCTGGTGTGTGGTGGGCGTTCTGGCACAAAATGGCTGCCGTCACATCATCCAGGTGGTGCTGCACATTGGTGGTGGTTGAAGAGATTCCACCCTTCTATATGTAAAGAGCTTTGAGAGCCTAGAAAAGCGCTATATAAATGTAACAAATAATTATTATTACTTTTGCCCCTTTAAATGCAAATTAGCTGCTGTTCTCCGCCCTTTTTCAAGAAGAGGGCGGGGCTTTAAGAGCTCATGATCCACCATGCTTGTTACAACACTTCTAAAGTCTTCTAAAGATTATTAGCTTGTCACATTCAAATGGGCGACTTCAAAGGGCGTTCATTTTTAACTAGGAAACTCCTTTTTACTGTAATTCTGATAGCACGTTAGGGCAGCATCAGAGACAATGGTAGCTTTAGCCATACAACATTAGCCATACAGAGTGCCAACAAGCTCTTTTAGAAAGGCAATTTGGAAGGACTCACAACACATGACCACTTACTTTGTCTGGATCTGAAGTTTGCGAATGAAGCATTGGTATTGATTCGTCTTTCAGAATCAACCTTTTTGAAAATGTGAAGCAGTCCGGCGCAAATTGATTGGCGCAAATGTATAAGCGATTTTCTTCAGGACAATTCATTCGAAAATTAAATGTAACCACGATATGGAGGGATTCTAAAGAGACATTGGTAGAGCGACGATACAGAAATGGCGGACCCTGTGCTTCTCACTAAGGGTTTTGTCTATGCTAATAGGGCAGATCATCACCGATTGTGGGAAGGGCAAGTGCAATGACATCATTGTAGGGGGAATCAGAATCAGCTTGTTTGAAGAGACTGCTTTTGATTTATGGGAATTATACAAAAATGAGTGGATTTGTACCATTATAGGCTGGTTGTTCTCACACACTGCGACCACATCGGCGTTCAAGCACCTTATAAAAGTGAATTTTGTGTAATTTAAGAAAAACACTCTGCAAACATTTTACTGGACCTTTGGTCCTCTCAAGACCTCTTGACTCAACTGAAAAGCTGTGTTTGGAAATTGTGAGTGGTGCTTGGGTGCTTCTAGAGCATTTCCCAGGGCTTGCAAAGGTCTTCCAATGGTTTAGTGCGTTGCTAGGCGGTTGCTAGGGTGTTCTGTAAGATTGCTAGGGTATTGCTATGTAGCTCAGGCCCCTCCTTCACTGAAATGGTGAGTGGTGTTGAACAATAAACTTGGGGGTGGGTGTAAAATGTACAGCAAGTGTGTAAAGTCAGAGATTGCTTTCATATATTTACGGTGTGAATTTAATACCCTTTAAATTGTAAAGCTCATGACAGACATCACTGCATGACCGCTCAGAGTTTTTCTCCTCTCGTTTACATAAAAGTTTCCCAACCTTTTGAGGTTTCGACTACTTGCTCTGCTCCAATTCCACAGTGCATCGGAAACACCGCTCATCTCTGCCCATGTCTGATAGATCTATGAGTCAGAAAATCATACATCTGATCATCTAGAAAATAAATAGCACATCTCTCCTCAGTAAAAAACATTATTTGAGGTATTATTAGTCCACTTTCACTTTATTTAACTAACAGAAGTTTTTCAGTAGCCTTGAGGGAATTTACATCATCTTCAACCCGTCTTACATCTGGGATTCCCCAAGGATCTATTTTGGGTCCGACTTTGTTTTTATTATATATGCTGCCAAATGGGTCTATTTAAAAAATATATAATAATAATTTCACTTTTACGCTGATGATGCACAAATATATATGCCAGTAAAGAAGGAAAGTAACTTGTTAGGGCCTTTTCTTGCATGTTTGAATGACTTGGTTGTGAATTTATTGCATCTAAATGAATATAAAACCGAGATAATTGTGTCTGCACCCACTAATGTATCTGGGTCCCATAATTTTGATTTAGGCCCTTTATCTTTTTATGGTAAACCCATTGTAAAAAATAAACAAAAAAGTAGGGGTATTTGTTGATAATTTGTTCAAATTTGATTTAACAGATTAATGCTGTTGTCAGATTTTTTCTTCTTCAATTAACTATTGTGCATCAATTAAGGTACAAATAGGTCCATAGATGTAAAAAAAAAAACTGTCAAAAAGATGATTATTGGGAGCACAGACTTGTGTGTGGTCTCATTTTAAAGAGCCTTGCTGAATTATTGTTGTCAAAAAAGTTTGAAAAAGTGAAACAAAAGAAAAAGTAATAGAAGTTTAAGTTTATAATTATAATTAGTTACATTTATATAGCGCTTTTACATATAGAAGGGGGGAATCTCCTCAACCACCACTAATGTAGCACCACCTGGATGATGCAACGGCAGCCATATTGTGCCAGAACGCCCATCACACACCGGCTGATTGGTGGAGAGGAGACAGAGTGATGAAGCCCATCGTATATATATATATATATATATATATATATATATATATATATATATATATATATATATATATATATATATATATATATATATATATATATATATATATATATATAGGGATGATTAGGAGGCCATGATGGACAGGGGGCCAATGGGCAAATTTGGCCAGGATGCCGGGGTTACACCCCTACTCTTTATCGAAGGACATCCTGGGATTTGTAATGACCACAGAGAGTCAGGACCTCGGTTTAATGTCTCATCCGAAGGACGGTGCTTGTTACAGTATAGTGTCTCCATCACTATACTGGGGTGTTAGGACCAACACAGACCACAGGGTGAGCTGGCTGCTGGCGATTCAATTATGAAAAGATTTATGAATGATATTTTATATAAACTATATATTTCATGAAAAATGTTGAACTCTAAAAGTGCTAAAGTTGTGTTCCAAATTAGTTTGGAAAGATTTTCTCTCTCAAATATTACAAGCACACACATCGTTTTTTATTACACACATACACACCACACTCTGACATCTGTACACACACACACACACACACACACACACACACACACACACACACACACACACACACACACACACACACACACACACACACACACACACACACACACACACACACACACACACACACACACACACACACACACAAACACACACACACACACACAGTTATAGCTGCATACTTGATCCAATTGTCTTTATAATATGCATAAACAGTAAACAGAAATAAAGTGAGTATTTTGCTTTATAGGCCAAACCTGAAAAAAAAAATGGCACCATCTGGTAAAAAATAGTACAAATTTACATTTTGAAGCCTTGCTAACAAAATGAAGGCCTATTAACAAAGATTCCACAATTGTCATAGTTAAATGGCCCTGGGCTTAAAACTTGCAGTTTTGATTGGTTCCTATGGGGACATTTTTGTCCAAACGATGCTAAGTGGAACTATTGTGTGTTGTTTAAATGAAATGGCGGTGAAATAGTACAATTTCAATAAAAATACACACCTGTGCCAAAATGTATTTAGTTAGTATTAAGAACTGAAAAAGACAAAAATGTCCATGCGGGTGCACAAGGGTTAAGGACACTAGCAAAGGCCAAGACATTTTTGTTGTTTTATAATTCCGATAGAGTAATGCATGCTTGTGTGTCTTGTCTGGACTATTGTAATTCCCTGTATCTATGTTCCATGTATTTGTTACAGCCATACTCACCATCGAGATCACTTAGGTCATCTGACCTGAAACACTTGACTGTAAATTATGGGATGGTTGCACTTTTTACAGTTGTTGCTCCGAGGCTCTGAAACACTTTTCCTTTGAATATTATATTAATTTCCACAATGGTAAATCTCTTTTAAAAACTCTGTAGAACCCTACTTGTAATTTGCAATTTCACGTTGTACAGTTAGATGCACTGTAAACCCGAATAAGTTGGCAAAGCTCAAAACATTTGAGGCAAATCAGGCAATTTTTAAGTTACAAAATTCAAAGTTTAAGTAAGCAGAACTGGCATATTCTTACGTTGTACTTAGACATTGTAATTGCCTTATTCATGTGGATAGCACATTATGCACAGTGCAGGATGAGTTACATACTTGCGCAAATCCCTAAACCTAAGTATGAGCTATAGTGATAGTGAAGCTTGCCTTAGCAGACAATACTCTGTCCTTTCAAGCACACTTTTGCGAAATCTCAATCAAATAATAAATAAATAAATCTGTTACTGCTAGCTAGTATGTGGCTTGCTTGAAAACAGCAAAATTGTTATAGCGTAACTGATCACTTGCGATATTAGTTCTGTCTTGATGGATTCAGTCAATTCAGTTTGATTGTGTCTTCACAAAGCGTTCACAGGAAAGCCCAGGGACAATATTACTGTAATCTGGATGGCAGAATGACAGAGGATGCTGGGAAGGGCTTGGATGTGACTGATATCAGTGTGATCTGATGGACAATTGTTCAGTAAGGGGTTACAAGGGGCCAGTACAAAAAAAAAAAAAATAATAATAATAATAATCACGTTCATTATCAAAACCAGACGGCGACTGTGAGGCAGTACTACTCCGCTAAATTGCTCGGTAGCACATTGATACTTCTTACACTGGATTGGCTGAAAAGTGTAATAGCTAGATAGAGCATGACAACAGTTGAAAAGTGCATTTGCAGGCAATCAAAATATGTCTGATTAGTTTTTTAATCAGGTCTATTTTGAGTGTGATTGTTATTAGAGCACAGGCTTGGAGCCTTAATCAAATGAGTTATGACTCTTGACGAATCTTGTTAACCTTAGCCAATGATACTAATACATGTCATTGACGGCTTTAATGCTCTTCATGCTAAAGTGATGATAAGCAATTATTGTTGAGTTATAGAGCCTGCGGAGGTTTGCAAACAGAGCTGATGATGTTTATCATGTTGTAGCTACAACTGGAGGTCTTTTGAGTGACTGTAATATCCACTCTCATAAAATGGATTAATACACAAACACGGTGGTTCTGCAACGCTATCAAAACATTGATTTGTTTAATTGAGCAGCCTGGCATACCAACTTCTGGCTTAACCAATGGTGTAAGTTTAGGGCGGGACATTTTTCAAGGGGAGGGGCTAGATAACTTATATCAACCTGATCTCACGGGAAACTTAGTGCCCTATTATGCTATTTTAAAGGTTCTTAATTTTGTTTTGGAGTCCCCTATGCATCTAATTGTCAAACAAACAATCAGGCATAATGTTATGACCTAATACTGTGTTGGTCCCCCTTTTGCCAAAATAGCCCTGACCCGTCGAAGCATGAATTCCACTAGACCCATGAAGGTGTGCTGTGGTATCTGGCACCATGATGTTAGCTGCGGATTCTTTAAGTCCTGTAAGTTGCAAGGTGGGCCCTCCATGGATCGGACTTGTTTGTTCAGCACATCCCACAGATTAGATTAGATTCAACTTTATTGTCATTACACAAGTACAAGGCAACGAAATGCAATTTAGGTCTAACCAGAAGTGCAATAGCAGCAAGTGCAGGATATACAATGGTTGCGTAAGTGCAGGACATGGATATGTACTGAATATATATAAATATGTATAAATAGAGAGATGGTTATTACTATAAACAGAACTGAATTTACAGGTGAATATGTACAGTGAATAAATATACAGATGGCTATTACTATAAACAGAATTTACAGTTGAATATGTACTATGAATATAATATACAGATGGCTATTACTATAAACAGAATTTTACAGATAGAGGTATACAATAATATGTTAGGCTAAGATGAGGAATAGCAGTGGATTAAGGTAGTGCAATAAATTATGGACAGAGCTATCCGAAAGAAAGTGTAAAAGTGCAGTGGAAAGTGGTTGCATATTGCAGTTAGAAGTACGGTGCAAAATGCAAATGTAAACAGTTGGTACTATAAATACAGTCAGCAGTGCAAATGAGCATAATCCAGTTAAGATATGGTAGTGCAAAATGCATAAGTAAACAGTTGTTACTGTAATAAACAGTCAGTAGTGCAAATAACAAAGTGAAGGCAGATGTGAGGTAGGAGAGTTAGCAGTTTATGAGGGAAGTGGATCAACGGGGGTTTGAGTTCAGCAAAGAGATAGCTCTGGGGAAAAAACTGTTCTTTAGTCTGCTGGTCCTGGTCCGGAGGATCCTGAAACGCCTGCCGGAGGGCAATAGAGAAAACAGTCTGTGGGCTGGGTGAGAGGAGTCCTTGAGGATGCTGCGAGCTCGATGCAGACAGCGTTTCCTCTGGATGTGCTCGATGGCAGGTAGTGGAGTCCCTGTGATGCGCTGGGCAGTTTTCACCACCCGCTGCAGTGCCTTGCGCTCCGCAACAGAGCAGATCCCATACCATACTGCCACACAGTTGGTCAGGATGCTTTCTATTGCGCAGCGGTAGAAGTTCACCAGGATAGCCGAGGAGAGCTGATTCTTCCTCAGTGTCCTCAGGAAGAAGAGGCGCTGGTGAGCCTTTTTAACCAGGCTGGAGGTGTTGGTTGTCCACGACATGTCCGCCGAGATGTGGATCCCCAGGAACTTGAAACTGGAGACACGCTCAACAGCCATTCCATTGATGTGGATGGTGTTTGGATGCTCGATTGGATTGAGATCTGGGGAATTTCAAGGCCAAGTCAACACCTCAAACTCGCTGTTGTGCTCCTCCAACCATTCCTGAAGCATTTGTGCTTTGTGGTGGCGCATTATCTGCTGAAAGAGCCACAGCCACCAGGGAATACCATTTCCATGAAAGGTTTACATGGTCTGCAACAATGCTTAGGTAGGTGGTACGTGTAAAAAGTTAACTTCTTGAGCAATTTGAGTTCCAGTAGCTCGTCTGTTTGATCTGACCACATGGGCCAGTCTTCGCTCCCCACGTGCATCAATGAGCCTCGGCCGCCCATGACCCTGTCGCCGGTTCTCCACTGTTCCTTCCTTGGAGCACTTTTGATAGACACTGACCACTGCAGACCGGGAACACCCCACAAGAGGTGCAGTTTTGGAGATGCTCTGACCCAGGAAGTCGTCTAGCCATTACAATTTGGCCCTTGTCAAACTCGCTCAAATCCTTGCCCGTTTTTCCTGCTTTTAACACATCAGCTTTGAGAATAAAATGTTCACTTGCTGCCTAATGTATCTCACCCACTAACAGGTGCTGTGATGAAGAGATAATAAGTGTTATTCACTTGTCATAATGTTATGCCTGATCTGTGTACATTGCACATCACCTAATTTCTCAAAAAAATCTGAAACAGGTCTCTAAACCCCTCCTTTCTGAGAGCCTACTCTGCTCTAATTGGATGCCCCGATCTGTTGTGATTGGTCTACCACTTACAGCGTGTCAGAAACAACACCTATTACCAAAACTCCAGCTCCAGAGGCTTCCTCGGTGCTTGATACACTGTGAATGATGCATTTCTAGAACATTGTGTACAATGTGAATCAAATATAAACGTACGATTTTTAGAAAAAAGTAAGCATGGAGGTTAAAACGGCCAAACATAATGGTCACTGGGACGTAAGCAGATCGTATGAAAAATGAGTCTATACGAATTAGCCCCCAATTTACCAAAACGTACAATTATATGTTTCTTTGAGAAAACCCTGCATATTACAACTTGGCATACAGCTGCACTCTTTGTACTAAAGATATGAATGCTATCTCGGATGATGCAACTTGTTTAGGAGAAGTGGCCTATTACATTAAGCAATCAAGCTAATGATTTTCACACAAAAAACAACAACAAAAAAACATTATGCAACATTCATCATAAGATGTGGTGCAAAAATTGCATTAAATTTAATTAAAAGATTTTCGGATCGATTCAGGATTTTCTATGGAGGATTTCTGACAGATTAAACATGCATTTCTTATACAACATTCAGCATCATTTATCAAAAGCAAAGGAATGGAACGGGGTTACTTTGCAAATCCTTAATGAATTATATAGAACATAAACATGCAAGAAAGCAATACCAAGAAAGTATTGAATTCTTTAAGACACCGTTATTACTCGGCTGTCACAACCATTTGCAGCATATACACAGTACGTGTATTAGGTCACGCATTACATTTATGCATTTGGCAGACGCTTTTATCCAAAGTGACTTACAGTGCCCTTATTACAGGGACAATCCCCCTGGAGCAACATGGAGTAAAGTGCCTTGCTCAAGGACAAACTGGTGGTGACCGCTGGGATCGAACCAGCAACCTTCTGCATATCAGTTCCATGGTTTAACCCACTGGACCACCATCTCACATATGGTGACTGTCATTACTGACAGTCATCCTGGTTAAGCCTGTACCGATAAATGAAGAAATGAATTGCTGTGGCCCTCCATCCAGCACAAACGCCGTGTCTTGGGAAGGTACGGATGAAGAACAATCAATCCTTCTAATGAAAGCATTCAACTACAAAACACAACAGGAATCCCGTGAGCTGATGGCTTGATCAATGTATTTTTCCATTGTGGAATGACAAATCACAATGTTTTCTCCTCACAGCACCCAAAAACACTCAAGGCAAGACCATTACATGAGATTGCCTGAGATGCCATCGGTGGATATTTTGTTGCTTCTTTTTTTATTTCTATTATTATTAATAAATAAAAGTAAACCAGAAGACACACTAATGGTTGTTTGCATAGCCTGACCTTGATATGCTTTGGAGATCAAGTAAACTGAGTTCTTGTGAGGGGGAAAATGCAAATGTGGAAGTCGAACTGGCCGATGTCCAAGAAGACTGCATTCATTTCATAAGGAAATGATGAATGCTCTGTTTGTTTGTTCCAGGGCTCTAAGCTGACCTCAGACCTGTGATAGACACACTGATCTGTTCAAACTCTCTGGCTGTAGTGAAGTTTTTCTTCACACAAATTCACCTTCCCCCCCCCCCCTCAAATGGTGTTTGTGCTACAGTATATTTCCACTGATTTGAGAGAGGAACAGTGACACAACATAAAATATTACTACAAAACCTGCACAAAGCACATTGCAGTGTTTGGTTCCTAAGGTCAAGTACACACTACAAAACACCAAATCTATCATCATTTTTCAATAGTCCACATTTTTGGAAAACTTTGCAACTACATGTCAACTTACTCTCATTAGGGCATTAGTAAACTGTTAGGTTAGGGTTCGGGTAAGTAGAATAAGTTGACTATAAGTAGCTTATAGTCAGTGGAATCAGTCTTTATTTATCAAAATAAATTGTTAGCAGATATTAACTTCTTACGTCATGCATTCACTTTTGTATCAATACTTGAACATGGGTAAGTTTCATAAAAAGAGTGAAATTTTGAACAAACATCATGTTTTTGTCGAAGACCGGATCGGATTTAGAACGATGATCAAAACATAGAAAGAGTAGATTGAGTACATCAACACCCCAAAGCTTCACAGTCATGACCTTTTCCTGTGTTTGACATTTCATTCAGTGACATTAGGCAGTTGTGATTTATATGCTGTTGAATGTTCAATGATCACGTTAGTTTAAATGTGAATAAACAATGCTTCTATCACTTGTTTCTGATGCTTCTTCGCCTGTGTTTTGATCAGGAGATTATGTAAGATGCGTAATAGCTCCCCTACTGTATAACAGTGAAAACACGAATTGCCGGAAAATTCTGTCAATGACGGTGAAAGAGATAAGCAGACAGTCTACTAATACTCTATTGACAGTTAGTTGGCATGTAGGTGCAAATGTACTTATAGTTAGTAGAATGTCTAAAGTGAACTATCAAAATAAAGTGTTAACCAGTTTTTAAAGGAAGTTAATGGTGCCCATAGACTGTTCAAGGGCCCCTATTATGCTATTTTAAAGGCTCCTAATTTTGTTTTGGAGGTCTCCTACAAACAGGTTTCCGTTTCTCATAACATACATTGCACATCACCACATTGTTCAGTGATTCTTAAACGACTCAACGGATGATTCTGTCTCTCTAAACCCCTACTTTCCGGGAGTCTACTCTGCTCTGATTGGTCAGATGGCCCAGTCTGTTGTGAGTGGTCTACCATGTACAGTGTGTGTCGGAAGCTAAACGGCCATTACCATAACTGAACTTTAGCTCCGGAGGCTTCCTAAAGCTCAGCAATATACACACTGTAAAGACAGTAATGATGATGCTGATTTGACCATTTCAATCCGAGCACGAGTGCGATGATGAAACACTGGAAGAACTAGATATTCAACCTGAACCTCCATCGCAAGGACGACTTGAGCAGGAGTTTCTCAGTGATACGCTACTCAGTTTGAGGTTCATTATGAGATGTTTCAACTGTAATTCTTCACCATCAGCATTAACAAGAGGACGTCCTTCAACAAACCCATGTGTATATTTCTCATTTACTGCCGTGCACATGCAGGAACTGTATCAATAACAGCGCATACGTTAGCCCAGCATTAACGTGAATGACTGATGAAACATAAATGTTAGTAAAATGTTTTGCTCCATCCTTTATCTTTGCTCAAAGTAGTAAGAGCGACAGACAATCTGCATTAATAGACTCAGTTTTAGGTGATAGTGGCCCACAGCTGATGAGCAGAAGTATTTCAGTAAGACAGTAATAACGTGAGTTAGCCGGAAACTTAGAAAATACATTATATTGCAAAAAAAGTTTTGGGACGCCTGCCTTTACATGCACATGAACTTTAAAGACACCCCATTCTTAATCCGTAGGGTTTAATATGGAGTTGTCCCACCCTTTGCAGCTCTAACAGCTTCAGCTCATCTTGGAAGGATTTCCACAAGGTTTAGGAGTGTGTTCTAGAAGCGCATTTGTGAGGTCAGGCACTGATGTTGGACGAGAAGGCCTGGCTTTCAGTCTCCGCTCTAATTCATCCCAAAGGTGTTCTGTCGGGTTGAGGTCAGGACTCTGTGCAGGCCAGTCCAGTTCCTCCACACCAAACTCGCTCATCCATGTCTTTATGGAGCGACGCTTTGTGGCCAAAGCGTGGGGCCATCCCCAAAGTTGGGAGCATGAAATTGTCCAAAATGTCTTGGTATGCTGAAGCATTAAGAGTTCCTTTCACTGGAACTAAGGGGCCAAGCCCAACCCCTGAAAAACAACCCCACCCCACCCATAATCCACCAAACTTCACACTTGGAACAATGCAGTCATGCAAGTACTATTCTCCTGGCAAATGCTAAACCCAGACAGAGAAGCGTGATTGGTCACTCCAGGGAACATGTGTCCACTGCTCTAGAGTCCAGTGGCGGCATGCTATACCCCACTGCATCCCACGCTTTGCATTGCACTTGGTGATTTAAGTATTGGATGATCTGCTCGGCCATGGAAACCCATTCCATTAAGCTCTCTACACACTGTTCTTGAGCTTTGAGATTTGAGAAGCAGTCGTCAGTAAATTGAATTGTTTGAGGGCGGGTCAAGTTGTTCACGGGCGGAAGACATACAACATAGGTGGGCATTATGCTAAATGTAATGATAAATAATATTTGATAAATTATGATAAATGTCTTATCTAGTGATGGAGAACCGCAACGCAGTGGGATTTAAATTACAAAAGACTCGTTTAGGCGGATTAGAGTCAATTCTTTCTTTAGGGAGACAATAACTTTATTTATCCTGCACTTTCAACTTTACAACTTTGCAGAACTTTTACATTCACAAACAGCGATATTACACACTGCATGAAAGGGAATATTCGAAAAACCAAGCTTAAAAAAGAAGAAGCACATTGTGCACTATATATTTCAAGTCTTCTGGAGCCATACTATAGTTTTGTGTGAGAGAAACTTAAAATGTTCTTAGTCTCAGCTCTCAAATGAAACATGGCACCTGTGCTGCAGGTTTCATGACATCATGACACTTGTGAACTAATGATGTTTGATGTCATTGACATCTGAGCCATAGGCAAAATTTTATTTGAGAGTTGCAGTGCAGGTGAAAATGATCATAATGAGGAATGTCATATACACGACTCGAACTCTACCGAAGTTACAGCCCAAAACTTAGTTCACAGACTCACAGACTAAGTTTGATTCTTGACAGCACGTCAACAAACAACATGGGGGGAGCACTTATGATTATATTTTGCACAGAGTTTTGGGAGAAAAAATTATTCATGCAGAACGTATCATGATTTTTTTTTGCATGTATGTATGTAACCTCATTCTAATGGTAATGAATATGAAGAATTCGGGCTATAACGCATCTTGTATTACTCTTTTACTGTAGCCTATATACACTGTCTACATGATGGAATATCTATATTTACAATGAAATATCTATGCATAAAATTTCATTTTAACATAAGGCCACCCAAAGTGTAATTTTTCACTCACAAAAAAAATTTGCCTTTCAATATTATGCTGGGACAAGATAAGATATTTTAAGATAAAAAAATTGCATTGCATACTAAATAGTATTTATTTAGTATTTGTCAGTATAAAACATCACTTGTGTAGAACAGATTGATTCGGCCAAGGATTTTACAGCTACTGTTGCACTTCACAGTCAGGCATAAAAATAAAATGGCTGCAGGTTGTATATCTAAGGATGTTGTGGCAGTTGTTGAACCTTTTGACACTAGAGTTGTCATATCGTAACAAGGTCCAGTGGCATGTTTATGACACAACAAGCAGGGCAGAATATAAAATAACACGGTATGTCAAATGACGGGTATATTTTAGCTATTTACTCTCCAAAATTCATAAACTAATGCCGGCAAATATCAGTAACTTCTTGACAGGAAGAATGCATAAACATAAGCACTTGAATAAGGCTATGAAACACTAATAAATACTAAGGCCTTGATTTACTACATGAATAAAAATGCATTAGATATCACATCAGAACTGATCTACAAACGTTGTCTGTGGGGTAATTGTGTCTTTAGTGCGTGACAATTTTTGCATATTTTCCTTGATTAACACACACACACACACACACACACACACACACACACACACACTATCGTTCAAAGTAATATTATCTGTATATTTTTGAAAGATGATTCTTATGTTCACTAAGACTGTGCTTATCTAACAGTAGTTCCCTTTCAGTCGGTCACGTTCAACGTATGTCGGACGTCACCGACGAATTGGGATCACTTCTGGCAGCCCCTATCAGCTTCGAGCTATATAGAACCGGCCAATGAACAATTGGCGTGCGAGATTTGCATTTCGCGCTCCGCCCCGCGTCGCGGATATAAACAGGAAGCGAGAGTGAATGCACGCTCTCATTATCGAGTGGAAAGCTGCTATCAGCAACAAGTTATTGAGAAGACCGGAGATCGTGGAGAACGCTTTGATAGATCGCAGATAGATCGAGCAGGACGAGGACTGATGATTTGTATTCAGCTTTAGCTATCCGCAGGGCTTCAGTGACCGACAGTAGTGCAGTCTCTGTGGATTGGCCCCTTTTGAAACCTGATTGGTTGTTGTCCAGCTGATTATTCTGTGATAGGAAGGATGAAACCTGGTTGAAAACAACTCGTTCAATAGTTTTTGCTATGAATGGTAGGAGAGAAACAGGTCTGTAGTTATCTATGAGTGATGAGTTTAATGTGGGTTTCTTAAGCAGTGGAGTTACCCGAGCCTGCTTGAATGTGGTAGGGAAGATGCCGGTGCAGAGGGATGTGTTGATGATGTGTGTGAGTGCTGGTAGGATTGTAGGAGAGATGGCTTGAAGGAGGTGTGAGTGAATCGGATCAAGAGGACAGGTGGTAGGATGGCTAGAGAGGAGAAGTTTAGATACTTCTGTCTCAGTGAGTGTAGAAAATGAGAAGAGAGGATGTTTGGTTGTGGATGTGGCTGAACTAAAGTCCACAGTGCGCGTGGGTGAGAACTGGTTGTTGTTTTTTGTTTGTGAAGAATTGTGCAAAATCGTCTGGAGATAGGGAGGTGGTGGGAGGTGGTGGGGGAGGGCAGAGGAGAGAGTTAAATGTTCTGAACAATGTGCGTGAGTTTGAGGTGTTGTTGATCTTGTTTTGGAAATAAGAAGATTTAGCTGAATGTACTTCATCTGAGAAGGATGAGAGCAGGGACTGATACTTACCTAGATCGGATGGGTGGTTAGATTTACACCATGTTCTCGAATAACATCAGATAACCAGGGGTTAGAGGGAGTGGCTGACCTAAAAGAAAGAGGGCAAATACTGTCTAGACAAGAAGTTAAAGTGGAGCATAAAGTGTCAGTTGCAGTGTTGACATCCATAGAGGATAATTGTGAGGATGAGGGAAGGGAGGATGAGACCGCAGAGGAGAGATGAGAAGGAGAAAGTGAACGCAGATTTCGCCTGAAGGTAACAGGTGGAGGAACTGGTGGTGCATGAGTAGTGAGTTGAAGGTTGAATGTGATGAAGAAATGAATGGAGATGTGTTGAGGTTTGACCAAAATATTGTCCACATGGTAACTCCCTCTGGGCATGATGTGGCTTCCGCAGCGGCCTGCACGGGCACGCTTTCCCAGCGTTATCCAATAAAGTCAGCTGAATGGGTCTTGCGGAACAGCAGCTTTTTGACTCTCCCTGCGTGATTTTCCCCGCCCGCTAACAGACGGGGTCTGAGGGGCTCATCGCTGGGCGCTGGAAGTGGTAGTAACTGTGGCGTTTTCCAAAGGGATCCCAATTCGTCGGTGACATCCGACGTACATGACCGACTGAAAGGGAACGTCTCGGTTACGTATGGTAACCCTCGTTCCCTGAATGAGGGAACGGAGACGTACGTCCCGTCGCCACAGTTCCTGTACCATCACTTCATGGCCGAGTCACTAAGTTCGGCTCCTCAGTGAAAAACAGCATGCATTCGCTCTCGCTTCCTGTTTATATCTCGCACGGCAATTGTTCATTGGCCGGTTCTATATAGCACGAAGCTGATAGGGGCTCCCAGAAGTGATCCCAATTTGTCGGTGACGTCCGACGTACGTCTCCGTTCCCTCCTTCAGGGAACGAGGGTTACCATACGTAACCGAGACGTACTGTGAGATCAGCGGCTATTTAATTGTTTTAATATTTTTTAACCTTTGTGCATTGTTCAAATTCACTACATAACGAAAGGGTAGTGAATTTGCCCACAGTGTATTGTTGAGGGTTTTTTATTTTTATTTTCAAAGCATTTTCCCAAAATATGTGTCAAAATAAGATTTGCCACCAAAAATCATTCCATTTGCTGAAATACAGAGAAAGTTGTGGCCAAATTAAAGGGATAGTTCACCCAAAAATGGAAGCTTCAGCTTAAGTTCTGCCAGGAAGACTTAATCACTTCGTCACTTATTTATTTAATCTCTATCCAATCACGTCTTAATATTTTCTGTATAAAGGTCGTACTTACACATGTTTGAGTTCGCAGATGCCGATGCGACAACAACCTCCACCCTCCCCACCACCACCAGGATGGTTCTGTTCATACCTCTAAAGGGGGGTCGGCTGCGCCCCTGCCTTCATCTTCAGGCAGGGATATGCTGATCCGCTACCCTCGGATTACTAACTATGGACGGGGCCTATGCCAAAACTTTATTATGCTTGCTGGGCTGTTAATAAATGTATGCTTCATTCATCATCCTATCTCCTAGTCTTTCTGGTAGAAATGAAAATTCTGTCATCATTTACTCACCCTCAAGTTTTTCCAAACCTGAATGAGTTTCTTTGTTCTGCTGAATACAAAAGAAGATAGAGTGAATAATGTTTGTAAAAAAGCAGACAGAGCAACTACTGACTACCATAGTATTTTTTTTCCTACTATGGTAGTCAATAGTTGCTCTGTCTGCTTGGTTACAAACATTCTTCTAAATATCTTCTTTTGTGTTCAGCAGAACAAAGAAACTCATACAGGTTTGGAACAACTTGAGGGTGAGTAAATGATGACAGAATTTTCATTTTTTGGTGAACTATCCCTTTAAGACTCAACAGCACTCCATAGAGAATGAAAACGTCCCCAACATCACATAAGGGTTAAAGGGTTAGTTCACCCAAAATTGAAAATAAAGTCAGTAATTACTCACCCTCATGTTGTTCCAACCATGTAAGACCTTCGTTCATCTTCGGAACATAATTTAGTATATGTTTGATGAAATCTGAGAGCTGTCTCACTCCTCCATAGGCTTTCAGAGGGACTGAAACTTACTACTACTAATCTCAGTTCTCGCGCATGCGTCGTGGCACTCCCGCGAACTCTCGTCAGAGGCTCAAATTGAACAACAATAATAGTGGGATAAAGTCGTTATTTTTGTTGTTTTTCCGCTCAAAAAGTATTTTCGTCGCATGATAGACTTAATACAGAGCCACTGTAGTCATTTGGACTCCTTAAATGACGTTTTTACTTACTATTCTGGGCCATCAAGTTTCAGTCCCTCTGAAAGCCTATGGAGGAGTGAGACAGCTCTCAGATTTCATCAAAAATATACTAAATTATGTTCCGAAGATGAACGAAGGTCTTACATGGTTGGAACAACATGAGGCTGAGTAATTACTGACTTTATTTTCAATTTTGGGTGAACTAACCCTTTAATATCAGTTTTCAGCGGCCATTGCTCCAGTGTTACATTACTTAAAGGGTAACTAAACCCCAGCTCAGCGCTTAACTCCACCCACTGGTAATATTTGAAAAATGCTGTAAAGATGGGCAGAGTCCAGCGGAGACAGAGGGGATGAACCGAGGGCGGGACTGAGCGGAGGCTGTGCACCTGAGACCCGCAGTGACGGATTGATTGACAGCTGTCTGACTCGTGATTCGCAAAGACTGGAGTGACGCCAGTAGCTTTGCAACAGAGCGGTCATTCTCCCCCATCTTCACCTGAAGTGGAGGAGGGTGAATTGTCTGTAGACACAGACCCGGAGCCTTATCAATGCGAGCCGCTGGCTCAAACTGTGTTAACTCCCGATGCCGACGATGCCAGCAAAGCAGCAGCGCAAGAGAGAATGAACAGTCAAATCCTTACACTGAATGACACTAAAAATAGATCAGATACATACAATGTATTTTCATTCAAATGAACTGAATCAATAAGCAGCGCAGGACCAATCAGTTCAAACCTAATAGCCTATTATAAACAGATTTCCTCAAATAAAAGTTAGACTATATACGCCAGCACGTTACGTTATTGTTGTTCGTTACCACGGCAACCACTTGCGTGTCATGGTTTGAAAGTGCGTCTCATGTATGAAAAATGATCTGTACACATGACGGACGGCAATAATATCACAAGAAAAGCCTGACGTGTACCGACAATGCATTATTTAACCGTATTTTCTTCATTACAATGTTAAAGCAAGTGTCAAGTAAGTTTCATTCATAATGTTTCTACTTCATGTAACATGACAGTTCATTCTGGAGTGAAGCCGTTCTCATCCTGTGATTGGGGAAAACATTTCTGAGGGCGTGGGGAGTGAGCCGTTGGAAAAACCATCATACGTCACGATGACCCACAACGTCCAATAGGAAAATTAAACTGCAGTCGCCACCGTTCAACCTTAAGAGGGCAGCACTCAGACGATTTTACACCATATATTATAGAATTAGAACACTTTATACCCAAATGTCAAAACATTTACTCGAATCAATGAACAGCATTAATAAAGCCCCAGTCTTGCAGATCATTAACTGAAAAAAGTTGGTTTAGTGTTTAGTTACCCTTTAAGAAATGATTCTAATATGTTGATGTGGTATGAAACATGTATTATTAGTTAAAAATGGTTGTGCTACTTAATGAAGTGTGGAAACTGTAGAAGTGATTCTTTGATGACCAGAAATTTAAAAGAACACCATTTATTTGAAACAAAAATCTGTTGTAAAAATCGAATCTTTACTGGCATTTTTTGATCAAATTCTATCCTTGCTGAATAAAAGTATCAAATTATTAATAAAAAATGTGTGTGGTTGGCATGACTCCAATTATCACATGCAAGAGTCTCCTTCTGGAGGGTGTCCAACCTATTTGCACTTGTGGTTATTTTTACATTTAATTTACATTTAATCACTTTGACCCACAAAGTGAACTCATAATTCTGTCAATTTCACAAGCAAATGTGTACCCTTTATTTGAGATTTTAGTCAATTGAGGCTGGGGGGAAATCTCCAAGAAAAAAACATTGTAAGCTTACCCTGATAGTAGAACTATTGCCACCAATGGTCTCTGCGATCAACTTAGGCTTATGATGCTATTGGGAAACGCAGACCTTTGCTGTCTCTATTATAGTAGCCTATAGTGCCTGATTCATTAAACATGGCCACAAAATCAGTTTGTGATAACGGACCCAGGTGGTCGCAAGGAGGAATCAGTTGTTGATGTTTAATACTTTAAAAGAAAAAGATAGAACAAAGTTAAGAAAAAATTTAATAACAAAGGCTAAAAACACTTTGGTACTAAAACCAGCACAAACTTCTCTCCCTAACTGTTGGAGACTGAAGTTTCTCACAATCGAGCAGCATTAACAACCTTTGCCGTTAAGCTCTAAAACCAGCCTCCATAAATCCCCTTCCTCACTACAGAAAACCTCCTTAAATACACAATCTTCCTGCCTTTATTTAATTGGAACATCCCATTTTCCATAACATTAACCCTTGACTCTTCATACATTTTAATCTAAAATGGTGGTTTAAACCCGGGGTTAGTTGTAACAAGCATGTTTTAACCCTTTCCACACATGCCAGAATGACGAAACTTAGTTTATTTACTAGTTGCCATATCAACATTATTTAGAGAAAAAATAGCGCCAAAATTAAAAAATCTCTGGAAGATATTACTGAACATGTATTTAACCATAGCAAAAGTTAATTTCTTACTTAAGTTTATTTTTCATCTCTGTTTTTTTTAACAGTTGAGATGGTTCTTTAAAGGTGCCCTAGAATGGAAAATTTAATTAATCTTGCCATAGTTAAATAACAGGAGTTCAGTGCATGTAAATCACAGTGAGTCTCAAACACCATTGCCTCCTCCTTCATATGTAAATCTCGTTTGTGAAAAACACCACGGAAAAATAGGCGAATCTCAACATAACACCAGCAGTGATGCAATCGATGGGATCATTAATATGTACGCCCCCCAACATTTTCATAAGCAAGCACATGTTCACTATCTGGCGAAACTGCGCAGCCGCCGTATCAACTGGAGTTCTGCAGCAGTAAGCCTGACGCGAGGATAGCGAACATGGCAGATCATGGAAACAAATGTTATGTTCCAGGCTGTGCAGGGGATGTGAAGACGTTTCATACTCTTCCCACAGATAAAACATGTCAACAGGCATGGTTGATGTTTATTTATAATCGGATACCGCAACAATTTAATTCAAAGTTGTTAGTTTGCTCGGCCCATTTCACCACGGACAGTTTTTCAAACCTGGGACAATATCAAGCAGGCTTTGCTCAGCATCTGATACTGAAGAAAGGGCCAATTCCAACCATATTCCTGCAACCAGTAAGTGATTTTATCCACTTCCTGACTGTCTAAACCATTTCTGATTAAATCGAAAGTTTCTTAGAGAGACAACATTAACGATAATATTCCTGTTGTTGTCTATATCCAACGCAAGATGCTATACAGTAAGAATAGGATAATCCAAGTGGATAACTAAATAGTATGTCTAATGACAAAGGTTAATATTATTTAATGCCAGTGTTGTCATAAATTAGTAAATGCAACCATAGATACGTAACATACTATGTTAGTTTAGTTGCTTACACATAGCTCACTCGATCCTTCTAGCTAACGTCAACACCTCCACCATTTAAGTTGAAACGATAGTAATTTGATATTTATTTATTTATATTTTTGACAACTGAAGTATAATTATATACTGATTGATATAAGGTTGAATGCCTAATCTCTCCATCGTCAAGACGGTCAGTAAAGTTGTGCCTGCTATCATTGAGCCGCAGTGAAACAGCCAATCAGAGCAGATCTCTGCATTAATATTCATGACCCTTCCAAATAACGCAAAAATAGACCATTTCATCCTGGGGAAGATTTCTAGAGTTGTAAATGGACCTGTAAAACCGTCTCTGGACAATTATTGACCTTAAATAAACCATATACCCTCTATGTAGATACCAGAGAACAATTTAAAATGTTGTTTCAAATCATTCTAGGGCACCTTTAATGCTGATCTAACAGCAGAAGACATGAGCCGTGGTTTAAATCCCAGTTGTGCAGATGGGGTGTGTTGTAACACTGTTACAATGAGCCCTTATTAGAAATATGCCATTATATTCTATACTTTTATGAATTCTTTTGAGAAACCATGAGAAAAGGGTGAATAATGACTGAGTTAATGTTCAGAAATTATTAATTATTATTATGTTCAGAAACTCTGCTGTATAGCTGTATTTAGCGATGTGTTTGAAGTCAAACTCAAAAATGCTAATATTTTTATTGATTAAAAAATGCCATTATTTTATTTTAAAAAGTTAATAATTGTATTTTGTTGACAAAATATTTTAGTTTTGTTATTTGGTCATGTTACAATGTACCCTACCACATTACAATGTACCCCTCACCTATAGGACACGTTGTCACATTTCACTTCCCTTGTCAGCAGTCCCTGCTCCAAGCATTCAGAATTAAACTTACTTTTAATAAACACAGAGGGAAACAAAGCATGACACGCTATAACACAACATTAACATAAGACAAGTAATTGAGGAAAACCAAGGGCTTAAATACACAAGGGAAGCTCATCAACAGAACGGGAAACAGGTGTGAACTAATTAGAAAGGAAACTAACTAGTGTGGAAATGGGAACAAAGGAAACAGGTAGCGTTGTAGTCAAGACCACCTAATCTGAGACCAAGTCGAGACCGAGACCAATGTGTGTTGAGAAAACAAGATCAACACTTTGAGGGGTTGAGACCAAGACAAGATCAAGATTTTGAGGGGTTGAGACCAAGACCAGTCCAAGACTTTGAGGGGTTGAGACCAAGACAAGACCAAGACTTTGAGGGGTTGAGACCAAGACAAGATCAAGATTTTGAGGGGTTGAGACCAAGACCAGTCCAAGACTTTGAGGGGTTGAGACCAAGACAAGACCAAGACTTTGAGGGGTTGAGACCCAAGACAAGACCAAGACTTTGAGGGGTTGAGACCAAGACAAGACCAAGACTTTGAGGGGTTGAGACCAACACAAGACCAAAATTTTGAGGGTTTAGACCAAGCCAAGACCAAGACTTTGAGGGGTTGAGACCAAGACAAGACCAAGACTTTGAGGGGTTGAGACCAACACAAGACCAAGATTTTGAGGGGTTTAGACCAAGCCAAGACCAAGACTTTGAGGGGTTGAGACCAAGACAAGACCAAGACTTTGAGGGGTTGAGACCAAGACAAGACCAAGACTTTGAGGGGTTGAGACCAAGTCAAGACCAAGACTTTGAGGGGTTGAGACCAAGACAAGATCAAGACTTTGAGGGGTTGAGACCAACACAAGATCAAGACTTTGAGGGGTTGAGACCAAGACAAGACCAAGACTTTGAGGGGTTGAGACCAAGACAAGATCAAGACTTTGAGGGGTTGAGACCAACACAAGACCAAGACTTTGAGGGGTTGGGACCAAGACAAGATCAAGACTTTGAGGGGTTGAGACCAAGACAAGTTCAAGACTTTGAGGGGTTGAGACCAACACAAGACCAAGACTTTGAGGGGTTGAGACCAAGACAAGACCAAGACTTTGAGGGGTTGAGACCAAGACAAGACCAAGACTTTGAGGGGTTGAGACCAAGTCAAGACCAAGACTTTGAGGGGTTGAGACCAAGACAAGATCAAGACTTTGAGGGGTTGAGACCAACACAAGATCAAGACTTTGAGGGGTTGAGACCAAGACAAGACCAAGACTTTGAGGGGTTGAGACCAAGACAAGATCAAGACTTTGAGGGGTTGAGACCAACACAAGACCAAGACTTTGAGGGGTTGGGACCAAGACAAGATCAAGACTTTGAGGGGTTGAGACCAAGACAAGTTCAAGACTTTGAGGGGTTGAGACCAACACAAGACCAAGACTTTGAGGGGTTGAGACCAAGTCAAGACCAAGACCAAGACCAATATGTGTTGAGACCAAGTCGAGACAAGACAAGACCAAGACAGGACAAGACTGAATCGACACCAATACTCCTTAAATTCATAAAGATCCACATTACTGCCTAAGAAATTACTTATTTTTAATCAATAAATATAATTAGAATAAGAAACTATTTAGAGCTGTTACCAATCAAATAAAATTACCCAATGACATTAATGATGTTAATAAATAAATCAGGCAATGCACTGGCAATTTATTAATATCCCAGCAGTTGTGGTCTTGACTGGTCTTGAAACAAAATCCAGTCCTCTAAGTCTGAGACCGTGACAAGACCAAAACCTTCAAAAATGTGTCTTAAGACCGGTCTTGAGTACAACAACACTAGAAACAGGAACTAAAACCAAACCAAACCAAAACACATTGGGCCTTATTTTCCTGACTGACAGCCAAAGCTCAAACTTAAAATTAAAAATTAAATTAGAACAGATGGATGTCTGTGACCCATTTTTTCCACTGCTATAGCTTTATATGAGCATATAGCAGCATGAACAACATGAGGTCCCGACTGATCGCGCATACACAACATATCATATATTCAAGCGTTGCTTACTTTACATTTCAGTCATTCATCATAGAACTAAATATTATGGGATATTATGTCCTGTTTTCTGGGGAAATAAATCAATATTAAGTGAGTTATTGCTTAATAAAAGCACAATTATCTGCAGTGGGGTAAGAAAAATACTTGTTTTTCTTATCCCATTGGCAGATCATTTAGCTTGTTTTAAGCAAAAACTCACTTCATTTTGATTTTGTTCCAGAAAACAAGTCATAATGTCTTATGTAATTTTTCTACTTTTAGTAAATGCATCTTGAATTTTTTTTTTTTAAAGGTATTTGGACTGGAAACAAAAGTATAAGAAAAGCATTTTTTTGCAGTGAACTTATTCTACTAACCCAAACCCCTTTTTTTACTAACAGCCTAAAGCCCTAAAGGTAATTGTTTCTCATGTGGAAGTCCGTAAAAATACATTTTCATGCCAGCTCAGTGATCAAACTTGTTAATTCGGATGGTGATTTATTCACAGTGGAGGAGCGAGTTTTGTGATCCTGGGAATGCACTGCTCACGTGGTCAATAACATGATTGTGTGCTGTAAATAAAATGTCATATGCTTGGTATAATAAGAATAAATGCATATTTAATTTAAAAATAGGAAAAGAATATCCTAATTATTATTTAATGATTTAAATCTGTTTAAAAATAGGAATATCTATAGATGCACATTATAGTTAAAATGCTTTTCTATCTTATATTTTATCTCAAAATAAAGGATGTCATTTTATTCCACATGGAAATGAGCGTAAATAAGTGATTACAGCCTCTTATCCACATGAGGTAAACATAATGCTGCGGTTATTTTAACACATAATTGCTGCCGTAATTACGGCCCATTTCAACTGCTTACGTGCGTTTCTTCTTTTTATTTTTTGAGCAGTGATGAAATGTATTGCTCTTTTAAATACTTGCCAGCATTTCAGTAATAAAAGTCTAGATCTTTAAAATGCATCCAAATTACAATGAAGCGCAACCGTACGGTGCTCTGCAGGGGTCAAAAAGGATATAAACATGGAATTCTGAAGTGATATATTCTTGAAAACTCAGAGATGTGGATTCGGATGGCAATTAAATTACCACACGACCTTGGTGTTTGTCTTAAAACAGTAGGTCATTCAGCCGGGGGATTTTTACGTGGGTGGTGGGAGAAAAACACTGACATTCTGGATTTGGACGGCAATAAAATCACTGACTAGCCCCTGTCAATGATGAAAATACCTTATGACCCCACAAGAAACAATTACTGCCTGGGCTTAATACTGTAATGAGAGTTAGTTGGCATGTACAGTTGCAAAGTTACTTAGTGGAATGTCAAAAGTGGACTTTTTAAATAAAGTGTGACCGAAGAGTTTACTTTTTTTTTTAGGAAATAGGACAGGGGAAAACAAGAAATATTGCAAGTTGCACAAAACTGATATTTCTTAAATTAGTCTCCTTCTCCCAGAGTGTGCACTTCCCTAAAGGTTATGGCCACTCTTCTATCCCAGGAAATAAAACGGTAAAATCCCACATAAATAATTATAAAATGCATAATATTAAGAACAATAAGTACAGTTTTTTAAAATCCAGGGATGGAGAAGCACAATCAGCTGTCCATCACACTGTTCAACAACACTTATGGTGCAATTCCCATTGAAGGATGCAGGATGAGGCATATTTTGCAGGAACTGAACAGCATCTCTCTAACACTGCAGTCCAGACACCTGAATCGGCTTGAAGTGAGTTCAGCCCAGTTATAATGCCATTTTTCATAATTTTATGAATAAATGCTACCAGAAAATGTACACAAACACCACAAATTAGCTTCTGTAATAAGCCAAATTACATAGAAAAGAGGTGTGTTTAATTTCATTATATCACTGAATTTGTGTGTGGTTAGGAGATGCACAATTTGTGCTAAAATATCACATGCAAAAGCGGGACAACAGTTTAGTGAATCACAACTATATGCCATTAGTATTATATGATTTTATCGTATTATATTTATTTTATTTATAGTATTATATTATATGATTATGATTTATATCTGTGTGAGATCTATAATTCAAACCCTCTGTGAACTCGTTACCAAAGAATTCGATTTCTTTATTGTCTCTGCCGCGAGTTGATCTAGCAATTCCTGAAAACACTCTAACATCCCAGTCTGTCAATCATAACCTTAAATAATCATTTCAAAGGCAGCCTCCTTTAGCTGTCACAGACACAAAACCTTTTATTCCTGTTTCTTTGGGGAAAGAACCCCCAGGCGACGTGCAGATGTGAAAGTGGCACACGGAGGCACAAGGTACAGCAGGAGATGCTTTGTAAGTGTTTCCAGTCTTCTACTGAGCGTGGCTGCACTGAGGCATGTGGACTAGAGTTGGTGGAAATAGGGGGAAGGGTGCTTGATGTCCCATAAACCTATTAATAGACAATGCACCTCCGGGAGAGATGGCACGCTCCACTGCCCTTCACTGAACTATTATAGACAAGTTGGTCCTTTGAGGAAAAGCAATTCTGAGGTAAAGCAGCAAATGTAACAAGGAAGGAAGTGAAATAAAGAATAACGTGTACCTTTTTAAGCCCTATACAATGTCTGTGTCTTATTTATCTTCAAAATTCAGTTTCAGAGTTTAATTATATTCTGCAAATATATTCTTAAAGGATGTAGAGAGGTGTTCCTATTTTAAACTGAATAATTTGTTTCATAAAGCCAGGTTCACACTTCAGTTTTCAGGCCCTTACAAACTGAGCGTGATTAAATGGTGTGAATGTACGACACTTTTGAATTAAAACAATAGATCCCTATGGAGCTATTTACACTGGGCACGATCAACTGCGGTGCAAAAAAGCTATATTTTATTTTAAACCAGTGTGCCCTCCATGCTAACGTACAAACCTATATAGCTAAGTGTTCTCATGTCATGTACAGTGTAGGTAAAAAAAAACATAAACTACATAAACTACATGAAGTGAAGTGTGGCCAAATATGGTGACGCATACTTGGAATTTGTGCTCTGCATTTAACCCATCCAAGTGCACACACACAGTAGTGAACACACACCGTGAACACACACCCAGAGCAGTGGGCAGCCATATTACTGCGGTGCTCAGGGAGCAGTTGGGGGTTCGGTGCCTTGCTCAAGGGTCTCACCTCAGTCGTGGTATTGAGGGTGGAGGAGAGCGCTGGTTATTCACTCCCCCCACCAACAATTCCTGCCGGACCTGAGACTCGAACCCGCAACCTTCGGGTTACAAGTCTAACTCTCTAACTAGGGGAACTAGGGGAAAATGCTAGGGGAACTGAGACAGGCCCCGTTAACACCTATCCAACGAATGAAAATTCTGAGGACATTTATGATCCCCAAGCTAACCCATGAGTTGGTCTTGGGGAATGCCCATAGGAATACACTGAAGTCTTTAGATCGGATAATAAGAACATCAGTGAGAGGGTGGCTTCGTTTGCCGAAGGATACCCTACTCGGCCTGTTTCATAGACTAATAAACAATGGGGGATTGAGTATCCCTTCTTTGGCGGTGTCGATTCCGATGATGCAGAAATCATGATTTGAAAAGATGTTGTCAAGTGCTAATCAGATGGTGCGGACAGTAACCGGAATGAGATCCTTCCAGAAAACCTTACATCAAGCCAATCATCCTTGCCGAATTGGCAAAGAAATAAGGCAAAGGAGACCGGGACTACACTACTATGCCTGTCAATGGATCTGTCAAGGGAGCAGGCACAAACCGATGTGGATAAGGCAAGCTTTTCGTGGATTGAGGAACATGACCGGGTCTTTCCCCGCATCCATATATGAAGGGTATTCAACTCAGAGGCAGTGTTCTAAGTCGAGAAAATTGAGTGGCAGACACATCAATGAAGAGGAAATGAAGTCTTGTGGGTCCTGCAAAATGCGAGAAACTCTGAATCACATCTTACAAAAGTGTGAGGTTATCCATAGTGCAAGGTGCTCCCATCATAATAGGGTGATGAGGCTGTGGGAGAATGACATGAGGAAACTCTCTGGAAGAACATGAATGGAGCCAATTATAAGAACGGATCACTATTTCATAAAGCCAGATTTGGTGGTGGAGCAAGAGAGTACCCTAAAGGCAATTAATGTGTCTTTGGTAGCAGGGAGTAGTCATGGCAGCAGAAAACTGAAAAATATGGTTAGGCTGCCAACTCAAGAGCCATCAAGGAGTGGATAAACATGGACATGAACATCATAGATCTTACCCTGATTATATCAAGTAGGGGACTTATAAATGGCTCATCTGGGAGATGGGCCTCACAAAGAGGGATCTTATGGACCTGTCAATCCTTTCAGTAGTTGGTTCCCTGAAAATCTATGATTTATAAATGAGGGGTACTTGAAATGAAGTGTTTGAGGTGTATGTATGATTGTTTGACCTTTATGGCCTGCTAGTGGCCCTAGTGGTGATGGCCTACTGGTTTTGTATTTTTTAGCATCTTGGGATGCCTTGAGTCATCGCTTCATTGTAGCAAAAACATGTGTCAAATAGCCAAATGCCTTGTCATCTAATTAGTGATGCGCCTGAATGGATGAACGAGATTCCCACTGTCTCAACCTGCTATCTAGCGAAACCACAGCCAAGGGAATGGGCTTGGCAGAATCGGCAGGAAATAAGACCCTGTTGAGCTTGACTCTAGTCTGGCACTGTAAAGAGACAAGAGTGGGCTCCGTGGCCCATGGTCGCCGCCAATGAAATACCCCTACTCTTATATCTTCCTCACTTACACGGTGAGGCGGGGAGGCGAGCCCCCGGCGTGCTCTCACTTCTGGAGTCAAGCCTGGGGGGTGGCTCCTCATGGGCCTCTACCCCTGTGCACCCCGCCCCGGGAGCAGTGGCAGGTGGGGAGTTTGACTGGGGCGGTACACCTGTCAAACGGTAATGCAGGTGTCCTAAGGCGAGCTCAGGGAGGACAGAAACCTCCCACGGAGCAGAAGGGCAAAAGCTCGCTTGATCTTGATTTTCAGTATGAGTACGGACCGTGAAAGGTTCTGGCTTTTTGGGTTTTAAGCAGAAGGTGTCAGAAAAGTTACAACAGGCATAACTGGCTTGTGGCGGCCCTAAGCGTTCATAGCTACGCCGCCTTCGATGTCGGCTCTTCCTATCATTGTGAAGCAGAATTCACCAAGCGTTGGATTGTTCACCCACTAATAGGGAACATGAGCTGGGTTTAGACCGTCATGAGACAGGCTAGTTTTTCAAATCTTAAGCCACCTGATAATATCAAACATGTTTGATTTCGTCAGTACTTTAACAATAGCCAATGAGAGAAGTTTTTAAAAGGCGAAACAAGCTGCCGTACAGGTCCGTTGGACAGTGGAGATGGAGATATGTTTTTTTTGGGAAGAGTGGCAAAGACATGCATAAAACAACTTTTACCCACTGCAAACGTTTTAATGAAAGTGTTACCAATTTTCAGGGCTCAGCCAAACAGGCCAAAAAAGAGACTACTATTAATCATTTTAATTATACAAATGTCTCATTAAAACATCTACACATGTATAAAACTGTTCAGAGATCAGGTAAAAACCATCATGCTAACAACATGCTAAAACATGCTAAATCATGCTAGCTGTTTTTCTGATAGACTGTATAACGTTCAAAACCGCCAAACTTTAAGCTTTTAAACTTCTTCAAACTTTCTGGTCCGGCTTTCTCAAGCAAACTTCAAAGTTTGTCTTGAACTTTTTTATCTAGTTATATCTTGTAGTGTGTGATGTTTCATATTTGACAGAAGACAATCTGTAAAGATTCTCCTTATGTGTGTGATGCAACCAGATTTCCTTATCGGTTATGATTTTAAAACTCCTGTAGTCTGAGCTTGGCTAATCAAGAATCAATCAAGGAAATAAGAATGATGACACTGTAAAAATGACTCTTAGATGAAACAAATAATGTTGAAAAAATAACCAAAGATTTAGTGTTTTTTTTCTGTTCTTTTTTTGACTTACAAAGTTCTAAGAACTGCAGCCTTTCTGTTTTGATGTACTGTGATACTCTGATAATGTTTTTCCCCCGAACCAGCAAGCACAGCGGGTGAGTTGGATTGATGAATATTTGTTTGGTTTGAATAGACCTACACTGAAAAGAAAAGTCCGGTGTCAGTCGTCCTTTTCCCAGTGTGCACTGGAGCATGAATGATTCATATGGTGACATTGTTTGACTGTTTGCTAGTTTTATTTACTTTGTTGCTGATTTGATTGACACATTTAGTAACTTGTTGTCTAGTTATGTCAGGATGCCTTTGTTCTTTTTCTCAAAATGATCAATAAGTTGATGGTTACTCTTGTTTTTCTGTATATAACATGTCTTGAAAAACCAAGGCTACTTTATGGGGTCCATAGACTGTGAAAGAATATGAAGTGTAATACTTGTTTTCATCGTTTTGAACCATGTAACATTGTATTGTAATAAAAAAAGCAACCAACATTTTAGATACCAGTGAAACGTCACAATTCTTGATTCCAACTGATATTCCACAGCAAAAACTACAAGCCTAATAATGTCAGTTTAAAACATTATTGAGTACAAGTGAAGAGTCAGCAATTAAAAAAAAGAGATGTACAAAAATTGAATAATCAAATGTAAAATAACGTTGCATAATCTTCACTGTATACATTAAATATAGATTAAAGCACTTCAAATGCTAGCTACAAAAGTTACTGTGTGTTCACACCGCCGCCGGCGAGAGCGTCAAACTTCGCTCTGGCCGCCCTGCCATCGACGCTGTAGAAAGATTCGTGGACGCGCTGCCGCTCTGACGTAGATTGAATGCTTGGTATTTTTTAAAACTGCATTTAAAGGGGCTGCAAAGCAAACAATCATGTTGATCGGCGTTTGTGCAGACTGACCACAGGTAGGGTATAACTGTATACTATAACCTCATGAGATCATTTAAATGTGAAAGTTTAAAAAAAGCAGATCGATGGAAAGAACTTAACAATTATAGTTACATGTTTGCTAACGAAATAAACCAATTAAAAGCCATTTGTGTGGTGTATAAATAATGTTGCGCGTCTTCTTATCAAACCCGCCGCACCCGCAGTGATCAACCTCTCCTCTATTTTGCTTGGGAACTAATGTGGTCGGAACCAAAGTTTACAGCACTGCGTTCTCTGCAATCCTCTCAAGCGGAGCACTTCAATATTCCCATTGGTTGCCGCCGGTTGCCGCCGAAGCGCGTCATAGCTCATTACCATAAAGTTGACCTGATTCCAACTCTCCTCGACGCCCAAATCGTCCAAGACGCGCTGCGCCGCATACAAGGGTTAATGACAGACGGCAGGGGGTAGACTATAATCTGCAGTCACTTTAAGACCAAATACACAATATTGAATCCAATATCGACACGCATATGATTTCATTGTCAACTACTTTCGGTTAAGACATAGCCGACTGTGTTTACTATGATACTCGCCAAGACGGATATTTTTGTCATACTTTTATGCATATTTGTCCATTTATATGCGCGCTATGGATGAAGAATTGGGCTATGGATTTAAGAATTTCACCTACTGTTGCACTTGTGCATATGGTAGAGTGACAAATAAAGTGATTTGAGATGTGATTGTGCAGTAAATTATCAGGAAATTTCAAATTCTTTAAACGTCTGTCTGGCAACTAACATTAATGTTCTCTTAATATTCAACGTTAATATGAACAATGTGCCGTGCCACCGCTCGTCAAAATAAATGCTTCTTTCAATGGGAGGTGAAAGGGAAGTAATTTTGGGGTGTTACCCAGGGTGGCACTGGACACCCCTCTGGCTCCGCCACTGGTGTTTACACGACAACGAGATCCTTAAAACAGAGAGGTTTTTTTCCACGTACCGTCATCGTCAACGCCATCGTCAAAGCATTCCCCATTCACACGGATCCGCGAAAAACAACAAAAAATGCTGTATTCGGCTGCCAGGCCAGTAGATGGCGATGAAACACTATAGACTGAACATGTAATACGCATGCGCATCCGTTTTCAAAAACTTGGATTTTGAAACCCGTTTTCAAAAGTTTGTGTTTTTAGGCGTGTAAATGAACAGCCAAAACGCATTACGTTTTTAGTTGAAATTACTGTCGTGTAAACAGTCCCATAGTCTCCTCACACATTCCACAATGAAATCTTGAATACTTTTTTATTTTCACACATCTCCTCCGCAGAACAGTACCAGAAGTTCAAAAATGTAAAAAATAAATCAAATTAATAAATAAAGGTAAATGTTTTTTTGTTTTTTATTTTACCAAAGTCCCCTTAAGACAAGTCATTTCACTCGGCGGCCATCTTTGAAATGCTCCTATCTTTGAATGGGGAAACATCAAATCCTTCAAAACTATTCGTCAAGCTTACGATTAAATTCCATATTTGAAATCACCAATGAAATCTGACAACAACCGTCTCATACATTTTGTTTCGAAACACTCGAATTAAAACAAAAAACTGAATTTTTCAGCTAATGTGTCCTAAATGCACGTCTCAGAACACTGTCTGTTTCTATAGCAACCGGAGCTTCTAACGACAGCTGACTTTATTGATCAGCAATTGGCTCTTTCATTTAGAAGGTGGGGCTTATTCGCCATATTGGGCGTTGCACTTTCTCCCACTCATCGGAGTGCACCGTCTTCCTATATATAAAGTCTTTGTTTTTACTCCGATTTTGTTTGTGCCATGTTTATTGATGCTTATTGTTCCACTCACCAGTTGTGTGTCAAATATCTTGTGCTTTTGTGAAGTGTTATTTCTATGGCTTCCTAAGTGTCATGACTTTGAAGAGTCCTCCAAATAAATCACGGTGTTAGGAAACTGCTTAGGTAGATGTCACCTGAGTAGTGAGCACCTGCACCTGTCTTCAGTCAGCGCACTCATCAAGAGCACACACTTCTCACTCCATCGCTGTTTGATGGACTACTTACCTGAACGCTTACCTGTAGTGCTTCTCCGATGACTTCCTACCTGCTCCTCGAGTCCCCATTTCTCCAGCGATCCCTCCTCCTCGCCTCCTTGTGTGTGCTCTCCACCGCCACCTGTCACGAATCCACAAGCTCTAACACCACCTGTAACACTTGTAATGTTGGACAATACAACCCTCTCCATAGACTTTGTATTGTGGGGAGCGCTTCATTATCATTTCTGACTTATAACAAAAAAAAAAACAGAACAATGTCTAAAAACTGATATGTGACAGGGTGTAAGCTAATAAACATAGAGCTACGTTTTTATAAGCTGTCGACCCAAAAAAACAAGACAAAAGTGGAGACAAAAGTGGATAAAGGCAATAAGACGTGAAGCTTCAGCAGAAGAATGGGTACATTTTGGGATCCTGACACTCAGTATGCCTATGTGTGCAGTAAACATTTTGTCACTGTTAAGTCAAATATCCAAATGTCAGTTTTATAGATTATATTTCCTGTTGCCGATCACGTTCTCCTCTAGTGGGCGAAGTTCTCAGTGTAATATAACATGTTGCGTTCTGTCTCAATTGCCTGTATCCACTTTTGTGTCCTTAAACGCTTGTTATTTGGGTCAACGTCTTATAAAAATGTCTGGGTTTTTTAGTTCTGGGTTTTTGAGCTTGTTTGCCTGTCACATATCAGCTTTTAGACATTGTTCTGTTTTTTGCTATAAGTCAAAAATGACAAGGAGGCAGCTTCACGCAATACAAAGTCAATGGAGAGCCTTGGATTGTTTCCCCCCCGGTGGGCGTCGTCTTCAGATTTTAACGCGTGTCGCTCTGTTCTATGGACATAATAGAAAACAATAGTCACAACCCCTTTACTGTCACCTGCCGCTCTTTTTCTGATCACCTTTTTTTGTAATTATCATATATTAGGTATCTTTCAGCTTAGGAACTCAAAATTCCTCCTGTGAAAACCAATTTGAAATCGGACGTTGTGTTACCATCTAAATTGTTTTAGCAGGCTCCTCCCCCTAGTGGGCGGTGTCATGTTTCATATTACAACATGTATTTTAACAAAATCTTTTTTAATCTTGACAAAACATATGTTGTCAGAAAGGTCTGAGTCTCAAGGTTCCATATTTGGTGACTGTTTTGTGACGAAAGTGATATTTGGACAGAAATTTACAATAAAATGCATCAAAAAACAATCAATGGAATTTGGATGACACCCGGTGGCTATTTTTGGTATAGAGCCTAAACAAAATCTCATGGGAACTTCAATTTTTGTGATATCAACTTTAAATTTGGAACACAACTTGGTTAGACATATGGCTTTGATTTCATAGTCATTTTATAGTATTTTTTTGTTGTTGTAAAATATATATTTTATATAAAATAAAAAATATTTAGTTCAGTATTTTTCATTTACAGTAAATTCAAACTTACATAACTTTTTCATACTTTCATATTTTGAATTGCTTTCACTTCAGCAATAATCTGCCGAGTGTCTTCCTTAAAACAAGGTCTATATTCAAAAGCAATCTTGAATTACAGCCCTTTAAGTTTGGATAGTGTATTTTATGTGTATTCTCAAAAATGAGCGCATTAGAATCTAGTGGAAGCGTTTGGTACTGCGCACAAACAAAATCTGACTGAAAGCTCATTTTTTGCGATATCAGGCTCAAATTTGGAACACAGCTTGTTTAGATGTATGGCTTTGGTTTTCTTGCAGTTTTAGAGTAAAGCGTGTTTCAAAATATGTATTTCATATACAAATAAAAATTTTTTTTTCATTTTTCATTACTATAAACGTACAATTCTGTAACTTTAAGTTCACTTTTTAAAAAGTTTTTCACTTCAATAAATTGCCAAGTGTCATCTTTGAAAAGACTTCAATCTGTGCTCTAAAGCATTCAAGATTTACGGCAGTTTAAATTAAGACATTTAATTTTCAGGTATATGCTCAAAAAGTGAATAAATTAAATATAACTACAGGATAAATCTCATTTAGTCCAATAAAGTTCCTTAAAAGTACAACAAATTAAATAAAAGACATTATCACACTAAAATATAGTACATTCATTTCATTGAAGACAAAAAAAAAATTTGGCCATTTTTGACCTGTGAGCATCAGAGGGTAAGCCCTGTTTGGAGACCGATTTGCACCCCCCAATGATCGGGGGGCATGGTCCGATTCAAGGCTTAACCCTCTATGGCATGATTTTTGTTTTTTCGGGGGGGGGGGGGGGGGGGGGGGTATTTCACCCCATTTTTTGGGAGCTTGGGGGTCCCTGATAATATATTAATCATAAAATGTGTTGCCCTCCCCCACTCCTGAACCAGATATTATTATAGGCAACAATGTGTTATAAGGGTACTAAAACTCCAAGGTTTTCTAGCAATATGTGCATTAGATAAAAGTTTATTTTGAAACATCAAACCAAAAAAAAAACCCTACTACTAATTACAACTAACACCTCATGTATTATATCCATACACCAATCAGGCATAACTTTATGACCCCATATGAAGTGAATAACACTGATGATCTCTTCAGCACCTGTTATTGGGTGGGATATATTAGGCAGCAAGTGAACATTTTTTGTCCTCAAAGTTGATGTGTTAGAAGCAGGAAAAATGGGCAAGCGTAAGGATTTGAGCGAGTTTGACAAGGGCCAAACTGTGACGTCTAGACGACTGGGTCAGAGCATCTCCAAAACTGCAGCTCTTGTGGGGTGTTCCCGGTCTGCAGTGGTCAATCTCTATCAAAAGTGCTCAAGGAAGGAACAGTGGAGAACCGGCCACAGGGTCATGGGCGGCCGAGGCTCATTGAGACCCGTCAGGTTGCCCATGCTGACCCCTGTCCACCGCCGAAAGCACCAACAGTGGCTTGTGAGCATCAGAACTGGACCACGGAGCAATGGAAGAAGGTGGCTTGGTCTGATGAATCACGTTTTCTTTTACGTCACATGAAAATGATTAAATGGATGCCGCCTTATTGGGACAATAAAACACTCCCTACTCCTACACCTAACCCTAAACATTTTATTATTAAATATATGTAAGACACTTTATTCCCACTTTTAAAATATTCTTCATTGTTATTGAAAATGAATGCCTTTCCGATCTGATATGTGGTGGGAAAGGGGGTAAAGCGAGTTCGGCAAAAGGTGGATTCGAACTCGGGTCAATTTGTGTCAGATGGTTCACCTCTACACTATTTCTGCCGTTGATAATTCAGCGTCTTCCGTCATTTTGTCTGGCCCAATCAGACGTCAGTGGGCGGAGTTAGTGTAAATAGCCTCTGCCAATGTAAATAGTTGAAACTGTCCTTATGTCCGTGGTCTCCCACAGTTTTAAAATCGTCTAGTGTGTCCAAGGCCTTAGCGGATGTATGATGTCAGCCCCCCCCCCCCCCCCCCCCCCTTCACATTAACTGTATGAACATGTTCTACAAAAGTGATAATTTGTGATCTAACGCAATGACATTCATAGCTTTTAAGTGTGGCTGTATCAGCGTGGCAGCTACACACAGAGACATGTATGAAGGAACTGGGACAAATTGACTGTTGTGAGAAGATAAGATTGGGCATGTTCTGAAAGTGCGCTGCGCTCGCCGCATGTGTTTGTTATCAGCACTGTGCAGATCGCTCACCGCTACTTGTACCTCACCCAGAGACAACAATCATCCCAGAAAGAGCAATGCTGGAGCAGACTTCAGTTTTCCTTTATTATCTTTAAGTCAACACGGCGAAACATGAAATGTCCTTATCGAAGTGTTGAATGTATAAAACATCGGCAATGTCCTGTGGACACAATTTGATGAATAAAAGAAGAAATCTGAAATATTCATTACCGCCACACATTTATGAAACACTTTGGAAAACTCTCCATAAGTGCAAAGACTAACTACAGTACATGTGCATTGGGAATGTTTCAGAAAAAGAACATGGAAAAATTTAATGAAGCAACCTTTGTTGAGTGGCATCCTGTGCTCGCTGTTATCAATAGATAAAATGAAAACTGTGTATATGCCAGTTATGTTGAAGAGGAGACCATCAAAAGACATGCTTTTGAGCTTTTATTAATAAAAGATTAGATCAGGCCTCCTCATAATGGACTAGAAAGCCTAACTGGCTATTATTACCATTTTTGGTCCCACATTATATTGTGTCTTTAACTACTACCCACTAACATTTAAATGAATCATGTAAGTACATTGAACCTTACAATTATTATTTATTTTTATGTAAGTACATAGTAGTGTGACACCTATAAAGTGTGGCCCCATTTTTTTTTAGACATATCAATAGTTTTGGTAACACTTTACAATAAGGTTTGATTGGTTAACATTAGTTAACTATATTAGTTATCGTGAACAATGAGGAATAAGTCTACAGCATTTATTAAACAATTATTAATCAGCATATAAAGCCAAAGTTGCATCTGTTATAGTTAATGCATTGTGAATGAACATTAACATTTTTATATACTAACATTAACAATAATTGCTCATTGTTAGGTCATAATAGTTAACAAATGAGACCTATTAACCCTCAAATGCTCATTGTTTCCTGTTTACACCGCAATATGACCCTTTATAGAGTGATTGTACAAAACAATATACATTTTAATAATACAAATTATATATATATATATATTTTTTTTTCCGTTTACTTCTCATCTATACGTATATGCTGTGTTTTGGGGATATGAAGTATTGTTTTATCTATTTCTGCGAAATTCCTCAACTACACCATTAGCATGCATATATGAAATATTACATTTTTATGAAAAAAAAAACATTTTAATGAAGATCAAAATGAAATATGAGTTGTTTCTGGATATTGATCGAGGTGTTAGTGGCAGAATTCTGCGTTCCTGATAACGTTACTCGGCTCGCTCTCACTCCTGTATGTATATTTTAGGCTACGATAAAACAAAATATGTCATAAAACACCACTCTGCCTCTTTTTGTTTACATTTATTTTTTAAATAATGTGGTTCAGACAACAAGTGTGCATGTATGATTATCACTGTAATAAAATTAAATATGAAATAAAACACAACCCAGTCTCTTTTTGTTAAATGTCAGTTTATGTTAGGGTGACCACCATCAAACAAACCAAATGTGGAACGATTACTAAGTTTGTGTGGGACAATGTGGGACATGTTACCAACACTAAAACATAACCTGAAACTGTTGTATAATCTTAAATTCAACATAACTGAGCCCAAAGGCAACAGGCATCATGCAGATAACTACTTTTGAAACAATTCTGACCAAGTGCAACTAAAATCCAACTAAATAAATAATGAAACAAATAAAACAACATTAAATTAGTTAATCATATATATATATATATATATATACAGAACTATCCATTCGTTTTCTGACAGGGAACACATGGAACGAATCACCGCTCCACATTTTGATTGACAGCCGTCACAACCTACTAGCGACGTGTTTACTCCTTTCTTTTCGGTTTAAAAAACGGCTTTTGTATATTTGTGTAAGGCGGGATGTTACTTCTGACGAAGCGCTGTTAAATATAGGTGAAAAACGATGCCGCGAAAATAATATAAATGCTTTCTTAAAAAGGCAAAAGAACGCATGCATGTTTTCTCAATATGATCATTAAAAATCAACAGACTGGTTTAAATGCGGGACATTTTCTCAATATGCGACATGCGGGACAAGGGGTGAAAATGCTGTGCGGTACAATGCAAAGCGGGACAGGTGGTCACCCTAGTTTATGTGTGATCAATAGCCATTCTTTTTTCACATCACTTCACCACGTGACAGCAGCAAGCAGGCTCCTGATTGGTTAATGCGGCGCAAACAGACGCCAACGTTCAGATTTTTCAATTCGGGCAGAAATAAGACTCAGAATGTTTCAAAGACTCAGAATTTGCTTCAAACGCGTGAATACTCAAAAAGCACAAAATATAATCACTTGCGCATATCGTGCAAGATGCTCAATTCACGTCTTTCACATGAACTTGATGCGCGAATGAGGCATAATAGCGTCCATTGCACCACGCACCCCCAGACGCGCGTCAACGCGTCTTTACATTGACTTAACATGGAAATCACTCCCTCCAGACACTCTATTTGCATTCGCAGTGTGATCACAGGGTTAGAAAGAAAGTGTAATTACCACATGCTTCCAGCAGAGTCTGTATATATATCTATATATATATATATATATATACTTACTTAAACATTATAAAATACATTAAATCAGTATTATTTTGTCAAAGTTATTTTTTTGTTCTTGTTTGAGGTCTTTTGAAGCTTCTTGTTATTACAATAATGCCACATAAATTTTCCAGTAAAAGAAAAGACTTGATTGTAATCAGATATTATTTGTTTCAATAATCCAAATGTATAAAAATAATTAACTTTAAATAAAAAAATCATTTTTTAAAAATTAAATAAAACTAACAAAAAACAAAACAGCAATAAGCAGATATTAACAGGAGTGAAGAGTGAACACACCTGTGTGTGTGTGTGTGTGTGTGTGTGTGTGTGTGTGTGTGTGTGTGTGTGTGTGTGTGTGTGTGTGTGTGTGTGTGTGTGTGTGTGTGTGTGTGTGTGATCATGTTCGTTTCAAATTGCTTTTGTGCTGTAGTACCAGGCCTTCATTTATGTGTGAAAATGTTTTGATTTATGCAGGAATAATTGATTTTATTTGCCTATTTCTTTAAAAATGCTCTCTATTGCAGTCACACCTCTAGTGTGTGTGTGTGCGTGCGTGCGTGTGTGCGTGCGTGCGTGCCTGTGTGTGTGTGATCGTGCTCGTTCCACATTGCATTTGTGCTCTAGTACCAGGCCTTCATTGCGGTGCTGAAATGTTCAAATTTATGCTGGATTTATTGATTGTTTTTGACAAATTAAATGTATTTTTTCCCGCATTTCCCACTCATTTTCAATGTGGGGTCATATTGATGGTCATATTCGACTGAGATGAAGGGAATTTTATTTATTTATTTTTTTCACCAAGGAATAGTTGATCAGACTCATATTGACCCTAGGGAAAGATTGAGGTTTAAAAAGTAAAGCGTTACTGTAGTTTTATAATTAAGCAATACATTATTGTCATAGCTATAGGCCATTGTTAGGTATGGGTTCTGTGCTGATGTACATGATGGCTAATGAACAGTGTGTTCACATCCTAGATGTCATTACAGTGCCATCCACTATTATTGGCACCCCTGGGAAATATGAGCAAAGATGGCTGTGAAAATAAATCTGTATTGTTTATCCTTTTGATCGTTCATTACAAAAGAAAATCATAAAAATCAAACCTTTCATTGAAGTAAAACAATTGAAGTGCAGGGAAACTCACATTATGAAATGAATGCTTTTTCTCCAATGCATGTTGGCCACAATTATTGGCACTTCTAGAAATGTGTAAGTATTTTATTTTTAATATTTGAGTAAGATATAGCACATTTCTGATGTGCAGCAAAACGTTGAGCTTCACAAAATAGAAATGACTGTAAAAAAGCTAAAGCATTGAAAATCCCAATTTCCACCATCAGGGCAATAATTAAGAAGTTCCAGTCAACTAAAGATGTTACGGATTTGTCTGGAAGAGGACGTGCGTGCGTGTGTGTGTGTGTGTGTGTGTGTGTGTGTGTGTGTGTGTGTGTGTGTGTGTGTGTGTGTGTGTGTGTGTGCGTGCGTGCGTTGTCCTAATGCACGTGAGGAGGAGAGTTTGGGTGGACAAAAAATCTCCAAGATCTGTGTGGAGGAATGACCTCTGATCTCCAAACTCATCAGGCATTATTGGAGAAGACTGTTGGGAAAAGGAAGTTGCAATAAGTGTGTCCAAATAATTATGGCCAACGTGAACTAGAGAAAAGCATTGGGTAACACTTTATTTTAAGGGTCCAGAATAATGCATTAGTTAAGCATTAATTAATGATTAACTTTTTCTCAACTAAGCATTAGTTAAGCAAGAACACACTAGTAATTAATGATTAACTTTACATTTCAAGGGCCCTGCATTATGCATTAGTTAAGTGTAAATAAATTAGTAATTACTCATTAACTTGTTTACAATTATGGATTAGTAAAGCACAAACACACTAGTAGTTAATTATTAACTCAACATATAGTAAGGGCTTATTAGCCATTATTTATAATTTATTAACATTTGAATGATACATATTTATGGTCTAAATAAACAAAAAATAAGCTATTAGTTAATGATTAACTGAATGCACATTAAGTGACTTTTAGCCACTATTAGGATTAGCCATATAATATTTTTGTGTAGTGATGTAATTATATTTCTGATGCACCATCTATCAAGTTAAATGAACAATAAGCTAGTAATTATGTTTAATTAGCACTGGTTTTGCAGTTATACATTGCTAAAATAGTGTAATAAAGGTCATTTGACCCCCTGTTCTAAAGTGAAAGTTTTATCCTCATTAATTATGGCACTTATTGAGTGATATTCAACTTTATTAACCAGAATAAGCCAATAATTGCATGTTCATGCAAAATTGCATTATTTTTCATATATTTTACCTTTATTCTACACTGCTCTGTCCCTCCTTGTAAAAACGGTCTGATGGTTTCCGGGTTCTATGAAGCCAGTCCCTCAAAAATACGCAATGGGCTCAGATTGGTTAGCTGGCCCAGTGTGTTGTGATTCGCTAACCGCCTAGTGCACGTTTGTCGGAAACGTCACGACCCCTTCCCTTTACCGGTAGCCTGTGCTTTGGGTAGAAACAATGGCGTCAATAAAACCATACCAATTTGAGCCCGAATCAGACCCAGACAATTTTAGTGAAGATGATCGAGCAGAACCTGTTCAGTCCTCAAGAGTAAAGACTGCGGATCTATAGTGATCGCTACTGAATGGCACTGTTACTTTTGTATTTTTAGAACGATTTGCCAAATATCTGACGCAAGAACGAACACTAAACATTGGCTTTACTGTAGTAAATCATGTGAATCGTTGTGTGAATCCTGCATTGAACTCGTGAAGATTGTGGAAGCTTTCCTCCGTGAGATCTGCAGCGGGAGCCGCGCGCACCCGTCTCACACTGGCAGTGTTTGTCTCGCGCAGCTGAACCGCGGCTCGTGTATTGCAAATACAGACGAATATTGTCCATTATGTCACATTTTCCGGTCTTCTCCTCCGACCCCTGTCTGTCTCGTGCTTTGATTTATGATGGGCAGCATATATCTGCTGCAAATGCGACCTGTTCCCCTCTGTCTCATACACACATGCAAATAACATGTTGTATGTTAAACGCACTGCAACGCACCCCCGTCCCTAGGAAGGCTGAACAAAGTGGACCTGCAATCCGGATTAAAATAACAGCGTTTCGTCGGCATTGCGGCAACAACACTCCAGCCTACTAACTATACCACAACAACGCTTCCCTGCGGCGATACAAAATGGCCTCGCCCCCCTTATTTAATATTCTCGGAGGAGGGGTTTATGTAAATATTGGGGCTGGTGATGTCAGAGACCCTGGAGGAATGTCTGTAGTCCCTAGCGGCCGTTTGCTGTAGTCCTTAGAAATTGATTTCTTTAAAAGCAAATATCTCCCTTTGCTTTAAACTTTGAACGTTGTAACTTTGCAGATGTTGTTTATGCTCAAACAGCAACATTACACACTAGCTAAAGTTAGAAAAGTGAAATCGTGGTTTACCACCCCTTTAATACTGGATGTATATTTCAACCTCCAGTTCTGCTTTGCTCTTCTATACAGCCTTGGATATCTCTTCACGTGCCAAGGAAGCTCTTTTATTGAATTTAGGATCAAATGTTGTGTCGTAAGTATACAGCGAGCTCTTTAGCGAGTCTAATAAAGACTGTCACTCTTCTATTGCAAACTGACACTGGACCCAGGAAGTTCAAGCTTAATTTATCCTCAATTTCATCCAGCTCTTGATTTGCTCAACAGGGTCTTCATAAAGTAAGTCAACCTTAGTTATACAAAGCCATCTGTTCTGTGTATTCAGCCTGTCCGTACATCAGAGGCTATGACAGTCGCTGGGAATAATTTGATTGGAGAGGGCCACAGCGCTCCATCGCTTGTTCGATTCTGACTTTTACTATAGCAGGTGCAAATGACTTTCAGGCAACAGATTGGTCATGCGGAAATACTGTCGATTATGAAGGCATCTCGCATATATTATTAGATCACACCCAGTTTCCACACACATGATTTGATTACTGTGCATTATATTGTGATTATAGCACTATGAAACCATACGTTTAACACTCCAGTTTTTAGCAAATACAACACATGTATGGTGCCATTAGTATAACGAACCACATGTGTGTTTTGTTGCAATACAACTTCTTGTTGTTGACAGCATTTCATGGGTAAAATAATTGTTATTGCTATATTTCTGGGCTTCAGAGCTTTATAAGGTTTGTATTATTAAAATGTTGCTTGACAGTCTCCCACTCTGAACAGCTCATAAAAAATAGATTTAATATTTGAATAATTGGATTGCCTGAAAAGCAAGATTCATGCTTTGTCGTATATATTTGGCGTCCCTTAAAATGCATTGCATAAACAATGTTTTTTTTTTTTTTTTTTCAAATAATGCATCCTTGAATAGATTCCCCTACATTTCTAATGTGAAATTAAGCAGACTAATGCTTTTTTAAAGAGCAAAAACCCCTCACATCTGTTCAAGCTAATTGTGGAGGAACCTTGTGCCTGTATTAATGATCGGTGTAGTAAAGCTTGTTGGTACGGGAAGAAGGAGGCGGGAACCGGCGAACAATCAAAGTATTTAATAAAAACCAAACACAAAATAAAATGGCGGCGGCAGCCCCTCGCGGTCGACTGCCGCCTACACACAAACACAAAATGAAAATAATAAGCTGCAGCCCCTCACGGTCGACTGCAGCAACACATAACAGAACATAAATAAAACTCAACATAAAATCCAGGCCTGGTCCTCTCTCGTCCCTCACTGTCGTCGCTCCTCCTTTATAGTCCCTCACTCCTCCGCGAGAGCCGAGATCGCTGCGGCGCGCAGCTGGTGCTCATCCTCCCTGATGAGCGACGCCTCATCCCGCTCTCACGGTCCCTCGGCCTCGCTGCTCGCCACATACCCCCAACGCCCTTCACAGGCCGGGGGGCACTCCCGAGTCTGCGCTCTCTTCGTCCCACCGACCTTCATCCGCTCCAGCACCACCGCTTCGGGCAGCCGCTCGCGGACTTCTCTCATCCGCGCTGCCCGAACTCCTCAGCACCGCGATCCCCCTCAGCAGCGAGGGCTCTTCGACCGCATGTCCCTCCTTCCTCCCGGGTTTCGGCACCACTGTAGTAAAGCTTGTTGGTACGGGAAGAAGGAGGCGGGAACCGGCGAACAATCAAAGTATTTAATAAAAACCAAACACAAAATAAAATGGCGGCGGCAGCCCCTCGACTGCCGCCTACACACAAACACAAAATGAAAATAATAAGCTGCAGCCCCTCACGGTCGACTGCAGCAACACATAACAGAACATAAATAAAACTCAACATAAAATCCAGGCCTGGTCCTCTCTCGTCCCTCACTGTCGTCGCTCCTCCTTTATACTCCCTCACTCCTCCGCGAGGGCCGAGATCGCTGCGGCGCGCAGCTGGCGCTCATCCTCCCTGATGAGCTCCGCCTCGTCCCGCTCTCACGGTCCCTCGGCCTCGCTGCTCGCCACAATCGGTTTAGTCACTATTATTGATCCTGAAAAAAATGCATGAATTCACAAAGGGGGTCTGAAAGGAAGAAATGTTCAGGCCTTAATGAGTTTATATGCTGTTTTTTTACTGTAAGCGAGTCACATTGCATGTGATATTGCGGTGATATTTTCATGTGATATTAAGTATTTAACCCTTAAATGCATACCTCGGGTCTTTAGCGACCCGAGACGTCATTCACTACCCTCATCATTCATTTTTTAAAGTTAGACATCAGCCTTCTTAGCATTCCTCAATCAATCCATTTTAAACAATATAACAAGAAAACATTTTTTTATTATTGAATGCCTGTTTTTCCACTAGTTTTTTGTCAAAATTGTATAGGGTCGCTACGACCCGAGGTGCTTAAGATTGCAGCCTATGCATTTTTTTACCTGCACAATAATAAATAAATCTATAATGACAAAATGAGGGCAATTCCCCTTTATTCCACAAGGTGGCAATGTCTGATACACAACGATGAAGTGAAGTTTCACTCATATTTACCTCAGACAGAAAACGAAACAATAATATATATATCTGCAAAACTTGAAATGGCTCTTTACTGCAGAGACAGTACTGAACGCAATCAAATATTAGTGTCACTGTCCCTTTATGATGGATCTGGTGAAGGAAGCTGTCAGTGATCAAAATATGTTGAAAATGAGTTTTGAGGATATGCGTGAGATCGCAAATATGATCCAGATGCAGAATGTATTGGGAAATAAGTTCTGACGAGGACAGTGGTGATGGTATAAAACATCTGCTCAAACTGAACCCTTCCAAGCTCCAAAAGGTAACAAAATATGTTTTATTTTATTCTTCTGTAATTGTTGCTCTAATATCAGGAGTTTTATATATTATCGTGACAGGTTTAGATCTATCCATGTTAGATATAGATCCGGGTCGCTAAAGACCGGTAAGAAGAATATGTAAGAATGTTCGGCAAAACAGTCATGCATTTAAGGGTTAATAAAAGGGTGCCAATAATTACGAGAAATGGAGAAAAGCATTTATTTCATACATTTCGCCACTTTCCATTTTTTTACTTTATTGAAAGGTTAGATTTTTGTGAATTTTTAAAATAAAAGATCAAAAGGATAAACAATGCAGATTTATTTTTACAGCCATCGTTGGTCATATTTACCAGGAGTGCCAATAATTCTGACCACAACTATAGTTGGGCAAATTAGCGCGTTAACGCGGGCGATTCTTTTTTCTTTTTTTTTCAACAGTATAATAATGTATCTGCCAGGGACAGAGCCAGACATTTTAAAGATTCGGAGCTGAGCCCAAGTCTAGTTTGTTCAATGCCATTTTCATTTGGCTTTATCAACTTTACTGACTTTGAGGAACATTGTTGTACGAGACTGGAGTAAAGTTCATAATGATCATGATCAGTTTTTTCCCACAGGATTTTGTAAGGGGGTTCACGGGGGTTCGGGGGAAGTCCGTTGTGTGTTGGAGAGTGCCAAAAAATGTTGATGACAAACAAACAAAAAAATGAAAAATAGGGCAAATACATTAAAGAGAGTTAGCAAATATGACTAAAATGCCCAGGTGGCATTTTAAAACAACTTCCTTGATCTGACTCACTCATAAAGACAGTCTTTGCCACCATCTAATGGTGCAATAATGCAACTTTCACTGAAGTCCATATCACAATCACTAACGGACCCTTTCTCAATACCAAATACTGGATATTATTTATATAAAATAATATTTATTGAACAACAATATTTAAATTAACAATAGCCATTATAAAAGACAACAGGAAATAAACAAGCAAACAATTCAGTCAAACGTACAGAAGCAAGTAGCCTAAATATAAAGTTATGAAACTTAATTTTTCTAAGTAATAGATTAATAAGACCAAAGATTATACATTTGATTTACCCCAAATGAATGAATCTCATGTTTAAGCACTATCTACATACAAGACAGCGGCAAATTCCCGAAGGACTGTCTGAGATGAAGCTGTTCTCTGCGGGTACAGGACCGATGAACGGCCGCTGGCGGTCTGGAGCTCACATCTGCGAAAGAGAGTCTAAACAAACTGTACGATAGGCGCTATGTTTATATATGAGTCACATATTTGAGATCCAAATGACTACTTTCTTGCCTAAAAACCTCTTAAAACTACATTCCGTGATACAGTAACAGTAGTATTTGTAAAAACAAAATGTGGTGGATTTGCTCGACCACCATGACAGTCGTCTCAAGCGAAATGATACAAAACGGCCCCAGCGCTGATACTGCAGGAATATCACTGTATGTATATATATATACAGTCCTCACAATTTGTGCCACTGAGAAGTATGTTATCAGTGGTGTTTGCTAAAGCAAGTCACTACTATTGCTCATACTTAGGGTGTATGAATTACATATGAGTATAATAGGCTTTTTCTCTTGACTTATTTCAGTAAATTAGTTCAATAGCATCTTAATGTCACCTTTGCATATACCCTGCAACTTTTCTCTTTCAGCAGCCAATGGGCATGAAGAACCAGTGCAGTTTAATTGCTGGAAAATAGCTTCACAGCGGGCTCCAACCCTGCTGCTTTTGCTTCTGTTCCTGCGCTGCGTGGGTCAGCATACATAAGGACGGCATCGATAAATCTTCCCTCATTGCCCATCTCAACAGCTCTGGGGTGGGTGAACACGTCCAGGCTTGAGGCCAAAGAGTGCAGTCATACCGCTGACAGACAACACCACCCTCCACGCCAGCATCATGCCTGAGCGCTAATTGAAAAATATATACTGGAGATTTATAGACATGAAAGTGCTGATGGCAAAAGTAGCATTTTCCAGACTGACATTCTGACAATTAATAGATATTTCAAAAGCATTGAATTTGAGATATGTTTTGTTAATAAATAGTGTCTCTTGAAGGCGGAAAGCCACGAAGTCTGTGCCACTAATGTCTCCGAACAAAATTGTAAATATAATAGGTGTGTTTGATTTCAGAGATCTTCACTTTATTTGTTTATGTCCCCGAAGGGCAATTTGCTTTGCAACAGGACCTGGGCCTATACCATGAAGCTGGTTTAGCTGGCTAGCCAGATATGTTCAAGCTTAGTTTGTGCCAATCCTGGATTTTAGGTACCATTAAAGTGTTTTGGCTTTTAGCAGTGTTCATCTCCACAGTTACTTATGATCCACGGCTAACCTGCTCAAGGGCAGGATATGTTCTGGATAAGAGATCGCAAACTGAAATTGGACCAATCAGCTGTGAACAAAGTGACACACCTCTGATGCAATAAAGCCACTCCCCCTTTTTCTACTCCAAATTAAAGGTCACTACATAGCAAATGTTTTTAAAGACTAAAGCGTCTGGCTTTTATCAATGCTTATTTATAATAATAATAATTTTGAATGATTTAGATATCATTTATGTAATTATTATACCCGTAATCAAATTACACATGTATCATTTTATTTAATCAATCATTAATAGGCACGTATTTACAATGAATATGAATGGCCTATATAAAAGGTCATACAAATAAGCTTTAAAATCAATAAATAAAGTGTCATGTGTCATCTTTCTCTTTGCTTCTCACTATCCTTTTCTTCACTCACTCTCCTTCCTGATTGTTTCAGACACACACACACACACACACACACACACACACACACACACACACACACACACACACACACACACACACACACACACACACACACACTTTCTCACTCGCTCGTTAGGCTCATCTTCTCTCTGTCTACCTGCACCTGTTAGTCATCGCAATCAGCGCCTCACTGCCTTGCGATGACACCTGTTCCCACTTTTGTTTGAGTGCTTACCCTTTATCTAGTGTTTGTTCTTACTGCCTCTTGTTGGATAATTTTTTCATGTCATGCGTTACGACTGCTGCTTTCTTCATATATGATTTGCTTTGGAAGTGCTCACCTGGTCTTGTTTGTCTGATACAGCCTTGCGCCTAAGTTTAGTCTGAGTTCTGCATTTGCTGCAAGAGTACCTTCGCGGTCCTCTGTTCCTGACTGTGATTAATTCTCAAGAACTGCCGCCACCTCTACTGGTGTCCCGATCTCTCTCCTCTTCGAGACAGGATCATCTCAGCTGCCTTCTCAGTTTGTTTTACCAGTTCTGTGTGCCTTAACGACAGACTGCCTTGTTTATATTCTCATTAAAGACTGTTGTTATCCTGTCAACCTCTGCTTTTGGATCCATTCTTTATTGACTCTGACATAAAGCTATAAAAATGACTACAAGTGAGCTTAAATGTTCAATTCTCTCTATATATCAACTAAACTAACTTCATAACTTTTACTTGCATTGACGTAGTAAAGTTGTCCTCTTCCATAGACAGCTCTTTTCTTCGTGCTGTGTAAATTTGTTTAAATTCTTAATATTTTTCAATCATGTAATATTCTGCAGAAGAGAGAAGTGAATCTCAGTTTGACTGAGCGTGTGATTGGCTGTTCACTACTGATGTCACAGCTAAACTCAGGATCAAATCCTGAGTTGACAGACAAAACTGATGATCAGCATCATGGGACCAACAAAGCCTGTATAGATTGGTTTGGTTTTGTCAACTCGAAACTCAAACCCTAACCCTGAGTTTGTTAAACTACCATTGTGGTACAGGCCCCAGCATACATACATAAAAGACAGTTTACATAAATTAAAACGCCAAAAAAAAACAACACAAGACAGCAACAGCCCAAACGTCTACCTACTTCCCACGCCCAAATTTAACAAAGAAAACGCAGTAGGAATAAATGAATATTTATACCTGTTGCTTCTAACAGTGGGAAATCTAAGTCCAGAAGGTAGAAAATTAAACTCAGACTGTAGGGACGGGAGTTAATCATTAAAATGGATTGGGCTTTCCTTACGAACTGACAATTATACAAGTCAGTAGGGTGGCTCTGATGAGCTCCTATAATTTAACTACTGGTATTGACTATTTTCACCACCACATTCTTAGCTTTAACACTAAGACCACCATACAAGCATAATAAAGAGAAAGTTATAACCGACTCAAAGTAAGATTTATAAAAATGATTACAACTGTTCATCAACTGTTACAAACTCAAAACTCATGAAGGAGAACTTGGAACAGGAACTTTAATGACAAAACTCACAGGGAACACTCAGAAACACCGGTACATTTACATTTATGCATTTAGCAGACGCTTTTATCCAAAGAGACTTACAACTTGGGGGTACATGAAGCGATTGGTCATGAAGAGTCGAGAAGCGCAATAAGAGCCTGAAATCCTGAGACCGTGTACATTGCTCAGTGTAGCACAGGCTAGAGTAGGGAGGGAAGAAGGAAGAGAAAGAGGAAAGGAAAGTTTTTTTTATTTTTTATATACGGTTGTGGCGCGCAGCGAGGCCGAGGGACCGTGAGGGCGGGACGAGGCGGCGCTCATCAGGGAGGATGAGCGCCAGCTGCGCGCCGCAGCGATCTCGGCTCTCACGGAGGAGTGAGGGAGTATAAAGGAGGAGCGACGACAGTGAGGGACGAGAGAGGACCAGGCCTGGATTTTGTGTTGTGTTTTATTTACGTTTTATTATGTGTATGCTGCAGTCGACCGCGAGGGGCTGCAGCTTTTTATTTTCATTTTGTGTTTGTTTGTATGTAGGCGGCAGTCGACCGCGAGGGGCTGCTGCCGCCATTTTATTTTGTGTTTATTTTTGATTAAACGTTTTGAACGTTCGCCGGTTCCCGCCTCCTTCTTCCTGTATGAACAAGCTTTACTACAGTGGTGCCGAAGCCCGGGAGGAAGGAGGGACATGCTGTCGAAGAGCCCTCGCAGCTGAGGGGGATTGCAGTGCCGCGGAGTTCGGGCAGCGCGGAGGAGAGAAGTCCGTGAGCGGCTGCCCGAAGCGGTGGTGCTGGAGCGGATGAAGGTCGGTGGGACGGAGAGCTGCGGCGCGCAGCTGGCGCTCATCCTCACTGAAAAACAGTATTTTTAACACAATTTACTTATCTGTGTACCGCTGTTTTCACTATCCTAAAAACGGCTGATGAGTTCCTTTATTCTATGAAGTCCCTCCTTCAGAAATACGTAACGAGTTCTGATTGTGCCAGCGGTTCCCGTGTTGTGATTTGACCACAGCTTAGCAAACGTGGAAAGGTCACGCCTCTTAACGGGAGATGTATGCGCTTAATGATCTCTACAGCGTCCCTGGGAAAGCCAAACAAAGGTGATTTGACTCCGGGATGAAAATAACAGCGTCTCAACGACATGGCGACAAACACACTCAAACGCAACACTTCCTTTTCTCCACGCGACACGTCCTCTTCTCCACGTGGGACAGCAACAAGACCACGCCCCCTTTTTTCGCGTGTTCTTGTGGGTGGAGGTTAGTCTGTTCTACTGACGTCATTAATGAAGGAAGTACCAGGATGTAGTCCAAGCCAGCCGTTCGCTGTAGGCTTTGAAAGGGAACCTCTGTTAAATAAAATATCTCGCTTGGCATTGAACTTTGAGCTTTATAATTTTACAGGTATTATTTATGCTCTAACAGCAACATTACACACTAACTAAAGTTTGAACAATGGGATCACGAAGAACGGGACCTTTAAACACAGTTGTGTCACGATCGGCCAGATTCACAGATGACAATGATCACTTGTGTTTCTGTTTATTCTGATTGAATATTTGAAATTCTGTTTTAAAACATGAAAAACTCTTTTCATGTAATCTTAATGTTATATTGTGACGGGTATCAAAATAAAACACATATACAGGCTTATGGTGAACTTTATTTTTGTACATATGGCGCAGCACATATATGGCGAAGTGTTTCTGTTGCTGCATGTTAACGTCTGTGTATTTGACACATATTTGACAAATATTGCAACTGATCCACTTCATCTGTGATAAATTAAACAAACTTTTTTTGTCACTATGAGAAGAAAGTTTCCGACATGACGGCTCTGTCTTCAACTACCAAACTCCCAAATCCAGCCGAAGGCGCTGAAGACAAGCACACTTAGGGCCCTATCATACACCCGGTGCAATGCGACGCCTGGAGCGACACTAGTGTTTTTTGCTAGTTTCAGCCCAACGCAGTTATCATTTTCACGTCCAGCGCCACGTTGTTTAAATAGCAAATGCACTGGCGCCCTTTTGTTCGCCCATGCAGTGCCGCTGCTAGCCATTTTGGTGCCCTAAGCAAAGACGATAGATAATGAAACAAAGAATCTTATACGGGAAAAAAATTATAGACATTTAAAACTGAAAGCATGCTGCAGCCTTTATTCCTTATTTATCAACTATTTGATGAATATTAAATATAATATAATATAAAAGCATAATAGAATGAGTTGCATTATTGCATGCAATTCAGCAATAATGTTTGCTTTATACCATTCATAATGACACTTTATATTTATATCTCACCTACAGGAATAAAAGCAAAATGGTACCGAAGCAAGAGGAATAGTTAGCCTACCTTGTACACTGCACTGACTGCTAACTGTTACTGAGAAAGTATTAAAGGTGTCATGAACTGGCTTATTTTCTTTGTTTATACTGTTGTCTGAGGTCAACTTATGACGTTTGTGTGGTTTTTACATTCAAAAACATCATAATGAATAAGTAATAGGCTATTTTCTGCCTTGGTTTTGAGGCTCCCTGAAAAACACTCGGATTTGATGGGCGTGCCGCACTGAACACTTGGAAGTAAAAGCCCACGGCTAGGATTGGATAAGATTTGCATATTTAATGAGCTTCAGCTGTCTGTCCATATGGGTATCGTCTGGGGAAATGCTCAGAAGACTCGCAAAATATCAAACAAACACAATGATTAAATCACACATACACACACACTCACTCGCGCGGACAGACACTCACTCACTCACTCACTTACTCGCACGGACACACACACTCTCTCTCTCTCTCTCTCTCTCTCTCTCTCACACACATACACTAACTCTCTCTCACACACACACTAACTCTCTCTCACACACACACACACACTCTCTCACACACACACACACACACACTCGCGTGGGCAGACACACACACACACACACACACACACACACACACACACACACACTCACACTCACTCACTCGCACGGACACACACACACTCACTCACTCACTCGCATCGCGTGGGGAGACACACACACTCGCGCCTGGCCCATAACGTTACAAGTCCGATCACGAGTGACACACACACTCACGCGGACGCGGGGACACACACACTCGCGCCTGGCCCATAACGTTACTAGTCCGATCTCGAGTGAACCAATAACAGCTTCTAAGATATGTAAATCAATAGATTTCAAACGATCTGTAATGTTATGCAAAACTAACACATAAAAAACATGGGACACACTTTATATTAGGTGGCCTTAACTACTATGTACTAACATTTTAATTAATAATTTGATACAATGCACTTATTGTGTACATACATGTTTTTACATTGTACTTACATTTTAAAAAATACCTGCATGTAATTACATCTGTAATTATTTTCTGTAGTTACATTTGTAATTACACAGTTGACACTTCCCTTACACCTAACCCTACCCTTAAACTTACCCACACCACCACACCTGTCCCTAACCCTACCCTTAAACTTACCCACACCACCACACCTGTCCCTAACCTTACCCTTAAACTTACCCATACCACCACACCTGTCCCTAACTCTACCCTTAAACTTACCCACACCACCACACCTGTCCCTAACCCTACCCTTAAACTTACCCATACCACCACACCTGTCCCTAACCCTACCCTTAAACTTACCCATACCATCATACCTGTATCCCACCTCAATATCAGCAAAGGTGTTTAGCAATACATTTTGAAAACAGTAAGTACATTGTACTTATTTTTTGATGTAAGTACATAGTACTTAAGGCCACCTAATATAAAGTGGGGCCAAAACATGTTTTAGCCTACTTACATAAGTGTGTGTTTAGAAGGAAGCTTATGCAGGGACGATCTTTATCTAACGAGTCGGTGGGCGGGGCTACAGAAGCATATTTATCTGTAGAGGCGGCGTATAGCTCCTGTTACGCAAAAGATCTGCATATTCTGAGAGCTCTCGTTTTCTGGGCCTGGTGTCTATAAAAGCTTTTCTTTGATTAACAAGGAAGTTTTCAGCTCTGAAACTTACAGGATGTTCTTATATTGCCATGAGCTTTTATATATTAAAAGCTCAAGGGAAAGTTGATTTCTCAGTTCATCACCAACTTTAACCACCATCACGTCAAAATAAACCATAAACTACTGCTCAATATCTAAAGTAAAGAAAGTAACAGCTAGCTGGTGTCAGTTACTTGTAAAATGTATAGATAATGTTTAACAGTAAAATCACAATTTTGCTTGCAACTAAGTTATAACAACATATTTGAGTTTGCTAACTTTAACGTCAGCTAGTTCGAGGTGTATGCATCGGCATTACATTAGCAGCACATTTCCCGTGTTTAAGAACGATTAAACATGGACTTACCTGCAAGTGATGTACGGGCATCATGTCGCAGTTTCTTCTTCTTTTTTTCTCTGATCCTGACTCCTGCTGTCTTTTCGGGGCCATTTCCTAAAAAGTTGCCAGCCTACTGTCAAACTTCGTCAGGCGCTGCGCAATCTAACAAAATAATATCGGCATTATAATTAATATGACTATGATGATTGATTTTTCATTAGGCTATTTCTGGTGCCCCCTCAGCACTTGGTGCCCTAAAACTACATTCGTGATGCGCGTGGTGGGAGCGGCGGCGCTGCGCCCATGGGCGTCTGGTCTGACAACCAGGTGTGTTCAGGAGCATTGGTGGCGGGTTGCTATTTTGAGGAACTGAAAACGACTGCGCCATTGACAAACACAAACCTGCTCTAAATGACCTATTTGCAGTAATGACGAATGAATTTGTCCAATCGTGGCAATACACACATGTATTTAAACTGACTCGTCAGGTTGAGGGTGTCAATATCCCGCCATGTAAACAGCGAATCCGCCATGGCGCGAGAGCAACTGGCTTTTAAAGGGAAAGGGAGATTAGACTCTGATTGGTTTATTGCACGTTACACCCAAAACACACCCATGACTCATTAAGAGACGAGTCACAACCCTTTTGGACCATGCGCCTGGCACGTCAACAGTTTTTTTGTCCATCGTTAAACTAGCAAAAGTGGATTCGGACACACCCTAAGTGCAACTGTGCCATGGGCTTCAAACCATGCGCTCAGATCATTAAAATAAGGCCCTGTATGATTGTTCATACAGGTTTGTGAAAACTCTCCCTGTCTTTTATTGGTTGAACAAACAGATATCCCGCCCCAAACTCATGCTACTGGTTGAACCATTGTTGCTATGTTAGAATATTTTGATAACACCACAAAGATCTCAGGAGGAACCAACCTACAAATTATGTAACAGTTGTTTGCATGTTTAATCATGATATGGAAAAATAATATTGAAACATATTTCACCTTTAACATTACTATTGTTCCCTCTATACTTTTTCTTAGTGGATATGATTCATGATGACTGGATGAGAGTAGTATGCAATTCCTCACTGTATTTACAGGTAGTGTGTGTGTGTGTGTGTGTGTGTGTGTGTGTGTGTGTGTGTGTGTGTGTGTGTGTGTGTGTGTGTGTGTGTGTGTGTGTGTGTGTGTGGTGTCTGGCATAAGAGCCGCTGAACAGATCGTGAGTTGCAGGAGAGAATGAGTTGGCGGACAACTGAGTTGGCGATACACCAATAATGCCTCTTCATACTTACACAATTCAATTCTGGATGTTTCACAGCCCTGACAGGCAGCAGTGGTCAGTCTCATTTTTAAGAGACTTGCAAGCCAATGTATTTCTTAAAGTTTTTCCTAAGGCAATTCTCACTATTAATGTTGCACATATTTGAAGTTAGGGATATGAACGTAACCCATAACCTAAGTAATACTTCAATGTATAATTCATCCTACACAGTTTGTGCTACATGCTGGTTACTGTCAGTGTCCTTACACAAATATATGGGTGAGGTATTGACGTTTTGTTTTCCATTTCAGTTGTCATACGAGAAAACTATATCCATGAAAACTCATGCAGCTTAAAAACCTATAATGTTAATTTCAGAAGTAGTAGCAATATACTCTTTCTGTGATGATAGTTGTGCAATGGCTAGCATCGGTAAGGAAAAATGGGCAATTCTGCTTCTCACATCATACTTCCTCACATGCAGCTTCTCCTTAATAAATACAGAGATGGAGGGTTGCCAGACATAGCTGAAAGAAGGTGGGCTATTCCACTTCTCACGTCCCACTTTATCAACTGCCACCCCTTTAGTGTGGACATAGTGGATCTATGTAAAACGTTTCCTGAGGTCTGTGAGGAGTATGAAGACTGTGGCGACCTACTCTCTGTCCTCCTCACTAGAGAAACCATTAGCCAATGAAGCTAAGGGTTAGAGCTTGGCCCTCCCCAAGCATTTTGGGTATGGGTTGCTGTTAATAATGCGGTTTCACAGCTATGCGCCTGAAGGGACTTTCCAGTCCCTGCGTTTTTGGTGCAAGCTCGCTATGACTGTGCATATCTTCACAGCTTAGTGAGGCAGGTACTTGTTCAGCATGACGAAGTGAGTATTAACAGTTCCCTCGAAAGAGAACGTCTAGGTTAGAAATATAACCCCGGTTCCCAGAGAGGGAATGAGACACTGTGTCCCATTGCCATGCTTCAGGCATGCCTGCGTGTCTCCTTCAGACAATAAGCTGATGACGTCTAAGGCAGGAAACTGTTTATACTCACGGGTGCTTCTTGTGACGTCATAGGGCTCTGTTCAGTTCAGTACATGTTCAGTAACGCTTGCATTACAACACACTTTTAGCCCAAAATGTAGTTGTTAAAAAACTGGAAACATAAAAAAAAAAAAAAAAGCAAGACCGCGAGACATTAACAAATGAAAAATGCAAGTAAGTTATTATCTGTTTGTGGTCAGTCAATATCCACGTGTGGTGTCCAAGTTTGTAAAAAAAGAAGGCTTAAAGGCTCTGTCGTTTCAAAGAATAGGACAACACTGGCGAGTGCGTTGAGTATAAACACCTCTGCAAACAGACGAGGCGCGCGTGCAGTCAGCGGAGGCTCGCGCTGCAGAGCCAAACGAAAGTATAAACAAGGCTTAATGAATGAAGATGGCAGAAGACGACTGTACATTCGCGAGATGGACGTATGCGCATTACTTCGAGTTTGTCAGAGATAAGGACAAGAGCTTAATAGTCAAATGCAAATGCAGTCAAATGCAACCTTTGTCTAAAACCGAAAGAACTATCGACGTCGCGAAATAGCACTAGAAATAAAAAAAAAACATCTCTTGCACTTTGTGTGTGACGGTGTTGTGTTGTGAACCTCTTGAATTCAAAGAGAATAAAATAATGACAACAATAAGAAAATAACAAATGTGCATCTTGTCTAATATGAATAGACTTAAAGGGTTAGTTCACCCAAAAATGAATGTTCTGTCATTAATGACTTACCCTCATTTCGTTGGACACCCGTAAGACCTCTGTTAATCTTCGGAACACAAATGAAGATATTTTAGATGAAATTCGATGGCTCAGAAAGGCCTCCATTGGCACAATGTACTTTACACTCTCAAGACCCATAAAAGGTACTAAAGACGTCGTTACAAAGTCCATCTCACTACAGTGGTTCTACAATAACTTTATGAATTGACAAGAATAGTTTTTGTGCGCAACAAAAACCCTAAATAACGACTTATATAGTGATGACCGATTTCAAAACAATGCATCATGAAGCTTCGAAGCGTTATAAAACAGTGAGTCGATTCAGCGGTTTAGATCGCCAAAGTCACGTGATTTCAGCAGTTTAGCGGTTTGACACGTGATCCGAATCATGATTCGACTTGCTGTTTCATAATGCTTCGAAGCTTCATGATGCAGTTTTGAAATCGGTCATCACTATATAAGTCGTTATTTAGGGATTTTTTTTGCGCACAAAAACTATTCTCGTCGCTTCATACAGTTATTGTAGAACCACTGTAGTGAGATGGACTCTGTAACTACGTCTTTAGTACCTTTTATGGGTCTTGAGAGTGTACAGTGTATTGTGCATTTTTAGAGTGTACTCTGCTCTGATTGGTCTTCTCTGCTCTGATTAGTCACATGGCCCAGTCTGTTGCGATTGGTCTACTCTGCTTTCTGAGCCATCGGATTTCAACTAAAATATTTTAATTTGTGTTCCGAAGATGAACGGAGGTCTTACGGGTGTCCAACGACATGAGGGTAAGTCATTGACAGAATTTTCATTTTTGGGTGAACTAACCCTTTAAGCTATTCCCAGATATTGCCAGATAATCACTTTACCTCTACCATACTTTTAACAGACTTAGATCGTTTGTGATTCATCCTTTCTTGCATTGACTTGAGCCTTCACTTTGCCAATTATATGCTATGGTGTTAATAGCCCACAGTCATTATGCCACATCATATCGCCTTCTACTGGATGTAAAATGCTCTGTAGTACATTATGTCATTTTAGAATGTTAAGTTCTACTTCTGCTTCTACTTCTGAAAGTAACTCAAAAGTAATACAGGAGTAATGTAACGCATTACAATTCTAAAACAGTAATATTGTAAGGTAAATATAATTACTTTTAAATAATAGTAACAAGTAATCTATAATGTATTACAGTTTGGAAGTAACTTGCACAACACCGGACACCGGTCAAGCAAAGGGCAGTGCCTCGTTCCGTCTCAGGGAACCAGGGAAATATTCATAACCTAGATGCTGTGTCATCATGGAGTATGGACTGTAGATCAATGTGAAGAAGAAAAAACACATTTTAGTAGTATTAGTAGTATTTGTTGTACTGCTTTAATATTTTATTTCCATATTTCAGTTTTTATTATTATTATTAATATTATTTTACTCAAAATTAAAAAGCCAAAAATCTGGACACATTTGGGGTACTTAACTTTCCCCACCATACACTGAATTTTCCATTATTTGTGAGAAAGCACTTCCCTGCCATTGACAGAATTTTCTGTGTTTCCAGTGTTATGTGGTAGAGGGCGCTATTACACATCTCCTGAAAGAGTACAGAAACTCCTGATCAAAGCACATATGAAGAAGAAGCAGAAATAAGGGATATCATATGTAATCAGATGCATATGTAAAATAATGTGATCATCAACATTAAACAGCATATAAATCAAATCTATCTAATGTTACTGAATGAAATGTCGAGCGATAGGACTGTGAAACTTTGAGGGTGTTCATCTGTGTTCTCATCATCATTCTGAATCCCATCCTGATGTAGTCTTTGACAAAAATGTGTTTTCATATTTCGAAAAGTTGCTTTTTATATTCAGATATGCATGCAACAAAATATTCTGGGGGCCATCAAACTTGTCAAGAAACTAATATGGAGAAGAAAAAAAAAACCTTGATGTTACTAAAACTTTTTACTTTCCTTAATAAAAATTATTTTTCAAGTGTAACATGGACATTTTCAGCAGTTTCCACACACACACACACACACACACACACACACACACACACACACACACACACACACACACACACACACACACACACACACACACACACACACACACACATTGAGTTTCCATGTTTAATGGGAACTTTCCATAGACATAATGGTTTTATACTGTATTACTATCTCTGTGGGGACATTTGGTTCTCACAATGTCGGGTTTACCAGAACCACACACACACATTCAAACTCACAAACAACACACATAGAGATGACCTAATGAAGATCTTACTACCCAGAGACAGATGCACATAAATTATTTTTCCCTCCAGCTGGTCAATACAGTTAATAATCCAGCATGAAATTATGATTTGTTCAAGGTATAAAAAAAGAAAGCTTGTCATCACTTTTAAACATTCGTGGCATCAAATTGTGAGGCTTTAAAGATAAATACTTGCTCGCAGCAGGCGAGGGTTTACTGTATTTCATAGCTGTCAGAATGAATTTTGTGCCCTCACATCAGGGGACATATTATTGCAAACTCTCAAACGCTATCTAGAACGTGAGCGCAGTTTTCTTTATGTCTGTTATTTCTTTGGGGTGACAGCTTCATCTCTCATGTAAACTGAGGTTCTGATTTGGGATTGTGTGGTAATGAAATGTTATTATGGCTGAAATGAAATGCGCTGTAATCACGTTGTAGCTTGCTTGTACTAAGAGCTAGTTAACGCTTGGCAGAGTACTTTAAGATTCATTACGCAATTATGTTCACCATTCTGTTTGTGGGATGCAGTATTCGAGCAAAAGAAAGGGTATTTGATAGCCCAGCAGCTCAAATAAACCCGGGTATGCTGCCTCCTGCATCAGGAAGTAGGCTGAAGTGGGAATTTGGCAGGTTGGATTTCTATACACATCCAACATTTCCATATTGCCAAAAACCAAATGTTTTCCATTTAACATGTATTCATCACGTTCACTCACTTGGTATTACTCCAAACTTTTAATCTTTCCACCCTTTTACACCCTCGGGCCATATGAGGAGATGCTCAAGGCGCTGGAGACACTCATCAGCGTTTGGATTATGAGGTTATCATCCACTCAGGTTACATACTAATCAACTTCCAATAGAAACTAAGGATGGAAATCATTGTCTTTGATTTCGATATGTATTAAAATGTCTATTTTAAGAGGCCTGTTCAAAAAATTAAAGGGGTTATGGACCCTTTTGTATTATTAATTTTCACCCCTCTGAGAGATACTTTGAATATTTTTGGGCTGTCATTAAAGTATGAATTATTCAATTATTCAAAAGATCAAATTAACTTAAAGTGCCCCTACTATGCTATTTTAAAGGCTCCTGATTTTGCATTGGAGTCTCCTACAACAGGTTTACCTGCATCAAAGATAAAAAAGAATTGTCCCATAATATGCGTTGCACATCATCACAATGATTCTCAAACGACTCAACAGATGAATCAGTCTCTCTAAATCCCTCCTTTCCACAAGTCTACTCTGCTCTGATTGGGCAGATGGCCCAGTCTGTTTTTAACCCAGCATTTTTTAGAGTGTACTCTGCTCTGATTGTTCTACTCTGCTCTGATTGGTCAGATGGCCCAGTCTGTTGCGATTGGTCTACTCTGCTCTGATTGGTCAGATGGCCCAGTCTGTTGTGATTGGTGGTCTACTCTGCTCTGATTGGTCAGATGACCCAGTCTGTTGTGATTGGTGGTCTACTCTGCTCTGATTGGTCAGATGGCCCGCTCTGTTGCAATTGGTCTACTCTGTTCTGATTGGTCAGATGACCCAGTCTGTTGTGATTGGTGGTCTACTCTGCTCTGATTGGTCAGATGGCCCAGTCTGTTGTGATTGGTGGTCTACTCTGCTCTGATTGGTCAGATGGCCCGCTCTGTTGCGACTGGTCTACTCTGTTCTGATTGGTCAGATGACCCAGTCTGTTGTGATTGGTGGTCTACTCTGCTCTGATTGGTCAGATGGCCCGCTCTGTTGCAATTGGTCTACTCTGTTCTGATTGGTCAGATGACCCAGTCTGTTGTGATTGGTGGTCTACTCTGCTCTGATTGGTCAGATGACCCAGTCTGTTGTGATTGGTGGTCTACTCTGCTCTGATTGGTCAGATGGCCCGCTCTGTTGCGACTGGTCTACTCTGTTCTGATTGGTCAGATGACCCAGTCTGTTGTGATTGGTGGTCTACTCTGCTCTGATTGGTCAGATGGCCCAGTCTGTTGTGATTGGTGGTCTACTCTGCTCTGATTGGTCAGATGGCCCAGTCTGTTGTGATTGGTGGTCTACTCTGCTCTGATTGGTCAGATGGCCCGCTCTGTTGCGACTGGTCTACTCTGTTCTGATTGGTCAGATGACCCAGTCTGTTGTGATTGGTGGTCTACTCTGCTCTGATTGGTCAGATGGCCCGCTCTGTTGCAATTGGTCTACTCTGTTCTGATTGGTCAGATGACCCAGTCTGTTGTGATTGGTGGTCTACTCTGCTCTGATTGGTCAGATGACCCAGTCTGTTGTGATTGGTGGTCTACTCTGCTCTGATTGGTCAGATGGCCCGCTCTGTTGCGACTGGTCTACTCTGTTCTGATTGGTCAGATGACCCAGTCTGTTGTGATTGGTGGTCTACTCTGCTCTGATTGGTCAGATGGCCCAGTCTGTTGTGATTGGTGGTCTACTCTGCTCTGATTGGTCAGATGGCCCAGTCTGTTGTGATTGGTGGTCTACTCTGCTCTGATTGGTCAGATGGCCCAGTCTGTTGTGATTGGTGGTCTACTCTGCTCTGATTGGTCAGATGGCCCGCTCTGTTGCGACTGGTCTACTCTGTTCTGATTGGTCAGATGACCCAGTCTGTTGTGATTGGTGGTCTACTCTGCTCTGATTGGTCAGATGGCCCGCTCTGTTGCAATTGGTCTACTCTGTTCTGATTGGTCAGATGACCCAGTCTGTTGTGATTGGTGGTCTACTCTGCTCTGATTGGTCAGATGACCCAGTCTGTTGTGATTGGTGGTCTACTCTGCTCTGATTGGTCAGATGGCCCGCTCTGTTGCGACTGGTCTACTCTGTTCTGATTGGTCAGATGACCCAGTCTGTTGTGATTGGTGGTCTACTCTGCTCTGATTGGTCAGATGGCCCAGTCTGTTGTGATTGGTGGTCTACTCTGCTCTGATTGGTCAGATGGCCCAGTCTGTTGTGATTGGTGGTCTACTCTGCTCTGATTGGTCAGATGGCCCAGTCTGTTGTGATTGGTGGTCTACTCTGCTCTGATTGGTCAGATGACCCAGTCTGTTGTGATTGGTGGTCTACTCTGCTCTGATTGGTCAGATGGCCCGCTCTGTTGCGACTGGTCTACTCTGTTCTGATTGGTCAGATGACCCAGTCTGTTGTGATTGGTGGTCTACTCTGCTCTGATTGGTCAGATGGCCCGCTCTGTTGCAATTGGTCTACTCTGTTCTGATTGGTCAGATGACCCAGTCTGTTGTGATTGGTGGTCTACTCTGCTCTGATTGGTCAGATGACCCAGTCTGTTGTGATTGGTGGTCTACTCTGCTCTGATTGGTCAGATGGCCCGCTCTGTTGCGACTGGTCTACTCTGTTCTGATTGGTCAGATGACCCAGTCTGTTGTGATTGGTGGTCTACTCTGCTCTGATTGGTCAGATGGCCCGCTCTGTTGCAATTGGTCTACTCTGTTCTGATTGGTCAGATGACCCAGTCTGTTGTGATTGGTGGTCTACTCTGCTCTGATTGGTCAGATGACCCAGTCTGTTGTGATTGGTGGTCTACTCTGCTCTGATTGGTCAGATGGCCCGCTCTGTTGCGACTGGTCTACTCTGTTCTGATTGGTCAGATGACCCAGTCTGTTGTGATTGGTGGTCTACTCTGCTCTGATTGGTCAGATGGCCCAGTCTGTTGTGATTGGTGGTCTACTCTGCTCTGATTGGTCAGATGGCCCAGTCTGTTGTGATTGGTGGTCTACTCTGCTCTGATTGGTCAGATGGCCCAGTCTGTTGTGATTGGTGGTCTACTCTGCTCTGATTGGTCAGATGGCCCAGTCTGTTGTGATTGGTCTACTCTGCTCTGATTGGTCAGATGGCCCAGTCTGTTGTGATTGGTGGTCTACTCTGCTCTGATTGGTCAGATGGCCCAGTCTGTTGTGATTGGTGGTCTACTCTGCTCTGATTGGTCAGATGGCCCACTCTGTTGCAATTGGTCTACTCTACTATGATTGGTCTACTCTGCTCTGATTAGTCACATGGCCCAGTCTATTGTGATTGGTGGTCTACTCTGCTCTGATTGGTCAGATGGCCCAGTCTGTTGTGATTGGTGGTCTACTCTGCTCTGATTGGTCAGATGGCCCAGTCTGTTGTGATTGGTGGTCTACTCTGCTCTGATTGGTCAGATGGCCCACTCTGTTGCAATTGGTCTACTCTACTATGATTGGTCTACTCTGCTCTGATTAGTCACATGGCCCAGTCTATTGTGATTGGTGGTCTACTCTGCTCTGATTGGTCAGATGGCCCAGTCTGTTGTGATTGGTGGTCTACTCTGCTCTGATTGGTCAGATGGCCCAGTCTGTTGTGATTGGTGGTCTACTCTGCTCTGATTGGTCAGATGACACAGTCTGTTGTGATTGGTGGTCTACTCTGCTCTGATTGGTCAGATGGCCCGCTCTGTTGCAATTGGTCTACTCTGCTCTGATTGGTCAGATGGCCCACTCTGTTGTGACTGGTGGTCTACTCTGCTCTGATTGGTCAGATGGCCCACTCTGTTGCAATTGGTCTACTCTGCTCTGATTAGTCACATGGCCCAGTCTGTTGCAATTGGTCTACTCTACTATGATTGGTCTACTCTGCTCTGATTAGTCACATGGCCCAGTCTGTTGCAATTGGTCTACTCTGCTATGATTGGTCTACTCTGCTCTGATTAGTCACATGGCCCAGTCTGTTGTGATTGGTGGTCTACTCTGCTCTGATTGGTCAGATGGCCCAGTCTGTTGTGATTGGTTGACCGTGTACAGTGCGTGTTGGAAACTAAAGGGCCATTACCATAACTGAACTTCCTAAAGCTCAGTGATTGTACACTGTAAAGACAGTAACGATGACGTCGATTTGACCATCTCAATCCGAGAGCGAGTGCGATGATGAAACACTGGAAGAACTAGATATTCAACCAGAACCTCCATCGCAAGGACGACTGGAACAGGGGTTTCTCAGTGATACGCTACTCAGTTTGAGGTTCATTATGAGATGTTTCAACTGTAATTCTTCACCATCAGCATTAACAAGAGGACGTCCTTCAACAAACCCATGTGTATATTTCTCATTTACTGCGGTGCACATGCGGGAACTGTATCGATAACAGTGCATACGTTAGCCCAGCATTAACGCGAATGACTGAAGTAACATTAAAGTGTGTAAATCAAATCTTGCTCCATCCTTTATCTTTACTCAAAGTAGTAAGAGCGACAGACAATCTGCATTAATAGATTCAGATTTAGGTGATAGTGGCCCACAGCTGATGAGCAGAAGTATTTCAGTAAGACAGTAATAACGTGAGTTAGCCGGAAACTTACACAATATAAAACACAAAACTACGTGTTTTGAACACCCGGTAGAAAATATATACATCAATAATTATTCATACTTACATGATTCTCAGGAGCTGGTCCAAATAAACTGGTACTGACCCATCTTTCAAGAGCAAGTGTTTGGTGAATCCCACGTTGAGATTTGAGAAGCGGTCGTCAGTAAAATGACGTGTTTGAGGGCGGGTCAAGTTGTGGGGCGGACGACGTACAATATAGGCCGGCATTATGCAAATGTCTAACCATAACCAGTGATGCCAGTAATGCGTTACTTAGTTACTCTAATCTGACTACTTTTTTCCAGTAACGAGTAATCTAGCGCGTTACCATTTCCAAACCAGTAATCAGATTAAAGTAATTTATCCAAGTCACTGTGAGTTACTATTTTAGTAATTTTCCTTAGTAAAAATATATATTTCTGCTTTCTTCTTGCGTCTCGGGGACAGTATTTCTATTAAGTGAAGTCAAGAAAGACTGTCTTTATTAAATTTTTTATTAAAACTTTTTTTTTCAGGAAATATTTTTTAATTTCAACTTAAAATGTCAGGAGACACATTGTTGACGTTACTGTTAAAAATGCACGTCCAATAAAGTGAGTGTTGTCATTTCTATGTTGAGGCGGCAGGGGTGTTGTCGGCAACTGCTGAATGTAACTAATAAAGTAACTTGTAATTTAACTTAGTTACTTTTAAAATCAAGTAATCTGTAAAGTAACCAAGTTACTTTTTAAAGGAGTAATCAGTAATCAGATTACTTTTCAAAGTAACTGTGGCAACACTGACCATAACGCAGTGGGATTCGAAACCAAAAAAAAATAAAAGAGTTGTTTTTGGCGGTTCAGAGCCGATTCTTTCTTTAGGGAGACAATAACTTTATTTATCCTGCACTTTCAACTTTACAACTTTGCAGAACTTTTACATTCACAAACAGTGATATTACACACTGCATGAAAGGGAATATTCGAAAAACCATAAAATAAATATTATCATGAACTAATTAAAAATCAGCATTTGCTAAACACATTGCCAGCGTGAATTTGTATGTTTGCTAACATGATTAGCATGTTGCTGCCTTGCTGACAATATAAAAAATGTTGTTAGCATGTTTTAACAGGTTTTGCTAACATGATTAGTATGTTGCTAACATGGTTTAACACATTGATAGCATTATTTAATATGCTGCTAGCATGATTTAGTATGTTGCGAGTGTGTTACTAACATTCTTTAACATGTTGATGCATGTTGTTATCATGAATTAGCATGTTGTTAGCATTATTTAACACATTGTTAGCATGTTCTATCATTTTGTTAACATTACCATTTTGCTAACATAAATTAGTATGTTGTTAGCATTACACATTGCTAACATGTTTTAACATGTTGCTAGCATGGTTTAGTTGTTAACTTGTTAGCATGTTCTATCATTTGTTAAAGGATTGGTTCACTTTTAAATAAACTTTTGCTGATAATTTACTCACCCCCATGCCATCCAAGATGTCCATGTCTTTCTTTCTGCAGTTGAAAAGAAATTAAGGTTTTGGATGAAAACAGTCCAGGGTTGTTCTCCATATAATGGACTTCAATGGGCTCCAAACGGTTCAAGGTCCAAATGACAGTTTCAGTGCAGCTTCAAAGAGCTTTAAACGACACCAGACGATGAATAAGGGTCTTATCTAGCCAAACCATCAGTTTCTGAGAGAAACCCAGCAGTGTTTATGCTATTATTTGACCTCTTATCAGACGAACGTGATCATCTCTGAGCTCCGCCATAACTTCCACTAAGTGAGGTCAAATTCCGATCGTGGTCATAGATATATCGATCGTAGATGCCTCATTCTACTGATCCGTGCAAACGCTAATGGGGTATCTACGTATACATCTATGACCACGGTCTATTTTGACCTCACTTAGCGGAAGTTATGGCCATTGAAGTCCATTATATGGAGAAATATCCTGAACTGTTTTCATCCAAAACCTTAATTTCTTTACGACTGCAGAAAGAAAGACATGGACATCTTGGATGATCATGGGGGTGAGTAAATTATCAGCAAAAGTTTATTTAAAAGTGAACTAATCCTTTAACATTAGCATTTTATAGAGAAAAACACTCAGTTTAAGACATTACATCATTGTGGTAGATCAGTATAGCGCTGAATAATGACAAGAAAGTGGCTTTAGAAGTCAACCCCTATCTTGGTCAGCCACTATCAGTCTAAGAAATCCATTTGATTTGTCAGTCTGTCTTAGATAGATACATTACTGAATGCTGTTCTTTAATTGTAAGTCATTGTACTGTACACACACAAACTGGAATCTTCGGCTGCTGTCACATCTCGCTGTTCTTCAGCATCTCACGCCATTGTTAAGATGCGTTTCAAGATAAAACACGTCTTTTAACTGTTCAACTGTTGCCCAGTTGGTTTTATGTCCTGTATGAATGGCTCTCAGCAAGTGTTATATTGCGAGACTTTTTCTATTTGAATTAAATGAGCCGTCATTTGCTTCTTTGCCTTTAAGACTTCTATATGTAAATAGCCTCCTCATGTGTTAATTGATACAGCCCTTGCTGCACTTTTAACTACACACAACAGTGTAGTTTTATAGTGAAAAGGGAGCACACGCACATGCAAACAAAGACAGATTTTATACAGTAAACCCTTTACATTTTATTTAGGTTACTTGTTATTTTGATGGTCCACTTGAGACATTCTGTTGACTATAAGTAGCGTTGCACCTACATGTCAACTAACTCTCATTAGAGTATTAGTTGAGTATTTGTTAGGGGTAAGGTTAGAATTAGTAGAGTTAGGGGTTAGTAGAATAGGTTTACAAACAAACTTTGGATATTGGCTTGACAAAGCCTTAAAAGTTTGAACTTAAAAACACATTGCCAGCGTGAATTTGTATGTTTGCTAATATGATTAGCATGTTGCTGCTTTGCTGACAATATAAAAAATGTTGTTAGCATGTTTTAACATGTTTTGCTAACATGATTAGTATGTTGCTAACATGGTTTAACACATTGATAGCATTATTTAATATGTTGCTAGCATGATTTAGTATGTTGCGAGTGTGTTACTAACATTCTTTAACATGTTGATGCATGTTGTTATCATGAATTAGCATGTTGTTAGCATTATTTAACACATTGTTAGCATGATCTATCATTTTGTTAACATTACCTATTGCTAACATGTTTTAACATGTTGCTAGCATGATTTAGTATGTTGCAAGTGTGTTGCTAACATTCTTTAACATGTTGTTAGCATGATTTAACATGTTTTGCTAACATGTTTTAACCTGTTGCTAGCATTATTTAATACTTTGCTAGCATTTTCTATCATGCTGCCAACATAATTATCATGTTGTTAACTTGTTAGCATGTTCTATCATTTTGTTAACAATAGCATTTTGCTAACATGAATTTGTAGGCTATGTTGTTAACATTACACATTGCTAACATGTTTTAACATGTTGCTAGCATGATATGACACAATGCTAACATTTTTAACGCATTGTTATCATGATTTACCACAAAGCTAACATGCTGCTGCCTTGCTGACAATATTAAAAATGTTGTTAGCATGTTTTAACAGGTTTTGCTAACCTGATTAGTATGTTGCTAACATGGTTTAACACATTGATAACATTATTTAATATGTTGCAAGTGTGTTGCTAACATCCTTTAACATGTTGATGCATGTTGCTAGCATGATTGAATACTTTGCTAGCATTTTCTATCATGCTGCTAGCATTATTACCATGTTGTTAACATGTTGTTATCATGAATTAGCATGTTGTTAGCATTATTTAACACATTGTTATCATGTTCTATAATTTTGTTAACATTAGCATTTTGCTAACATGAATTAGTAGACTATGTTGTTAACATTACACATTGTTAACATGTTTTAACATGTTGCTAGCATTATTTAACATGTTGCTAGCATGATATAACACAATGCTAACATTTTTAACATGTTGTTATCATGATTTACCACAAAGTTAACACGAATTAGCATGTTGCTGCCTTGCTGACAATATTACAAATGTTGTTAGCATGTTTTAACAGGTTTTGCTAACATGATTAGTATGTTTCTAACATGGTTTAACACATTGATAGCATTATTTAATATGTTTATGCATGTTGTTAACATTAATTAGCATGTTTTGCTAACATGATTTTACACATTGTTAACATGTTTTATCATGTTGTTAACATTAGTATTTTGCCAGCATTATACCTTGTTATCATGTTTAGCATGTTTGTTAACGTTAGCATTTTGTTAGCAGACACTTTGCTAATATGTTTTAACCTTATGCTATCATGATTAACATTTTTCTAACACAAATGAACATGTTGCTAACATGAATTAACATGTTGCTGACATTATTTTACACGTTGTTAACATGTTTAAACATGTTGCTAGCTTGAATTGGCACATTTCTATTATGTTTTATAACGTCGCTAGCCAGTTTTTAGCATGAAAACTGTCTTAGGCTGTGTTCACACTTGACGTCTTTTTTTACAAAAAAAAGTTGACAAGAGCGCTCTTTTAGTAAAAAAAAGAAAGAAAAAAAGCTGGCAGCGTTTGCTTCAAAATAGCAGCCGAGGGCGTCTTTTGTTGCTATTAACAACAGCCGCATTAAGAGTGCTGTGTGTTGCAGAGATACAAAATATCTTGATGAGAAACCCAGTGTAATGTAAAAATACTACTGTTATTAATATGTGACTCAACTCAACTCAACTTTATTTATATAGCGCTTTTAACAATGTAGATTGTTTCAAAGCAGCTTTAACAGGAAAATAATGGAGCATAATTTTATTAAGCTGTATAGCCATTTGATGTCATCAGTTCATTTCAATTTCCATACGGTGACAGTGTGGGCTTTAGATCAATAATTAGATCAGTAATTTAGTTTATATGGTTAATTTAGTTTATTAATTAGATTTATTTCGATGTTTAGTTGAAAAATGTAGTGTCCCCACACTGCAAAAAATGCTTTTCTTACTTAGTATTTTTGTCTTGTTTTCAGTCCAAATGTCTAAAAAATCTTACATTAAGAAGCATTTACTAGACAAGCAAATGTTTTTGTCTTGTTTTGGGGGAAAATAACTCAAAATTAAGTGAGTTTTTGCTTAAAATAAGTAAAATAATCTGCCAATGGGGTAAGCAAAATAATCTTGTTTTCTGTTTGAATTAAGATTATTTTTCTTACCCCATTGGAAGATTATTTTGCTTATTTTAAGCAAAAACTCACTTAATTTTGAGTTATTTTCCCCCAAAACAAGACAAAAACTTTTGCTTGTCTAGTAAATGTTTCTTAATGTAAGATTTTCTAGATATTTGGACTGAAAACAAGACAAAAATGCTAAGTAAGAAAAGCATTTTTTGCAGTGCAACTGAGCACGCCAAGCCAGAGGCAACAGTGGCAAGGAAACCAAAACCCCATTAGGTGACCTAATGACGAAATGTAGTTTTAAGACTTTTTCAGGCGATAATGTGTTTAAAGCTCATCTGTGGTTTATTTATAAATAGAGCGCCTATTTGAATATTTTATCTTGCGCTGTTGGAGTTGTGAGCTCCAGTGGATCAGCGGCACTCAGCGCTCGTTAACCCCGGCGAGAGCAGCCTTTCCTCGGCCAGTCCTTCTGCCGTCTGCCTCTGGCTCTGATGTCTCTGTAGTGGTTAAACATGAGATATAATTCGTCTTGTGTATCTTTGGTCTCATGGATCTATTATTTGTTCCCTGGCAAATCGTTTAGGCTGAGGGCAAAGAGAAGTTTCATTACTTTATATATTTTAGGCTATTTAACTTTACATTACCATACACTCTAAAAAATGCTGGGTTAAAAATAACCCAAGTTGGGTTGAAAATGGACTAACCCAGCAATTGGGTTGTTTTAACCCAGCTTTTGGGTTGTTTAATGGGTTAAATGTTTGCTTAAAACAACCCAATTGCTGGGTTAGGCCAATTTCAACCCAACTTGGGTTATTTTTTACCCAGCATTTTTAGATTGTAGTAGCCTACTAGCACTGACTTTGTATGTTGGACTGAATTGTTTGCTTTGTTTCTTGTATACCTTTTACTTAAACTTTTATAATGGCTATTATTGATCATACATAAACTTACACTCTAAAAAATGCTGGGTTAAAAATAACCCAAGTTGGGTTGAAAATGGACTAACCCAGCAATTGGGTTGTTTTAAGCAAACATTTAACCCAACAGCTGGGTTAAAACAACCCAACTGCTGGGTTAGTCAATTCTCAACCCAACTTGGGTTATTTTTAACCCAGCATTTTTTATAGTGTACATTTAACAAAAAGAGACTGGGTTGTGTTTTATGTCATATTTAATTTTATTACAATGATAATCATATATGCACACTTAATATCTGAACCACATATTAATATGTTTAATATTGTTTAAAATGTAAACGAAAAAGGGCAGGGTTGCGTTTTATGACATATTTCGTTTTATTGTAGACTAAAATATACATACAGGGATAATTGGCACCTTCTCCACTTTCAAGTCAGGTCCTGCTACTCGCTTGTCATTGGTCAGTGTTGGCGTTTAAAAAAGCGCTCATGACTTTTTTGAAAACATGGCTTACTCCATAGGATTATAATGTAAAACAGACGCTGACAGCTTCAAAAAAGACGTCAAGTGGGAACGCAGCCTAAATGTACAAAAGTGTTGACCCCCATTCAATGAAAGTGTTTCTATTTTTCGTAGTTTTGATCGTCAGTTTTAGTCGGATCAGTTACCCGTCACATTCAGTGGTTGTACCTTGAAAAATACTTTTGTCGAGCAAACATAATAATGATTAAATTATTAAAATGATGTACTTGCAAAGATACTTACAGTATAGTGGAATGTCTGTCGGAGAATCATCACAAAGTTGCAGCAGATATTAAGCCGATTTAAGCATTTTTACTAATACTCTAATACAGGGGTCTCAAACTCATTTTACCTGGGGGCCGCTGGAGGTAGACTCTGGGTCAGGCTGGGCCGCAACAAGTGTTCCACATAAAAAGTGTTTCAAGTATTCCTAAAAAAAGGAGCACAACTGATCCAATCTTCTCAGTCTTTATTATTAACCGTTCTTCAACATTAATGTTTCTTCTGAATATGAACTTTCCTTCTGAACATGAACGGTTCTTCAGAACATAGGCTTCTCTTGCCCACTCTATTTTTAAAAAATATAGCCTGTAGAAATTGAATCATGTAAGTAAGGAATAATTGACGACGGGCCGTTCAATTATTAGAACAATAATGCACACCCGAGGTGGTGATGCGGTCACGACGCGAAGCGGAGTGTGCATTATTGTTCTAATAATTGAACGCCCCGGAGTCAATTATTCCGCTTATACTACGGTTACCACACCTCAAGACATCGATCCGAAGATATATTTAAAGGGATTCGTCCGGTTTTTGTACTTAAATCGCTATTGTGAGTAGGACTATTTCTTCCGCGTCTCATCCAACGGCTCTTTTGCTAGTTCCGAAACGTCATTTTAAAGCTGTTAACGAAGGCTTGAGCCGTTGATAGCATTCTACTGCAGTTATTAATAAAGTTATTAGAGAGAGAGAGAGAGAGAGAGAGAGAGAGAGAGAGAGAGAGAGAGAGAATGCTTGTGTGAATTAGGCTACCTCTGTGCGTCTCTAAACAGCGCTGTTATTACCTCGCTAGTGAAAAAATGTCACGTGTAGCCTTTAAGTTGCTCCACTATATAGGCTAACTGATCAAATCGTCAGGGCAGCGCTGACACCTTTCTGTGCAAACTGTAGTGCGTGTGCGAGCATGTGTGATTTCAGTAATGAGACAGAAAAGCTTGCCTTTGATCCGTCTGTTGGTTTTCATCTGGACTGTCTAATACTGCTGCCGCCCAGTTTTTGAACGTTTTATAATCACCGTAAATATTAAGATTTACTTTAGGAAAATCGTCTGTCATATTGTTTTTTAGTCCTGTAATGTCCGTTATTACAGTTAACTATGCGAAGTGATATGGAACTGTAATGCGGTCAAGCGCTGCCTGGAACTACGTTCGCTGTGCATCTCCCAGAAAATAATTGCACACCTCAGAACGTTCATCAGCCAATCAGATTCAAGCATTCAACGGCCCCGTAGTATAATATGAAATAATGAATGATTTACATTTTATTTTAAATAATAGACTAATTCAAAGCAAGGCCGTAACCAGGTCAAACAGAACAGTGAGCGAAATTCTAGGTCTAATTCTAGTTGGGAAATAATCTTTTTGGGACTATTTGTAAACAATATTTGCGTCAAATATATTATTAGTCCCGAGATTCTTCGCATGAGTGAATAAACACATAGATCCGCTATTAACTTTGAATTCGCCTGTGGTCTGGTGGTAGTATTTTTGTCAACCGTGTCAAAGATTCCAGGTTCTAATCCGCCCTCATATAGTATTTCTTCATTAAAATCAAAGATGTTCAACAATGATTGTATATTAAGAGCATGGACACGTTTTTTGTGCATTTTGTTTTGTGATTTCACCGGAAAGAATGGAGTCTCTCTCAGCAACGGCATTAAGCGACAGATTGACGAACTCATCTGTGTGTGAAGACTGTGCAGTGTGCACGAGCCAAAAGAGAACGTAAACCCCGCCTACTTTGATTGAATTGGCAATCGCAATCCTTTTGACATTGACGAGCGCTGTTAGACCACATTCGTTTCGACTGTCTGATCAGCTTTGTTCATCTGTTCCTGTCAATCACGCGGTGTCAACCAATTATACTGCACGAGGGAGGGGCGGGCCAACTCTCTCTCTCTCACACACACACACACACACACACACACACACACACACACACACACACACACACACACACACACACACACACACACACACACACAAAGGAGGTAGCAAGCATGGCAAGCGCTGCATACGCAACGACTCAGCAAAAAGGTGCTTTTCAGAGCAAGGCGCGGGTCGCACTAACACGAAACTTTTGATTTCAAGTAGGGGGCCACAAAATATCATCCCACGGGCCGCGAGTTTGAGACCCCTGCTCTAATAGGAGTTGTTTGACATGTATTAGCAAAGTTACTTATAGTAAATTGAATGTCTAACGGTGACCATCAAAATAAAGTGTTAGCTCGTTTTCAATTTCTAAAGCAAATGGGATTGAATGTGCAAAACTGTGTTTTACCGTCTGCCATGATGAAAAAAAGTTACATCCAATCACTTAGAATTCTGCCACATGTTCATTTAGAGTCACTCAAACGATTGTTTCATGAAGTAAATGAAATTGATATTTTGTATCAATCTAATCTAATCGAATCACTTTCATTTAAACTCACGTAAAGAGATCTTTCTAATATGTTACAAACAAATCAGCTTTAAAACAACTACTGAAGTACATGGTGCTTTGAACAGACCTATTATAAAAGAGAACGAGACTTGTCCAGCAGTGATGAAAGACCAGTGGTTTTCATTCCAGCAGACTCTATCAAACCCACCCATATGTGAAACTAAAATAACATTCCACCCGCTTGTCTGAAACCTCACAAGTCCTCCAGATAGTGTATCATGTGAGACGTGTGCCACTTCACATTATGGAAGCGATGCTATCCCTGTGCTTTCAGTGCAGCAATGACACTACAAAAGAGCTTAGGATTCGGATTCATTACATCGCCAGCATTAACACCATCTTTTTATGCAAAAGAGTTGTGGAATAATAAATCGAAAACCTGATCCAGAGTTGAGAGTGTTGTCAGCTCCCAAGTTCAGCTTATGTAACCATCCCAAGCCAAATAAACACATCCCTGGCTACCTTCGCTCCTCATTACTGATTAAAAAAATAACGCAGCCATTGGCAAGGAATAAGTCAATTGAGTCTGTGAACTCAAGTGCCTCAAAGGTACATTGAGTGTTGTGTTAAGATTGTGTTCTGCTGAGTAATGATCCATTTGTTGTAGTTTTAATGGGAATATGAAGTAGCTAAAGCAATATACAGCAAGCCTTGGCTGCCTGTAAGCTATAGTATCGCCCTGCTCTTTATATAAAATTGGATATATAAGTATATACAACTTTATTTGCATGTGTACACTCACATAAAGCAATATATACACACTTAATGGCAAATCTCAACTGATTGACTGCTTGTATCGTTGCAGAATGTAAACTATCTTATCGCACAGCTCTAATCTGCTAAATGCGACTATAAGACATGACAATATTGATATTGTATAAATTAACAAATATTTTAAGCTTCTTTGAAATAATGTGTTAAAAGTACTATACAAATAAATGACTTGAATTTTGACTTAATATAGCAAATTTCAACTATAATATACCATAGTACAAAATAAGAGCATACGTTTGTTTTTAACTTTGGTAAGGACTAACATCATAGTACCCTAGACGGCACAGAGTCAGTTCCCACCCCTGTTCCTATCTTTGAGACTCCTTCTCTGCCGATACCTTCCAGCTGTTTGGATGTCTCGGTTCCTTACATTTACATTTATATTTACATTTATCCAAAGCGACTTACAGTGCCCTTATTACAGGGACAATCCCCCTGGAGCAACATGGAGTAAAGGGCCTTGCTCAAGGACACACTAGTGGTGACCACTGGGATTGAACCAGCAACCTTCTGCATATCAGTTCCATGGTTTAACCCACTGGACCATCATCTCTATGGTTCCTTCTGGAGTCTTTCCAGCCCTGCTGGTCCCACCAGACTCTTTTACATATCATTTGTACAGACAGTCTGGCCACTCTCCATTGACAAGCGTTTACTTCCTTGAAGGCGGGAACTCTGTTGAAGTTTAAAACTATTGGATCTGCTCAGAGTCACTCTGATCTGCCATAACCAATCGCTAACCTTTGGTCGTGGCGTATATCATGCGCCGTTCGCCTTTGATTCTCACATGGAAGTCCGCAAATAAATGTGCACACCACCTCAGTGGTAAAACCTAAAACTCGTGCATTCAGATTGTGATTTATTCACGGTGGCGGGGAGAGTTTTGTGATCGGGAACGCGCTGCTCACGTGGTCCGTAACATGATTGTATGCTGTAAATATGCTGTCATATGCTTGGTATGATAAGAATAAATGCTGCCGTAAATAACGGCCCAATTCAAATGTTTACGTGCTTTTCTTCTTTTTATTTTTTTAACGGTGATGAAATATATTGCTCTTGTAAACACTTGCCAGCATTTAAAGAAATACAAGTCTAGAAATGCATCCAAATTACAGCGAAGCGCAACCGTACGGTGCTCTGCAGTGGTCCAATTCTGGTTATATTCTGGTCAAAGATATAGATAAGATATAAGATATATTCTTGAAAACTCAGAGATTTGGATTCGGAGAGCAATTCAATTACCACACGACCTGGTGTTTGTCTAAAACAGTAGGTAATTTGGTCAGGGATTTTAACGTGGGTGGTGGGAGACGGATGGCTTCAGCCAACTCCTTCACCACTAATGAAGCTGGAAAATCAAACTTGTCCTGAGACACAACATCATGGCCACCAATAAAACTCAGCAAATATTGTTCTTTCACTTGCTTTAACTTCTGGATATTCGGCAGTGGTGCCAGGAATGAATGGCTTCGCTCACATCTTTCTCCGCCGTCATTACTGAACTACAACTCAAACTAGCTCATGACATCAACTGATTGGACCGGTAAAAAATTGTTCGGAGAAAACCTAAGCATATACAGCAGTCCCAGACGGAGTACTGAAGGAAAATTTAAATTGAGCGGAAGTACGTAGGAGGGTGGAGCCAGGCTAGGTCCCACCTAGCCTAAAGTGTCCTTTGTTGGCGCTGGTAGCATCCAGCCTCAAGAATTCTTTGTCACAGTTCGTTCCGCCCAGCCTCCAGTCTCTTTCGTTACCATTGGTTTTGCCCAGCTCCAAGTTTTCTTCATTGTGGATGGTCCTGCCCAGCCTCCCTCTCCCTCCCGCCTTGGTCAGATGATCTCCTAGCTTCACATCAAGCCTCTGAGCCCTGGACTCCACCTTGGCCCACCGACCCATCAGCTGCACCTTGGCTCTACTCTCCCTCAGCTCCACCATGGTCTGTCATCTCTCAGACTCCACCAGGCTCCCTCGTCCCTCTGGCTCCACCATGGTCAGTCATCACCCTGGTTGCGCCACAGACTACCGGTCCTCTGGCTATGCCTCATCGCTCCACTGCTTCAGTTTCACGGGATTCTTCCTTATTTCTGTCTACACCATTGTGCTCACTCCAACTCGCTCCAACCCTGTCTGCCAAGCCCCTGTCTCCACCTCTGCCCTCCAGTCCATCAGTGTCACCCTGGATCTTTGGCTCCTCAGCTCCACCTGGGTCTCCTCCTCTCCCGGCTCCACCTCAGTTGGGCAGGTTCTTGGCTCCACCCTGGCTCCTCCCTCCATCAATTCCACCACAGGCCTTCGTCTGGATGGCTCTTCTCTAGTGAAGGAATTGAAAATAATCAAAGATATTTGATATTTGAAATCCAACAAAGAAATTTGCTTTACTGTTGTCAACCTACATTCCTTATCACGAGGGCCATCTGGTGGACAATAGAGAGGCCTGTAGGCCACATGGGGGTCACACCTTTACAATGGGGGAAGTTTGGTCTGATTGGTCAGTTTGAATGTCATGTTTGAGTTTGGTCTGATTGGTCAGTTTGAAAGAATACATTTGGTTTCAGTCACATGGTCAAGGAATAGATAAAAGAGGATTGGAACTGTTGCTCTCTCTTTTATTCCTCTGGCTCTCTTACTCTCTGGCTCTTGAGGTCATTGGGGCTTCTCTTCTTTGCTCTCTCCCTCTCCCTCTCTTGCTCTCTCTCTCTCTTTCCTCTCTCTCTCTCTCTCCCCCTCTATATCCCTCAGGTAACATTGTATTCATGTTGTGTACGATTAATGGTATACGTTTATCATCTCATACATCCATTTTGAAACTATTTTAAGTGTAACCATAACCAGATTTTGTCATTAAATCCTTTCTATTACGAATACTGCGCTAGCTAGTTTTGATTTGGTATTGACTTTCAAGTGCTCCCAGTTGCAATACAATATAGTCACATTATAGCAACGCTCTCCCACATAGTTTGCTATTGTAACTGCACTTATCTCCGTCATTGGTATAAGTTGCAGTGGGTGGAAATAGACGAGAAATGTACAGTTTTCTTCCATCTTTCTGATAGCGTTTCTTTAGTCTTATCACTCTTACACTAGATCATCCTCTGGTTCCTCACTACGTTGTGTCCTCCCTGCCTCCACTAACCCATGGACTGTTCTGTTTATTGGAGAGTCTGGAATCCGCTCCTGGAAGGGGAGGTTCTGTCACACACACAAACACACACACCGGACTCTGCCACACTTTTCACCACTCTTTCACTCACAAACTACATTACCCAGCATCCCTCACGATTTTCACCTGCTTTCACTCGGCTATCAAGCACACCTGAATCCAGCCACAGTCTCATTAATGCCCTATAAAGGACACTCACTCAGTTCACTCATTGTTTGGTCACCATTACGGCTACAGACTTTACATCCTGTGAATACCTGAAATACTACTTACCCGTTCCTGTTCTTCATCACCTTCCATTCCAGTGCTGTCATCTCCTTATGTGTTCCTGTATAGTGAGTGTTACGACTATTCAAGGACTCTATTGCATCCTGCTCTGCCAATAACATTATTACCATTACCTGTTTGATATGGAACCATTGTCTTATCCTGTATACTCACCTGTGTCTTCAATAAACCTGCTTTTGTTTCCCTCCATCATCCATTGTCTGAGTCTACATTACATTATCATGCTTCACTGTCATTCACAAATCCTCTCCCGTGGCCTCATGGGATAGTAAAGTGTCCATTGTATGCACATTTCATAATCTCGCAGGAAGCAGTAGGTCATCCGAACACTTTTTTGCCTACTCTTTTAATGAGTACTGTGATTTTGGACATACTTTTGTCACTTACTGTTTTTCTCCTATTATGTAGTAGGGAATTGTGTGATTTCAGACACCGCCTTTGTCTGAGCTCAGTGCTGTATTATGTCTGTTCACACAGGAAGCTAGATTGAATGTAAGAGAATGAAACAATAAAGGCACAGATGGAACGTAAATTGGCATCCTATGTGCTCTTAATGCTAAATATAAGTGAACCGCACTTAAAGAGACCCCTGAAACAAACCGAGTATTAAACACCTCTGAGTGTGAGACATGTTCATGTCGCAGGTAGAAAAGCAAATCAACACATGGGAATGCACACTGTTTGTATTTTCATTTGTTTTGTAGAGACAATCAAAAATGTTTACAGACTGCAAAAAATGGATCTGTTAGATATGGGTAAATTCATAGTCGGAGAACATGCGGTTTTTGTGCTAATTAAAAGCCTACAGTGAGATTTAATTTCATGAACATAATATATTTATCAAATGGTCTGTCATATTTCCTCAGTGAAGATAAGGCAGTATGAGTGGCTGTGTGTGTTGAGTCTGTATGCTTTAATTAATAGCCTCAGGGGTTGAGAGCTGAGATCATTCCAGATCTCCAGAGGAGAGTGCAGTTAATTAGAAAATGTGAATATGTATCAGTGGTTTTACGAAAAATAAATGCTGACGAGCTCAGTATGTTGTTTGCGTATTCATATTTGTTAGGCTTATTTTTGTTTGTTTTCCATTGTCTTTGTTCCCGCTTCTCGTTTGTTGTCATAGTTACTTGATTGATTATCCCAACTGTCTCTTGTTTTCTCTCTCAGTCAACATGTGTAAGTATATATAGTCCTCAGTTTGAGTCATTATTTGTCTTTTGAGCCAAGTTGTGAATAAAAAAAGAAATAGATCCTATAACTACTTTCATTACTGCAACCAACACTGACAATATTTAAATACTTACAATATTTTCCATTTGCAGTGTCCTCCACTACAGAGGCACTCTGTATCTAAAATGCCATATATATCAAAGTGATACATTTCAGTTTGGTTAACCAATCACTTCTTCACGTAGACGTGGTTTAATAAAGCCACGTCTGAGAAAAGTGTACAAAATTAAGAAAGAGACCTTCCTAGCAACATTCGTTTTTGGTGTGACCAACGTAAGTTTGAATCCACTTCTTTTCCAATCCCATTCCTCTCCTATTCCCATTGTATATGAGCCCGGAGATTATGTGTTTCGTTTAAAATATTTGGATGTCGTGCAGCTCATATTGTGCACAAAACGGTATCTCCCTTCCCGAACCTTCGAGAACACTTTTACTGTTCAGCAGGTTCAAAATGGTCATGGTTATGTATGGTGTAGGGTGGACTCTAGGGATAGGGACACTAATCTCCCAATAAAGCAGCATCCATTTACGATTTTATTCAATATAATCATACAGCTACACTAAATATATTATTACACAACGTTTGATAACGTACTATTATATACAGAGGAGCAAATAGTTGGCATATCGAATTATCAATAGCATCTGCTAACATAATTTGCACTGCTATTTTCACTTTAATGTGCAAAGAAAATATTGCAGTTTTCACTTAGTATACATGCATTTAACGCTATTTGCACTTAATAGCCTCTTCTGAGTCTGAGTCAGCTGGTTTTCACAATGGAAATAGTGGCTTCTTCTTTTTGTGAAGAAGGGGACCTGATCTGGTGGCGGAATGGCACTGGCACACTCACACATACATTTTACATTTTCTCGACACGGCAGTCTTTAGTGTACAGATTGATCACATTGATTCCTCATTTAGCATAGCTTCTCCCCTCAGTGATCTGAACACAGTCCGCCATGTTTATCTCCTCTCCAGAGCGTTCAAGTAAGAAATGTGTTCTTATTAAAGCTACTAAAGTTATTCAGTCGAGAGCAGTGAGTGATTTTCTGGTTCTGGTTTCTGGTTCAAGCGCAATAAGACGTGAAAGAGAACTTAGTTTAATACTCACGGGACGTCCCATCTGACACACAGCTTTCTGTACGTGTGCTTCAGGTGTGTGTGTGTGCGCGCTCAGAAAACGATATCTCAGAAGTTTAGACTGATATGGCTTTAAAATGAATTGCAATGACACATGAGCACGATAGAGATGATCATCAAAACCAAACAGATGTTTTAGTTTTTGCCAGAGCATCGTACAGGCTCCACCTTCTTCTGCAAAGTGGGTGGAGCAGCAACTCATTTGCATTTAAAGATACAGTACATGCACGAAAACAGCATGTTTATTATACAATTAGTGACATTGTCAGGCATTTTTCATTTACAACATTTACAATGAAAACATTAAAAAGCAAAACACACCTGATGCACATTCCTTGTTCTTCATTTTCTGGAAGTAGAGTTAAAAAACCTTGCTGTATTTTTGTCTGTTCTATTAATAGAGGGTACATCACCATCTTGCATTGACATTTTAGTGCTATATGGAATATGTATTATATGGATTATATCCAACCCTAATGACTTTTTTTCCCAAACTCTATATTCAGTATATGAAAGAGAGGACTGATTAGGATGAACTGATTAGTTAAATTAAATCAAACTTTCTGGCACTACATATGGGAAAAAGGAGCTTTTAGGACGAAGCAGCTCATAAAATGAATCTGGCTTTCCAATATTACATTTGTGCGCGTGTGTGTGTGTGTGTGTGTGTGTGTGTGTGTGTGTGTGTGTGTGAGAGAGAGAGAGAGAGAGAGAGAGAGAGAGAGAGAGAGAGAGAGAGAGAGAGAGAGAGAAAGAGAGAGATTGATGACCTTTTAGATGAGTGTGTCTGATTATTCCATCAGTTTTAAGATTAAAAGTGTGTTGTAGTGGTTGGGCTACACTACTCATTAGAAAATGGAGCTTGTTACTGAAAATGCTACTCTGTTTTGGAAACAGCTGAACTGCTGTTATGCTACTGAAACACGTAGTTCAGTTAACGTTGCAGCTTGAATCTGCGGTCAACTCGGGTACGATGTGCATATTTTCGACTCATTTCAACTGTCATTCTGCAATCTGAACCTCACATTTTGACATGCAATGAATCTCTGACAACTGTATCCAGTTAATAGAGGAAATGCTCTCTGAATGTTTAGCTAGCTGACATATACAGTACATCGATGTGGTGATCCAGTAAAGCTTATGAAAATGTACATCAGGCATTTCTTAGAAAAGCATTATTATTTTTACATTAAGAGAAAGGCATCAAAGAGTATGCTGAAGCTAATGAAGCAATGAGCGAGAATGTTTCAGAGGAAAATGTTTGCATGAATAATTAATTACGTTTAGAGTAGCAGTAGTGCCTGAACAGCACACAATCGTTTGACAGCTAAATTTAGCAGACTGAATTGACTTTTTGGAAATGGAAATAAAAATGAATGCACAAATACAGATATGCATATGTTATGTATATATGAAAAATTATGTTTGATGCCACAAATTCAATACCACACCAAAAACTAATTTGCTATGAAAACGAATAGTGCCATTATACATTTTATTTAAAGCATTAAATATCAATGCACAACAATGCCATGTAGCCTTCATGTATTTTTTGATTAAGCCTTTTAAATTAAAAATGGCTTCAAAGACAATCAGTCACTGATAAAAACGATTCCCTTGTAGTTTATGAGCTTCTTCTTTCCACAGAAAAAAAAATTTATCCAATTCAAGACTTTTATCTAAAATTCACTTTTGTCCTAACTCTCTGTACTTTTTTGTCTTTGCTGGATTCCCTTTGCCTTTGGATAAGGTACACAGTTATCGCTGTCAAATTCTGACTTTGTGCTTTATTCTACAAATACACATGTTGCAGTTAATGTGATAATGTTTCACAACCAACTCAATGCAAGCCAAAATTAATTTATTTAACCTTCTATAAAAGTAATGTTCATGGGATTGAGAGAATGGTACAACAGACAGAGGCATTTCTTGGAAATGCTTTTCTTGTTAAAGGAACAAAAATAAAAGGCTCTTACATCAAAGAGCATGATGAAGCTAATGAAGCAAGTTAGTGAAAATAATGTTTTAAAAAGAGAGAGCTGCTATATTTCTTCATTTTAACTTGAATATGAATAATGTATGAGGCTTCGACTGGGAGCAGTGCCGGAACAGCACAGAGGAGTCTATTTGTTGACTGAAACTGACAGATTGAATTTGCTTTAAAAAAAAAAAAAAGATTAAAGAGATATGTTATTAACTGTTCTTATGGCAGATCTGACATTTTTTTATATACTACTACTAATGTTAGTGGGTGGGATATATTAGGCAGCAAGTGAACATTTTATCCTCAAAGTTGATGTGTTAGAAGCAGGAAAAATGGGCAAGCGTAAGGATTTGAGCGAGTTTGACAAGTGCCAAATTGTGATGGCTAGACGACTGGGTCAGAGCATCTCCAAAACTGCACCTCTTGTGGGGTGTTCCCGGTCTGCAGTGGTCAGTCTCTATCAAAAGTGCTCCAAGGAAGGAACAGTGGAGAACCGGCGACAGGGTCATGGGCGGCCGAGGCTCATTGAGGCACGTGGGGAGCGAAGGCTGGCCCGTGTGGTCCGATCAAACAAACGAGCTACTGGAGCTCAAATTGCTCAAGAAGCTAATGCTGATCCATCTCAGTTTGATGTGTATGGGGCGGCATAGCCGCTGACCAGTCAGGGTGCCCATGCTGACCCCTGTCCACTGCTGAAAGTACCAACAGTGGCTCGTGAGCATTAGAACTGGACCAAGGAGCAATGGAAGAAGGTGGCTCATGAATCACGTGTTCTTTTACATCATGTAGATGGCCGGGTGCGTGTCCGTGGCTTTCCTGGGGAACACATGGCACCAGGATGCATTATGGGGAAAAGGCAATGTTCTGCTGGGAAACCATGTGGATGTTACTTTGACACGTACCACCTACCTAAGCATTTGTTGCAGACCATATGCACCCTGTCATGGAAACGGTATTCCCTGGTGGCTGTGGTCTCTTTTCACCTACACAATTCTCATTAATGCAATTATCTAATCAACCAATCACATGGCAGTTGCTTCAATGCATTTAGGGGTGTGGTCCTGGTCAAGACAATCTCCTGAACTCCAAACTGAATGTCAGAATGGGAAAGAAAGGTGATTTAAGCAATTTTGAGCGTGGCATGGTTGTTGGTGCCAGACGGGCTGGTCTGAGTATTTCACAATCTGCTCAGTTACTGGGATTTTCAGGCACAACCATTTCTAGGGTTTACAAAGAATGGTGTGAAAAGGGAAAAACATCCAGTATGCGGCAGTCCTGTGGGCCAAAATGCCTTGTTGATGCTAGAGGTCAGAGGAGAATGGGCCGACTGATTCAAGCTGATAGAAGAGCAACTTTGACTGAAATAACCACTCGTGACAACCGAGGTATGGAGCAAAGCATTCGTGAAGCCACAACACGCACAACCTTGAGGCGGATGGGCTACAGCAGTAGAAGACCCCACCGGGTACCACTCATCTCCACTACAAATAGGAAAAAGAGGCTACAATTGGCACGAGCTCACCAAAATTGGACAATTGAAGACTGGAAAAATGTTGTCTGGTCTGATGAGTCTCGATTTCTGTTGAGACATTCAGATGGTAGAGTCAGAATTTGGCGTAAACAGAATGAGATCCATCATGCCTTGTTACCACTGTGCAGGCTGGTGGTGGTTGTGTAATGGTGTGGGGGATGTTTTCTTGGCACACTTTAGGCCCCTTAATGCCAATTGGGCATTGTTTAAATGCCACGGCCTACCTGAGCATTGTTTCTGACCATGTCCATCCCTTTATGACCACCATGTGCCCATCCTCTGATGGCTACTTCCAGCAGGATAATGCCCCATGTCACAAAGCTCCAATCATTTCAAATTGGTTTCTTGAACATGACAATGAGTTCACTGGACTAAAATGGCCCCCACAGTCACCAGATCTCAACCCAATAGAGCATCTTTGGGATGTGGTGGAACGGGAGCTTCGTGCCCTGGATGTGCATCCCACAAATCTCCATCAACTGCAAGATGCTATCCTATCAATATGGGCCAACATTTCTAAAGAATGCTTTCAGCACCTTGTTGAATCAATGCCACGTAGAATTAAGGCAGATCTGAAGGCAAAAGGGGGTCAAACACAGTATTAGTATGGTGTTCCTAATAATCCTTTAGGTGAGTATATATATATATATATGTGTATATGTATATTTAGTATATATTTAGTTTTTTGTTTTCAGGAATATGATCAGATGATATGATAGTGATTGGTTTATAGGCTGAGATCCAAATAAGATGCCTTAATAATTATTTTACTTAAAGGGCATTTGTCTACAATATTATTAATGTGCTGAAAGACGGCTAGATTGTCAATTGTCTCTACAAAGTACAAATGAAGGCAAAAGCAGGTCTCCCACATGAGGTCCACAGCATGAGCGCTAACACCTCAGCCACAGCTCCAGCCAGAATTCATTTTCAAATCCAATCCTTTCCTCATCATGTATGTGCTGCTTTAATAGGAAACTCAAACAGAGGACTACAAGCTAATCATTGTGATAGATTGTGCATTGGGGAATGTGGAACGGTGACATTGGCCTGACTTTGAAGGCTGGTTTCTGCTTTTGCAACCCAGGCTTGACTGATTTCAGAAGCATAAATGATAAAGGAGAGAGAATCTGTTGACTGGAATTAATCTGTTGATGCTCGAGGGTGGGCTGCCATGTGGGGCTCAAAGATCTATTATGGTGCATTGCTCCCTTCAGATATTTTAGTGCCGATATTTTGATTGTATTGAGGTGAGAGTTTGAGAGGGTCAAACTGTCGTATGGTCAAATTATGAAACCAGTTTCCACTTTTTTCGTCTATAAGAGATTCTTTTAAATCAGGTTCCACAAGCATTGGCTGTATATTATTGCATATTATGATGGTATTAGCCAAACCTTTTAAATCCCAAGAACAAGAGTTGATCCTGTGCTCAAAACAAGACAGTTCTTAAGTTTATTTATTTATTTATTACTTGCAGGTTTTGAACGCTTTTCAAGTTCTCGTGCCTGGTGAGAAATACTGATGGGAGTACAAACAGTGCAATATGGTGCCCAACGTGATTCCATTGTGCTGTCCTGATTGCACATTTGGCTGAAAATAGCTTGTGGTAGGTGTAAAAAATGACTACCTCCAAAGTTTTGGAAGGCTGCAGATGTCCTGGCAGCTGATGCAGCGGAGACAGATGGATATTGACAGGACAGAGGTAGTAGGAAGAGAAGGGAATACTAAATGTGCAGAGCTGTAACTGGATCAACACTGGAAGAAGATGAGCTGCTGTGGTGGTGGTCACTATAGGGCTGGGCAATATAGCTGAACATGTATATATCAGTCCCCCGGTTTCACAGACGAGGCTTAAGCTGATCCCACATTAAAATGCATGTTTGAGATGCTTTAACTGAAAGCAACTTGCAATGATATCTTAAAATACGTTGGTGTCGTTGTTTTATCTCACGATGCACATAAGTAATGTTTTTTTTTTCTATGGCATGTTCAATTTGTACAAATTAGCCACTTCGTACAAATGTGTACGAATTGGTTGTGAGAAGTTTCGTCATGCTGGCATGTGCGGAAACTTTTAAACCGTGTGTTACAACTAGTCCTGCATTATGGCGATTTCACACTGCCCAATTTTAGCCCCGATTTTGATTCGCAGACATGTTTTGCGAAATCGCAGACTAATGCCCCAAATCATTGGCAAATCTATTTTTTTATTCAAAGATCAACAGTCTGTCAATAGTCTGTAGTCTGCCAAAAAACAACAACATTAAAATCATGAACTCAAATGTCATTGTAAAAAAAAAAAAAAAAAACAATGAATGTTGCAAGTAACAGTGCGTAAATCAGACCTTTCTGTATAGCCTAACACTAATAAGCTTAAACGAAAATAACGAAATAATTGTGTAGTGAAGTATTTTTTGTACACAGTGCCGCGAACAATCAATCACTTCTTTATGCGTGCATTACTGTCCTCCTACTGTCCTGTTGCGGCTGCAGCAACTTGCGGTCTCTTCATCAAGGCTTAAAACAAAAAGGGGACAAAAAGGTCGTATTGTCTTTACTTTCATCGCTTAAGGCTGTGGCAATCCATGGATACTTCCCCACCCACTCCTCCCGGTACCTGCAGAGGCGTTTTAGCAGCGTGTTGGGGTTCTGGTAAGCTACACCAGCCATGCCAACGGAATGAATGAAAATGAGCTTATCAATGCATATCTAAATTCACGCCTAGCCAGTATTTTTTTTTTACTTAGAAAAAAGATGCTACAGCCAATGAGCAGCCGGCGGGGGCTGGTTGCAGGACGACTCAACCTCCGCAGACAGTTTTTAATGTTTATCAGACAATAACTACTCTAATTTTCGGGACAATTAGGGCCAGATTCGGGATTTGGGACAACAGTTTAGATTTTGGGACTGTCCAGAATTTTTCGGGACGTCTGGTCACCCTAATCAGGCGCAAAAAAAGATTGGTGTCACGCTCAGCTGAATAATCCGCTCTATGCCAGCGTGCTCCACTCATGAACTACTCACCGGTAAAATGACGTTCACTTAAATCCCGCTCAGACATGACATTTATCTATAGGCTACTGTAGCCTACTATACGTGTTGTACAAATTAAACAATGTATTTTGTTTCATATTTATGTTTAAATATTATAATGTTATTTTTAAATTTCATATGATTATGAAAAGTGCAAAGATGCAAGTGGGTCAGAAATGATTTTGGTGGTTATTATATTTTATTTCATTTTATATAAAGTTTTGTAGAAAGCCTTTCTTTAAAGTGTATTTCGTTTTGTATAAATTGTATCGTATTTTTAATCTATGTTTCATCAGCCAATTACCTGGATTTAATAATTAAGAAGCAAATCAGCTATAGAAGACAATAATCGTAACATGGAGGCGCCGGAGTGATCACGATTACTCTTGAACACGTCTCATAAATAAACCGAACCTCAGCAGGATACTTGCCTCACAGACATGAGAAATTTGTGTATAGAAAGCTTGAAATGTCCACTTTTAAACGAAACAATTCGAAACGAAATAAATATTTAAGGAAAGCGAGTGTTCACGTGAGCAGCTCATGACTGGCGTCTCAGAGCGTGTCTGTTCAGAATGCTGTGCTTCATCACTGCATGTGCTGTGAGTTTAACACACATCTTTACACTAATCCTGACTTGTACAACTTTGTACACATTTGTTTTTGTATTAGTTCTTACTTTGCTAAATATATATATAATATTTCTGATTATGGCATAGCTTTTTGCCCACCCAATTAGGCTAATATAGTAGCCTAACGAGTAAAAAAACAAATGCTTGATCAAGGGCCTGGTCTGGTCGAGTCAAGTTCGGGCTCGGGCAGAGGATCTAAACTCTAATCACAATACAGGATTTACCCTATTATACTTTCTCGACACAAATTGATAGTTCAAACAGCCACCCACAAATATAGCCTATAAACTAAGCATTCGGTTGTCTTTGAGTTCACATGAACAACGTTTACAGTTACTTGTCAGGCTACAGAAGAATACCATATTTCCTCCGTTCAATTAGGTCTAAGACATCGAGAGTCACGCAGACCTAGCCCAGCCTCAACATAATTGGGAATGACATGCCTTACCTTGACACAGAATTGACCACAGAGGCCTGGGGTCAGCTTCTTTTGCTGTTCGTCCAGAAATCCAAGAAGTTGATATTCATTTATATTTTTTCCACAAATCTTTGAGTTAACATGTACTAAACATTAGTGGAATTTGTACCGCAGTGCCACCACACCTTGACGCTCATGACAAGAATAACATGTATAGTTATCTTTATTGAAGTGAATTAGGTTTAAATCGCCGTCATGCATGAATTAATTATATTTTTGCAATTTTACACAATCCACGATGATTACATTACACAAAACTGAAATTGCACTTCAAAATAACACATGGTCAATATTTTTTGAGACCCCCCAAAATTTCACAAATTACGTTTTCAGGGGAGCCCATGTCTTATTAAGGGGAGCCGAGCTCTCCTGTAGTTCGCACCCTAAAAGACGCGATCAGAGAGAATCGCAGACGCCCGTGAGATATTTGGCTTGCTAAATATCTGGACCTGTCTGTGATTCAAACTCCTGCTGTGTGAAATGAGTTCTGACTGAAAATGACACCGGCAATGATCTACAGCCAATGAGAGAATGAGATACAGGGCAGCTCGAGGACCAGGGAGAAGTTATAGAGCAGAATATCAGTATTTAATAGATATACTTACAATTCTATAAAACAGAAACAAAGCACAAACATTTGCTTGACCAGCCGCAGCAGCAGAACATTGCAAAATGATTTATTTGCCTCCAACTCTCTTTGCAGAACACAATCCTTGCTCCCTGTGTCACCCCAACCATTTCCTCCTCCATAAGCTGTTTTCTTTTTCTCCTTTTCGCTGAAAATCAGTGCACAGACCGTTTGGATCGCAAACTTTCAGCAGTTTATCAGTTTTAATAACAATTCCAGTCTCGTGCGAGTCTGACGCACTCGCGTTGTTCCCTTCTCACTTCTCGCGTGTTTTTGTGTTATGAATCGTAGTTTGCGCAGCAGAGAGAGTTGTCGGTGAGTCTTCCTCTTGTAAAGTCGTGCAGTGTGAAACCTCCTGTGGCCGATCCATCGGTCAGTGTGAACACAGCAGACACTGAATGTGACCACAGATAGTCATGCAGTGTGAAAAGTGCAGTGATCAGACGAGTTTGAAAACCATGCCGTCTTAACTCGACATTAGGCAGTGCCTTACTCACCCCTATTTCCCTTCATTTTAATATTCGATGTAATGCCCGGCCCTAGTGGTTACCACTAACTGTACCATTTCTGGTTTTATATGTGGGACAGCTTCTGTTTTTGATGTGAGAGTTGTAAAGATTTGAAACTTTTAAAAGCTTGCGCTCTGAAAGCTTAGGCGGAGCTTTTGAGGTTCCAGTCTGTTTTTGGCTCTAGCTAATTTAAAGATTTTTATAATGAACCACACGAGCGTTTCACACAACTTCCTTGATTTGAAACCAGAATCAGGTTCAAGCTCTGAAAAGAACATAAAGGCAGTGTGAATTGAACCTTGTAAAGGTCACCTTGTAAAATGAAATTATCAAAATCTGAGCCTCTATTCAATCTCAAATCAAACCATTGTATGAACAGACCATGTTAAATTTGGCGAACCTCAAACATACCAACATCAATCTTTATTGGTTGTTGCAGGTCACATGACTGAATGACATGCCTTTGAGGTTTGTGTCGCCGCTTTTGATATAGTCTGTGTATGCTTGATACAGATGGTTCCTCTAACAGTCGACACATTTCTACTTCCACAAAGCATTAAACATGTTCTCTGTGTACACACAGCTTGTCTGGGTCATATTGTATATCAGGTGCACCTGCTATATCCTTTTTGTGATGAGAGGATTAGATGGAAATAGTAACAGATCACTCTTTATTTAAGGGCAATGCAGCAGAATAAAGTTTTGGGCTGTGAATTGAACTAAAAACATTTCATTTAGATTATTTCAAACAAATTAAGCTGCAAAGATCAAGGCCCTGTTTCTGTGTCGTTATCTCTAGTGTCAAGTATGTATGTGTCCATGTATAATCCAATCTTGCATTGTATGCAAAACTGTCAAAAAGCAGATTAAGAATTCATTATTTTACAATGCATCATGGCTTTTGAACAGATCAGAGGACTCTTGGTATCAGGGGAACATATCAAGACTACTTCTAATATTCAATCAAAGCTTTTCAGATAAACATCGAGGCTCACTATGAGTGGGCTTTCTTTTGAACTGTTATCAGAGTGTGTGTCAGTGAAAAAAAATTACTCATATCGCAGCCTTATCTCCTGGTGTCACAGAAAAACGAAAGATTTCGATTTCAAAAAGGTTGTGCATACAAAAAAGGAACGCAACCCTAGCCTTGTCTATCAAACAATGAGGTTTCGTCGAAGCGCGGGTTGTGATTCCCTCTGCGTAACTGCCCTGAGGTAAATTTATTCTGGCTTTAATCAAATGGAAAGCGAAGGAACTTTGAATCGTCTCCTGCATCTTGGGAGCAGGACAGGCATTGAGTCAGCAGCAGCGAGAGCTGACGGGGATCCTGATAGAAGTGAGTTCAGTGACGGGGCTCGGTGGGATTGTCAGACGCCGAAAATTAGATAGTTAAGCTGTGTATTATCTCACCTGTTATGAACCTCCTTTTTCAAGCTCCACCGTCGCTTGGCTGTTGAGGATCGGTGCTAGTGCTTTGAAATATCCTGTGTGTTGTAAGTTATGATTGGTTTCTCCTTCACTAACACAAAAACAAAGAAATACAGTGGGATCCACAAATATTGGCACCCTTGCTAAATATGAAGAACACAATGTTGCCATTTCTTGGATGCCCCCAATATTAAATATGTTAAATGAATGAATTGGACACTAAATAGAATAAATTATTATTATAAAGCATTGTACATTAATGTACACTATTGTAATGTTGCTGTGGGACAATGTGAGAGACACCTATCAAATTCAATACATTATTGTAAATATTATCAGTTGGCCTACTATAGTGTAAATATGATCAGTACTTTACTCCTCCTTTGGTAGTGGAGCTCACGTTATCACCTGGGTTTTTAGCCACTAATGTTGTGGCTGTGATGATGTGAGGCTTCATTAGATTAGAATTACTGGCCACCGTCGTGGAGAGACTCTTTCTTCCTGGGCATAAGCTGCACGTCACATACACATTCTGACCTTTCACCTCAACGAGGGAAGAGTAGCGCTTATACTTCCAGTTTGCGAAAGCCAAACCTTTGAAGTCGTTGGACTTGCCATCACTCTGACTCCTCCTGGTCGTTGGTGTGTGTGACTGTGCATATGCGTGTGTGTCATATGTGTGTGTGTGTGTGTGTGAACTCAAACTATCAACCTCAACCTTATCTCGCACCCACCAATCATCATCAATTATGTGTACCAAACACGCATGGAATGCTCGCACGCCCACACACACACACACACACACACACCAACCAACCAGATAAAAAAAAAATGTTGCAGGTCCGACTGACAGAGAGTCTGATCGGATGAAAACCTCTTCAGTGAGCTCAATTATAGTAACGCCGCATTTTATTCTCAGTAACGCTAACGGCGTTGTAACGGGAGAAACAGGAATTTGTTTGATTACTTGTTACTGAAAAAAATAATTCAGTTAGTAACACCGTTTATCTATAACACTGTTATTCCCATCACTGCTAAACACACACACACACACACACACACACACACACACACACACGCAAAAAATGGGTTTGATTCGGTTCTTCTGAAGGTAAAAAAAAAGAAAAATACACTCATGGTCTTCAGGGTCCAAACAGAATCCACATTGAAAATGAATGGAAAAGGCGAAAAAATACAGGTTTTTCATGTTTTATTTTTCAATAAAATCAATAAATCCCAATTAAATAATAAAATAAAAACTTAGAAATGACCTGTGCCCTCACTAATGAACTAGGAAGCTGATTGAGACGCACTCATAATCACATGATGGTATGAGAGATTCACATGAGAAAAAAACAAGAAAAAAGGAAACTTGAAATTACAAGACATGAAACATAAACGTGAGCCAAAACCCAAAACAGACGTGACACTGTTTCAATAAAAACTATGGGCCCTATCATACACCCCGCGCAATGCGACGCTAGGTGTGAAGTGTGTTTTGCTAGTTTCAGCCTGACGTGTTTCTCATTTTCACGTCCAGCGCCACATTGTTCAAATATCAAATGCACTCACGCCATCTGTTCGCCCATGGGCGTCCTGTCTGAAAACCAGGTGTGTTCAGGAGCATTGTTGGCGTGTTGCTATTTAGAGGAACTGAAAACGACTGTGCCATTGACCAACACAAACCTACTCTAAAGTCAATAGCACAGTATTTTTTGTGTTATTTAAAGGGTGTGTTAGTGATATGCACCTATTGGCGGGTGCACAACACACATACACTCTGCTTATTACACACACAGGGACACGCAGCAGCAGACACGCATTTTTAAATATTAAAATAAAAGGATTCCTCTCTGGAGAGGCGTTCAGTCTTTCCGCTCGCATGTAAATAGCAAATCTACCATGGTGCGAGCACAACTGGCTTTTAAAGGGAAAGGGAGATGAGACTCTGATTGGTTTATTGCACGTTACGCCCAAAACACACCCATGACTTATTAAGAGACGAGGCACAACCTTTTTGGGCCATGAGCCGGGCGCGCTGACTATTTTTCCGGTCGTTAAACTAGCAAAAGTGGATCCGGACACACCCTTAGTGCACCCGCACCATGCGTTTCAGACCATGCGCTCAGATCATTAAAATAGGGCCCTATATCTCAATGATACTAAAATAACACTGGTATAAGCAATACAAAATATATAATGTCTTATTCTATTTAAAGACAGTGTGTTTTCAGACATACTGAGGGCCATACGGTATGTTTTCAGTATTCATGGGCAGCTCTCCAACGTGTAACATGTTTGCGCTTTGGCTGATCAGAGTTTGAGTCACGGCTCGTGGTCCTTTTCATTCCTTTCCTCCTCTCTCTCTCACATACATTTCTTCCCAACCCAAAATGTGAAATGGCGGCTAATGCTTGATGGGAAGTTCTATTGAGTGAATGATAAGTTGCAGGTGTGGGTGGGTTAAGGTCAACCGTGTAATTATAGATGTGATTACAGAAATGAATTACAGCTGTACATGCAGGTATTTAAGTGTAAAAACATGCATGTACACAATAAGTATTTTGACAGGATATTTTGATTTAGTTTTAGTCATAGTCTTTTGACTAAAATGCCATTTAGTTTTAGTCATATTTTAGTCACCTGAATTGTTTTTAGTTTTAGTCGACTCAATGTAGTTTATTATTACAAGGACAATGCATATTAACATGACAAGTCAAAATATGCCAGAGTTAGCCAAAAGGCTAGTTTTCATCTGCAGTCCTAGGCCAGATGTACAACAGGCAACCTAAAAATACAATGCAAATACAACAATTTAATCTAAACATAACAAAATATAACATAATACTACAAAACCTATAATTTCCAAAAACAACAGGAAAAAAAAATTAAATAAATAAAAATAAAATAAAAAATAAAATAAAAAATATATTTTTTTAATGTTGACAAATTTGCATGCTAAAAAGCCAAGTTTTAAAAGAAGAACGAAATTCATTATAACTATTTAATTCTCTAACTGACGTTGGGATGTCATTCCATTCTTTCGCAGCTTTGTTCGAGAAGGCTGACTGACTAAAAGCAGTTTTTCTGAAATTAATAACACAGTCCCTTCTAAAGGTTCCTCTAGTGAGACGACTGTTTTCCGATCTTAAACTCAGAAACTCACTAAGAGGTGGTGGGGCCAGGCCATTGAGAATTTTATAAGCTAAACAGCCATTTGAAAACTTAACCAAGTTTTCCCAACTCAACAGATTATATTTTGATAAAATCTTACAATGATGAAAGTGACGTGATTTCTTATCAAAAATTTTTAACGTTTGTTTATATAAAGTCTGTATTGGGAGCAAGGCGGAGTGGTTGGCCTGAGACCAAGTAGTTAAACAATAATTCATATGCGAAAATATCATAGAGTGCATAAACATTTTGGCAGCTTGGGTAGACATTGAATTCCTGATATATCGAAAATTAGATAAATTAAATTTTATTTTCTTAACAGTATTTGAAATCTGAGAATTAAACTTAAGTTTAGAGTCAATGATAATACCAAGGTATTTAAATTCTGAGACAATTTTAATTTTTTCACCGTTAATAAAAATATCCTGATCAACTGCAGAGTTGGTGGTTTTACTAAAAAACATACCAACTGTTTTAGAAAGATTTAACTGCAGGCTACAGTGATTTAACCATTCACTAATTTTAACCATAGCCTTCGTAAGTTTGGCAGCCACTGCTGCTTTTGATGTTCCATGTATATATAAAACAGTGTCATCTGCATACATTTGAACTCTCACTTCTGGGCACGCACTTGGCAAGTCATTAATATACATGCAAAACAAAAGGGGGCCCAATATAGACCCTTGAGGCACTCCAGTGGACAACTGAAGAGGTTCAGAAAGATAGCTGCCAATACGTACAGTTTGTGCACGTTGAAAAAGATACGATGCTACCCACTTTAGAGCATTATCTGAAAAATTAAAATGAGATAGTTTAGACAGTAAAATATTGTGATTTACAGTGTCAAAGGCTTTCCTAAGATCTAAAAAAATAGCTCCAACAACCTTGTTCCGATCAAGCAATGATTTAATATTTTCGATAAAAAAACAGTTTGCTGTCTCGGTGGAGTGATTTGTCCTAAATCCAAATTGTAATGGATGAAGGGAAAAGACTGAGTTATTCAAGTGATTCCTAATTTGTTGAGACACCCATTTTTCTAAAACCTTGGATATTACTGGCAAAATGCTAATAGGTCTATAATTGGAAATAATTTGTCTGTCTCCTGATTTAAATAAAGGGGAAACAATAGATAATTTCCAAGCATTTGGGAATTCCCCCAGAGAAATCGATTGATTAATAATTTTTGTGATGGGGATAAGCAAGGACGAACCTAATTCTTTCAACATTGTATTGTCCATACCAAAGACATCTTTCGCTTTAGAAGTATTAAGCGAACTGATTAAGGATTCTATGTTTCTTTCAGAAGCGCTAGCAAACACAAGGCTGTTCTCTGACGACAAGATAGGGCACTTACTAATATCTATGTGTGAGAAACCCTGTGCAATAGATGCAACCGAGTCTACAAAATAGTTGTTAAAAGCTGTAGCAACCACAGTTGGATCAGAAATACTTTTCCCATCCAAGATGAGATCAACAGGTTTTCTGTCTTTATGTTCCTGCCCCATCAATTTGTTTAATTGATCCCAAATCAATTTTGAATTGCCCCCTGCATTGTTTATAATGGTTAGAAAAAAGTCAGCCCTTGACTTTCTTAACAGAGATGTGACTTTATTCCTCAACATTGCAAAACGGTGTTTATCAGTACTTAATTTTGAATTGTTAGCCTTTTTTTTTGCAAGATCACGTTCTTTCATCATATTAAGAATGTCAGCATTAATCCATGGGAGACTATTCTTATAATTTCTGTTTCTAAATTTTTGGGTAAACTCCTTAATAAAATACTGTAGTCTACTTGTAAGCACTGTACTTCCATCATGTACATCTTTCCCAGCTAGCAAATCACTCCAGTTAAACCTGTTTATTTTATCTATGAACTGATCCCGTACTTTGTTGGGTATTCTAGATACTTCTTTCTCCTTAACAGTTGAGACACAAAACCTTCTGCTAGTTAACTTTCTTGTCACCAGAACTAAATTATGGTCCGATAGTCCAGTGATCATATTAAAGGATTTTGTAATTCTTTCTGGTTTATTGCAAAAGATTAAATCAATCTGCGTTTCAGTATTATGAGTTTTTCTTGTTGGACCCTTGACTACCTGTGTTAAATCAAAATTATCACATATTTGTTTAAGATTTTTCCTGGCTACTCTGTCTTCCCAATTAACATTAAAATCGCCCATTATTAATACCTCTTTTTCAAAGTTGCATCTAAGAAGCATACTACGAAAATTTTCATAAAAATCTACCTTGGCAGAAGGTGGGCGATAAATTACAATCAAACTAAAAAACATTTGTGGCGATACTATAATTTTCAAACCAATACATTCCAAGTCACTATTTGACAAGTTAATTTCCTCACATTGAATGCTATTTTTTATATACACTAAAACATCACCACCTTTAGATCTCACTCTATCATTTCTATAAATTTGATAGCCTGGTATGGTGATGGCTGCGTAAGGTGAATTCTCATGAAGCCAAGTTTCGGACAGACATAAGAAATCCAAATTAGAGTCCATTAACAAATGTCGTATTTGTTCATTTTTAGACATGAGACTACGTACATTCAGATGACCACCAAATAAACCCCTTGGTTTTATGCTGGGGTCCCATAATATTTTAGAATTGTTCACAGTTCTGAAGACGTTCCATTTTCTATTTTTCACTACTGCTCGGTTTGTCGTCAACTTCCTGATTTGATTTGTAGAACTTCCGATCGTAGCTAAGCTACCCATATCAACATTACCTTCAGTAAAATGAGAATGTGACTGTAACAATTTTCGAATTGCCAAGTCACCGCCTGCATCATCACATCCACACGGCGATCTCCGTTGAACAGCAGAGACGCCAGCAGGGCAAACAACATCTCCCTGGCTCCCCTCCAGCACACTCCGCGAACCACCGCAGAACATGCCACTCCTCCGGAACAAACCACACTCCCCATCCAACGCAGACGCACCAACCGCCGCCATAACGCCAACCACCGGCAGATCCACAGCGTCCGCCGAAGAAACAGAAGCCGGTATGTCAGTCGGTTGCTCCAAAGCATAGCAATGTGATGATGAACATACCTGTAGGTTTCCAAAGTTGCTCCTACTATAGATGGATGATACATGTGGCCCCGTCCGCGTTGGTGTGCTGACTGGACCAGGGCATTGATGAATGTCACCAGATAATAATAGACAAATTGAGATAATGAAAGCGAGGCTTTGTTGTTGATGTAGTACAGTTTTGTACATTCGTCCTCTTGTTTTACTGAAGAGATGTGGATGAATAAAGGTGATAGCTAAAGCATGTCTCCCAAAACCAAAGTGATTATTTACACGGCCCGCCATCAAATGAGTTGCACAGGATAATTTTAAATCCTCATAAGGAAGAAAACTATTATTAAAACTTTGTCCAGTAAAAATGGAGCTGAAATTACTTAAAATCAGCACATAAACAAGGAGTGCCACAGCTATCCCCGGCACACCCGCCGCCATCTTCTTCAATCCCGCCCTAAATATCATAAGATTTTAGTCGACTAAATCTACAGTAGATTGTCACCTAAAATCTAATGAGTTTAGTTCAATTGTAATACATTAAGCATTTAAGCATTACATAACCGACTGTCACTTGAACTGACATTTTGACATCATTTTGTTTTTGACATTAAAAATACACGAAAGAGCTCAATTCACTTTTTTGTTTGTTTTTAAAAATATCTATATAGTTTTTATAACTTTGTATTTCTGTTTTAGTTAGTATAGCATGTTAAGCTAAAGCTTCAAATAAGTTTGTTTATTTATTTTTTTAATTTCAGTTATAATGTATTTAATTTCACGTAACAAAGATTTTTTTTAATGGTTTTAGTGAACTATTATAACCCTGATACTTTATTGAATATGTGTCAAATACTGGTCTTTCCTCCTGACTATGAATTAAATGGGAATTAAATTAAATACAGTTTATTGTGTAAGCAAAAACGAATATATAATGCGTGACTTTTAATGATAAACAAGCTCGAAATACACCCGGACTCTTATTTTGAAATCTCGCCTTACTATTGCAGTTGCAGGAGCTCATTCAAGTTCAGGAGATAAAATATGCATTGTTACAACCGTCTAAAACATATTACTATATAAACATTGTAAAGTAAACATTGTCATTATTCATCAGCATTAGTTCATAAACAATTGCCTGGCATAAGTGTGTGTTATTCATTGATTGTGAGCCGCTCTGGAGCGCTGTATTGGGGATGAGCCTGTAGAAGCGCAACAGCTCTGTGTTCTCCAGCGGTTAGATCAGTTCAAATCAAATGTGCGCATCTGTTACACAGGACATCAGTTCTGACTGGATCTCTTCCCTAATCGTCCCTCCTTAACTTTTTCATCTCGTTTTTATTTGTTGACGAAAATGACAGTTGATTTTCGTTATAGTTTTTGTCATCCAACACTAGTTTTAATTTAGTTATCGTCTCGTTTTCGTCAGTGAAAAAAGGTTGTTGACGAGAATTATGACGAAAATTATTTGTCAACGAAATGAACACTGCTTCATATAAATTGGCTCCACCATTTCCTGCATTTCCTGTAAATACTGTATATATTCCTTTACAAATGCAATGCATTCAGTTCCTGAATAACAAATGTGAATTATATTTTTTGCCACTAGCCTGCAACCATTCACTGGTGGCCTTCTCATTAACGGTGTGTTCCACCATCATATTTCATAACTATTGATGCCATTAAGAAAGGCACATAGAAAAAAAAGCTAAATTACACTGATTTATGCTACATTACCTACAAAAGTAGCCTAAAATAATGACTACTAAAATGTGACTATTGATTAACAACAACTAGGTGTTGTCAGATGAAAAGGAAAGTCATTTCAAAGTCTGTTGAAATATTACAAATGCATGAACATTGAAGAAAAACAAGGTAATTTTATGTTAAAAACACAGCGTCCACTTCTGAGATCTACTGTTGAATTCAGCAATGGCCTAAAGGTACAGCGCTCCAATTACCCGAGTAAACATCAGCGATCCCGCGCAAACCAAAACACATCCATATGGATGTCAAAAGCCAATCATATTTAACATTAGCAACTTTAGCCAGCTCTGGAAGCATAACCAATGTGTAAGGTTGTTGCTTAGGACTAGTAAAGTAATTAATGTTTTTTCTTTCTTTTGTGGTCTTGCTAATTGCCTTGTTTTCTCTTGTGTGATTGATGGCGCTGTGCTCCGAGGACGTGCCGCAGCCCCTCTCCATCCCCTGTGTCTTATTAGTCATGCTGAGTTTGGGTACTTCAGACATTAGTGACTAGTGGAGCTGAGGATAATATTGCAGCACAGCCAAGAGCTCCTCACCTCTCCGGCTCACACACATCTCCTTCAATTAATATGGAAATCAGCTGATCCTCTCACACTACACACTTCTTCTTCGACCGACCCTTTTTTTCCCCTTCCCCAAATCACTCGGCTTAATTTGAAAATTAGCCTTTTTTATTTCTCAAAGGCACTTCGGGAGCACATTTTTTGACTTTTCTCTCTTTTTTTTCTAGCTGTCGGGGGTTTTTGATGTGAATATGTGCACTTGCCTTGTCTTGCCATTGCTGTAGTGGTTAGTCACAATATCAGTTTTAGATGATACTAATTTAGGAAGCTACACTACAGCAGTTCAAGGGGCTAATCATTTTTGCTTGTGAGAAAGCTTTCCTAGCGTTCCTTTTCTCTCTCACTCTGTCGCAAATGCAACAAAATTCACTCACCTGGTGAGGTCAACACTGAAGGACAGATTGATGATTGGAAGCAAACATCTTATCGGTTAAAGCTGAGAGCAACAAAAATGGATAAATAAATCCCTGCACAAAACCAAACGCATTAAAAACGTCTATCGCTTACTCTGGTACACTGCACAACAAAACTCATTTTATTCCGTGATCTAGACTTTATACCTGTATTAACGTGTTTTTTTATGATCTGATGATAGTTGGATTGCAGTTAACTATAATAAATGGCAGGTGTAAATGCGCCAAAGACAAATCATGATCCAATCATGAGGTGATCAGGGACAAATTCAAATTCAGATATTGCCTTGAAATACTCACCATTAGCATTTTCAACAATTGACAACAAATGACAATTCATACTGTAGCTTACGTGTGTAAGAAGTGTTTCAGAAGCCACCCAGCTTTCTATAAGAATGACGTTGGGCTGTTGAATTATTGAACAATAGTGCACACCCGTGGTGGTAATGCGGGTGTGCATTATTTTTCAATAATTCAACAGCCCGTTGTCAATTCCTTATCAATTATTCTGCGTATACCATGGCTACCACACCTCAATAGCCCCTTCACACAGTCTTTACTGGTAAACTACCGGTATAAGAGACCTTTTAAAAAATAATGTTTCTGGCAATTTACCAGTATAGCCCCTTTCACACAGAGCGCTGATTCCAGAAACTTGCCATATAAGTGCCTTCTGTGTGAACTAGGAGTGTGACGAGATCTCGTGCCACGAGATCTTGCGATATTGAAATATGACGAAATTTCTCAACGAGGTGAAAAGCTGTCTCGCAATATCGCCATGACGGAGCGTGAAGGTGAAATTAGCATAGAATATGCTTATGCTATTAAGCATATATTAAGCATATATGCATTGTCGCTTGTTGGCGACAATAGCCTCGTGGACAGCGCACCAACATATAGTATATTTGCGCTTTGGGCAAATATTTTCGAGTCCCGGCTCGTGGACCTTTCCCGATCCCGTCCCCCTCTCTCTCTCTCCAACTTCGCTTCCTGTCAACTAACTTTCCTGTCATAATAAAGGCAAAAACGCCAAAAAGAAATCTTAAAAAAAAAAAGAATATGCCACTGCTACATGCCTCCACTGTCGTTTAGCTTTTCTTATATAAATAAAAAACATTTAAAGTCCCTGTAAAGTCAAAATTAAATATGTGTTGTGAGTTTGTCACCCCACAGATAAATGTGTTATTAACCAACCAGCCAAATTTGAAACATTAAAAAATACGCCAAGTAAATAAAATATCTTTGATAATCTTGAAAAATAAGCAGCATTCTCTGCTCTCAAACGCTGGGGGCGTGTCCACTGTCTGTGCTGAAACCACGCCCACTCGTGGGAAAGATGCCGTGAGCACACAAGATTTCCGCCCGATAACTTATTTACACTAAATTGCCCTGGAACCATTTCCACCTGGATTTGGCCTACCCAAATTGAAAAGCTAAATACACAATTATGGTGTCATTTTACAGGAAACCCTTCGAAGTTACATAAAACACTGCTAAAAGTGATAAACATGTAAGTATATGTTGTCTGAGTGCTACAATCCATGCCCGTCCCGGACTCCATTTCCCAGAATCCTCCCTGTCTCACACCTGAACTCCCTCATCTTCCTCATCATCTCTGCCGCTCTCCCCGGATTCCCTGCACCTGGCATTCATCATTTGACCTCCCTTTTTATTGTACTTCCCTGCACTCCTTGTCCGTTCTTGTTGTTGTTATGCTCAGTTTGGTTGGTTTGTCGTATTCTGTCTATATCCTTGAGTTATTAAACCCATCTTTTGTTTGGAAGTCTGATTCTGCTTCATCCCTGCTGCACACCAACCCGTAACACTGAGCTGTAAAAAAGCCCCCCCCCCAAAAAGAGGCGTTTTTTGATTTTTTTGAAAGTGTGTAACTAAAGCCCTGTGTGCTCTAGCACGCTGCAGACGGTTTGGGCTGTTTCCACTATATTCCAGAAAATACTGGAAAAAATCATTTTGTCTGTGTCATGTTGTATGCAAGATTTATTCAAATGGATCTGAAGGGAGGTGGTTTATGTAACTTCAAAGGGTTTCCTGTAAAATGACACCAAAATGTTGTATTTAAAGCTACACTGTGTAACTTTTTTTGTTTATTCTTAGCTAAAAACACTTAGTTCTTTCAAAAATATATGTGCTCATTAATGTATATTTACTTCTTTCAAGTAATAAAGTATTCTCGTAAGTTTATAATATGCCATTGAAAATACATACGGGTAAGGGGTTCGAATGGGGGTCGCCATGTTGCCCCTCCATCTTGAAAGTACATTAGCCAAAGAGGGACATACCCGTAAATTCAAGCTTCGCCTTTGGCGTTTTAACACTCGATGGCACCGTGTCGAATGTGAAGAGGGGGATTGCTTGAGACTGCTAAATGAAAACCTGAAAGCCTTTTTGAAAGTCTGTTGCTGATGGAGGATCACTCTTATTCTCGAGGATATGTCACAGAGTCGAAAAAGAGAACTAAGACGGCAACACAACAGGCAAATCAACACTAATGGACGAGGTCGAACTGGAAGCCATGTTAATCTTGGACTAAATCGGCCACCGTAGGAGTTAAAATGAAATTGGAATTGGGAGGAACAGAAATTAATATTTACTGGATGGTCATATACCTTTTCACCGCTAGATGGGGGAAAATATCACACAGTGTAGCTTTAAAGACCACTGTATGTGGGTATGGGAAGCTTTTCAATTTGGGTAGGCCAAATAAGTAACTTTGTGTAAAACAAATGCCAAAGTGATGGATATCTCCAGAAAGCTTTCAAATGGTACCACAAATGAGGTCCTCCACAGACATTTCAAATGTAAAGTATATACTTGATGATGTCATTCCCTGTACAGGGTCCGCAGATTTTAAGTGGTTAAATAATTTAAATAACGGTCGTTTCAATTGTAAACGTTTGTTCTGAACTGAAATGACATTCATTGCGAGATGATTAGTTAAAACATTTCAAAATGACAATTTTTCCAGTCATGAAAAAAAGTTGTCATTGAGGATTTCTTAAAAATACTGGCCAAAAATCTTCTCGTGAGTGAAAGATCCTCTACCGCTTCAATATAATTGTATATATCCTAATTAAATTCATAATCAAAGCCTCAATCAATGTTCATCCTCCTATATAATTATTATAATTTTAATGATTCTTTCCAGTTATGATTTTGCTTATATCAAGAGGACCAATGATTGTTTCTTCCGTTATATTTTCTAAAAGTTTGTATTTGGTCTCTGAGTGGTTACGGCTTCCAGAGATTAAATATGGATGTGTCCTTATATTTTATTTCATTCTATATTTCCTTTTACTGAAACCCTAAAGAATTGTATGAATGCAATTGTACTATTGTCTGCCTCTCACTAAGAGAGAAGCACATGCTATCAGCATGTTTTGGTGAAGTGCTTTGTTGATATGTAGTTAAGACTCTCCAACCTTGGGAGAGCTGTGATGCTAGGGAGCTTCTGTGTGTGTGCGTTGCATGATCTGTGCAGGCCCAATATTGAAGATGGACATTTTCTGCACACAACACCAGACTTGAAGACGCCTTTCTGCAACCTCCGAGGTCAATAATGATCTAATTCTAGTGATGGGGCGACAACTAGTCTACCTAGTTTAGTGATATGCTCTGCTATCTATCCTTGTGTGGAAATTCACCATGACTGTGCATTTTCTCTGAGCCAATCAGAATCATTCCACATGGCAGTAATGACGTGGTTAGACCTTGAAAACAGTATAACTGTTCAGAAATTGTATGTACGATAGGTGGAGGCGGGTAGGCTTGTAGAGGGAGCGCGGCCTACGAACTTCTTGAGACTTGAAGCTGGCTTCTGCTGATGAAACTGCAAATTATTCGGTAACGCTTTAGATTACGGCCCGGAAAGTACTGTGTAAGTAAAAAGAATTTACAGCATACTTTTCGGTAATTATAGTGTAACTATAAAGTAAGTACGTGTAGGTATAAGGGAACAATATGTAATATTGAGGGAATAAAAGGGTAACTATCAGGAAAATTAACACATTATTTATACTGTAAGTATTTTAATTAAGGGGTAATTATCTGTGTAGTTACAGGGTAAGTATAAATCTGCGGGCTGTAAATTAAAGTGGTTCTTGTTCCCCTCTTGTTTCATGTAGTAACAGGGTAAGTACAATATAAATACGTACACAATCTAATATCACTCAGAAACCTTTATTTAAAAAGAAAGTTTTTTAAAACAGATTTACAACACTTATTAGTTTCTCTTGCTTGGCTTTATCCTCGTCTTGTTCCTCTACTTTTTCGTCTTTGTCACAGATGAAACTTAAGAAGGAATCCCATGTCTCTAGCTATCCTATTATGTAACTACACTGAAAATACAGTGCACGCAGAAATGTCCTCACCGTTTACTCGTCTTTCACCCTCATGCCATCCGAGATGTACATACGACTTTATTTCTTCATATGAACACAGAAAAATAAATAATCTCTGCTAATGAAAACTCATTTGGGTTCCTAAAATTTCAAGCATCAAACAGCACATACAGCAATAACTACAGTAATCCATACGACCCCAATGGATGAATCAATGTCTTCTGAAGTGAAGCGATAAGTGTTTGTAAGAAAAATAACAATATTTTACATTTTTTAAACGGTAGACTACTGCTTCCGATCAGCAGTCATCTGACGTAACTTGAAGCGTGACATGAGCGCGCCGAGAAACTCTGGTCATGCGGATGTTGGATGCTGTCGGTTTTTATTTTTTTTATGCTCACAACAGTATACAAACAATAACATGTTAATAGCAATGAGAAACAAACAAGACTAGAAGACAGAGACACCAGTGTTTCAGATGAAACTTGCGCGAGAACGCCATGAAAGCTTGAAGCTTCTTTACTCATGCACGCGCTGGTAACAGCTGATCGGACGCGAAAATTAGCAAATTATGAAAGCATTTCTTGGTGTACTTTTTATTTTAATAAATAATAATACAAAATATCAAAAGACCTGGGATTCCTCTTAAGATCCATCAATGGAAATAACGATAAAGAAGAAGAGGAACATGAAGAGGAAGACAAGCAAGAGAAGCAAAAAAGGGACAAAACGTGCCTCTTTCTGTCCGGATGTTATTATTTGAAATGAAAAGTTTATTTAAAAAAATGAATAAGTGTCAAATCTGTTTTGGATTTAGTTGTTTGTGAAATAAATATTTCCGAGTGATATCAGGATTTTGTATGTGTTGTTTATTGTACTTACCCTGTAACTACACGAAACAAGAGAGGAACAAGAACCACTTTAATTTACAGCCCGCAGATTCATACTTACCCTGTAACTAAACAGATAATTACCCCTTAATGAAAAAATACTTACAGTATAAATAATGTGTTAATTTTCCTGATAGTTACCCCTTTATTCCCCCAGTATTACATATTGTTCCCTTATATCTACACGTACTTACTTTATAGTTACACTATAATTTCCGAAAGTTATGCTGTAAATTCTCTTTACTTACGCAGTACTGGGAACAGTCCCGAAAAGCGCCCTGTGTGAATGGTGTAAGGGGTGTGTCGTTGCAATGGCAGAGCTATCGTGAGACTCTTTGACCGGGGGTTTTAAATGCAGATCAACGTTCACTTTGCACATTAACAAAGAAGAAAATTCGATTTTATGTGCAAAATCGGGACGTTTTTGCAGGGAGAATCAAAAGGACACACTCCCGGGAGCCTCTCTCTTCAGTTCATACTAGCGAATGCGTTTTCAACGCGAATATTGCACGTCTGATGCCACGTGTCTTTACGGGATGTGTGTGAATGCACACACAGATTCCAGAAAATCACTGGCAGTGTGAATGAACCCAAATTAAATGATTCTGAGACAAATCCTTTGACACATTATCTCTGTGAATGAAGATTACAGGTATGAGCATGTACGAGGTAGAGCACGTTTTTGCTTTGGGCCAATCATAAAGCTTTGTCAGAGCTGCCTGTTTACATTAAGTTCAGCTGTTTTACTATGTAAACATGTGACAGATAAACATATGATGTTGCGCCGCATCTCACATTTGATACCCAGCCTTCTCTTACATTCATCAGCGCTTCGGCTCTGCATGTAATATTGTGTACTATAGTAACTATATGCATTTAATTTTTTTACGAGCAAAATCACGTTCAGTGTGATCGTCCCTTACGCCTGTCACTCGGAAGTAAAAAAAAAGTAACTAAAATAAAACTATAGCGCTTCTCTTCCTCCATGTGAATGAAGAATATAGCTCAGCATTTAAAGGTCATGTCCGATGACTGACATCACAGATTTACTGGTATTTTGGTACTGATGTGTGAATGCTTTCGGTAAAAAGACGGAAAGCCATTGCTTGTGTGAACAGCACATTTTTGTACTTGCCGGAAAAGTCGCTCTGCTAATTTAGTGGGATTGTTGTGTGAATGGGGCTAGATGTTGTATTTCAAGACATTTGTGCAGTGTTTAAGTGTAGAATTAATTTCTTGTGCATCTCAAAAGGTCATTCAGTGGGATTTGTATCCTATTATTTGTTATATTAATTTGCTTGGTCAGTGTTGTTGTGGGTTTTGGTTCATTTGTTGTTGTAGGATTTAAGGATCTTGGAAATAACTGGAATCATCTGGATAAATTATATGAACATGTAATGCGGTCAAAACCTGCCTGGAACTACTTTAGCCGAGGTAAAGTAATTTTTCCATTTAATAGAAAATCATTGCACACCTTAGAATGATCATCGACCAATTAGAATCAAGAATTTAAAAAAACTAAACGTGTACTGTAATGGTCTTATGTTCAGGGAAGAAGGAAGCGGGAACCGGCGAACATTTAAAACACTTTAAAGGGGTGGTAAAACACATTATTTCGAAGGCTTGATTGTGTTTGTGGGGTGCACTGTAACATGTGTTTATGCTTCGTTTTTAAAAAATTGCATTATTTTTCATATATTTTACCTTTATTCTACACTGCTCTGTCCCTCCTTGTAAAAACGGTCTGATGGTTTCCGGGTTGTATGAAGCCGGTCCCTCAAAAATACGCAATGGGCTCAGATTGGTTAGCTGGCCCAGTGTGTTGTGATTCGCTAACCGCTTAGTGCATGTTTGTCGGAAACGTCACGCCCCTTACCTTTACCGGTAGCCTGTGCTTTGGGTAGTATTAGAAACAATGGCGTCAATAAAACCATACCAATTTGAGGCCGAATCAGACCCAGACAATTTTAGTGAAGATGATCGAGCAGAACCTGTTCAGTCCTCAAGAGTAAAGACTGCGGATCTATAGTGATCGCTACTGAATGGCACAGTTACTTTTGTATTTTTAGAACGATTTGCCAAATATCTGTCGCAAGAACGAACACTAAACATTGGCTTTACTATAGTATCCAAATCAAACACAGAACCATGTTTAGCCTGTAGATAAACAATACATAAAAGCTCTAATCAAAGAATAATTTACACTAATGCCAAGTTCGCTGTTGAGATTTTAAACAGTTTGTAACGTTAGGTGTTTGTCGGATAACGTTAAGTATGAATGAGCATTTAACAAACTGGTTTGCAGAGCCAAACATCGTTGTCATGTTTACTTCCTTGCTACAACGTACAATTAACAATACAAACTATTACAGGAAAACACATCGACGAAAAACAAATCATACTTACAGGTTGTGGCCCATAAACAGCTTCTGTTTTTAAATCCATCTTTCAGGACAAGCCGTTGTGCGAATCCTGCATTGAACTCGTGAAGATTGTGGAAGCTTTCCTCCGTGAAATGTGCAGCGAGAGCCGCGCGCGCCCGTCGTGCATTCACACACTGGCAGTGTTTGTCTCGCGCAGCTGAACCGCGGCTCGTGTATTGCAAATACAGACGAATATTGTCCATTATGTCACATTTTCCGGCCTTCTCCTCCGACCCCTGTCTGCCTCGTGCTTTGATTTATGATGGGCAGCATATATCTGCTGCAAATGCGACCTGTTCCCCTCTGTCTCATACACACATGCATATAACATGTTGTATGTTAAACGCACTGCAACGCACCCCCGTCCCTAGGAAGCCTGAACAAAGTGGACCTGCAATCCGGATGAAAATAGCAGCGTTTCGTCGGCATTGCGGCAACAACACTCCAGCCTACTAACTATACCACAACAACGCTTCCCTGCGGCGATACACAATGGCCTCGCCCCCCCCCCCCCTTATTTCATATTAGTTTATGTAAATATTGGGGCTGGTGATGTCAGAGACCCTGGAGGAATGTCTGTAGTCCCTAGCGGCCGTTTGCTGTAGTCCTTAGAAATTGATTTCTTTAAAAGCAAATATCTCCCTTTGCTTTAAACTTTGAACGTTGTAACTTTGCAGATGTTGTTTATGCTCAAACAGCAACATTACACACTAGCTAAAGTTAGAAAAGTGAAATCGTGGTTTACCACCACTTTAATCAAATAAATTGCCCCTCACGACTGCCGCGTGCACACACATACCAAAACGTAAACAAAACACAACGTAAAGTCCAGGGGCCTCATTTATAAACGTTGCGTACGCACAAAAGAAGGCGTACGCCGCTCTCTACACAATAATTGGTATTTATAAAAAGCAAACTTGACGGGAAAATGTGCGGTCCTTCACGCAAGCTCTGACCCAGGCGTACGCACAAAAACGGGTGAAATGAGAAATGGCGACACCGTCGGCAGATGGAAGGAACACGTGAAAGTGTGTGAAACTGTAGACCGTTGTGCAAAAGAAATGGCAATACTGCCTCTCATAAATAACATGAAGACTTCACAAAGCAAGTCTTACAATTAACAGCCTACACGAACCCGTTTGATCGATCTGCAGTGCAAAACAAACAAAATCAAACGAAAATTACAACAGAAATGCAAATTAACACATATTTGCAAAAAGAAAAGTGAAATTTGTTCTGCAATAATATTGGCATATTATGCAATTCATCCTCATAAATAATATGGTAAACAGAACGAAATAGCTAATGTACGAAACTGATATTCTCGTCAATGTGTCCGTCTGGCGGAGCAGATAGATGCAATTAGATAGACAGATAGATAGATAATTAGGGAGATACAGTATAGATAGATAGATAGATAGATAGATAGATAGATAGATAGATAGATAGATAGATAGATAGATAGATAGATAGATAGATGATAGATAGATAGATAGATAGATAGATAGATAGATAGATAGATAGATAGATAGATAGATAGATAGATAGATAGATAGATAGATAGATAGATAGATAGATAGATAGATAGATAGATAGATAGATAGATAGATAGATAGATATATAGATAGATAATTAGGGAGATACAGTATAGATAGATAGATAGATAGATAGATAGATAGATAGATAGATAGATAGATAGATAGATAGATAGATAGATAGATAGATAGATAGATAGATAGATAGATAGATAGATAGATAGATAGATAGATAGATAGATAGATAGATAGATAGATAGATAGATAGATAGATGATGGATGGATGGATTCTGATAAAATAACGTATGACGTATGTCTCAACCATTCAGAAAGCTGCAAGTTATTACATTTGCACTGAACTATTTCCCATTTCCACGTAGATTATAACCGACATCTGTAGCTTGTCAGATGCAATTAAATGGACGAAAATAAAATGCCCTATCACAATGCGTAATGACGCACAATGGCTGATCTTGCGCTCTTAGAAGATGTGGCAAATGAAAGGATTCGGAGTGAACGCATCTTCACACAGCAAGAAGACTTGCTGGCAAACGAGGACACACTCTGGCGATGGAGTGCTAGACGCTTTTTTGCCTCAACTTTGATGTCCGACCATTTCTTTTTTATTTCAGCCATGGTCTGAGGTTGTGAGGCTACAGCATTTACGGCGTCTACAACCTTTTGCCATTCAAGTGCCATTTTGGCATTAGTAATGCCCACACTGTGCCCTCCAAAACAACATTTTTATCCTCTTTTCAACCTTGCCAACGATAATTTCTACTTCACATTGAGTGAAGTTAAGTTTTTTTTATTTCCTCTCTGTGTTTGCCATGATTTCGCAATCGATGAATATTAACTTGTGGGCGTTTCACGGACTATTTATGGGCAACTATGGGCGTGACATGAAGCCGCAAAAGCTGCGCTATATTTAGAATTGATTGTGATTTATTAAGGGAAAACTGCGTAGGATGTGCGTGCGCACGGTTTTATAAATCCGAATATATCTGTGCGTACGCACGTCCTATGTTTCATCCGTACGCCACTTCTGACGCAAATCCTACGCAAAGTTTTATAAATGAGGCCCCAGGCCTGGTCCTCTCTCGTCTTGCACTGTCGTCGCTCCGCCTTTCATGCTCCTGTCACTCCTCCGCGAGATGAGACCGGTGTGGCGGTTATTATCACTCGCTCATTATCACTCACCACCGGCCCACTCTCACGGTCCCTTGCCTCGCTGCTTGCCACATGTACTTACAGTGTACTTACCTAAGAAAGTACTGGTTAATAAAAGGTAAGGTTTAGGGGTAGGTTCAGGGTTAGTACATAGATAAATGATGCATATTTACATGCAACTAACTCTACAACAAACCTACTCCTAACCATAACCTTATAGTAAGTACATATAGTTCATGAATATTACTCAGTATGTATAATTATACTGCAACAATGACACCTAAAAATAAAGTGTAACCAAATGTAGTTACTGTGTCATTGTTTAGTATAATATCGTAATAACACATGGGGTTCTTTTAGTCTTGTGCTATGCTGCAGGTTTTGATTTTGAGGGGAAAAAAGTCATGAAAATGAACACATTCACTGATTTACTGAAAAATACCCCATAAATGATTGCACAAAATGACATTTAAAATCTCTCATTTCTAAATATTCATGCCTAAAACTCTTCTTCACTTCGAATCCCTTTTGCAATCCTTTACTGTGGGGATGTTTCTAAAGTAGAGAAACACAATAGACAAAATCCCTTTATTTTCTCTCTCAATGTGACAGATGTAACCGTTTCAGTAAATCATGAAACATTTTCTGTAAATGCAAAATTGTATATGTGGTGTGTGGGTAAGTGTGACTGTCTGATCATAACGGAGACGCGTTGGAATGCAAGATGTAAAAGCAATTTAGCTAAAGAATATCCAGATAATATCAGGATAGAAAAACACATGCTAGTGCCAGGTGGAAAGGGGCCCATATTCTGTTATTTGCATGAGAAATTTGCTTAAATAAATAAAAATCATTATGAGGATCTTATCTGGCCATTAAAGTGTTGCAGTTTGACTGCTAAAAGTGGGTCCTGCCATCTGGACTTAATCTGGGATTTTCTTCTGCAGTATATGAATCAGCATTAAGCCTAGTCATTGACATAATAGTGAGGGCACTGCCTGAGACACAGTTTAACAAAGTAATGGAGATTTCATTGCTGATGTCCATGGCCAGCAGTCTGAAGGGCCTTTGTTTGCAGCTGCGCTCAGCCGGCTGGCCCAATCACTCGTGCTCCCGGGCCAACCTCCCATTGACCTCCATTTGATAGCAGAGGCAGCCCCGTTCTGGTCCTCTTGTGACCTCTCAACGTGAGCCTTTTACATGATGGGGTGTAGCAGCTGTGTACAAGGTAACGCCTGTGTAGGGCTTGCTCACGCTCAAGGTAATATCTGACTCAAACTCTTAGATGTGGTCCACTGATTGATTTTTGCTGAGGCTGTTTTGTCTTTGAAAAAGATTCAGGCTCAGATTTAGTGTATAAAACAGACGCTACATTGTTTTATTACATAGTGTAGTTTTGGAGTTATTAGTGCTCACAAACCCAAAACCCAAAGATTAAACTTTTTCACATGTTTCTGCTATTCATTTTTAAGTGACTGAACTTACAATCAGATTTTCACAGAGGTGACATGGGAAAGTATAGCATCACCATGAAGCCTGGGGTTACATCTTACACTAGTAGTAGCTTTTTTAAAAGCCAAACGGGTATCTTCTGACCTCCTCGCACATCCATATTGTTTTCGCTATGTGTTGTTTTAATTGCCATTTTCCATCTGTGAGTGTTGCCACCTAGTGGAGCTAGCAATGAATGCAGTCAAATCTGGGCACATGTGCAGATGAGTATACACTCACCTAAAGGATTATTAGGAACACCATACTAATACTGTGTTTGACCCCCTTTCGCCTTCAGAACTGCCTCAACAAGGTGCTGAAAGCATTCTTTAGAAATATTGGCCCATATTGATAGGATAGCATCTTGCAGTTAATGGAGATTTGTGGGATGCACATCCAGGGCACGAAGCTCCCATTCCACCACATCCCAAAGATGCTCTATTGGGTTGAGATCTGGGGACTGTGGGGGCCATTTTAGTACAGTGAACTCATTGACATGTTCAAGAAACCAATTTGAAATGATTCGAGCTTTGTGACATGGAGCAATATCCTGCTGGAAGTAGCCATCAGAGGATGGGTACATGGTGGTCATAAAGGGATGGACATGGTCAGAAACAATGCTCAGGTAGGCCGTGGCATTTAAACGATGCCCAATTGGCACTAATGGGCCTAAAGTGTGCCAAGAAAACATCCCCCACACCATTACACCACCATCACCAGCCTGCACAGTGGTAACAAGGCATGATGGATCCATGTTCTCATTCTGTTTACGCCAAATTCTGACTCTACCATCTGAATGTCTCAACAGAAATCCAGACTCATCATTTTTCCAGTCTTCAACTGTCCAATTTTGGTGAGCTTGTGCAAATTGTAGCCTCTTTTTCCTATTTGTAGTGGAGATGAGTGGTACCCGGTGGGGTCTTCTGCTATTGTAGCCCATCCGCCTCAAGGTTGTGCGTGTTGTGGCTTCACAAATGCTTTGCTGCATACCTCGGTTGTAACGAGTGGTTATTTCAGTCAAAGTTGCTCTTCTATCAGCTTGAATCAGTCGGCCCATTCTCCTCTGACCTCTAGCATCAACAAGGCATTTTTGCCCACAGGACTGCCGCATACTGGATGTTTTTCCCTTGTCACACCATTCGTGGCAAACCCTAAAAAGGGTTGTGGGTGAAAATCCCAGTAACTGAGCAGATTGTGAAATACTCAGACCGGCCCGTCTGGCACCAACAACCATGCCACGCTCAAAATTGCTTAAATCACCTTTCTTTCCCATTCTGACATTCCGTTTGGAGTTCAGGAGATTGTCTTGACCAGGACCACACCCCTAAATGCATTGAAGCAACTGCCATGTGATTGGTTGATTAGATAATTGCATTAATGAGAAATTGAACAGGTGTTCCTAATAATCCTTTAGGTGAGTGTGGTTAGAAAACCTGGGCTGCATGTACACAGTCCTTGCAGATCCTGCTGATGATGACCGCAGTGTGTCAGTGATGTGAAAACTGAAGCATACTTTCGACTTGACACACAGACATCACAGTGTTGTGATAGGTTCTTTGAGTTGGGTAGTAAGCAATTATCTAGCACTTAACCAGCACAGTTAGCCTCTTAGCAAATGGATAAAAACCTCCCACATGATTTCCCAGCCGAAACAGGTCAGAAAATTCAATGAAATATATTTACTAAATGCATGTTATAGGTCGTATTGTGAACAATTCATCTGTGCATATATTTGACTTTGTAATGTTTAGTCAAAATATCATAACTGGATCTTCCAGTGAAACCTCAGACTTCTCTCTGGTGACGTATGCAGGGCTTCTCCAGTAATTTAGTCATCTTAAGGTAAGGACACACCAAACCAGTGCCAAAGAACTAGCGCTGATGAAAGCCCACTGTGTTCTTACCTCGCGTCGCCTGCGTTGCAGAAAAAATCTGTGCTTGAACACACCGAATTGACTACAGGCAACTGTCAAGTAGCAAGCGTGTTCACTATAACATGTTGGAGTGTGATTCTTGATTTAATCATTTTGATTTCATAGTGAAATTGCATTGGCTCTTGTCTGTCTCGTGACCAATTGTGTCATTACGTCAGCTTTGATTGTAAAGTGTCATTGGCTCTTGCGTGTCTCGTGACGGATTGCGTCATGCTCATGAGTCGGGTGTATCTTTTGAATGAGATCTGAATGAGTGCGTTCACAAGTGGCGGATCATCATTTCAGTGATTAAAACATTAAGATCAACTCTGTTCTTTACATGAAGATATCGTGTGACTTCAGAAGACTGGGAGTGCAACATGAGTTAATACTTTTATACTGTTTTTGGTCAGTCAAACAATTTGACGCCGAGGGGTCCTGACCAAGCGTCAATATGTGACGAGTTGGGAGTGAGAACGTGTTGGACTTTAAGCACAAACCCGCCCCACAGCCGACTGGTCAAGTCAATCACAGGGCTGATCGCTTACACAATGCTGAAACAAATACAAAACCCTAACCGTGTCTACACTGGACATCACTTTCTGCCGCAAAAGCTTGAGGCTGTCTACACTGGATGTGACAAAGCGACCATTGCAAAATCCATTTGCCCTTTATATCAGAAGTAGTGCAATCGCTTACAGTACGTCAGAAATAGAACGGTGCACCAGTTTATTGTCTGGGATGTGTGGCATCTCATCACGTCCTGCCACATCCAGTGTAGACAGCATCACAAATTATAATGGTTTTCGTGTTTTTTTTTTTTTTTTGCACTGCTCACGTCAGATATGTAGACACAGTGTTATTGTAGCGTTGCACTGTAAACAATTATATGATTAATAAGTTGACAACATATGATTTTACATTGCTTTAACTCATCAAAATAAGTTAAGCACTTTTCAAAGTTCACCCAAAAATGAAAATTCTGTCAATTACTTACCCTCATGTCGTTGGACACCTGTAAGAAAACCTCTGTTCATCTTCGGAACACAAATGAAGATATTTTAGATGAAATCCGATGGCTCAGAAAGGCCTCCATTGGCACTGTACACTCTCAAGACCCATAAAAGGTACTAAAGACATCGTTACAAAGTCCATCTCACTACAGTGGTTCTACAATAACTTTATGAAGTGACGAGAACAGTTTTTGTGCGCAAAAAAAAAACCTAAATAACAACTTATATAGTGATGACGATTTCAAAAGAAGGCATAATGAAGCTGTCAAACCGCGAAACTGCTGAAATCATGTGACTTTGGCGATCCAAACCGCTGAATCGACTCACTTTCATAACGCTTCGAAGCTTCATGATGCATTGTTTTGAAATCGGTCATCACTATATAAGTCGTTATTTAGGGTTTTTTTTGCGCACAAAAACTATTCTTGTCGCTTCATAAAGTTATTGTAGAACCACTGTAGTGAGATGGACTGAGTGTGATGGAATGCCCCAGGAAATCAATTTAATGGGGCAAATATCGCCCCGTAAATAGAAAGTAGGGGAGAGCGGGTCACAACCTAAAGCATTTGACTTTCTCAGTTTGTGTAAATCCACTTGGGGTTCAGAGTATTTATTTTTTCCCACGTTTTACACATGTCTAATACAATTGTGTGGTTTTGTTTCATTAATACAGTGTATACTTTTTTCTTGATTTAGAATGGAAGTGAAATGTGACAATATGCCCCATAGGTGAGGGGTACATTGTAACATGTGGTGGGGCACAATGTAACATGACCAAATGACAGCTTAAAATGTTACCTGATATAATAAACAAATATCCAAGACAAGCTAAAATATTTTGTCAACAAAATACAATTATTAACTTTTTCAAATAAAATAATGGCATTTTTTAATCATTAAAAATATTAGCATTTTTGAGTGTGACTTCAAACACATCGCTAAATACAGCTATACAGCAGAGTTTCTGAACATAATAATAATTAATAATTTCTGAACATTAACTCTCAGTCATTATTTACCCTTTTCTCGTGGTTTCTCAAAAGAATTCATAAAAGTATAGAATATAATGGCATATTTCTAATAGGGGCTCATTGTAACGCAGTGTTAGCACACACCCCATCTGCACAACTCTGATTTAAACCACGGCTTGTGTCTTCTGCTGGTTAGATCAGCATTAAAGAACGATCTCAACTGTTAAATAACAGATATAAGATTACAATAAAATCAGATTTGGCTTATTTTAAATACACACAAATAACAGAGATGAAAAATGAACTTAAGTAAGAAATTTACTTTTGCTATGGTTAAATAAATGCTCAGTGATATCTTAATTTTGGAGCTATTTTTTCTCGAATAATGTTCAATAATGTTGATATGGCATATCATATCAACAACTCAATAATGTTGATATGGCAACTAGTAAATACTCTACGTTTCGTCATTCTGGCATGTGTGGAAAGGGTTAAAACATGCGTGTTACAAGTAACCCTGCATTAGGTTGTGCCCCGCGCTCCCCTATGTTGTCGCCTTGCATCGGCTAAAAAAAGCTGCGCTTGAACAGATCTAAAAGAGCCCGACTAGAGCCAACATGCGGGACACGCCGCAAAAATCTAGCCTGACTGACGTGTCACAACCCTTAGAATACATTCGCAATTGCATAGCAAAGCCCAACTTTATGAAGGTATGAGGAAAGGACTCCATCTCTGTCTTTTAGTTTTATAAATACAATTCAGGGTGGCATTTGCTACATCACACCCTCGGGCCAGAGATTTACAATACTTTACAAAAAGTAAACAAATGCTTGGCCAATGCTTCAGTACTCAGGGGTGCGATAGACTTTTCTTCAAATGTCTGTGCCATAAAAGCAGAAGCATTTGTTTGGGCCTTACAGTTATTGTTTTTGCATGTGCACAGCTTTTCTATTTGGCTTCTGTTGTAGGCTACCAACATTAATGAAACATTGAGGGCATACGTTGTACTTAAATCCTCAAAGCAAAGAACTATCCACAGTTGATGATTATACATGGTCAATATCAAGTCTCAGTATCGCTATTTCTATGTGCCATATGCTGCCTAGCTCCCCTATGTTTATAGCACAATCCCCCATCATGTCTCTAAATCGCTGTTATTAAGGTCTTTCAAATGTATGCAAACGTCACACCATTACTTAGAGTCTGACAAGAGAAGAGTTGATTTTAAAAAGCCTAATCAAGAGGCCTGGTTCATCATATCGCTCTTCTGCAGATAGCCCATGGTTGTGTAAAAGGTATAATTACTGCCTTACAATTAAAGCCTGATAGTGTTTCCTCTCCTGTGAATGCACTCCTAAATACACACTTTGAAGTTATAATGATGGTTCCCATGAGTGATGAATTTCTTTGCGGCTATTGCAATTATCGTTAGAACCTCCCTGGATCATTGTTCTTTAGTGAAAGAGAGGAATGCAGTGACAGCCCTCCATAACGACTAAGAGTTATGCTTCGCTCCGTCATCGTCTTCGCACTTGACCCGGGGTTATTTTTGTATAAAACCTTAATGCCAAAGTTTTTTTTAATTACACGACCAATAAATGGCTCATTAAAAAGTAATAATACAAATAATGTCTTGCTTTCCCTCTGCGGCGTCTATGGAATGAGTCTTCGTTGAAGGTTTTGACTTCTTGAATGAATTTGGATATGGATAACCTCTGATTACATATGAAAATGAGCAATCTACCAGCAAAAACACGCTCACTGGTAATGAAACGATTGACCTACTGTGCAGCAGTTGGCTAAAGGGATTAAGTGTTTCGAAACAATGAACACAAGTGTTGTAACAGCTGCTTTGCATGTGATCATCAACATAAACACTTCTTCACCTGCGGTTTTTCTCTTTTCAGCTGGGAAAGGTTATGTCACCTCTCTCTGACTCTACACCATTAAATGCAATCGCTGTTCCTCTACAAAACACAATATTGACTTGATTTAGCCATTATATTTCTAATGCAACAGTTAGGCTGCTTTTATCCCTGTACCACTGGCCACTTTATACTATGCAGATGTCAATTGCTTCTGATGTAATAACAAGAACAGTACCTACTGACGTGAAAATTGAAATAACTAAGAAAATGAAGCACTCTCCAGTCTGCCAAAGTGCTCTGGTTCTTAGACAGGATTAATGCGCTGAGATAGTCAGCTTCAGTGCTGTGTGAATAAAGTTACACTGACTCCAGACAGCCTGCATTGACTATGAAAGAGTACACAAGGCCATGATGTTTTAACATTCAAACCTTTCTTTCCTATTTCCAGTGTTGCAGATGAAAATATGCATTTCATAATTGGGTAACACTTTACTTAAAGCCTTTATTTATAATGCATTATAGAGGTATTCATAATGTACGTTATAATGCATTTGCACATCCCTTGTTACATCTGAAAGTAGTTGTTTGTCATGTGTTTTAATGCATTTTACATCCTAAAGGTGTAACAATGAATAGATAAGTATGATAATGTTTTATAAGCCAGGCTTGACATTCGCTTTTTTTGCTCTCCAGTCACTGTGGCTAGTGGTTTTCCAAAGTTACTAGCCACTCAGCATTTTCACTGACCACAATTTTGACATCGATACCATGGGGAAAACTTTCATATAGATATTTGTAATATCCTCTCATAATTTGTCAGCAGGAATATTAGGCTGCTGTCACTTTAAGAGCTGACGCACGGATCCATTACACTGATACACATGCGTTTTCTTTCTGTTTACATTCACTCAAAACAGAACTGACTGTGTTTACGTGAAGACTCGCCAAGACCGGCGTTTTGACATTATATTGTGTGTGTTTGACTGTTTAAGCGCAAAAAGCAGCAAAAAAGAGCTCAATTTAGTGCTGAGAGGCTTTATGTGCCGCACTTTGGGTGTGAGCACAAAATCTGTGAGAATGAGTAAAATTATGCCCAATACATGTAATCCCACAGGAAATTCAAGCCCTGTAACAGCAACAATATTCATCCGGTGCAAATTAAACATAACTTTAACACATTAACACATTGAAGAAAATATAGAGTTTAATTTTAGTGTCATTAAAACTTACTTGAGGTTGTGTGTCAAGTCAAAAGTTTTGATATTTTCCCTCAAATTGTCATTAAAGGGACAGTTTAATGAACTGCATATCACGTTAAGCAACTGGCTTTTGTTAGTTACTAAATATTCCAAACAATTGATAGGTTGAAAAATGAGTTGGAAGACATACATTTTAAACTCTTTAACACTTATTACACAGCATATTCTCAATAACATAATATCTTCCTGAAGAAAAACTTTGCTAGACTTTCAATTTAGATGTTAATGCATGCACCTTGGGGCAAAAGCAGCAATATGCTTCAATCAGAGTAGTAAACTAGGTGGCACTTCAAGTTGACGTAGTACGTACTGACTAATAATAAATAACTACATGTACTTACTATAGAGTTAAGGTTAGGGTTTGGTAACTTGTAATTATGCATAATTGACTGTTATTACTATATGAATTGCATGTAGTAACGTGTGTCATCACTTTAAAATCGTGTTTACAGTATGTTCACTTATGTGTACTTACAGTGTACTTACTCTAAGAAAGTACTGGTAATAAAAGGTAACTACATGGGTTAAGGTTAGGTCTGCCTTATGTAATTACAAAGTATGTCCAAGGGGATTGTGAAATAAATTGTAAAATAAAGTGCTACCAAAAAAATAAATAAATAAAGAGTAGTTCAGTGATTGTGTTGCATAGGAAAAGGAATGACCCATGATCAGTGTACACAGCAAATTCACATTATCACTGCATACATATTTCTCATGAGAATCAAAATTCTTGCTTCTTTGTTTATGTTATATTTACTGTTTGTATTTGCTGTTTAAGTTTCTTAAACCTAAAATGTCAGAAACCTTAGTGCACATGCAAAAAAAAAATAAAAAAAAATACACTGAATTCAGGCTCATACTTCTGAGCCAAGCAATTTTACTTGTATTAGCTTTGCCTCATTTCAGTTTACCCTATTTTAACCTCTCGAAAGCCTCTGATTACACATGGAAATGAGCAATTTACCCTTTTTTTATGTTGACTAGTAATGAATGACCTTCTGTGCAGTAGTTGACTAAAGTGATTAATGAACATGAACATGTTTAATATACATGAATCTTTTAATGGCTACTTTGCATTTAATCATCAACACAAGCCCTTCTTTACCTGGCTTTCCACCTCACTCTGGTTCTACACCATTAAAGGCAATAGCTTTTACTTTTAAAAAACACAGCATTGGTTTGATTTCACCGTTATATTTTCTAATATAACAGTTTTTGCTGCTTTTATCCCTGTATCGCTTGCCTTTATACCATGGCCAGTGCAGATGTTAATTGCTTCTGCTGCAATAACAAGAACGGTACCTACTGACATGAAAATTGATATAACCAAATCAATGAGGCACTCGCCAGTCTGCCAAAGTCTGATCCCAGACTAGATTAATGCATTGAGAGTCAGCTTCAATCCTGCGGGAATAAAGTTATACTGACTCCAGGCAGCCTGCATTGCCTTTGAGGGTTTTTTTCTCAGTTGCTAAGACACTGAAACCTACAAACAGCACAAACCTCAAATGTTCAAGCAAAAATCAAACACTCTGTTCAAAACTATAGCACCTTTAATCTAATTTAAACTTTGCCTTCACAGTCAGAGATGAATTTGCACTGTAATACTGTAGAGTTGATTGGATGCACATCCTTTGATGTCAATAACAAAATACATAGGAAGAGTTTTCTCTTCCATGTTAATTTTGATGAGAAAATTTTGAGAATATCAGAAATATTTTCATTAAGGTTCCGGAGATCAATGAACGTCTTGATACGCTATATTGCCAAAAGTTTTGGGACACCTGCCTTTACATGTACATGAACCATCCCATTCTTAATCCGTAGGGTTTAATATGGAGTTGGCCCACCCTTTGCAGCTTTAACAGCTTCAACTCTTCTGGGAAGGCTTTCCACAAGGTTCCACTAGGAGTGTGTTTATGGGAATGTTTGACCATTCTTCTAGAAGTGCATCTGTGAGGTCAGGCACTGATGTTGGACGAGAAGGCCTGGCTCTCAGTCTCCGCTCTAATTCATCCCAAAGCTGTTCTATCGGGTTGAGGTCAGGACTCTGTGCAGGCCAGTCAAGTTCCTCCACACCAAACTCGCTCATCCATGTCTTTATGGAGCAACGCTTTGTGCACTGGTGCGCAGTCATGTTGGGACAAGAAGGGGCCATCCCCAAACAATTCCCACAAATTTGGGAGCATGAAATTGTCCAAAATTTCTTGGTATGCTGAAGCATTAAGAGTTCCTTGCATGTACCGTTCTCCTGGTACAGTGAGGAAAATAAGTATTTGAACACCCTGCTATTTTGCAAGTTCTCCCACTTAGAAATCATGGAGGGGTCTGAAATTGTCATCGTATGTGCATGTCCACTGTGAGAGACATAATCTAAAAAAAACAAATCCAGAAATCACAATGTATGATTGTTTAACTATTTATTTGCATGATACAGTATGATACAAGTATTTGAACACCTGAGAAAATCAATGTTAATATTTGGTACAGTAGCCTTTGTTTGCAGTTACAGAGGTCAAACGTTTCTTGTAGTTTTTCACCAGGTTTGCACTGCAGGAGGGATTTTGTCCCACTCCTCCACACAGATCTTCTCTAGATCAGTCAGGTTTCTGGCCTGTCGCTGAGAAACAAGGAGTTTGAAAGATTCTCTAATGGGTTTAGGTCTGGAGACTGGCTAGGCCACGCCAGAACCTTGATATGCTTCTTACAGAGCCACTCCTTGGTTATCCTGGCTGTGTGCTTCGGGTCATTGTCATGTTGGAAGACCCAGCCTCGACCCATCTTCAATGCTCTAACTGAGGGAAGGAGGTTTTTCCCCAAAATCTCGCAATACATGGCCCCGGTCATCCTCTCCTTAATACAGTGCAGTCGCCCTGTCCCATGTGCAGAAAACACCCCCAAAGCATGATGCTACCACCCCCATGCTTCACAGTAGGGATGGTGTTCTTGGGATGGTACTCATCATTCTTCTTTCTACAAACACGTTTAGTGGAATTATGACCAAAAAGTTATATTTTGGTCTCATCTGACCACATGACTTTCTCCCATGACTCCTCTGGATCATCCAAATGGTCATTGGCAAACTTAAGACGGGCCTTGACATGTGCTGGTTTAAGCAGGGGAACCTTCTGTGCCATGCATGATTTCAAACCATGACGTCTTAGTGTATTACCAACAGTAACCTTGGAAACGGTGGTCCCAGCTCTTTTCAGGTCATTGACCAGCTCCTCCCGTGTAGTTCTGGGCTGATTTCTCACCTTTTTTAGGATCATTGAGACCCCATGAGGTGAGATCTTGCATGGAGCCCCAGTCCGAGGGAGATTGACAGTCATGTTTAGCTTCTTCCATTTTCTAATGATTGCTCCAACAGTGGACCTTTTTTCACCAAGCTGCTTGGCAATTTCCCCGTAGCCCTTTCCAGCCTTGTGGAGGTGTACAATTTTGTCTCTAGTGTCTTTGGACAGCTCTTTAGTCTTGGCCATGTTAGTAGTTTTATTCTTACTGATTGTATGGGGTGGACAGGTGTCTTTTATGCAGCTAACGACCTCAAACAGGTGCATCTAATTTAGGATAATAAATGGAGTGGAGGTGGACATTTTAAAGGCAGACTTTGAGGTCTTTGAGGGTCAGAATTCTAGCTGATAGACAGGTGTTCAAATACTTATTTGCAGCTGTATCATACAAATAAATAGTTAAAAAATCATATATTGTGATTTCTGGATTTTCTTTTTAGATTATGTCTCTCACTGTGGACATGCACCTATGATGACAATTTCAGACCCCTCCATGATTTCTAAGTGGGAGAACTTGCAAAATAGCAGGGTGTTCAAATACTTATTTTCCTCACTGTAACTGCCAAACCCAGACTCGTCCATCGGATTGTCAGACAGAGAAGCTTGATTGGTCACTTCAGAGAACATGTCTCCACTGCTCTAGAGTCCACTGGCGGCGTGCTTTACCCCACTGCATCCCACGCTTTGCATTGCACTTGGTGATGTAAGGCTTGGATGAGCTGCTCGGCCATGGAAACCCGTTCCATGAAGCTCTACACACTGTTCTTGAGCTCATCTGAAGGCCACAGAAGTTTGGAGGTCTGGAGCTCTTGACTCTGCAGAAAGTTGGCGACATCTCCACACTGTGACCCTCAGCATGTGCTGACCCTGCTCTGTGATTTTACGTGGCCTACCACCTCATGGCTGAGTTGCTGTTGTTCCCAATTGCTTCCTACTTTGTTATAACACCACTAACAGTTGAGCGTGGAATATTTAGTAGTAAGGAAATTTCCCGAATGGACTTATTGCACAGGTGTCCACCGATCACGGTACCACGCTTGAGTTCACTGAGCTCCTGAGAGCGGCCCATTCTCACACTAATGTGTGTAGAAGTGTCTGCAGGCTTAGTGCTTGATTTATACACCAGTGGCCATGACGTGATTGAACACCTGAATTCAATGATTTGGAGGGGCGTCCCAATACTTAATATAGTGTATGTGAGGGTGAGCACCCACTTTCCTCTTTTGCATTGCAACTAATTGAGAACCACTGACCAATGAAAACATCTGCGGCTGAAACCAATAAATGACACAATCGTACCATGGTTCAAATGTGAAAATAGATCTGTGTCAGCAAGGACGTGGATTTGATTCCCAGGGAAAATATGTGATGGTAAAACATGAACTGGCATTGCCTAATTGCATTGTCAGTTTGCAAAGCACATTTCATTGCATTAAACAATGTTTCTAATATAGTGGAAAGTGGAAAATGTACTATGACTCCAATGTTAGAGGAAGATTTAGAAGAGTCAAACTTATTAAAAAAAGATTAAACAACAGTTTAAGTTTCTGCTCATCTCTCTCTCAATTCTAATTCAGATCGTATTTTCTCCTTGAATGTAATTTTTGGAACATCTTGGCACCTCTGACCTATTCTCCAGAATGCATGGACAAGAGGTACAGACAAAAACCCATTATAGTTATTGCATTTCAACCTTCATAATCCATGCACAGCTTTAGGCTTCTGTCCTTCCTCGTCTTACAATAGAAGATGATGCTTTTTGGGAGATGGAAGGATGCATGCAAACCTAAAGCAAGGGTCTTTTTAATACATTCTTCCATGCCCATGGATTTGAGGTTAGATGAAGGATACACCCCAGTCAAGTCATGCAATGATAATTCCAAGGTCTATAAAGAGGTTGTTGATCTGTTACAAAACACATCCACAATATGACTGGCAGTGAATATGTATTATTATCAGCACAGTAGAAAGAACCCTGAGTAGAAGTGATTGGATTTACACTGAGACCATTAAACAACCAACATGATCTCATGAGAATACATGTGTATTTTTACATAAATATCTACAACACGTACATTTATTTCACATTTATATGTTTATATGTTAGTATATGTATATGTCTTTGTAGTATATGTTAGTGGTTTAGAATTAAAAGTGTGGAGAAGGGGTGGTGGAGGGATGCTGATAAACTGTCAATGAATGGAGGTAAGACTGCTGCGTATATATACACTCACCTAAAGGATTATTAGGAACACCTGTTCAATTTCTCATTAATGCAATTATCTAATCAACCAATCACATGGCAGTTGCTTCAATGCATTTAGGGGAGGGGTCCTGGTCAAGACAATCTCCTGAATTCCAAACTGAATGTCAGAATGGGAAAGAAAGGTGATTTAAGCAATTTTGAGCGTGGCATGGTTGTTGGTGCCAGACGGGCTGGTCTGAGTATTTCACAATCTGCTCAGTTACTGGGATTTTCACGCACAACCATTTCTAGGGTTTACAAAGAATGATGTGAAAAGGGAAAAACATCCAGTATGCGGCAGTCCTGTGGGCGAAAATGCCTTGTTGATGCTAGAGGTCAGAGGAGAATGGGCCAACTGATTCAAGCTGATAGAAGAGCAACTTTGACTGAAATAACCACTCGTTACAACCGAGGTATGCAGCAAAGCATTTGTGAAGCCACAACACGCACAACCTTGAGGCGGATGGGCTACAACAGCAGAAGACCCCACCGGGTACCACTCATCTCCACTACAAATAGGAAAAAGAGGCTACAATTTGCACAAGCTCACCAAAATTGGACAGTTGAAGACTGGAAAAATGTTGTCTGGTTTGATGAGTCTCGATTTCTGTTGAGACATTCAGATGGTAGAGTCAGAATTTGGCGTAAACAGAATGAGAACATGGATCCATCATGCCTTGTTACCACTGTGCAGGCTGGTGGTGGTGGTGTAATGGTGTGGGGGATGTTTTCTTGGCACACTTTAGGCCCCTTAGTGCCAATTGGGCATCGTTTAAATGCCACGGCCTATCTGAGCATTGTTTCTGACCATGTCCATCCCTTTATGCCCACCATGTACCCATCCTCTGATGGCTACTTCCAGCAGGATAATGCACCATGTCACAAAGGTCGAATCATTTCAAATTGGTTTCTTGAACATGACAATGAGTTCACTGTACTAAAATGGCCGCCACAGTCACCAGATCTCAACCCAATAGAGCATCTTTGGGATGTGGTGGAACGGGAGCTTCCCACAAATCTCCATCAACTGCAAGATGCTATCCTATCAATATGGGCCAACATTTCTAAAGAATGCTTTCAGCACCTTGTTGAATCAATGCCACGTAGAATTAATGCAGTTCTGAAGGCGAAAGGGGGTCAAACACAGTATAGTATGGTGTTCCTAATAATCCTTTAGGTGAGTGTATATATATATACACCTCTTATTGTTGATTAGCTGAGTGCTCTCCACTTGTGTCAATAATCTGAACGTGCTCCTCTTGAACCTTGTTAATAAAACATAATTTACGTTTTCAAATAGCTACACAATGAAACGTATAATATAGACAGCACTAAAATGTAAAAAAAATTACATTTCTATTTAAGAATATTAAAATCGTGGCATTAATGTTTTGACTCTATTGTATTCAATTGTAATATCAATGACGTTTTCAGTCGCATTTATTAAATGCAGTTTACTTACCGCTTTTGACATTTTCACAATAAATAAATTATTGTGATTACATTTGTTATTCTGTTATGTTTTTCTTCATAAGTGAACATAGTTTTAAGCAATGGTTATGGGTAGGTTTAGGGGTAGGAGTAGGATTAGCTGCTCAAAATATCTTTTTAGTGTTATATTGTTACTAAAATGGTCATTTTAGTACACATATCTGTCCATATTATTTTGATAATAAAATAGGTATGTTTAGGTTTGGGAGTAGGGCTAAGGGATTTACCTATAACATGGTAAAAGGGAAAATAAAAATATTTATGATATGATTACAAAAATGTGTAAATATTTAAAGTTTCATAGCTGTATAAACGTAATAATGCTACGTTTAAATGTTGCTGATACGTCCATATTATACATTCCAGCATCTATCCAAACGTACAAAAAGTATGTTTCATGTCTTTGAAAGTTACGTATTAATTCTTTCCCTGCCAAACCCAGAAATTTCCGTTATTTGTGAGAAAACGCTTCCCTGTCAAACACAGAATTTTTTCACTCTTATACGCTAGGGGGCGCTATTTCACATCTTCTGAATGAGTACAGAATCTCCTGATCAAAACACAGGAAAAGAAGACGCAAAAAATACAAGCGGTCGTATGTAAGCAGATGTATATGTAAAATAATGTGATCATCAATATTAAACATCATATAAATCAAAACTATCTTATGTTACGGAATGAAATGTGGACCCAGGATGAGCGATAGGACTGTGCAAGCATTAGGGGTGTTGATGGACTCCATCTACTCCATCTGTGTTTGATCATCGCTCTGAATCTGATCTGGATGTGGTCTTTGACAAAAATGTGATTTTCTCAGCTTTTTGTTCAAAATATTGCTTTTTTCATGAAACTACCCATATTTAAGTGTTGATAAAAAGGAATGCATGAAGCTAAAATAAAACCTTTTTTTGTTTAAATACAGAGGGTCTGCTCTTTCTTTTGATATATTGCATGCTCAGATATTCTTACAACAAAATATTCTATGGGCCATTACCATTACATGATCAAAAAACACTGGCGGGGAAAGAGTTAATAATGAGACCAGGCTGAACAACACATTTCGACACATTTCATCGTTGACTTTCATCAATTGCTCATGATTACCATAGATAAAGTTCTGTCTTGATTGTGGTGTTCGTGAGAGAACGTAGGTTTAAAAACAATGCGGCAGACACAGGATCAGGGTCTTGTGTTTCAATGGCCAAAAAAATCATACAAATTTCCAAAACACCAATCTATGAAGTTTTCTTGATAGGTTATTTTAAACCAATGAGCCAAAAAAAAAGTAGCTGAAGTTTTAATTTGACCGTTAATGTGAAAATCAAGACAAATAGTCGGTTAATATAAATTAATTAATTACATTTATATTGATGTTACTTTAGAATTAATATATGAATACAGATACAGTGTGTATAGAAAATAATCACCCCCCTTTAAAATAAATCACATTTTGTTGCTTTGCAGCCTGAAATGAAGACAGACACAATTTTTGTTTTATTCAGCTGTAATTATTCAGTGCAACTTATAACATCCAAGTGAAAGATATAACACCAACCTGTCAGAAAAAACAGAAACAAATACAAAAAAACAGAATCACTGAGTTGGAAAAAGGATCACCCCCTTGTTTCAGTATTTTGTTGAACCACCTTTTGCTTTAATTACAGCCTTTAGTCTGTTGGGATATGTCTCTACTAACTTTGCACATCTAGATGTTGCAATATTTGACCACTCTACTTTGCAGAACTGCTCAAGTTCAGTTAAATTTGATGGTGACCGTTTGTGGACTGCTGTCTTCGAGTCATTCCACAGATTTTCAATGGGGTTTAAGTCTGGGCTCTGACTAGGCCATGCAAGGACATTCACCTTTTTCTCCTTCAACCACTGTGTGGTCAATTTTGCTGTGTGCTTTGGGTCATTGTCATGTTGGAAGGTAAATTTTCTTCCCAGTGACAACTTTCTGGCAGAGGGCAGCAGATTTTCTTTAAGAATTTGACAGTATTTTGCCCCATCCATTTTTCCTTCTATCCTGACAAGTGCTCCAGTCCCTGCTGCAGAGAAACAACCCCATAACATGACATTACCAACTCCATGCTTTACTGTAGGAATGGTGTTATTTGGATGGTAAGCTGTATTGGATTTTCGCCAGACATATCGTTTGGCGTTGAGGCCAAATTATTCAATTTTAGTCTCATCTGACCATAACACCTTTTTCCACGTGGCCTCAGAATCTTCAAGGTGCGTTTTGGCAAAGCTCAGTCGTGACTGCATGTGGCCTTTCTTGAGGAGTGGCTTTTTTCTTGCAACCCTCCCATACAAGCCACATTTGTGGAGAATTTGTGATACTGTTGTCACATGCACACAATGACCAGTCTTTGTCATGAATTCCTTCAACTGCTTTAGAGTTGCTTTAGGCCTCTTGGTAGCCTATCTGACCAGTTTCCTCCTGGCTCTTTCATCCAGTTTGGAGCGATGTCCTAATCTAGGGAGGGTCTGTGTTGTACCAAATACCTTCCAATTCTTATTAATAGATTTCACTGTGCTTCTAGGCACTGATAAAGCCTTTGAAATTGTTTTGAATCCATCTCCTGACTTGTGCCTGTCCAAAACTTTATCCCGGAGATCTTTAGACAATGCCTTGCCACCCATAGTTGATTGTTTTCTTCAGTTGAACTACCAAGGACTGAAATGCTTCAGGAACAGCTTGTTTCATGCTGAGCTAATCAAAATGACCACAGCTGATCACCGTTGAAAGTCATTTGGCTTTGTGTGCTATTGAGAAGGTGATTGACTACACCTGATTGGGTTTACAAGTCATTTTTCCAACTCAGTGATTCTGTTTTTTTCATTTGTATTTTTTTTTTCTGACAAGTTTGTATTATATCTTTAACTTGGATGTTATAAGTTGTAAATACAGCTGAATAAAACAAAAACAGTTTTTGTCCGTTTTCATTTCAGCCTGCAAAGCAACAAAATGTGATTATTTTAAAGAGAGGTGATTATTTTCTATACCCACTGTATTTGAAGATATTTGATTTATGTTTCTTTTTTTGCCATTTTTTCCCCCTTTCTACATTTTATTTATTTTAAAATCCTTTAAAATTCCTTTTATATTTCTATTGGTTAAATGGTTTCTCTTTGGCAATGAGTACTTTTTTCCATCCCATTTCCTTTTTTTCTCATTGTTTTCTAGTTATTGCTTTTCTTTTCCTGTTCGCTTTCTCTATTTTTAATTACAGACTTGTTTGTAGAATTATAGTTTGCTCGTTGACTGACATAAAGTGGATGACAGACCAGTTACACAACATGAAATGATGTTTGGAGATGTCATAGCAGATTTAGATTATTGTAACAGTAATTTTCCACTCAATACCGAAATCCGCCTAGTAGAAAGTCAAATTTCTTACTTATTTCAGCTGTTAGAAAAATCTTTGCCCGTGATGAAAAGGATGAAAGAAACACTCTTTCGTCTCCCTCTCTCTTTAAATCATACTCACAGACATCTCACACACAAGCATTGACGTCCTTTCAGGAATTCTGTTTGGATGAGCACAAAATAGCAAAGGACACAGATGACACAGAAATATCTGGTTGCAGTACTGCTCCTTTTTGAACTGTCGGAAACTGTCTCAGCATCAATTTTCGTAGCTGATTACAGTTTCATTACAGTTCACCTTCACCGTGTATGCAGTGTTATGGGTTCAGATGTTCGTCAGTTATGTTCAGACAAAGTCGTCATAGCCTTGCCCTCTCTTTCTTACCACCAAATAACTGTCACCCATCGGGGTCACCTATTTTCTTTCTTGTTTCGGTACATCTTATACGTCAGTTAAACACTTTAAACCTTCTCAGAAATACAATGACAACCAAAAAAACAAAAAAAAACAAATGCTATATATACATTTCAGTGGATCTTATTGCTGACATTTTACCCATTTGTTTCACACATTCCATACTTAAAGGTACATTGTTACTCTTTTTGGTTCAAAATTAACACAAGTGTATACCCACGGTGCGGTGCGGAGCGCAAGATGCAAATCTTGCACACCAGTGGCCCATTGGCCCGTTCTCTAAATCTCGAAGCTGATAGGGGCTCTCTGAAGTGATCCCAATTCGTCGGTATAACCAATGTACGTCTCCATTCCCTCCTTCAGGGAATGAGGGTTACCATACGTAACCGAGACGTTTTTTGACATGTATCATAGTAATGATGTTTCAACAGCAATTTCAGTTGCTGCTGTGCATTCTTCAAGCCCAGAAAATTTAATTTCTCTTTTGAATTCTTCATGCTCTGATATTTTGGATTCGATAGCACCACTTAAATACAAACGCCCAAAGTTTAAACCACAACCATGGTTGGAAGACTCCACTCGTTCGCTTAGACAAATTTGTCGGAAATCAGAGAGGAGATGGAAAAAAGATCATCTTGTGGTTTCATTTGAAATCTTTAAAAACTGCTTGGAGAATTTTCAGAAAGCAGCTAAAAAAGCAAGAGCTAAATACTTCTCTGAGATTATTAGTACGATTCTCATACCCCTAAAATCTTGTTCAGTACTATAAATTCAATTATTAATCCTCGCATCTCTAATGAAGTTGAACCATCTCTTGATATCTGTGAGATATTTTTGAGTTTTTTTACTGAAAAGATTGATGGTATTCGATCAGCCCTAAGCCCTTTCCATTCTATTATTCTGCTTGACAGTCCAGTTAACACAGCTACTTTCAATAGTTTTCAGCCAGTGTCTCTTTCTGATCTGAGGAATTTAGTGATGCAGATGAAATCTACAACATCACCCCATGATGTTGTTCCTTCCAACATCATTAAAGGTTCTTTTGAGACTATTGGTCCTAGCATTCAAGTGATAATTAATTCTTGTTTAGTCTCTGGTATTGTCCCAGCATTTTTAAAGCATGCAGTTGTCCAGCCGTTGCTTAAAAAGCCCAATGATGATGTAAGGCTTTTTAATAATTATCGTCCTATCTCAAAATTGCCATTTCTTTCAAAAAGTTTGAAAAAAAAGTTGTCCTATCACAGTTACTACCTTTTTTTAATTCAACTCAGGTATTGAACCATTTCAATCAGGTTTTACTACTCATCACAGCACTGAAACAGCTTTGTTAAAAGTCATGAATGATTTGTTACTTGCAGTTGATACTGGTGAAAATGCAGTTTTAATTTTACTGGATCTGAGCGCCGCTTTTGACACGGTGGATCACAATATCCTTCGGTCACGCCTTGAACAGTGGGTAGGTGTTAAGGATACAGCACTACTGTGGTTTGAGTCGTATCTTAGGTCCAGGACTTTCTCTGTGGCTATTGGCCAGTTTTCCTCATCATCTGTCCCTTTGTCTTGTGGGGTTCCTCAAGGGTCCATTCTGGGGCCATTACTCTTTAACTTATATATGCTTCCACTTGGAAATATAATTAGGAAATATAAGATTTATTTTCATTTCTATGCTGATGATTCCCAGCTGTACCTTTCGTTGAAATCTAGACATTCTCTGCAGCCTCTCTTGGACTGTCTTGAGGATATTAAATGTGGATGGCAAATAACTTCCTCCAGCTTAACAATGATAAAACTGAGGTGATTATATTTGGTCCCTCCAAAACCAGAAACTCTATAGTTAGTCACTTAGATAATCTCACTCCATATGTTAAGTCACATGCAAAAAATGTAGGTGTTATTTTTTATTCTGAGCTTTGTCTGGAAAAACAAATTAGCTCAGTTGTAAAAAACAGCTATTATCAATTGAGAATCATTTCCAGACATAAATCGACTCTTTCCTTTCAAGATTTGGAGAAAGTTATTCATGCATTTATTACATTACGGCTGGACTATTGTAATTCTTTATACCATGGTCTTCCTCAGTCTTCGTTGGCACGTTTACAGATGGTTCAGAATGCAGCAGCCAGACTGTTAACTTGTACAAAAAGGCGTGATCATATACACTCCAGTTATAGCTTCTCTTCACTGGCTTCCCATTTACTTTAGAATTCAATTCAAAATTCTGCTGATTGTTTTTAAAGCTCTTAACGGACAAGCCCCATCTTACATCTCCGATCTTGTTCATTTGAATTCAGCTCCTAAGTCCCTCAGATCAGCCAATAAAGCTCTTTTATATGTCCCACGGTCGCGACTTAAAACTAAACGTGATAGAGCCTTTGCAGTTGCTGCTCCACGATTATGGAATCAGTTGTCACCCGACATTAAGAGTGCTCCTTGTGTTTATGTTTGTATATCTAGACTTAAGACACATCTCTACGTTTTAGCATTTCCTGCTTATTAAATTATGGATTAGTAACTGCTTTCTTGTTTTTTTTTCTTATTCTAATTTTGACTGTTATTTTTATTATTATTTTTATTTAATCTTTATTGTATTTTATGATTGTTTTGTACAGCACTTTGGTCAGTGTAAGCTGAATTTAAATGTGCTTTATAAATACATTTACTTACTTACTTACTAGATAAGTCCATACATACCATTCTCATCTTCATGCATGCCATACCTCTGTCTGACGCAACCTTCTGCGTGTCAGTTCCATGGTTTAACCCACTGGACCACCATCTCACTAGGAAGATAGTAACGAATGTGACTGTTGATCATGGCTGATTTTGAGGAATTGTCAGAGGATTTTTACTTGGTATCAAACCAAAATCCAGAACCATATCGTTTTGAGTCAGAATACACAGATGAGAAGTTACAAACTTTGGAAGCTGATAGACAAGACGCCAAATTACCTCTAGCACCGATCATTTGTTACTGTGAAAGAGCGCATTCATGACAACACAATACTAACATTACAGGGGATACATGGAGCACGGGAAAACTGCAATACAGTAGTGTAGGCTATATTTGTGTGTGGCTGTTTGAACTATCAATTTGTATCGAGAAAGTATAATAGGGAAAATCCTGTATTGTGATTTATCCTATAGTGCTTGCATAAAGCAAGTAGTGCATACACCTGTAGCTGTTATGTATCCACAATGTATCTTTGTAAGGCACGAGCAAGAGCACAATCCTCCCCCACAAAAAACAAAACAAAACAAAAAACAAGTGGGCTCCCCCAAAGGCCACGGTATATTTCAAACACTGGTCACTACATCATCAATTATTGTTCCAAAATGTGTTTTTGTCTTACTCTGATTTACTATGGTAAGCCTATAGTAAGTGTTTATATTGGTGGGATGGTTTTGGCTGGAAATTGCGCACATGCGTCACTCGTCCGTGTGTGTCTCAACATATCCGTAAAGTAAAGTTGCTCCGTCTGCTTTGATGCATGTCTGGTATGAGAGTGGCAGGGGTTAGTAGTGTGTGTGTGTGTGTGTGTGTGTGTGGGGTTAGTCATAGTCTTAGGGGTTAGTCTTTACAACGAGTGAGAAAGGTTGACATGGAGCTGCCAACCTCTGGAGAATCACTTGTTTTAAACAAACGGTGAGCAGAGGAGAAAAGAGCTGGAGAAGAGAGAACGAGACAGAGCTCGTAATAAAACAAGAATCAACATGGGCTTGGCTTTAGGAGACGGAGAGAACTGATGGACTTTGAAATGATGGAGATGATGGTGTTTTTATTACTCGACAGGTGAGTAAGGTGTTTTATTGAACAGATAAACTGCCATATGCAGTTCACTGTAAAGATTATCTATTGTGCAGATCATTTCATTATGGTTGTTGTAGCTGTGCTGGAGTTTATTCTCAAGGAAGTAGCGTGTCTATTAATGGGTAAAGCTTCAACTAATTGAGATCCTTTCCATCTAAACTGGTTACATCTCTCTAGCCTAGTAGTGAATGTTTTATGAGCAGTTGGATCATCTCTCTCTCTCTTTAGTTATGAGAAAGAATCATATTCATACTCATCCACGCAGATGTAGGAATTGTGGGCGCAGACACATAGATGAATGAATCTTCCAAATGATTCGATCAGAAATGATCCCACACAAAGCCCCATTCAACCCGACCCCAGGAAATCGACCATCTATCACCAGAGAGACGTAGGCTCCATTCTGCCCGGAGCTACTACTTTTATATAATAATTACTTGATTGCCTATGAACTTTTGACCAAAACTTAGACAAAGAGAACAAATGACTCTGTGTGATCACAAGACAAAGAAACCAACCAGATCTCTGTCTTTGCAATGACCGGTAAATGAACTCCACGTGACACAGCTAAAACTCCAAGCAAACTCACAGAAACTGTGTTGCATATGAACTGCATCAAATCATTGATTATTGGACTTGCATTCAAATAGCCTTAGACATAGCTTGTTAGTGTGTCTACAACTGATACACGTGACTATTATGCATGTATATCACTCCCAATTCATGCAATTATGTAACTATTGAATGAGTGGACGAAAAGGCACCGTGTTTGATATCTCTTTGTTCGTATGGGTATAATCCAACAGATGAGCTGAATGAAATCTTTGTAGAAGAGATCATGTCCTTATAGTAAGAAATTAGGTTTAAATTTACTCTCTGCTTAAGAGCAGGAAACTAAATTACCATAGAAAACCCAATTTTATGGGAGGGGTGGAAACAAAGTCACCCCTGAACCCTAATTGGCCAGAACCCATCTAGGGGGATGGGCAAATATTTGAGTTTTAATCTCAGAACACTGATGAAGAGTTTTCAGTTGAGTTGAGTTCCAGCAGTTGATACTCCCAGGAGAGCTCTGCCCAGTCGGGAGCTGTTCGCAGTGCAGTTCCAGAATCCACCAACGATCAGACGATTGTGGCAGACCAAGATCAAGCTGAACTGGTGCATTGAGATCAAATTTAATAACCCCGCCTAAGAAACGATAGGAGGATAAATTAATGATCGATGGTTTCTTCAGGTCATGTGTCATAAATGCATATTTTGCTTGGGATTTCATCATTTCTCTCTCTTAAAACTCATTCTTTCCTCACTGTCTTCCTTTCTGGAACGCGTGTGAATGTGCGAGTGTGTGTGTTTATGTTAGATTTAGTTTGATGTGTTAGAGTAATCAATAAAGTTCTGTTTGTTTTCAAAGATAACTGTTTTTACTGTGAGATGGTGGTCCAGTGGGTTAAACCATGGAACTGATATGCAGAAGGTTGCTGGTTCAATCCCAGTGGTCACCACCAGTGTGTCCTTGAGCAAGGCACTTTACTCCATGTTGCTCCAGGGGGATTGTCCCTGTAATAAGGGCACTGTAAGTCGCTTTGGATAAAAGCGTCTGCCAAATGCATAAATGTAAATGTAAAATGTTCTTGTGTTATGTGCTTACGAATTTAATGTCTTGAACTGCAGATCTAAGTTACCTGGCTGTTAAATAGTGTTTCACTATTGTTCGGATATTAATATCCGCTGCAGAGTTGATATTTACGGCCCTTTCAAATGAATGCTGGAAGAGTCAATAGACTCTCTCAGAATTCCCTATGAATTCATTAATTCATTCATTTGAGCTAAATAGACCTGTTTCCCTTTAACAGAGTCCCCTTTAACCTCTTAACCCGCACCGGTTCATGGGCAGGGGGGTTGACGGAATTGGGCGTGTCTGTACTTTTATTTTCTTTTGTTTTATACAAAATATTCAATCAACTATCACAAATTATGCATCATTTGAACGCTAAAACACTCAAGATTCATGTTCTGAACTTGTTTTTGCAATAAATATACCAGAGAGGAAAGGGTTAAATGAAATGCTAAAGGACCGGCCATGTAAATATTAGCATAATATTAGCGGTACTCATCTTTCATCTCCTGTTGTTCAGATCAGATCGGACGAATCTAATAAACACCCACATACATCTCTGTGTAAGGGTCCACACTTCAAAATGCATCCCACTTTTTAATCCAAAACAACGAAAAAATAGGGAAAAAACCCTCCATTGTTTGCAAGAGCGTTTTAAGTTAGCGTAATCAATCATGTCCATTTTCAATTAAATATCGACTCTAATCCGTTTCTGGCAAGCTCCCCCTGCAAGAATAGTCTCTTCTCCGTGATATAAACCCTCCCTCGTCTCTCTTCTTCAATCAGAGTCTCTCCTGTGATGCATCATAAAGAGGAAGCGCCTTACAGGCTTGGTGAGCTGTCAATCATTGCACCCATGGTTTTCGTTGGATAAAGGCACTCGGTGCCTAGCCAATGCCTTTCCAACAAAGGTTTGATTGATGGACTTAGTAACCAATCAAAAGGCATTATCTTGCGCAGTTTATGTCAAGTCAAGTCAAGAAGAGTCAAGAAGCTTTTATTGTCATTTCAACCATATATAGCTGACGCAGTACACAGTGAAATGAAACAGCGTTCCTCCTGAACCCAGGTGCTACATAAGACAACATAAAGCAAACAGTCACAGAACAGAAAAACACAGGGCGAGAACTAAAATCCTCGCCACATAAAGTGCATGTGTGCAGCTGGTGCTAACAGTGCAAAGGACAACACAAGACAGTGCAAAACAACACAGGACAGTGCAAGACAATACACAATACACAAAATATAAAATAAAAATAGAAATAGAAATAGCTCCGCCAGTAAAACCTGTCATGACAGAATAAAGTGCAATGTAAACAGAAAAATGTAAACAGAATTTGTGCAATTCAGCAGTAGCAGCAGTCAAAATAAGTGAACACTGACCAAACGATTCGGACAGAATATTGTGCAAAAGAACAAGTCCCGGAAGATCAGCAACAAATGGCATGTAAACATTTTTAAGTGTGATTGGGATTGAAACCTGAGTGTGCGAAGTGAATGATGTGTGTTGAGTCCGGTTTGTACAAATCAGTCACACAGTTGTGTGTAAGTGTGTGTGTGTGTGTGTGTGTGTGTGTGTGTGTGTGTGTGTGTGTGTGTGTGTGTGTGTGTGTGTGTGTGTGTGTGTGTGTGTGTGTGTGTGTGTGTGTGTGTGTGTGTGTGTGTGTGTGTGTGTGTGTGTGTGTGTGTGTGTGTGTGTGTGTGTGTGAGAGAGAGTTCAGTTCAGTTCTTTGTTGAGGAGCCTGATGGCTTGCGGGAAAGAACTGTTGCACAGTCTTGATGTGACGGCCCGAATGCTTCGGAACCGTTTCCCTGATGGTAGGAGGGTGAAGAGTATGTGTGACGGGTGTGTGTGGTCATCCACAATGCTGTGTGCTTTGCGGATGCAGCGTGTGGTGTAAATGTCCATGATAGAGGGGAGAGAGACTCCGATGTTCTTCTCAGCATGTAAGTAGGATTTGGTGAATACTACTAGTCAATACTACTAGTCAATACTACTAGTGCGGCTTTCATAACACTGGCACTCGCTTGCCATGGCGCAGACTCTGACTGACACTTCTTATCAACTAAATGAGTTTTTTACACTTTGTAATTTCTGTAAATAGTTGCTTTAGTTGTTCAGTAACTGTTTATCCATTATAATTAGCAGTTTATTGCAGATTTATTTGAATTAAAAACTACTCTTTGCAAATGTTCTGAAATAAATGGCCTTTTTGAAAGGACACCTAGTCTTTTCCTGACATAAAAGCTTACAGAAGCTACATTACTGAGAGAATCATCCTCGTATTTGAATCATGACATGATTAGACATTCAGTTTTATATTTAAGTTATTTGCAGGCTCTTAACATTAAATTCTCAAAAAAAAAAAAAAAAAAAAAAAATATATATATATATATATATATATATATATATTATATATATATATATATATATATATATATATATATATATATATATATATATATATATATATATATATATATATATGTGAGTCACGTGTATATTAACATGTATATTACTCTGTTCCCATATCTTTGAGTTATTATGACTCTCGGGTAGCAACATTTCAAGTGTCTAGTTTAAAATAAGACCAGATTTATGAATATAGACCATGGGGTTTGAGCTGCAGACATTTTCATTTGGGTATGTCGTTTTCAAAGAATTCTCAAAAATAGGGGCACAGGTTAAGAGGTTAAGTTCTTACATATCGGTGGACGAATAAGTTAAGGTGTAAACATTAATTCTGAATTATTTATAATGTAACTATGATGAGTCACTTTCATTTTAATTAAATTCCCCTTTGAGCTATTATTTGATCTGATTCATAATCCCTACAGAGCCGAAGCACAACCAAAACAATGTTCTTCCGCTAAATGCATGCAGTATTGTTTTTTTAACCACTAGAGGGCCAAATGTTACAAACTCACATATTTAGACATGTCATGAATACAAATGCAAGTTTTAGAATTTGTTTTAGATGAAATATAAAATTAAAAAAAGAATTAAGCCAAGCAAAAGCACAATGCACAGAGCTTTCAAACCCACAGAATCCTCTGTGCTTAGGAGCGGACGCACACAATGATGCTCCCCCCTCTTTTTCAAGACATTGCAGACTTGCACATGCCAATAAAATATGGCAATAACTGTCCGCAGCCATGATAATTGCAGTCAATTTGCAGTCAATAAACAGATCTGAGGGTGAATGGAGGTGGCATTATCAGCAGAGGAGCAGCCTCTCATTGTAACAGTGAGTCGTGGAGTTTAGGGAGACTAATGGAGGAGTGCTGAGACAACAGAAGGATTACTGAGCACTGCTCCGCCAGCACCAAGGACATTTGCCAATAACAACTTTATCAGCCGTCTGCATGTGCCCAGGGTGCTGGCACTCCACTCTTTGCAAATATCGGAAAATAAGAAGGTTGGCGTTCTTGCTCCGAAGTTGCAGCATCCATTTGTTTAGAACACATAAATATTTGTGGATGCAGACCATTGTGCAATCAGGAACAATATTTGGATTGTTTTTTGAGGACAGGTTAGTTTCTCAGATTAGTTCATACATATATAGATTCAAGTTGGTTAAAGTTTGCCCCTTGCAGTTTAAACACATATACTTTTATAGTATTTAAAAAGTTTTATCTTGCATATTGCATTTATATAAAACAATATATATTTTCAATTTAGGAAAAGAAATATAACTTTCAACCATGCACTCTAAAAAACACTGGGTTGAAAACAACCCAAATTGGGTAATTATAGGATAGAACACATGTTGGCTTAATTTTAGCCAGCACATTGGGTAATTTAACCCAGCATAATGGGTTGATTAAATCCTCTAAATTAAAAAAAAAAAAAAACTCTACACAACCACTTTTTTTACATGATAACTCCTTTATTTTCTATGATATTTCAAAGTATATCATATTTTATATTGATTTAATACATATTGCCTACATTTAAGCTAGGTTAGCAAATATTAGAAGTAAAAATTAAATAATTCAAGGGTAATCGAGCAGTCTCTGTTGTCCTGTTTCCACTGTAACAACACTGGATCTCGTGCCGGAGCTTGTGTCATATTCATCAGGGGAGCTTCTAACTTCAGACCGCCTCCCTGCATTTCTCTAGTAGCCGAAATATGCTGTGACTGACTAGGCCTACATAACCTGTCCATAAACAATCAGTGTACAGTTCTGGGAAAAAAAATGTATATGTATGCAAGGCATCAGGCATTTCTATAACAATAAAAGACATAAACAACACTAGGTGACTCAATAATCAATAAACAATAAAAACAATTAAACAATAATCAATGTATAAATAAAATAAAATGTACACAAACCTGTATTTTACCGAAGGCATGTGTAGCAGGGTGAGCAAGTTTCCTCCCCTGTATTTAGTGTGACAGCCTATCAGCATTCGAGGCCTGTCTATTTTAAAGTGGTGGTAAACCATGATTTCACTTTTCTAACTTTAGCTAGTGTGTAATGTTCCTGTTTGAGCATAAACAACTTCTGCAAAGTTACAAAATTCAAAGTTTAAAGCAAAGGGAGATATTTGCTTTTAATGAAATCAATTTCTAAGGACTACAGCAAACGGCCGCTAGGGACTACAGACATTCCTCCAGGGTCTCTGACATCACCAGCCCCAATATTTACATAAACCCCTCCTCCGAGAATATGAAATAAGGGGGGCGAGGCCATTTTGTATCGCAGCAGGGAAGCGTTGTTGTGGTATAGTTAGTAGGCTGGAGTGTTGTTGCCGCAATGCCGACGAAACGCTGTTATTTTCATCCGGATTGCAGGTCCACTTTGTTCAGCCTTCCTAGGGACGGGGGTGCGTTGCAGTGCGTTTAACATACAACATGTTATATGCATGTGTGTATGAGACAGCAGATACATGCTGCCCATCATAAATCAAAGCACGAGACAGACAGGGGTCGGAGGAGGAGGGGTCACACTGGAAAATGTGACATAATGGACAATATTCGTCTGTATTTGCCATACACGAGGTTCAGCTGCGTGAGACAAACACTGCCAGTGTGAGACGGGCGTGCGCGGCTCTCGCTGCACATTTCACGGAGGAAAGCTTCCACAATCTTCACGAGTTCAATGCAGGATTCGCACAACGGCTTGTCCTGAAAGATGGATTTAAAAACAGAAGCTGTTTACGGGCCACAACCTGTAAGTGTGATTTATTTTTCGTCATTGTGTTTTCCTGTAATAGTTTGTATTGTTAATTGTACGTTGTAGCAATGAAGTAAACATGACAACGCTGTTTGGCTCTGCAAACCAGTTTGTTAAATGCTTATTCATACTTAATGTTATCCGACAAACACCTAACCTTACAAACTTTTTAAATCTCAACAGCGAACTTGGCATTAGTGTAAATGATTCTTTGATTAGAGCTTTTATGTATTTTTTATCTACAGGCCTGCTAAACATGGTTCTGTGTTTGATTTGGATACTATAGTAAAGCCAATGTTTAGTGTTCGTTCTTGCGACAGATATTTGGCAAATCGTTCTAAAAATACAAAAGTAACAGTGCCATTCAGTAGCGATCACTATAGATCCGCAGTCTTTACTCTTGAGGACTGAAGAGGTTCTGCTCGATCATCTTCACTAAAATTGTCTGGGTCTGATTCGGGCTCAAATTGGTATGGTTTTATTGACGCCATTGTTTCTAATACTACCCAAAGCACAGGCTACCGGTAAAGGGAAGGGGGGGGATGTTTCCGACAAACGTGCACTAGGCGGTTAGCAAATCACAACACACTGGGCCAGCTAACCAATCTGAGCCCATTGCGTATTTTTGAGGGACTGGCTTCATACAACCCGGAAACCATCAGACTGTTTTTACAAGGAGGGACAGAGCAGTGTAGAATAAAGGTAAAATATATGAAAAATAATGCAATTTTTTAAAAACGAAGCATGAACACATGTTACAGTGCACCCCACAAACACAATCAAGCCTTCAAAAGAATGTGTTTTAAGACCCCCCCCTTTAAGACATCCGCTACCTGAGGGTGCGTCATTGTAGGCTCCGCCCCATGGCGAGGGCGCGCCACCATTCAGTGTGGAATTGTTTGGTCTGCACTGCAGCTCTCTGGCGATGTGCAGGCTGTTGTTATTTGCAGGTAAGATAAATCTGATTATTTATCAGTGTTAATATGGTGGTTGTGGTAACTCTCTCGTTTAATCCATTCTAGTGTTCATTTTACTGTAAATGCGTGTGAGCCGCGGCGACTCGTGCTTTGAGTTAATTGAACTGCTATGCGTTTCAGTGAGGATCACTTGTTACGTACAAATTATCATTTGCAAAAGTGTGTGAATGAAAAGAAAGAATGGAAAAGAATGTGAGAGAGTTTAAGCAGTGTGTGCATCTGTGTCCCTGCTTTATTCGGGCTCAGATGCACACCTGCTTTGTGTGCAGTGTCTGGGTGTAGAGCATGCTCGGGCAGTTCTCGAGGGAACTGCCTGTTAGTGGAAAAGCTGCTCACACTCAGACTGCTCCACTCTCGGCTGGCCGTGTTCGATGAGGCCGGCCAGCTTTGTGAGCCCCAGGGTTCTGGACCCGCGATCGCTGAGGCGTCTCGGTGTCACAGACCATGGGGTTCACAGAAGGACTTGTCAGCGGGATCTGGGACTGCTGCGGCACTTTCCCAATCCTTGTCTGACAGTTCTAAAGATCTTCCTCCCCGTGTGGAAGCCCGCGCTGCGGCTTCTTCCCCCGGGGTTGAGGATCTGATGCTTATTCTCTCCGGTTCCGAGGAGCTGGATGAGTGGTGCATCAGGGCAGGTGGAGAAGCAGGAAGTGTTTTATCGCTTCATCCACTCGCCCAAGAGGAGCTAATTGAGGTTTTTGACTCGTGCGGTGGCCAAATTGAAGATCAATTGGCCACAGAAAGTGCCGGAAATTCAGCCACCTAGTAGGCTGGACGACCGGTTTCTTTCTCGCCGGGTCCAAACACCTCGCCGGGGTTTACCTTTCTTCCCGGACCTACACATCGAGGTGTGTAGGTCGTGGAGGAAGCCCTATTCCTCGCGTATTCCTCCAGTATTGGATTATTCCAATGTTCTGGGGGCGCGCGAGGTGGGCTAGGGGACGATGCCTCGGGTGGAAGAGGCTCTCACGAGTTATCTTTTCCCCGATTCTGTGTCGTCCCTTAAAACCCCGGAGCTGCCCACCAAACCCTGTCGGGACACCTCATCGTTGGTGGGCGAAGCTTATATGGCGGCTGGGCAGGCTGGTAGTTCCCTGCACACATTATCTGTCTTGCAGGGCTACCAGGCTGACCTCCTGAAAGAGCTCAATGAGTTGAACCCCTGTGGGGGTTCGGTGGATGCGGCCTGTGGCTCGTTCCAGAGCTCCCAACCTGGGATCTGGCAGTTGTTCTCGAAGGCTGGCTGAGGCCCCCTTCGGACCATTGGAGTCGGATGAACCAGGGAACTTAGGATTGGCAGTTCCCTGGTTCTTCAGGCATTTCATCCCCCGCCTCACGTGACGGCGGAGGAAGATACCTTCACTGTGGAGCACTTTTGAGTGCTGGGGCTCAGTACAGCAGCGTCCAAGGTGAGACCTTTTGACCTGCTGCACGTGAGACCTTGACAGTGGTGGTTGGAAACCAAGAGGTTTCCCCCAGAGGGAATATCTTTCGTATGATCAGGGTAACGCGCATATGCCTTCGTTCCCTAGTTATATGGAAGAAACCTTGGTTTCTGTCCCAGGGGTCAGTGTTGGGAGCGTCCTGTTGCCGGGAAACCGTTTCAACAGACGTCTCCCTCATTGGCTGGGGCGCCGAAGGCGCTTGGGTTTCCCTAGTCCTAGTTGTGCCCGGTCTCCGGCTTCACACTAGGGCAGGCACTACCCTCGGTAAAGGTCCCAAGGGCCAGTGTTGGGAGCGTCTTGTTGCCGGGAAACCGTTTCAGCATACGCCTCCCTTCATCGGCTGGGGCACGGAAGGAAAAGGAGTGGAGAAGTATCTCCCTACGGTGCTGGCGCTAGGGTACTCAAGTCCTCGGGTCTCCGGTTTCACACTAGGGCAGGCGCTACCCTCGGTGTGGGCTAGTGGGTACTCGTTCCCCAAGTGTCTAACCAGACGCAGTGAGAGTTCCCTCGAAAGGGAACTGCTCGGGTTACGACTGTAACCCTTGTTCCCTGAGTAGGGAACGAGCACTGCGTCTTGTCACCACACCTCGGCACGCCTGGAGCGCATGCTTCAGAGCAATAGCTGCCGTTTCTGTGCGCCGGCTCCCGCTTTATACTTCCGGGTACGCCGTCACGATGACGTCATCACGCACGCCAATCAGATTGGTTTAGTGGCTATACGGACTTCAGATTCGCTAGTGCTTAGGGAGTATCCCCCAAGTGTCTAACCAGACGCAGTGCTCGTTCCCTACTCAGGGAACAAGGGTTACAGTCGTAACCCGAGCAGTTTTGTTGCTACAAGTTATGCTGTTACCAGAGCTTCATTGTCTACTGTCAAGTTTCTATGTCCATTATTATAGTCACTGTTGCTGTGATTATTACCTCGCGCTTCTTTTTGAAGTTTGAGCGGCTCTGTTGACCGATCCGGTTTCGCCGTCCAACACCTGTTTGATTCTAGTGACTATACATTAGCTGCGTGTATTTAAGTTGAGGTATGTTTTATTTTTTTACTTTTTTATTTTTTTATTTATTTTTTTATCATTTACTCTGCCGTTGTAACTGGATTATTGGATGCCTGAGTGAATGTTAGGTTTTTGTTAACTGTGTTGAATTTGTCTTTAATTTAATTTGGGACATTTTTGACTTTGTTTAATTTGGATTCTTTATTATATTTTTGGTTCCTGTTGATTTTTTTTTTTTTTCTGTTGTTTTCTTCGAGTTTTGTTCCTGGAGAGTGAGGTCCAGCTGCCATAGTGTGGTGTTTACACCGAGTGCTTTGTTTTCTTGTATCCAATCTTCACGTGTGGCATGGGCGTGTGTATTGTATCACGGGGGACCGTCTAATTTAGCGGCTGGCCACCCTCCAGATACCTCCACTGCTGGTCATTTTGTGTCATTTGTTTATTTTTGTGTGGTGTGCCAGATACAGATTGGTGCACGTTACGGTATAGACAATTTTGCTGAAGTTTATTTATTCAACATTGATACAATAAAGTTGTTACTCCCTTTTTCTATATACGACCTATGTCTCTTCACCCATTCTTTATAAAATGATAAGGAACCTGAGTGCCCATAGGGCATGATTTCCCCAGTTTTCCGGGGTGGCGTAGTCGACCTGTGTAGGTGCCAATCATTAATATTTAATAACGAGTGTGTGAGATTGGTCCGGTGTTCTGCTTCTCTTTTCTCCTCCCATATCATCTTAGACTTCCCTCTCGGGTTGCCACATGCACCAATTTGATAGAGCTGCACTTCTCTCTCCTGAAGAGCATGCAAAAAGCCCACAATAAATAACTCAACCCCTGGGTTGTCATGTCTGACCCAGGAACAGGGTAACACAAAATCTACCCAAACAATAGGTTGTTACGTCTGAGCCAGGATCTGGTAACACAAAAACTAACCAAACACTGAGTTGTCCCGTCTGACCCAGGATCAGTGTAACACAAAACTACCCAATAACTGGGTTGTCACATCTGCCCAGGATCTGGGTAACACAAAAGCTACCCAAACATTGGGTTGTCACGTCTGACCCAGGATCTGGGTAAGGCAAAAACTACCCAAACACTGGGTTGTCACTTCTGACCCAGGATCCGGATAACACAAAAACTACCCAAACACTGGGTTGTCACGTCTGAACCAGGATCTGGGTAACACAAAATCTACCCAAACATTGGGTTGTCACGTCTGACCCAGGATCTGGTAACACAAAATCTACCCAAACATTGGGTTGTCACGTCTAACCCAGAATCTGGTAACACAAAATCTACCCAAACACTGGGTTGTCACGTCTGACCCAGAATCTGGGTAACACAAAACTACCCAAACACTGGGTTGTCGCATCTGACCAGGATCTGGTAACACAAACACTACCCAAACACTGGGTTGTCAGTCTGACGCAGGATCTGGGTAACATAAAATCTACCCAAACAATAGGTTGTTACGTCTGAGCAAGGATCTGGTAACACAAAAACTAACCAAACACTGAGTTGTCCCGTCTGACCCAGGATCAGTGTAACACAAAAACTACCCAAACACTGGGTTGTCACGTCTGAACCAGGATCTGGGTAACACAAAATCTACCCAAACATTGGGTTGTCACGTCTGACCCAGGATCTGGTAACACAAAATCTACCCAAACATTGGGTTGTCACGTCTAACCCAGAATCTGGTAACACAAAATCTACCCAAACACTGGGTTGTCACGTCTGACCCAGAATCTGGGTAACACAAAACTACCCAAACACTGGGTTGTCGCATCTGACCAGGATCTGGTAACACAAACACTACCCAAACACTGGGTTGTCAGTCTGACCCAGGATCTGGGTAACATAAAATCTACCCAAACAATAGGTTGTTACGTCTGAGCAAGGATCTGGTAACACAAAAACTAACCAAACACTGAGTTGTCCCGTCTGACCCAGGATCAGTGTAACACAAAACTACCCAATAACTGGGTTGTCACGTCTGCCCAGGATCTGGGTAACACAAAAGCTACCCAAACATTGGGTTGTCACGTCTGACCCAGGATCTGGTAACACAAAATCTACCCAAACATTGGGTTGTCACGTCTAACCCAGGATCTGGGTAACACAAACACTACCCAAACACTGGGTTGTCACGTCTGACCCAGAATCTGGGTAACACAAAACTACCCAAACACTGGGTTGTCGCATCTGACCAGGATCTGGTAACACAAACACTACCCAAACACTGGGTCGTCAGTCTGACCCAGGATCTGGGTAACATAAAATCTACCCAAACAATAGGTTGTTACGTCTGAGCAAGGATCTGGTAACACAAAAACTAACCAAACACTGAGTTGTCCCGTCTGACCCAGGATCAGTGTAACACAAAACTACCCAATAACTGGGTTGTCACGTCTGCCCAGGATCTGGGTAACACAAAAGCTACCCAAACATTGGGTTGTCACGTCTGACCCAGGATCTGGGTAAGACAAAAACTACCCAAACACTGGGTTGTCACGTCTGACCCAAGATCCGGGTAACACAAAACGTACCCAAACATTGGGTTGTCACGTCTGACCCAGGATCCGGGTAACACAAAAACTACCCAAACACTGGGTTGTCACGTCTGACCCAGGATCTGGTAACACAAAACTACCTAAACACTGGGTTGTCACATATGACCCAGGATCAGGGTAACACAAAATCTACCCAAACATTGGGTTGTCACATCTGACCCAGTATCTGGTAACACAAAATCTACCCAAACACTGGGTTGTCACGTCTGACCCAGGATCCGGGTAACACAAAAAACTAACCAAACACTGGGTTGTCAGTCTGACCCAGGGCCTGGTAACACATAATCTACCCAAACATTGGGTTGTCACGTCTGCCCCAGGATCTGGTAACACAAAAACTACCCAAACACAGGGTTGTTACGTCTGACCCAGGATCAGGGTAACACAAAAACTACCCAAACACTGGGTTATCACGTCTGACCCAGGATCCGGGTAACACAAAAACTACCAAAACATTGGGTTGTCACGTCTGACCCAGGATCCGGGTAACACAAAAACTACCCAAACATTGGGTTGTCACGTCTGACCCAGGATCTGGGTAACACAAAACTACCCAAACACTGGGTTGTCACGTCTGACCCAGGATCTGGTAACACAAAACTACCCAAACACTGGGTTGTCACGTCTGACCCAGGATCTGGTAACACAAAACTACCCAAACACTGGGTTGTCACATCTGACCCAGGATCTGGTAACACAAACACTACCCAAACACTGGGTTGTTACATCAGACCTAGGATCTGGGTAACACAAAACTACCCAAACACTGGGTTGTCACATCTGACCCAGGGCCTGGTAACACATAATCTACCCAAACATTGGGTTGTCACATCTGACCCAGGATCTGGTAACACAAAATCTACCCAAACATTGGGTTGTCACGTCTGACCCAGGATCTGGTAACACAAAATCTACCCAAACATTGGGTTGTCACGTCTGACCCAGGATCTGGTAACATAAAATCTACCCAAACACTGGGTTGTCACGTCTGAACCAGGATCTGGGTAACACAAAATCTACCCAAACATTGGGTTGTCACGTCTGACCCAGGATCTGGTAACACAAAATCTACCCAAACATTGGGTTGTCACGTCTAACCCAGAATCTGGTAACACAAAATCTACCCAAACACTGGGTTGTCACGTCTGACCCAGAATCTGGGTAACACAAAACTACCCAAACACTGGGTTGTCGCATCTGACCAGGATCTGGTAACACAAACACTACCCAAACACTGGGTTGTCAGTCTGACCCAGGATCTGGGTAACATAAAATCTACCCAAACAATAGGTTGTTACGTCTGAGCAAGGATCTGGTAACACAAAAACTAACCAAACACTGAGTTGTCCCGTCTGACCCAGGATCAGTGTAACACAAAACTACCCAATAACTGGGTTGTCACGTCTGCCCAGGATCTGGGTAACACAAAAGCTACCCAAACATTGGGTTGTCACGTCTGACCCAGGATCTGGTAACACAAAATCTACCCAAACATTGGGTTGTCACGTCTAACCCAGGATCTGGGTAACACAAACACTACCCAAACACTGGGTTGTCACGTCTGACCCAGAATCTGGGTAACACAAAACTACCCAAACACTGGGTTGTCGCATCTGACCAGGATCTGGTAACACAAACACTACCCAAACACTGGGTCGTCAGTCTGACCCAGGATCTGGGTAACATAAAATCTACCCAAACAATAGGTTGTTACGTCTGAGCAAGGATCTGGTAACACAAAAACTAACCAAACACTGAGTTGTCCCGTCTGACCCAGGATCAGTGTAACACAAAACTACCCAATAACTGGGTTGTCACGTCTGCCCAGGATCTGGGTAACACAAAAGCTACCCAAACATTGGGTTGTCACGTCTGACCCAGGATCTGGGTAAGACAAAAACTACCCAAACACTGGGTTGTCACGTCTGACCCAAGATCCGGGTAACACAAAACGTACCCAAACATTGGGTTGTCACGTCTGACCCAGGATCCGGGTAACACAAAAACTACCCAAACACTGGGTTGTCACGTCTGACCCAGGATCTGGTAACACAAAACTACCTAAACACTGGGTTGTCACATATGACCCAGGATCAGGGTAACACAAAATCTACCCAAACATTGGGTTGTCACATCTGACCCAGTATCTGGTAACACAAAATCTACCCAAACACTGGGTTGTCACGTCTGACCCAGGATCCGGGTAACACAAAAAACTAACCAAACACTGGGTTGTCAGTCTGACCCAGGGCCTGGTAACACAATCTACCCAAACATTGGGTTGTCACGTCTGCCCCAGGATCTGGTAACACAAAAACTACCCAAACACAGGGTTGTTACGTCTGACCCAGGATCAGGGTAACACAAAAACTACCCAAACACTGGGTTATCACGTCTGACCCAGGATCCGGGTAACACAAAAACTACCAAAACATTGGGTTGTCACGTCTGACCCAGGATCCGGGTAACACAAAAACTACCCAAACATTGGGTTGTCACGTCTGACCCAGGATCTGGGTAACACAAAACTACCCAAACACTGGGTTGTCACGTCTGACCCAGGATCTGGTAACACAAAACTACCCAAACACTGGGTTGTCACGTCTGACCCAGGATCTGGTAACACAAAACTACCCAAACACTGGGTTGTCACATCTGACCCAGGATCTGGTAACACAAACACTACCCAAACACTGGGTTGTTACATCAGACCTAGGATCTGGGTAACACAAAACTACCCAAACACTGGGTTGTCACATCTGACCCAGGGCCTGGTAACACATAATCTACCCAAACATTGGGTTGTCACGTCTGACCCAGGATCTGGTAACACAAAATCTACCCAAACATTGGGTTGTCACGTCTGACCCAGGATCTGGTAACATAAAATCTACCCAAACACTGGGTTGTCACATCTAACCCAGAATCTGGGTAACACAAAAACTACCCAAACACATGTTTGCCACATCTAACCCAGAATCTGGTAACACAAAATCCACCCAAACACTGGGTTGTCACATCTGACCCAGGATCAGGGTAACACAAAACTACCCAAACACTGGGTTGTCACATCTGACCAGGATCTGGTAACACAAACACTACCCAAACACTGGGTTGTCAGTCTGACCCAGGATCTGGGTAACACAAAATCTACCCAAACAATAGGTTGTTACGTCTGAGCCAGGATCTGGTAACACAAAAACTAACCAAACACTGAGTTGTCCCATCTGACCCAGGATCAGTGTAACACAAAACTACCCAATAACTGGGTTGTCACGTCTGCCTAGGATCTGGGTAACACAAACGCTACCCAAACATTGGGTTGTCACGTCTGACCCAGGATCTGGGTAACACAAAAACTACCCAAACATTGGGTTGTCACGTCTGACCCAGGATCCGGGTAACACAGAACCTACCCAAACACTGGGTTGTCACGTCTGACCCAGGATCCGGGTAACACAAAAACTACCCAAACACTGGGTTGTCACGTCTGACCCAGGATCTGGTAACACAAAAATATCCAAACACTGGGTTGTCACGTCTGACCCAGGATCCAGGTAACACAAAAACTACCCAAACACTGGGTTGTCACGTCTGACCCAGGATCTGGGTAACACAAAAACTACCCAAACACTGGGTTGTCACGTCTGACCCAGGATCCAGGTAACACAAAACCTACCAAAACATTGGGTTGTCACGTCTGACCCAGGATCTGGGTAACACAAAACTACCCAAACACTGGGTTGTCACATCTGACCCAGGGCCTGGTAACACAAAAAACTAACCAAACACTGGGTTGTCAGTCTGACACAGGGCCTGGTAACACATAATCTACCCAAACATTGGGTTGTCACATCTACCCCAGGATCTGGTAACACAAAAACTACCCAAACATTGGGTTGTCACGTCTGACCCAGGATCCGGGTAACACATAAACTACCCAAACATTGGGTTGTCACGTCTGACCCAGGATCTGGTTAACACAAAACTACCCAAACATTGGGTTGTCACGTCTGACCCAGGATCTGGTAACACAAAACTACCCAAACATTGGGTTGTCACATCTGACCCAGGATCCGGGTAACACAAAACCTACCCAAACATTGGGTTGTCACGTCTGACCCAGGATCTGGCTAACACAAAAACTACCCAAACACTGGGTTGTCACGTCTGACCCAGGATCTGGTAACAAAAAACTACCCAAACACTGGGTTGTCACATCTGACCCAGGATCTGGTAACACAAACACTACCCAAACACTGGGTTGTCACGTCTGACCCAGGATCCAGGTAACACAAAACCTACCCAAACATTGGGTTGTCACGTCTGACCCAGGATCTGGGTAACACAAAACTACCCAAACACTGGGTTGTCACATCTGACCCAGGGCCTGGGTAACACAAAAAACTAACCAAACACTGGGTTGTCAGTCTGACACAGGGCCTGGTAACACATAATCTACCCAAACATTGGGTTGTCACATCTACCCCAGGATCCGGGAAACACAAAAACTACCCAAACATTGGGTTGTCACGTCTGACCCAGGATCTGGTTAACACAAAACTACCCAAACATTGGGTTGTCACGTCTGACCCAGGATCTGGTAACACAAAACTACCCAAACATTGGGTTGTCACGTCTGACCCAGGATCCGGGTAACACAAAAACTACCCAAACATTGGGTTGTCACGTCTGACCCAGGATCCGGGTAACACAAAACTACCCAAACACTGGGTTGTCACGTCTGACCCAGGATCTGGTAACACAAAACTACCTAAACACTGGGTTGTCACATCTGACCCAGGATCTGGTAACACAAACACTACCCAAACACTGGGTTGTCACGTCTGACCCAGGATCTGGTAACACAAAACTACCTAAACACTGGGTTGTCACATCTGACCCAGGATCTGGTAACACAAACACTACCCAAACACTGGGTTGTCACGTCTGACCCAGGATCTGGTAACACAAAACTACCTAAACACTGGGTTGTCACATCTGACCCAGGATCTGGTAACACAAAAACTACCCAAACACTGGGTTGTCACGTCTGACCCAGGATCTGGTAACACAAAACGTCTCAGGTTACAAATGTAACCATTGTTCCCTGAGAACAGGGAACGAGACGCTGCGTCAGCTTTGACGCTACGGGGAACGCCTCCAGCGTGACTGGTGCCTGAAATCACATTGAATCACGTCAATCCTATTGACCGGCGACAGCCTATGATGTCATCAAGGTGCGACCAAGAAGTATATAAGGGCGCCTTGCCAACATGACAGTATCTCATCGTCTGAAGGGACTGTTTTCGGCAGGCAGGCCCTGCGGCATGGCACAGCGACGCAGCGTCTCGTTCCCTGTTCTCAGGGAACAATGGTTACATTTGTAACCTGAGACGTTCCCTTTCGAAAGGGAACTCGCGCTGCGTCAGCTTTGACGCTAAAGGGGAACGATATACCCACGCCGCCATGCCGACGGGAGTGCATGCCCACTGGCAGTGACAACTGTCAAGACAAGCAAATTCTGCTGAAATGCCTGAACCACTCCCCTTCTGGTCACGTTAGGCTGTCAGTGACAGCACTCCCTACGGTCAAAGCCCAAGCTTATCGCCTGAGAAGGAAACCTTCACACACATGAGTTCCCTCCCAGGCCTTGCTCGAAGGCCTGGAGCCAACCCATTCGACTCAAAAGGGGTTCCTTTAAGGGAGCGTGGCAAGGGAACTACGAGGGAACCTGTGCCAGCCACTATTCGGGAGATTATCACCGAATGCCACCAGGGAGACCTGACCAGGTGACCCAGTCTGCTATGGGACACGTAATACGGTCAACCCTGTCTGTACAGTACAGAGCCTCTGGTACTCGCCTCCGAAGAGACATCCCGCTAGGGTGCTGCAAGAAAGGCAGTGTCACCGACTAGCCGGACCTCAGAGACGGGTTATCCCGGAGAGCAGCGCTCAGCGAAGTGCTTTCAAACCCTTGCTAGCGAGGGGAGTCAAGCCGCTCGATCCTCGGATCTACCAAGCACTTACTTTAAAACGTGCTTAGGAGGCCAAAGGCCTTTCAGGCTGATCGTATCGGGGGGGGCCCTCGGGGCTTACCACCAATGGATCAGCGCCAGGCGGCTGTAAGCTCATAGCAGACCCTCACTTGAGAGGAGCTCATAAGCCTGCCCGGTAGGTAACCATGCCGTAGGCCAACTATGAAGGTCCCGTCCTGTCGGGACCGCATAGCCGCAGTGACACCTCGTCATGCTAGGGTAAGAACACCGCCTTCAGGTCTCGCAAACGGCCAGAGACCGGCGCCTGATAGTGGGTGGCCACTAGCTGTCAGCGTAAAGCCAGTTGTGTGTTCCCGCCTGGGGAACTCGTCCCCCAGGGAGGCCGAGAGGGGCCTCCACCTGGTAACCTGTATAGACCACTTGCGCATCCAATAGCAGCGCTCGTCCTCAGGAAGGCCATACGGGCCTGATACCTGATCGCAGTCGTGCTAGCCCTCGAGGTAGCTGGGAAGACCAGGGACTCGCTTCATCAGGGAGGCCAAGCGGGCCTACCAACTGCAAAGATATCGGGCACTCACAGCCTAGCTGAGCGTGCTACTCGTAGCACTTCATGCTCACCACAGCGGCTGGGGACCGGGAGCTCGCTTTCAGGGAGGTACCATGCCTACCATCTGACAGCAGAACGTGCCGCTCACGGCACTTTACACTCACCACAGCGGCCTGGGAGCCGGCCTCTGCTCAGTGACTGGACCCCTCCAGAAAACCACGAGACCAGAGCGTGCCCTTAGAGGAGGCCACGTGGGCCTACTACTCCAAAGCGAATCCCCTCAGGGAAGCCCGTGCAGCTTTGCCTGATAGCAGCCCATGCTACGCTCCATTACCGAAACTGGGGACCAGGGAACGATTCCAGGGAGGCGCAATGCCTCCACCTAGTAGCAGAACATGCCGTCCGTAGCGCTTCGCTAACCGTCTCACTCGCTTTCTCAGCGCCTGAGGATCGGGAGCTCGCTTCCAGGCAGGCAATCATGCCTACCGACCGAAAGCAGAACGTGCTACTCGTAGCACTTCACGCTCATTACCACAGCGACTGGGAACCGGGAGCTCGCCCTCAGGGAGGCGACCGTGCCTACCAACTGAAAGCAGAACGTGCTACTCGTAGCACTTCACGCTCATTGCCACAGCGACCGGGAACCGTGAGCTCGTCGTCAGGGAGGCCATCCGTGCCTACCACCTGATAGCAGAAGGTGCTACTCATAGCACTTCATGCTCACCGCCACAGTGGCTGGGCACCGGGAGTTTGCCTCCAGGGAGGTCACTCAGGGAGGCCGGATGAGGCCTACTACCCACTAGCACTCGTGCTAGCCATCCAGTGACTGGGGCCCAGGAACGCCATCCGCAGAGGAGGTCGAGTGAGCCTGCTTTCCCCACAGCAGGCCCATAGGGAGGCCCGGTAGGGCCTACCACCTACTTAGCAGCTCGTACCAGCCGTCGAGGGACTTAATGCCTATGGTGCCCCCTCGGGGGAGACCAGGCGGCACCTGCTGACCACAGCAGGCTCTCAGGGAGGCCAGACAGGGCCTAACTCCTGAGTGAAGGTAACCCAAACCGGGAGCCTACCCCTCAGGGAGGCCTGGCAGGACCTACCCCCCTGAATAGGGGGTCTGCAGATTCCAAAGATCCTGCCGTGACTTTCTAAGAAGGCTGGCTGCTGCTACCTGGGCTGACGGCAGCTGTCTGCTGCTGACGAAGGCCTGGAAATCCAGTTAACACCTGGGGACTCATCCCCAGGGCCAAATGACGGGTCACTGCTGACGTCGACACCAGTGGAGAAGAGCCTCCGAGGCCCACTCGTGGGCCACGGTGTCGGGACTTTCCTGCAAGGAGGCCGGTTAATGCCTACTACCTGTCGTGAAGTCCTACTGCCCAGACCGTCCAAGCTGGCCACTCACAGCCAGCTGGCTCCTATGCCTGCACCTGGGGCTGGCTCCATCCCAGAGGCAGCTAGGGACAACCTGCTTCGCCATGTCCTAGGGCCCCCAGGACGGCGCAGTCTCTCGGGCAGTGCCTACAAACATGGACCTAATCACATTGCCAACAGCAGTGTACTCAGCGGAAGTGCTTAAACAAAGACCCTCTAAAGCGAGGGGAGTACAACTTACGTCACCTGCATCGGGGCGGCTGTCATACTTTCCATGCAGCGGCCAACCGTAAACGCGAGGGCGTCAGCCATCGGCAATGCTCGGGCCTCAGGGGAGCATCCAACCAGAACCGCATTAACAGAAGGTTTACCCGATGTTCAGCTCGACCCGGGCCCTAAAAGGAGGTGAAGCAGAGACATAAAGCAAGGGAACAATATCACAGAAATGTGAAATCCACCGGCCGTACCATCCTCCAGGAAGAGGCCGGGGGCCGCCAGCAGATGGCGGCCACCAAGCTCCGAAAGGCGGAAACAGCGGATAAAGTCTAATCGCCACTGGCGAAAAGACGCTTAGTTCCACCCCACGACCACTGGCGAAGTCGCTGTCTCCTGCACCACCTCGTCTGCATTACTTGTGACCCCAGAACGCAGAAAAGGGGGCGGGCCTTGGCCGGACGACTCTGAAACAGAGGAGGCTGAAACAAGGATGCATAACCAACGCCATGTTCTTATATAAAAAGACAGGCCAGGGGCGAACAACTTAATTAAAAGGGAACGCCCCCATCCTTGACAAAGCCTAGGCCAAGTGGTGCGACATAAGTCCGCACTAGATCTACTCAGGGCCCGGGAAAGAAATATTATCACCTCTAATATACACAATGAGGCCCCAAAAACCCTTTCCCCAAAGCCCCGCAGAGCTGGGCGCAGATCTCACTACAGCTCGTGCGTTAGTGCATACCCGGTCTTCAGCTACTTCCCACTTTTACGCTAGGAAAAACACAGCTCGCCTCTTACACTACAAGCCCTCGGGCAAGAGCGCGATTCAGTTACCCACATAGTGGGGAAAAACATAGCACGGAGAGGCAGCAGACTCTACTAGCAGAAAGTGAGGTATTCACACACAACCACATAATGTTGCAAAGAAGATCGTTCTTAGCTTACTCACGGGGAGCTGCAGGCCCTGCGAAGATCCAGCGGCGATCCAAATTTCCCCAGAAAACCTCTCAGGCGAACGAAGGTATAGGAGTTCTGAAAAACATAGTTTTGAAAATGTTTCACCCTCAGAGAGGGGGACTCACCAATCGCTCCCAGCGGTGCTTCCAGCCAGCCATAAGGCTAGTATCCGCCCGCCATCCTGAGGGGGGTGCTTTCACCAAACAAACCAGGCGAGCCGGCAGAATCTTACATTTTCTGCTCATCATAGGCCACCGGCCTGATGTAAAAGCGCCCGGGGGAAAAACCAGAGGAAGGGAAAAAAGGCAGCGTTCATCTCCGCGCTCCTCGGGGGGTGGAGTCTGCTGCCTGCGCTGGTTCCGGTTACCAGCCCCGGCTTCCTTCCTCTTCCTGTCGCGGGTGTCCCGCCTCCCCTGCGCCCCAGTCCTCCGCAGCAGGGCGCTCGAGAGGCGACGCTGGCTCGCTATTCCCGTCTCCAGCCCTCAGACTGGGACGGGCCGGGGACACCCGACTGCCTGGGCGCGGTCCCGGACCTCAGCGGAATGCATGTCCTGAATGCCGCCGAGCGCGCCTTCGCCTATCCGAACTTTCCCACCACCGCCTCTACGGAGGTGCCGAGAAGTTCAGATGGCGAAACCGGGGCATCAGGGAGAAAGGATTTCTTTCTCCCCAATGTCCAAACGGTTTAACCACAGATGTCTCTCCGTGGCCACCCTCGCCGCCGTCGACGCTATCTGTACGGTGGCCTGGAGAGCAAAAACCGCAGTCCGGCGCGACTCAACTACCGCCTCAGGGGGTCCCTCCCCCTGATCGAGGTCCCCCAGCAGGTCCGCCTGGTAAGCCTGCAACACAGCTGTGGTGTGCAAAGCCGCCGCAGCGTGACCCACTGACATGTACGCCCTGCCATTCAGGTGTTAGACCGGCAGGGTGGGAGCCCCCAGGAGTTGGGAGGTCATGGGCGGAGAGAAACCGATCGTCCGAACTGTTTGGACGCTCAGCCTTTCTCCTCACGCGCCGCAAAGGCAGCTGCAGTCTACCTGCAGCGCATTCCATGACCTCCAGCAACTCCCCGTACATGGGACAGGATGGTTGAAAAACTTTCAGCATTTTTAACTGACTCACCCATCCTCTGCTCGAGTGGAAGAGCAGCAGACGAGGAGGAGGAACATAAATCCAGCTCCTTCCTCCGAGGTCCGCCTCTCGCGATCTGGATCGTCCTCAAGAACATAACCGTCTCCAAGCGACGAGCCAGATCCATCTGGGAAGCGCTTTTGGTGTTTAGCCGCCGCTCAGCCTCAGCTCGAGCGTGGCCGTTCCCAGATGCTGAAACCTCTCCCCTCGAGAAGAGGTCCCACCGAGAGCGGAGCGTTTCCAGAGGACAACGCTCACAAATACTTCACAAGAGGTTCGCAAACCTCTCGTGCGTGCTCTTCTCCCAGACAGTAAACGCAAAGTGTGTGTGTATCCAAAGCGCAAGATACACGTTCAAAACACACCTGCAGAAGTGGCGCTCTCAGCACACTTCATTGTTATCCTTCTTGTAGACGTTTCACGTGAAGACAGGCAAAACAGTCCCTGAAGATGAAAAGATACTGTCATGTTGGCAAGGCGCCCTTATATACTTCTTGGTCGCACCTTGATGACATCATAGGCTGTCGCCGGTCAATAGGATTGACGTGATTCAATGTGATTTCAGGCACCAGTCACGCTGGAGGCGTTCCCCGTAGCGTCAAAGCTGACGCAGCGCGAGTTCCCTTTCGAAAGGGAACTACCTAAACACTGGGTTGTCACGTCTTACCCAGGATCTGGTAACACAAAATTTACCCAAACATTGGGTTGTTACGTCTGACCCAGGATCTGGTAACACAAAACCTACCCAAACACTGGGTTGTCACATATGACCCAGGATCAGGGTAACACAAAATCTACCCAAACATTGGGTTGTCACATCTGACCCAGTATCTGGTAACACAAAATCTACCCAAACACTGGGTTGTCACGTCTTACCCAGGATCTGGTAACACAAAATTTACCCAAACATTGGGTTGTTACGTCTGACCCAGGATCAGTGTAACACAAAAACTACCTAACACTGAAAAAATACCCCCCAAAAGGCTCAACCCAGGATTCGGGTAGAACAAATAACCCAAGATTTTTACAGTGTATACATTTCAAATATATTTTGGCCGTATTTCATAGCTTTTTTTTTTTTTATTTAGTGGGCACTGAGGAAATGGTTTTACCTTGAGAAAGAGCAGAAGGATCAGGAAATGTAGGTTGTTAATGGGCAGGGCAGTGAAGTTCCTACTTTCTCCCTGCTGTGCAAAACCAGGTCATGCCTCGGTTGAACAAACATTAGAAGTCAACAAATGTTCAACGTAGAGCAATATTGACAGTGGAACCTCATGAAAAATAATGTCGCTTTCTTTTCTTAAATGTCCTTTCAGTTTGTCTCGTTGGGCTAATGTTGATGCTGGTGGCTCGCATACTTTCGAGACCGTCGGCTTAATTTTCCTGTTCAGTGAGTAACCTTGATCAAGGTTCAGAGAGGAAGGGAGGGAATGAGAGAGATATTGTTTTTAGGGCAGACTAAGCCAGCTAAAATGTCAGTTTATATCTTTTGTTGCCTTCCTTTCATCCCATTAGCACTAATGAGCCTATTGGTCTCAGAGGAATGTGCCTTTCATGGCTTTTAAGGAACTCTTACCGTTATATTTTGTGACAAAGTCTTACATTTTCCTGAGTGCTTTAAACTGAAGGCAGAATCTTCTCCCAATTGTTCTTATGCGGCAGTATTTTGCATGTAATTATTCAGTTAATGGTTGACTAGCTTAACAAGCTTATTCCTTTCCTTAATGAATCTCACTATCTGCGAGCTAAAGAGTGGCGAGTCCATTAATAGAGTCCTGGTGTGGACCGGCCAACATTTTAATTAAGCAAACCATTCTCTTTTATTTTCTTCTAAGTGATCTCTAAAGACAACATGATATCAAAATGGAGCCTATTTACTTTCTTAAATCAAGTTGTTTTCCAATCAAGTCCCACCCTACATTTTTTTTCTTTTTCTTCCTGAATGATCTGTTTTGAATTAAGCTTAATGAGTTGTGAACACGGTGACTCACAGTATTAAAAAGAACATTTGCGGCGAGTTACAAAAAAGTGTACAAATGTGGGTTAGGTTTTTTTTTCCAGTATAAAGATTCCTTTACTGTATGCTAATTGCATGAGTGCAGTTTAACTATAGGCTTGGCTGCAGGGCACAACATGCTAGCATACATTAGTACACATTAGAGAAAAAGCAAGCCTATAAATGATGGCACACTATTATGTGTAATTATACAGATAGCAAACATTAATCTAATGACATCTCCCACCGATTCCCCACAGTAGCTTCGCTAGTAAGTGTGAAACTGTGTGGTTTGAGGGAACACAAGAATCAGCCTATCAAATGTCGCAGATGCTGACCTAAACAGTCAGAAAAACAGCCTAATTATTACCCATCCCACCCCCACCCCCCGTAGCTGCTCATCACGCTAATTGTGCCGATGCGTCCTCTGGAAATCTGCCTGCAGCGTCAACACGCTGACATCACTGGCCTATAGCTGTTTTTACAGGCTCGGGAAAAAGAGTGCGTCTTGAAAATCAGCAGTTAAATGGATTAATTTAATTGAACTAATGATTAATTTCTATTTGCTCAAATTAAGCTTTATGCGTGATTAATGTAAATGTTTGTTTCTGGATTCAAGTGACTTTTAAATATTAAAACCATTGTTTTACTTCTGTGGCCTGACATACACTATATTGCCAAAAGTATTGGGACGCCGCTCCAAATCACTGAGTTCAGGTGTTCAATCCCTTCATGGCCACAGGTGTATAAATCAAGCACTAGGCCTGCAGACGCTTCTACACACATTAGTGTGAGAATGGGCCGCTCTCAGGAGCTCAGAGAACTCAAGCGTGGGGCCGTGATCGGTGGACACCTGTGCAATAAGTCCATTCGGGAAATTTCCTCACTACTAGATATTCCACGCTCAACTGTTAGTGGGGTTATAACAAAGCAGCAATTGGGAACAACAGCAACTCAGCCATGAAGTGGTAGGACACACGTAAAATCACAGCGCGGGGTCAGCGCATGCTGAGGGTCACAAAAGTCACGAACTTTCCTCAGAGTCAAGAGCTCCAGACCTCCAAACTTCTGTGTCCTTCAGATGAGCTCAAGAACAGTGTGTAGAGCTTCATGGAATGGGTTTCCATGGCCGAGCAGCTCATCCAAGCCTTACATCACAAAGTGCAATGCAAAGTGTGGGATGCAGTGGGGTAAAGCACGCCGCCACTGGACTCTGGAGTGACCAATCACGCTTCTCTGTCTGGCGATCTGATGGACGAGTCTGGGTTTGGCGGTTGCCAGGAGAACGGGACTTGCCTGACTGCATTGTGCCAAGTAGGGATGTTTGAACAGGAGGGGTTACACTAAGATGACATGAGGGTGAGTAAATCATAGGCAAATTAAAAATTTTGGGTGAATTAACCCAAAATAGCTATTTCATATGCAAAGTTGTTAGCCAATCACAGCAGTGGGCATTTACACTGAAGTCCCACAGCAGCCAATCACAGCAGTGATTCAAATTAGAGGCTAAAACCAGGGTAGGAAAAATCCCTTTTATTATTAAATTATGACAATTTTTTTATGTAAAAATCATACTAACATTATAAGTGCACTCCAGGAAACATTATGAAATAATAAAACAATGCAGTTCATTACCACTTTAAAACAACAATGTGAACAGCTATACAAAAGAACCCAGAAAAACTGATCTGAGTAATAATCGAAATTGAGCCCTAAGGCTCGCTGTGTCACAATTCACCAGTGTGAGTGCCCGTGGTTACCACCAGAGGGCACTCCACCCCGGACTGTCACTCCATCAAGGACTTCATCTCCCATAATCCTTTGCCTGGACTCATTATCACTCATTGTTTGCACCTGTGTATCATTACCTCATTACCCCATTACCCCAGCCTATATAAACCATGTTCACTCTGTCATTCACTGCAAAGTCTTGTTTGTTATATACTGCATTTCTGAGTAGTCTCCCTGGTTTCTTATCTCTTGGTTTTGGATTACTTGCCTGTTCCATAGATTACTCTTTTGCCTGTCTCTCCTGTCTTGTTCGCCTGTTTGGACTGCTTGCCTGTGTATGACCTGTTGCCTGTTTTTGACTACGATTGTGGATTACCCTTTCAATAAAGCTGCGTTTGGATTCTCAACCTCTGTCTCGGAGCAGTACGTTACACGCTGTGTGAACGTAGTATTAGAGTGAGAGAAAAAAGGTTCTGGAGTCAGAAAATTTCATAAAAAAAACAAAAAACAAATATCAAGCATTGCTCAGCATTGAAACTTCACTCACGTTATGTGTCATTAGGGGTGTAACGGCGGTTTGGTGCATACCTCGGTTTTGAAGTCACGGTTCGGTACGGGCTCGGTACAGCAGTTTTACAAAATGACTTTTTATTTATTTTTATTGGTTTACTGAAAAAAAAAAAGTGTCTATCCTTAAATTAATTAAATTATAACTAAAAGTTTATTGAAGGTAATGCTGTAAACTATAGAGGGAGCCCTTACTTGCACATTAATATTAAAGGTTAATAACAGAGTCCAAACTATTAGCCTAAATTCATTTTAGGTATAATAATCAACACTCAAATAAACTTCACATAAGGCAGTTTTTGTAATAACTTCTAAATCGAATTATAAAATAGTTTTTTCTCCAAATTGTTGTTTAAATATAATCATTTATACACAGTGTCTGTCATTTTCATGACAGGTTTATTTAAACATACATTAAATAAACAAGACATGACTAACAGGTTCAGTAGAATATTATGAATATAACGGCTAATATAGTGCATACATTCAGTGAAAGAGTTAATTTATCTAGTGAATAAAATTCTGTGGACACTGAATGACTGCCTGAGGTAAATGTGATGCTACGTTAACGTAACATGACATTGTTTAGTTTACAAGCAGTTATATTGAGGTCTTTCCGCCGTTGAAACACTGATTGAGCGATTACACCACATATGATACGTGACAGTACTAAGTTGTAATGTATCCTCAACATGCCTTCAGATGGTCATTCATGTTTGTTTTTTTTAGGAAGAGATGATCGATCGTGTTCACAGATGATCGCGTTCACGTCGCACGGCCGCTTGAACTGTGATCAGTGATCAGTCACGCCACATTAAAGAGCGAAAAAACGGCATTTATCGTTTGTATTTCGATATAAATGGACTGAATACTTAATATGTTAGTGTGGGAACTGGGATTGAAGTGTGTTGCGCGCTTAAAACAAGCCGACTGTGAACTGTTAAAGAATGCATTCGGAAACCGTTCGGTACACGCGCGCACTGAACCGAAAGCCCTGTACCGAAACGGTTCGGTACGAATATGTGTACCGTTACATCCCTAGTACACATACATTTGGGGAGTTGCATCCCAGAATAGAGGTAGAAGATAGAATACATTTTAATACAGGAGTTAAAAATGTTTGGAAATTGCGACAATAATTTACTATTATAATAATTTACAAAAATACTATCATTTCAGAGGCATAGCAAGTTATTACATTTCGAAGAAAGATTATGCAGATTTCATTGATGAATTGTAGCCTGGATGCCAGCGAACTTAGCCCCGCCCACAACATTTTAACTCGGGCAGTTCGGTCTGGACTTGATCCGTAGAGAAGTAATTATGCCCGAACAGAAACTGTTCGGACCAATGAAATTGTCAGGGCAGGCTTTAGATGATGATGGACAGATGATAAACAGTAACATAATCATCCACGTCATCAAAGGCGCTTGGGTTGAATTCGTTCTAATCCTAAACGGAGAACTAATTCGTATGTGCATTCACCTTGACTATTTCTCTCAGAAATGATGATCTTGTTGGTAAGTACTCTGTGTATCCTTAAATTCTGCCCAATCCCGATTACTACTCAAAACTAGCCCAATCGGGGGTGTTGGGGGTCGGTTCACAATTCTGGGTCTGGATCTGAAATTCGCATTCCTGGGTCTGTATATCACATAATTGGGGTCGCTTCAACCCGCGGACTTGGCAACACAGTGCAGTTGAGTTCTGTTGACATTTGACAACTAACGTTATGCGTCGCTTCGTTGCTCTGATTTGTTGTAGGTCTATCCAATTGAGGTCTTTCCTGGTTGGGTTGAAACACGCCCCATAATCACAGCCCAACGGAGCAGATCAGACTCATATTCTGACTAGAATTGAGTATGACAACGTCAGGCTAGATGAATTGTGCAAAAAAACAGGAATGTGTACTTTTTCCCATTAAAAAGTAAATAAATGCATTTTTTTTTTTTTTTTGCCAAAACTGGTTGTTTAATCTGAGATACCCTGAACACATGAGTTTTTCTCCATACATCTGGGAAAGTGTACCATATCTAAAATTTTCATTGGATTTCTACATCTCCGTTGACACGAGCAGAGTGCTGACGCGCCCGAGGGAATACCTGACATTACATATAATTCAGTTTTTCGCAGGTTCATGTTTAATATGTGAGGAGAGCCCTTTCGCTAAAACAAAGGTCTGCTCTCTAAACCCACTTCCTTTTCATTTCCATGTTAATATGTGAAGATATCTACTAAATTAAAGCCGCCCCCACTCGCGCATGTACACGCTCTATATTTACTAAGACATATTAAAATCGCCTCTGACTGTTGAGTTGATCATTTGAATATATCAAGTAGAAAAGAAATGGCTTTCTCAACCTCCTGTCTGGATGAGACTCCTTTATACTTTTTTTTTTTCCTCCCAAAAAGCCCCTGATTAATTGCTTAGTGCTTTGCTTTTTGTGCTGAGATACCAAAGAGGAATTTATTGAACGTGCTTGAAATTCTTACCCCATTTTTCTGTTGCCATAGAAACCATAGGAAAGGTCAGGCACTGTTGCTCCCTTTTTCTAATATGGATGGAAACACTGATGAAAAAGTGAAAACCATACGGTTAATTAAAAGCAAGTTGCGTTTTTGTTTTGTTTTTTGTCCTCCATTCTCTTACTGCCAAATGGTTTAGTTACTAAATGCACAGTTCAGTGCAATGAAGCACACAGTGAAGTGTGAATCGTCTGTGTTTATGTGATATTTCATGTGCAATGCAGTCGCAATATGTGCGGATGCGTGCGTGTGGGCTGTGTCTGATTCGCTTGTTTCAGCCTTTAAGGCTTTAAAGAATATGTACAGAAGTGGTGATACAATTAAATTCAGTGGCCAGTGTGCCAAAAGCAACCTAACTAGTTTGAATCTGTCCTTCCACGATGGGCTTTGATGTTTCCATAGTCATGGTGAAAGCTAGCAATGAGATTCAATTAGATCACCATTTTCATCCTTTCCCCCCCATGAAAAGCTCAGTGCTGGGCTGGAAAATTGAAGTTAAGTCTACCTGGAGCTGACGTTATTTTATTATTTTCCATGGCTGCTCTGGTCTTCTGTGCTAAGTGGATGTCTTCCGTTGATCTGAGTGTCCTTTAATGACATACCTGCCTAAGAGAGAGGCATTATGGGTAAACCAGGCTCACGTCTGCACATTCCAGCCTCGTTTCTCATTATAGCACATGATTTGTGCGGCATAGGAGAGCTCTCTGCGAGGCGGTTGAAAAGGCTGTTGATGAACCACTTCATTTCTGCTGAATCTTTGCTCGATTTGATTATTCTGATAGTGGTTGTTAATCAGAAGGGGAAATATGCATGTTCCCGCTACAGAATGAGACGGGAAAGCTTGGTTGCATGGCTGTTTCAGTGCGTGCTGCCATTGGGAGTCAGTCTTCGCAACATGCCACAGGACATTATTTCATGCATCGCTGCAGTCCCTTGAAACCAATTTAGAGCCATAATTCTGTTGCAGAGGCAGACTTACATCAAAAGACTCTCTCTTGATATTTTACTCACCATTTCCAGAGTCGTTATTCTGTGATGTCATGGAAATGATTGCCTCTTGCGTCACGACACTGAAAAACAAACATTTGAATAAGAAGTTTCATTGCATTGTCTTGACAAACCAACATCCTGAATGTATGCTATTGTCAAATAATGATCAAATTAATGATATGCATGACAAGCAACAATATTTGCTAACATAATGTGGCAGACGAGAAAAGTCTGAATAGATAAAAAGTGGCTTTGGAAGTCAAAATATTGTTTTTTGTTTTGGTAACACTTTAGTATGTGGAACACATATTCACTATTAACTTTTGCCTCAATAATCTCCTAATTACTGTTTATTAATAGTTTGTAGCGTTTAGGTATTAAGGGATATAGAATATGGTCATGCAGAATAAATCATTAATATGAGTTTTATAAGTACTAATAAACAGCCAATATCCCAGTATTTCACAGTATGTTACTGTAATGCTGTTCGTAGTTATGGGAAAAAGGAGGCGGGAAACGGGGGAATGTTCAACAAGACTTTTAATAAATAATAAAGAAACTGAAAGTAAAGCGCAGGCAGCCCCTCATGGACATGCATAATGAAACGTAAACAGAACATAACAAAGTCCAGGCCTGGTCCTCTCTGGTCCTTCACTGTCGTCGCTCCTCCTTTTATGCTGCATGCTAACCCTCCTCAGTGAGAGATCCGAGATCGGTGTGACGTGCAGCTGGCGCTCATCATCCAATCACTCACCGGCCTCGCGTCACTCTCTCACGGCTCTCGCTCACCCTGCTCGTCACATACCCCCATCGCCCCTCGCAGGCCAGGGGGTACCCACGAGACTGCGCTATACTCCCCCCCCTGGGGTCAGTCTCGGTGGCCGCAGCACCTGGGGGTAAGGACAGACGAGACGAGAGAAAAGGAGACGAGAAGCACAAGGAGCGACAAAGACGAGAGAGAGGAGAGAGGAAAAAAAAAAAACACACTGCCGCTCGGTCCTCAGCCAGCCGAGAGGCTCTTCCTTGAGGTGCCATGCGATGGTACTGGACACTTGGTGGCGGCTCGATCCTCCTCCGCTCCTCCTGTCGAGGGCAGCCGACAGCAAGTCCCACGCTCCCTGCTCCTCCCCAACATGGTGGACGGCACCAGGCTCTAGTCCACGGAAAATGCCGGCTACTCCTCCACTCCCTTTCGGACTGCAGCCACCCTTCCTCGACCCAGGAGCACGGCAGCAAGCTCTCCGTTCCACCGGGTCTTCACTCGCTCCAGCACCACCGCCTCGGGCAGCCACTCGTGGTCTTCAATCTTCCGCGCTGCCCGACCTCCTCAGCACCGCAATCCCCCTCAGCAGCGAGGGCTCTCAGAGAGCATGTCCCTCCTTCCTCCCGGGTTTCGGCACCAATGTAACATCGTTTGTAGTTATGGAAAGAAGGAGACATTAATAAATAATAACCAAACTGAAAATAAAATGCAGCCCTTCGCGGACGGCTGCCGCGCACACACACGTAATAAAACAGGCCTGGTCATCTCTCGTCCTTCACTGTCGTCCCTCCTTTTATGCTGCCATCACTCCTCTCACAGCTCTTGCTCGCCCTGCTCTTCACAAGCCGCGTTTCCATTACCCTTCAAATTGCGCAAATTGAAATTGCGAATTGAAAATACGGCCAATGGAAACACGTCAGTTTCTCAAAAACTCCCATATATCGCAAAAAGGTTTTTACGCTCGCATGAGGTGGTTTTTCAGGCAATTCGAAAAAGGACATTTTCGCAAAACTGCAATGGAAACAGTTTTTTCGCATTTACAGGTCACCTGGTACGGTCATGCATTGCTCCCACATAGGGCCTACATATTATTTTTTTTTCCACTCAAGTATGTCTAATAACGAGATCTTCTGTCGTTAAAACGATATATATTTTCTCCTAATAAGGAAAGTGGCGTAATTTTATAATGACGGACCCCGGTGCAACCACAAATATCATAACTATCTATAGGCCTACTGTAATTAAGACATATATTCAAGAAATGTATTAAAACCGAAAGACACTAGTTTTAGCCTTGCTCAAAGACTGAGGAAACAGGCCAGCACGTCAATCCATTCCCGACGATCTTGGTTTGCTTCTTATTTATTAAATATACAGCCAAATAGTTGATTAAACATTGATTGATCAAAATTAAAATACAATTTATACAAAACAAAATTAATTTTAAAGAAAGACTTTCTAGAAAACACAATTCAATGAAATGCTCAATCCATGTCCCCAGACATATGCGCATCTGATTATGTGCCTTACTCATGCTGCTCACTTTTCATAATCAACATATGAAATTAAAAGATTATAATATTTAGACATAGCCTAACTATATGAAACTAAATAGGCTATGTTTTCTTTAACCCTCTGTCCGACAAAGTCGTCGACGCCTTCTGATGGATTTTTTCCTTATTCCAGCGCAAACAACTCACAATACTCCATCATTTTTAGCCATACAGATAGGCTAAGTGCAAGATGTAATTATAAACAGTAAACTGTCTACTTTTATTTGTGTACACTCAATAACAGCAAAGGCCGTGGACTCTGCACGGATTATTTTGCACTCCACTCCAAACACTGTCTTCATTTCAAAAATATATTTTGTTTATTAAACGCAAAGTTTTTCATTTCAAAAGCATTTCTAAATTCAGTTTATATTTCCAACAAACGAAATTCCAAGCCAAAATAACGAAGTGGTAAAAAAAAACCTTTGAGTTACCTTACCACCATGCAAATTCAAACTTTTCGCTCGTCTCTGTATGTGGCAATGCGTCACAATAACCTGGCGTATGTAAAAGTCGATCATTCTTTATATATGATGGTATGTTTGGACAGAAGACGAGTTCTTTATTAAACTCATAAAAAACAATAGAATAAAAAATGCCACAATTTATCATAACACCTCATGTGTGCCGTTCAAGTACAAGGTGCTTTCCTTGCCATCAGTGCTTGGATAACACACACGTCTCATTAATAATAATGGCGTGCAGTGGCTGGGATATACATAAACCTTACAACATACGTAGCATGATTTTTGGAATGTTTTATCATGAGAGGAAAAAAATGGTTTTAGTCGCATAACATCAGTTAATGGAAACGCTGTCATTTCGCAATATTTTTAATCGACTTTTAGAAAATATCGCAAAAGTTTTGCGCAAATCTGTAATGGAAACGTGGCTACTGTTACCTTTGTTTTTATTTGCATATCACTGAACATAAATAGTAATAATAATGGTGCTAGAAGTGCTTTAGGTTCTCTTACGAGAGGTTCTCTCGTATTGCGTAAGTTCCTTACGCTACGGGAAAGTATTCTTTCTTCGAGATTTCTGAAAAACCCAAAATTATCCTTAATTTTGTAACATTGTCAACGCAGTGCGGCAACCTGGCAGACCATAGCAGGCTATTCCAGCGTGCTATTGGCTGCTCTGCTGGCAACTGCAGCAGCCTATCGGTGAGCCCGCCGGTGAGCCCGTCTTTTTCACAAAAAGAGCCGAGCGTTGATACAAATGTCTCGTTCCACCTGCGGCTCGTGTCACGCGCAGCTCAGCTCCGGGGACCGCCACGTGATCTGCGCTCTCTACCTGGGCCGTGATCACGCCGCCGCCGCACTCCTCGCCGGCGGATGCCAAGAGTGCGAAGAACTGACGATGTCGACCCTGCGGGCTCGACTCGTCCTGTTCGATGATGATATCCCTCCAGTCCCTGCCACGCCGCGCAGAAAGAAGCGCCGCTCGCAGCGGACTCCGGAGTTCGCCGAGAGAAGCTCGCCGGAACCTTTCCCGCCCGCTTCACTCTCGCCTTCCCCGCCCCCACCCCAGGCCGCCATTTCTGTTGCCGCCTCCGGGGATGAGGCGGATGCGGCCGCGGAACGCGCCGACAGCTGCTCCATCATGGCTTCTGACAGCGAGGACTGGTCTTCCGCGACCTCTTCAGTCCGGGGCTCCGGACGCTCTCGAGCGGGTGAGGACGCCGAACTTCTGCGCCTTCTCACCCGGGCTGTCGAGCAGCTAGGCCTCGAATGGGCCCCGCCCAAGGTGGCAGCGCCGAACCGACTTGACGGATGCTTCCTAAACAGTCGCCGCCGTGCGCCCACCTCCAGGACTGCACCCTTTCTGCCGGAGCTTCACGAGGAGCTCGCAAAGTCCTGGAACGCGCCATTCTCCGCGAGGGTCTCGTCTCAGGCTTCTTCGACGCTCTCACAAGTTGACGGCGTGGCCGAGAAAGGCTACAACGCTATCCCTCCGGTGGAAGAGGCGGTCGCAGCGCACCTTTGCCCGCCTTCTGGTTGGCGCTCAAAGGCTGCCCTCCCGTCTAAGGCCTGCAGAGTGACGTCATCGCTGATCGGCCGCACTTTCACTGCCTCCGGTCAAGCTGCGTCCGCTCTGCACTCTATGGCCGTGCTGCAAATCCTCCAAGCTAATCTCCTCCGCGACCTGGACGAGAAATGCTGTGACGCTGAGTTAATCACGGATTTGCGAAGCGCGACGGATCTCTCCCTTCGCGCCACCAAGACCGCAGCACAGGCCCTCGGACGCTCTATGGCCTCCCTCACGGTAGCTGAGCGCCACCTCTGGCTCACGCTCGCGGACATGCGAGAAACAGAGCGCGCGGCCTTCCTAAATGCCCCGCTCTCCCCGTCTGGGCTCTTTGGACCAGCGGTCAAGGGGATCGTCGACCGTTTCTCCGAAGTGCAGAAAACGACGCAGGCCATGAACCTTTTCCTGCCTCGACGCCCCGGCGCTAGCAATAGCTCCGTTGCTCGCCGTCCTCGTGACCAGCCAGCAACGAGCTCCGCGCAGCGCCCAGCGCGGCCCCCTTCGTCTCAGCGAAGACCGAGCGGCCGCCCCAGATCGCGCTCTTCCAGCCGTGGTAAGCCGCCTCCACCTCGGGGCCCCCGGCCTAGGATCGCGCTGAAGCCCGAGCCTCCAAAGTCCTCCTAGCCAGAGGCAAGAAACGACGGTTAAGTCCCGCCGCGGCCGGACCACCGTCAAAACTCTCTTTCCTGTCAGCCCCCACCACTGTGGCTGCTGCAGATGGATTTCACGCAGCCAACGAGCCGGCAAAAATGCCTTCTCGCCTGTCAATAACCGCCGTTTTTACGGCGAACCAGAGAAATCACAAAAGTTGCATTATTTCTGGTTGCACGGCTCACGCCGTATGTGTTTCAAATGCAGTAAATGTGCCCACTTTTCTGTGTTCACCCCTGCACACAAGCACTATAAACCCCGTGTCCCCCACTCACATAAAGCGACCACCGGCCGCTCGAGTGCTAGAGTTAGGTCACGTGTCCGCTTGTTTGCGTCCACGACTAACCACCACACGCGCTGTCACACAGCCACTCTTAACCGGTCATGTTCCACACGTAAGAGTTGTGCCCGCTCAAACGCGCTCACACATTTTCGCGAACATTATGCCTCAGGCGCCACGCGCCGCGCCACACACCATTTGTTTTCCGCCCAGGGTGGCCGGAGCGATGAGTGTAGGGCCGCACACAAGCCACTCCCCGCTCGAAGCGGCAGAGATGCAGTGTGTAGGGCGGCCAGCCATCGCGAGCGATCGGCTGGCCCACAGCACAGAGAGCGCGCGCACTGCGCCCGCCCCTCCTATACAGGCCGTCAAACCCGCGAAGCGCGGCGTTTCGAGCCCGGAGGCCGTTCTATCCCGTGTGGCGCACGCGAGAGCGTGGGAAGCCATTCCAGGTGTATCAGAATGGGTGCTGAAAACAGTGAAGCACGGCTACACTCTGCAGTTCGCTCGCCGCCCTCCGCGCTTCTGTGCACGTACAGAGACGAGAGTGAGCGAGGAAGTAGCACATCTACTTCGAGCAGAAATAGCCACGCTGCTGTGCAAAGGGGCTATAGAACCGGTTCCCCATTCTATGAGCGAGTCAGGTTTTTACAGCCGGTATTTTCTCGTGCCAAAAAGGGATGGGTCGCTCAGACCGATTCTGGATCTGAGGCGTCTGAACAAAGCTCTTATGAAAAGATCGTTCAAGATGCTCACGACCAAGCAGATCCTCGCGCATATTCGCCCGAGAGACTGGCTAATCTCCCTAGATTTGAAAGATGCATATTTTCAAATCAAGATAACGCCGCGTCACAGGCCATTCTTACGATTCGCCTTCGACGGCCAGGCTTATCAATACACCGTCCTTCCGTTCGGCCTGTCACTAGCACCCCGTACATTTACGAAGTGCATGGACGCGGCCCTCGCTCCTCTGAGAAATCGAGGGATGCGAGTATTGAACTATCTGGACGATTGGCTCATCCTGGTGCAGTCGGAGGCCGAGCTCCTTGCGCACAGGGCAATGCTGCTCAGCCATCTGGACAGCCTAGGGCTCACGGTCAATTGGACCAAGAGCTCATTAGTGCCCACGCAATCAACCTCATTCCTGGGTTTGAATCTGGACACTGTGGCAATGTCAGCCCGCCTGTCACCCCATCGCGCGCGCCAAGTTCGGCGCATGGCTGCGTACTTCCGGCCGGGCAAAATCGCACCTCTCAAGCTTTTTCAGAGGATGCTGGGACGTATGGCCTCAGCTGCAGCTGTGCTCCAGCTGGGCTTAATGTGCATGCGCCCGCTGCAATGCTGGTTAAACGCCCGAGTGCCTCACAGAGCCTGGGCGTCCGGTGGCTTCAGGATCAGAGTGACTCAGGGCTGCGTGTCAGCCCTAGAGCCCTGGTTAGTAGCCGACTGGTACCAGAGGGGAGTGACGATGGGAGCCATCTCACACCGCAAGGTCATCTCGACGGACGCCTCCACCACGGGTTGGGGCGCCGTTTTCGAGGGCAGATCAGCCTCGGGCCTTTGGTCGAGCGAGGAAAAACTCCTACACATAAACTGTTTGGAGATGATAGCGGTAGAGAACGCGCTCAGGCAGTTTCTCCCGCTTATACGAGGACACCATGTGTTAGTCCGGTCTGACAACACCACAGTGGTGTCCTACGTGAACCGGCAGGGCGGTGTCAGGTCCAGAGGTCTGGGCAATCTGACAGAACGCCTGCTCGTGTGGGCACACAGCTCGCTGCGCTCGCTGAGAGCTGCGCACGTGCCGGGCCACCTCAATGTGGGCCCGGACAAGCTGTCCAGGGGCCTCATTCTCCCAGGAGGCCTGGGGCCTGCACCCCCAGACAGTCCAGCTGGTATGGCGCCTGTTCGGCAGAGCGGAGCTCGACCTCTTTGCAACAAAAGAGAACGCCCGCTGCCCGACGTTTCTGTCCAAAAGCGAGGATGCGCTGTCCCAAACTTGGCCCAGCCTCCCGCTGTATGCTTTCTCGCCGATCTCCCTATTGCCCCAGATCATAGCGAAAATCAGGGAAACGCGCCGTCCGGTGCTCCTTATAGCACCGCGCTGGGAGAACCAGATTTGGTACCCAGAGCTGGTGAAGCTGTCGCACTCACCCCCCTGGCCAGTTCCGCTGAGAGCAGACCTTCTCTCTCAAGCAGGAGGGTCAGTTTGGCATCCCCATCCAGAGCGATGGTCTCTGCATGTATGGGTGACCAACGGATACCGTTGACCTGTCCGAAGGGGTTATGAACACGATTTCACACTCTAGAGCCCCCTCGACGAGGCGGTTATAAAGTTCTAAGTGGTCGGTGTTCACTGAGTGGTGTGTTTCCAAGGGATTGGACAATGTGGGGTCCAGCGGGTGCTCTCCTTCCTCCAAGAGCTTTTGGAATGGGGCAGGTCCCCTTCCACGCTCAAAGTGTATGTGGCGGCTATAGCAGCGTTCGCTCAGACGACGCTAGGTAGCACGCTAGGAAGGAACGAGCTCATCATCCGTTTCCTCAGAGGAGCCAGACGGATGAATCCCCCGCGGCCCCCGTCGGTTCCTATATGGGATCTGGCCTTGGTCCTAGAGGCCCTGAAGGCTCATCCCTTTGAACCGCTCGAGACTATGGAACCAAGGTTCCTTTCGCTAAAAACCGCGTTTCTGATAGCTCTGGCTTCAGTGAAACGCGTGGGGGATCTACACGCGCTCTCAGTGAGCCCGACGTGTATGGAGTTCGGTCCTAATGACTCTAAGGTCATTCTCAGACCGAGGCATGGTTATGTCCCCAAAGCGATCGGCACTCCCTTCAGGGCGCAGATTATCTCCCTCTCGGCTCTGCCAGCATCCGATGAGGGGGACGGTGGCAATTTCCTCTGCCCTGTCAGGGCATTGAGGGTTTATGTCACACGCTCCGCCGCCTTCAGGCGTTCTGAGCAGCTATTTGTTTCGTTTGGTGGGCGCACTAAAGGTCTCGCCTCCTCGAAACAGACCCTGTCCAGGTGGATAGTGGACGCGATTGCAACTGCATACGCTTCCAAACACCTGCAGTGCCCGCTAGGTGTCAGAGCACACTCCACCAGAGGCATGGCCTCTTCGTGGGCTTGGGCCAGAGGGATTTCCATCCACGATATCTGTATGGCGGCAGGCTGGGCCTCCCCGTCTACGTTCGTGAGATTTTACAATCTGGAAGTTCCTGCCTTACAGGCGAAAGTGTTATCAGTTCAATAGGGCTGTTGGTTCTGCCCAGTGGTTCTGCACAGACATAGCTCACATACTGGTAGTAAGTTCGGTACTAGGCTCATGTGAATTTGAAGGAGACCGGCGGTGCCGTTCCCTCATTTACGAGACAAGCTGTTGTGAGTTTGAAGGTGACCGGCGGTGCCGTTACCTCACTCATATAACAAGATATTGTGAATTTGAAGGAGACCGGCGGTGCCGTTCCCTCATTTACGAGACGAGCTGTTGTGAGTTTGAAGGTGACCGGCGGTGCCGTTACCTCACTCATATAACAAGATATTGTGAATTTGAAGGCGACCGGCGTTGCCGCTCCCTCATTCATGAGACAAGGTGTGGTGAATTTGAAGGAGACCGGCAGGTGCCGTTCCCTCATTCATGGGACAGGGTGTTGTAACCACCCGTCAGTTCGAATGAAGTGTCTGTATATGTGGTGGCCCGTTTTCCTTACCGGCCACCCTGCCCGAGCAGTGTTATGGTCCCCGGTTCCCTGGGATACATATGCTGTATGCGAGGCGCGCACGGCGTTGACAATATGTTCCCGTAGCGTAAGGAACTTACGCAATACGAGAGAACCTCTCGTAAGAGAACGATACTCAGTTACTTAACGTAACCTCGGTTCTCTCTAGAAGAGGGAACGAGTATTGCGTTCCTTGCCGTGCGCCCTGCGGGCTTTTACGCTTCAGAACTACGAAAACCGAATATGCAGCCCGTGAGCCCTGCTTATATACACGTGGCCACGCCCCACCTGTAGGCAAATGAAGCCAGGTGGGCGCGAAGCGCCCTCATTGGTCGCCACGTCACGCGGGCTCACCGATAGGCTGCTGCAGTTGCCAGCAGAGCAGCCAATAGCACGCTGGAATAGCCTGCTATGGTCTGCCAGGCTGCCGCACTGCGTTGACAATGTTACAAAATTAAGGATAATTTTGGGTTTTTCAGAAATCTCGAAGAAAGAATACTTACGCAATACTCGTTCCCTCTTCTAGAGAGAACCGAGGTTACATTAAGTAACCGAGTATCGTTTTATCCAAAACAGATAAATGAATCTGCACAGTTTTATTACGTTGTTTGTTGTACGTATCGCAGCAGTTCGGAAATGAAGTGTCCAATGAGTGGCGCTAAGGCTAATGCTCTCGTTTGAAAATAACGTAGCGCACCACTAAACCCTAAACCTAACCGATAGTGTTAACAGAAAACAAACGTGAGATAAAAGCACATTTGCTGAAGCAATAATGCCATTTTAGTTTGCTTCTCAATGTGATCTCACGAGAGTAGGGGAGCGCGAGGCACAACCTAATGCAGGGTTAGTTGTAACGCACATGGTTTAACACTTTCCACACATGCTAGGATGACTCAACTTAGTGTATTTACTAGTTGCCATATCAACACTATTTAGAAAACAAATTGCGTCAAAATTAAAAAATTACTCAACATTTATTTAACCATAGAAAAAGTTAATTTCTTACTAAGTACATTTTTTATCTCTTTTTTTGTGTTTATTTAAAATAAGACAAATCTGATATTATTGTAATCTTATATCTGTTATTTAAGAGTTGAGATAGTTCTTTAATGCTGATCTAACCAGCAAAAGACACGAGCCGTGTCTAAAGGGCCCCAAAACAGCTCTGACTCCTAGGGGTTAATCCCAGTTGAGCAGGTGGGGTATGTTGTCACAATGAGCCCCTATTAGAAACATTATATTATATTCTGTAATTGTATGAATTCTATTGAGAAACCATGAGAAAAAGGTGAATAAAGACCAAGAGTAAATGTTCAGAAATGCTTAATTATTAAACCAACATTTATTGGGCATTAATTGCATTACTATTAATAATTAATTAAAATGTTTACAAATACATCAAGCCTATCCCCAAAACTAAACATAACCACTTAAAAATAAATAAATGAATAAATACATACACATATAATGCTGTCAATATAAATTACTGTATATACAAATACTCATAAGATCATTTACATTTATGCATTTGGCAGACGCTTTTATCCAAAGCGACTTACAGTGCCCTTATTACAGGGACAATCCCCCTGGAGCAACATGGAGTAAAGTGCCTTGCTCAAGGACACACTGGTGGTGTCCGCTGGGATCGAACCAGCAACCTTCTGCATATCAGTTCCATGGTTTAACCCACTGGACCACCATCTCACTGGACCACCAGATCACATTGATAAAATACATCAATATGGTTTAGAGGGAAGAATATATATTTTGTACAGTCCAAAACTCCTTATTTCTATGGAAAGTCCCTATAAAACATGGAAACCCAACGCGTATATGTCTGTGTGTGTGAGTGTATGTGTGTGTGCATTTAATGTATTTGTATAAATTTTAAGGAACACTAAATATGAATGCAATTAATGTCCAATGGTTAAAAGCACTTAATTAATGTCATTTTTTGTGACCTAATCTAAAGTGAGAACTACATATAGTCATATTTACATATGAGCTGAATAAACAATAGCAATCTGCTAATTACAGGCCAGGGATAATGAATGAAGAGCTTACTATGTGTATGCCAGTTTATGAAATCTTAATGAACTAGTTTGCAAATGATTTGTAGTACTTTTTTTTATTTGTGAAGTACTTTATTACACTATACTTGTTATAAAGTGTTAACCAAACTTTTTCATATTCCCTGACATTGAGATCAACCTTTCAAGCTACATTTCCCAAACTTCGTGCAGCCCTTCGACCTGTTCTGTGCACTCTGACTTTACTAACTAATTAGACTCGCCTGTAGCGGCCAATCAAAAATTCAATAGACGGCCATTGGAAATTTCAACTCTGTTTGCCTCTTCAATACTGATTGGAGTCTCATTTATTCGTTAGAAACAACTCGCATGCATCAGTCTAGAACATTTAACCTTATGCATATGAATGACCTTCGCTAATTATGTTAATTTCCCAGCAAACCTTCATCTGACAGGCCGCCTTCTCACCATGCTTTACTGCTCTAGTATGAGACGCGTACATTACATAAACCCACCTTGTCAGCATAGCAATGAAGTCAAAGTGATCGGAGCATCGCAGAAGAATAAACAGTGACTCACAGGCGGCGCTTTCCAGTTAAACTTCACAGACTTTCCTTCCTCCGGTAGCATGAGCTGGGGTTCAGAGGGTTGCATATTTCAGTCTACATAATGATCAACTATTCTACATAACGATCAACAGAAACATACACCATGTTAAGTGCTTAAATCTAGAAATATTGGCCTTGCGTGCTTCCATTTGTCCTGCAGCTGTTTCTCCCTGCTGCGCTGTAGGTGCCCTCAAAGTGATGGAAAGCACCCGGAAATGTTGACATTGCAGTGAATGTGTGGTTCTAACAGCAGTATGTAAATAGGGTAAAACATGCGTGAGAGCCCTGGGGTGCATCAGTCAAGGAGGGTTAATGCTGTCGTGTTGATTTGACTTGGCTATTTTTTGCTAAGATGGTGTTCTGAGATGCAGTGATGTTACAGAGAAGCGCTGCCCTCAGCACACACACAGAAGCAAGCATTTATTTGCTTTAGATGAAAGATGAAGAGGAGCGATTCCGCAAAAATTCACTTGTGTTGTGCTTATAATGGAACGGCGACGAGGCCTACCGCAGGTTAAAGCACCTGACAAATAATATTGCTTGCAATCACTGAAACGGCACCACTTGAACCGCCGGAATTAGTTTTGTGTTTGTAAACATGCGTGCCGAGTCACCGTACAGCAATTATTTAGAAAATTGATCCTGCAGATGTGAAAATTGAAGCAGTTATTTGCTCTTTGTATTTCTGTTGTAATAAATATGTGCTATTACTCAACAATACCTACTGCTGAAATGAAAAAAAAAAAAAAAAACATGAAATCAATTGAAATCAAAGATTTGTGGCTTTTAGGCCATGCTGTCACACCAAAATTGTTTGTCGTGCAAATGTAACAAAAACATCTTTATATCAAGCACTTTCCATACACCCAGCGATAGATACCAGCCTAGTAAAGCCTTTTTTTTTAAAGTGGACCTTTTTCCAGTCCCATTTCCATTTTGTATTTAATTATGAGGTTCAAATACTTTTAGTGCACTAATTTGTGCTGGATTATCTTGTCTGCCGGTTTCTTAACAGGCTATTTTCTGTGCATCAAAAAGCATGCTTATGTATTACAATGCTGTCAAATTGCTAACCGAGATCATGTACCACTTCTTCAGCCTAAACCACTGATCTACATAAATGACTGGATTGCTCTTCACGTTCTAAACTGCCATCAGGCGGTGAAGCCACCGGAAGTGCTTGAGCGGCCATCTTACTATTCCCTACCAGCAGAGGGCATCACTGACGTACAGCCAAAACATTGACCTAATATCACACGATTTGCAGCGTCTCGGTCTCACAGGATTTGCTTTACGATATATGTATGTAAATTAATAGTCACTTCAGATGTTATCTGTAATGTTTATGGTCTTTTCGGAGAGGATGAGTCATATATTGAAATCGTTAATGTGGGTGTGTCTACTGCACACTGCCGACACAGGTAACTGAACTGAACCAACACAAACATATTTCTTTATGTTTGTAATTATTGAGGAAATATTCATTATTAATGTACACTCACCTAAAGGATTATTAGGAACATCTGTTCAATTTCTCAATTAATGCAATTAATGCAATTATCTAATCAACCAATCACATGGCAGTTGCTTCAATACATTTAGGGGTGTGGTCCTGGTCAAGACAATCTCCTGAACTCCAAACTGAATGTCAGAATGGGAAAGAAAGGTGATTTAAGCAATTTTGAGCGTGGCATGGTTGTTGGTGCCAGACGGGCCGGTCTGAGTATTTCACAATCTGCTCAGTTACTGGGATTTTCACGCACAACCATTTCTAGGGTTTACAAAGAATGGTGTGAAAAGGGAAAAACATCCAGTATGCAGCAGTCCTGTGGGCCAAAATGCCTTGTTGATGCTAGAGGTCAGAGGAGAATGGGCCGACTGATTCAAGCTGATAGAAGAGCAACTTTGACTGAAATAACCACTCGTTACAACCGAGGTATGCAGCAAAGCATTTGTGAAGCCACAACACGCACAACCTTGAGGCGGATGGGCTACAACAGCAGAAGACCCCACCGGGTACCACTCATCTCCACTACAAATAGGAAAAAGAGGCCACAATTTGCACAAGCTCACCAAAATTGGACAGTTGAAGACTGGAAAAATGTTGCCTGGTCTGATGAGTCTGGATTTCTGTCGAGACATTCAGATGGTAGAGTCAGAATTTGGCGTAAACAGAATGAGAACATGGATCCATCATGCCTTGTTACCACTGTGCAGGCTGGTGGTGGTGGTGTAATGGTGTGGGGGATGTTTTCTTGGCACACTTTAGGCCCCTTAGTGCCAATTGGGCATCGTTTAAAGGCCACGGCCTACCTGAGCATTGTTTCTGACCATGTCCATCCCTTTATGACCACCATGTGCCCATCCTCTGATGGCTACTTCCAGCAGGATAATGCCCCATGTCACAAAGCTCGAATCATTTCAAATTGGTTTCTTGAACATGACAATGAGTTCACTGTACTAAAATGGCCCCCACAGTCACCAGATCTCAACCCAATAGAGCATCTTTGGGATGTGGTGGAACGGGAGCTTCGTGCCCTGGATGTGCATCCCACAAATCTCCATCAACTGCAAGATGCTATCCTATCAATATGGGCCAACATTTCTAAAGAATGCTTTCAGCACCTTGTTGAATCAATGCCACGTAGAATTAAGGCAGTTCTGAAGGCGAAAGGGGGTCAAACACAGTATTAGTATGGTGTTCCTAATAATCCTTTAGGTGAGTGTATATCTGTGTTTAGCTGCATAAATTGATTCGAATAGCTTATACAATATTAATACAAGCCTCTATAGTGTATTTTATTGTATTACAATTCAACGTTTGCCATGCATCATCTCGGAAATAAAGTAGTCAGCATTATGATGCGTGTATTTTATTTCCTGATTGAACAACGTCTATTTCAGTCTCTTAAAGACAGCGCAAATGTGTGCTGTTTACAGTTTCCATATGAGTTTCCATATATTCCAAGTGTTACATGAGTATAAGTATTTCATATAAGTGTTGTGTATGCAGTATTGTTGAATTACATATTTATTTAATCATCATTTAAATAATTAACTGCTTCAAAATGCATGTGGTTAACGAAATCATTGTTGAAACATTTGTAGTAGCCTCCTGTATGAATAAAAACAATACTACAGAACAACATAAATACATAAACGCAACAGTACAAGGCGATTTCAGGTTACAAGGCATACATCTTTATTCCGATTTCAAAATGCGTGCTTTGACAGTTGTAATACATGAGCTGAAGTGTCTCGTCCGCCCGTCGAGCTAACTTTTTAATCAGCTGGGGAAACTCCTGACTATAAACCAATAACCATTTCCCTGCTCAGGACGTTTGTGTTGTAAGAATGGACAGGGAGACTTCAGATATAAAAACGATGTCTCCTAAGGCAATGTTTTCTCAGTAAAATCATTGGATTTCCTATTCATTCAATAAAAAGCGTGAGCTGACAAGGGAATACCAACATGGTGGCGCGGCGGCTTCACTCTTTATGACGTCATGAGCAATTCAGTCATTTATATAGATCAGTGGTCCAAACACACACTGTGTGGAGTGTATATTTGTGTATATTATTTGGCATGGATAACCAAAACTTGCCCACAATGTTCAAATCACAAATTCACGTGACAGAACTATTAAGCTAACATGTTTTTGTTTCATGTTGTGAAACTTGCAGTTTTGAAGACGTCATGCAATTACAGAGGCGGAGAGTACTTGAAGTATTTACTTTGTGTTTTTCTTAAAGGGTTAGTTCACCCAAAAATGAAAATTCTGTCATTAATTACTTACCCACATGTCGTTCGACACCCGTAAGAACTTCAACAATAACTTTATGAATCGACGAAAATAGTTTTTGTGCACAAAAAAAACCTAAATAACGACTTCTATAGTGATGACCGATTTCGAAACACCGCATCATGAAGCTTCGGAAGTGTTATGAATCAGCGAGTCGAATCATGATTCGGATCGTGTGTCAAACCGCCAAACTGCTAAAATACGTGACTTTGGCAATCCAAACCGCTGAATCGACTCACTGATTCATAACGCTACGAAGCTTCATGATGCAGTGTTTTGAAATCGGTCATCACTATATAAGTCGTTATTTTGTTTTTTTTGCGCACAAAAACTATTCTCGTCAATTCATAAAGTTATTGTAGAACCACTGTAGTGAGATGGACTTTGCAACGATGTCTTTAGTACCTTTTATGGGTCTTGAGAGTGTACAGTGCATTGTGCCAATGGAGGCCTTTCTGAGCCATCGGATTTCAACTAAAATTTGTGTTCCGAAGATGAACGGAGGTCTTAAGGGGAAGTCATTAATGACAGAATTTTCATTTTTGGGTGAACTAACCCTTTAACTTTTAATTCATTACATTCCAAAGCATAATTTATAATGTCATACTTTTTACTGCACTACATTTCATAAATAAAAGTTGTTGGTTTTTCTTACCTTGAATACTTAATTACATTAAAAATATAGTACTTTCTTACTTTTACTTGAGTAAAAGTATACAATACTACATTTTTTATGTAATTAAGTATGAAATGATATTCAATATGAAACATAGTGCAGTAAAATGTACAATGTTATGTTTTGGAAGGTTGTGAAGTAAATGTTTTCCAAAGAAGAACACTGAAAAATAAAATGACTTGGAAAGTAAAAATACTTGAGTACTGTCCGCCTCTGCTCAATTAACATGTGTATGATCACTAATTGGTCAGCAAAAACAGGTGCTTTAGCCTATTTATTAATAAAGCACACACACACACACACACACACACACACACACTAGCTAGTCAGGGGTGTTCGGGGGCATGCTTCCCCGATAATTTTTTTTCTCTCTGATCTACATATGTGTACTTTAAGATGTTTGAAAGCAAAAAAATGGATGAGAAATGGCTTTAAATCCAAGTCAGTGGGCAGTAGATTATTTTTAAATTCCTGCTCTCTCCTCATCTTCATCACTCTTTCTTTTTCTCTCATTCTCCTTATCTCCTTGTCTCTTCCCCTCCTAAAGCAGTCAAGAAAGTAATCATAGGGTCAATTTATATTTAGAATATTTTTTATGAATCACTTACTAAGACAAGGCTACGAACGCTAAAATATTTTTAAAAAGATCATTCACAATATGTACACATTCATTATTAATCTTATGCCTTATATGAAGAAAGCTTTGTTAATGTTTCTTGTCCTCTCACATTGACAGTTGCTAAGTATTACATTACATGAATCATGTCAATTATGTAGGCCTAGTTTCAATTCAAAATGGCAAAATTACTCAAAAGTGAATATTTTTGTCGGTAGTTTAACATTTCTATCCTAAAATAGCTGCCAAATATGAAATGTTTAGTTTAGCTATCATCTTATCTCGCACTGTGTGGCCGTTTACTGAAGCCTCGCACTGGAATCGCACTCAGCACTTTCAGTGAACATAAAGCTTGCCTACTTTGTTTTGATTGGTCATCTTAAATACTGTATTTTGCCGTTGACGAGCGGCGACAGATCGCAGGCCGCATTAAAGTAGTGTTAAGGCAATTATTTCACAACAGTTATTATATAGCCTACTCATGGAAAAAATACAGTGGTCCGGATTCAAATTATTGGCCGTCATTACTTAAAAGAACATTTGTTTATTACAAAAAAACTGACTTAAATTCTGGACCTTTGGCAGTGAGGTCGTTCGAACAGCCCAAACCCCTCCTGCCTACGGGCATGAGCAAGAGCATGAGCACATCCTGGTGATCATATAACCTGTCCATGTAGACATTTGCCGGATTTATTTAACTTCTACCATGTGATATGAAGAAAAACTATCATGGAGTTTCATTTGGGCAGACGTGACCCTATCAGATCCATGCTGTGATCCATCTTGTGTTGAGAAACAGTACTGTACTATTAAAACTGTACATCACCTCCATGCTCAGACATACCCTTGTGAAAAAGAAAGTGCTTATCTTCGTAAATCTTAAAAGAATGTATCTACAGATAATAGAATATTAGTGAAATAGGAGGACTTAAAAAGATATACTTTCAATAGCACATTTAAAGGGTTAGTTCACCCAAAATGAAAAGTATCCCATAATTTACTCCCCCTCAAGACATTCTAGGTGTATATGACCTTCTTCTCTCAGCCGAACACAATCGGAGTTATATTAATACATATCCTGGCTCTTCCGAGCTTTATAATGGGAGTGAATGGTACAAAATAGCACATCTGTCCATCATAAAAAATAATATGCACGCCCCATAAAAGCCTTCTGAAGTGAAGCCATACGTTTCTGTAAGAAAAATATCCATATTTATCACTTTGGTTGAAGAATTATCAGAATTATGCCTTATCATAAATAAGCATAAATACACTAGTAATTACTGATTAACTTAACATAGTAAGAGTATATTAGTCATTATTTATGATTTATGAAACATTTGAAGGATCCACATTCATGCAATAAGCACAAATAAGCTAGTAATTCATAATTATCTGAATGTACATTAAAAGCCTTTTAGCCATTATTTACAACTTAGCAAACCATCTTGTGTAGTGATGTTGTCATGATCCCTGTCTTGTGCCATGTTCTTTGTAGTTTTTCTTGTTCATTTGTTAAGCTTGTTTGCCCCTGTGTATTTAAACCCCTGTGTTCTTTGTCAGGTCTTGTCCTACATGGATGTACGTTTGGTGTGGCTCATTCTGTTATCTGTTCCTTGATTCTGTGGTTTTGTTATGTTTATTTTGTTATTAAACTATTTTGCATTTGGATCCAGCTCTCCCTTTTGTTTTTGAGTTCCCCCTGCGTTACAGCAACAAGACACACCTGGGGAAACGAATCAACATGAAAAACTACAAAGAACTACAAAACATGGCAGGAAATAACAAAAGTCCTCACAAGACAGGGAAACACAGGCTGGGATCATGACAGATGTAGTATATTTCAGTTATATCCTCATTAGTGATGGGACTTATTGAGTGATATTTATGTTTATTGTCCGGAATAAGCCAATAAAGTAATAATAAAAGACAATTTAATCCCCGTGAAACGTTCTAACGTGAAAGTTATATCCTTATACAACACGGTCGCACTCCCAACTCGTCACATATTGACGTTTGGTTTGGTCAGGACCCTTCGGCGTCACTTTTCAACGCACAGGGTACACCTTTAGCGTCTTTTTTTGATGCTGTAATGAGTTTGTCATTATGACAGGTTGGAGTGTAATTCTCAATTTAATCAGCCAGCATTATTTTATTTATATTTATTTTTCACTTATGCTATACCAAACCCCTTCCCTAAACCTACCCATTTGTGTATTATATGATATACACTCACCAAAAGGATTATTAAGAACACCTGTTCAATTTCTCATGAATGCAATTATCTAATCAACCAATCACATGGCAGTTGCTTCAATGCATTTAGGGGTGTGGTCCTGATCAAGACAATCTCCTGAACTCCAAACTGAATGTCAGAATGGAAAAGAAAGTTGATTAAAGCAATTTTGAGCGTGGCATGGTTGTTGGTGCCAGACGGGCCAGTCTGAGTATTTCACAATCTGCTCAGTTACTGGGATTTTCACGCACAACCCTTTCTTGGGTTTACAAAGAATGGTGTGAAAAGGGAAAAACATCCAGTATGCGGCAGTCCTGTGGGCGAAAATGCCTTGTTGACGCTAGAGGTCAGAGGAGAATGGGCCGACTGATTCAAGCTGATAGAAGAGCAACTTTGACGGAAATAACCACTCGTTACAACCGAGGTATGCAGCAAAGCATTTGTGAAGCCACAACACGCACAACCTTGAGGCGGATGGGCTACAACAGCAGAAGACCCCACCGGGTACCACTCATCTCCACTACAAATAGGAAAAAGAGGCTACAATTTGCACGAGCTCACCAAAATTGGACAGTTGAAGACTGGAAAAATGTTGCCTGGTCTGATGAATCTCGATTTCTGTTGAGACATTAAGATGGTAGAGTCAGAATTTGGCGTAAACAGAATGAGAACATGGATCCATCATGCCTTGTTACCACTGTGCAGGCTGGTGATGGTGGTGTAATGGTGTGGGGGATGTTTTCTTGGCACACTTTAGGCCCCTTAGTGCCAATTGGGCATCGTTTAAATGCCACGGCCTACCTAAGCATTGTTTCTGACCATGTCCATCCCTTTATGACCACCATGTACCCATCCTCTGATGGCTACTTCCAGCAGGATAATGCATCATGTCACAAAGCTCCAATCATTTCAAATTGGTTTCTTGAACATGACAATGAGTTCACTGTACTAAAATGGCCCCCACAGTCACCAGATCTCAACCCAATAGAGCATCTTTGGGATGTGGTGGAACGGGAGCTTCGTGCCCTGGATATGCATCCCACAAATCTCCATCAACTGCAAGATGCTATCCTATCAATATGGGCCAACACTTCTAAAGAATGCTTTCAGCACCTTGTTGAATTAATGCCACGTAGAATTAAGGCAGTTCTGAAGGCGAAAGGGGGTCAAACACAGTATTAGTATGCTGTTCCTAATAATCCTTTAGGTGAGTGTAAAACACACACTGTAAAAAACACAACTTGAAAAAAGTTGAAAAGACTGATTTTGTTTTGTTGGTTCAGCAAAAATCCACACTTTAAAAATCTCGTACAACAAAAAAAATCTTAGTACTAATTTCCCCTAGCTTTTTCAAGTTGACTCAACTTTTGTTAACAGTTATACGAACTGAAAATAAGTTGTCTGTGACACAAAATCATTTTTTAGTTGAGTCAACTTGACATTATTTGTTTTTTGGAGAGATGCAACTATTCTGCAACAAATCTTTTGTAGTTGAGCCAATTCAACATTTTGTGCCCATTGGAAACAGAAGTTTTTAATAAGAATTAACAGGGTCAGATGTAGAATTTTTATTAGAAATGTTTGGTTTCCTTTAGTTGGGCAGTTTGACTCTTGGGGTTTTATGTGAGTTTGTGGTTTTTGTAACAGTGTTTAACAAAACACTTAATTTGTTGCAAAGGAAGCCATAACCAATGATCAGGTGATCTAGATTATAGCATTATAAAGAGGAGTAGTTTACTTCTTTATCCCTGATCGAAAGTGATTATTTAAGAATATTATATTATATTTACCAACAAAAGTTTTATGCAGCAGATCAGTCATTCTGAATTTAGATTTTTAAATACATTGAGGGAATTTTTTTAAGACACACAGACATGTGTAATGTATTTTAAATTAAGAATGCCTGATCTGTTGCCACAAAGTTTTGCCAAAATGGTGATGACCAAATGATTTTAAATACAAAATTCAACATCAAAACCTGTTAATTCTTAAGAACTTCTGTTTCTAATGGACAACATTTCTTGAATTGGCTCAACTACAAAACATTTGTTACAGAATAGTTGCACCTCTCCAGAAAACAAATAATGTCAAGTTGACTCAACTAAACATTTTTTTATGACACAGACAACTTATTTTCAGCTCGTATAACAGTTATTTACAAAAGTTGAGTCAACAACAAAAAAAGCTATGGGAAATTGGTACTAAGATTTTTTGTTGTTGTACAACCTTAAATTTTTTTACAGTGCAGGATATAATACAACTACAGGCACAATTTATTCAGAAATATTCCAAGTGTCCCGAGGCCAAACGATTGATTTGTGTGAAGAAAAGACCCAAAAGCGATCAGCGTCTCCATCCACCGAAGATCATGCACACATTCAAAATTTGCCACCCGAAGAAACATTACATCAGCTTTGATAGTGAAATTGCATTGGCTCTCGTGAGTCAACTGAAATCACTTAATTTCCCTGAGTGTCAGAAAATGACACTAAAGGTGTTCCCCTTGCTTTAAAAAGTGACACCTAGGGGTCCTGACCAAGCGTCAATATGTGACGAGTTGGAGTGAGACCGTTTAGCCTTATATGCTCTTACTATATGTTGAGTTAATCATTAATTACTAGTGTGTCCATGCTTAACTAATGCATATTTCTGGACCCTTCAAATAAAGTTGTACCACAACTTTAACTATTAAGAGCGTCACAATATATCGCAATAAAATGCAACAATATGTATTGCTGATAGTTAAAGGTACCTGAGATTTTGAAGCCCAAAAAAGCGCATCCATCCATCAAATGAGTTAATATAACTTTCTGATATACTTCTGTGTTCCCTGCTACACTTTTTTTAATGGCACAATTCCTCTTTTTGTTTTGACCAGGTCTGTGGTTGTAAGGCGTGGGTGAAGAGTTCAGCCGCTTCTCTTGAAGGAGAGTCGACATCAGGATTGTTTGATATAATGGTCTGTCGGGCAGAGCAGCACAAGGAGCAAATGGATCTTGGCTTTGGTCACTCAAACGGAACATCTAGATATCTGCGCCTGCTGGATCTGTCTTCATTGCGAGAAGAGTTCAGGCTTTCAGGTGAAGACATACTCGACTTCACTGCAAAAAAATGCTTTTCTTACTTAGTATTTTTGTCTTGTTTTCAGTCCAAATATCTAAAACATCTTACATTAAGAAGCATTTACTAGACAAGCAAAGGTTTTTGTCTTAGTTTAGGGGAAAATAACTCAAAATTAAGGAAAGTTTTTGTTTAAAATAAGCAAAATAATCTTAATTCAAACAGAAAACAAGATTATTTTGTTTACCCCATTAGCAGATTATTTTGCTTATTTTAAGCAAAAACTCCCTTAATTTTGAGCTATGTACCCCCATAACAAGACAAAAATACTAAGTAAGAAAAGCATTTTTTTTTGCAGTGTTCACTGTGCAGTTCAGTACAGCACATAACAATCGCATGTTCACACTATACTATTGCAATAAAAAAACACATTCATCCAGCGTCTGAAATGTTCAAAATCATTTTAGTTAGCCGTATGCTAAGAAATAAAGTACCTTTTAGAGCAATTATGGGTTACACTTAATTTCAAGGTGTCCTTGTTACAGAGTAATTATTCATTTAAGTATTGAGTAATATTAATTAAAGGCACATTATGTAACTTTTGTTAATAATGTAAGGATTGGTTTTGGTGCTAAAACAAAAGCTGAGATCCAAACCCCAGCAATAGAACAATAAAAGTCACTAATCTTGAGAGAAGATCTCACAGAAACTGTGGGACACCACCCTGATCAAACATTTCACCCCCTCCCCATTTTGCCCTCTCCTTGCCCTGTTTTCAAGTCAACAAATGCAGATATACCAATGATGATGTATCTTGTAAATCTATTGTTTTATCCATTTCATGTTTGGTATCATTTTAAAGGTCTCGGTGCGAATGGTAAAAAGATTGAAAACTAATGAGAATTCTGTTCTCCTTTTGAGTGGTCTCTTCAAAGATATCTGATCCTCTCCCCCAAAACCAGGTGTTTGTGTTGCAAATATTTACAACCCCTTTTGTTCTAGTTGGAGTATTTAAGGGAGGGTAACAGAGCTGTCAGGGGGGGAACATTCTGTATGTCTTTGGGACACACACACACACTGCATGTATTGTGCCAGACATGATGAGTCTTTGAAATAATTTTCATATTACTTTGCGATTGTGTTTATGTTTTTACGCTGATCAGTTGTGTACCATGGATTCTTGCTTACTTATTTACTTTTCTTGTCTGGCCAAAATAAATGTTAATCTTGATTTATCTTGTATAATTCTGAAATCATTATTTTAGTATGGATCAATGTAGACTCCATTATTACCGCAAAATCTAGGGTTATGATAGATCACACCGATGACGACACGACTGAAGCATGGGGCGCAGAGATTTTGTGTTCGTGAACGCGTGGTCCGGACGCGTATGTTCTGTGCGATATTGGGTCTCTTGATGAACAAATTTGAAAACTAGGAAGATACTAAGAAAATCAACAATCTAAATTAAATCGCAACTAATCGTAAAATCAGCTGATAAACTCTAAACGTAACGCACTTTATAGAGTCACATAAAATTGGAGTCAGATAAAATTATTCATGGAGTCAGATTTAAAATAAGATATCAATAAATTAAGAGAACTTCACCAAAATGCTGAAAAGGCTTACACGCAGAATTCCTTTTGACCAAGCCGTTAGAATCCGTTTTTTGGGCTAATGGATGGAAGTTTACAATAAAGCTCGTAATAAAACAAGAATCAACATGGGCTTGGCTTTAGGAGATGGAGAGAACTGATGGACTTAATGGAGATGGTGAGTAAGGTGTTTTATTGAACAGATATATGCCATATGCACTGTAAAGATTATCTATTGTGCAGATCATTTTGTTTTTGTTGTTCAGCTTGGTCTCATTATTAATACGTAACTATTAATACCAGCCCAGGCTCAGTAGAAAAACGTACCCGTGGAAAAAAATTTGGCAAAACGAAAAAACTTAGCGTTGTGCACATTTCTTGACAGTTTCAATGTGAATTGTCCAGTGAGTGACGCTAAAAGCATGTTCAGCTTTTTCCGAAAAACAGATGTTTTTTCACGTGAATATGAAACATAATTGGGGTCGCTTCAACCCGCGGACATGAAAAACAGCCCGTGGCAACAGTGATGAAGTAGCCCAATTCCGCGGGAAAACCGCAGACTTGGCAACACTGCCGCTGCCTCGCTAGCATTGCTGAGAAAGATGAGACGTATACAGTGACGTAAGACATGTCTCTGTTGTGGCTCTCAGCATGTGGAAAAGCAAACGGTTCTTAGAAGGCTCCTCAGTCGAACCAACTATGAACTGGGATTAGCACTAGCTCTAAACTAGCACCCGGTTCATTCTGGTGGAAAAGGGGTAACATTTACCTCAGGAAAAAACATATCCAGTGTCCATAAACTCATTAGTCAGTCAGAAAAATTGAGCATTTTGCTAAATATATGCACCATATTCCATATTTATTATAATTTTTAATGTTCTTCATTATTTAATGCATGTTTGAATTAATCTGGCAAGTTTTTATGACAGTCACCATTTAAATTTTTATATTTAAAAAAATATGTATATGATTTTGTAATTTGTAAAGTTAATATTATAACTTTATTATTATAAAAAACATGTAATTTAGTGTAATTTAAGTGTTTGTAGCTACAAATCAGTTAATGTTTACCTTTAATATTATAGTACAACTGACTCTCATAGTTTACAGCATTAGTTTAGAGATTTGTTTTCCCAAATTTGTTTTAGATTTATCGCGAGATTTGATTTACATTCCAAAATTTGCCATGTATTGTACCTGATATATATCCAAAATAATCAATATTGAACCAAGCCTTTCCAAAGTTTTTTTGTGACAATTTATTTATTTCATTTAACTCATAGTTTTTTTTTTTATGACAAAAACAAAATAGTTTTTCAGTTATCACAACTGTTCTAACACTGGTTATTCAATAAACAGATATTTCTGTTACTAAACTCTGCTCAAAAGAAATGTAATTCCAAAATTGCTCCATATCGTGATACGTATCGTATCGTGACATCAGTATCGTGATGCGTATCGTAACGAAAATCGAAAAGGATTAAAAGTGCTTGCTGTTTTACTGCCTCTAGTGTTCATCTCTGTTGGAAACTGCTGTGATATGTACGTATTGGTACGTATTTTGCGTTTTGCAAAAATGTTCCCACAGGTACGTTTCTCCAATGAGCCTGGGTTGATTAATACGTAACTTTCAAAGACACAAAACTTCCTTTTTGTACGATTGGATAGATGCTGAAACATAGAATTATTATGTTTTTACAGCTACAAAATGTTAAATATTTACAAATCTTTCATAAAGATATCTGTAAATTTACTCCCAAACCTAAACATACCCATTTTATACAGAATATAAAAAGAATAAAACATATTTAACCCTAAACCTAGTAAGCACATCAATATTATAGTTAATTAATATTACTCAATATTATGATTACACTGTAACAATGACACTTTAACATAAAGTGTAACCTTTTATGGTTAGTGGCATGTAATTATGAATGATTTACTGTTATTAATACAGCAAGTACATGTTAGGACCATATACCAAGGACACTGTAAATTAAAGTCTTCCTCAATAATGATGTAAACAAAGTATCTACACAACATTATAATGTATGCTGTATTTCTGTTTATTAACTGATCCATAATTTAACTATGAAGTTTTGCAACTAATTACCAGATGCAATGCTATATTGTCAATATAATCACGGAAAAAAAGAGTGTTGTTAGGCAGGACACGGAGCAGCCTCTCGAAGCGTATTGCTTAAAAAATAAATATAAAAATGCATTCATTTTTCATCTGTTCAGGAACCATCAGCTCTGAGAGGCTGACATGAAGCTGAGGGAGGGACACATGGAGCATACTCATTTGATAAAGCATATGTCTCGTGCCAGTGTGTGCATGTGTGTAAAGACACGGGTCATTTAACTTGCGCTCCTCTGAGGTGTTTGTTTTTCAGACTGAGGGTTGTATAGGAAGCTTGAAACTGAATCACCAGGGAGTCTAGAACCTTTATTCATACCGTCAGCCTATGACTGATTTTTAATTTTATCAATGAAACAAAGCCAGATTATGTATGCTGACAAAATAGCCACCCGAATACATCAGTCTCCTGTCTTAGTTTTTTATGTGGGTACATTATGTTGTAAGACACAACACACAAATGAATATATCCAGGTAAATATGGGTTCGCTTTTGACAATGGGTTGACTTTGAACAAATCTCTGCATATCACATTTGATATAGCATTTATTGTGGAAATATCAGCAATCACACTGATCCAAAGAAAAACAACATCAACTCTCCATCAAAGCGCAATTGAGGTGAATTCCCATTTATATCAATCGAACGCCATTTCCTGCAGCTGACAGAACTTTTAAAGCGGACAGTAAAGATACACAAGATGCCGTGTGGACTGAATGCGGAATAGCTGCTCCTACCAATCTCCTTCTCGCCTTCTGCAGCACCACAGGCCCGATGAGACCAGTTCAGATAAAAAGCCCTTCAATTAGCGGGAGAAATATTGATTGCGGTGCTTTTCATGTGGCTATTGTTAAGCGAGACACGTTTCTCTGGGCCGAGCAGATACAGGCGTGATGCATTTCTGAAGATCAGCCCCGGGATCACAGTCCCCTCATAAGAAATAATTCATTGATAAACAGCTGTCACAGCTGATTGTGGAGGAATGCTGATCGCTAGTTAGTCTTTTCACTTTCACATATAACGTGTTTAAAGCCATGTTCAATTGCAAACAGTTCTTTTGCTGTTTTTATTTTTATTTTATATAATACATTCAAAAACGTCAAGTGGCAGATTGATTTAATATGAATCAGTTACGGCAATATTATGAAAGATGCAAATGTTCAATAATTAGATTTACTAATAAAAAAACACACAATAATAAATATCGCTGCTAGCAGCTATTATTGTGGCCAAGCACAAAAAGGAACAATATGACATCCAAGCATGGCTGGGAGCTTCAGAAAAACGGCAACAATAATTTTGGAAATCTCATTATAACTTTAGATCACAAGGAGGTGCTGTCTCGAAACGTTTTGAGTACCTCCAGGGCATGGTCCCGATGACACATACCGAGTTTCGTAACAATACGTTAATGTATTTGTAAAACGTCTCGGTTACGTAATGTAACCCTCGTTCCCTGAAGGAGGGAACGGAGACGTACGTCGGTTATACCGACGAATTGGGATCACTTCAGAGAGCCCCTATCAGCTTCGAGATTTAGAGAACGGGCCAATGGGCTCCACCCCGCGCCGCGGGTATAAATAGGAAGCGAGAGCAATGCACTGACGTTTTTCACTGAGGAGCCGAACTAGTGACTCGGCCATGCAGTGATGGTAAGGAACTGTGGCGACAGGACGTACGTCTCCGTTCCTTCCTTCAGGGAACGAGGGTTACCATACGTAACCGAGACGTTCCCTTTCATTCGGGTTGCAGAGGACTCAACAGGGTTCGCCAATTCCTGGGGAACTCGACTGGAAAATATAAGCGCACGTATCCGTTGCATGGGGAAGGGAATGGCGCAGCAAGCAGACACTAGAACGGGCACTTCAGTGTTGCTGACTATGGGAAGCAAGCACACAAGAAGCAACCGGTTCCACACGTAGGCTATAAAACCTAGCGAACGTGTTTGGTGTCGCCCAGCCCGCATCTCTACAAATGTCTGTCAGCGAGGCGCCATGAGCCAGCGCCCAGGAAGAAGCTACACCCCTGGTAGAGTGAGCTCTAACCCCGAGCGGGCAGGGCACGTCTTGGGATTCATATGCCAAGACAATGGCATCCACTATCCAGTGGGCCATCCTCTGCTTGGAGACAGCCTTTCCCTTCTGCTGTCCTCCGTAATAGACGAAGAGCTGCTCTGAGGTCCTAAAGCTTTGCGTTCTGTCAACATAGGGCAGAGAAGCAGGGCGTGAACTGGACAGAGAAAAGCCAGGGCTGGGTCTGCCTCCTCAGAGGGCAGCACTTGCAGGCTCACCACTTGATCCCGCAGGACCTGTAGGCCTTCGCAGTCAGACTGGACGAAAACCTACAGGCTTTGGATGGGAGACGAGGGTCACTGCACCAGTTGGAGGCGGTCGCCGGACACAGTTGCATCGCGATGGGCCGCTCAACTGGTGGGATCCCCTCATACCCCTTGGCCTGCCTGCCGTCAAGGGTAGCGAGGAGGGAGGAGCCACCAGGTCTGTTTCTTTTCAGCTGCCCAGGAAAGCATAGCCATCAACTCGGGGTCCGACTCAACCACAGCCACTCTCCCAGTGGGAGGTAGTGCAGCTGAATCATCATCCTCCAAACACTGAAACTCCCCCTCCGATGCAGCGATCGACATCTGCTCGTCCGCGGGTGCCCCGAAAGAGATCGCCGGCCGCCCACGAGAGGGATCAGCGACCTCCTCCGGAAGCACCACCGGCTGCGGCGCTTGTGAGGGTTCAGGGGCCTGCAGAGGTATGCTCGGCAGGTTTGCCCTGAATGTGATCCTCAGGTCACCCCGGCCATTCGTTGAAGTAGGTTTATCCCGGGGGATAGCACTAGATCGAGGTATGGGGAGGGGGACTCCGCCTTCCCAGAGGTAGGTGAGTCTCGACCTAAGCGCCGCGATAGTCATGTTCCCTCAGTGAGAACATGAACTATCCACAAACTCTGCCTCAGCGTGCTGTACGCCCAGGCACGTGAGGCATCGCGCTGGATCAATGTCGTCACACCAGCACAGCGTCCCTCTTCTCTCTCTCTCTCTCTCTCTCTCTCTCTCTCTCTCTGAATTCGCTGAATACAGGAAACAGTCTGTAACTCTTCATCAACGCCATTCGGCTCCGAAGCGAACGACGTCAGTGCATTGCTCTCGCTTCCTATTTATACTTGCGGCGCGGGGCGGAGTGCGAGATGCAAATCTCGCACGCCAATGGCCCATTCTCAATGGCCCATTCTCTCAGTTCTCTCTGAAGTGATCCCAATTCGTCGGTATAACCAACGTACGTCGTAGTGACCGACTGAAAGGGAAACAGCATTTCAGCCTAAAATTCAAAATGGCCGACACCCACAAAAGTCAATATGGGAAAATTGGGTATCATTCGACCAGTAGGTGAAGCTGTGCCGAAACGATGCATGTAGCCTCTGGTCATGCTTGGAATGACATGTACCAAGTTTGGTCTGAATACGCTAAAGAAATGCGGAGATCCAATTTGGACCAATTTCTTTGTTGAATTCTTTTGCGCATTATTTCGAGAACGGTTGGGTATACCAACACGCTTTAGAAACATTTTTGCCAGTGTGGTCTGAAGATGATCTGGTTCAATTTTCATGAAAATCAGACAAACCGTCTAGGAGGATTTTGAAAAAGTAGTCGTTTTTTTTGGTGGGAAAATTGACGTCATAGGGTCCAATCGAATTAGCTTGAGCCAAATAATTGTGTTTCTAGGCCTTATGGTTCAAAAGTTAATAGCATTAATGTAAGTGAAACTTTGGACAGTTGGTGGCGCTAGAGAGATTGAGTTAGAGACTCCAAATTGTTTGGACTGACCTCTATCAATGTGCCAAATTTCACAAGTTTTTTCCATCTATGGGCTGCCATATACTCCCATAGCAGAAGAAGAAGAAAAAGAAATCTGATGGATACAATAGGTGCCATCGCCCAATTCGGTGCTTTACCCCTAATAACCACAGTAAACAATTATTGGTCATTCATGTATTAGCCTGTAGGCAGTTACTAAGCATTAAATGTGCTCTATGGAATTGAATTGAACAAAATTCCATTATTGCTACAGAAATGTACATTCCATGAAATGTACTCCTCCATGAACTGCCACCTTAACGTGGTGGAGGGGTTTGAGTACCCGAACGACCCTTGGAGCTATGTTGTCCGGGGCTATATGCCCCTGGTAGGGTCTCCCAAGGCAAACAGGTCCTAGGTGACGGGTCAGACTAAGAGCAGTTCAAAAACCCCTTATGAAGACAAAGAAAAGGAGGACCGTGACGTCGCCCGGTACGGCGCAGCCGGGGCCCCACCCTGGAGCCAGGCCTGGGGTTGGGGCTCGTATGCGAGCGCCTGGTGGCCGGGCCTTCCCCCACGGGGTCCGGCCGGGCTCAGCCCAAAGGAGCGACGTGGGGACACCTTCCCGTGGGCCCACCACTCACGGGAGGGACCATAAGGGGCCGGTGCAAAGCGAATCGGGCAGCAGTCGAGGCCGGGGGCCTAGACGACCCGATCCCTGGACACGGAAACTGGCTCTTGGGACATGGAATGTCACCTCGCTGGCGGGGAAAGAGCCTGAGATTGTGCGTGAGGTTGAGAGGTTCCGACTAGAGATAGTCGGAATCACCTCCACGCACGGCTTGGGCTCTGGAACCACACTTCTCGAGAGGGGATGGACTCTTCACCACTCTGGAGTTGCCCATGGTGAGAGGCGGCGGGCTGGTGTGGGTTTGCTTATAGCCCCCCAGCTCTGCTGCCATGTGTTGGAGTTTACCCCGGTGAACGAGAGGGTTGTTTCCCTGTGGCTTCGGCTCGGGGATAGGTCTCTCACTGTTGTGTGTGCCTACGGGCCAAACAGCAGTGCAGAGTACCCGGCCTTCTTGGTGTCCCTGGGAGAGGTGCTGGAGAGCGCTCCGACTGGGGACTCCGTCGTTCTACTGGGGGACTTCAACGCCCACGTGGGCAATGACAGTGAAACCTGGAGGGGCGTGATTGGGAGGAACGGCCCCCCTGATCTGAACCCGAGTGGTGTGCAGTTATTGGACTTCTGTGCTAGTTACAGTTTGTCCATAACGAACACCATGTTCAAGCATAAGGGTGTCCATCAGTGCACATGGCACCAGGACACCCTAGGTCGTAGGTCAATGATCGACTTTGTGGTCGTTTCATCTGACCTGCGGCCGTATGTCTTGGACACTCGGGTGAAGAGAGGGGCGGAGCTGTCAACTGATCACCACCTGGTGGTGAGTTGGATCCGATGGCGGGGAAGGAAGCTAGATAGACTCGGTAGACCCAAACGTACTGTGAGGGTCTGCTGGGAACGTTTGGCCGAGTCTCCTGTCAGAGAGATCTTCAACTCCTGCCTCCGGCAGAGCTTCGACCGGATCCCGAGGGAGGCTGGAGATATTGAGTCCGAGTGGACCATGTTCTCCACCTCCATTGTCAAAGCGGCTGCTCGGAGCTGTGGACGCAAGGTCTCCGGTGCCTGTCGAGGCGGCAATACCTGAACCCGGTGGTGGACACCGGAAGTAAGGGATGCCGTCAAGCTGAAGAAGGAGTCCTATCGGGCCTGGCTGGCTTGTGGGACTCCTGAGGCAGCTGACAGGTACCGGCAGGCTAAACGGACTGCAGCCCGGGTGGTTGTGGAGGCAAAAACTCGGGCCTGGGAGGAGTTCGGTGAGGCCATGGAAAAGGACTATCGGCTGGCCTCGAAGAGGTTCTGGCAAACCGTCCGGCGCCTCAGGAGGGGGAAGCAGTGCCCTACCAACGCTGTTTACAGTGGCGATGGGCGGCTGTTGACCTCAACTGGGGATGTTGTCGGACGGTGGAAGGAATACTTCGAGGATCTCCTCAATCCCGCCGTCACGTCTTCCATTGAGGAAACAGAGGCTGGGGGCTCAGAGGAGGACTCGTCCATCACCCAAGCTGAAGTCACCGAGGTGGTCAAGAAACTCCTCGGTGGCAAGGCACCGGGGGTGGATGAGATCCGCCCTGAGTACCTCAAGTCTCTGGATGTTGTGGGGCTGTCTTGGCTGACACGCCTCTGCAGCATCGTGTGGCGGTCGGGGACAGTGCCTCTGGGATGGCAGACCGGGGTGGTGGTCCCTCTTTTTAAGAAGGGGGACCGGAGGGTGTGTTCCAACTATAGGGGGATCACACTTCTCAGCCTCCCCGGGAAAGTCTATGCCAGGGTACTGGAGAGGAGAATTCGGCCGATAGTGGAACCTCGGATTCAGGAGGAACAGTGCGGTTTTCGTCCTGGTCGTGGAACACTGGACCAGCTCTATACCCTCTACAGGGTGCTGGAGGGCTCATGGGAGTTTGCCCAACCAGTCCACATTTGTTTTGTGGATTTGGAGAAGGCATTTGACTGTGTCCCTCGTGGCGTCCTGTGGAGGGTGCTGGGGGAATATGGGGTCCGGGGTCCTTTGCTGAGGGCTGTCCGGTCCCTGTATGACCGAAGCAGGAGTTTGGTCCGCATTGCCGGCAGTAAGTCAGACTTGTTCCCGGTGCATGTTGGACTCCGGCAGGGCTGCCCTTTGTCGCCGGTTCTGTTCATAATTTTTATGGACAGAATTTCTAGGCGCAGCCAAGGGCCGGAGGGTGTCAGGTTTGGGGACCACACGGTTTCGTCTCTGCTCTTTGCGGATGACGTTGTCGTGTTGGCCCCTTCTAACCAGGACCTCCAGCATGCACTGGGACGGTTTGCAGCCGAGTGTGAAGCGGCTGGGATGAGAATCAGCACCTCCAAATCCGAGGCCATGGTCCTCAGTCGGAAAAGGGTGGCTTGCCCACTTCAGGTTGGTGGAGAGTTCCTGCCCCAAGTGGAGGAGTTCAAGTATCTAGGGGTCTTGTTCACGAGTGAGGGGAGGATGGAACGGGAGATTGACAGACAGATCGGTGCAGCTTCTGCAGTAATGCAGTCGATGTACCGGTCTGTCGTGGTGAAGAAAGAGCTAAGCCGTAAGGCGAAGCTCTTGATTTACCGGTCAATCTACGTTCCTACTCTCACCTATGGTCATGAGCTTTGGGTCATGACCGAAAGGACAAGATCCCGGATACAGGCGGCCAAAATGAGCTTTCTCCGCAGGGTGGCTGGGCGCTCCCTTAGAGATAGGGTGAGAAGCTCAGTCACTCGGGAGGAACTCGGAGTAGAGCCGCTGCTCCTCCACATCGAGAGGGGACAGCTGAGGTGGCTCGGGCATCTGTTCCGGATGCCTCCTGAACGCCTTCCCGGGAAGGTGTTTCGGGCATGTCCAACCGGGAGGAGGCCCCGGGGAAGACCAAGGACACGCTGGAGGGACTATGTCTCCCGGCTGGCCTTGGAACGCCTCAGTGTCCCCCCGGAAGAGCTAGAGGAAGTGTCTAGGGAGAGGGAAGTCTGGGCATCCCTGCTTAGACTGCTGCCCCCGCGACCCGGCCCCGGATAAGCGGAAGAAGATGGATGGATGGACTACAGAAATGCTACTTGCTCATATTTTTTTTAACATCTTTTTCAGATATATGCCTTGTAAGTCTTTCTTCTCATTATCAATTATCTTGGTGTTTAATGACAGATCCTGACCGCAAACAGATGCGATATCAGATGCCTCTGAAGCAGATGCCTCTGAAGAACCGTGCTGAAGCACAACTGATGCACATAGATCAACTCCAAGCAATGGAAGGGAAATGCCAACATTTTGTTGAATTGAAATTGCATAGTGGATTTTAGTTTCCAGCATGCTTTTCATAGAACTGAATTGGGAGAGTAATTATTGAAATGAAGTGTTATTTTATACATATTCAGTCCTCGCTCGGAGAGATTGGTAATAGAGATTGCCATGGTAATTGATATGGCAATGTTAATGTATTAGAATAGATCTACTTCACTGTTGCTGCACGTGTAGCATACATGAATTAAAGCTGAAATCTGTAACTTTTTTGGGGTTAAAAATGATCTAAAATAAATTTGATCAAGTACATAACCAGCCAGTGTTCAAAACTGCTTACCTTAGCTCGATTTACAACGGTCAGCTTGTAATAATATTTTTTAATTCCAGTGGTACTGGTGGATTTCGGCGGGAAATTCAAGCATGTCTTTGCGTCATTACGTCACATCTGTACACATAAAGAAGGTGTCCCGGCTAGTAGGCTATATTTTACGTGTGAGGATGCTGGAGGTGGAAATTTATAGTCTTTTCTCACAGCACTTGATAATTAAACTTATCAATTTGATGGTGGATCCATAAAGGTTCAAACACAATCACCAGTGACAACTGGAGATCCACTCGTTGTAAAATGCAAAATACTTCAGACTTTCGGAGTGGCTACAGAAAAAAGAGACTTCAACCATGTGAAAACAAGGATAAAACGAGCTTTTGAAAGGTGGCTTCACGCACCTCTGTGTTTCGAAGTGGTTCAAAACGGACGCAGAGACAGTTTTTTCTGCTGGACCGGTAAGACATTTCATTGGTTAAATTATGTAACAGTCAGTAGCACACTTGTTCGCTTAATTCATACAGTTACAGAGTTTTCTTTGTTGTGCCTTTCTCGTTTTGCTATGTGCATTATGGTAAATATCAATTATTTTGTGCTAGCTATGAGAGGGAGCAATTCACCTCTACTCCACATTGATTTGTTGGTATATGACGATTAGAAATTAGACTGCACCATGGGCGTCACTAGGCCCTTTTTAGGGGGGCTTCAGTGTTCGTGATCAGAGCGCACGTCAGAAGCAGAGGTGTTTGCGTTGATCTGAGCCTCATTGGTCTGTCACCGCTTGTCAATGTCAAAATATTTGACAAAACCAATCAAATCAGAGTAGGCAGGCTTTATGTTCACAGAAGCTGCTGAGGCTGAGCACGAATTTTAGCAGCACGACTCGACGTCAAGAGCGAGATAGCTAAACAAAACGTTTCATATTTGACAGCTGCTTCTTTAAGTCAGAAATGTTAAACAAATGACAAAAATATTCAGCCAAATGAATAAACTTGTGAATAATTTCGCCATTTTGAATTGAAATAGGCCTGAAATAGGTCATTTATAATATAATTAACAAACGAAAAATAATTAACAAAGAATATAATTAATTAATTATAATTAATAATTAAAGAAATATTAACAAAGCCGTTTTCTTCAGATTAGGCATAAGATTAATAGTAATGAATGTGTGCATATTGTAAATTAATATAATTCCATTTGTAGCTCTCAGTAAATAAAAAAGCTCAGCTTTTTTCAGCCTGTTGGGCATAACATTAGTAATGAATGTGTGCATATTGAATTCATTAAATACATTTAGTTACCTAGCTTTCCTGGTAACCTTCAGTAAATCAACACGTCTATGAAAATGATTCATAAAACATATAAATATCAGTTAAATATATGTTTACTTTCTTCACTGACATCATATCGTCATATCTGCCCACTGACATGGTTTTCAAGTTATTGTTATCTATTTTTTGGCGTTCAGAACATCTTAAAATGCACATATGTAGATCATAGAAATCAAAATTTTCCATGGCCCCCAAACGAAATAATAAACAGCCAATATCCTAATATGCATACTAATAAGCTACTAGTTAATAATGAGAATTGGACCCTAAACTTACCAATTTTTTGAGCCCCCCCTAAAATGAAAATCCTAGAATCGCCCCTGGACTGCACAGAAATGGAAACTGAACTACAGGTAGCCCTAATACACATTAAATGTAGTATGTGCAATGCTGATGTTGTTAACATTAACAATTTGAAAACAAAGTATAATTTTCACGTTTTGACGTGATATGACAAGCGATCGTTAGATTTAATCATTTATTGCAATGCTTTTTTCCCCTTAGTTGGTCACAATGTGGACAAAGTGGATGTTAGCTACTTACTTGTTCAGATGACATTTTCCGGTGAAAATTCTTATGTTGGTCATACTTTCAAAAAGAAGAATCTGTGATTCCGAATGACAGTATCCACACCGGAGCGGTGACCGACAGCCGCACATTCTGCTCAAAACATTGGATTCATCCGCGCTGTGCCGTGCCGAGACACAATTCACGTAAAGTTGATAATTCCGCGAAAAACTGCAATTGCAGATTTCTACGGACTGCAGCTTTAACAACTGTAGCAGATCTATACAGGTGGAGCTGGGGAGGTGGAGGTTTTCTGAAAGTGCGCTGCAGACTGCTAACTGTTGAGACGCAGCTCATTGGCCGCTGATGCAACAGCAACCAATCAGCTTTGCTATGTAGATAATCATGTGATCACTACCAAATGAGCTAATGACCGATCAGCCTGCACCATCTAGAGTTTCATGACAAAACTAGGTAATTATGTTGGACATTTAAAAGAGTTCCTGTTGTTGTGTTTACAATTGAGTTTGTGGTTAGGTTGCAGGATGGTTATATAATAACTATTTGGAGACGCATGGCCTCTTTTAGAAATGAATTTGCTATTGCTGTTCTGCTAACAGTGTGACGTTCTCACATCACCGAAGAGAAGTGTGAAGATATACAGACGGCCATCTTTAATCAGGGCTATCTGAGCATGGGCTTGTTCTGTGGTGGGCGGGCGGACAGGCGGGCGGGCGTCCAGGATGGCCGACAGCAGTGACTTTGTGCTAGAGGTTTAATAAATGACACAGGAGACAGTAAAGATCCGCTCGCATTGACGCGCGTGTCAGTGGGGATATGCACCTCATTACTCCTATCAAGAGCCCAGGCTGACCCCTGTGGCTCGTCCCTTGCCTGCTGCCTCTCATCTGAGCTCCCTGTCTCCTCCTCTCCTCCTCACCCCCTCCATTTGTCCATTCCCTCCACGCTTGCCTCTGTGTATTAAACAAGATGAATCTCTCTGATCTCCAAAGAGGCCTCAGATCCTGACAGATTACAGGAGGGCCACTCACTCTGGCCCTTCATTTTTCTTTTTTGGCTACTTTCCTTTCTTCAAATAAATGTCAGTTGTGGTCTTTTTTTTCAGATGCTTGATAGTGTCTGATGATAAAATGCCCATTCATTTCTTCATACCTATTTGTAATATTTGCATTCACATGGCGTTTCACATTTATTATTTTCCAGAAGCATCAAGGCTGACTAGTTTAGAAACCTGTGGATAATCTGTGCACACTTTGTACAACCCATGATGCTGCAAAACATAATGTAATGTTGTTTGTTCATCGATGTTAAGATGAGCTTTTAAACTTGGAAGAAGTTATTTTTTCCATTCATATGAATGGCAGCTGCTTGGCTGGCGCATGACCCTCGGGTAGTGCGTGACCTGCATTCTGCCGTCTTTCCTCAAGGGCACGTGCACTTTTGAACCAATCAGCCGTAAACATCATGTGACAAATTGCATTAACGCTGCAGGAAAATTACATCATGGCAATACTCATTGGCTGATGCAAGAACTACCACAGTTCAAAGCCCTTCACCCTTCAGTGAAAACAAAGATACACAACTACGTTTAAATGGCTGTAAAAGGATGTAAAACTCAAAAACACACTGTTGAACCTTCCCTTAACGTTCAACCCACCCTTAAACCTACCTATACAACTAAACCTGTCCCTAACCTTACCCAGCAATACGTTTTATACAATACATCAAAATAATAAGTGTGTTGTACTTATTTTTATGTAAATACATAGTTAAAGACACCTAATATAAATATATGTAACCTTTAACACAATATAAGTAAACAAAGTTTACTACACTGTAACAAATTTAATGCCTCTAGAAAAAAAAATTTCTAGTGAGAGATCACATCTAAATTTTTCAATTGGCCAAATTGAATTTCTGTGAATTGATAACATTTAATTCACAGAAATCAAATCTGGCCAACTAAAAAATGTAGATGTGATCGGTCACTAGAAAATGTTGAATTGGAGAAATGTTTTACAGTGAAACTGTGAGGTTGGTCCAATTAAATATTTTAAATTGTAGTCACAATTGTTTATTTCTCACTGTCCCAAAAGACAAAAATGACTAAAAGCATAAATATATTAAGCAAAATACAGAACACAGACAACAGGGTTGACATTTTATCACATTACTTTATTAACAAGTAAATTCCAACACAGGATATTTGGTGAAAATAACTTATTTTCAATAAGGAAAAACTCTGAATATACAAGAAGTCTTCTGCATAACGGGATGTCTTAATGTGGTGAAGAAAACGCGGCACTGCATAGGCTAAAAACCTGCAAATAAAAATTAAATAAAAACTAACATTAATGGCAAAGTTTCCCTGCATCACATCTAGCAAATGACAGAACGGAAGTTCTTCATTATATAATGAGGATGAGACGAATGAATGGACGAATAAGAAAATCACGAGCTTGATGTGTTTGATATTAAAAGGCAATAACTCAAGCCCCGAGAGAGGCCGACGCCAAACGCAATCTAACATCACGGTGTTCAACGGTCGCATGCCGCATATATCACACAAATGACTTAATTTACTTATTACCTATTATTTTAGACGTATAAGACATGAGGAAAATAAAACTATTGGCTACCATTAGACAATTATGTGGTAAACGAGAACACACTCATGAAACCAATGAATGCATGAACTCATGATTAAACAAAATGTCTTTTAAACTTCATACCGGGTCATGAAACAAAACTCTGGAGAATAATTTCAGTGCTCAATACTCACCAATGTCTTGTGACGATGAATATCTCTCTATTCTCTTGGGAATGTTTGTTTCGGTCTTCAGCACCGTTTGGCTCGCGCTCCCGCCGCTCCGCATTTGAAATCTCCACACGAACGGTTTTCCTCAAGCGCATTGTGAGCACGTTTTTCGGAGTAGGACTTGTTCTTCCAACATGGATTTTTCACTTCGACTTCATAGATTGACTGAGCACAATTAAATATGTTCGGTGAATATACAATTTTAATTTTGAGTGAAGACCTTAAGCTATGATTAGTACAATGCATGTTTTTGCATGGGGATAATTATTTGGAAGTCATTTATTGGGCCAATATGTAATGATCAATTTCCCCCATTTTTTTTTTTACAGTGTAAGTTTAAACAAAGTCCTGTGCACAATATATATAATTGTCAGCCAATCTCTTTACCACAACATCCCCTGGTTTGACAGACAAGGCTTTTTTATTATTATTATTTGGATGGGACAATGCATATTGATGAACGCACAATATTATTTGACGTAAATACACTGGATTTAGCACAAAGAAAATGTCCATCCGTAGTACCAGAGATGGATAAACAAACTAAAAAACAAAAGAACAGACAAAGAGCAAACATAATACAGTACTTTCTTGAAAAATGCTGCTTTTTTTGTGATTGTTGCGGGCAAAATTCTTTGATTATGCGGCACGTTTTCTTAAAAAATGCGATGGAAAATGCGGGATATTTATGCAATTTTATGCGATAAAATTACGGGAACTTGCAAAAACTGAGGTTTGATGAAAAAGAGAAAAAAAGCACTACATCACAGAAAGTGCTGGGAATATTTAAGTTCCCATCTTGTTTTATTGAAGACCTTAATAAACACACGGCTCAAATTTACAAAACATTGAGTCAAACAAGTTCTGTAGCTTTACAAAAGGAATATGCTAAAACAAAATGAATTAATAACTTCCTGTTTTACAGAGGTAGCTACACAAAACAGACATTTGAGTGCTTCCAATGCACAAAGTGCAATCTCTTAAAGGGTTAGTTCACCCAAAAATGAAAATTGTGTCATTAATGACGTCCCCTCATGTCGTTGGACACCCGTCAGACCTCCGTTCATCTTCAGACACAGATGAAGATATTTGTGTTGAAATCCGATGGCTCAGAAAGGCCTCCATTGGCACAATGCACTTTACACTCTCAAGACCCATAAAAGTCCATCTCACTACAGTGGTTCTACAATAACTTTATGAAGCGACGAGAATAGTTTTTGGGCCCTATCTTGCACCCAGCGCAATTGACTTTGTACACCGACGCATGTGTCATTCCTATTTTGCACCCGCGCAAAGCGCGCTTTTCCCTCCACAGAAGCACGTCGCTAAACTAGTGAATGAACTTGCGCTCCCTGGGCGGTTCAGCGCAAAAAAGGAGGCGTGTTCCGGCGCAAACAATCCCTGGTGCTATTTTGCTGTTCCATTAAACAATTGCGCCACTGACCAGAAAAAACCTAGTCTAAAGTCAGTGGCGCGTTGCGCGTTGTTCACTATGCTATTTTAAGGGCGCATGCTTGACCATAATGTATAGCGTGCACGACGCGCATACACTTTGCTCATGTAATCTACACAGATGCAACAGTTATTTTTGCAAATCATAAATTGTTACACTAAAAAAATATTAACACATGAGATGACGGAAATCATTGTGGTGTGCCACGAAGATGTGAAAAAATAGGCATAAATCTAGCTTACAAATGATTCAGGCTAATTGTAATAATTAAGGATAAGACCTGTTTGCCCAATAGTGGCAAGACATGTATATAAGGACATCTGACAAATTGGTTTGTCCATCAAGAACCAGGAAAAAAAAAATCGACTGAAAAACTGAAAAAACTGAAAGACTGAAAAAAAAAAAGACTGTGAAATCACCTTTACCATAATGTACAACATTACAACTTCACTTCTCTGTCTTTCACTGCTCTTACAAGAACATCAGTCTCCTCGGCTGTGAACCGCTCCTGGCGTGCGCCTGGTAAATACGCCATAATAATAGCAATCCATAATGGAACTTGCGCACCTGCTTTTAAAGGGAATGTTGGATGACGCTCTGATTGGTTTATTCACGTTACGCCCAAACCACACCTATGAATAATGAAGCTACTTCAGACCAACCCATTTTAGATTTGCGCCGGGCGCAAGAGCCGTTTATCCCGCCGGGAAAATAGCAACAGCGCCGAGACCCGCCCACAAAGTTACTTGCGCTTCGCGCTTTGACACTTGTGTTTCAGATCGTTAAAATAGGGCCCTTTGTGTTAAAACCTAAATAACGACTTCTATAGTGATGACCGATTTCAAAACACTGCATCATGAAGCTTCGAAGCGTTATGAATCAGCGAGTCGAATCATGATTCGGATCGCGTGTCAAACTGCTGAAATACGTGACTTTGGCGATTCAACCGCTGAATCGACTCACTGATTCATAACGCTCCAAACCGCTGAATCGACTCACTGATTCATAACGCTTCGAAGCTTCATGATGCTGTTTTTTTAAATTGGTCAATACACCGGGAAACTGCTTTGCGTGGTCTTTTGCTGTTATTTTTGTTGGCAAATGGGAATTTCTGTGCTTCATCATGGTTTCCCAGATATCTATGGTTTCTCCACGGGGTTTGCAGCTTTTCGATGATGTTCACGTCGGGTAATTACGTCACTTCAAAACGTTCCCATGGCAATAGGGGGAAATGGCGGCTCTTGTGTGAAGTAAACGAACATTTTTCAACTTTCTGCTAATATATATATGACTTTTTTGCAACGAAAATGTGGGGATTATGAAATCATGCAAGCCCCGCATATTTTGCACGCGGAAATAGGCAATTTACGCAGCAAAAGTGCGGCGTATTTGAAAAAATGCGGCCCCCGCATAAATATGCGGACTTTGGCTGATTATGCATTAAATCATGCGATCGCATAATCGCGTTTTTCTGGAGGGACTGATAATACCAAACATACATATAGAGATAAAAAGTATCCATGCTTAGATAAAATTCCTATGCATAGACATCCCAAAGTGCTTATTATATACATATTTTATAGTGTATAATTTAAAATGCCAATGCATAGTTCCCTTTCAGTCGGTCACGTTCGACGTACGTCGGAACTGACCGACGAATTGGGATCTGATTTCAGAGACCAATCTACTTCGAGTGTTTAAAAACGAGCCAATGAAGATTGGCATGCGATTCACGCATTCCACGCTCCGCCCCGCAGCGCGGGTATAAATAAGGAAGTGGAATGCATGATCATTGCTTTCTACTTCGGAGCCGAACAGCGAATGTCTACTGCTTCCTGTTTCTACGAAGAGTGTTTGAAGAGGACTGTTCTTACCAGTGCGGGTGTGACGGCGCGTCAGCGAGTGACTGCTTCAGACGGAGTGCAAAGAGTTGGTTCGCTGGGCGTTTCCGGTTTGAGTGCACACACAGGCTTGCACTATTGTACTGTGTGGTGCCGCGGTCATCTCCCTGAGTGCTTCAGCACGTAAAAGAGCAGTTTCCTATCTAAAAGAGCAACACGGTTTGACCCTGCGTCTTTTTCAAGATGTCATTCAAACCGTGTGTTTCTGGGTGCGGGCGATTTCTATCTCCAGTTGACGGTCACGTTCGTTGTCTCACGTGTTTGGGCGTTCAGCATGCTGAGGCAGCGTTCGTGAATGACTCATGTTCCCACTGCGGGAACATGACCATCGCAGTGCTACGGTCCAGGCTCCAATACCTCGAAAGAGGTGGGGCCCCATTGCACATCCCCCGATCTAGCGGCCCTCCCGCTGCAAAGCAGAGGGCTGCTACTTTGGCTGATGGCTTTGGTGGTGATCTAAGGGTGACGGTGAGGGCTTCCCCGACGGGTCAAATGGCTCCTCGGGCCCCTCCCCCACCCGCTGCGCCGGTGGAGCTTCCAGGAGAGCGTGCTGGCCCCTCCCACGAGGTTCCAGGCGTTACTTTTGGGGCTCCGGCTGAGGATATGTTGTCGCTTGCAGCATCGGGGGACGAGCTTATGGGCTCTGAGGATGAAGACTCGGCTGCGCTGCCCCCTTCGGGTGTGACAGCGTTGCCCGAGTCTGACCCAGAGCTTACGGCTATGCTTTCCCGGGCCGCCGCGAGTGTCGGGCTCGAGTGGAACCCTCCACCGTGTCCCGAACCCTCGCGGTTGGACGATTGGTATCTCAGGACGGCCCGTGCTGGTTCTCAGCGCCCCGCCCCAGTACCTTTCTTCCCGGAAGTGCATCAGGAGATCACGAAGTCGTGGATAGCGCCTTACAACGCTAGAAACCGATCGACTGACTCCTCCGTCCTCACTACCCTCGACGGTGGTGTGGCTAAGGGATACGTGGGAATCCCCTCAGTCGAGCGGTCTGTGGCGATGCAACTGTGTCCCAAGACCGCTGCGGACTGGCGGGGTGCCCCGCGTCTCCCCTCCCGGGCATGTAAGTTCTCGTCCGGGCTAACGGGAAAGGCTTACACTGCTTGCGGAGAGGCCGCATCATCTCTGCATGCCATGGCGCTCCTGCAGGTCCACCAGGCCAAGGCGCTCAAGGAATTGCACGAGGGTAGTTCCGACCAGGGTGTTATGCAGGAACTGCGTGCGGCGACGGACCTCGCTCTCCGAGCGACGAAAGTCACTGCGCGCTCCCTGGGTCGGGCGATGTCCACCTTAGTGGTCCAGGAACGCCACCTGTGGCTGAACCTGGCAGACATGCGTGACTCGGACAAGGTTCGGTTTCTCAACGCCCCTGTCTGTCAGGCCGGCCTCTTCGGCGACGCCATCGAGAGCTTCGCCCAGCAGTTCTCGGTGGCCCAGAAGCAGACGGAGGCCATTAAGAACATCCTACCTCGACGACCCGCTGCTGCCTCCACCCCGTCGTCGCAGGTAGCACCTCCGCCTGCTCGTCGCCGAGGGCGTCCCCCTGCGTCCGCCTCCGCCCCTGCGAAACCCAAGCAGCAGCCTCCATCGGGGAAGCAGGGTGCCGGACGTAAGGGTGGCGCCCAACCCGCTCAGGGAGCCGCTAAGCCTGGTGGCAAGCGTAAGGGTAAGCGGCCCTGAGACGGGCAGCCTAGGGAGGACGGGAGCTGCTCTCGGGGAGATGATGTCCGCATCCCTCCCCCACCCCCCGGAGGAGGACCGGGGGGCTTCTACTGGTTTAACATCTCTGCCGCTGGCTCTCCGGAGTACAGCGGTACCCACCTTCTCAATAAAAGAGCAGTTTCTACCCTCTCTGGGCCCCAAGAGGGCCAGGTTGGAAGTGTGCGACGCCTCCGGGCCTCCCCATTTCTTTCCTCCCCTCCCCCCGCCACGGGACAGCAGTGTGGGCACCGAGAACGCCCCCGGGCCTTCTCACCCATACTCTGTCCCACCCTGGAATTCTCAGACAACACTCCGGGCCGCCTCCGGGCCTCCCGAGTCGGGTCTGTCTATTCCACCTCGCCAACCCACCCCGGGTACGTCTGTGGTGCCGTTGATCCCGCTTGCACGGTCCTTGGGAGCTTGGCTTCAGCTCCCTGGACCGTCTCGCTGGCTCATCCGTACCATCAGACTCGGCTACGCGATTCAGTTCGCTCGCCGGCCTCCCAAGTACAGGGGCATCCTCTTCACCTCCGTGCGAAGCAGCGATGCTCAGGTCTTGCGGTCAGAGATCGATGTCCTGCTGGCGAAGGACGCGGTCGAGCCGGTTCCTCCAGCCGATATGAAGAGGGGGTTCTACAACCCCTACTTCATTGTACCCAAGAAAGGGGGTGGGTTACGGCCAATCTTGGACCTGCGTATCCTGAATCGGGCCCTGCACAAGCTCCCGTTCCGGATGTTAACGCAGAAACGCATTTTCGAGTGCATCCGTCCCCAAGATTGGTTCGTGGCGATCGACCTGAAGGACGCGTACTTTCATGTCTCTATCCTTCCTCGACACAGACCGTTCCTACGCTTTGCGTTCGAGGGGAGGGCATATCAGTACAAAGTCTTGCCCTTCGGGCTGTCCCTGTCGCCTCGCGTCTTCACGAAAGTCGTAGAGGCAGCCATTGTTCCGCTCAGAGAACACGGCGTTCGCATCCTCAACTATCTCGACGACTGGCTCATCCTCGCCCAGTCTCGGGAACAGTTGTGCGAACACAGGGACATGGTGCTCAGTCACCTCAGCCTGTTGGGTCTTCGGGTCAACCGAGAGAAGAGCAAACTCTGTCCCACACAGAGGATCTCTTATCTCGGTATGGAGCTGGATTCGGTCAGCCAGACTGCGCGCCTTACGGAAGAGCGGGTCCAGTCGGTGTTGAACTGCTTGAATTCGTTCAAGAGCAGGACAGCGGTCCCACTGAAATCTTTTCAGAGGCTCCTGGGGCATATGGCATCTGCAGCCGCGGTAACGCCGCTCGGATTGCTTCATATGAGACCGCTTCAACACTGGCTCCATGGCCGAGTCCCGAGGTGGGCGTGGCACAGCGGCCAGTACCGGGTCCCAGTGACTCCTTACTGCCGTCGAACCTTCAGCCCGTGGACCGACGCTTCGTTTCTCCGGGCCGGGGTGCCCTTAGAACAAGTGTCCAGGCATTCTGTACTCTTCACGGATGCCTCCTCCACGGGCTGGGGGGCCACGTACAACGGGCATGCAGTTGCAGGTCTTTGGACGGGACCTCAATTGCATTGGCATATCAATTGCCTCGAGTTGTTAGCGGTACACTTGGCACTGCGCCGCCTCAAGGGGCCGCTACGTGGCAAGCATGTACTGGTCCGTATGGACAGCACTGCAGCCGTTGCGTACATCAACCGTCAGGGTAGTCTACGCTCCCGTTGCATGCTCCAACTCGCCCGCCACCTCCTCCTTTGGAGTCAGAAGCATCTGAGGTCGCTTCGGGCCATTCATGTCCCAGGTGCGCTCAACCGGACAGCCGACGAGCTCTCACGGCAGCCTGCACCTCCGGGAGAGTGGCGACTCCATCCCCAGGCGGTCCAGCTGATATGGGACCTCTTCGGAGCCGCACAGGTAGACCTGTTTGCCTCTCCGGACTCGACCCATTGCCGGTGGTACTATTCCCTGACCGTGGGCACCCTCGGCACGGATACACTGGCGCACAGCTGGCCCCGGGACCTGCGCAAATATGCGTTTCCCCCAGATAGCCTTCTTGCACAGACCCTGTGCAAGGTCAGGGAGGACGAGGAGCAGGTCTTGTTAGTTGTGCCCTATTGGCCCAACCGGACCTGGTTCCCAGAACTAACTCTCCTCGCGACAGCCCCTCCCTGGCCGATTCCCCTGAGGAAGGACCTTCTTTCTCAGGGACGGGGCACTCTATGGCACCCGCGTCCAGACCTCTGGAAACTCCATGTCTGGTCCCTGGACGGGACGCGGAGGTTCTAGGTGGTCTACCACAGGCAGTGGTGGACACCATCTCTTCTGCTAGAGCCCCCTCTACGAGGCGCCTCTACGCGTTGAAGTGGAACCTGTTCGTTGAATGGTGCTCTTCCCACCGGGAAGACCCCCGAAGGTGTTCGGTTGGCGTCGTGCTTTCTTTTCTGCAAGATGGGCTGGAGCGAAGGCTGTCTCCCTCCACCCTCAAAGTGTACGTCGCTTCAATAGCGGCGTATCACGATGCAGTCGAAGGTAAGTCCTTAGGAAAGCACGACCTTATCGTCAGGTTCCTCAGAGGTGCGAGGAGGCTAAATCCTCCTCGTCCAAACTCGTTACCCTCTTGGGACTTGGCTCTAGTGCTCAGGGCACTTCAGAGCCCTCCCTTTGAGCCTTTGCAGTCTGTGGAGCTTAAAATCCTGTCAATGAAGACAGTGCTTCTGACGGCATTGGCCTCGATTAAGAGGGTAGGGGACCTGCATGCACTTTCGGTCAACGAATCGTGCCTAGAATTCGGGCCGGACAACTCTCACGTTGTCCTGAGACCCCGGCCTGGATATGTGCCCAAGGTTCCTACCACTCCCTTCCGGGACCAGGTAGTGAACCTGCAAGCGCTGCCTTCGGAGGAGGCAGACCCAGCCCTGGCTTTGTTATGTCCCGTCCGCGCTCTTCGCGCTTACGTTGACCGGACTCAAAGCTTTCGGACCTCAGAGCAACTCTTCGTCTGTTACGGAGGCCAGCAGAAGGGAAAGGCTGTCTCCAAGCAGAGGTTGGCCCACTGGATTGTGGATGCCATCGTCTTGGGTTACCAGTCCCAAGACGTACCTTGCCCGTTCGGGGTGCGAGCACACTCAACAAGGAGTGTTGCTTCATCCTGGGCGCTGGCTCAAGGTGCCTCGCTGACAGATATTTGTAGAGCTGCGGGCTGGGCGACACCTAACACGTTCGCTAGATTCTATAGCCTTCGTGTAGAGCCGGTATCTTCCCGCATCCTCGCCTCCAGGGGCCAGTAGCGCTAAGTGCCCGTTCTAAGTGTCGGCTTGCAACGCCACTCCCGCCCTCTGGGCCGGATACGTGCGTCCATTTTTCTCCAGTTGTGTTCCCCGGAAACGGCTAACCCTGTCGAGCTCCTCCGTCACCCCCTGCGGTGCCAGACGTTGCGGCCGTCTGACGCCAGGCCTGCACCCGTATGCTTGTGTAACGTGTGTGTAGGCTGGGTTCCATATGTAGCGGTCCCCTAACGGCTACCCCATATGTGTATTCTTCCACGGTACCTGCTACCCTACTTGGCTAGCCCCGTGTCTTTCCCTTGACAGAGCCCGCTCTGTCGTCTCTGGGCGTGTTCTTTCCCCCCTGGAACCAGGCTGGAACCACCCCAGAGACTGCCATATGTTGCACTACCCTGCCAGGTTAGTCCTTATGTGTATTCCGCCACCAAGCCTTCTACTGAAGGACGTGGCTCCGCAGCGTACCGTCTCCAAGACGGGCACGCTTTCCCAGCGTTATCCAATAGTCACACTGGGTGGGTCTTGCAGAAACAGCAGTGACTGACCTCCCTGCTTGGAGCCCTGACTTCCGTACCATCTAAGACGGTCCAGTGCGCTCAAGCAGGACGCTGGAAGGGCCAGCGCCCTGGCGTTTTGGTAGAGATCCCAATTCGTCGGTCAGTTCCGACGTACGCCGAACGTGACCGACTGAAAGGGAACGTCTCGGTTACGTATGTAACCCTCGTTCCCTGAAGGAGGGAACGGAGACGTACGTCCCGTCGCCAGGTGCTGTGCTTCCGCTAGGAGGCCGAGTCACGAGTTCGGCTCCTCAGCAGAAAAAAGCAATGATCATGCATTCCACTTCCTTATTTATACCCGCGCTGCGGGGCGGAGCGTGGAATGCGTGAATCGCATGCCAATCTTCATTGGCTCGTTTTTAAACACTCGAAGTAGATTGGTCCCTGAAATCAGATCCCAATTCGTCGGTCAGTTCCGACGTACGTCTCCGTTCCCTCCTTCAGGGAACGAGGGTTACATACGTAACCGAGACGTTCTTAGCTAATGTTCACAGTTTCGGTTTCTTAAACAAAATAAAAAATTAATGTAGTCCCAATCTAAGATGCATGTTTGAGCTGTTTTAACTGAAAGCATCTTAAAATGTCAGATCCATTGTTTTGTCTCAAGATGCACATCAGTAAGTTTTTTTTTTTTTTTTCTAAGGCACGTTTATAAAAGCTACTTAAATGTCCTAATTGAACTAAGGCCTATAAGTGATTTTAAACCACGGTAAGGAATTGCATCCCATTATGATAATTCTGAAATCAGAGAAATTCCTCATTTGAATTAAAGACATGCCTTATATTTCTCAACATCGTAACGTATGACTGCTGATTACAATTGGAAAATGTTAAACTCACACCAGACTCTTTTTCACTTAAGTCAAGCTAATCTTATATTCATTGATGTTATCTGAGAATGGTACACTCTTGCTTAGAAACAAACTGACCATTATCCAAATCCCATAATTACTTTTGAACACCCAGGCATTCCTGCGACAACCAATCTTACTTTCATTAATACTTTTTGAGAATTGCTTACTGCATTTAAATCTCTTAATAGAACAAAGTAGACCAATATTTAAAGGTGAAGTATGTAAGTTTATGTTAAAATAAAGCGTATTGTTTATTACTATTAATATGTCATTCATGGGTTTATCTCCCCCAAAACTGCAAACATTGAGACCCAGGCACCATGAGAACATTGAGAGCCAACCGCTCAGATCCGTCAATCTCTTTCCAGCTCAACCAATAGAAAGAGTTTGGGGCGTGGCTAGAGCCAGAGGGTGTTTAGCCGGCGTGGGACTATGACTGGTGCGGGAAAAGACATTGTAGCAAATTAGCTCAAAAGGGAAATATGAATGATTAATTATAAATATTTGGGATGAGTTGTAAGAATTAACTTAATGTAACAGAATTACTATTACAATAAACGAACCTGTTTGACCAGCAAACACTCTAAGAATTGTCATTCTCATTGTAACAGATGATAGCCATTTCTTACTGTATACAGTACTACTCAAAGCCTGTAGCAATTTGCATCGTCAAACTTGCAACACGGGACTTACAACACTTTTGCAAAGGACATTTTTAAGTCACATGAATGTTCACAAAAGTTTTATTTAACAATTTTTTTTTTACCTGTGTTTGGAAGCTGACTCATTTGCATGATCAGAGTGGGCTGATAATTTTGTGTCCCTTTATATTCACAAACATACAATGCACATTACGAGGAGGAGATATACACCAAAGTTTAGGAAATTAAATGATAATTTTGACATGAAACATGATACTAATGCGATTACATAATCTACAGATATGCACGATTACACTTGGAAAGAGGCAAGCTTTGTTTTCCGAATACAATAAGCAATATTATAAGTCAATATTATGAACGTTTGTAAACCCAGCCAGTATAATCACAATGAAAACATCCAAACTGCAATATTTAACACACAAACATATAACAGCTACATAGCATCCAATGTGTAAACAATATGATTTACGCTCTAAATCCAGCACAAGCTCCGGCACAACCTGTATATTTGTAAATGCTCAAGACAGACGTCGCTAACTGAACCTCAAAGCAATCGGCTGCTGTGTGTTTTTCTCTATCCAACAATGTACCATGCGAATTGAAAACGCTCGTTCTGCTCCACACCAGTGGGCACGCACCGTTGACTTTCATATGGCCGGTGTTATTGTGTGTGGTCACCTCTCCATGGCATCTCTTTGATGCCAAAGTGTCACCAGACTAGATGTATCATATTTTACATCGTCATATTGGCCCGCCCTAAAACTTGCTCTATGGTAAAGCATTAAGGCATTATAAACATAACAGCACTGTAAAAAAAGTTGCTGCGTACTTGATTGACTACTGGTCTGGATTTCAGTTCCCCTTGTCACACACACACACACACACTACCCATAAACCTACCGATCACAGGAAACATTCTGCATTTTTACATCTTTAATAAAACATTGTTTAGTATGTTTTTAAAGCTATTTTAAATATATATATCATATTTCATGTTTACGTTGTTATACCAGTGTAATACCCCAGTCATTATACAAATGTGTGTCCTCATAAATCACAAAAACAAACACACACACACACACACACACACAAAATGAAGAAATATTGTGATTTTTGTGGCATAATGTCAAGAATATCCTACACGTGTGTTGCAAGGAAAAATAAATAATCATATATAAACATCTTGAGTTAAAAGTAGAAAACTTGTGAAGACGCTTGAATTTGGCGCTTGTAACAGTTTAGTTTGGACCTCATTTTCTTCTTTGGAGGCCTATGGGATATTTTTGCCTGTTTTTTCACCAGCCATGCAAAAAACACAAGTTTGATTGCCTATTAAATTAACAGCACGCTGTCAGAACTGTGCACATTCAGGACATGTAAGAGCGGTTGGCTCATAAGTTACTTTTTTTTTTCATCAACCCTCGAAATAAGCCATATAATAATGATTCTTGAAAACTCAGAAAACATCAGTAATGACCATTTCAAAGAGGTTTTACAAACAAACCAACTCAAACCAGTGGTAGCCCCAGAAGTTTCCTCGACAAATGGCATGCACAGATTAGAGTAAATGCGTCCTATTTGATCATTTCCATTAGCTAAAGTAAGAAGACGCTGCTGAGGTTTACGTCTGAAGTCCACAGATTCCAATTATAGATCTTTTCTGTTCTCTGTGTTTATCTGCTTTTCCTGTGTATTCAACTTTGAAGTGCACACAGCTACTTTCACACTGAATTACAATGTAAACAAACACTCTTTATATTCCATTCATTAACAGACAAAGCTTCAGCAGCATCAGCAAATTAACACGTGTAACTACAGTATGTGCAGCATATCACAGAATAGCATGCAGTAAAGTCCATTATACAGTTGGGGAAAAATAACAATATTTAAAACAATTATATGAGCAATATCAGCACTTTACTTTAGAGAATCACTTTAGAGCTAGTAACAAAGGAACGTTGAGTCGCTTCATTGAAGCTTGTTGTATAATGTAGAGTATTATATGAGAGAGAGATGGACTAAGCGAGTGTATTACCTGCATCTGATATAGCATTAATTCTTCAGGTCCATGTCCATAATATTATATACATTATAAAGAATTTGTGTTGAATGTCCGCTGAGGAAAGCAATATATTTGTCTTTGTCCTTTTAACAGTTAAGGCAGCGCTAAAACAACTTCCTTGTTTACAACCAGTCACTCATAAAGACAGTCTTTGCTACCACCTAATGGTGTAATAATGCAACTTTCACTGAAGTCCATATCACAATCACTAACAGACCCTTTCTCAATACCAAATAGGCTACTGAATATTGTTTATATAGAATAATATTTATTGAACATTAATATTTAAATGAACAACAATAGCTATTATAAAAGACAAGAGGAAATAAACTCAAGCAAACAATTCAGTCAAACATACAGAAGAAGCTCTAGTACAGGATTCAAGTTAAATATAGCCTAAATATAAAGTTATGAAACTTAACTTTCCCCTTAAAGGTGCACTATGTAACTTTTCCGTCCGCTAGATGTCGCCTATTCAAAATGAAGGCGTAGTTTTATGACGCCACATTTGAGTGCAGAATCTTGGGACATGTGGTCTTCACCTCACAGCCGGTGGGAAAGAGTCAGGATAGGACTCGGGCAGAAATCATGTTCATGTATGTGATTATTAACGTTTATGTAGTTTGAAGAAGAGCAGGACCGAGTGTTGTGGAGCTGAGGAACCGCTGGAGCGATTGTTAATAAGACGAACGCAACACACGCCTCGCGAGCAGCGGGACTTTTATTATGCCACAGTCGCCACTTCCGCTTCTCCAGTCATGAGTGTGAGGTAACGCAGCTCTGTTTATCATATTAGACACATCTGAGTGTGTTGATGGTGTTGTGACGTTACTCTGTGTTCGCTCAGCGGCTGCTATGACACTTGTTCACACTGCAGTGAGAGTAAAGCGTTTCTGCAAAATAAAAACAGAAACTGAGGGTAGCGCAGATATGACGCGATTGACAGGCGACTCCCTCACACGTCCCGATTCCTTGGGTAAAATAGCAATTTCTCACGATTTACAAATAGTTGGAAACATTTGTGATATTGTAAGTACTCAACTGAACAAAATATATAACACTGGCCTAGTGGTTTTTGGATATTTTACTGCAAAAATGTTACATAGTGCACCTTTAAACAAAATTGATTTGCTCTGGAGCATGTTAGAGATTAATAAGACCAAAGATTGCCCATTTGATATACCCCAAATGAATTAATCGCATGTTTAGGCACTATCTACATACGAGACAGTGGCAAATTCCTGAAGGACTGTCTGAGATGAAGTTGTTCTCTGTGGGTACAGGACCGATGAACGACTGATGAACGGCCGCTGACGGTCTGGAGCTAGAATCTGCGACAGCGTCTAAACAAACTATAAAATAGGCGCTATGTTTATATATGATTCACATATTTGAGGTCCAAATAACTACTTTCTCGCCTAAAAAACTGTTAAAACTACATTTCAACTCAACCTTGCAAAGACTGCCTGTGGTGTCAACCAACCCAGCACTTCATCAAAATTTCTCCATTCAGCTAGGTTCTTCAACCATGACTCCGTCCAGGACAGCCAGGAACCTTGGAGTTGTGATTGATGACCAGTTAAACTAACCACATTACTGCAACAACCCGGTCCTGCAGATTTGTGTTATACAACATTAGGAAGATTAGACTCTTCCTATCAGAGCAGGCCACACAACTCCTTGTCCAAGCTCTTGTTCTCTCCAGACTGGACTACTGTAATGCTCTTCTAGCGGGCCTTCTGGCATGCACTATCAAACCCTTGCAACTGATTCAGAATGCAGCAGTGAGGGTGGTCTTTAACTAGCCGAAGAGTGTGCACGTAACGCCTCTTTTCATCAGTTTGCTACTACCTATAGCCGCTCGAATCAAATTCAAGGCACTGGTGCTCGCCTACAAAGCAACCACAGGCTCTGCACCAATATACCTAAACTCACTTGTTCAGACTTACACACCCTCCAGAAGCTTGCATTATGCAAATGAACGACACCTCGTGGTGCCAACCCAAAGAGGCATGAAATCACTCTCACGGATCTTTTCCTGGACTGTTCCCACCTGGTAGAATGACCTGCCTATCTCAATTTGAGCAGCCGAGTCTGTCCATTTTCTAAAAACTTCTAAAGACACATCTTTTCCAGCAGCACCTGACCAATAAAGACTAGCTCTTAACTATTCTATTCTTTTTTTCCTGTTTGTGTGTTTAAAAATAAAATAAAAAATCTGCTAGATTAACTGAGACTTGTTACAGCACTTGCATGCTGTTGCCCCTTGTTTGTTTAGTTGCTTCTATTGCTCTCCTCATTTGTCGCTTTGGATAAAAGCGTCTGATAAATGAATAAAATGTAAAAGTACATTTCGTGACACAATAGCAGTAGTATTTCTAAAACTTATGGTGGATTTGCTCGACCGCCATGACAGTCATCTAAAGTGATACAAACAGTGAACCGGTGGGCCAATCCTGAGTGAATATTGCACGGCTGGAAAAGGCTCTCAGCCAATCAAATTCAAGAACCAGAAAGGACTGTTATATAATGTTATAAAAAACTATATTTAGTAAACCACACATTTGTAACCAGTTTATTACAGTACCAGTGATGCTGAAATTCAACTTGAATTGCCAGTGAGCACAATATTATCCTGAAGATATCTCATAATGGAGCGGTGTGCACTCCGATTTATAAATTCTTATCAGCTTCTGCATACTTCCATCCGCTGCAGAGCTTTCTTCTCATGGCCAGTATATATAAAGGACTCCACAGCAGGGGGTGAATATTCTACAAAACCGGATTTGCATTGAAATTCGCAGGTCTCTCATGGGATTTTTCGTCTTCAACACAATGACCAATCACCTCTGACCAGCTCTTTAAAGAGGCAGGCGTGATTGTCGGTGACAAGTTATTCCTGTGTTCAGCTGTAGAAGTTTTCTCAGATTTTTTCGCTGACATTTTGAAAGCTATTACAAAGAAGTTTGTATGATGAACAAATAGAATGAAATAATACATTGCATAAAACATTTTACAGCCTATATATACATTACAGTTTTTAAAATTTACATTTCATTATGCAGTTGGGTAAATAATGTATCATATTGTATTGTTTGATCTATTTGTAATTTTCAAAACTTGCTAATGAGGCCCAAAGTTTTCTTAGCTCTCTGCCTCATAGGCGATGATGTACAGGTTTCTTGCAGTACAGTCTAGACAGACAGCCCAGTGTGTGTGAAACGACAGCACAGTTAAATGCAGTGCTATCTGAACATGGTCCTGAAATGAAGATTTTTAAATGACTCTGGTGCTACATGGCACCTTTCCATTTTCAATCTCAATCCCAAACCTTGGGGACGGTTTGTGTGTTTAGATAGAGAGTTGAACAGAGAATTGTTATCAAATCTTTTCTCATTTACATTTCTCATCTTTTATCTTTCACCTTATATTCTGTTCGATTACAGCCCATAACTGAACACTGTTTGATAGAGCTATGATGGTCTAGAGAGAATTTTGAAGACCTGTGGAACAGAAGGAGGACTAGCGTTTTCACAGCAGAAAGTCTGCACCAGTTGTGAAATAGCTCAAAGGGGAAATATTAATAATTATTCATAACTCATTATGATTATTCATTATGATTAATTATGAATATTTGAATCAGTTAATGAGATGAACTTGAAGTAGCTACATTAACATTGCAATCAATCAAACAGTTCATCCTGTGAACACTCAGTATTGATTAGTAATTAATTGTAATAGAAGGGTATTTTTCATGGCCACATAAAAATAATTCTTCCTTTGCATTTACAGCGCTTAGAGCGCATAACAAGATCGATCATTTAAGTGACAATTTGTTTGCAGGCAGGGAGTCAGAACCAAATATGCATTGTGCACAAATTTTATTAAGTAAATCACGAACATGAATAAAAATAAAAAAATAAACGCATACACACAAAACACCCATACATTAGTAAGATGGGAAGTGAGTGAATGAAGAACCGGAACAAAGGAATGAAACTATGAAAACACATGGAAGAGCCATCAGTGACTATAAGCTCCTTTGTCTGAACAAAGGGGTTTACAGCTTTTACTAACTACACAGTGATTTATATCGTACTTGCATTTAGCCTGAGCTGTTGAAGAGCGTCCGATGTAAGATCACTGGTAAAATTCTTGATAGTTTGGTCCGATGGTGTTGAAGTTGCAATCGATTTCTTCTGCGTTGACTCAAGAAGATATGATGAACTTGCAGTTTTTTCGACTCCATTGAGGAAGTTGTACACAACTTGAGGTGTTGGGCCTGCTGGCCCGTGACCGTGTGTTTGGGGTTTCCTGTCCCCCACACGCGCATGGCTTGATGTGTGTGTGGGCCTTACCAGCCTGGCCTGCTGGGCCCGCTCCGAGACAGCCGAGGTGACACGTCGGTTGTCGGTCCAGAGAAACAGAAGAGAAGAGAGAATCTGTGCGTAACACTTTAAAGTCTGCGAGAAGTCATAAGGGTCGAATTGACCAATGGGATTGTTGGGATTTCCCAGCGAGAAATTCCTCTGTTGGAGATTTTATGGCTCTTTGTTTCAAGCATGATTAAACTGGGTTTGTGCCTATTTATACACCATTTAATACAACAAACACACACTGCCTCCTATGAGGAAGTGACATACGTCTGATGTCAATGCATAGTCAATTCGGCAGAAAACTTTGACAAGAATGAATGAACAGACTTATATTGTTGCCACTATACTGATATTATTATGGCATTATTACTGCAGCACCACCTCAAGGCTAGTTCAAATTTGCCAAATAAACGTCCTCATTGTGCAAACATTTTATCGTCGCCGGCAGGAAAGGAGGAGAAGACTGCAAGCAATCCTGCGAGCCCTGGCACCTCAATTTGGGCTTAGACCAAAGTGAGTGGCAATTTGTTTCCATACTGGCCGTCTGTTTCAAAAGATGAGTTGTCATGGGTGATTTATAATTGTGTCCTTATTTCAATGCATTTCTCCATGCATAGAAATAGAACAACAACAACATTTAAATGTTTTAATTAAATATTCATGACAGCTTACTGACAGGCTACCTCTCTCTCTCTCTCTCTCTCTCTCTCTCTCATCCTCTCCGAAAATATTTGGAAAGTGTCTGCATTTTTGTGTGTATTTTTTTCATTTGACTACTACTTATGTTGTCAGACCATATTTCAATTAAAAACCTTGTTTCCTCCTCTCCCCATGTGCTACCATGACTCATTTTACCTGCTATCTTCTGTCGTCTTCTCTCAGTTGTTTAGGCTACGCGGGAACTACCGGAACTTCCTGTAAATGGTCTGAAAGTCCGAACCATACAGAAAATGCTTTCACACTAGAAAGGAACCAAACCTTTGTTCAGTTTGTTCCGGATTGTGGTCCAGGGGATGTTTCACACCTGTAATTTTGATTCGGATCAAACTGAAAAGTCAGAAAATCTGGACCAAACAAGGTAGGTGTGAAAGGGCCCTAAGAGTCCTTTCAGAAAAATGCGGCTTTTTTTTGTGATTGTTGCGGGCAAAAATCCTTGATTATGCGGCACGTTTTCTTAAAAAATGCAATGGAAAATGCGGGATATTTATGCAATTTTATGTGATGAAATAGAGAAAAAAATCACTACATCACAGAAAGTGCTGGGAATATTTAAGTTCTCATCTTGTTTTATTGAAAACCTTAATAAACACATGGCTCAAATTTACAAAACATTGAGTCAAACAAGTTCTGTAGCTTTACAAAAGGAATATGCTACAACTTCTGAAAAAAGGAATAAATAATTTTCCTGTTCCCTTTCAGTCGGTCACGTTCGACGTACGTCGGTTGTACCAACGAATTGGGATCACAATCGTGCGGCCGATGAGCTGTCACGGTTGCCGGTGCTCCTCGGAGAGTGGAGACTCTTGGATGCTCCGTATTGGCCCAACAGGACTTGATTCCCGGAACTAGTGCTCCTCGCGACAGCACCTCCTTGGCCCATTCCTCTGAGGAAGGACCTCCTGACTCAGAGATGGGGCACCCTGTGGCACCCGTGTCCAGACCTCTGGAAACTCCATGTCTGGTCCCTGGACGGGACGCGGAGGTTCTAGGTGACTTACCACAGGCTGTGGTAGACACCATCACTTCCGCCAGAGCCCCCTCTACGAGACGGCTGTATGCGTTGAAGTGGAACCTATTCGTTGATTGGTGCTCTTCTCACTGAGAAGACCCCCAAAAGTGTTTGGTCAGATCTGTGCTCTCTTTCCTTCAAGACGGGTTGGAGCGAAGGCTGTCTCCCTCCACCCTCAAGGTGTACGTTGCCGCTATTGCTGCAAATCATGACCTGGTAAATGGTGAGTCCTTAGGCAAGAACGATCTGATCGTCAGGTTCCTGAGGGGGGCGAGGAGACTAAATCTGCCTCGTCCTCCCTCTATACCCTCTTGGGACTTAACTCTGGTGCTGACCGCACTGCAGAGGGCTCCCTTCGAGCCTTTGCAGTCATCTGAGCTGAAAATCTGATTGCCTGATTGCATTGGCCTCTGTTAAGAGGGTAGGGAACCTGCAGGCATTTTTGGTCGACGAATCGTGCCTGGAGTTCGGGCCAGGCAACTCTCAGGTAACCCTGAGACCCCGGCCCGGATATGTGCCCAAGGATCCCACTACTCCCTTTCGGGACCAAGTGGTGAGCCTGCAAGCACTGCCCTTGGAAGAGGCAGACCCAGCCCTGGATTTTCTCCGTCCAGTTCGCGCCCTGCGCATCTATGTAGACAGAACGCAAAGCTTTAGGACCTCAGAGCAGCTCTTCGTCTGTTACGAAGGCCAGCAGAAGGGAAAGGCTGTCTCTAAGCAGAGGATGGCCCCAAGACCAGTATAATTCATTGCATGTTACATGCAAGATTATATATTTAATATAAAAGGTCCATATATTTTTTATAATATTATTGTTAGAATGCCCTGCCCGCTCGGGGTTAGAGCCCACTCCCCTAGGGGTGTAACTTCTTCCTGGGCGCTGGCTCGTGGCGCCTCGCTGACAGATATTTGTAGAGCTGCGGGCTGGGCGACACCTAACACATTTGCTAGGTTTTATAGCCTACGTGTAGAACCGGTTGCTTCTCGTGTGCTCGCTTCCCATAGTCAGCAACACTGAAGTGCCCGTTCTAGTGTCAGCTTGCTGCACCTTCCCTTTCCCATGGAACGGATACGTGCACTTATTTTCTCCAGTCGAGTTCTCCTGGAAATGGCGAACCCTGTTGAGTCCTCCGCAACCCTCGACAGTGGGATGTGGCTTAGCGTCCGACGCCAGGTCTGGCACTTGTATGCATTGGTGGAACTTGTGTCAGGCTGTGTTCCGTATGTTGCGACCCCTACGGTGGTCCCATACGTGTATTCTCCACGGTACAGCTCCCTACGGTGAGCTTGTGTCTTTCCCTCGGCAGAGTTCCTCTGCCATCTCAGTACGGTGTTGTTTCCCCTGCCTGCAACAGGCTGGGGCCACCCCTGGGACTTCCGTATGTTGCACTGCCCACGGCCAGTCCATACGTGTATTCTCCACATGGTAACTCCCTCCAGGCATGATGTGGCTTCCGCAGCGTCCCTCCGGGCACGCTTTCCCAGCGTTATCCAATAGTCTGCTGAGTGGGTCTTGTGGAACAGCAGTATGACTCTCCCTGCATGAATCTCCCCGCCCGCTTCAAAATGGGGTCTGAGGGGCTCTCGCTGGGCGCTGGAAGTGATAGTAACTGTGGCTGTTTTCCAAAGGGATCACAATTCGTCGGTACAACCGACGTATGTAGAACGTGACCGACTGAAAGGGAACGTCTCGGTTACATATGGTAACCCTCGTTCCCTGAAGGAGGGAACGGAGACGTACGTCCCGTCGCCACAGTTCCTTACCATCACTGCGTGGCCGAGTCACTAGTTCGGCTCCTCAGTGAAAAACGCCAGTGCATTGCTCTCGCTTCCTGTTTATACCCGCGGTGCGGGGCGGAGCGCGAGATGCAAATCTTGCACACCAATGGCCCATTGGCCCGTTCTCTAAATCTCAAAGCTGATAGGGGCTCCCTGAAATGATCCCAATTCGTACAACCGACGTACGTCTCCGTAACCGAGACGTTTTACAGAGGTAGCTAAACAAAACAGACATTTGAGTGCTTCCAATGCACAAAGTGCAATCTCTTAAAGGGTTAGTTCACCCAAAAGTGAAAATTCTGTCATTAATGACTTCCCCTCATGTCGTTGGACACCCGTAAGACCTCCGTTCATCTTTGGAACACGGAGGAGGAAAAACTCCAGTGTATGGTTAACGGTTATAAAAATACCAGTGTACGTGTGGACTAGGCCCAGAAAGGCCTCCATTGGCACAATGCACTGTACACTCTCAAGACCCATAAAAGGTACTAAAGACGTCGTTACAAAGTCCATCTCACTACAGTGGTTCTACAATAACTTTATGAAGCGACGAGAATTGTTTTTGTGTGCAAAAAAACAACAAAATAACGGCTTATATAGTGATGACCGATTTCAAAACACTGCATCATGAAGCTTCGAAGCGTTATGAATCAGCGAGTCGAATCATGATTCGGATCGCGTGTCAAATTGCTGAAATACATGACTTTGGCGATCCAAACCGCTGAATCGACTCACTGATTCATAACGCTTCGAAGCTTCATGATGCTGTTTTTTTAAATCGGTCAACACACCGGGAAACTGCTTTGCGTGGTCTTTTGCTGTTATTTTTGTTGGCAAATGGGAATTTGTGTGCTTCATCATGGTTTCACAGATATCCATGGTTTCACCACGGGGTTTGCAGCTTTTCGATGACGTTCACGTCGGGTAATTACGTCACTTCAAAGCGTTCCCATGGCAATAGGGGGAAATGGCGGCTCTTGTGTGAAGTAAACAAACATTTTTCAACTTTCTGCTAATATATATGACTTTTTTGCAGGGATTATGAAATCATACTAGCCCCACATATTTTGCACACGGAAATAGGCAATTTATGCGGCAAAAGTGCAGCGTATTTGAAAAAATGCGGCCCCCGCATAAATATGCGGACTTTGGCTGATTATGCATTAAATCATGCGATCGCATAATCGCGTTTTTCTGGAGGGACTGCCTAAGACTACACTCTAAAAAACAAATGGTGCTATATGGCACTAAAAGTGGTTATTTGGCTCGTAATCATAGGGGAACCACTTTAAAGGGTAACTTCAATGATTTAGCATTAGGCTTTGTCTCAGTAGAAACCCGGTAGTATATTCAAATGATGGTACTTTCCCCCCTCATATCCCCCTGAGACGAGAGAATTATGCATTTTATTCCTCCGATGATGCAAATATCGTCATTTTGCATCATCTGAGGATTTTTTGGCCTGAGGCTAAAGACTACAGCCACTAGATGGAGCTGTTCCGCATGTTATCAACCCACCCACAGGGGAGAGATCTCACGCACAGAATGTAAGACACAGACGGCTGCACGGACAATCATAACGGGGCGATGCAGAGTAAAGTGAGTGTTTCAACTTTTCAATGAATTCCTGTGATAGTTTAGCTTCCATATGCGATCTGAAAACGTGCCAGACTGGCGCTTAACGTTACCTCAGATCTGCTCAGCTCTTCGTGAGGAATGAAATCTGACTCCTGCTGCGTCTGTCGTGACTTTCGTTCGGCTCACTCACATGTTATTGAAAGACATGTTCAGTTTTTAATTGTAGTGTTTATTCTCTAACTGAACGAAATTATTGTATTACTATGAAGATCAAAATGACGGTGTACGGAGTGGCCTCGTAGGGCAGAAAAGCAAGTGCATTCTGGGAGTTGTTGTCTTTCATCCATATGAGACAAAAATACATTTTCTGTCTTTTCTCAGTCTAGAAGGCACCAAATTCAAAAATAATTTCACATTTCTACTGCATAAATGACACCGTTTAAATACAAAGCTTAATGCTAAATCACTGAAGTTACCCTTTAAGTGCTGTATAGCACCAAATCTTGGTGCTTCAGTAGTTCTTCAGCGGTTCTTCACCAGTTCTTTGGGATGACTGATGTGCTATATAGCAACGCATGTCATATTTTTGACTTTTAAATAATAATCTAATAATGAGGACTTTTAAAATAATATTTTCAACATTTTATCTTATAATTATGACTTAGCATGTCGTATTTTTTACTTTTTATATAATAATGAGGACTTTTAAATTCATATTTTCAACATTTTATCTTATAATTATGACTTAGCATGTCGTATTTTTGCCTTTTTATCTCACTTATGACTTTTAAAATCATATTTTCAACATTTTATCTTATAATTATGACTTAGCATGTCGTATTTTTGACTTTTTATCTAATAATGAGGACTTTTAAAATCATATTTTCAACATTTTATCTCTTAATTATATTTTATGGTAATTGAAATGAGCTGATCAGTAATATAGTTGAATATTTAGTGTCCCTTTACTGCTATACGTTCATTTGAAGATTTATTGGTGCCAGTTCACACTGATGCAGTGATCATCTCAAAGTGGTAAAGCAGTCAGCACACATTTCTGTCTGCGTTGGCCTACATTTATGTTTCAGAATTGATTTTAAATTCCTTTCACATGGTTTTTAGAGTCTTGACAGGTTCTGCACTGCCGAGCATGGAATAAATGTTACAGAACTGCAGCCATAGCAGCCTTTTGACAGGGCCATGATTGTAAAAAAGAAACAAAAAAAAGAAGAAAATAAAGGACTGAATTATGTTGTAAGCTGTTATTGACATAACAGCACAAATTATATTTTGCTCCATGGTAATGCGGCAGCATTTTATCATCCCCAACGCAACAGCCTTTGCAGTGTCAATTACATCAGTGCGAAACGCCTCCAAAGGTCAGCTCTGCCAGTGGTGTGGAGTTAATTGGTTCAATGTGCTGCAGACCCTTCCTCGTTTCCTTCTGCGAGCTGGAGCTGCTGTCCTCTTTCTGATGAGTCACCCACACTGCAGTGTGTAGGAACAGACCACAGGGTGAGGCACATATTATATAGGCTACATAACAACTACTGCTGTTGCAAAGAAAAAGTTGGAACTGGGTGAAAAGTGTCTGTAGGAAACACAATGGCAAACAAGATATCTTTAAAATGTCAGTGGTTAGACAGCAGAGAGACAGCCAAAGTCTTCATTTACTCTTTAGTTAAAGGACTAATTCAGCAAAAAAAGTCATCGTTCACTCACCGTTGTGTCACTGCAGCTTTCTGTCTGCATTACAAAAGATGTTGAGCACAATGTTCACGCAATGAAAGCATACAGTGAGTGTTCTAAAAAGCATCATAAAAGTAGATTATATGACTATATTTCACATTTCCTGAAGGTAGTGATTATGGCAAGCCGTTTTGACTTTTAATCAACAATTAAAAATTTTTTTCACTAGTTAAAATACTAACTCCTGATATCAGGAATTAAATCTCCGCTAGTAAAATGTTAATTCTTGATATCAACAATGATGTCATCACAATATCAGTTCTTGATATCAACAATTGAATTTCAACTAGTAAAAACTGTACTTGTATTTTCACTAAATGTTACCATAGGCTGCCATTCAAATTCAATCGTTGATATCAGGATTGGATTTCTTACTGGTTGAAATTCCAATTTCAAGAAAAATATATAATACTTAATAATTAAGATATAAATTCCTGACATCAGGAATTCAATTGTCACTAATTGAAATGTTAATTCTTGATATCTGTAAATGTATTTCAACTAGTGCATGTGAATCGATAAAAAAATAAATAAAAAAAACGATTAAAAAACAATTTAAAAAACATTGGAGACTTTAATATTTTGATATTGTAATAATTTCAGTTACTCTCCAAATTAATGAAGAAACAATTTAAAGACAGCCTATTTTAATATGTGTTGTCATGGCATCTTTTTATGAATGAAGGCCAGTATCACTGATACTAATGTCTCTATGAAACATTAATGACGTTACATTACAGTAGAACTGAAAGCTGCCAATTTCAACATTTATTAGGCTTTACAAAATAACAACTTTTAATTTAAGTGAACTTGAAACAGTCTTTACATAAAGCCATTATAATAAATGTTATATCAACCCATGGCCTTCCCTGTTAGACGTATACCGAAATGGGTAACACTTTATAATAACTACACGCTATGAAGCATTAGTTAAGCATTAGTAAATAGTTAATTCGTCATTTATAAAGCATTAATAGACATTACTAAGCAGTTTATAAATACAGCTATAAATGCTTTATTCTTGATTTATAAGCATATCTATAATGTGTTCAATAATTGTATTTTCATACTTTATTAATGATCAATTTATCATTTCTAAATTAAGTATTACATTAGTTACAAACCAGTTATTTAGGAGTTGGCAGTGGTTCATCAGATCATTTAGAAAGTGTAAGTAAAGGATTAATAAACTATTTAAATATACATAAAAATACATATTATTATTAATACATATAGTAATAGTTACTCAGCGTGTTAATAAATACTTTATTAGCATGTATTTCTACTGTAATTCATGATTAATTCAGGTAGTTAAAAAACATTTAGTAGTTGTCAGTATTTCTGTGAGCTCATCTAAAGTGAGGATGATTTCTGCCTCGTAAAGCTTTTACAGAGGAGATTTAAAGGCTCAGTTCTCTTCTGAACGGCTGTTCTCTAATGTTTTAAAGTTAGTACTGTTTTGACACTGCAAAATATTGCATTATTTTATTACTGTTTTATCTCAATTGTATTTGTTGTATTTTGGCACTCCTGTAATCCAGTGTAATCCACTGGTACATTTTTATTCAGCAAAGTTTACACTTTACAGAAAAGTATTTTTATATCAGATTGCAGAGGCTTATTTTCATTTGACTGCAGTTATGTTTTCTGGCGGTCTACGGGAATATTATTTTCTATGACATTGAAGAGGTTTAATTTTAATTTTATATTAAGTTACTAGTTGTACAGTCTCCATTTTTGCATTTTGAAATAAATATATTTAGAAGATCGAGCATCTTTATCTTCAGCCTCTGTCAAAGACGTTCATTCAGATAGTCTTCAGAAAAGGACCTCTAGCTTAATGAATACTTGTCTCACAAACATGAGACATGTCTAAAGAAACGCTGAAATGTCAGGTTTTACATAATGTAAACCAAATCGAAAACAAATATTCTATTTTTATGTAATCTGTTTGAAAAGAGATAGATGTCAGTCACTTGCGAGCCTCTTCATTATCCGGTAATGCGACCACGCCCATGGAGCCCGCGCTCTTTGAGATTCAAATACTGACGATCCAGAGTCGACACCTACATCAACTCAAATAAACACATCAAGTACTGCTATAGCCCACTATTAGTACCCATCACTGTATAATGTCAGTCTTTAAATGCAAGATATTTACAGTGTACCTAAAATATACTAGCAATAGTTCCAATTTAACACATGTAATCAAATATACTTGGACCTCAGCACAACATTTATTGTTACAATTTAGCAGACTTTAAGTATATCAATTTAGTATTTTAAAAGTGCAATTGTATGATATTTAGATGGAGTACATAAAAATGTAAATGTATTTTTAACCTTTATTTAACCAGGCAAGTTACTTAAGAGCAAGTTCTTATTTTCAACAACAGCCTGGCAGGAGAATTAGATCTCCTGAAAAACATGGAAACACGCAACACATGACGTATTTGCAGTATTTGGCATAGTATACATGTATTTCAAACACATTTATTTTTCACTAGGGATAATTTTGATGACAAAACTATTCTTCGCCCGGCTTTTTTCCTGAAGAAGCAGAAGAGATCCCATTAGTGTCTCCCAAACAAACAAAAAACAAACACCAGAGATAAAAATAATACTTGAACAAAATGTGATTCCATTAAGCCTCCCAAGCTCTGTAATATAATGTTCTTCTGAGGCTTCGCAAAACGTGTTTGTCAAATGACACACAGAAGGACGGCACTTGTTTTGTACTCCATAGTGAAAAAATCCAGAGGTGCAAAAAAGCGTGCAGTACATGTTAAAAATACACACGTACATAAACACACAATGGCAACAAAGGGCACACATGCTGTAAAACCCCTGGAGAAGAGTTCATGCTCTCCAGCTGAGGAGAAAGCGCAGCGCTGGCCTACATGTTGTTTGCGACCGGAGTCTCTCATCTCTAATTATGGAAAAGGAAACTTCATCTTCTGCATCTGTGGGAGGACAGCAGTCTCTTCATGCATCAGAGCGCCGTCTCCTTCCCAGCCTAACCCAATATTGACTCAAATGTGAATTTCAGAGCCGCTGTAAACAGTGAAACGCTTGACAAGACCACTTCCTATTTCACAGATACGGCCTTCCAAATCCACAGCGAAACAATCTACAATGTGAAAAATGTCTTTCCTTATAGCTGAGCAATTGATGATGGATGGAAAGCATTTTGTGTTTTAATCCTTCAGTTTACAGATCCATTGAAGGATTTCAAGGTGAAATATTCTCTCATTTAGACGGCTCTCACAGAGCTGGAATAATGCATTTTAAAGAAGAGTTGTTATTATTTTGGTTATTCTTATGTGTTACAGTCAATAATGTATTTGAGGGTGAACACGTCTGACAGTTTTTGTATTTTCTCGGACTAGAGGCTGGAGAATCTTTAAAGCGTCTTTAAAAAAAATTCTATTAAGCGCAGGTTCAAGCTCAAATTAGAATGCTAATTAAGTCCAGAAAGGAGCATTAAAATGACAGATAAGACCCAATTCACATATTTCAAATCCAACATTAAAACAAACTCTTTCTCTAGCAAATGACAGAGCACAAGCTAAAATGTTATTGTCTTTTATTGCATTCATATTCATTTGATTGACACCATCCAGAGCTGTTTTGTAATTGTTCTTTCTGTATTCAAAAAAACATATCAACTATGAAACTTTATTTCCAGAGACAGTTGAGACAATAGTTCATCTAAAAAAGAAAATATGTCAACATTTTCTCATTCTTAAGTAGATCCAAAATGATGTAAATTCAAAATGGAACACACATTAAATAATAACATAAAATGTTTATTTTTTTATAATAAATACAATTATTAATTAAAATAAATAAAATATTAAAATTAAAATAATAAAATAAAAAATAATGAAACAAAATATTAAAATTAAAGAATAAATTTATTTTAAAAAAAAATAATAATTAAAATAAATAAAATATTTTTTAAATAAATAAAACAAAAATGAAATGAAAATGAAATATTAAAATTAAATAAGAAAATTAAAAAATAAAATAATATTGGATTGGATTATTTTTTTATATATTTTTTTATTTTATTTTTTATTTTTATATTTTATTCATTTTAATTTAAAAAAAGAAAAATTAAACTATTAAAAGGAAAACAAAAAAAATTATATTGGATTGTAAATATTTTTCTTTTTTTTTCAACATGTGCTATATAGTTCTTCTATCCGCTCAGATCTGGGGTCCTTTCTTCGTACCTCGCTAACTCAGTTAGCTGGATTTGATTGTTGACGATTTGGCACGATCTTGGATTGTTTGGTTCTTCGAAGCTCATCCTGGACTTGCTGTCATAGCAACAGGTTCGTAAACTTAAACCTGCTCGAGCGGCTTATTTCATGTAAACAGGATTAGATTGCATCTTGAGGTGATGCTTACAATCTGTCCCAGCCACTGCTACTTTATTACAAGAGTTCATTACTGGGAAGCGAACGGCGAGTGAAGCAGTTCGGATGAGCGCGCATGTAAGTGTTTTGAACTTATTCTGCAGTTGTGTTACGGCTTAAAGTGGTACTTGCTAGAACAGTGTTGTTTCTCCTACTGGTATTGCATTTTATTCTGTCTGTGTGTAATTGATCCTGTCATAGTAAATTGCATTTGAATAATATACGAGTTCGTTATTACTGAACAAGCCTTTTGCACTTAAGTAAGTTGCCCAATTCAGGCAGATATTGGTATTGATTTGAAGCCATTCACGGGTGTTTAAGTATAATTATCAGAGCCTGCCGAGCTCCCACCTGAACTAACTCAAGCAGTGAATAGTATCTATTTAACGAGCTTTCCATAGCTGGCGCGGAAGCGTCAGCGGAAGCGTTCAGCCTGCGTTTTCAGCCTCTGCGCGACTCTGACCAACGCGAGTCTTTCAAGGTTGCCTGGAGAGGAGAGGAATCCCAAGCACATTATCTGACCACTGGGGTTCCCCAGGGCTCAGTGCTTGGTCCTCTCCTCTTCTCCATCTACACTACTTCATTGGGACCCATCATTCAGGCACATGGCTTCTCATACCACTGCTATGCTGATGACACTCAGCTCTACCTTTCATTTCACCCAGACGACCCCACAGTAGCTGCACGAATCTCCAGCTGTCTGGCTGACATCTCTGCATGGATGAGAAAACATCACCTGCAGCTCAACCTGGCAAAGACTGAGCTTCTCATCTTCCCCGCCAGTCCCACCATACAACATGACTTCACCATCCAGTTAGGTACATCCTTGATTTCCCCATCAAAGTCAGTCAGAAATCTTGGAGTAACATTTGATGACCAGCTGTCCTTCAGAGAACACACTTCTAAGCGGCTCGCTCATGCCGGTTTGCGCTCCACAACATCAGGAAGATTAGACCGTTCCTAACAGAGCATGCAACACAGCTTCTTGTCCAGGCCCTGGTTATTTCTAGACTTGACTACTGCAATGCGCTTCTGGTTGGACTCCCCTCTTGTGCAATCCAATCACTTCGAATGATCCAGAATGCAGCAGCACGTCTCGTCTTCAACGAGCCCAAAAGGACCCACGTCACACCTCTCTTCATCTCCCTGCACTGGCTACCACTCGCTGCTCGCATCAAGTTTAAGGCGCTGACGCTTGCATACAGAGCCACCACGCACTCAGCTCCTGCTTACTTTGACTCCATTCTACAAATCCACACCCCACCAGAAGCCTTCGCTCAGCAAAGGAACGACGGCTTGTGGTACCATCACAGAGGGGGGAAAAATCCCTTTCCAGAACATTTTCATTCAACGTTCCCAGCTGGTGGAACGATCTTCCCAACACCATCCGAAACGCAGAATCATTAAGTTGATCATTCAAAAGTCAACTTAAAACTCAGCTCTTCCATGAACACTTAACCTCATAAAAAAAAAAACACTTTCCTTTCCTCTTTCTCTTCCTTCTTCCCTCCCTACTCTAGCCTGTGCTACACTGAGCAATGTACACGGTCTCAGGATTTCAGGCTCTTATTGCACTTCTCGACTCTTCATGACCAATCGCTTCATGTACCCCCAAGTTGTAAGTCGCTTTGGATAAAAGCGTCTGCTAAATGCATAAATGTAAATGTAAATATAAACCAGGGGCAATAATAATCATTTTAAATAATAATAATATAAACATTTTAAATTGTATATGTATATGAGAATGTATATAATATTATAATGTTGTGTATAATACTATAGACACAGCCACTTGATTGAGCGATTTATTTGTGATAGAATACTTACTTTATCATTTTATTGGAGGTTTACACACATATTGTACAGTTAATCTGAGCCGTGCATTAATTTAAGTGATGACGGATATTATGGGATGGCTTGATGCAGTGCAATTAGATGCAGAGAATTTGATCTCGACCCTTAAGAAACTTTAATACTGTCACGTTACAAATCTGCTTCAAATTGAATTAAAAATTAATTACAACATTGAAAAAAAAATGTAAAGGGTGTACAAATACTGTATCAAATCGTGAATATAAATAATTGGTAATCATGTTTTGTTTTTTTTTTTCATTTATCTATTATAACTTTTATGTTGGTTGGTCGTTTGGCTGTTTCGTTATAAAGGTCCAGAAATTCGTGAGGGGTTTTTTGTGTAATTTGTCAAGTTTTTTTGCCAGGTGTCTTTTTTAATTATATGATGTCTTGCTGTCTTGACGCCAGGTGGTTCCGAGTATCGATGCATCTGCCCTCTTCAGGGAACACAATAATGCGCAGTAATCTTAGATCATTTAATCCAGATATTTAAATCCAATCCGCAAATTTGTTTGAAGAACCAAATTAGCCAGACATCAGTTATCACGATTAAAAGATCTGGGATCTGTCAAATCATCTCAGATGAATTAAGCGAGGTATGAGGAATGGACCCCTGCTCTGATGGATATATCCGTATAGCCCTGGTGGTTTCAGGAAGATTTGCCTGTAAGGGTACTGTTTAAACACAGTTATCTGACAAATATTAATAGTAAAATCATAAGCCTGACTCTCCATTTTCTTCCACTCCAGATTTTTTTTTTTTCGTATGAGTATTTTAATTCTATTTCTGTGTAAAGCACTTTGAAATGCCATTGTGTATGAAATGTGCTATATAAATAAACTTGCCTTGCTTTGCCTTGCCTTGCCTTCTGAAGCGGTACGATCATGACAAAAAATAGACATAGTGTGTAGCGATTGGCCATGAGACGCATGAGAACCAATGGCCTCTGATGTCGCTGACGTCAAAACTGACTGTTCTGTTCTCGAGGTGTCCGATTTATGTAAGGTTTGAACTATGGTGGAGGGGAAGATTTTCACCACAATCCTATTGCCATGTGAACATGTGACATTGTGGATTGGTGTTGCGTGATTATTAGTGTTGACTTGGATTTGTCAACATCAAGGCTTAACTTATCAAAAGTAAGGCCTTGCAGGTGAGAAGGGTCATGCTCATGCATAATGTATAATTCATTCTGAAGTGAAGATCACGGTAACCAAGTATTACCAAGTCCTTCAGAGGGAAGTACTAATTATTGGGATCAGTACTATAAAGTGAAAAACATGATAACTCTCTAGTAAACACTGAAGTCAAAGAATCCTAAAGGATTCCAATAAGAAACCTGTACAGGATTCCATTTAGAATTTCTATCATATTTTGGAACTGTTCAGGATTCCGTTAGGAATTGTCTTATATGATATATGTATGTCTTGTCCTATAAGATTCTATGGGATTATGTTGGAATTGACTTACATTTACATTTATGCATTTGGCAGACGCTTTTATCCAAAGCGACTTACAGTGCCCTTATAACAGGGACAATCCCCCTGGAGCAACATGGAGTAAAGTGCCTTGCTCAAGGACACACTGGTGGTGACCGCTGGGATCGAACCAGCAACCTTCTGCATATCAGTTCAGTGGTTTAACCCACTGGACCACCATCTCCAAGATGGTGTAAGACTTGTAAGACAATACAGTACATACATATCCTGTAGGATAATTTCTACAGGATTTTAATGGGATCCTATTGGGTGCCTATTCAGGTCTATATGGGAATTTGTATTTGTTTATTTTCTCATTTTAAATCTTAACGAATCAAGCATCTTTAAGAATCCTAAAGGTGCACTTTTCCACTGTATCTTTAACTGACCAATAGTAGTGAAAAAACAACACAACTTGTGCAAACATTTTATTGTCAACACGGTATATGTAGCTTTAAAAAAAATAAAAATAACAATAAAATTATTGTTAAATTATTTTACAATAGAGATTTAGATGTTTACAGCATGATTTCTCTCTCACACACGTTACTCTAAAAAAAGTTGTTACTCTAAAAAGTGATTCATTAATGAATCATTTATTTATTGTAATAAAGTAATACAAGTATAATAAAAGAAGATCACAGAACAAAGTGAATTTCCATTAAACAAAAACAAAATGTCCAATAACATTCTAAGAATCCAATAAGATCCTACAGGATAAACTGAAATTCCAATAGAATTTTTTGACACAGGAAGCTTTTGAGATTTTTGTGAGGTTTTCACAGCAGAATTTGAATTCATCTCATATTTGAGGAAGTTTGATTCTGTTATTTTGTGGTTTATTACTGTAAAGCTGCTTTGAAACCATCTGTATTGTGTAAAGCGCTATATCTGTAAAAGTGACTATGTATACTTTATGTCCCACTAATATTCAGATCATTTTTGACTAAGGGTATGTGTAAGTCCACTGGAAGCAAAGTTTCAGAACTCAAGTGCAGTTTATTTAACGCAAAACAACACCATAAACAATAACAAGACTTGAGACGAGACTTGAGACGAGACTTGAGACCTGATCGAGACTTGATTGAGACCTGACTTGAGACCTGAGACGAGACTTGAGACTTGACCTGAGACTTGACCCGAGACTTGATCGAGACCTGATCGAGACCTGACTTGAGTCCTGACTTGAGACCTGACTTGAGACCTGACTTGAGACCTGACTTGAGACCTGACTTGAGACCTGACTTGAGACCTGACTTGAGACCTGACTTGAGACCTGACTTGAGACCTGACAACACCCAAACCATAAACTTGGACCAGACAAAGACTCAATACTAGACAAGGACCAAGGCAAACATGAGGGATTAAATACACAGGGACTAATGACTAGACAAGGGACACCTGTGAACAATGATTAAACAATGAACCAATGACAACATGACAAGATCACATAAGGGCATGGGAATCATATGACAACCAGGAAACAAGACAGTGAAAATGATAAACTAAGAACATGAAACAAAACCAAAACGCACTGTGAAAGTATGAATATGTTTTTTTCAGTAGCATATTACACTTGGAGTTCGCCTTTATCTCAATCCTGAATATGGTTACAGCATTAATATTAGTACCATGGTATTACAATCTGATACTATAATGGTAAACACCACATTAGTTATGCGCCTAATGCTACTTTTTGAGAATATTGCAGACACGTTTTTACATTTTCTAAGTGCTTAATCTGAACATATCCTCTTGTAACAAAATGTTTGTCTAAGTTTTTATTTTGAAGTTTTCCATTGTAACCAAATGAACTGTTCAAGAAGAGCTCCTTTTATTTAGAAGTAACACTTATCTCGCCTCATGCGCTCTCTCTGTAATATTCCTCCACTCCCTTGCGTCAGACTCTGGCTGCTCGGTATTACGACACGCATTCATGAGCTCTTCTTGAATTGAATAGATAACAGCCTGATGTCAGGTTTGAGAGCAAGCATATTTCCATGTATTGAGAGGCAGGTGCGCCACAAAGAAGAGATATTATCGATCAAGCTGTGTATATATGTGACGCCGTAGCAGGGGGTTGCCTCGAGTTTCGCCGCTGCTCTTTTCTCGCGACTTCTCCTATGCCTCACCTCTCCCTGATACCTCCATTACCATCATTGAAGCTCTGACCTTTTGGTCCCATCAAAAAAGTGAGAGACAGCATAATCTCCAACTCCTCCATCCTCCCAAGGATGATTAGCAATGCACCATGGGACGTAAGTGGTGATAGTTGCCGTTTAATGGACCCATGCATAGCAATGAGGGAGCAGACAGGCAGAGTCTGAGCACATGTGTGAATGTAGGTCAGTGCAGGCCCTTGGGCTGCTGTTCCCATCTGGGTTTGCCTCTTTAAGACTTGTGTGCTAGTGTGTACTTTGTGCAGTGTCTACAATAAATAAAACAAAGACAGACTTGGCATTCTTTAAGGTGAAGTCTTTGAATAAGCAAATGTATGGTTTTTGAGGGGCCTCAAAAATCCCCCTTTGTATTAATATAATTAAAAATGCAATCCTATATCCATCTGTAGTCGCTGATTGCGACTGCTTAGGCAGCATAAACAATACTGATTATTCAAAGATCATGTTAGTTTAGTATCTATTGATCTGCCAGAAGCACAAACAGGGGAATAGGATCATGGAACATCACAGGTCAGACTCGATACTGCTTCACCCGTATGAGTGTCAAGGCTCACGACGTCAGCAGAACAGTTTCACATTGCCATATATTTACTAAGGCAAGTGTTCCCATTGTTCATACTGACACCCTAAGTATTAATCTTTGGAGCATAACCAGTCAGTTTGTGAATTGAATGATACTTTGAAGCTTGTTGAGAGAAGTGTGCTGTCAAATTTGCTGTCAAAGTGTCTAATTTTTGTATCTGAAGAATGGGCAAAAAATCCCACAAACATATTTCAAGGAGAGAAAGAAATATCAAGACTTGGGGCCCTATCATACACCCGGCACAATGAGATGCCTGGCACAACTTAAGTGTTTTTTGCTAGTTTCAGCCCGACGCAGTTCTCATTTTCACGTCCACGTTGTTTAAATATCAAATGCACTGGCGCATCTGTTTCGCCCATGGGCGTCTGCTCTGAAAACCAGGTGTGTTCAGGCATATTGTTGGCATGTTGCTATTTTGTGGAATTGAAGTCAATAGTGCAGTATTTTCTTTTGTTGTTGTTGTAATAATAATAATATGAGCCTAAAGGCGGTGCACAACACACATACACTCTGATTATTACACTCACAGGGCAGCAGCAGCACATACATTTTTAAATAGTAAAAATAAAAGAATTACAATGTAAAAGATTATTATTATATATATATATAAAGATAAAAAGGTCTACACATAATGGAGTCAGTGCATGTATCAGAATTACCTATTTGTAGTAATGACGAATGAAATTGGATAATTATTACAATCGTGGCAATACACAATTGTATGTCTTGTACTTCTATATTCCTCCATGTAAATAGCGAATCCGCCATGCAAGCACAACTGGCTTTTAAAGGGAATGGGAGGTGAGACTCCGATTGGTTTATTGCACGTTACACCCAAAACACACACATTACTCATTAAGAGACTAGTGTAAGTCCTCCTGTTTGAACCACCTGCTCGAATGGGACTCAAACCCGGGTCCGCTGGCATGAGATTTGAACGCTCTAACAAGGAGGCTAAAGGCTGCAACCTCTAGTGTCTGTCGCTAGAGCATCTCTTGAGATCATAGGAGTGAGGTTTACTCGCACAGCGACTACTAGCTGGCCTCAGTTACACTAGGGACAATCCTTTTGGACCAATGCGCCTGGTGCGCCGACTATTGTTCCTGTAGTTAAACTAGCAAAAGTGGATTTGGACACGCCCTAAGTGCCCCTGCGCCATGCACTCAGATTGTTAGGGCCCTTGGTGATGGACTCTTAACTTAGAAAAGTAAGTAAACATTTAGCAATCACTGTGCCTACTTGTATGTCATTAATCCAGATATGTTGGAAAATGGCATTTTCATTTAAAAACACTCTAAGTGTGTTCAAGCATTCTCCCAAAAATTGTCCAAACATTGGAAACTGCTTAAATTACCTTAGTGCACATATGTAAAACATAATAAAAGCTCACTGAGATGACACAGAGAGACCAGACAGATGCTATTCTTCATTTTATAAGCAAAATATCTATCTCTAGCTATTCCACGTATGGTCTAAAAAGAAATTGCCCTCATGTTTTGACACAGGACAGCTATTTTCTGTCATCTTCTGTCATTTTCAGGAATGTAATTGTACAAAATAACATTTATTACTATGAAAATGAATAGCAGGCACAGCAATGCTGGTATAACCAAAGATATCAATGGGTACAGTATACAAATTATTTCAAATAGCTCATTTTTCACAGTACACAACATAATGCAAAATCCACTTGGGATAGTGGTTTCAAAAAGCACAATTTTCACAGAACAAAAAAGCTGTCTCATTGTGGACAGAAGGCCAAAACAAGTAACCTCACTCCACTGGCCACTAGCGACTGATGCTAGAGACTGTGGTCTTTAGTGTTGTTAGCCAGAAACGGCAGTCCGAATACCACTCGGAGCGGGTCGAGTAGAACCGGGCGGTTAGGTTGCATGTCTATTTTTCTTAAATGCATCAACTCAGAATAATTTGTGTTGTTTAATGTGGATGTGTGTGCAGCTTGGGTTGCTGTCTTTATGTCAAACGGGTCAGGTACAGAATTTAATTAGTGCTGTTGTCGGATAATGGGTCGGTGTTCTGTTAAGTACTGTGGGTGCGGGATGGGTGTGGATTTACCAAACAGGACCCATGCAAGACCTGGGCTGCGATCTTTAGCGTCCTTGTTATCACGACCACCTCACATGCCAGAAAGAAAGGAAGAAAAAAAAGAAAGAATGTTTCATCAAAACATGAGATAAAGTTCACTTATGGACTAAATCTCATTTCTGTCCACAGTGAAACCCTAGCCTTATTCAGTAGCAGTTTTTAAACATTAAAATACAAGATACAGATCTCTATATTCTTATTGTTACATTAATTCATTTTAATGAGGTTTTTTTTTCTGAACAGCTCACAGATTCATGTGGGTTTAGGACATTTTTAGATGACACACTTGCAGTGGGAGCTTATCACAGACGGCCCTATCAGACAAAGATATGACTTATAGAAAGCCTGCTGCCCTTGCACTGGAATTAGCACACTATATGCAACTAGAGGAACTGTGGAATAATACAAAGTGGAAAACAAAGCGCCAGGGGGGTGGGGGGTTGCAATGTATAAAGACGTGAAAATTTGCTACCAGCGTGGTGGAGGTAACCTCCAGAAATGCTGTATTTGTGGTTAAACAAGACATTTGATTGTAGGGGTTTGTAGGAGTTATACAGTACAAAGACAGACTCAGTATGCGACAGATTGTGAACGTGAGGGGAAATGCACAGGGGACGATGAGCTGTGTGAGCTATTTACTCTCTATTCAGCCCCAGATAAGGCTTATTATATCTGCATTGATCTACAGATGAATGGAAAGCTTTTTACTATATGGCTAGACACACGAACTACCCTCCCTTTGGTCCCTGAATATATATATATATATATATATATATATATATATATATATATATATATATATATATATATATATATATATATATATATATATATATATATATAATGTCAAACTGAGACTCAGGCTCTCAAGCCTCATCAATTCACCTCACATCATATGCTGGGAACTTAATCCCAGTATTGTGTGAACTCCAGGTCCCGGTGAAGTACAATGGACAGTGGACACTTCCATTGATTGACCTGCTCAGCCAGGGCTGCGGTGGAAATCTGTAGCCTGAAAGAGAAGCCAGAGGGAAATTCATCCCTCTCTGAAATAATAGACAAACAAAAAAAGCTGTTTAGAGATGGAAATGAAGGATGTGTGGCTCCAAAATCCCAAATGCTTGACACAGCAGAGGAGGTGTCTCATCTGGTTGAGAACAGAGGTATTTCTCAGGTTGAGAGAAATGTCCTCAGAGAGCACGATTAGAGAGGCAGATGGTAGGATTTAAGAGCTAAGATCATTCCCAGGTCAGATAAATTGCTATGGAACATTTGTAGCCAGTCTCACAGGTCTGTTGCATCCTCTCCATAATCTTAATTGCAAGCGGATTTGATCTCTACAATTTAACATGCCTAGTGTTCACGCTCTGCAACACTGAACCACAGAGGGTTTTTTTGTCTTGTCTGACACTGATCAACGAAACAAAACATTATTTCAAGTCAAAGCAAAAACTGATTTTTACAAATTTGTCAATTTGTTACTGTATTACTGTAAGTACACTAGAGTCTTTCGATGAGGATTCACTTCCTTCAAGTCAGTATTTAGTTCATGCACCTTTGGCACCAATTCAAGCCTTGAGTTTGAGTTTGTGTCTGTCATTGTAACATTCAGACACTGCATTTTCTTTATCGGTTCTTCTTTGCAGAACTATTCAAGCTCAGTCAATTTTCATGGAGATTACAAGCATTTTATGAGGTCTACCCATATATTCTCATCTGGATTGAGATCTGGACTTGGCCACTTCAGGACATTCATACTGTTATTGTAAGTCATTACTGCAGGGCTTTGGCTTATTATTTGAGGTCAATGTCTTGCATGAAACCAAAAGTTCTCACATCTCTTGGTGTCTTACTGAGTCTGACTTTTTTTTCCAGGATTTCCATGTTTATTGCTGCATTTTTTTGTACCTTCTACCCACATATGTCTTCCAGGATACTGCATCCCAACAGCCTGTTTCTGATGTCAAACAAGCTCACTTTAAAACCTCCTTCTTTTCAGCTGGCTTCAGATTTTTTTGTAAATTTTCATCAAATTGAGATCAACCACCCAACCAACTCAACCAACTCAGTCAATCAATCAATCAATTAATCAATGTTATATAGCACATTTAAAAACATTGACCTAAAGTGCTTTACAAGAGAGACAATAAAAATGGAAAAATTCCAAAGTTTAGGATCTATTTCAGAAAAAAAAAACATGGTCACCTATTGACGTATAATTAAAACTAGAAACAGTTTATCAGAAGACCTAAGTGCTCTAGAAAGAGAGTGAAGGAAGAGGAGATCACTAATATACTGGGGCGCATGACCTGCTAGTGCCTTATAAGCATAAATGAGAACTTTGAAATCAATCTCAAATTTCACAGGAAGCCAGTGTAAATAGGCTAATATGTGAATAATATGGCCCTTTTTCTCGTCCCAGTTAAAAGCCATGTTGCTGCATTTTGAATTGAATAACCGTTAAAGGTTTCATGCACCAGTGATGCATTTGGTTACTTATGATATTAATATTTTTTCTAAATTATATTTGGAATTACTTTGTAGGGATTTGTTTTCTCTTTGATATTAAATATACTTTTTTGTTGGCCAAATTTATTCCACTGTGATTCAGTGCTGAAAAACAACCAAGAATTGAGAAGTCTCAGGATGGTGCATACTTTTTTAGACACTACAATGAAGCATTCAAAATATGGAAACGAAGCCAAGCAAGTGGTTTGCCCATGCTTGATGAGCCAAAGAAACCATTAAATTTAGTTGGTTATACAGTTAATTCACAAAACAATTTTAGCTTTTAATAATGAGAGAGAACACATAAGCTTAGGTCATGTAAAGGCTTATGTCAAAGAATTCTTTCTGAAAGATCAACTCTCAATTAACCAGGGCAGCGTTTTAGAGTGATAGTGCCACTTATGTTAGGAGGCAGAGTGTTATCAGGGCTGTGGTAGGTTCAGCCTATAGGGTCGCCAAATTCTTTTGGTGGTCTTGGCTTAAATAGAAACTGCAACCCATGTAAATTAATACTCAACAAGTCTTCTGGTGCACCTCTTTAGTCCTGGATTAAATGGGAAGCTGGAAATACATTCACGATGACAGACAAGCAGCACTTCCTTGTGCTTGTTCATTTGCATTCAAAGAGGTGAAACCGTTTCCCACTCAGCCGATTAATTCAGAAACAACCATTCATCTCTTGAGACAACTCTGGGCTTAGTATGGCTTTCCAAATAACTGGTGTGTGAGATCACCCATGATTTCCTTGAAGAGGGTTCAGTGTGAATCCTTGGCACTATCCCTTCCCTTTTATATGAATATATTAAACATGTGGATAATATACACATTATAGTATATAATTATACAATAATATATTGTGTTAATATATTACAATATACTGAATAATACATAAGGAATTGCTCATTTTATTATATTGAAAAATATGACAATAAATTGACTTACATATCGAAATATATGTTATTTTCTATTCAGAAATACACTTCATAATATATTGATGTACATGTGATAAAATATGGTACTGTGTGTATAAATATATTTCAACATAAAACGGAGTAGGATTCAGCTGGAAAAAAGCTAGGAAACAATCAGACAACTAGAGTTCTTGGTGGATTTAATCTTGAAACTCTATTTTAAGTTTTAATTTGTTTCAAGAAAATAAGTACAGTTAACTTAAGGATAAAAAAAATAAAAAAATCCAAAGCCCCTCCATAAAGAAGTCATGGCTTTGTGCCTTAAAACAAAAAAACAACAATCCAACAGAGGAGGCTGGGAGGGAGCTTTGGAGGAGGATGCGGGGAAAAGGATGCCAGAGGAGGGCGGAGACAAAGGCAGGAGTAACCAGGGCAGGGACGAAGGCGAAGTCAAGGGAGGGAGAAACCATGGCGGAGCCTTGCCAGGAGTAACCAGGGGGATCAACTGACTGAGGCGGAGCTGATGTTAGTGGAGACCTAGGCAGAGACAAGTAGCCAATGAGACTAGGTGATACAGAAGGTTTAAGAGACCAAGGCGGAGCCGTAGGGACGAGCGGCAGAGTTGAAGCCTGGGTGTGAGAGGACTGAGGTGAAGCCGGTGTGACGAGGACTGAGGTGGAGCCGGAGAGAAAGCGGAGACCAACGGAGCCAAAGGGATGGAGGGAGGAGTCAACGACGAATTCCCGCAAGTCCATGGCGAAGTAAAAGAGGTGAATGGCCAAGGCAGAGCTGGAGGGACAAGAAAGCATAGTGGTGCTGTAGGGAAGTCGCTCTGAGGGCTGAGCTGGTGAACTATCAGACCAAGGTGAATGAGAGGCAGTGAAGACAGGAATGAGGGACTTGGCTGGACAGTGCAAGCAGGGGGTTAATAAACGGTTGATCTCAAACACACAAGTAGTCTAAAAGTGGCCTCCTTGGCCGATACAGGACAGGAAGATTTTGGCCGACCCGGAACAATTCTGGAATGGCCTCTTTGGCTGACGTGAAACAAGCAGATGATGTTCGAGGCAGGGCAGGAACATAAAAGACACTTTGCTGGGTGATAAAACAGGCTCAGTGCAGGATAACGAAACAAGTATGGTGCTTTCTTTCATAACTGATCCAGAAAACACATTTTTTTCCGCTGCCCCTGATGTACCGACAGGGCTCCACTTCATTCCCTTCTACTCCACAAGGATACCTTCAGGGACTGAGGTTGATGCTAGGTCATGCAACTGGTAAGACTTTTTGCTGGGCTCTGGCTCTGGGATAATCTTTTGCTCAGGCTTTGGATTTGGCATTGACATCGTGGTGGACTCGGGCTCCATGTCTGTGGTGGGCTCCGGCAAACACTCAGCAACGGGCTTGTACAGCGGCTGGCTGATCTCTGGCGAAGAAGGATCCTCCTCACACTCCCCAATGGTTTATGGGGATCCTCACTGCAATAACACCCAATCAATGTAGTTCTGGAAGCTCCTTCGAGGTCCCGCTCCAGGCAGGCATGCATGAGTTTGAGGATTCAAACCCTCTCTGAAAAATACACTGAGTAGAACAACCACATTACAAATGACAATAATGGACAAACTGAAGCACAAACTGAAGGCTAGATATACACAAATTAATGAGGGGTAAAACAGGACAGGTGTGACTCAATCAATTAACTAATGAGTAACCATGATAACAATTGAACACAGACAAAAGAAACTGATCTAGAAACAGTGAAAACTCAAAGTCTAACTCAAGAAAACACAGAGAAAAATGTTCACCACGGTGATGGTGATGGTGGTCCAGTGGGTTAAACCACTTAACTGATATGCAGAAGGTTGCTGGTTTGATCCCAGCGGTCACCACCAGTGTGTCCTTGAGCAAGGCACTTTACTCCATGTTGCTCCAGGGGGATTGTCCTTGTAATAAGGGCACTGTAAGTCGCTTTGGATAAAAGCGTCTGCCAAATGCATAAATGTAAAATGAGACATAACCCTGACTCTGTCTGCAATTCTTTTACTGTACTCTGTAATTAAAGAACAGAGTTAGATAAGTTAACATTTCCATCACAGCACTGAAAAGCTAATTAGTATTTTATAGGTAGTACAACGAGTGTAAACTTGATTTACCTTGAAAAATATGCTCATTCAAGTCTTCACTCTATAGATATACAATGATGACCAACTCTTCCTGCAGGAACAACGCTCACACACTATTGCATTTTATTGAATTGAATTATACTTTAACACATTTAAGGCTAACAGAAGTACAACGCAAATAGCATAGACTCAACAAAAGTTCACACAGATCTAGCAGTTATATCTACTGAGTTCAAAACTTACAGGATATTCTTATAATATGATGACCTCTTATATGTCAAAATCTCAAGGAAAATTTGATTTCTCAGTTCATGACCCCTTAAAAAGCCCATGTATGCAGACCTATAAACTACACCATCAATGACATCTTTTTCTTTTGATTACCTTTTAATTTCATACCTCTTACATTTCACTATTACAGTATTTGTTTTACAACATTTTCTTTTCTTTTTTTTGGAGGACTCTTAAGTGCTTGAAAGTATAGCTTATTTTGTCCTGGTCTGTTGCCTTTCACCTCACGGCTCAGGATAGTCACTGGTGAAGTTGTGTGTTTTTGTAGTGCCATCATCCAACCAGTGTTGTCAGGACGTCAATTGTGTCGCCAGAGTGAATAGTCACAAGACATTTACTTTTCAAGTGACTGTCTTGAAAAGTTCTATGGTCCCATTAACAAACATGGCATTATCTCCAAAGGGTCCATCAAGATGAATACAAACGCCAATAGAAAGCGCTGCCCAAGTATTATACAACTTGATTGTCCATCAAAGGCCATTTCATTTGTATTCTTTTGTTATAAACAGTGTCTCTTGTGTCTAAGCGTTTCAAGCCATCAATAAGATATGCTCTGTCATATTTGATCATTCTCTGTTTGCTATTATAAATTCAATGTTTAAATTTTTTTTTTACATTACAGTGGGTATTATTTCTGCTATGTATTTATTTATTCCACAATTATAGTCTAATTAAAATATATTTTGACTGGCTTGTCTTGTAGGTTGCTGAAGGTTGTGGAAAGAGCCTAAGAGTTCCTCATGCGCTCTTATGTTGTTTCCTTCTGATGTCTAAGGATTTCTCGGGCAAATGACTGTCATTGAGTGAAGAGTACATGAGGGTTTTCAAAGGCAAATCTTGTTTTTTTTTTTTTTTTTCTCTAGGCTGCCATCTGATATCAATCTGTCCAGCCATCTGACACATCTGAGGTCCCTTGAGAGCCTGGCAACCACAGGTTTCTCTCATCCCCCCTAGGAGGAAGGAGTCTTAAGACACAATAGAGCACACATCCCAAGATATCCCAAGAAAACGTCCTTGCCTTGGAAAAACCCTCATGGATTCGGATTCAACTAAAGACTGTAAATCTAAATCACTGAATCAACTTTAAAACCTTGCAATGCTTTATTTTTTATGGCCCAAGCCCAGATGGTGCAAGCACCCTCTTGGAAATGTTCTGTTTATTATTCTATTTTAAAATGTATTATTCATACATTATACATTCATTATTCTTTAGTGTAAATGTTTGATATAGACATACAAATGCACAGACTTATGCGTTTATATATATGCAAGCCTGTGCATTTCTGTGTCTAAACTTTACCCTGAGAATGTAGGAATTGTGTAAAATGTGATAATGGGTGTAAAACAATCACTCTACATGCTAATATTAGAGTGCTCATTATGTATATTATGCTCATTTGATTTGATTGATCTCGAACATTAACTTGATTGAAGTTAATACATTTTAGTATGTATTAGTGGCCTTGAGATACACTTTTCTTTTTCTAAAAATAATATTTAATAACATTTTACACATACCATTTTACTCAAAATACCTCAGAGATTGTTCGGTAATCCTGGAAGTAAACAAATCAATCGATTCACTGTAATTTCATGTTCAGAAGATGCATTGCCACTGAAAGTAACCGTTTGTGGATGTAGCTACATGGGTAAAAGACTGAACATTTAGAGTGCAATTGAGTTAAGAGAGAAATATCAACTGCTGGAATGCTGGAGGCAATTCTTGTTTTCTCTAGATTGGGTCATTACATAAGTGACTGGAACAACTTTGGTTGCAAGCCAAAATATAATCTGTGCCATTAATTACACAAGCCATATGGTCAACAGTGTCTAAACGCCATTTTCAGTCAGTCTCCTTGGGAGGTGCTGGAAGGCATGCTGACATTTACAGTAAGATCTCTGGTCTGGCCTTGGCCTGCCACTGTTTCACTCAACACACAAAAATGGCAGTCAAGCAAGAATTTGTTAACTTCTTTGTGTTTTGCCAATTAAGAAACTCAAATTTACACTAAGAATAGCAGTATAGCAATACATTCTATTTACACTTAAAAGTAGCTGTATTTTCTTTGAAATAAGTATAAATAGTAGTTAGATGCTATTTATACTCATAAATAGTGGCAGATACTATTGTAGTAAAGCTCGTTCATACGGGAAGAAGGAGGCGGGAACCGGCTAACAATCAAAATATAGGGCCGATCACGGCGGCCGCGGGACCTGGGGGTAAGAACAGCGAGGTGAGAGAACGGAGCGAGGAACATGAGGAGCGACAGAGACGAGAGAGTGGAGAGAGGAGAAAAAAACAAAATTCTGGTCCGGTTCCCAGACACACTGCCGCTCGGTCCTCAGCCAGCCGAGAGGCTCTTCCTCGCGGTGCCATGCGGTGGTACTGGACGGCCGGTGGACGGCTCGATGCTCCTCCGCCCCCTGGCGGCCGGCGGTAGCTCCTCCTTCTGAGGGCAGCCGGAAGCGAGTCCCCGTCCCACGCTCCCTGCTCCTCCCCAACCTGGCAGACGGCAGCACTCCGGCTCCTCCCCAAAATGGCGGACGGCAGCAGGCTTCGGCTCCGGGCAAGCGCTGGGGACTCCTTCGCCCCCTCGCAGACGGCAGCCACCCCACCTCGACCCAGGGGCACGGCAGCGAGCTCTCCGTCCCACCGAACTTCATCCGCTCCAGCACCACCGCTTCGGGCAGCCGCTCGCGGACTTCTCTCCTCCGCGCTGCCCAAACTCCGCGGCACCGCGATCCCCCTCAGCTGCGAGGGCTCTTCGACAGCGCGTCCCTCCTTCCTCCCGGGTTTCGGCACCACTGTAGTAAAGCTCGTTCATACGGGAAGAAGGAGGCGGGAACCGGCGAACAATCAAAATATTTAATAAAAACCAAACACAAAATAAAATGGCGGCGGCAGCCCCTCGCGGTCGACTGCCGCCTACACACCAACACAAAATGAAAATAATAAGCTGCAGCCCCTCACGGTCGACTGCAGCAACACATAACAAAACGTAAATAAAATACAACATAAAATCCAGGCCTGGTCCTCTCTCGTCCCTCACTGTCGTCGCTCCTCCTTTATAGTCCCTCACTCCTCCGCGAGAGCCGAGATCGCTGCGGCGCGCAGCTGGCGCTCATCCTCCTTGATGAGCGCCGCCTCGTCCCGCCCTCACGGTCCCTCGGCCTCGCTGCTCGCCACAACTATTTGCACCTCAGTGTTTTTGTACATTACGCGTGATGCAATAATAACATAGAGTGTGAATTATTAAATGTGGCGAGGTGGGCGAGCGAGAGATGTGGGAGGAGCGAGCTGCCACTTTTACTTTCTGTTTGTTTATTTATTAAAGTATTTTTGAATGTTCGCTGGTCCCCGCCTCCTTCTTCCCATATCAACGAACTGCATTACAATGGTGCCAAAACCCGAGAGGAAGGAGGGACATGCTGTCGACGAGCCCTCGCTGCTGAGGGGGATCGCGGTGCTGAGGAGGTCGGGCAGCGTGAATGAATGAAGGCCGTGAGTGGCTGCCCGAGGTGATGGTGCTGGAGCGAGTGAAGACTGGAGGGCGGAGAGCTCGCTGCCGTGCTCTTGGGTCGAGGTGAGGTGGCTGCTAGAGGGAGCGGAGGAGTCGCGGGCCTTCGCCGTGGGCCGGAGCATGCTGCCGTCCGCCATGTTAGGGAGGAGCAGGGAGCACGGGACTCGCTGCTGGCTGCCCTCAACAGGAGGAGCAGCCACCAGGGGGCGGAGGTGGATCGAGCCGTCCACCAAGTGTCCAGTACCATAGAATGGCACCGCGAGGAAGAGCCTCTCGGCTGGCTGAGGACCGGGCGGCAGTTTGTCTGGGAACCAGGGAGTAGGCGCTGCCTTGTGTGTACCCCCCGGCCTGCGAGGGGCAATGGGGGTATGTGTCAAGGTGGGCGAGCAGGAGACGTGGGAGGAGCGAGCGAGACCGGGGCGTGATTGAGAATGAGCGTCACCTGCGAGGCACATCGAGTCCTCTCATGAGGGAGCCCGGAGGCATATAAGGACGAGCGACACCAGTGAAGGACGAGAGAGGACCAGGCCTGGATTTTACATTGTTTTGTTTACGTTTTGTTATGTGTGTGCACGGCAGTCGTCCGTGAGGGGCTGCCGATTTTACTTTCTGTTTGTTTATTTATTAAAGTCTTTTTGAATGTTCGACGGTTCCCGCCTCCTTCCCATATCAACCAACTGCGTTACATTATATTTATTAAAATTGTTAAACGGATGTCGCCTTATTGGGACAATAAAGCCCTCCCTTCACCTACACCTAACCCTAAACACTTTATTATTAAAAGATGAGTTAGACACTCAAACTCATTCATACATTTTCGTTTAGGGGTGGATGCCCATGCTTTCTTTTTATCTAAAAAACAAACATTTCACATCATATGAATTCAAACAAAATCACTTCCTCGTAAAATAGTTCTGTTTTCTTGTAAGATCAAGTTGTCAGCGCTAACAATGCTGAGTAGACTGAAGATCATTGGAAAAACACACTATTAGGCCATACATTTTTGCAAAAAACTATAATATTTTAGCCACAATATTTTGAAAACTAGTTAATAGCATCTTATCCCCTTATTATTTGTGCCTGGACACAATTTAATTACTGATCCACTATATACCACTTGACTTTTAGCAACTCTGCCCTCACGTTGTGTCTGGGTCATTTTTCCTGGATCTGAAAATGCTAGTTAATGTTATTGCATTGGACTAATTTACTGACTTTACTCACCCAGAGTCTAACAACTTCCCAACATTTTTCTTTGACACTTTTTATCCTTTTTTGTGGGGATTTTTTCCACATTGTCGCACTTGTGATATTCTCGGCCTACAAAAAATTGCTCCTTATGCTACATCTTTACCAAATATTGGATTCAACTTGTTTTCTTTAAATTAGAACAGGTTTTGTATTTATTTTTAATCTGATTGATCGTAGGCCTCGTTGATCAGAGCCTATACTTTGAAAAAATGGCCACCTATTGAAAATAAATGGGGGAGTCGAAAATCAGGGAAACAATTAGTGAGCATGTTCATCATGTTCATGTTCACATATGTACATGTGTGCTTGAAAAAATAAAGGCCTCGGACCTGTGCATGTGTGGGTACATGCATACTCGTCCCATACTCGTACTCATCCCAAATATCCCAAGATCCAGGATATTTATTAATATAACTCATATACATCTAGGATGGCTTGAGGGGGAGTAAATTATGGGATCATTTTCCTTTTTTGGGTGAACAAACCCTTTAAGCTAAAGGGTTGGTGGTGGCCTTGTAGTTAAGCCTCTGGACTCAAAAGGCTCAACGTTGGTAAGTCATAAACTAAAGACTTATTGTGCAACCTATCATAAAAGCTCTCTTGGATAAGCCACTTAATTTCAGGTTGCTACGGGGGATTTTCTACTTTTGTATGGAGAGTTTCTTACTTTTTGCATGGTTAGGAGAAGCTTCATTCAAAGTGACTTATAGTATATTTACAGGGACAATCACCCTTGGGCAACCTCGCTTGAGTGCCTCGCTCAAGGGCACAATGATAACAGCTCATGGCTCATACCTTGTGGTGCTCCAACCAATAACATTTACTTCCTGCCTTTATATTGACAGACTGTGGCATGTTTTGTGCTATAGATTTAATGGTGGCCCAAGATGGACCTGTCCACTCTCTGTCTCCCAAAGGAAATACGGCTCTTTCAGAAGCCCGTGGCAATTTGCGCTCTAGGGACAGATGAAAACAGCAATGGAGGCAGTGGAGATGTCAACATGTATGGACCGTGAAGCCTCTCTTTCACTCATATATTTGAGACACTGGCTGAGTGGAGCATTTCCCCGTTCAAAACATTCTGTAATCACTCCAAACCCCACTCCAGGTTTTTCATTTCCATCTCCCTGCTCACCAGTGAGAGACACACCAGAATACAGTTCTTTGCATTGTGCATCTCTCTATCTAGATTTCTTTTGGTATCCATCCATCCATTTTTCCATCCACATTACTTTTAATATCCATTCATCCGTCTGTCCATCCATCCATCCATCCATCCATCCATCCATCCACATTACTCTTGGTATCCATACAATTATCCATCCATCTACATTACTTTTGTTATCCATCCATCCATCCATCCACTCATCCATCTACATTACTTTTGGCATCCATCCATCCATCCATCCACATTACTTTTGGCATACATACATCCATCCATACATCCATCCATCCACATTACTTTTGTTATCCATCCATCCATCCATCCATCCATCCACTCATCCATCCACATTACTTTTGTTATCCATCCATCCATCCATCCACTCATCCATCCACATTGCTTTTGGAATACATCCATCCATCCATCCATCTACATTACTTTTGGCATACATTCATCCATCCATCCACTTTACTTTTGTTATCCATCCATCCATCCACTCATCCATCCACATTACTTTTGTTATCCATCCATCCATCCATCCATCCATCCATCCATCCATCCATCCATCCATCCATCCACTCATCCATCCACATTGCTTTTGGAATACATCCATCCATCCATCCATCCATCTACATTACTTTTGGCATACATTCATCCATCCATCCACATTACTTTTGTTATCCATCTATCCATCCACTCATCCATCCACATTACTTTTGTTATCCATCCATCCATCCATCCACCCACATTACTTTTGGCATACATCCATCCATCCACTCATCCATCCACATTACTTTTGTTATCCATCCATCCATCCATCCACTCATCCATCCACATTACTTTTGTTATCCATGCATCCATCCATCCACTCATCCATCCACATTGCTTTTGGAATACATCCGTCCATCCATCCATCTACATTACTTTTGGCATACATTCATCCATCCATCCACATTACTTTTGTTATCCATCTATCCATCCACTCATCCATCCACATTACTTTTGTTATCCATCTATCCATCCACTCATCCATCCACATTACTTTTGTTATCCATCCATCCATCCATCCACTCATCCACCCACATTACTTTTGGCATACATCCATCCATCCACTTATCCATCCACATTTCTTTTGGCATACATCCATCCATCCATACATCCATCCATCCACATTACTTTTGTTATCCATCCATCCACTCATCCATCCACATTACTTTTGTTATCCATCCATCAATCCATCCATCCATCCATCCATCCAGCCACTCATCCATCCACATTACTTTTGGAATACATCCATCCATCTACATTACTTTTGGCATACACACATCCATCCATCCACATTACTTTTGTTATCCATCCATCCATCCATCCATCCACTCACTCACTCATCCATCCACATTACTTTTGTTATCCATCCATCCATCCACTCATCCATCCACATTACTTTTGGCATACATCCATCCACTCATCCATCCACATTACTTTTGGCATACATCCATCCATCCATCCATCTACATTACTTTTGGCATACATACATACATCCATCCACTTTACTTTTGGTATCCATCCATACATCCACTCATCCATCCACATTACTTTTGGTATCCATCCTTCCATCCATCCATCCACTCACTCACTCATCCATCTACATTACTTTTGGCATACATACATCCATCCATTCACTTTACTTTTGGTATCCATCCATCCACCCACTCATCCATCCACATTACTTTTGGTATCCATCCATGCATTTGTCTGTCCATCTATCTATCAATCCATCCATCTACATTACTTTTGGCATACATACATACATCCATCCACTTTACTTTTGGTATCCATCCATCCACTCACTCATCCATCCACATTACTTTTGGTATCCATCCATCCATCCATCCATGCATTTGTCTGTGCATCTATCTATCTATCAATCCATCCATCTACATTACCAATTTTGGACCAAGGGAAAGCACCAACACTCAGACTTTCAAGAAAAAGCAGAGATTGTTTGAGATTGGTGGTTCTGGATGTGCCAACTCGAAGAATAACAGTCAACAATATTTCCATGGCAACCATATTCAGAACTCACTGTTCCCTGTGATGCAACAGGATTGCAGAACACTGGCCACAGTCACATCAGTTTAAGATGGAGAATATAATGCAGCACTGCCAGCACTTATCTTATCTTGAACTATCACGATGAGGCCTTTGAATCCTACACTTCACAATTTGATTGCCATTGATATGCTTGATTGGCCCAATGCAATCATGTCTGATATTATAGATATTGGTGTGGCAATACTTGCACACTATATATATTTATTAACCATTTGTATTAGCTTAAGAGCACTATCAAAGAGCGCTCCTCACAGATAAGTGATTATGGGACATGTTCTTGACAGGGTGAAGGTCTTTGGGAGGTCCTGTTTGCCCAGCCCTTAACTGTCCCAGTGCTAAAATAGTCATTTAATTTCATAAATCTTGTAGCACTTCAATCCCGACTTTAAAGGTGACAGGAAAATGACAGGACATCCTCCTCAACCAGGAATAACAATATGGAGTGGTGGAGGCCATGAACAGTGCTTGTGAAACAAGATGGATACAATTCTGCCAGCCATATTTTATCAGATCTATTGGCCCTATGGATACATGCTGTATGGCGAGCATTTATTTTCCCTGTGAAAGTGGCCTTGTTCAATGCAGTGAGTTCATTTTTCACTGACAAAAATTGTGTGTTGATTCTGTGAATCGTACAATTTCCTCCAGGCAGCACACAAAGCTACATACAGGAGTGAATAATGGTCTGCGTACCGCATCACAGACTCCTCCAGGTATCAGCAGACATATTAAGCAGCGATGAGGGCTGGGAAATAAAGAGAATTTGCCAGTTTCCATTGGTAATGTGGGGATGTGCACTCAGGAGACTCTGACAAACAAATGCCTTGCAATAAGAGGTGATAATGGACAGCAGGCCAGGTTTTTATTCCGTGTTACGACATGGTTCTGCATACAATCATGAACCGTAAGGCATTTCTGATTGTCCTTGAAACTTTAATTGAAAGATGATGTTTTTGAAGCCCAGGCAGTAAAGCCAACTCTCTGTCATATACTTGTATTTTACAATACATTTATATGAGCATATAACAAAACATTCTTCAGTTATCTATCTATCTATCTATCTATCTATCTATCTATCTATCTATCTATCTATCTATCTATCTATCTATCTATCTATCTATCTATCTATCTATCTATCTATCTATCTATCTATCTATCTATCTATCTATCTATCTATCTATCTATCTATCTATCTATCTATCTATCTATCCTCCCATCCACATTACTTTTGGCATCCATCCATCCATCCATCCATCCATCCATCCATCCATCCATCCATCCATCCATCCATCCATCCATCCATCCATCCATCCATCCATCCATCCATCCATCCATCTATCTATCTATCTATCTATCTATCTATCTATCTATCTATCTATCTATCTATCTATCTATCTATCTATCCACATTACTTTTGGCATCCATCCATCTACATTTGTTTTGGTATCCATCCATCCATCCATCCATCCATCCATCCATCCATCCATCCATCCATCCATCCATCCATCCATCCATCCATCCATCCATCCATCCATCCATCCATCCATCCATCCATCTATCTATCTATCTATCTATCTATCTATCTATCTATCTATCTATCTATCTATCTATCTATCTATCTATCCACATTACTTTTGGCATCCATCCATCTACATTTGTTTTGGTATCCATCCATCCATCCATCCATCCATCCATCCATCCATCCATCCATCCATCCATCCATCCATCCATCCATCCATCCATCCATCCATCCATCCATCCATCCATCCATCCATCCATCCATCCATCCATCCATCCATCCATCCATCCATCCATCCATCTATCTATCTATCTATCTATCTATCTATCTATCTATCTATCTATCTATCTATCTATCTATCTATCTATCTATCTATCTATCTATCCACCCATCCACATTACTTTTGGCATCCATCCATCTACATTTGTTTTGGTATCCATCCATCCATCCATCCATCCATCATCTATCTATCTATCTATCATCTATCTATCTATCTATCCACATTAATGTTGGCATCCATCCATCCATTTATCCTTTTTTTCAGTCCTATTCTAAAAATAAACGAGTGTATGTAAACTGTTTTATGTATTATATGTAAAAAAAGTGCTCTTATTTAAAAAAATGTGACTTGATCCAAATTTAGTCCGGCTGTCAGTAAACACTCAAGAGAGACCATTGTGTCAATTGGATTGGCAGCTGCCACATATGCTCTGAGCAGCCATGTCCTTACATACTTTATTGGCAGAATGTGTGTGTGTGTGTGTGTGTGTGTGTGTGTGTGTGTGTGTGTGTGTGTGTGTGTGTGTGTGTGTGTGTGTGTGTGTGTGTGTGTGTGTGTGTGTGTGATGCCTTTTTCTCTTTTCTCAACAGCATTTAACTTTTTAATCACATTGAGAGTGTGAACCGTGAAATGAAACCCATCTGTCCAAATGGCACTGGCTTTCACAAAATATATTCCTCCCTGTGGAAATACATTTTCATAGGATTAGGTTTGTTACGACTATTTACCATAGGTTTTCCATGGACTATTTACCATATGTGATACACATAAAATGCCATGTATAAATGACAGAACGCAAAAATAACCCTGTTTTGAAGTTTCGACCTCAACATCCCAAAGGTGTTGAGGTCAGGACTCTGTGCAGGCCAGTCAAGTTCCTCCACACCCAACTCGCTCATCCGTGTCTTTATGTGACCATGGAAACACAATGTTGGGCGCATTAAATTTTCCAAAATGTCTTGGAATGCTGAAGCATTAAGAGTTCCTTTCACTGGAACTAAGAGGCCAAACCCAACCGCATAATCCCGCCTCCACCAAACTTTACACTTGGCACAATGCAGTCAGGCAAGTCCCGTTCTCCTGGCAACCGCCAAACCCAGACTCGTCCATCGGATCGCCAGACAGAGAAGCGTGATTGGTCACTCGTGAGTCCAGTGGCGGCGCGCTTTACCCCACTGCATCCCACTTTTTGCATTGCACTTGGTGATGTAAGGCTTGGATGAGCTGCTCGGCCATGGAAACCCATTCCATGAAGCTCTACACACTGTTCCTGAGCTCATCTAAAGGGCACAGAAGTTTGGAGGTCTGGAGTTATTCACTCTGAGGAAAGTTGGCGACATCTGCACACTGTGACCCTCAGCATGCGCTGTGATTTTACGTTGCTGTTGTTCCCAATTGCTTCCACTTTGTTATAACCCCACTAACAGTTGAGCGTGGAGTATTTAGTAGTGAGGAAATTTCCCGAATGGACTTATTGCACAGGTGTCCACCGATCACGGTACCACACTTGAGTTCTCTGAGCTCCTGAGAGCGGCCCATTCTCTCACTAATGTGTGTAGAAGCGTCTGCAGGCCTAGTGCTTGAGTTATACACCAGTGGCCATGAAGTGATTGAGCACCTGAATTCAGTGATTTGGAGTGGCGTCCCAATACTTTTGGCAACATAGTGTACTTTGGACATGCTTTTACCTGCTTGCATGCTGTCTTATCCTGCAGATACCCTGATAGCATTGTGTTTTTAAAGGTCCCGTTCTTCGTGATCCCATTGTTCAAACTTTAGTTAGTGTGTAATGTTGCTGTTAGAGCATAAATAATACCTGTAAAATTATAAAGCTCAAAGTTCAATGCCAAGCGAGATATTTTATTTAACAGAAGTTCCCTTTCAAAGCCTACAGCGAACGGCTGGCTTGGACTACATCCTGGTACTTCCTTCATAAATGACGTCAGTAGAACAGTAGAACAGACTAACCTCCGCCCACAAGAATACGCGGAAAAAGGGGGCGTGGTCTTGTTGCTGTCCCACGTGGAGAAGAGGACGTGTCGCGTGGAGAAGAGGAAGTGTTGCGTTTGAGTGTGTTTGTCACCAAACACTAGAGACGTCGAGACGCTGTTATTTTCATCCCGGAGTCAAATCACCTTTGTTTGGCTTTCCCAGGGACGCTGTAGAGATCATTAAGCGCATACATCTCCCGTTAAGAGGCGTGACCTTTCCACGTGCGCTAAGCTGCTGTCGAATCACAACACAGGAACCGTGCCACGTTCGCTAAGCTGCGGTCAAATCACAACACGGGAACCGCTGGCACAATCAGAACTCGTTACGTATTTCTGAAGGAGGGACTTCATAGAACAAGGAAGTCATCAGCCGTTTTTAGGACAGTGAGAACAGCGGTGTACAGATGAGTAAATTGTGTTAAAAATACTGTTTTTTTACACGTGAAACATGAACACATGTTATATTGCACACTGTAAACACAATCAAAGCTTCAAAAAAACACGAAGAACGGGACCTTTAACAGCCAGTAAAATGTACGGTGAACCAGTACACAACACAACGAAATCAATAAGTAACCAAAAATGGCTCACACTAGAAGAATGAAGAAGTAAATAATTTGCAAACATTAGCTTTATAAGTGAAAGCCATAGGTTTGGCTAAATTGCAGGTGAGGTGGAGCATTTTGGGTATGCTGGTCAGAATATACTGCTTTTACACTAGTTGTCTATGATCTCCTATCCTGGTCCAAATTGGTTCACTGGATGACATTGAATGCCTGCATGAGTCTTTGGGTGGCAGATGGCACGTCTGATATGGGCGTCCTGCCAGACCACTTTGCTATGACACATCTGCAACAGCTGGAACATCAGAATTTTCTTCTGACCATGTGTTGATCGCCTAGGATGGTTGTAACAATGATGGAAAGCTGACGAGGAAGCTGATTCTGCTGATCCTCATTCCTATGAATGCCAGAATGGTGATATTCCTGTGACTGATCCAGGTGTGTTAAAAAATTGATGACTATGTGAGAGGCTCAGTGCAGTTGGGCTGCAGTGCAGAGACTTCCCTTGAACTGGGACTGAATTGAAATGGATACAGAATCCATTGTGTGCACTGTATACAGAGGAGAGGTAGTGATAGGCGGTGATATTGCCTGAACCACAATCAACCAAACACTGACAGAAACATTTGTTGACAATTAAAAAAAATTAAACTATATGGTAACAAAGATGAAAAAGAAGCATCATGATGTTAATGAAAGTAAAAGCTACAGCACAACAAAATCAAGTCCCAACACAACAAAACAAAATCAAGCCACAACACAACGGAATCAAGCCACAACACAACGAAATCAAGCCACAACACAACAAAATCAAGCCACAACACAACAAAATCAAGCCACAACACAACGAAATCAAGCCACAACACAACAAAATCAAGCCACAACACAACGAAATCAAGCCACAACACAACACAGCAAAATCAAGCCACAACACAACACAACGGAATCAAGCCATAACACAACGGAATCAAGCCAAAACACAACGAAATCAAGCCACAACACAACACAACGGAATCAAGCCACAACACAGCGAAATCAAGCCACAACACAACACAACGGAATCAAGCCATAACACAACGGAATCAAGCCAAAACACAACGAAATCAAGCCACAACACAACACAACGGAATCAAGCCACAACACAGCGAAATCAAGCCACAACACAACACAGCAAAATCAAGCCACAACACAACACAGCGAAATCAAGCCACCACACAACACAACAAAATCAAGCCACAACACAACGGAAACAAGTCACAACACAACAAAATCAGGTCACAACACAACAAAATCAAGTCCCAACACAACAACATCAAGCCAAAACACAACACACAACACAACAAAATCAAGCCAAAACACAACAAAATCAAGCCACAACACAACGAAATCAAGCCACAACACAACACAACGGAAACAAGTCACAACACAACAAAATCAGGTCACAACACAACAAAATCAAGTCCCAACACAACAACATCAAGCCAAAACACAACACACAACACAACAAAATCAAGCCAAAACACAACAAAATCAAGCCACAACACAACGAAATCAAGCCACAACACAACACAACAAAATCAAGCCACAACACAACAAAATCAAGCCACAACACAACAAAATCAAGCCACAACACAACGAAATCAAGCCACAACACAACACAGTGAAATCAAGCCACAACACAACACAACACAACGGAATCAAGCCATAACACAACGAAATCAAGCCACAACACAACACAACGGAATCAAGCCACAACACAACACAACGAAATCAAGCCACAACACAACACAACAAAATCAAGCCACAACACAACACAACAAAATCAAGCCACAACACAACCGAAACAAGTCACAACACAACAAAATCAGGTCAAAACACAACAAAATCAAGTCCCAACACAACAACATCAAGCCAAAACACAACACACAACACAACAAAATCAAGCCAAAACACAACACACAACACAACAAAATCAAGCCACAACACAACACAATAAAATCAAGCCACAACACAACGGAACAAGCCACAACACAACACAACAAAATCAAGCCACAACACAACACAACGAAATCAAGCCACAACACAACAAAATCATGCCCCAACACAACAAAATCAAGCCACAACACAACACAACAAAATCAAGCCCCAACACAACGAAATCAAGCCCCAACACAACGAAATCAAGCCACAACACAACGGAATCAAGCCACAACACAACGGAATCAAGCCACAACACAACAAAATCAAGCCACAACACAACGGCAACAAGTCACAACACAACAAAATCAAGCCACAACACAACAAAATCAAGCCAAAACACAACACAACAAAATCAAGCCACAACACAATAAAATCAAGCCACAACACAACAGAACAAGCCACAACACAACACAACAAAATCAAGCCACAACACAACACAACGAAATCAAGCCACAACACAACAAAATCATGCCCCAACACAACAAAATCAAGCCACAACACAACACAACAAAATCAAGCCCCAACACAACGAAATCAAGCCCCAACACAACGAAATCAAGCCACAACACAACGGAATCAAGCCACAACACAACAAAATCAAGCCACAACACAACGGAATCAAGCCACAACACAACGGAATCAAGCCACAACACAACAAAATCAAGCCACAACACAACGGCAACAAGTCACAACACAACAAAATCAAGCCACAACACAACTAAATCAAGCCACAACACAACGAAATCAAGCCACAACACAACAAAATCAAGCCACAACACAACAAAATCAAGCCACAACACAACAAAATCAAGCCACAACACAACAAAATCAAGCCACAACACAGCGAAATCAAGCCACAACACAACGGAATCAAGCCATAACACAACGAAATCAAGCCACAACACAACACAACGAAATCAAGCCACAACACAACACAGCAAAATCAAGCCACAACACAACACAACGGAATCAAGCCATAACACAACGGAATCAAGCCACAACACAACACAACGAAATCAAGCCACAACACAAGACAGCAAAATCAAGCCACAACACAACACAGCGAAATCAAGCCACCACACAACACAACAAAATCAAGCCACAACACAACGGAAACAAGTCACAACACAACAAAATCAGGTCACAACACAACAAAATCAAGTCCCAACACAACAACATCAAGCCAAAACACAACACACAACACAACAAAATCAAGCCAAAACACAACAAAATCAAGCCACAACACAACGAAATCAAGCCACAACACAACACAACAAAATCAAGCCACAACACAACAAAATCAAGCCACAACACAACAAAATCAAGCTACAACACAACAAAATCAAGCCACAACACAACGAAATTAAGCCACAACACAACACAGCGAAATCAAGCCACAACACAACACAACGGAATCAAGCCATAACACAACGAAATCAAGCCACAACACAACACAACGGAATCAAGCCACAACACAACACAACGAAATCAAGCCACAACACAACACAGCAAAATCAAGCCACAACACAACACAGCGAAATCAAGCCACCACACAACACAACAAAATCAAGCCACAACACAACGGAAACAAGTCACAACACAACAAAATCAGGTCAAAACACAACAAAATCAAGTCCCAACACAACAACATCAAGCCAAAACACAACACACAACACAACAAAATCAAGCCAAAACACAACACACAACACAACAAAATCAAGCCACAACACAACACAATAAAATCAAGCCACAACACAACGGAACAAGCCACAACACAACACAACAAAATCAAGCCACAACACAACACAACGAAATCAAGCCACAACACAACAAAATCATGCCCCAACACAACAAAATCAAGCCACAACACAACACAACAAAATCAAGCCCCAACACAACGAAATCAAGCCCCAACACAACGAAATCAAGCCACAACACAACGGAATCAAGCCACAACACAACAAAATCAAGCCACAACACAACGGAATCAAGCCACAACACAACGGAATCAAGCCACAACACAACAAAATCAAGCCACAACACAACGGCAACAAGTCACAACACAACAAAATCAAGCCACAACACAACAAAATCAAGCCAAAACACAACACAACAAAATCAAGCCACAACACAATAAAATCAAGCCACAACACAACGGAACAAGCCACAACACAACACAACAAAATCAAGCCACAACACAACGAAATCAAGCCACAACACAACAAAATCATGCCCCAACACAACAAAATCAAGCCACAACACAACGAAATCAAGCCCCAACACAACGAAATCAAGCCACAACACAACGGAATCAAGCCACAACACAATGAAATCAAGCCACAACACAACAAAATCAAGCCACAACACAACGAAATCAAGCCACAACACAACACAACGGAATCAAAAAATATTTATATTATATTTATGCATTTGGCAGACACTTTTATCCAAAGCGACTTACAGTGCCCTTATTACAGGGACAATCCCCCTGGAGCAACATGGAGTAAAGTGCCTTGCTCAAGGACACACTGGTGGTGACCGCTGGGATCAAACCAGCAACCTTCTGTATATCAGTTCCATGGTTTAACCCACTGGACCACCATCTCACAATCAAGCCACAACACAACCAAATCAAGCCACAACACAACACAACAAAATCAAGCCACAACACAACAAAATCAAGCCACAACACAACACAACAAAATGAAGCCACAACACAACACAATCAAGCCACAACAAAATCAAACCACAACACAACACAACAAAATCAAGCCACAACACAACACAACGAAATCAAGCCACAACACAATGAAATCAAGCCACAACAAAATCAAGCCACAACACAACACAACAAAATCAAGCCACAACACAACACAACGAAATCAAGCCCCAACACAGCACAACGGAATCAAGCCACAACACAAAATCAAGCCACAACCAAGTGGCAACCTCCCCCAGTTTCTCTTGAAGCCAATACAGAAGTGACTCAAACTGCAGTTCATGGACTGGCCACTAGAGACAGACTCCAGAAGGAGCAGAATCTCATTGAGCTCATGTTAAAATGCCCAACTTTACAGCAGAAGAACACATGTTTACAGTCTGGGACAAATTGTGGTTTTGGTCTATACGGCTCATTTTGCCCTTCATGACGACTGTGAGGGGGGTGAATTTTTTAATAACTCATTAATTTACATTATATAAAGTTTTAAAGTTCTTCATAATTAAGGGCGTGGCCACTTTGAGTGACAGGTGGATTGCCGTTTGTCTGCTGTCTGTTAGTCATCACGTCACCTCAGCTCCGCCCACGTCCCGCCTCTTTGCCCATTTTCAGTTATCCGGGAGTGACGCGCTGCCAAGATGGCGACGGCCAGCTCGACCCTACTTCAAAACTGCTCTTCAGAAACCTGTGGGTGACGTCACGGACACTACGTCCATATTTTTGTACAGTCTATGGCCACAACACAACAGAATCAAGTCACAACACAACAAAATAAACCACAACAAAGTCAAGTCAACAAAATTACTTTTGCAACATTTACATTTTCAATTTTTTCAAATATCTATTATATCAATGGTAACAAAGATGAAAAAGATGCATCGTGATGATAATGAAACTACATTACATTACATTAAAAAATCTGCTTCCAAATTATTATGAGAAAAAAGATATTAACATTGTGTTTAAAATGTTGGCAACAGTTCCCTCATTCTGGCAATCTCGGACTTATTATTTTGGTGCAGATCCGAGCACGATCAGCATATTCATACATGCTTAAACAAGCCAAACTTAGAGAGAAAACTGGTCTGAATCTTAGAGTGAACCATAACACGGAGAAGAGTCAATGCCATGTGTTCAGCCTCTGGGTGAGCGGATGTACACTAGGTTTCTGTGTCTGTGCCAATCTGTGCAAGATATGGATGATGGATTCCCTCACCTCTAAAGTTTAAAACATTGAGGCACTATGAAGGACAGGATCAGTGTAGATTTTACCTATTCTAATGCAGTAGGATCTAATAGAATTTGACAATATTTTAAAGCGACTAATGCAATGCAAGCCTTATTCTAATGTCTTTCTAATGCAATCTTGATGCCTCATGGTTAACATGGTCACCTTCATTCAAGTCACGATCATCCTGTCCTCGATCCTAATGGGGCATTAGTCTCAGCTTTAGACAAAATTAACTGTTCAGAGACTGTCTGATGCATATTGCCAGCTAGTTTGGTTTTTAATACTGCCTCATATTTCCAAAATCTGATGGATTAGTTTCATGTGAAAAATCTGAGGAGTCTGGTGTGATTACTCCAGCATTGAAATGCAAGGTGGATCTTGCATCAGCGACGAATTGTCAAATCAGTCAAAGTTCAGGTGGCTGCTTCAGTGTGAGCTGCAGTGAGACTATTGCAGTAAAGACCTGAAGGGAGAAGCCATAGAATTAAAATTCCATGTTAACCTTTAAAAGTAGGCTAAACATTTAAAACGCCAGATGTCCGTTTCATTACATTTCTGATTAAATGAAGACACAATCACTGAATAGATTTCAAAAGGCTGTGAGATGGGATGGATAAAAATGTTTTCTTGTAGGCCTATATTAGCCCTTTAACTGTCACCCCCCTTTTTGAGAATACACATGAAAATGCACTATCCAAACTTAAAGGGCTGTAATCCAAGAATGCTTTGGAATATAGACCTACGTTTGGTCTTGTTTTAAAGCAGACACTCTGCAGATTAACTGTATATATTTTTTATTTTATATAAAATATATATTTAGCAAAAAAAATTGAATCTAAAATTACTATAAAATCAAACCCATATGTCTAACCAAGTTTTTTTGATGCATTTTCCTGTAATTTTCTGTCCAAATGTCACTTTCATCACAAAACGGTCACCAAATATGGAACCTTGAGACTCAGACCTTTCTGACAATATGTGTTTTGTTAGTTTTTGCCGATTGCTTACACACGTTTTGCTAAATTTGGCTCATTGTGTCAAAACTCTACACACAAGCAAATAAGACACAACACTGGGAAATAAACCATTCACATCTATGTCAAATTGAAACTCTGCTATCAAAACCTAACAATCCTTTGTCAAAATGTCACTCTGATGACAAAATGATATCCACTTGCATCATATGAATACACTTTCAGATTAGCAGCAACACACTAGTCTACTTTATATAAAAAACTGCATTCTTTTGTTTTCAGTGTTTTTATTCAGTTCCACAGAGGGCATGTTTTCACAACCAAAAAATGAAATACTGTTTTCAAAATCATTACATTAAGTATATTTTACAGTACAGTAAATTCAGTTAAATCAAAAATAAAAAACAATACACTACTGTAAACACAAAAACACAATTGCGCGCAAGTGGGCTTATGGATCCTGCCGTCTGTTGGGGTCTGGCCACAGGATCTCATCAACATCACAAGCAATGTCTTCTCTCGCTAAGCATCGGGGAAAATATCCCCTTGTGTGCCGAATCCATCCCTGGATTGACCTTACATCAATGTCTCCGCAGGCCTGTTCCATTGCCTGCAGAAGAGGCATACGGGCATGTGGTTGGCGGTCATATACACGCCATCTCCAAGCGGAATTTTTTTTAGAAATGGCGAGTAAGGGGGCAAGTAGAGAACTTCAAACTGATCATGGTTGGTGAACCAGTTCTGGACCAGAGCAGCCCGATGGAAACTAACATTATCCCAGACAACAACAAACCTGGGCTGCTCTGGTCCATCCTGTACAACTGCATCATGAAGTGTATCTAGAAATGTGATTATGTGTTGCGCATTATAGGGAGCCAGTTTGGCATGATGGTGCAGTAACCCTCGAAGACTTATGGCAGCACACAGTGTGATGTTTCCCCCGCGCTGCCCCGGGATGTGCAAAATTGCCCTTTGGCCAATTATATTACGTCCCCGTCGTCTGTTTTTGCTAAGGTTGAATCCAGCCTCGTCAATGTAAATACATTCATGCGGCTGTGCAGCTCCATCCATGTCCAAGATTCTCTGTAAAAAAAAAAATACATATTGTGGATGGCTTTACTCAAAGCACACACATACACTACACAGAACCGACCCATCCCACCACTAGGGCTGTAGCGATACACTAATCTCACGATACGATACACGATATTCAGCTCACGATACGATATATATCACGATATTCAGCCAACGATACGATTCGATTCGATATAATTCGATACACTTACATCATTTTCTGAAAGATTTAAAGGGGACAGAGTGATTTTGGTGACATCTTGTGAGTGTTTCATTTACTTGGATTGAATTAACTGAACTGAAAACTAAAATCATCAATTACACAATATATGTCTCTGATGGGACAGAGAGTCTACAGCTTGCAAATGCTGGACAAAATGAATCAAAGATGTGTTGAGAAAATCAGTTCCATTTATTGAAACAGTGCAAACTGTAGCTTACAAGCCTTTGAAAAGTAATAAAGTGCAGTATTGCAATTAACAATGGAGTTTTAAAAGTAGCAGCAAGTGGCCTGTTCTGAACAGTTTCTTTGACAGCTTTTTTAGCTTGACACTGACACTTGTTGGTATTTCCAGAGTATTTCACGTTTGTGTCACACAGCTTGCAAACCGCGATGCTTTGTCTAAGTCAAGGGTCTCCAACCTTTTTTCATTTGAGAGCTACTTTTTAAAAAAGAAAGTCAAAGAGAGCTACTCATGTTATATAATACTTAAAACTCTTAAATAATGCATCATAATTCTCATATTAACAACTATCCAAACTGTTTTACACCTGAAAGAGTATAGTAGTAGTTCCAGTAGTCGGTACAATACCACTATTTTTTTTTTTAAATAAATGTTTTATTATATATGATGATAATCATAAGTAAATAATACATAAACATGTAAAGGCTGTATGCTGTTTAAAAGTAAACATTGTTTATAAATGAAAGATCAAGTGAAAAATAAGCAACCATTAATAATTATATAATTAGTATTATTTATTTCATAATTATTATTATTAGTAGAGACGTATTATTATTACATAGATACGTAGCTAAATTTACTGTAGGCTACAATCTGTAGTCAATCTCTTCACGTTAAACCAAACTTTTATTTTGACGGGTTGCCGTGATTACCAGTGTCTGTGTTCATGATATGACAGTGGGTGCGCGTCTCAGTCATTCAGCTCCCTAGTTCAGTCAGGCCACTGATCAGGGATCAGCCCATTGACTCATGTCCTGATCAGTGCCCTGACTACTGAACCAGGAGCAGAATGAGACGCACCCAGTTTTCTCAAATGAAACGGTAAACTCATGAAGTGAAGGTTAATGCGTTCGTGTCGGCAGAGACTATAAGAGCGAGTGCGCGCGCGCTCGTCATCCACACAGACGCAGAACATGCAGGAGTAATATTGCAGTTTATTATTTACAGACACTAGTATATATTCGGCTTCAGTCTGGAGCCCTGCGCTTAAATGAACAAAGCGACTGAACGCAGCTGCTATGGTGAGCTATTTTTAGAACAGACCCGTGGGCAACTCATGTGGTTCTTGCGGGCGACTCATGTTGTTGACCCCTGAGTCTAAGTCGTCGCTTTCCTTCTTCTTTTTAAACCCAAAGTGCTCCCACACATCTGCTTTTAAACATGAAGGCGCTGGATTTATATTCGCCGCCATTTTTTTGAATCTCCTCGCTCTTACTCCGTAAACAAGAAGAGGTAGACGTCGGCGTCTGTGTGAAGTTAGTAGTACGGGTAACTTGCTCTACAGCGATACTAGCGGCTGGCTGACCAAATCGCTCTTCCTGCAACGCAAATGGAGGTAAACACGGGGATTTGAATGGGACTTATGTATCGATACTCGCGGCTTAAAAAATCGATACTTTCTTGGGAGAAAAAATATCGATTTATATCGCAGAATCGATAAAATTGCCCAGCCCTACCCACCACACAGGTACCCGTGTAGCTTTCTGAATGTATCTATATGGTACTAATCCAGTGGTACATATTCATCTGTTACTGGACTGCACCCATTCTTTATTGTAAATGTAAAGGACTGAAACACTTACCTGTACATATTCATGTCGAAGTTCTTTGACCCTGACACTGTTCCTCTCAAATGGGACTCTGTACAGTTGCTTCATGGTAATGTTGTGCTTTACCAAGATCCGTCTGATAGTTGTGATGCTTACTCGATTTATGTTGTTGAATACTTGCCTATCTGCTGCTGTAGCTGGTGGAGACGGATTGCATTGTTTGCTCTGACTAGGTTCACTATGGCAAGTTCCTGCTGTTGGGTGAACAGGCGTTGGCGTCCACCCCCAGTAGGTCTTCTAGCCAGTCTGTAGAAAAATGCAACCACAAATTGTTCTCGTCTGCTTCTTTTTTACAGTACTGTGTATACTGAACTTTACTGTATTTACCATACACAGTACTGAAACATCTCAACACGTTACTGTATCAAGGTATGTTTCACAAAACTACCACTTTTGTTGAAAAAGGAGCATTAGCCACCCTGGAATACAATACATGTGATACAGTAATGTGATATGGTACAGTACTGTAAATACTCTATACAGTCTGAGTAGAGTAGAGAGTTGAAGACATACCTGTTTTCCAGCCGGAATGTCCTTATTATGGATGCAACTGTGAAGCGGCTTAGATTAGAATGGACTCTCTGCCCAGCTTCCCTCATAGTCAGGCCATGGTTTATGACATGGTCCACCAAAGTTGCCCTTATGTCATCCGAAATAATGGTCCTTGTGTGGCCTCTTTGACCACGTCCTCCTCTCTCTCTCTGTCCTCCTCTCGCTCTCTGTCCTCCTCTCGCTCTCTGTCCTCCTCTCTCTCTCTGTCCTCCTCTCGCTCTCTGTCCTCCTCTTCCTCTGCCTCTGCCTCTGCCTCTAGCTCTCCCTGCCTCCATGCTTGCAAAGTTCTCAAAATGGCTTAACTGGGGCCTTTTTGTAGCTGGCTGATTGGTGTTCAGTTTTGTAAGTAAGTGTTTTCAGGTGTGTGTCTATGCCTTTTCAATTAACCAATGTGTGTTGTATTTTGAATTGATGTGTTTTCCCAATGGTACCCTGAGATTTCATTTTTGAACTAAGTGTCTTATGTATGAAATAGTGTGTAGTGTCTAGGAGCAAGTGTGTTGCAGAAAGGAGCAAGTGTATTACAGAGTTGCAACTAAAGTGCAAAGCAGCGCTTTTGTTTAAGGTATGGTTACACTTTGTTTAAGGTATAGTAAAAACAACTTCAAGTTATGTTACTTCGGTTTAAGCATGTGTCTATAGTGTTCAAGCAACAGGCAAAAACTGTAAGATTAGAAAAGATTTTGATTATAAAGTAGATAAATAAAGTTAAAATAAATGTTGTAATATGAAACATGACACCGCCCACTAGGGGAGGAGCCTGCTAAAAGAATTTAAAGTACCATTTCCATGGTAACGCAACGTCCAATTTCAAAAAGTTTTTCACAGGATGAATTTTGAGTTCGTAAGCATTCGAATGATACCTAATTTATGATAATTACTAAAATATATGATATGAAAAAAAGGCAATCAAAAAAAGAGTGCCAGGTGTCCCGCCAGCGGTGACAGTTAAGATTAGTAAAATATTAGAGTTTTTAATATTTTTATATTGTAATAATTTCACAGTTACTCTCCAAATTAATGTAGAAACAACTAAAGACAGTATTTGTATTTATTTTGTTTGTTGTAATGGCATCTTTTTATGAATGAAGGCCAGAATCACTGATACTAAGAGGTCTCTATGAAATTGATTTTTTTAAACATTAACGATAGACATTCAACATTACAGTATAATAGAAAGCTATGTCAATTTTAACATTTATTAGGCTTTAGAAAAATAGCAATTTTTAATATAAGTGAATTTAAAACAATCTTTACATAAACCCATTATAATAAATGTCATATTCTGTGGCCTTTTGTCTAACAGGTAGGAAATACACAGAAATTTAATAAAGTTATCAGACAGTCTGCACTGCATAAATTATAAATGAAATATAGAATAAAACTTATTAAAGCTAAAGTTTCCTCTGTTCCCTTTGATGAACATTAATGACAGACATAATTAGAGCTACTGTCACTTTAAGATCTGCCGCTGCCGAAATGACTGAAAAAAAAATTAAATGGTGATGAAAATGGCGTATCTGACACGCTGTCACGCGCATCTCATTGCCTCACAACTCTTTAGATTAATTTAAAACGTTATTTAACTCATTTAAGACGGCTCTTATGAGAATACTCAACAAAACGGTCATTTTACTGTTATTGTTCGTTCAAGCGCAAAAGTGAAATTGATTCTGGCACGCTGTCGGTGTGCATGAGACTAAGAGCGTGATCATATAAAGTAACGCTAGCCCAAGGACTACAGAAAAAACAGATGCTGCGTTAATTGCGTTGAATATTTTTAATGCGTTAAACTGAAAAAATGTATCATGCGTTAGTGCGCTCATTTTGACAGAACTAATTATTTTATGTTCTTAAATATTATTTTTTATCAATTATTGATAATAATAATTTATTCGAATGCTGTCTATAGATACCATCGTGCATAATACAATATAGGCAAAATGTTAATATAATAATTTCTTAATTTTTTTTATTTTATTATGGGCCTATCCAGGCCTATCCATAATATTATAAGTCCAGGTTGCACAGGTTGTTTACACGTTTAACTCATGAAGTCGTGGCCACGAGAAAAATATGTAATTCCCTCAACCAGTGTTGCCAGATTGTGCGGTTTTGAATTTGATTGTGTGGGTAAAAACGGGCTTGATCGGGTGGACAAAATTTGGGCTGGTTTGGGGTCATTTTGGCGGTTTTGAAACATCTAAATTGTATAGTCTAATTGGTTAATAACAAACTCAAGTGTACATGTACGCCATAAAACCAGTCATCATGACATTGCTTATTTTGTTTTAAGGGGATACAAATGGTGCTAATCAACCTTGATTGACATGTCAATAAAATTATATCACATTATTTTGGCAGTTTTTTTTTTTGGATTGGGCAGGTTTTAGTAAGCTTTTGGGCTGGAAATTGTCAACCTAATCTGGCAACACTGCCCTCAACATAGGATCTCAAGCCACAACTATGTATCGCATGTCCAGGACATAAGGATGTCGTTACCTCAACAAAATTATCTCGTGGCCACAACTTATCACGTTTACACAAGTCAATATGACATTTCCACGAATTAACACATTTATGATCTTGTGGCCACAACAAAACTTAGTAAACCGAACATTTCCCCTCCTGGTCACCGTACAAAATAGCTATACAAAAAATACTGCGATACGATACGAATTCCATCAGTGAGAAAGCCAGAGGTGACAAGTGAAGGGGGGATCCCTGTGTAGATAGATGAAGGCAAAAAACATTGAGAGCAGTGAGTCTATGCAGAGAGAACCATCCTTTTTCTGGAAAGACACTCAAAATAAAATATAAAATATACTGTAAGCAGGGTTTTAACTTAACCTTTCACTCACCAGCCAATTTGGCAACTAAATATTTAAGTTACCGGCCATTCAGAACTTCTACTAGCCAAAATAAAATTGTATAATACATACAGGCCTGTATAAGCTGTGATGTAGTTAATCTAGTTTATTTCTCTTTTTCTCTTTATTTTTTCTATTTCATACATTAATATCTCATTCAAAAAAAGTCCTGTAATCCAGGCATCGCCTCCCTTCCTCTTTCATCTTCATCACCAAAAATGTATTTTAGGTGGACAGGTCAATACAGTCAAAGAACATCAAACACCATGTGGAACAAAATATCTTCTCACCTCACTCAGCGCGCCATTATTTGTTATTGTGCCGTGTGTCCGTGTAAGCGAGATATACACAAATTCTGCGCAATACGCTGTATCACGATGGCTCGCGAGTTGAGTATTTGTGCTAACTCTGCGCAGATTTGGCTTACACGAACTCAGCAAACCCAGCAAAGTAAGCAAACATAATAAGCCGCCAAATTGGCTAGTGATTTGACAGCGTTACTGCCACAGTTGATTTTTACCCACATTTAGCAGGTTGGCGGGTGTTAATTTCAAACCCTGACTGTATGTATACGCCAGGGGAGCCTAATCCTGTTCCTGGAGATACAACTCTCATCAAATCTCATCAAGCACAACTGAACAAGCTCATTAAGATTCAGGAGTTCTTGATAAATATAGACAGGTGTGTTGGATCAGGGTTGGATCTGAATCCTACAGGTAGGTAGATCTCTAGAAACAGGATTGGGATCCCCTGGTATACACAAACATGATCTACTTAACTCTTTCCCCATCATTGACGGAAATTTCTGGCTTTCCATGTTTTCACTGTAGGGGGCACTATTACACATCTTCTGAAAGAGTACATAATCTCCTGATCAAAACACAGGTGAAGAAGAAACAGAAACAAGCAACATCATATGTAATCAGATGCATATGCAAAATAACACAATCACCAACATTAAACAGCATATAAATTAAAAGGGATAGGACTGTGCAGCTTTGGGGTGTTGATGTGTATGTCTCGCCCATCTGTATTTTGATCATCGTTCTGAATCCCATCTAGATGTAGTCTTTGACAAAAATGTGATTTTCTCATCTTTTTGCTCAAAATGTTGCTTTTTTTATGAAACGTACCCATATTCAAGTGTTGATTAAAAAGAATGCAGGAAGGAAGAATACATCTTTTTGTTTGATATATTGCATGGCCAGATATTCATACAACAAAATATTCTGGGGGCCATTACATTTTTGTGAAAATTATCAAAAATGCTGACTTTTTAAAAAACACTGGTGGGGAAAGAGTTAAGATGTTTAATACTAATCATGAATTTAATACATCTAAAACTATTAGTAAATTAAGAATTGCATTGTAAAGATAATGACTTAAGCATGTCCTTATCCAGAACCAGGAACATTCATTAGTCCAAACAGCATCACCAAGTACTCATAAAGGCCATTGTTTGTAGGCACTAAAAATGACCAGATCAGTGACTATTTTTTCCTCCTTTTCTTTACTCCAAGGAAACGGGGTAATAGTAGAAGATAGCAGTGCTTACATCTGCTTTGTTAAAACTTTGGTGATCAATAAAATACAGGCCTTATTCTAATGTCTTCTTAATGTAATCCTCCACAGTCAGTGGCCAGATCCATTCTCTGGGGGAGTCACAGCATGGAGATAATCGATCACACAGTCCCAGGGTCTATATGGAGGCACACAGGGGGCCTTGACTTTACTGCATGCTGTAGATAGATCACTATACCCAGTAGGAATATTTGTTTGACTACACATCAAAAGGATTTTCAGGATTAATTCTCCAGCTCCTCAGGAGATAGTGGGATTAGAGTAGAATAGCCAAGGGAAAACCAGAACATAGAGAAATTAAGTTCATGGCAGATTGAACTGTCAAACCTTTCTTTTTTTTTTTCAGGCTATCAATTGTAAAATCAAGTCGTACCCAGTGGGTTGACTTTTAAGTGCATTGACCTTTGTTTGCATGGGGCATGGAGTCTTTTAGCAAGGAATATATCAATTCTATGTTATACTGTTTTTTGCAACATTCAACAAAGAAGCTGACTGTTTTGTATAAGAATTAGGGAAATGTATTGGACATTTCGGAGAACTGTGTAATTCTCAGTGTTGCCAAATTGGGCGGTTTTGAATTTGATTGTGTGGGTAAAAATTGGTTTAAGCGGGTGGACAAAATTTGGCAGTTTCAAACATCTAAATTTGATAGTCTAATTGGTTAATAAATAAAACTCAAGTGTGCATGTGCTCCATAAAATCAGTCACCACGACATTACTAAACACAGGCCCACCACAGAGTCGGCTGGCTTTTGACATTGCCGACTAGCATGCACTTTTATCCAATCAGCAGGAAGACATGATCATTTACATGTATGCATTTTGGCAGATGCTTTTATCCAAAGTGCACTTAATACAGGGACAATCCCCCTGGAGCAACATGAAGTAAAGGAGCCTTGCAGAACATCTGCTACTTTTAAACCATCCAGACTGTAATCGACTTGCCCCCAATAGTTGCTGAAAGAGGGATGAATTAATGATTAATCCGTTTTGACTGTGTTCAATTCTGCATTATTTTCTACAAATGTGCCCTTCACAAAAGATGTACTGTAATTCTGTCTGAAGTTAAAGCACAACATAAAGGTAAGCTCATTCTTATTGTTGGATTATTGCACAGTGTATGTATCAACATTTTGTCTGTGGTGTGTGCCTTAATGTGTGTGAAATGCCTGTTAATTATATCGCTTTGCACACTTATTCTTACTGTTGACATTCTTACAGTTTTTCAGAGGGTTAAAGTAATCAGTTAATTTCTTGATTGCTGTTTTGACATAGTTTCCACTTGGACATTTTAGTCATATTTGCTAAATCTCTTTAATGTATGTGCCCAGTTTTTATCTTTTTTCCAGGTAAATGAATAGATTTTGCTATTTTATTTTGCCACCATTATTATGTTTTAAGGAGATAAAAATGGACCTTATCAACCTTGATTGACATGGAAATAAAATATCACATTATTTTGGCAATTCAAGTTTTGGGTGTTTTTTCTTTTTTCATTGAGTGGGTGGGTTTTGGTGAGCTTTTGGGAAATCGTCAACCCAATCTGGGAACACTGGTCATATGTATGTGCAGTTATTGTCAAGGTCTGACGATAATGCAGCAGGCTTATCTAATCTCCTTTGCACTGTTGACATCTACCTCCTTCCTGTATACTCTTCCTAGAGAAATCCCCCCCATCACCACTTAATATTTTCCAGGAAAATAATATAGATTTATTTCTCCAGAAACTAGCTGACATCACAAATGTGAAAGGGTTTAGAAAGGTAAAGGGCAGAGCGTTCCTGTCTCATCAGTGTTTCCCTGGTTGACCACTTGCCTCTGTCACAAAATATACTGATTGTGTGTTTCCATAGTTACAGATAAACCTGTTCTTTAAACCTGTCTATTTGATATTTGCTTTTTTGGCATTAAATTGTGAAACATATCCCTGCTCTGTCTGTCTAAACTGGGATAGTTTATTGTTATTGATTAATGGGGATTAAATTCTGCACACAATTCCTATTCCTAGTTTTTCTTCATTGCAAACCAATTTGGACCAATAGCAAGTCTCCTATCCACTATACTGTAGCTACATATAATTTTAGGTATGGTCATCAACGTACATAATCTTCTGACGACTTGATGTTTATAGTTCAAATCTCTTCTTTTAAAGGGTATCCAGATACATTAAATAACAATTAGTTCAGTTGTACTGATAAAACAATATACTGCACTCATACTGTAAGCACAAAGTTTGCCTTAACCAGATAAAAGTTTTTTGTAATGCACTGTTCTTTTCATTTTGCACTGCAACCTTCTGTTTTTCTTCTTCTTCTGCTTATCCCATTTTACTTTCTTTCCAATTGGGAGAGTATTAAATTCAGTGACCTCTGCATGAAGAATCATTTTGTCCTACTCTTGAACACAGAAGTTTTACTGTTCGAGAGCAGACATCATGGTGAATTGAACATTTCCCTCTTGCGGTCCAAAGGAACACATGCTTACAAGTCAGTTGATGATAAGTTCAAAGAGATGTTTGATCGTCCCGTTGCTATTGGAAACGGTAATCAGTTTATGTCAAGGAAAAGGTGATTATGCTGATTATGCTGCTTATGCCACAGTGCAACTTCTCACAATTTATCCTCTGACAGCAGGAGGACAGATGGTGCTGTGAAGACTATGTATTGTACTGGTTTAACCTTCTGGTTATATGTCCAAGAAGAAGTACCCAGTGATGGGGCATTTGTCTCAGCCTAAGATGGCAAGGCTTGTTTAAAATTGCAGGCAGGTATATTGGAGCAGGTTGGAACTAAACTTAGTAGGATAAGGGGTCTCCAGGAGTAGGGTTGAAGACCTATGGCCCAGACATTTTTGAGCCAGGGCTCACCAACTCTTGACCTCAAGATCCACTTTCCTGCTGAGTTCCAAACACACCTGAACAAGCTGTAATCAAGGTCTTCAGGGTTACTAGAAAGTCACTGGCAGGGGAGTTTGATCAGGGATGGAGCAAAACTCTGCAGGAAAATAGATCTCAAGGGCCAGAGAGCCCTGTTCTAGATTCTTTATATAATCAGGAGCCAGATTTACTAAACAGGGCAAAATATTGCAAGAGCGCAATTCCAAAAAAGCACAGATAGGAGTGGAAAGTTCTGCGTGTGATCCACTGATGACACGCTAATTAAAGAACACAGACGCAGCAGATAATTTCCATAATGACCAACACAATCTACTAGGACAAATTCTGCGGCATTCACACTGCATGATTTTCAAAGGTATCAGATCACTGCTCTTTTTTTGCACGACTATTAGGGGTAGCATTCAGTTGCTGCTGTGTGCACATTGCACGATGAAGAATCGCAGACAACTCTGTCTGGTCTTCAAATTACGTTTCACAACCAAACACACAAGAAGTGACAAGGTGAAATCACGAGTGAGACTGGAATTGTTATTAAAAATGGTAGCCTGCAAGAAGCTTACACTCCAAATTGTCTGTCCGCTGATTGGTCATCGCCAATGTAATTTGCAGTCAGAACACATTTCATACAGCAGGAACGAGCACCAACTTGGCTCCGATTTTGGGCATTTGTCTGCACATTTGCTAAAATCTGTTGGCGAGTGAAAATCTTGGCTAAAATCGCGTGAACTCTGCTTTAGTGTCTGGTTTAAGACGTGCTTTTTTGGGTGGTAAATAATGGCGCAAACACCAGTAAACTGACGAGTGCAAACTTTAGTAAATCACCTTGCATGATTCATTTAAATACTCTCGCATAAATTTTGCATCTGAAAGGGAACTCCTTCAAATGAATATGCAATAAGATCAGCCGCACAAATAACCCTGTCCACACCTTTTCAGCACCAGCTGAACTCTGCAGGATGGTAGCTCTCCAGGAACAGGGTTGGAGACCCTGATATAGACCAACTAATAGAGCCTAATGTTTGTTACAGACAATTTTGGCAATCCTATAAGATCATTACAAATCACTCTGTATGGCATGGATCGAATAAGCTTGGGTACAACATATGGGTGATTATATAATTGCAGGTACATTTGGTGTCCAAAGTAATTATTTTTTTTCAGCTTTTTTCAAATGGTTATATTTTTTATTTTTTGTTACCCATAACAATATCATCTTGTATGTAATACTTGTCTTATATAGCTGAAAATCATGAATTAGTCAGTGTATTTTTCTCCATCATGTATCATTGTGTAATCAAATTATATTATTTTACTTTTATTTTGGTAAAATTTCATTTATTTTATTTATAAAAGCCCTAAATAGTAATTTTCCTAATTCAATTAAAAATAACCTTTATCTTATAAAAACGTGTCCATAAATCTTGTCAATTCTGTTACCGTACCGTACTTTGCCTTTAAATCAGTGGAATTATCCCGCACAACTATGCAAGATACAGGAAATTATGTCACTTATCTCACCGATAAGATCTGAAGTGCTGAAAGGTGTGTGAGCTCACTCTGAGAACCAAGAGTTATTTTGTAAAACGTCAAAACTGTTCCCACAATATCAAAAGGAAACCAGAGTTTATCATTGATCACTTAGTGATCATGATTTAATTAGTGCCATGTGCTCTTAGCATTTATGCTAGCAAGTGGTAAAAAAAAAAAAAAGAATTTGGTTAAAAAATAAAAAAAATTAGCAAACTCTGTTACCAATGTTATTTCTACACATTGCCTAATTTGTCTGTATCAGAGTTGACAAACAATACTAGAATGATGTTTTCAAAAGGAAGTAACGTGTTTGGCAAGCATTGAATTATTATAATTTAATACTTTTTCAATAAAATACTGGAAATAATTTCTGTTAGTCTGTAACTTTTTGAAATGCCAAATGTATGTCCAATTATAGAATCACTTATATATGTAGACTGTATATCGAATTGTAGGCTACGGCGCTACTGGTAAACAAATAGAGCGAGATGAATCACAGTCGGGCAATTGTGGTTTTATGTGTAGCTAAAAAAGGAGGAGGAAGCGAAAGAGGAGAATATGGCGCGGTCATAGGGGAAAAGAGGCCAACCTGGCATGCCAATTTTGTAAATGGAGCTTGAGGTAATTAGTTTTAAGGGGGTCCTATTATACCCTTTTATGAACTCTTAATTTTGTTTTGGGGGTGTACTATGTTGATTGTTCAAAAAAAATGCATTATCTTTCACATATGATACATTATTACAGCACCTCTTTCCCCAGTCCTTCCGAAATAAGAAATGTGCTGTGATTGGTTCGCTGGCCCAGTGTGTTGTGATTTGCACAGCTTAGGGCCTGGTCGGGAAATGTCCTGTCTTCTCTAGTGTAAATATTAATAATGCAGTCAATTTTTACCAGTTTTAGGCCGATTTAAACCCTGACAATGCTAACGAACAAGAGGATCGCGCAGAACGGATTTCATGCACGCACTTTGAAAGCACGGATTTCACAGGACGTTTCAGAGTGGTATGTTTTCTTACACATTATAGATACGATGTTATACATTATTATACACAGATAAACTTTGGGGTTATACTGTTCAGGAACAGTGTTTAAAATAATTTTTAACCACTCATGTCAGCTGTAGGTAGGTCAAACAAATGAGTTTTGGAAACAGGGTGGAAAAATCAGCGTCTCTGACATAGCGACAGCATCGTCTTCTCTAGCACAGCTCAACCAGGCCTCGCACCTTTTTTGTGTATTCCGTGGGTGGGGATTACTTAAATAAGTAACATCATGACTTCAAGATTCTGAAAAATCGCATTGTAGTCCAAATGAGCTGTTCATTGTAGTTCTCAAAGTGAATTGTTAAATAAAATATGTCCCTTTAAAGCAGACTTTGAGCGTTGTAACCTTGAAGCAACTTCGCATTAACTAGTTAGTTAGTTAGTTAGTTAATCACTTTATTGTCCACTAGTGGAAAGTTGTGTTTGGCTTCACCACAAAGAAACACTTTCAATATCATCACACAAAACGCATAAAAAGACAACAATAACACAATCCCCCCTCACTCAGATCCCAGTATTTAAAATTCTAACTGCAGTTGGCACAAATTACATTTGATACACCGTTTTCCTTGCTTGCGGTCGCCTAAAACGTCTTTTTGATGGTAAAAGCTGAAATGTAATATTCAAGGGATGAGAACAATCTTCAATAATAACCTGTGCTTTTTTGTTTGACTCTAGTTTGATAAATTTCATTCAATTGTCTTTGTGGTTGTCCTACAATTGCACTAGCAATTTTAACTACTCTGCACAGTTTTTGCTTTTCTTTAGCTGCCAATAGTCCATACCACATAGTCATATTAAAACATATAACACTCTCGACAAGATTCTTATAAACCATCTCTTAAATATATTGACTCACACCAAAGTGTTGTAACCTTCTAAGAGGATATATTCTCTGCATTGCTTTTTTTAAGGACATACTCAACATTTCCAGCAAATGTCAATTTACTAACAATAAGTGTTCCTAAATATTTAAAACTTCCAACCGGCTATATTTGATATCCATCAAGTATCAAAGGTTCTAAACCTTCAATAACATCAACAACAAATTTTTATCCTAAAAATACCATGTAAAACGCAGTGCAGCTGCACGGCTCTCAGCAGGAAGCAGCTGCGTGCTGATTGGCTGTGTCGCTGCAACTGCAGGAACCTATGGCGAGACCGCTGGGCGGGAAGGACCAATCAGGTCCCTCTAATATTTACGCCACAGGGGGCAGCAGAATTTGCATAGCCAAGGGTATAAAAGACCCTGTCTCGCCAGATTCGTCAGATTATTTCTTCTTCAGCGACCTCGTTGAGCTCTGGATTGAAGCCTGCCATCGACACGCACCCAGCGGAACTCTGCAGCCTGACAATCCGTGTGTTTACCATTGCTACACCCTCACGAAAAGAGCCGAGACGTTGTTGCAAATGTCTCGTTCCTCCTGCGCCTCATGCAGAGGCTTTCTCCCGGACGAGGATCGGCAAGTTATCTGCATCTCATGTCTCGGATGAGACCATGCGCAGACCGCACTCAACAAGGGCGGCTACCCTGAGTACGACGAAATGGTGCTGCAGACCCTTCAGGCTTGGCTCGCCAGTTTCAAACCGGATCCCATCCCTTGCACACAGCCTCTCGAGCCGCGTAAGAAGAAACGCCATGACCAGAGGCCCCCAGAGCGCTCTGACAAGAACACGCCGGCCATTTCCCCGTGTGCCTGGCCATCTCCTGTCATGTTCACCGAGGAACCTTCAGGGCCTCGGGGTCAGGTACAGACTCATCCAGGGAAAGGAGGAGTTTGGCCTGGAAGACCTGAAGCACTGCCATAGAGTCAACGCTCAGGCGATTGGCAGATGCATGGCCAACTTGATGGTGTTGGAGCGCCATCTGTGGCTCAACCTTACAGAGACGAAAGACTCGGACAAGACCGCTTTCCTGGTCGCCTTCAGGGTTATTCGCAGGGTTATTCGGAACCGCTCATGTCGCCTTCAGGGTTATTCGGTCCCGCTGAGGTAGGGTTCACAGAACGCTTCACAGAGGCGCAGAAGGCCTCACAGGCAATGCAACATTTCCTGCCTAAGCGTTCCAGCTCCTCCGCTAGCCGTCACGCTAAGGCTGAACCAGCCCACCAGGGCAGCGCCACCAGCTTCCCAGCCTCGCATGGCTTCTAAGCCTGGACAGCGTTCCCGCTCTATGAGCCGCAGCAGTCCGCCGGAGCGTCGAGGTCCCCGACCCAGCAATGTGTCGAAACCCAAGCCGTCCTAGCGAGAGGCACAAAGAGAAGGTGGATAATACCCGCTTCGGCCGGTTTACCACCTCGCTCTCCTCCGATATGTTCCCCAGCTCCCTTCAACCAGGTGGCTGGGTACATTGCATACACAGCCAACGAACCTGTAAACAAATGCGCTTGCCTGTACCCAAACACCGTTTTCACGGCGACCCATATGAATCACAAAAAGGGTTTTTTCTCTGTAGGCAGTGTGCCAGCATCAAAGCATGTACCCCTACACTCAATCACTCCCCTGTGTTCCCCAGCCCCCTGCACTCAGGTGGCTGGAAACACTATTCTCACAGTCAACAAGCCCGTACACAATCACGCTTGCCTGTACACAAGCACCAATATTCTATGTCCCCCGGCCCCCTACACTCAGGCGGCAGGAAACATTTCTCTCGCAGTCTACGAGCCCATGAACAAATGTGCTCTGATAAGCGCCACTTTAACACAACACTATCGGGCCACCGAGTCCCTGTTACTCAGCGACTCGCCCCACAAATTAATTCAGCCCCTGGCTTCGAAGGCCGAGGCCTGGCAGGCCATTCTCGGCATTTCAAAATGGGTGTGGAACATAATAGAACAAGGTTACTCGCTACAGTTTGCTCACAGACCACCGTGCTTTCGTTCCGTGGTAGAGACAACAGTGAGAAGCGACACAAGTCACGTGCTTTGAACCGAAATATCAAAACTGTTAATAATGGGAGCGGTGGAAACCGTGCACCCCTCACAGAGCGAGTCAGGCTTTTACAGTCGCTACTTCCTTGTATCAAAAACGGACTGTGGTATCAGGCCCATTCTAGATCTCAGACATCTGAACAAGGCCCTTATGAAGCGCCCGTTCAAAATGTTGAAAATGAAACAAATCCTGTTGCACATTCACCCGGGAGATTGGTTCTTCACTGTAGATCTAGAGGATGCCTATTTCCACATCCAAATAGCCCCTCATCACAGGCCATTCTTGAGATTCACCTTTGAGAGGAAAGTTAGGAAAGCGCTAACCCCACTGAGACTTCAGGGAATGAGAATTCTCAACTATCTCGACGACTGACTCATAATAGCTCAGTCAGAGATACAGTTATTAAACCACAGATCTTGGCTTCTCAACCATTTGAAATGTTTGAGCCTCAGAATTAATGTGGCAAAGAGCTCATTGTCTCCCAAATAAGAACGTTTCGTTTCTGGGAACAGTGTTAGACTCACTACATATGAACGCACGCTGTGACGTCAGTCGCGCTCTCTGTTCGGAACCGAGCGGTTTCCCTCAGGTCCGTCCGAGGATGTTGGGTCTCATGGCCTCGGCGGCGTCAGTCCTCAGACAAGGTCTGTTATACGTGCACCCTCTCCAGTGCTGGCTGAATTGCCACATTCCAGCTCACGCATGACTCAAGGTAGACCACAGCTGCGTATTGGCTCTGGCTCCTTGGAAAAATCCCATCTGGTATCAGACAGGCGTGAGTTTGGGCACTGTCATGAAGTGGAAAGTTATCTCGACAGCCCTTCACGAGGGCAGGCCAGTCTCCGGTCTCTGGTCAGACTCGGAAAAGAGCCTTCACATAAACTGTCTAGAGATGAAAGCGGTCACGCTATCGCTACAAGCTTTCCTTTCGTACATAAAGCACCACCATGTCCTGATCTGAACGGACAGCAGGTCAGTGGTAGCCTATATAAATCGCCAGGGCGGCCTAAAATCTATTGGTCTGCACACGATGGCGAAAAAAGTCCTAATATGGGCCGAGCACAACCTGAGTTCACTGAGAGCGACTCATGTGCCAGGCATTCTGAATCTGGGTCCAGACATGCTTTCCAGGGGCAAAGTGTCCCCAGCAGAGTGGTCTCTTCACCCACGAATGATTCAGACAATTTGGGGCATGTTTGGTGAGGCAAAAGTGGATCTTTTCGCCTCACAAGACAATGCTCAATGCCTAATATATTTCTCCAAACACAAGGACGCGTTGGCCCACGAATGGCCCAGCCTTCCTATGTATGCTTTTCCCCCAATCTCAATGTTACCTCAGGTCATAGAGAGGATCAGGGAGAGCAAATGCGCTGTGCTTTTAATAGCCCCGCTCTGGAGAAATCCACCATGGTTCTCACAGCTAAGTCGGATGTCAGATACCCGTGGCCCCGTGGCCAATTCCGCTGAGGAGAGACCTCCTCATGCAGGCGAAATGGCAGATCTGGCATCCCCGTCCCGATCTATGGGCGCTTCATGTCTGGCCCATCACCGGGTACACGAGAACCTCTCTGAAAGTGTATTAAACACTATTTCTGAAGCTAGAGCCCCCGCGACCAGGCGGCTTTATTCAGGCAAATGGTCAGTCTTTTCGGACTAGTGTAAAGCACGAAGTCTGATCCCACATAACTGTGAAGTGTCAGAAGTGCTCACTTTCTTACAAGAGCTACTGGATGCGGGTCGTTCCCCCTCCACGCTGAAAGTTTATGTGGTTGCTATAGCAGCGTACCACACTCAAGTGAATGGACTGTCACTGGGGAAGATTGATCTTATCGTGCGCTTCCTCAAAGGGGCTAGAATGCTTCATCCACCTCGCCCCCCTTCAGTCCCTATATGGGACCTGTCCACGATCCTGGATGCTATGAAAGGCTCAACATTCGAGCCTCTGCATTTGGTGAGCTTAAAGCTTCTATCACTCAAGACCACTTTTCTGCTAGTAATCGCATCAGTTTTAGCGTGTGGGTGATCTGCACACGCTCTCAGTTAGCGCCTCTTGTCTGGAATTTGGGTCAAACGACTCTAAAGCCATCCTCAAACCAAGACATGGGTATGTACCTAAGGTGCTCTCGACTCCGTTCAGAGCACAGGTCATTTCACTTTCAGCACTCTCATCATCGCTAGATGAGGAAGATGCTAATTTGCTCTGTCCTGTCAGAGCGCTGAGAATATACATAGAGCGTTCTGCTGCTTACAGGCAATCTGAATAGCTCTTTGTGTGCTTTGGCAGCCGCACCCGTGGGTGCGCAGTTACAAAGCAGACCTTGTCACGATGGATAGTGGATGATATCTCGCTGGCTTATGAGTCCAAAGATCTCAGCTGCCCTATAGGCATCAAAGCCCATTCTACTAGAGGCATGGCCTCATCATGGGCTTGGTCTACTGGCATTTCTCTGGATGATATCTGTGCGGCGGCAGGCTGGGCCTCCCCGTCCACTTTTATCAGGTTTTATAATTTGGATGTCCCTGCCTTACAGGCTGGGCTTCTCGCCGTGTAATACATATTAACCCCTTACGGCCCGATAGTCCGGTCTGGGTTAAGTATTGTATAAGTCATAAGCATGTTCAATATTCCTATTGGCACGACTCTGTCTGGTCTATGTATATATATATATATATATTGTGTATTATTCTCATTGAAATAGCCCGACTCAGGTCTGGCTCATATTGTGGACTTCTATGAATATCATATTTACGGGCCCACTTAGGTCGGCCTGGGTATGGTGTCTCCAGGCTATCAGAGCCGTTAAGCGAGCACAGCATTTTGCATTGGTTCCCCGTAGCGTTTAGCAAACGCAATACGAGAGTACTCTCGAAAGGGAACGCTTCGGTTACTTACGTAACCTCGGTTCGCTGAGAAGAGGGAACGAGTATTGCGTCTTCTTGCCATGCTTCGCTTGCTCAGGGAGTCGCTTCAGTCGATTAACCTGATGAACCTGGCGAGACAGGGTCTTTTATAACCTTGGCTATACAAATTCTGCGGCCCCCTGTGGCCCCCTGATTGGTCCTTCCCGCCCAGCGGTTTCACCATAGGTTCCTACAGTTGCAGCGACACAGCCAATCAGCACGTAGCTGCTTCCTGCTGAGAGCCATGAAGCTGCACTGCGTTTTACATGGTATTTTTAGGATAAAAATTTGCTTCAAAATCTCGAGGAAAGGAAATTCCCGTAGCGTTTAGCAAACGCAATACTCGTTCCCTCTTCTCAGGGAACCGAGGTTACGTAAGTAACCAAAGCATTTTTACTCATATTTATCTCCAATGAGCTCAGTTTACACCAGCTTTGAAGCAAATTTATGTAACTATAATACAGCATATCTCCTTCTGTTCCAGCTTTACTCAGTGCCATATCATCCGCGTATTTTAATAAATTAAAATATGAATCCCTGATTTAAAATTAATTTGTATACAACGGAAAAAAAAAGTAAAGGTGATAAAAGCCATTCCATGTTGCATTTTTATTGGCTAGTCAGTAGAGGTCATAGCAGCAAACAGAAAATTATCACAGGCTCTATCTTTGGCCACAAGACCGTGACAACAGCCGTCTTTGAACCTATCTCACTGTACGGCGTAGGATTACCATTTAGGAGCCATGAGTCTGGGACAGCCCAAAATCATACAATGCGTACCGGGCATGAAGTGTATAATGTTCTCCTACTCTTGCAAACAGCCAATTTATAATTTGGGCTGGTGTATTTAATAGTTTCTGCCCAGTGTAGGTAACATAAAACGACGTGCGTAGGTACCTCCATGAGGTTCAGTATTAGTGTATCAGAAATTCAGTTGGTTTCTTATGCACCCTTTGAAAAGCAGACCTTATTTCTGAAGAGCATGCAAAGGAACCCCTGTGTTTCTTAGGTGTAGGATTGTTTCAAGCAGTGCAATCTGTCTGTGACAGACAAGAGTGCTGCTGGGAGCCACAGCATGAGCGGAAGTACTTCAGCACATCCCTGGGGAACCACAGATTAAAATCTCATTTGCAAAGACAGGAAGTTTAGTGCCGCTATCAGACAGCTTCATGGCACGACTGAATGCAGTCAGATGAGAGATGTATCATAAACCGCTGTCTCTATCCTGAACATGCTTGAGACATGGATGTCCTGTGCCCCGGAGGATCCCGCGTCCTCCTCTGCGACGAGTGCTACGACTACAGCAGCTGTTGTCCTGTGCTGAAACTCGAGGAAAGGCCTAATTCATTCCTTCTCTTTTGAATTTCAAATGCCGTGTTAGAGGTTTAAATCAGGACGCCGTCTTTGTGTAGCTACTCAAAGTCCTGTAAATTATTTGAAAGCTGTGGGACAGGATAACAAAATGACTGGCTGCAAATTGAGGGATTTTGTGCCTAAATATTCAAATCCTGCACTGCTTGTCATGTAAATATAAATTTACAGTAAAGCTTTGTCACAATAACTGTCAGCGCTCTTCTTCCTAAATAATCACTCATATAATATTTATAGCTGTCCAATCCAGTCATTAGCCTGAACTGAGAACACCAATCCTTTAATTCTTGTCTTTTCCAGTAATGTGTAGGCCTAAATGGGCTCTAGTGATACATAATGCTCAAATTCATCATGTGCCGCGCTGCTTTCTATGTGCACTCTGGGATTACGCTTTGAATAGAACTGTACAGTCATTAAATTAAACAATAGTGGGATGGTTGTTCCAGCGGTACATAACTGACTGATCTTAAAAGGGACATGCATTTATTAAACCCATTGCAATTGCTGTGAAAATCAAAAATGCATATCTGCTACTACACATACTTTGGCAAGCCGTTTTGACTTTTAATCATTTGCAGGACATGAATTCTTGATATCAACAATTACATTTTCACTAGTTAAAGGGATAGTCCACCCAAAAATGAAAATTGTATGTTTATCTGCTCATCTCCAGGGCATCCAAGATATGGATGACCTTGTTTCTTCAGTCGAACACAAATGAAGATGTTTAACTCCAACCGTTGCAGTCTGTCAGTCGTATAATGCATGTGAATGGTAGCAAAATGTGACATTTTAAAAAACATGCACAGTCAAATCCATAATAAACCCTGCGGCTCGTGACGACACATTGATGTCTTTAGACACGAAACGATCGATATGTGTGAGAAACCCAACAGTATTTATATATTTTATTACCTCAAATACCCCACTATGTCCAACAGACTTCAGCGCAATGACCAATGTACACGATCTGGTGTAGTTTATGCAAGCGTCAAAAGTGATCACTCGCACGTATCTCTACACTCTAAAAAATGCTGGGTTAAAAATAACCCAAGTTGAGTTGAAAATTGACTAACCCAGCAATTGTGTTGTCTTAACACAGTGATTGGGTTGTTTTAACCCAGCAATTGGGTTGTTTTAAGCAAACATTTAACCCAACCGCTGGGTTAAAACAACCCAAATGCTGGGTTAAAACAATCCAATTGCAATTTCAACCCAACTTGGGTTCTTTTTTACCCAGCATTTTTTAGAGCGCATGCCATATCGTGTACAGACCTCACTTACAGGAAGTAATCGCGTGCTGAAGACTGTATCAAATTCTTGATATCAAGAATAAATTCCAACTAGTAAAAACTCTAATTCTTGATACCTGTAATTGTAATTTCACTAGTTAAATGTCACCAAAGGGCTATGGCAAGCTCAGTGTCGGCACTGTGGTGGGGCATTTGAGGGCCGTGCCCCCCCTAGCGGTCATTGATGCCCCTCCTACCACAGGCCATGGCGTGTGGCCCAAAAAATATCCCTTTTGGTTATTCTTTTAATAACAGTAGCCGCGTTTCCATTACAGATTTGCGCAAAAACTTTTGCGATTATTTTCTAAATTTCAATAGAAAACTATTGCGAAATGACAGAGTTTCCATTATGCGGCTAAAAAATGTTTTTTCCTATTGCAATAAGTAATTCCAAATATTATGCCACGGATGTTGGTAGGTTTATGTATCCCAGCCACCGCCTCGGACACATTAAGGCTGTAAGGAAAGCACCTTATAGCCACTTGAGTGGCACGTATGAGGTGTTTGTGTGTTTCTCCCTCATATCTGATTCAAGGTCTTGATAAATTCTGGCATTTCTTAGATTAAAATCCAGTATTCCTGTAATTCTGTTGTCTTTTATGAGTTTAATTACGAACACGTTGTCTTCTGTCTGCGTCGGAATTATCGATACGGTGAAGCGCATCTGCCACATCATATATATTATTTTTTCCACTATAATTTTTTAATTTTTTTATTTTTTATTATGTTGTAATAACGAGATATGTCATTAAAATAGACTGTGAAGTTTGGATGTTTTCCTTAGGCATAGTGTAAAAGCCTACTTAAAATAGCCTACTCCATCTGGCGAGAATATTTGAGTTTATTTATTATAAGTTGTGTATTTGTTTATTATTATTATCACTAGGCTATGTGCATATTTATTTAGAACATTTAATTAATTAGGCTACCGTTCCCCAGTCGGGTAGTCGCCGCGAGAGAAGGGTGGAATGTTTCATTTGCATGCTGGTAGGCTAACTCAAAGTTGTTGGGTTTTTTTACCACTTCGTTATTTTGGCTCGGAATTTCGTTTGTTGGGAAAATGAAGTTAATTTTGAAATGCTTTTTAAATGAAAATCTTTGCGTTTAATAAACAAAATATTTTTTGGAAATGAAGACAGCGTTTGGAGTGGAGTGCAAAATAATCCACAATCCACAAATAGTCCACGGCCTTTGTTGGTGTTGTGAGTGTACACAAATAAAAGTAGACAGTTTATAGTTTATAATTATGTCTTGCACTTATCTGTATGGCTAAAAATAACAGAGTGTGAGTCGTTTCCGCTGTCATAAAGGCGGAGGGTCTATTTAGTTTCATAGTTAGGCTATGTTTAAATATTAGCATACACTCTAAAAAAAAAAGGTTCTATATGGCACCAAAAATGGTTCTTGGCTCGTAATCATAGGGGAAACTTTTTAAAGGTCCCGTTCTTCATGATCCCATTGTTCAAACTTTAGTTAGTGTGTAATGTTGCTGTTAGAGCATAAATAATACCTGTAAAATTATAAAGCTCAAAGTTCAATGCCAAGCGAGATATTTTATTTAACAGAAGTTCCCTTTCAAAGCCTACAGCGAACGGCCGGCTTGGACTACATCCTGGTACTTCCTTCATTAATGACGTCAGTAGAACAGACTAACCTCCGCCCACAAGAATACGCAAAAAAAGGGGGCGTGGTCTTGTTACTGTCCCACGTGGAGAAGAGGACGTGTCGCGTGGAGAAAAGGAAGTGCTGCGTTTGAGTGTGTTTGTCGTCATGTCGTTGAGACGCTGTTATTTTCATCCCGGAGTCAAATCACCTTTGTTTGGCTTTCCCAGGGACGCTGTAGAGATCATTAAGCGCATACATCTCCCGTTAAGAGGCGTGACCTTTCCTTGCAAGTTACGTGCTCTAAGCTGCTGTCGAATCACAACACAGGACCGTGCCACGGTCGCTAAGCTGCGGTCAAATCACAACACGGGAACCGCTGGCACAATCAGAACTCGTTACGTATTTCTGAAGGAGGGACTTCATAGAACAAGGAACTCATCAGCCGTTTTTTAGGACAGTGTAAACAGCGGTGTACAGATGAGTAAATTGTGTGAAAAATACTGTGTTTTTTTACACGCGAAACATGAACACATGTTATATTGCACACTGTAAACACAATCAAAGCTTCAAAAAAACACGAAGAACGGGACCTTTAAGTGCTATATAGCACCAATTTTGGTGCTTCAGCGGTTCTTCAGAGGTTCTTTGACTAAGGTGCTATATAGCACCGCTACCATATACAGAACATGCTAAGATATGGTGCTATATAGCACCAAAAATGGTTCCCCTATGATTACGACGAAGAACCATTTTTGGTGCCATATAGAACCTTTTTTTTTTAGAGTGTATAAAATTTTTTTAAATTAAATAATTGTTTGTATATTTTATAAATAAGAAGCAAACCAAGATTGTTGGGAATGGATTGACATCCGTAGCCTACGTTTTCCTGTTTCCTTAACACAATTAAACAGAAATGTCAAATATTCGGGCTCATGTTATACGAGCAAAACTAAACTTTATTTTGGGGAAATATTATGCCTGACCACGTTTACAGTCTATTGGCCTTCTAGAGAGATGCGCTAAAGCACAGCCTCCGTAAAGTGCTCTTCTTTGGTCAGAACCACGGAGACCGATCACGGACAGGTCCGACCTATATGCACCGAAAATATTTACAATGCAACAAAATATTTAAAGAGCATCAAGCTATTAAAATCTCTATTATGTAAGCACAGACGATATAACAGTATATTAGTCAGTCAATTTTATTAGGTTAAACAGTGATTTTATAACGTTTTTAATTTAAGGCCCACCCACAATTGGTCTGGCTCATCCAAAACTGGAATCCTGGCGCCGTGCCTGATTAATATAATAATAATAATAATAATAATAATAATAATAATAATAATAATAAAGTGTTTCGTTTTTTTATTGCATTTCTGCTGTGTTGGACTATGATGTCAAAATATTTCTCATATGGCAGTGCCCCCCCGCCGATGACCCAATGCCCCTCCAGTAGATCTGCTCTGGCGCCGACTCTGGGCAAGCTGTTCTGACTTTATTCATTCCCAGTATAATAATTATTAATATAAACAATTCAATTTTCATTAGTTAACATGCTAATTTTGATATCAGGAATTACATTTTTCCACTAGTAAAATGGTTAATTCTTGATATCATCAATGACGTCATCACTCGCAGAAATCTAATTCTTGATATCAGGAATGACGTTGCAGATAAACAAATTCTTGATATCAACAATACATTTTCACTAGTAAAAACTCGAATTGTTGCTATCTGTAAGTTTATTGTCACTAGTGAAATGTCACCATAGACTGCCATTCAAATTCAATCGTTGATATCAAGAATTGATTTCTTACTAGTTGACATTCCAATTTCACATATCAGAAATACAATTCTCACTGGTAAAAGCCATCATTTTGTGACAATAATTACTTTGTTACTAAAAATATAAATTCCTGATATCAAGAATTCAATTGACACTAGTTGAAATGTTAATTCTTGATATCTGTAAATGCATTTCAACATGTTCTCGAAATGTTCTTACTAGTAACAATCACATTCATGATATTTGACACTGGACCACAAAAACCAGTCATAAGGGTCCATTTTTTTCAATTGAGATTTATACATCATCTGAAATCGGAATAAATAAGCTTTGTTAGGATAGGACAATATTTGGCAGAGATACAACTATTTGAAAATCTGGAATCTGAGGGTGCAAAAAAATATAAATATTGAGAAAATCTCCTTTAAAGTTGTCCAAATGAAGTCCTTAGCCATGCACATTACTACTAATAATACATTTTTGATATATTTACAGTAGTAAATTTACAAAATATCTTCATGAAACATGATCTTAATATCCTAATGATTTTTAGCATAAAAGAAAAATTTATAATTTTGACCCATTCAATGTATTGTTGGCTATTGCCACAAATATACGCATGAGACACAGGACTGGTTTTGTGCTCCAGGGTCACATGATATTTGATATTATTGATATCAAAAATAAAGGTTTTTACTAGTGAGGATTGTATCTCTGATATGTAAAATTGGAATTTCAACAAGTAAGAAATCAATTCTTGATATCAATAATTGAATTTGAATGGCAGCCTATGGGGAAATTTCACTAGTGACAATAAACTTACAGATATCAAGAATTACCTGATATCAAAAATGAGCATTTTAACTAGTGAAATTTGAATTCTTGATATCACAGAAACATATCCTGGGACTGAATAAAAGTCAAAACGGCTTGCCATATTCATACCGACATGAATTTATCGTTTTGAGGCACTTTGTCTAAATGTGAATGAGATTGACAAATAAGTCAAAGATCTATATTTCTGGTGTTCTTTGCCATGTTATGACCTTGACGGCATCTGTTGACTGTATGCCTCCATTGAATGTTAAAGAGCAACTTGGTGTTTCCCACAGAAGGAATATGGATTTGGCACATGATTACAGACTTTTGATTTTTGGGTGATCTATCAGTGTATTGTTTAATGTATTTCTGTGCTGGTGTTGATGTTCAGTACCTGTTGTGTGTTGATTAAAGATAGGGATGTATCGTTAACAGACACGTTCCCCAGAGAACACAGCACAGGTTGAGCCACAGTACTTCAGTGCAAACACTCATGGGAAATACAGTTTCCTCTCCGTGGACTTCAGAGAGAGACAGATATTAGCCACACTAATTGCATTAGGATAGAAGTCAGAACTGTTTTGCTTTTGTTTCGAAAGTGAGTGTGAGATAAACATTGTGCACGTTAATAAAACTATAAAGCTGCGTCTTTTCTTCAGCACATACTTATCGAGGTGTGCAGCAAATGAGCCTTACTGATGAAATAATATTTTTCACTGATGTGGAAACAAAGCATGGCTTATCAGACCGCCAGTAAACCTTAAGTTGTCTTTTAATGTCTAAAATAATACTGACTGTTCAGTTATGCCCTTCATTAACATTCTGCCTAAAGTTAATTTAGTCCACTCAAATTTTTGCACAAATTAATTTTAAATTTACTAATTGAATTTTTTTTTTTCATCACTCAAAATTGCAAATGTATTGACTTCACTCTGTGACAATTGGATAGTGCTTTTTTTCTCTCTCTCTCTTGCAAACATATTTAAATGTAATCTCAGTTTTTTTGGTAATTTAGCACCCCACCACAAAACACACACACACAAACACACACACACACACACACACACACACACACACACACACACACACACACACACACACACACACACACACACACACACACACACACACACACACAGACACACACACACACACACACACACACACGTCTGGTTTACTATCTTTGTGAGGACTCATAGACATAATGTTTATGCTGTACAAACTGTATATTCTCTCCCCTTACACTAACCCTACACATCTCACAAAACCTTCTGCATTTTTACATTTTCAAAAAATGTATGATTTATAATGTTTTCTCATGGAGGCCCCATGAGTCAGTGTGCATTCAGATTGTAGTCCCCAACAGGATATACACACACACACACACACACACACACACACACAGTTGGATTTTCCAGTTTTATGGAGACATTCCATAGACATAATGATTGTTATATTGTACAAACGTCTGTTACCATCTCTGAAAACAACCACAAGTTGTAAACAGGCTTGTGACTGACAAAGGACATTAATGTTCCATTCAGGGTACACAAAATATAAGCATTAAAAAGAAATGTTTTCAGACAAACATTTTCTTTATTGACATCAAAGCAAATTTACAAGTGCTGGCTCAAATTGTTTTTCTCGTCGGCCCTAATGATGTTCGACTTTGCCAGTCAAAGATCGCTAAAAATAACATTAAAGCTTGCAAGTACGATGTCAGACACTGTAATATGCTCTGACCCCCTTCCTGTTCAGCGGAGTGGTGAGATACTGTACATACCAGACTGTCCTCACTCAATGGCTGGCTGTCTAAGGGTGTACTCACACTAGGCAATCTGACCTGTGTCCGGGTGGTTCGTTTAGCCGGCCCTGACCCACTTGGAAGAGGTGGGCCAGAGTGCGGTTTGATTGGGCTCGGGCGCGGTACGCATGTAGTGTGATCGCTAACCGCGCCAGAGCAGGGAACAGCTGAGCGCTACTGTCATCATTAATAATAATAATAATAATTTGTTACATTTATATAGCGCTTTTCAAGGCACTCAAAGCGCTTTACATAGAAGGGGGGGAATCTCCTCAACCACCACCAATGTGCAGCACCACCTGGATGATGCGACGGCAGCCATTTTGCGCCAGTACGCCCACCACACACCAGCCGATTGGTGGAGAGGAGACTGAGGGATGATGCCAATCGTATATATATATATATGGGGATGATTAGGAGGCCATGATGGACAGGGGCAAATGGGCAAATTTGGCCACGATGCCGGGGTTACACCCCTACTCTTTATCGATGGGCATCCTGGGATTTTTATTGACCACAGAGAGTCAGGACCTCGGTTTAACGTCTCATCCGAAGGACAGTGCTTGTTACAGTATAGTGCCCCCATCACTATACTCGGGCGTTAGAACCCACACAGACCACAGGGTGAGCGCCCCCTGCTGGCCTCACTAACACCTCTACCAGCAGCTACCTAGTTTTCCCAGTTGGTCTCCCATCCAGGTACTGACCAGGCTCAGCCCTGCTTAGCTTCAGTGGGAAACCAGTCTTGGGCTACAGGGTGATATGACCGCTGGTAAATTTACGACATTACGACAGCAAACACCAAACTATTACTACTTGAATACACTTTTCGATTAAATCAAATATATTTAGGTTTATAACGGTCCTTCTTCTCACTAGTTTGCGAGTAAAGCTGCAAATTCCTCCATCAAAGTCAGCTGCCTCCGTTATAATCTTCTGATACGTGCAATGCAATCAAGTGAATATCGCTGTGCAGCATAAATGATAAATCTATTAGGCAGTCTATTAGCGAAAGCGCTTTTCTTCCCGTCTTCTTCAAAATAAAAAGTTGCTTTGTGAATGACGTAAACGAGCTCTGGCCCGGTACGTTAAGTGCAATGTGAGTGCAGGCCAGCGGGGGTGTGGGGAGGGGGGGCAGTCGCACTCGGGCACGGTACGTGGTAATGGTGCCTAGTCAAGTCAAGTCAACTTTATTTATATAGCGCTTTTAACAATGCAGATTGTTTCAAAGCAGCTTTACAGTGTTAAACAGGAAAATAATGCAACATAATTTTATTCAGCCGTATAGCCATTCTGGAGAAAACGGTGATGTCATCAGTTCATTTCAATTATCATACAGTGACAGTGTGGGCTTTAGATCAGTAATTTAGTTTATATGGTTAATTTAGTTTAATAATTAGATTTAATTGGATTTTTAGTTGAACAATTTTGTGTCCCCAACTGAGCACGCCAAGCCAGAGGCAACAGTGGCAAGGAAACCAAAACCCCATCAGGTGACCTAATGGAGAAAAATAAACCTTGGGAAAAACCAGGCTCAGTCGGGGTGCCAGTTCTCCTCTGGCCAATTAACAAACAGCGTATTATTATTATTCTGGCAACTTTACAGGTAAGAGCTCATAATAGATCGGAATATTCGAAGGATCGGAGTCAACACGCTGGAGACGGGTTTATTGAGGATGACATATCGATTTAAGAATTATTAAATTGTAATATTCGAACAATCGGAGTCATCACGCCGGAGACAGGTCTAGTGTGAGTACACCCTAAGTGGTGTCCACAGAATAACATAGGGTTCATATACAATTGGTAAAGTTTTTGGGGCAGACCTGACCTGTTAAAAAGAGATGGTATTCATCCCCCCTGGGGTGGTGCCGCTCTTCTCTCTAGCAATATGGCACATAGTGTTAGAGTTGAACCTTGACTAACTGGGGCCCAGGTTTAATTTCGGTTAATCATCCAGGCCTAGATTAACCTCACACACAAACAAGCGACTCTGTCTCACTCACACATGCAAAACTGTATCGCACGCATGCTACTGTGGTAAATGTATTAATCGCACGGACTGTTTTTTCCATAGCATGTCGCACTGTACAGCCCTGCACAAGAGGAAGTATTTCTGATATTGCCATCTTTGTGGGGACATTTTGTCCCCCTAATGTAGGGTTTACCCGAACCAAACACACAAAACTATATAAAATAAATGATCAATTTCAAACAAGATGCAGAGATACTACTGCACAATGAAATAATGAAATCATACAATTAAATTAAGTCGTGAAAAAATTAAATCCCATGGCTTGTTGGTAACAGCTGTGAAAATGTCAGTAATGAGAGTTCCTAGTCTTGAGAAGTATTCAAGTAAAACTGCTAGATTATTATCACTGGATAGGCTTACATTTTAGTAGATGGAACTTTTTAATTTTGTGTTTTGACTCTGAACTATTTTCTAGCAGATTCCATGTGCAGAATGCGTATCATATGATTTTACACCATTTTGAACGTGGAATTCATGTCCTCAGATGTCATTTTTTTATATTCATCTGTCCTTTTTTAATCCCATTGCTTAAAACCAAACAAGGCTTTTTAAAAAATATTGTTGCTGTAGAGAAACCTACAGAAATTCTGTACCATATTTGTATTGAAATTAAAATGTATAGCATTAATATCCCCATGCTATTTCATAATCAAAGTGCAATGTGGAGCAATTCATCAGAGGTCTGAAACTGTCATAGATATTATTTATCTGAAATATAATTATATTAAATATGAGCTTACATTGATTTCAGGGTATGCATTTTATCAATGTTTATTATATAATATGTTAAAAAAAAATGGCCTCATATTGATTTATATCTTTAATGCAAGATGAAACAGAATTAAATGTAAGCTGCAGGCAAAACAAAAACACAACTTTTGGTTAAAAAATCATGCAAATTGACTCCTGCATGCACTTTCCGGAATATATTGTCCAAACCCAAGCAAACACATCTCTGCTTCTTTGTACTCAGCTGGGTAATGGAGCATATCCTACTCTCTGACATGATTTTGCGATGATTCCTCCAGTTTTTGTAAGGCTAGTCAACATTTTGTGACTATCTCCAGCTGCATGCGTGAATATTCATTCTTCAGTGCTGAGGCCTCTGTATCTCTCCTCTTTATGTTTCTTTAAGGCTCGATATGGGAATTCAGGGTTAGCCACAAGCATCTTTGAAAAGTGCTGTGGTGGGGGTGTACGGCTAAATATAAAACTGCATATTCACACAGTCCACTGAGCAAAAAGAGCTCATTACAGCATACAAAACAATAGGCGGTGAGCATTGTCTGAAGGTAAAAAAGACAGAAAATTAAAAGCAGGCGCAACTCAGTTCATATTTGAAGTGACAGTCGACGTTATAGTACACTTAAACACGCTCAGAACATGCTTACGTGCAACGCTGCAGAATTTGGAAATGAATCGACCAACAAAACACCCTGTTGCTCTTCGTCGCTTGTCATAGTTGTCATAGCTATTGTTTCATATACACATTTTGTCTGGAGCGTTCTCAGGAAAGGGCTGTTCACACCAAGAACAATAACTATATTGATAACTATAGTATAATAATCATTTGTATTCTAAGAGAATAGCGCTCCGCACCACAGGTCATAACACACAGGAATAATATCGTTGGAATCACTTTCAAAACTATTTTGTTCCCCAGCTGATTAACGATCAAATCAGAATTGTCTGAATCGTTCCCTATCTCCTATATAGTGCACTGTCTGAATCGTTCCCTATCCCCTATATAGTGCACTGTCTGAATCGTTCCCTATCCCCTGCATAGTGCACTGTCTGAATCATTCTCTATCCCCTGTATAGTGCACTGTCTGATCATTCCCTATCCCCTATATAGTGCACTGTCTGAATCATTCTCTATCCCCTATATAGTGCACTGTCTGATTGTTCCCTATCCCCTATATAGTGCACTGTCTGATCATTCCCTATCCCCTATATAGTGCACTGTCTGATCATTCCCTATCCCCTATATAGTGCACTTTCTGAATTGTTCCCTATCCCCTATATAGTGCACTGTCTGAATTGTTCCCTATCCCCTTTATAGTGCACTGTCTGATCGTTCTCTATCCCCTATATAGCGCACTGTCTGAATCGTTCCCTATCCCCTATATAGTGCACTGTCTGATCGTTCCCTATCCCCTATATAGTGCACTGTCTGATCGTTCCCTATCCCCTATATGTGCCGTAGATAATAGTAAATGTGTGAACGAGTGACTTCAGCGTCTGTTTATAATGTAGGGGGCGGGGCTTCAGATTCTAGAGAGCATTTGATTGGACAGAAAATCTGATGAGAAGCTGAAGTGCAGAGCGATGTCATCAGAATCACTGATCCTTATTGGTGGAAGTAAGAGACTAAGTTTTGAATGCATATATCTTCCTAAATTTGAATTGTGTCATTGGAGCTTATAGATAACACAAGACTAACATATTCATACTAAAAGCCAGAAAACATCCATTTTGATTGCATGGCGGTTTTAATATGAAAATGTCATTATTCTGTACTTGTCTGCCACATAAATGTAATGGCTTTCCTAGAAAATATTGATATGTGATTGATTAAAATGACTGATTAGGTAGTTAATTGGATTGACGGCTCCATTTTTTGTGTTTCCCTTCTTATATTTAATGCAAACTTCTATTAAGTGAGCACTCCCTTAAGTAAGATTCTCATTAGCATTCAACTAGTAGTCCCTGGGTAAGTAAACACGACTAAATCTGCAAGCGGTATATGTGCAGCGTAAAAGGAGAGAAAAAAGGACAGAAATGTATTCCGACTGCCTCATCGAAACGCCCACTCATGCCTTGGAGCACACAGCTCTCTCCTGCCTCTCTTTTGACAGCATCAAAAGGTTATTCAGAACATCTCTTCTTCAGCGAGTGCACACTTTCTGTCTGCAAGCTACACAAGGGCTCTTTTATTTACAATACACTCCTGCACCTCAAGGCCAGCGCTCACGCTGAATATCCAGGCTACTCCATCCCGAGCGCTGGCGTCTCTGCACCTCAGAAAACACAAATAACTGCGGCACCTCCACCCACACATCTCGCAGAGAACATCGGCGCGGACCTCCGCACGACATCCCGAGGTGCTTTCAACTCCTGTAAAATGCAGATGTGAAGCAGTACTAAAATCCCCGCTCGCGTTAAGCAGAAGTTCTAGGAAAACAGTCTCTGGTGTCAGCTGGAACGATCTCTATCTTGATTGCGCCAGTCAGGGCATTCACAGCATGAAGGGTGAGGAATTGATTAAAAGCTCATTATTAATGCTACGTTTGCTTCAATTGGGAGCCGAAACCGTGCAGATAACGGGGTTGCTGTCGGCAATGAATGTGCCTCCGCTGGCGCAGGAAGATAATTGTGGGACAGAAAGGGCTTCATCTGAGTTTGTTTATTAAGCTATGCCATCTTTTATTAGACTGTCTGAATGAATTGAATTCAACACTATTTAGTGTCTAAATAGGTGTGTTTGTCCATCACTGTGTCTCACGCTTAAGATTTGAAATCTGAACAAACCCAAAGAAACACATACAACGCTCGGAACACTTTAACAGCTGCAAAGCAATGTCTTGCCAGCCACCCACAACACCCACATTTGGCAAGCACCGCTCACATTTTCTTCAGAGTTATTTTTGTAATTCTGTTTGGATCCACTAGTGCTGGAGAAATTACACACTTCAACTCCAATGAGCTCAATTCATTTGTTGCTTTGTACTTATGAAAGGTGTGTCCCAATTCACACTGTAAACCCTAACGCTCAAAATAATTCAGCCAACTCAAATTAAACTAATGACTTCAAACAAATGAGTATTTAGAACTTTCTTTTTCTTTTGAGTTCTCAAAACGGACACATTTGAAGTCATCTGAATTGTTTTATTGTTTTGAGTTTGATGAACTTGTTTCTTTTCATTTAGACAAACTTACATTTAACTGAAACTTGGCTGGGATTTCTATTTCCCAGCATGCTTTGCCAGGGGCGATTCTAGGATTTTCATTTTAGGGGGGCTCAGCCCCCAGTGAGGGTATGAAAACAAAATGGTAACACTTTAGTTTAGGGTCCAATTCTCACCATTAACTAGTAGCTTATTAGTATGCATATTAGGATATTGGCTGTTTATTATTACTTGTAAAGCAAATATTAACGCCTTATTCTGCATGACCATATTGTGCATCCCTTAATCATACAGTGTAGGCAGGTTTATAATCAATGAGATCCCAAATTTGAGGTAGTTAGGGGGGGAAATGTTGATTTCTATGATATGTGCATTTTAAGATGTTCTGAACACCAAAAAAATAGATAACAATAGTTTGAAAACCATGTCAGTGGGCAGATATGACTGATTATGTTTTTCCATTTTCGTCAGTGAAGACAGTAAACATATGTTTAACTGATATTTTTTTTTTTTTTTTTTTTTCATTTTCACAGACAAGTTAATTTACTGAAGGCTACCAGGAAAGCTGAATGTATTAAATTAATTCACAATATGCACACATTCATTACTAATATTATGCCCAGTACAGGCTGAAAAAAAACAGAGCTTTTTTTATTTACTGAGAGACCTAATATTGACCTCATACTTTAGACCTAATATTGTCACATGGAATTAATGTTGATACCGTTGAAATTCTGCAGCAGAGCGATGACATCTCAGATCATTACTTAGTATCTTGTATACTTAATTTAGCTAAAGTTGCAAAGCCGCCCCCTCGTTTCAAAAATGGCAGGACAATCACTGCCGCTACTAAAGATTGCTTTTTAAATAATCTTCCTCATCAGTATCATCTCCTCAGCATCCCAGATAGCATAGAAGAACTCGATGTTGCAACAGAAACTATTGACTCTCTCTTTTGCAGTACTTTAGACACAGTTGCTCCCCTGCGCTTAAAGAAGATTACAGAAAATAGTCCAACGCCGTGGTACAATGAGCACACCCGGGCCCTTAAAACAGCAGCCAGAAAAATGGAGCGCAGCTGGAAGAAAACAAAACTAGAGGTCTTTCGTAATTCGTGGAAAGAGCACATGATCGCATACAGAAAGGCCGTAAGAACTGCTAGATCTGCTTATTTCTCAACTCTCTTGGAAGAAAACAAACACAACCCAAGGTATTTATTCGATACAGTGGCTAAATTAACCAAAAATAAAGCTTCAACTTCTGATGATTGTAAACAGCACAGCAGTAATGACTTTATGAACTTCTTCACATGTAAAATTGATAATATTAGGAAGGAAATTTTAACCATGCAGCCGTCTACTACAGTATCACATCAGACAGAGCATTGTAGTGTCACTGAGGAAAAATTACAATCATTCACTGTTATAGGAGAACACACACACACACACACACTCATTCACTGCTATAGGAGAAGAAGAATTGGCTAAACTCGTTAAATCATCAAAATCAACAACATGTATACTTGATCCTGTACCGACTAGGCTATTAAAAGAGATGCTACCAGAGGTCATAGATCCTCTTCTTAATATCATTAATTCATCTTTGTCATTAGGATATGTACCGAAAACTTTTAAGTTGGCTATTATTAAACCACTTATTAAAAAAACGCAACTTGATCCTACAGAATTAGTCAATTATAGACAAATCTCAAATCTACCCTTTCTGTCAAAAATACTTGAAAAGGCAGTGTCTTCACAATTATGTTCCTTTTTAGAAAGAAATGGTATCTGTGAGGATTTCCAGTCAGGATTTAGACCGTATCATAGTACTGAGACTGCTCTCATCAGAGTTACAAATGATTTACTCTTATCATCCGATCGTGGTTGTATCTCTCTATTAGTGTTACTCGATCTTAGCGCTGCATTTGATACCATCGACCACAACATTGTTTTGAATAGACTCGAAAATTATGTAGGTATTAGTGGAATTACTTTATCATGGTTTAAATCATACCTATGCGACTGTTATCAGTTTGTAGCAGTAAATGAAGAGATGTCACACCGATCGCAAGTTCAGTATGGAGTACCACAAGGCTCAGTGCTAGGACCGCTACTCTTCACCCTGTACATGCTACCACTGGGAGATATTATTAGGAAGCATGGCATTAGTTTTCATTGTTATGCTGACGATACTCAGCTCTATATTTCTTCACGCCCTGAAGAAACTTACCAATTCACAAGATTAACGGAATGCATAGCCGCCATAAAACATTGGATGACTGGTAATTTCCTGCAACTCAATTCAGAAAAAAATGAATTTTTAATTATTGGACAAAAAAGCTCCACAACTAGTAACCTAGAATACTGTCTAACACTTGATGGCTGCTCTGTCAAGTCTTCGTCGTCAGTGAGGAACCTGGGTGTGCTCTTTGATACCAATCTTTCGTTTGAAAGCCACGTTTCTAGCATCTGTAAAACTGCTTTCTACCATCTTAAAAATATATCTAAATTACGGCACATGCTCTCAATGCAAAATGCTGAACAGTTAGTTCATGCGTTCATGACCTCAAGGCTAGATTATTGTAATGCTCTATTGGGTGGTTGCCCTGCTCGCTTAATAAATAAACTCCAGCTGGTCCAAAACGCAGCAGCTCGAGTACTTACTAGAACCAGGAAGTATGACCATATTAGCCCAGTTCTGTCAACATTGCACTGGCTACCTATTAAACATTGCATACATTTTAAAATCTTGCTTATTACTTACAAAGCACTAAATGGTTTATCTCCCCAATACTTGAGCGAGCTCTTAACATGTTATACTCGTCTCGTATCACGTCTACTGCGATCTCTAAATTCTGGCCAGTTGTTAATACCGAGAATATCAAAATCAACTGCAGGCGGTCGATCCTTTTCCTATTTAGCTCCTAAACTCTGGAACAGTCTTCCTAGCACTGTTCGGGAAGCAGACACACTCTGTCAGTTTAAATCTAGATTAAAAACACATCTCTTTACTGTGGCATACACATAAAACACTTTATCAATTAATTGATTGTTAGGCTGCATTAACTAGGTCAGCCGGAACCGGGAACACTTCCCATAACACCTGATGTACTCGTTACATCATCAGAAGAATGGCATCTATGCTAATGATATTCTCTCTGTTTTATCCCGAGGTTTACTGCAGTCAGCCAGATCCGGGCCGTATCCAAATCAGATGGTGGACCAGAGAAGACCAACACAGGACCCCGAAGTGTCTGCAGAGACCGTGTCAATTATCCTCCCCCTGCAACTGCCTCATCGACACGGCATCTAAATAAACCCGTCACCAGTGTGATGACTCCGATTGTTCGAATTTTACCATTAAATAATACTTAAATCGATATGTCATCCGCAATAAACCCGTCTCCAGCGTGTTGCCTCCGATCATTCGAATATTGCACTTTAATAATTATTTAATCAACATCATCCTCAATAAACCCATCTCCAGCGCGTTGCCTCCGGTCCTTTGAATATTCCGATCTATTATGGATGAGTAGATGATTGGATCTATTATGGATGTTGGATGAGTAGGCCTGGCTCTCAGTCTCCGCTCTAATTCATCCCAAAGGTGTTCTATCGGGTTGAGGTCAGGACTCTGTGCAGGCCAGTCAAGTTCCTCCACACCAAACTCGCTCATCCATGTCTTTATGGAGCGACGCTTTGTGCACTGGTCAGTCATGTTGGGACAGGAAGGGGCCGTCCCCAAACTGTTCCCACAAAGTTAGGAGCATGCAATTGTCCAAAATGTCTTGGTATGCTGAAGCATTAAGAGTTAAAAAATAACCCCACCCCTCCACCAAACATTACACTTGGCACAATGCAGTCAGGCAAGTCCCGTTCTCCTGTTAACCGCCAAACCCTGACTCGTCCATGGGATCGCCAGACAGAGAAGCGTGACTGGTCACACCAGAGAACACGTCTCCACTGCTCTAGAGTCCAATGGCGGCGTGCTTTACCCCACTGCATCCCACGCTTTGCACTGCACTTGGTGAAATACAAACAAATGTGAGATTACATTATATTTTTAAGTTAAATGTATGAATTAGCTTACTCAAATATTTCTAGTTCAGAGCAATTAAAATGTATGATAATAAAATTAAAATCTGCAAGTTCTACATACTTAAAGGGTAACTAAACCCCAGCTCAGCGCTTAACTCCACCCACTGGCAATATTTGAAAAATGCTGGAAAAGTGGGCAGAGTCCAGCGGAGACAGAGGGGATGAACCGAGGGCGGGACTGAGCGGAGGGCATGCACCTGAGACCCGCAGTGATGGATTGATTGACAGCTGTCTGACTCGCGAGTCGCACATATGGAGAATAACTGGAGTGACGCCAGTAGCTTTGCAACAGAGCGGTCATTCTCCCCCATCTTCACCTGAAGTGGAGGAGGGTGAATTGTCTGTAGACACAGACCCGGAGCCTTATCAATGCGAGCCGCTGGCTCAAACTGCGTCGTTAACTCCCGATGCCGACGATGCCAGCAAAGCAGCAGCGCAAGAGAGAATGAACAGTCAAATCCTTACACTGAATGACACTAAAAATAGATCAGATACATACAATGTATTTTCATTCAAATGAACTGAATCAATAAGCAGCGCAGGACCAATCAGTTCAAACCTAATAGCCTATTATTAACAGATTTCCTCAAATAAAAGTTAGACTATATACGCCAGCACGTTACGTTATTGTTGTTCGTTACCACGGCAACCACTTGCGTGTCAGGGTTTGAAAGTGCGTCTCATGTATGAAAAATGATCTGTACACATGACGGACGGCAATAATATCGCAAGAAAAGTCTGACGTGTACCGACAATGCATTATTTAACCGTATTTTCTTCATTACAATGTTAAAGCAAGTGTCAAGTAAGTTTCATTCATAATGTTTTTACTTCATGTAACATGACAGTTCATTCTGGAGTGAAGCCGTTCTCATCCTGTGATTGGGGAAAACATTTCTGAGGGCGTGGGGAGTGAGCCGTTGGAAAAACCATCATACGTCACGATGACCCACAACGTCCAATAGGAAAATTAAACTGCAGTCGCCACCGTTCAACCTCAGCACTCAGACGATTTTACACCATATATTATAGAATTAGAACACTTTATACCCAAATGTCAAAACATTTACTCGAATCAATGAACAGCATTAATAAAGCCCCAGTCTTGCAGATCATTAACTGAAAAAAGTTGGTTTAGGGTTTAGTTACCCTTTAAGGTAGGAACACAGCAAACTGACACCAAAGAACAAGCGCTGATGAAAGCCTGTGTTGTCGCCTCACGTTGGGGAAAAAAAACAGCACCTTAACACACCTAAAGGACTACAGACAACTATCAACTAGCACATGCGTTCAGCGCCTGTGTGTGAAGGAGACAACTGTCTATTTAAGCAGATATAATTGTCTATATTTCCGTCATTCAAAAAGGGAAAGCAAAACTAAGACTGCAGGTACACAAACCATAAACAAAGCAGTGCTTGCTTACCATTTTGAATATCAATCATACAGATCACGTTCTCTATTCCACTATTTGTGCAGTGCTGCTCAGGTAAGATGACGTAAACTTATAACAGCCTTCCGTCTCTTCAGTTTTAATCAATTCTCATTTATGTGTATAGCGATTTTCACAGTACAAATCGTTTCAAAGCAGCTTTACAGAAATCTACAGAACAATTAAGAGGGATCTGTTATTAGAGGAGACTGTGTCCAAGTTATGTATTTCAGTCATGTACATATACAAATCCCGAAGTTAACTAACAATGTATTCATTTAAACAATGGATTAATTTAAAGCAGAGACAATGAGCTCATTGAAGCAATGAATACATGTTAACAAATGATTAGGATGTATAGTGTGTATAGTGTGCTCTTTGATACCAATCTTTCGTTTGAAACCACGTTTCTAGCATCTGTAAAACTGCATTCTACCATCTTAAAAATATATCTAAATTACGGCACATGCTCTCAATGCAAAATGCTGAACAGTTAGTTCATGCGTTCATGACCTCAAGGCTAGATTATTGTAATGCTCTATTGGGTGGTTGCCCTGCTCGCTTAATAAATAAACTCCAGCTGGTCCAAAACGCAGAAGCTCGAGTACTTACTAGAACCAGGAAGTATGACCATATTAGCCCGGTTCTGTCAACACTGCACTGGCTGCCTATTAAACATTGCATACATTTTAAAATCTTGCTTATTACTTACAAAGCACTAAATGGTTTAGCTCCCCAGTACTTGAGCGAGCTCTTAACGCATTATACTCCATCACGTCTACTGCGGTCTCAAAACTCTGGCCAGTTGATAATACCTAGAATATCAAAATCAACTGCAGGCGGTCGATCCTTTTCCTATTTAGCAAATAAACTCTGGAACAGTCTTCCTAACATTGTATGGGAAGCAGACACACTCTGTCAGTTTAAATCTAGACTAAAAACACATCTCTTTACTGTGGCATACACATAAAACACTTTTTCAGTGAAGTGATTGTTAGGCTGCATTAACTAGGTTAGCCGGAACCGGGAACACTTCCCATAACACCTGATGTACTCGTTACATCATCAGAAGAATGGCATCTATGCTAATGATAGTCTCTCTGTTTTATCCCGAGGTTTACTGCAGTCAGACGGATCCGGGCCGTATCCAGATCAGATGGTGGACCTGCGCCCAGAAAAGACCAATGCATGACCCTGAAGTGTCTGCAGAGGCCGTGTCAATAAGACTCCCCCTGCAACTGCCTCATCGACACGGCATCCTCAATAAACCCGTCTCTGGCGTGATGACTCCGATTGTTCAAATAAATCGATATGTCATCCTCAATAAACCCGTCTCCAGCGTGTTGCCTCCGATCCTCTGAATATTACGATCTATTATGACCTCTGACCTGTAAAGCTGCCAGAATAATAATAATAATAATACGCTGTTTGTTAATTGGCCAGAGGAGAACTGGCACCCCGACTGAGCCTGGTTTCTCCCAAGGTTTATTTTTCTCCATTAGGTCACCTGATGGGGTTTTGGTTTCCTTGCCACTGTTGCCTCTGGCTTGGCGTGCTCAGTTGGGGACACTACATTTTTCTAAATTTTTCAACTAAATATCCAAATAAATCTAATTATTAAACTAAATTAACCATATAAACTAAATTACTGATCTAAAGCCCACACTGTCACTGTATGATAATTGAAATGAACTGATGACATCACCGTTTTCTCCAGAATGGCTATACGGCTGAATAAAATTATGTCGCATTATTTTCCTGTTTAACACTGTAAATCTGCTTTGTTAAAAGCGCTATATAAATAAGGTTGACTTGACTTGACTTATAGACAAATTTAATTTGGATTGAGCTCAATCGAATCGATTAAGGTGTTTACATGAAGGCTTGTCAAGCTGATTGAGCCGTCAATCTGATCACTAACAGATTATTTGGTTGCATGTAAACGTAGCCACCAAGCGGCAACCTCCCCCAGTTTCTCTTGAAGCCAATACGGAAGTGACTTAAACTGCAATTCATCGACTGGCCACTAGAGACAGACTCCAGAAGGAGCAGAATCTCATTGAGCTCATGTTAAAATGCCCAACTTTACAGCAGAAGAACACATGTTTACAGTCTGGGACAAATTGTGGTTTTGGTCTATACGGCTAATTTTGCCCTTCATGACAACTGTGTGGGGGGTGAATTTTTTTATAACTCGTTTGTTTAATTTATATTACGCCTTAAAGTTCTGCATAATTAAGGGCGTGGCCACTTTGAGTGACAGGTGGATTGCCGCTGCAGTCACTTCTAGCCGTTTTTCTGTTGTCTGTTTGCCACTCCACCTGTTCGCTCCTCTTTGCCCTTTTTTTTTGTGTATCCAGGAGTGACGTGCGGCCAAGACTTTAGGCTTCAGAAATGCTCTTCAGAAACCTATGGGTGACGTCACGGACACTACGTCTCTATTTTTTAGTAGTCATTGTTATTGAAGACTCTGTAATGACATTCAAAAAAGATATCTTGTAAAGTTAGCTTTTAAGGTCCTTTCACACTGGACGCGATTTTGACGTGCAAATAATTTGCACAATGGTTTTATTTTTTGATCAGCTGTTTGTGTAATGAGAGCTTCCACACCGAACGCGAATGTGCTGCTGCGAAAAAACGTTTATTTTTTTCATTTCAATGTCGATTTTTTTTTAACACTCGCAGCGACAGAAAAGGCTTAAACCAATCACATACAAGGAAACAAAGGTCACGAAATGTCCAGTTGATGTCACTAGCCATTCAATCAACATTAACCTTTGCCAGGTATCGCATTTCTCACGAGATTACAGTGTTTGCCCACTAAAGGCTACAGATTACGATTTTATAATCAATACGTTGATTTTTTTCGAACCTAATTGTGTCCGCGACTATATAAAGTGAATGTTTTTGCATCAGTACGACTGTGGCACTTAAATATTTACATTGTGACTCAACTGGAAACATAGCTGGAAACAGAGCTGCTGCGGATCGATTGGTTCCTGAAGTGTGTGTTTGTCTCGTCAGATGCGGAGCTCCTCAAACTATCCCACGGACATTTGAAAGTAAGTGCGGAACAGGCCATGATAAAATTTTAGCTCCTGTACAAGATTAGCATACTACCCTTCAGACTCTCTGTTCTTTAAGACTGAAGCTCGTCTTCACTGGATGATGAAGTGTCCGTGTTTTCTCAGCTGTCGCCGCCAATGTTTAGGAATGTTGGAGCTCTGAAACGTCGCAAACTCGCGTTGCGGCTGATGTGAATGGTTTTGACGCTAACTATTCGCACACGAAATATTTGCTTTTTCGTTACGCTTCCAGTGTGAAAGGGCCTTTACAGTTATCTTCTGCCCTACTTTTACAGGTGCTGGTCATATAATTAGAATATCATCAAAAAGTTGATTTATTTCACTAATTCCATTCAAAAAGTGAAACTTGTATATTATATTCATTCATTACACACATACTGATATATTTTAAATGTTTATTTCTTTCAATTTTGATGATTATAACAGACAACTAAGGAAAATCGCAAATTCAGTATCTCATAAAATTAGAATATTTCTTAAGACCAATACAAAGAAAGGATTTTTAGAAATCTTGGCCAACTGAAAAGTATGAACATGAAAAGTATGAGCATGTCCAGCACTCAATACTTAGATGGGGCTCCTTTTGCCTGAATTACTGCAGTCGATCAGTCTGTGGCACTGCTCAGGTGTTATGAGAGCCCAGGTTGCTCTGATAGTGGCCTTCAGCTCTTCTGCATTGTTGGGTCTGGCTTATCGCATCTTCCTCCACACATAGATTTTCCATGGAGTTAAGGTCAGGCGAATTTGCTGGCCAATTAAGAACAGGGATACCATGGTCCTTAAACCAGGTACTGGTTGCTTTGGCACTGTGTGCAGGTGCCAAGTCCTGTTGGAAAATGAAATCTGCATCTCCATAAAGCTGGTCAGCAGCAGGAAGCATGAAGTGCTCTAAAACTTCCTGGTATACGGCTGCGTTGACTTTGGACCTCAGAAAACACAGTGGACCAACACCAGCAGATGACATGGCACCCCAAACCATCACTGACTGTGGAAACTTTACACTGGACCTCAAGCAACGTGGATTGTGTGCCTCTCTCTTCCTCCAGACTCTGGGACCCTGATTTCCAAAGGAAATGCAAAATTTACTTTCATCAGAGAACATAACTTTGGACTACTTTTTTTCCTTTTTGTCTTTAGCACAGGCGAGACGCTTCTGACGCTGTTTGTTGTTCAAGAGTGGCTTGACACAAGGAATGCGACAGCTGAAACCCATGTCTTGCATACGTCTGTGCGTAGTGGTTCTTGAAGCACTAACTCCAGCTCCAGTCCACTCTTTGTGAATCCCCCCCACATTTTTGAATGGGTATGTTTTCACAATCCTCTCCAGGGTGTGGTTATCCCTATTGCTTGTACACTTTTTTCTACCACATCTTTTCCTTACCTTCGCCTCTCTATTAATGTGCTTGGACACAGAGCTCTGTCAACAGCCAGCCTTGTACACTTTTTTCTACCACATCTTTTCCTTACCTTCGCCTCTCTATTAATGTGCTTGGACACAGAGCTCTGTGAACAGCCAGCCTCTTTTGAAATGACCTTTTGTGTCTTGCCCTCCTTGTGCAAAGTGTCAATTGTCGTCTTTTGGACAACTGTCAAGTCAGCAGTCTTCCCCATGATTGTGTAGCCTACAGAACTAGACTGAGAGACCATTTAAAGGCCTTTGGAGGTGTTTTGAGTTAATTAGCTGATTAGAGTGTGGCACCAGGTGTCTTCAATATTGAACCTTTTCACAATATTCTAATTTTCTGAGATACTGAATTTGGGATTTTCCTTAGTTGTCTGTTATGATAATCAAAATTAAAAACATAAATAAATGAAATGTATCAGTCTGTGTGTAATGGATGAATATAATATACAAGTTTCACTCTTTGAATGGAATTAGTGAAATAAATCAACTTTTTGATGATATTCTAATTATATGACCAGCACCTGTATGTTGAAGAATTTGCACATTGTAGTTTTTGTTGATTGAATGCAAAAACGTTTTCTTAGTGGTGAATTTCTGGCATTTCAACACTCGCAGCTGCTTTCATCCCACAGAACCTTCACTTACACATGAATGTGAGGTGTGTGATCGCTAGACAATTGGACCTTTGTTCATATGTGACCGTTCAGGGATATGAAAGGTGCAGGACCACACTCACAACATAATTGGCAGAGATGACAATAACTGAACAGGCTGGGAACACGTATCGATGCTATTCCGAGAGATATATTGCAACTCTGTTACAAATGTTACTTGGGTCAAGCCACCTGCTCAAGTGTCAATAAGACCTCTCATCCAGCATCGGCAGTGAGATATCACCTCTCAAAATGACACTGTGCCGTCTGTTTTTCCCTCTCATGACTGTTATGGCTAGACATTTGTCAGAGGTCCCTTCCCCTCTCTTTATACACTCACATATTAGAGGCTACTTAACTCGGCGCACAAGCTGAAAAATGAACCTTGTCATTTGGCCAAAGGCTTGTTTGTGATTTTATTAGTCACAAACTCGAGCACAGAGGTGACTGGATGATAGATGCACATGCTAAATCCAAGCCCAGCTCTTTTTTCAATGCACCAACAGCAGCAGAATTTTTGTTCTGTTAGTGGAAAAACAATATACATTTTTATTGGATTCTGTTTTATAATGCTTTGAAACGAGTTGCCCAGAAATGTACCATGTAATTTGTAATTATGAAAATGAAGGTAGGACTGGCAGTGATATGGTGGCATTGTATGCTATGTGTATCCCCATGATTTACTACGGACGTAATGGCTATGATACCGAATTTAGTCTCATTACGCATTAATAATTTGTATCAGAAAATATGCAAGTACAACCTGCCAAGTCCATTAAACATCAGGGATATCAATCTGTCCAATTAGGAAAAATAATTAATTGTGAATCAGTTTTGACTGCTTTGGTGCAAATGAAACAAGTGCACTTGAGAAGCAACCCTCAAAAAGGGAAGGATTTTGCAGGTGGTGCCCACAGACAATTGTTCTCTCCTTATTCTTCCTGACTGATTTGTCTTTAGTTTAGTGTTATTTAAGGGTCCTTGTCACTGTCTGTAGCACGAGGCAGTACCTGCAACCCAATCAGGTTTCACAGGCAGTCCTGCTCCTCCAGGATGCATCCATACGTGCCGTCACAAGGAGGTTTGGTGTGACTCCCCGCACAGTTTCAAGAGCATGAGAGATACCGGGAGACAGGCCGTTACACGAGGAGAGCTGGACAGGGACATAGAAGGGCAACAACCCAGCAGTAGGACTGGTATCTGCTCCTTTGTGTGAGGAGGAACAGGAGGAGCACTACCAGAGCCCTACAAAATGACCTCCAGCAGGATAGTGATGTGCATATCTCTGACCAAACTGTCAGAAACAGACTTCATGAGGATGGCACGAGGGCCAGACGTCCTATAGTGGGACCTGTGCTCACAGCTCGGCACCGAGCAGCTCGATTGGCATTTGCCAGAGAACACCAGAATTTGGCAAGCCCGCCCTGTTGTCTTCACAGATTAGTGCAGGTTCACACTGAGACAGACGTAAAAGAGTCTGGAGATGCCGTGGGGAATGTTACGCTACGTGCAAGGTCATCCAGCATGACCGGTTTGGCGGTGGGTCAGTAATAGTCTGGGGAGGAATATCCTTGGAGAGTTGCACAGACCTCCACGTGATAGCCAGTGGTTCCCTTACTGCTGTTAGGTACCAGGATGAACTTTTCAGAGCCATTGGCAGACCTTCTTCTGGTGCAGTGGGCCCTGGGTTCCTCCTGGTGCATGATAATACCCGGCCTCATATGGCTAGAGTGTTTGGCAGTTTTTAGATGACGAAGGCATTGATGCCATTGACTGGCCCTCACGTTCCCCAGACCTGAATCCAAAGGAGAACCTCTAGGACATTATGTATTGTAGCATCCTATGCCAACAAATAGCACCACAGACTGTCCAGGAGCTCATTGATGCCCTCATCCTGAGATCCCCCAGGACACCATTCGCCATCTCATCAGAAGCATACCCAGATGTTGCCGTGAGTGCATACAGGCACATGGGCCATAAACACTACTGACATACATTATGAGTTGCTGTGATGCAAGTTGGATTTTTACCATTGATTTTTGGTATGATTTTGTGAGCCCTTAGTGTGAAAATTCTGTGCAACCCTGTTATTAAAAATGGCATAAATGCACATATAAAATTATATAGTAATATAAAATTCTATCACATTTTACTATTCCATTTAATAAAATATGGTAAACCCGGTTGCTTGGGAACCTTGCGTTTCGGGAGCTTTGAGTATCTCAAGAATGGTCATGAACTTTTGATGGTATTTTTCCAAATTCAGGTGGCCTCATTTCGAGTCCTGTCCAAAATCTCAGTACATCCACATTAAGACAGCGTTTGTCCTACTTCCAGTGCTGAGGATCTTCTCTGCATACTCTTATTAAACAGCAGGCCGACCGCACATCTCTCCGGGTCCTGCCAGTCATTGCATTAACCTGAGAGCACAGAATTTACAAGTGTCGGGACATTAGGAACATCATGGCCTAGATCCCGTCCCCTGCTGTCCCTCCCATCATAGGCAGCCTTGTGTCAAATGCTCACAGTCATTATTGCTGAATACGCACAAGTCAGGCCTCTAAACAAACCTGCTGACTGTAGAGATCTGTGTGCAGTGCCAGATGGAACCTGAAAGCACCTGAGTGTCAAAGTACTGTGATATCTTTGACCAGCAATTTCATTAGGATAGTGTGAACACTAGGATTACAACTCAAAGCTGCTTAATGTCACTGCTTTGATTTTCAAAAGTTAATGTCACCAAAATGTGTAGAGTAGTAATATGAAAGGAGACCACAAATTTGCACCAATTACTTTTCAATCTTGGGTGCAAACATCAAGAGCACACCTCTAATAGTCTGCAGCTGGAGTCCAGATTATTAAACCTGGGGTTTACTGCATCTGTTAATATTGTTTGAGGGACCTGCACTAACATGAACAGTTGTATTTTTATTACCTAACTCTCAGGGAATAACAGACTTGGAGACAGAGGCCCTGTCCACACGAACACAGGTATTTTCAAACCACATATTTTTCTTTGCCACACGCAAACGCAGGATCCGGACACTGAAACCAAAGTTTGCCGAAGTTTGCCAAGGATTACTGAGGACTCAAAAAGACCCGAATGAACCGGTTCAACCATCTGCCGAAGTTTGCCGAGGATTACTGAGGACTCAAAAAGACCCGAATGAACCGGTTCAACCATCTGCCGAAGTTTGCCGAGGATTACTGAGGACTCAAAAAGACCCGAATGAACCGGTTCAACCAGCTGCCGATGTTTGCAGAGGATTACTGAGGAATCAAAAAGACCCGAATGAACCGGTTCAACCAGCTGCCGATGTTTGCAGAGGATTACTGAGGACTCAAAAAGACCCGAATGAGCCGGTTCAACCAGCTGCCGATGTTTGCAGAGGATTACTGAGGAATCAAAAAGACCTGAATGAACCGTTCAACCAGCTGCCGAAGTTTGCCGAGGATTACTGAGGACTCAAAAAGACCCGAATGAGCCGGTTCAACCAGCTGCCGAAGTTTGCCGAGGATTACTGAGGACTCAAAAAGACCCGAATGAACCGGTTCAACCAGCTGCCGAAGTTTGCCGAGGATTACTGAGGACTCAAAAAGACCTGAATGAACCGGTTCAACCAGCTGCCGATGTTTGCAGAGGATTACTGAGGACTCAAAAAGACCCGAATGAACCGGTTCAACCAGCTGCCGAAGTTTGCCGAGGATTACTGAGGACTCAAAAAGACCCGAATGAGCCGGTTCAACCAGCTGCCAAAGTTTGCAGAGGATTACTGAGGACTCAAAAAGACCCAAATGAGCCAGTTCAACCAGCTGCCGATGTTTGCAGAGGATTACTGAGGACTCAAAAAGACCCGAATGAACCGGTTCAACCAGCTGCCGAAGTTTGCCGAGGATTACTGAGGACTCAAAAAGACCCGAATGAGCCAGTTCAACCAAGTGCCGATGTTTTCAGAGGATTACTGAGGACTCAAAAAGACCCGAATGAACCGGTTCAACCAGCTGCCGAAGTTTGCCGAGGATTACTGAGGACTCAAAAAGACCCGAATGAACCGGTTCAACCAGCTGCCGAAGTTTGCCGAGGATTACTGAGGACTCAAAAAGACCCGAATGAGCCAGTTCAACCAACTGCCGATGTTTGCAGAGGATTACTGAGGACTCAAAAAGACCCGAATGAGCCGGTTCAACCAGCTGCCGAAGTTTGCCGAGGATTACTGAGGACTCAAAAAGACCCGAATGAACCGGTTCAACCAGCTGCCGAAGTTTGCCGAGGATTACTGAGGACTCAAAAAGACCTGAATGAACCGGTTCAACCAGCTGCCGATGTTTGCAGAGGATTACTGAGGACTCAAAAAGACCCGAATGAACCGGTTCAACCAGCTGCCGAAGTTTGCCGAGGATTACTGAGGACTCAAAAAGACCCGAATGAGCCGGTTCAACCAGCTGCCAAAGTTTGCAGAGGATTACTGAGGACTCAAAAAGACCCAAATGAGCCAGTTCAACCAGCTGCCAAAGTTTGCGGAGGATTACTGAGGACTCAAAAAGACCCGAATGAACCGGTTCAACCAGCTGCCGAAGTTTGCCGAGGATTACTGAGGACTCAAAAAGACCCGAATGAGCCGGTTCAACCAGCTGCCGAAGTTTGCCGAGGATTACTGAGGACTCAAAAAGACCCGAATGAGCCGGTTCAACCAGCTGCAGAAGTTTGCCGAGGATTACTGAGGACTCAAAAAGACCGGAATGAGCCGGTTCAACCAGCTGCCAAAGTTTGCGGAGGATTACTGAGGACTCAAAAAGACCCGAATGAGCCGGTTCAACCAGCTGCCAAAGTTTGCAGAGGATTACTGAGGACTCAAAAAGACCCGAATGAGCCAGTTCAACCAGCTGCTGATGTTTGCAGAGGATTACTGAGGACTCAAAAAGACCCGAATGAACCGGTTCAACCAGCTGCCAAAGTTTGCGGAGGATTACTGAGGACTCAAAAAGACCCGAATGAGCCGGTTCAACCAGCTGCCGAAGTTTGCCGAGGATTACTGAGGACTCAAAAAGACCCGAATGAGCCGGTTCAACCAGCTGCCGAAGTTTGCAGAGGATTACTGAGGACTCAAAAAGACCCGAATGAGCCGGTTCAACCAGCTGCCAAAGTTTGCAGAGGATTACTGAGGACTCAAAAAGACCTGAATGAGCCGGTTTAACCAGCTGCCGAAGTTTGCTGAGGACTCAAAATGACCCGAATGAACCAGTTCAACCAGCTGCCGAAGTTTGCCGAGGATTCTGATGAGTGAGTTGGCGATACTATGCAAGCCTGTGACACGTACTGGAACCTTTCTGAGAGATGTAAATAAATTTTACTATAGTTATTGTGCATTCAGATTATATTTTAAGTTAAGTGAAATCAAGGAGTTTAAAAGACTGATTTATTATATACTTTAGACATGTTAAACATAGCGGAACCTGATTTCACCAAGTGCAGCATGTTCCTGGATCAACATCTCTGTTGCTACTGGAACAACATTCCAATCAACCAGATTTGAGGGACAAATTTACAGTTTATGTCAAGCTTACAACCAGGTTTACAACCAGGCTTACAACCAGGGTTATAGGCTTCTACATCAGTGTTATTCAGCTATCATTTCCCTCTAATTTTAAGGATAACTTATGGGTAGGGTTAGGTTTAGGGGTAGGGATAGGACTACATTTTTGGAAGAGAATGTTGTTCCAGGATCAACAAACTGTGCAAAATCAGGATGTGCGTACAACATATCCACGTTTATAGATTTGTAATGACCTCAGAGAGTCAGGACCTTGGTTTAACATCTCATCCGAAGGACGGTGCTACTGCACTGGGGCGTTAGGACCCACACAGACCACAGGGTGAGCGCCCCCTGCTGGCCTCACTGGATGACTGGAGAGTGATGGAGCAGGCAAGCTCTTTGAGGAGTATGGTAGCGATGTTCGGTTCTTGAACGAATCGTTCTTTTGAGCCGGTTCTCAGCAAGTAACCGGTCGAGCCGGTTCTTTAATCAAACTGAATCAAACTTTAGTTCTGGATTGATTACGCAAGACGCAAAAGCCGAAGTAGCACGTCCAACTAAAAAAGAACCGAATGAGCCGGTTCAAACATCTGTTGAAGTTTGCAGAGGATTACCGAGGATTCTGATGATTGAGTTTGGTGATGCAAATCTGATCACGTCCTGGAAATATGCTTATTATGACTACTGTCATTATATAACATTTTAAAACCTTTCTGTCGAGAGATGTAGTTTATTGTGCATGCAGATTATATTTCAAGTTGTTAAGCGAAATTTATACGTTTATAAGACTGGTTTATTCTTTATACACATGCAGGCTACTTTAGAAATGTAACATATCTGCGTTTATGCATGTCTAGGCTACTCAATATTGGTCAGTTTTATCTGACATAAAGGATTCGCGAATGAAACTGTAACCACAAACACCATTAACTTAAGTGAATGAAAGGCAATAATCAGCAAAACAGACTCTCACGCAAATAACTTAATTCGATTGTTTCAATGTCCATTGACACAGATTACTTTATTTGAATGTTTCCTTGATATAATGAGACCCTGAGAAATGCATTGAAAAAAACACTGCATGGTTACGTCAGGGACCTATGATCGGCTTTTTGAACTGGTTCATTGAGCCGAACTGTCCAAAATGAACCGGTTCGCGGAAATGAATCAGACTTTGCATCACTAGAGTATGGAGAGTAGGATCCTCTAGTCTAGACTGAACATAACTGGAGATCTTTGGAGTCTCACAAGGAGAATTCTCAGATAAGTAGAGCGTGTAAGGAGTCTGTTAAACACAGTGAAGACCAGAACAAGAGCAACTGTGAGGTGTGAGCTCTTAACCTGGAGCAGATTGGAGTGCTGATGGAAAACATGTGTGGGTGATGAACAGGAGGGATGCTGGGAGATGTAGTCTTTGACTAGTTGACTGGACTGGAACAACTGGAACAAATATATTGCTAGTTTGTGTTAGGATTAGGGTAAAAGGTAACTAATTGTAAAGTGGTACCCAAAATTTATGAAAGAAGTCTTACCAGGTCTGCATTTATTTGATGAAAAATAGAATCTTGTTGTGAAATAATATTACACTCTAAAAAATGCTGGGTTAAAATAACCCAAGTTGGGTTGAAAATGGACAAACCCAGCGATTGGGTTGTTTTAAGCAAACATTTAACCCAACCGCTGGGTTAAAACAACCCAATTGCAGGATTTATTCCATTTTCAACCCAAATGGACTATATTGGGTTATTTTTAACCCAGCATTTTTTAGAGAGTACAATTTAAAATAACAGTTTTCCATTTGAATATATTTTAAAATGTAATTTATTCCTGTGATCAAAGCTGAATTTCCAGCATCATTACTCCAAGTCTTCAGGGTCACATGATCCTTCGGAAATCATTCTAATATGATGATTTGATGGACAGTTATTATAAATTATAATTGGTGTTCAATGTTTTATAATAGTTCTTATTATTATCATTGTTGAAAACAGTTTTTGCTGCAATGGTTCATCAAATAAATACAAATAATTTCTTCTTGCAATATAAAGATTTCAAACAAAACTGTTTTGTCCATTGTGGGGGTTCGAGCAATAATCAGGGGCTCAAACACAACCTTCCTTAAGATGATTCAAATGCCACAGCACCTCACAACAGGACAACTACAGAAACACCTACAGGACCCTCCATTAGAACAAATCTGTGAGTAGAAGAGTGTTTAATGACTGAACCTAGATTCAGGTAAATGGATGACACACGAGTGAAAATCCCAATGCATGAAGTGCTTCAACATCAATGCATCACATCAAATATAATGTACAGGACAACAAAAGTGTCTTTCCTGCAATGTGTGTAAGAACCGCCTACTGACTCAACAACAGATTCCAATTGAGTGGGTGAAGGTTTCCTGCATGAATATCTGCTCTCATAATGCATATTATTGGTTACATATGCAAGTATATTGCATAAACATTACATTTCATGTTCTATAATGTGTCATAAACGTTAAAGGTGCATGATTATTACTGTTGTTGCAACTGTGTGTTCATGAAGAAGCACGATGTGTTGCAATATGCATTTTAAGTAATTATGCATACCTTTATAATGCATATATTCAAGTCTACCAGAGAGCCATATGGATTCAGCAGCTATTGCTTGACTCCCATCAGCCCCTGCTACACAAGCTCAGGGTCACCTCATCACAGAGGAGAACAGCACTGGACAGATGCATTACTCTGTTTATTCTTTAGGAGACATTATGAGATGACAGCAGTGACCACACCTACTGCCCCAGCTTGCACACAGTACAAGCCGTCGTTTCTCACATGACATTTTTATTTGCAAAAAGTGATTTATTCATGGTTTAATCACTCAAACCAAGCATGTGGTCTTTACATCGGAGTGCTCTCTATAAAACGGGGCAATTCTTGGCACTCCTATGACATCACCGACACATATATAGATATATACACCGATCAGGCATAACATTATGACCCAATATTGTGTTGGTCCCTCTTTTGCTGCCAAAACAGCCCTGAGCCGTCGAGGCATTGACTCCACTAGACCCCTGAAGGTGCGCTGTGGTATCTGGCACCAAGAGGTTAGCAGCAGATCCTTTAAGTCTTTGTAAGTTGCGAGGTGGGGCCTCCATGGATCGGACTTGTTTTTTCAGCACATCCCACAGATGCTCGATTGGATTGAAATCTGGGAAATTTGGAGGCCAAGTCAACACCTCAAAAAAAAACAGGGAATACCGTTTCCATGAAAGGTTGTACATGGTCTGCAACAATGCTTAGGTAGGTGGTACGTGTCAAAGTCACATCCACATGGATGGCAGGACCCGAGGTTTCCCAGCAAAACATTGTCCAAAGCTTCACACTGCCTCCACCGGCTTGCCTTCTTCCCATAGTGCATCCTGGTGCCATGTGTTCCCCAGGTAAGCCACGCACACACACCAGGCCATCCACGCGATGGAAAAGAACACGTGATCCATCAGGCCAGGCCACCTTCTGCTCACAAGCCACTGTTGGTGCTTTCGGCGGTGGACAGGGGTCAGCGTGGGCACCCTGACGGGTCTCAATGAGCCTTGGCCGCCCATGACCTTGTCGCCGGTTCACCGCTGTTCCTTCCTTGGAGACTTTTGATAGAGACTGACCACTGCAGACCGGGAACACCCCACAAGAGCTGCAGTTTTAGAGATGCTCTGACCCAGTCGTCTGGCCATCACAATTTGGCCCTTGTCAAACTCGCTCAAATCCTTACGCTTGCCCATTTTTCCTGCTTCTAACACATCATCTGTGAGGACAAAATATTCACTTGCTGCCTAATATATCCCACCCACTAACAGTGTTGATAATAATCCGTATTATTTTATGTAAAATAATCATCTCTTAATCTCACCAAGGCTGCATTTATTTGATCAAAAATACAGGGGGGGGAAATAGCAATACTTACTGAAATAATACTACAATTTAAATTAACTGGTTTTTGATGTAATATTTTAAAATGTAATGTATTCCTGTGACAAAAACAGGATCAGCATCATTACTTCAGTCTTTAGAGTCACTCTGTAAGATATGTCCACTGGAGGCAAGTTTAGATGATGAAGCCAAGTGCAGTTTTATTGATAAACATGAAGTGATACAAAATAAACAAGGACTTGAACTTGACGCATGCACAAACACTCACCAACAGCAGGTTACATCAACAATACTCGACAAGGGAACAAGGCAAACATGAGGGCTTAAATACTCAAAGACTAATGACGAAACAAGACACACCTGTGAACAATCAAGACAATGAACCAATGACAGAACTGAACTGAGAACACATGACTAAATCAACCAATAGGTTTGTTGAACATCGGCTGCGGCCGAATGGAGCCGATCGGCGAGAGTAGCCGCGTGCAGAAGGGAAGGAGCTGCAAACGGAAACGTGAAGTCGGACACTTTCTGCTTCCCATAGTGACGCTCGCGCTGTGTTTGCATACTTTAGCAGCTGAAGTTAAATAAATGCAATAGTTGTCAAATACACGGATGTTTCAGAGACATTTCATTGAATACTGCATGCACTGCTTAATACAGCGTGTGTTTGTACAAGAATAAAGTTCAACATATAAGCCTACACTATCAATGAAGTGGGGTCTACGTTTTTTATCAGTTTCATTTTGATAAACATGACAATATAACATTGCGACTACATGAAAGGAGGTTTTACTGTTACAAGGTTTTTACAGAAGGTTTTAGAATAAACACGAAACACACGTGATCGCTGTCATGTGGTGAATCCGGCCAATCGTGGAACAGCTGTGTCATCATTAGAGTCCGTGCAGCCTCGTGCAGCCGCTCTAGAGAAACTGCACTGGCTGTATTAACCATAGACAGTAAAAGAAATGGACACAGCGACCCCATAGACTTCACGGAGAAAAAGTGAAGTCAAGTAGAAGCAGTCACTTCCTGATGGCTGATGTACTGCGCAGCCTCAGACTGAGCTTGACGACGTAGATCTGACGTGAGCAACCTGTCTGACAGTGGCAAGTCTTCTAGTAGATGTGCAAAGTCAAATCTGAATCAGTTGAAGTATTTTGTCCCGTTGCTTTTGGCTCTCTATGGGCTTCTCCACATGCTTCACCCTTGTCTTTATCGGACTTTATGCCTCCACGTCCCCCCTATTGCCTCAAAGACAGTAAAAGATTGCCTGCGAGCTTCTCCTTGGGTCTATACGGTAATTTCTCTACTGCGCGTCGAGAGTTGCGTGGTTATGATGCAATCGTTAGCTAATTTTTTACAAAAACGGCTTCTACGGTGTGATAGTGTAAGATACAAGGTAATGGAGCCTTTTATACATCGTCGTGTTTCTTTAGAAATAAACAATGGACAAATGGAGTCTTTAAACGCCTCAGATGCAAAGTTATTCGCTGTCAAAGTGACACCAAAATGAATGGGAGTCAATGGGATGCTAACAGCAGGTGATGGCTTGGTTAGCAATGGCTGCCCCTATGGAGGGTACGCTTTCCGGGGGCTGGATTACCCCCTTGGTATTAGCCAGCTGTTCTCAAATCGCTCTCGTGGCACTTTGCTAACAGCGCTGTCACAGGTCGGACATAATTTCTAACCGGCAAGTCAGCCGCCGATCGGTCTGCACATCACTGTATCACTGTATCAAGTCAAACAAGCCTATTGACAACATAACACAAGAGATTAGGGAATCACATGACAATGGAGCACATGGCAGGGTCACATGACAAACAGGAAACATGACTGATAAATTCAGAAATCATTCTAAGGTCATTTCTTATTATGAAAAATGTTAAACATAAGTATGACTATTATTATATTATTATTTTAATCATGATATACTCCCATTCCAAAGTTTGGGGTAAGTAAGATTTAAAAAAATAAAAGAAATTAATAATTTGATTTAGCAAAGGCACATTGAATTGATCAAAAAAGAGAGTAAAGACATTTATGAAATTAATAAATAGTACAGCAAGGTCTTTTTATAATAGTGGAATAATCAGGTGAGGGAGAGTGTGTGGTGATTGAGCGTGTGTGTGTGTGTGTGTGTGCGTGTATGTGAAGGTCACTGCTTCACACTGTACAAAACAATTAAGCAGCAAAACTGTGTTTACACAGTAACATTGCCATTGTATCAAACCTCACCACACATAAGCTGTATTTATGTAAGAATCCAATACCATTTACTGCCATTGCAATGTGTGTGCAGCTATCTGATAGCAGTGTGATAGCTGTCTGTGGAATGCTGATATACTATTAGGTTTGGAAAATGTGTGTTGTTGTGCTGTTTGTCCAATAAGACTGAAGGGACAGTATCATTTCGAATTGGAACTAAGATGCAAACTGCACAATTTGACCATATTTAGGCCTTTATAATTACAAAGGTATTGTATGCAAACAACTATGCCACTGAAGTCATTTAATCTGCAAACAATTAATAGTGTTTCAAATTGTAATAATGCAGTGCTTTAGTTTAATACTCCCTGACAATTCTACTTGTAGTGCAGAGATTACATCCCCTGACGACACATGCGAACGAGGGATGATTGAAAAGAAGCGACGTCTAAATGACATACCACCTCAGCTCTTTCATTAGCCATGACAACCTCTTTCTTCCCCTCAATTAGCCACGCCGGATCTAACAATACCCACCTCGCTGGACAGAGGCAAGGGGCCATGGAGAACACACGAGCGCTTGTCACATCGCTTCGCCTGTAGGTGTGATATCCATGGTGATCAGATGGAGGTGTAACGCTTATAATATTAATTTTAGATCATGGCGGCCGGCTTGATCTGTGTTGAAGGGATGACTCAGATGCATAATTGATTGTAATAGAGAGTAAGGCGCAGAGGAGTGGGGTCGGAGCTCTGCATTTCACCATTTCGAATGGTGAAATGGTGGAGATCACAAGCGTCTGATGAATCATGTTGATTTAATCAGAAGGAGTTTGCCCAAAGGTTTCGCTACAAGCTTTTTCCTTTTGCCAAAAGAAATGTCATGCAATCTAAACCATGTAATACCTGGACTGATTATTCATTATTCATCTCAGCAGTAGTTGTTTGGCTGGTGCAGGACAGTATGCAATACAGATTGGCACTCAACACTTTTTTGAGCCAAAGGCATGTGACTCATCTCTCGGGAGTCGCAGGGCAATTATGTCCCGACAAAGCTGATTGGCTGATGGCACTGCAAGAATGAGCACAGTCACTACAGCTGTATTAAAACTCGCTCTAGGCTAGCAAATGAGCTAAGGACGTCAATGACAATAGGCGGGGGGATTTCTCTCCAAATACATTGGTCACTGGTGGCTCAGGGGGTTGGGCTGTCGTCTCACAGCAAGAAAGTCCCCGGTTTGAGCCCCGGCTGACCCAGGAGTCTTTTCAGCGTGGGTTTACCCCACACAGTAATGCAGGTTAGGTGGATTGGATGTGCCAAATTGGCCGTGTGTGTGTGTGTGAGTCCCAAGCCATGTAATGGGAAGGGTTGGGGAAAGACCTGGCAAACTACCCCAGAAACAAACATTGCCAAGCAAATTCATGGACAGTCTCTCGCATATGGTGATAGATGGCCATAGAATCACCAAGAGTCGAATACGATTCATGAGGGAGAACCTCAGTAAACTCATCAACTTTCCTTATTCCCTAGCCCTGGTTACAGCATCTTTCAGTAAAGACTATGTAGACAATTTCATCTGGAAGTCTAAAACAACCAAGTCTAACTTTCTAAAGGAAAAATCCAAACTTCATGAAGTTCTGTTTGAGTTCACAGTAAAAACACCACATTTTTGCTGCTGTTTTTCTTAAAATTCTATTAATTTAATCCATTCTCAGACTAAATAAATGTACAATTGGGACTTCAATTGAGCTAGATGGAAACTTAATGTTGTCCTGTTTAAAATGATAAATGGCACTTGATGCTAACTGCAAGTCAAGTCAGGCGCCCCAAAAATGTTCTAGGTCTTTAAGGGTTAACCGACTCAACCAGCAATCCCCATGATCAAGGCTGCCGCGGAACAAATGTGGAACTTGAACCAGACGGGAGGCCATATTTACACAATAACCAATCCTTATTGTAAAAGCACTGAAAACAAAGAATCTGGGAATTTCATGGCCTTTTTATGGTCTTGATGATGCACTATGCATCGTCACCTGACCTCTGTCACCCAATAGGATTGGAGTGATTTCACACATGCTCCGAACACCAGCTCATGTTCCCATAGTGCCAACAAAATGATGCAGTGTTGAGGTTCCCTCAAATGGGAACTTTATTTTCTGCACAGTTGTGTAAAGTCGAGCGAGGGGAATATCAGGCATTGTTTTTTAAGTCAACCTCAAAAGGAAATCCACCGTAGCAACATGTATCACTTAATGATGTTTTTACTAACAAAGTTCGAGAGGAACACATTCAAATGATCTATCCAATTATCACGTCATTTAAACCAGCTGTCAGCAATCAGCAATCAACATGTCTACCCAATCAGCACAAGGGAAGGACTACATAAATACCCAGTCAACTCACCAAAGTTCTTTGACAGTTTCCCAGCATTGGACAGTTTCCAAGCATTCGGTCTTCTAGTTGTCTGCAAATGTCAGAAATTCAACTCTACCCCTCCGACGATGAGTCCCACATCTCCAGAGAATTTTCACCTCATACACCAGATGTCATGAGCATCCATGCTCCACCGGATACCATTTCTCAAACTCCGGAACCAATACGTGGACGTCAGCCCATGCGGGGCGCTTCTCGTACTCCACGACGCAGAGGATTACCTTCACCTCCTCCAACAAGACACCAACCAGCATCTCCAGCATCTTCTTACACCTCAGCCCATCAGACAATTCCAGCAATAGAGAAATGGACCGTCTTAAGCCTAAGACAAGCGCTCATCAGCGCAGAGGTTAATTTCTCCCGAAAGATTACCAAGGCACAGTTATATGCTCCGCTAACGGTGCCGGTCCAGATGCCTTACTTTTCTTCTCAGCCTCCTTCTTTTCCTAACGTTCTCGCTCCTCCCCAGGCCTCAGGGGTCGATCCGAGCATGAGGCTGCCTCCGCTAACGGCTTCTGCCCCGGCTTCTCTTCCTTCTACTATTCCCCAAACCAAAACTCCCTTCACCCTGTCCTCAGCAACTCCGTTGCCCATCCCACCAAACGCAACAGCTTTGGAACCCACTCCCGTCGCCCACAACATCAGGACCCAAATTCTATCAGAGATTCAAGCTGTTGGCAACAGAGGCGGACCCATTCCCAACCCCGGTACCTCATCGTAGTAAAGTTTGTTCGTACGGGAAGAAGGAGGCGGGAACCGGCGAACACTCGAAACGTTTAATCAAAATAAAATGGCGGCAGCAGCCCCTCACGGTCGACTGCCGCCTACATACCAACAAATAAACACAAAATGAAAATAAAATCTGCAGCCCCTCACGGACGACTGCAGCGTACACATAACAAAACGTGACTAAAACATCACAAAATCCAGGCCTGGTCCTCTCTCGTCCCTCACTGTCGTCGCTCCTCCTTTATACTCCCTCACTCCTCCGTGATACCCGAGATCGCTGCAACGCGCAGCTGGCGCTCATCCTCACTGATGAGCGCCGCCTCGTCCTGCCCTCACTGTCCCTCGACCTCGCTGCTCGCCACACTCATTATTCAGAGTTGATTTTCCCATAAACCATTCACTGAAATTCCTCCTAGACACTTCACTTCACATTCTCCAAGCCGTATCCCCTAGAACCCTACAATCCTATTTAACTGCTTGGAAATGTTTCAAGTCATTCCACCTCACTTACAGCCTACCTTTTCCTGATTTTTCTCTTCTCTCAATTACCTCATTCGTATCCCATCTAGTCAATATTAAGAACCTCCAAGCCAGCTCCATTAAAGGCTATCTAAGTGGAATCCAATTTTTTCATAAACTCATATTTGGCGCACCATCTCCTGAAATAGCCAATTCACAAACATCGCTTCTCATCAAAGGCATCCAAAGATCCCAACCCACACACCAAGACACAAGGAAACCCATTACCCTAGAAATCCTCACCAAATGCATCTCCACACTCCGCAGAGGCTACCACTCCACCAACACAGCACGCACTCTCGACGCCATGTTCATTCTCGCCTTTTTTGGGTTTCTCAGATGTTCAGAACTCACCACCACATCCAGCTTCTACCCAAAAATCCATCCCACAATTTCAGATTTATCAGTGTTAGACGATGACACCATCTCTTATTTCATTAAACAAAGTAAAACTGACAAAATAAGGAAAGGACATTTCATCTACATTTTCAATCTCCCTGCTCCAATTCAGCCATATCAAACCCTTTCAGCTTATCTAAACTTCAGAAATGCTCAAGCTAAACTTCCATCTGACCCACTCTTTGTTGATGATTCCAACCGCCCTGTCACTTTGGTTTTGGTTCCAAAAACACCTTAAATACATTTTGATTCAATCAGGCATGCAAGCAGGCCACTTCTCCAGCCATTCATTCCGCATAGGAGCTGCAACTACAGCTACCCAAAAAGGCCTTTCCCAGCACCAGATCCAAACCCTCGGTCGCTGGTCTTCAGAAGCTTTTAAGAACTATATCCGATCAAATCGCATCCATATCAAAGAAGCCCAACAAACACTCATCAGCTAGGTTTCAGCTCCAGCCTCACTCTCAAACATACCCGCAAGCCACATATCCACTGCCAATACAATCATTCCAATAAATGGGAATTTCCTTTCTCCACTGCGGCAGCAGTGATGTTTACTCTACTCCCGCAGGAGCTCAGCTATTCTGACTAATTTCTCCCCTGCCACAGCAGTGAGGTTACTCTGCTCCCGCAGGAGCTCAGCTTCTGACTAATTCTCCATTGCCGCAGCAGTGATGTTTACTCTGCTCCCGCAGGAGCTCAGCTTCGGACTTATTTCTCCACTGCCGCAGCAGTGATGTTACTCTGCTCCCGCAGGAGCTCAGCTATTCTGACTAATTTCTCCACTGCTGCAGCAGTGATGTTACTCTGCTCCCGCAGGAGCTCAGCTTCGGACTTTTTTCTCCACTGCCGCAGCAGTGATGTTTACTCTGCTCCCGCAGGAGCTCAGCTTCTGACTTATTTCTCCACTGCCGCAACTACTCTGCTCCTACGCATTGCATTTTTTGGGGGCTATCAGTAATGTTACGGCTGCTGTCCTGCATTGGTTGCAATTTTTTGGGAGTACTCTGGGTTCGGGCCAAATACCGAGCTCGGAGCCCTCTCCTCGTACAGCACGCCAAATATGCATACTACCACGCATACTATTATGTATACTATATTTACTATCTGATTATTTGTAAGTGTGAACTCGTGAAATGATGTTTTTACTAACAAAGTTCGAGAGGAACACATTCAAATGATCTATCCAATTATCACGTCATTTAAACCAGCTGTCAGCAATCAGCAATCAACATGTCTACCCAATCAGCACAAGGGAAGGACTACATAAATACCCAGTCAACTCACCAAAGTTCTTTGACAGTTTCCCAGCATCCCTCCACCACCCCATCTTCCTCACACTCACCTGGTTACTTCCTAACCAGAGATACGGGGGGAGTACTCTGGGTTCGGGCCAAATACCGAGCTCGGAGCCCTCTCCTCGGACAGCACGCCAAATATGCATACTACCACGCATACTATTATGTATACTATATTTACTATCTGATTATTTGTAAGTGTGAACTCGTGAAACTGAATCATGTGAATCAAGGTTACATTTTTGTTGCTTAAGTGACAAATGTTTTAGACAGATGTTACCCACAGCTGTCAACATTGAACATTGAAAATAAGGGAGATTTCCTGGGAAATCCATCCACAAAATAAGGATTTTTTTTTACACGATTCTTACCCACAAACTTAAAAAAAAAAAAAAAGCACTATTCATTAACAGTCTAAAGAGTTTATAACTACACTATATATATATATATATATATATATATATATATATATATATATATATATATATATATATATATATATATATATATATATATATATATATATATATATATATATATATATATATATTAAAGAATGACAGACCAACGGATATGTTTAAAGTGCTTTATTTATGAACAAAGTAAACATTACTTACACATTTTCATTTGCTACAACACAACGTTATTTTTGGCAATAAGCATCGGCATTTTCCCCTCAGCTTTCAATATTTGGTCAGCTTCAGACAAGGCACGGTTCACCACGAATGATGATAAAGATGTTGTGTGCCTAGCTGACTCACTCGCGCGTTTGTGTTTCAGTGATTTGCGAAACATTGTTTTTCCCTCCATGATCAACACTGAAATTACAACGACAAATTTTGCAGAAGGCATAATTTGGACCTACATGGCTGCTTGTCAGGTAGTGGAAGGTGGTCTCCCATTTAGTCAAATATCGGCATAATGTCCTCGGTTTTGGTTGGTGGTTAATTCTGTGATCTTGGCCGTCGGCGTCCTGATCCATCATTGCACATCACACTCATCTACTCTACTCTCCTTGAAGTACTTGTTCCCTCTTCCTCCCGCCCGCCGCTGCAACTGCTTTCTTCTTCTTCAATAGCCTAAGCTACTGTCTGTGTACTGCCACCTGCTTGACTGGAGGTCTACCAACCCAAGTGCAAGCCACTTCACAGACACAGATAGTTGCGTGTTCTGAATTAACACAATCAGAGCGTAAAAATACAGGATATTTTACGGGAAAATACTAAAACGGGAAGACAGCGGGAAAAGAGCTAAAATACGTGAGAAACCCGGAAAAAACGGGAGGGTTGACAGCTATGATGTTACCCTGCATGAAATGATGGGGAATCCATTTGGGTGGTTCTCATCATTCCACCACACATCTCATCTGAATAGCTAGGTAATGCCAACAGGAAGTTAAAATTACCCTGTTTACTTTCTAAATGTTCATTCCTACTTATCATGCTTTATCAAAATATAATAACCTACTCTCCCTCATTCCTTCGCAAATCCCTCCCAAAAAAAAAACTTGTTCTTGTGGCTCTATTCTAGCACGCAACGCCCAGTTTGTACAATCCCATTCATTCTCATTGGATAAAATGAGATGTTTCCTTGCTGAATATCCCATTTCACTCTGACATACGTAGAGTTGTGAATGCAGTTTAACATAGACTTCAAACTGTACCTCTCACTCGTATGAAATGCAAAGCATGTGTACCCGCCATTCCCTTGATCAGTTCTGGAGATTCATGCTGTCATGCTGAGGAGTGCAGTCACATGACCATGCCTGCTTTGGCCCTGGGGGCCTGTAAGTGTGTCAGTCTGCTCAGCTGATAACACAGAAGCCTCTGTCACACTTCTGCAAAGAGCGTTTGCAAAGAAACCAAATCGCATGAGGAGCGTTGTGACACAGACCTGGATATGGCGTTTAAAGACTGTCCAAGTGGTTATTTCTGTAAGTGTGTCACGGCCACTCTAGCGTCGTGACACATTTCAATAATCTCACAGTATTCTTCAATAATGCCATTTTGTACGCAGCAGATAACACAACACAATTTTGTGAAGTTCAGTGCTCATTTCAAGAAGTTGCAATTTAGTGGATGGTGTGCAATTGCATGGCTTCCGATGCCATGGGTAAACAAACTCTTAAGGAAACTTGCTCTTATGTGTGTAGCCAAAGCCAACACTTGACATCAACCTTACCGGTCTGGAGAAGAAAAAAAAGGAGTAATTGGCTCTTTCCCCGTTTAAATGTCACTGGGCTCCACTGATGTAGAGGGGCTTTAGCCAACTGTCTCTTTGAATGATGCTGTGTTGCCCCTGTCATTACATCCCACAGTTTTCCAGTGCATGTTTTTCAAGTCAAGATATGGGCTAATGTGAATGAATGGTCCTGACACATCTGGGCCATCTCCATGACAGGCAAAGATTAAAAAGTCTCACCTTTTCCGAGGATATTGGCAGCAGAGATCTGTGTTACTTTGTATCATCCAACCCAACCGGGAGTAGTACTAAATTATCAATGGGTTAATGAAAAATAAAGAGGTGCAAAAATAAGGAAATTGGCATCGGATATAATTGAATAATACAATATTTTCTCTCGTCACAGTTTAGTATGCAGAGACAAGCCATTTATACGTTACGTTCCTAAAGAATGTAAACACTGGGACTGTCCCAACCAGATCGACAAATTATTACTATTTCATATGGTGACACTAGTGGTGCAGAAATTGCATCTTTAATGGCTTGAAAAATACCAAGTGGTTTGAACATTAGGAAATAAATGCATTTTCTTTACACATTTGAGAGTTATTTTCAGTTTAAAATCATTGTTTAATCATCATTTTATTGCCATTTCATAACCAGGTTGAATTATTATTTATTTTAAAGGGGTGGTAAAACACACTATTTCGAAGGCTTGATTGTGTTTGTGGGGTGCACTGTAACATGTGTTCATGCTTCGTTTTTAAAAAATTGCATTATTTTTCATATATTTTACCTTTATTCTACACTGCTCTGTCCCTCCTTGTAAAAACGATCTGATGGTTTCTGGGTTGTATGAAGCCAGTCCCTCAAAAATACGCAATGGGCTCAGATCGGAAACGTCTCGCCCCTTCCCTTTACCGGTAGCCTGTGCTTTGGGTAGTATTAGAAACAATGGCGTCAATAAAACCATACCAATTTGAGTCTGAATCAGACCCAGACAATTTTAGTGAAGATGATCGAGCAGAACCTGTTCAGTCCTCAAGAGTAAAGACTGCGGATCTATAGTGATCGCTACTGAATGGCACTGTTACTTTTGTATTTTTAGAACGATTTGCCAAATATCTGTCACAAGAACGAACACTAAACATTGGCTTTACTATAGTATCCAAATCAAACACAGAACCATGATTAGCATGCCTGTAGATAAACAATACATAAAAGCTCTAATCAAAGAATCATTTACACTAATGCCAAGTTCGCTGTTGAGATTTAAAAAGTTTGTAACGTTAGGTGTTTGTCGGATAACGTTAAGTATGAATGAGCATTTAACAAACTGGTTTGCAGAGCCAAACAGCGTTGTCATGTTTACTTCCTTGCTACAACGTACAATTAACAATACGAACTATTACAGGAAAACACATCGACGAAAAATAAATCATACTTGCAGGCTGTAGCCCGTAAACAGCTTCTGTTTTTAAATCCATCTTTCAGGACAAGCCGTTGTGCGAATCCTGCATTGAACTCGTGAAGATTGTGGAAGCTTTCCTCCGTGAGATCTGCAGCGAGAGCCGCGCGCACCCGTCTCACACTGGCAGTGTTTGTCTCGCGCAGCTGAACCGCGGCTCGTGTATTGCAAATACAGACGAATATTGTCCATTATGTCACATTTTCCGGTCTTCTCCTCCGACCCCTGTCTGTCTCGTGCTTTGATTTATGATGGGCAGCATATATCTGCTGTCTCATACACACATGCATATAACATGATGCATGTTAAACGCACTGCAACGCACCCCTGTCCCTAGGAAGGCTGAACAAAGTGGACCTGCAATCCGGATGAAAATAACAGCGTTTCGTCGGCATTGCGGCAACAACACTCCAGCCTACTAACTATACCACAACAACTATTCCCTGTGGCGATACAAAATGGCCTCGCCCCCCCTTATTTCATATTCTCGGAGGAGGGGTTTATGTAAATATTGGGGCTGGTGATGTCAGAGACCCTGGAGGAACGTCTGTAGTCCCTAGCGGCCGTTTGCTGTAGTCCTTAGAAAATGATTTCTTTAAAAGCAAATATCTCCCTTTGCTTTAAACTTTGAACGTTGTAACTTTGCAGATGTTGTTTATGCTCAAACAGCAACATTACACACTAGCTAAAGTTAGAAAGGTGAAATTGTGGTTTTCCACCCCTTTAAGAAACATATGTGGGTCAGGGTCTTCCTCTGACATGATTTCCTGTTTTATGGTTTACTTGTCACATGACAAAAACATTTGTCTTTGTGCATTGGTTACACTCAGTAGCCGCTCATGGCCATACATTTAGGTCTTAACCTCACATAAAGTGATAAAGGCTTTTATTAAATATCAAGTGGTTGATTGTTTATAATATTGCCAAACTATCCATTATTCACTATTTCTGTGAAGCTGCTTTGACACAATGTGTATTGCAAATAAGATTGCTTAAAGTGCCCCCTATTCTGCTTTTTATTATCTAACGATATTATCTTTCTTGGAGTGTGTGATATAGCTGATTGCGGTAAAGGTAAAATGTCTGCAATTATTTAAAGATTAAAGTGCAGATAAATGGAGTTTATTGTTTTTCAATATAACGAAACAAGTCATCAGGAATTCCAGTGTCACTTCCTGTTACAAACATACGTAGGTTTGTAACCTCTGTCATCTAATTTGCATAAAGTTCATTTGGTTCGTGTTTTTCATGTCAAGAAGACACCGTTTTCAAACTGGGTCATCTGACCAATCAGAGCAGAGTAGACCAATCACAACAGACTGGGCCGTCTGACCAATCAGAGTAGAGCAGACTCTTAGAAATGAGGGGTTTAGAGAGACCGAATCCTTCATCAAACCGTTTCAGACACTGTGATTTTGAACTGTGAACTTATAGGAATATTATAATTTTTATGTTTTACTTTGGAAGCATGTAAACCTATTGCAGGAGACCCCAAAACAAAATTAGGAACCTTTAAAATATCATTTCCCACTAGTTAGATGATTTACAGGTATCTGTCATTGATCAACAGAGCATTTCTTTTATGATTCCCAGTTCTTTCATTTCATTAGACTGTAAATAATGCATAACACACATGTATTTATATATCTTCAAATCTAATCAATCGCCTTTATTGCCTTAGTGCAGCAATGAAACTCTACCCTTTAATGATTATGGGATCAGTTTTTATATGATGAGGATGGTAAGGCGAATGACCCGAGTGTTCATTAAGTAGATGACAGCGATGACAGTCCCAGGGAAATCGATGCTGGGGTCTCATTCGCTCCTTCACGCGACGCGTTAATGTAGGGAAGAGTGTGTGCTGGACGCTCACCTTCATGAAAGACGCTCCGTATGACCTGACCACACAAGACATGCGTTCGATGTCACCTCTCATCCATTAACCAACCAGCCAATTTCAGAAGCGGAAGTTTTAATACAGACAAAAGTATCTTTTATTTGTTTGTTTATTTATTAGTTTTAATGAATCATTTCGTAGCACTGTACTTAGTCCTGGGAGACGTTGGGGAGTTAACTTCTTCCGCTCTGAAATGAACTAGTACATCTTCTTTATTACTCATTTTGGTGAGCACACTTGCTAGTGATTGCAGAATTGCTGTTGAAGGGAACTTGCAGTGACGTTTCCCTTTGCAATGCTGCACTGGGGGCACAAGCCAATTTAGTATCAATAGCTAAAGCCTTGTCTGTCTGCAATGCAATTAAAAACTCCATTTTGGAAGAGCTCTGCAGCCCACGATAAATGGAACTGTCATCCCTCAATTGTTCTTCCGACTGACAAAAATACACAGAGGACAGGCGATGCGAGGCTATGTGCTTTAGTTAAAAATCTCATAGAGACTCAAATAATCTCAAATTATGTTATTAGAGTAGTCCAATTACTGTGTGTTGTAATTCTATATTATAGATTCACGTGTAAATATAATTTCACAATGTTTCGTTAATTTATTTATTGGTTGGGACGGGGCAGAGTTGCATGCAGTTACACAGACGTACACAGCCAGTCCTTCCAGAAAAATGCGGCTTTTTTTTGTGATTGTTGCGGGCAAAAATCCTTGATTATGCGGCAGGTTTTCTTAAAAAATGCGATGTAAAATGCGGGATATTTATGCAATTTTATGCGATAAAATTGCGGGAACTTGCAAAAACTGGGGTTTGATGAAAAAGAGAAAAAAAGCACTACATCACAGAAAGTGCTGGGAACATTTAAGTTCTCATCTTGTTTTATTGAAGACCTTAATAAACACACGGCTCAAATTTACAAAACATTGAGTCAAACAAGTTCTGTAGCTTTACAAAAGGAATATGCCACAACTTGAAAAATGAATAAATAACTTCCTGTTTTACAGAGGTGGCTTTACAAAACAGACATTTGAGTGCTTCCAATGCACAAAGTCCAATCTCTTAAAGGGTTAGTTCATCCAAAAATGAAAATTGTGTCATTAATGACGTCCCCTCATGTCGCTGGACACCCGTCAGACCTCCGTTCATCTTCAGACACAGATGAAGATATTTGTGTTGAAATCCGATGGCTCAGAAAGGCTTCCATTGGCACAATGCACTTTACACTCTCAAGACCCACAAAAGTCCATCTCACTACAGTGGTTCTACAATAACTTTATGAAGCGACGAGAATAGTTTTTGTGCTAAAAACTAAATAACGACTTCTATAGTGATGACCGATTTCAAAACACAGCATCATGAAGCTTTGAAGCGTTATGAATCAGCGAGTCGAATCATGATTCGGATCGCGTGTCAAACTGCTGAAATACGTGACTCTGATTCATAACGCTCCAAACCGCTGAATCGACTCACTGATTCATAACGCTCCAAAGCTTCATGATGCTGTGTTTTGAAATCGGTCATCACACCGGGAAACTGCTTTGCTCTTTTGCTGTTATTTTTGTTGGCCAATGGGAGTTTGCGCTTCATCATGGTTTCACTGATATCTATGGTTTCACCACGGGGTTTGCAGCTTTACGATGATGTTCGCGTCGGGTAATTACGTCACTTCAAAGCGTTCCCATGGCAATAGGGGGAAATGGCGGCTCTTGTGTGAAGTAAACAAACATTTTTCAACTTTCTGCTAATATATATATGTGACTTTTTTGCAACGAAAATGTGGGGATTATGAAATCATGCAAGCCCCGCATCTTTTGCACACGGAAATAGGCAATTTATGTGGCGAAAGTATGGCGTATTTGAAAAAATTCGGCCCCCGCATAAATATGCGGACTTTGGCTGATTATGCATTAAATCATGCAATCGCATAATCGCGTTTTTTCGGAGGGACTGCACAGCATCACTCACTCAAGTAAATGCACAGTATTGAACACAGTAATATATAAAGTATAGCCCAGGGCAGACTTTTCACATCGTCAATCTACAATAAACGAAATTGCATTTCATTTGACAGGAGTAAAATGTGTTCAGCACCACGGACAGCGGCCCTGCGCAATAACCGCTGCAGTGTGGAGACCTGCAGTCCCGCGGGACACGACGCAACAGAGTGCGACGCGGGACCAGATGCGGGTGCGGGCGGTAAGGTACTCGGTAAGGTATGGGGGTAGATTTGTTGCATTATTCCAAACAAATAGATTATTATCCACAAATAAATGTAAAGAGATTCACAAAAATTTTATAAATTCACAAATAAATAGAATGAGATCCACAAATATATGCAGGAGTTTCACAAAAATGAATTAGATTCACAAATAAATACAATGACATTTGTGAATAAAAAACATATCCACACATATGTTTTTATGTCACAAACACAACTCTGCCTTGCATTCATTTGTCAATCACTTCCTGTGCATTTGTGAATCGCTTCCTCTGCATTTGTGAATCGCTTCCTCTGCATTTGTGAATCGCTTCCTCTGCATTTGTGAATCGCTTCCTCTGCATTGGTGGATCTCTTCTTGCACATTTGTAAATCGCAGCACAGCGAGTGGATTTTGAAACATTTCTAGCGTCTACACTCACACAAATCCACAAATAGGTGGACTCCACCCACCGTCTACTTAAGCCAATCAGATAACGGCCATATTGTGCTGACTAGAGCAGCAGAGCTCTCAATAGTTCTAAACAACTCCGAGCTGTCAATCTGTTTTAATAGGATTAAGCAGGATAGACAGCATTTTCACTGTATTTGCAGTGATTTCTGGCAAATATTAACACAATATGTGCATTAACTTCGATTAGGCTTTACAGTAGCATTTTATTCTGTGGAGAGATAAAGAAAAGACAACGTAAATCTTTTTTTCTTTTTTTTTGAGTGATCTGGTCATTTTATTTGGGTCACACGACAGTAGGCCTACAGCATGATTTTACAGCGTTGAGTATTGTAGTCAATCACGGGCATTTCTGTTGAATATAATAACCAATCAATCACAGTGGTTCCCACACATATATCCAAATATCCAAATCAACTGCAGGCGGTCGATCCTTTTCCTATTTAGCTCCTAAACTCTGGAACAGTCTTCCTAGCATTGTTCGGGAAGCAGACACACTCTGTCAGTTTAAATCTAGACTAAAAACACATCTCTTTACTGTGGCATACACATAAAACACTTTTTCAGTGAAGTGATTGTTAGGCTGCATTAACTAGGTTAGCCGGAACCGGGAACACTTCCCATAACACCTGATGTACTCGTTACATCATCAGAAGAATGGCATCTACGCTAATGATAGTCTCTCTGTTTTATCCCGAGGTTTACTGCAGTCAGCCAGATCCGGGCCGTATCCAGATCAAATGGTGGACCTGCGCCCAGAGAAGACCAACGCATGACCCTGAAGTGTCTGCAGAGACCGTGTCAATTAGCCTCCCCCTGAAACTGCCTCATCGACACGGCATCCTCAATAAACCCGTCTCCGGCGTGATGACTCCGATTGTTCGATTATTACAATTTAATAATTCTTAAATCGATATGTCATCCTCAATAAACCCGTCTCCAGCGTGTTGCCTCCGATCCTTTGAATATTACGATCTATTATGACCTCTGACCTGTAAAGCTGCCAGAATAATAATAATAATAATAATAATAATACGCTGTTTGTTAATTGGCCAGAGGAGAACTGGCACCCCGACTGAGCCTGGTTTCTCCCAAGGTTTATTTTTCTCCATTAGGTCACCTGATGGGGTTTTGGTTTCCTTGCCACTGTTGCCTCTGGCTTGGCGTGCTCAGTTGGGGACACTATATTTTTCAAATAAACATCGAAATAAATCTAATTAATAAACTAAATTAAACTAAATTACTGATCTAATTATTGATCTAAAGCCCACACTGTCACCGTATGGAAATTGAAATGATCTGATGACATCAAATGGCTATACAGCTTAATAAAATTATGCTGCATTATTTTCCTGTTTAACACTGTAAAGCTGATTTGAAACAATCTACATTGTTAAAAGCGCTATATAAATAAAGTTGACTTGACTTGACATAGACTAATTTTTTTAATGCTATTTAAAACGTTCAGCTGCATTTCCTTTCCCTGCTCTCCCTCCGTCTCTGTCACTCACTTGCGTCTCTCGCTCTCAAATTACCAAACCTGCTTTTGATATGAAACAAAATCTAAGCGTTTACATTTTTTCAAGTTTTAATACGAAATTCAAACAATAAATAGTGTTGTGGCACTAATGTGTAACAGTTAAAGCCAGAGGCGTTGAAAAGCAGAGTTGCGACCTGCTCTCATCTCCCGGCAGCGCGTGCGGTCACGTGGTTCACGGAGCTCTCATAGAAACGCTTTTGACAGAAAGATCTCAGATCATCTAAAAACTGTTGAAATGACAGATAGCATCTGGATATAGTAGCTGTTGCAGCAGAGTCTAACGATATATTATATAACACTAAACATTAACTCTAACGTGCTTCATAAAATACATCTGCTATCAATATTCCTGAGAGGTCAACTAATGTCATAAAATCTCAAAATATGCAGTAATTTCTTCAATTTGCCAGGAGTGTGCTTGAGATAGCCTACACTGAAATGAATGGGGTTCAATGCTGGAACTATTATTGGTCACTCCATGACACGCTTTACTTTTAAGTCTATGGGAGTGGTTTTTAAGTAGACGGTGGGTGGAGTCCACCTATTTGTGGATTTGTGTGAGTCTAGACGCTAGAAATGTTTCAAAATCCACGCGCTGTGCTGTGATTTACAAATGTGCAAGAAGAGATCCACCAATGCACAGGAAGCGATTCACAAATGAATGCGAGGCATAGTTGTGTTTGTGACATAAAAACATATGTGTGGATATTTTTTTTATTCACAAATGTCATTCTATTTATTTGTGAATTTATTAAATTTTTGTGAATCTCTTTACATTTATTTGTGGATAATAATCTATTTGTTTGGAATAACGCAACAAATCTACCCCCATAGTAAGGTAGCGGGAGAATAAAACGATTCGCATGACTCCCGCAAAATAGAAATCTAAAAACAAATAAATTGTTAATCATCTATTGCACAAAAGCAACAAGAACACCTATATAAATGATTTACAGACGCAAGCATTGACAGAGTTTCTATTTGTAACCTATTTTTGCAGCGTTGTGCAATGTAGCCAATCACAGACATACACTATATTGAGAAAAGTATTGGGACGCCACTCCAAATCACTGAGTTCAGGTGCTCAATCACTTCATGGCCACAGGTGTATAAATCAAGCTCTAGGCCTGCAGACGCTTCTACACACATTAGTGAGAGAATGGGCCGCTCTCAGGAGATCAGAGAACTCAAGCTCTAGTCCTGCAGACGCTTCTACACACATCAGTGAGAGAATGGGCCGCTCTCAGGAGCTCAGAGAACTCAAGCTCTAGTCCTGCAGACGCTTCTACACACATTAGTGAGAGAATGGGCCGCTCTCAGGAGCTCAGAGAACTCAAGTGTGGTACCGTGATCGGTGGACACCTGTGCAATAAGTCCATTCGGGAAATTTCCTCACTACTAAATATTCCACGCTCAACTGTTAGTGGTGTTATAACAAAGTGGAAGCAATTGGGAACAACAGCAACTCAGTCATGAAGTGGTAGGACACACGTAAAATCACAGAGCGGGGTCAGCGCATGCTGAGGGTCACAAAAGTCACCAACTTTCTGCGGAGTCAAGAGCTCCAGAACTCCAATCCGATTGTGTTTATTTGTGTTTATTGTGATGTTTCTAAGGGGTTGGGCTTGGCCTCTTAGTTCCAGTGAAAGGAACTCTTAATACTTCAGCATATCACGACATTTTGGACAATTTCATGCTCCCAGATTTGTGGGAACAGTTTGGGGACGGCCCCTTCCTGTCCCAACATGACTGACCAGTGCACAAAGCGTCGCTCCATAAAGACATGGATGAGCGAGTTTGGTGTGGAGGAACTGGACTGGCCTGCACAGAGTCTTGACCTCAACCCGATAGAACACCTTTGGGATGAATTAGAGCGGAGACTGAGAGCCAGGCCTTCTCGTCCAACATCAGTGCCTGACCTCACAAATGCGCTTCTAGAAGAATCCCCATAAACACACTCCTAAACCTTGAGGAAAGCCTTCCCAGAAGAGTTGAAGCTGTTAGAGCTGCAAAAGGTGGGCCAACTCCATATTAAACCCTACGGATTAAGAATGGGATGTCATTACAGTTCATGTAAAGGCAGGCGTCCCAAAACTTGTGGCAATATAATGTGTTGTGTATTTGTTGATTTCTTGAATGCAATGGCCAATCAGATGCATTTAAGTTGGAATTCACTCAAAACTTCTCATTTCTAATTCACATTTCTAATTATAAAAAAATGTATAACATTATGAAAGATTCATTGTGCAGTCAGCTTCACTGATTATAACAGAGCTTTGTGAAATCAAGATGTCAGCTTTTTAGGGTTTATAAAGGGAGCGCACTTTGCGCACGTTGCGCAAATGCAGGCAGTGGCCTCTGCTTGATTTTAAGTTAAATTAACAGCGCTTTGTGAATGTTGATGCTTTAAAAACAAATGGGTATTTATGCTGGGGTGTGTAGGCTGTGACTGGGCCACACGTAACTTGAAACTATTTCAAATGTCAAGAATGTACAGCCGAAATCTATTCATAATTGTATGCGGGACTTTGCGGACAGGAGTAGGACAAATCATGAATGTTGCGTACGGCAGCGGGAGAAGGTAACATATATTTTTGTGGGAGCGGGACAGAAGAATCCATCCCGTGCAGGACAGCTCTCCCCAGATAGCACACATACATCTCGGAGACGTCTATTTGATGTGCGTGTTTACATCTGGAAGACGTATTTTTTAGAGTGTTTGCTCATCTGCAATAAGTCTATTGGACGTTTCCTGTCAGATGTCAAATAGACGTTTAAACAATGTCTTTAAAGGTGCCCTAGAATGAAAAATCGAATGAACCTTGCCATAGTTAAATAACAGTCTGACACTGAAGAAAGGGGCAATTCCAGCCATATTCCTGCAAGCAGTAAGTGATTTTATCCACTTCTTGACTGTCTAAACCATTTCTGATTAAATCGAAAGTTTCTTAGAGAGACAACATTAACGATAATATCCCCGTTGTAGATCTGACGCAAAATATTAGTACAATAACAATAGGATAATCCAGGTAGCTTACATAACTAAATGGCTAAATAAATTGACTTTTAAATCAGTACTCTACTGTCAAACTGAAACGTTACTGTAAAAACAACACATTTAAGCGCTACCCAGTTCAGTTTGTGATTCAAAGTGAAGAAGCTATCATTGTAAAATCACATCACAATAATTAAAATATTTTTACAATGCTAAAGTTTTGACTGCTGATGTGTATATTTAATGCTATGCTAGTTATCGTTTAGGCTGAAGTTCTGGTATGGACGTAATTATTTTGCAGGTTCCTAATTAAAATAAAGACTTAACTTACCATTCAGAAGCATTCATTTCCAATCTCAAAACATGTTGTTGTTCCTCAAAATCTGCATCTTCGTCAGAAACAGGCTCAAACATATAAGGTTGAATGCCTAATCTCTCCATCGTCATGACGGTCAGCTATCATTGAGCCGCAGTGAAACAGCCAATCAGAGCAGAACTCTGCATTAATATTCATGACCCTTCCAAATAAGGCAAAAACAGACCATTTCATCCTAGGGAAGATTTCTAGAGTTGAAAATGGACCTGTAAAACCATCTCTGGACAATTATTGACCTTAAATAAACCATATACCCTCTATGTAGATACCAGAGAACAATTTAAAATGTTGTTTCAAATCATTCTAGGGCACCTTTAAGATGTTTATGATTTAGAATGTATGAAAAACTGACATCTTAAAGATGTCTATCAGATGTTTGTAAACAGCAGATGCTTTCCAGATTAAGTGATCTTTAACAGACATCTTGCAGACGTACGTGTGCTATCTGGGTCTACTTCAGTGGAAAAGAGTCAATGTAAAAATGTACAGCTAGCTCTCTCAGCTCATTCATTCGTTAATTAATTTAATTCATTCATTCACTTCATTTATTGATTAATTTATTCACTTAATTAATTCATTCATTCATCCATTCACGAAACCATGTGGACGTTATGTATGCATTCAACAATATTATTTTATCAGTCAAGTACCCAATATCAGCAGTATAATCCACCTGATTTAACATTGACTATAGGTTGTTTGCTAGTTTACAAATGTGTATTTGTATCTGGGTATTGAGTGCATCCCACATTGCACCGCACACAGCCCATGAACACACACACCGGCTGTCCGAATTCACTCTCTCGTCCTCGTTCACTCCTTCAAGTGAAAGGATCTCGGATTCAGCCTTCGTGTTATGTATTTAAACACAATAACGCGTGCGAATCCCTTTCAAACATGACCTCACGCTTTCAATATGACGCTGCGGTAAACGATTCCTAAAGCGAGCGATGGAGTTTCACGTTACGCGTCATCGCCTCCCAAAACAATAGCATCCCACAGTCTGCCTCTCCAGTGACACCTGATCTCAGTCAACTGCGTTATTAAACTAACTTTGAGTTCGCGGGAGCGCGCGAGCTGCAGTTGGCAAGAAAGGCGCGCGCATAAATAACATCAGAGCGGTGTGTTTTAATGAAGGCAATCGCGCGCGTTAAATAAACTGAACCCTTGACACGCAGCAGCGTCTGAGGGCATTCATGACTGGTCGTCTTGAGGCTGGTGGCTTTCCACCGAGACCTTCTGATCATTTCCATGACGCAGATGAATGTTCTCACGCATAACCTCAGTTTGAACGTATTACATTTCTACTAGTCATCTTATAATGTAATTCTGCAACACAAGACCGACAGCAGATGTGTTGCATCATGTCTAACAATGCATCTTTAAAAGTTTGCATCAGTCGGCGAGGACAGCCAATAATATTTGAACCTTTTTTTATTGTTTAGTGTGCATAAAACGCATTTCCTTTATTATGTTCATTTTTAAGAATGCATTATAAATGTGGTCAATGCGTATTATAATGCATTATGTAAATCTCTAAATACAGGCTTCATAGAAAGTGTTACCAAATCTCCTTCTCCTTCTTCAACGTCAGTTCAAGTTTGATCAATATCGCCCTGCTGGTCCAATTGGAGGAGCCGCTCGCGCTCACTCTGAATGTGATGCTCTCAGTCGCCTCGACCATCTTCAGCACCAGTCTCTCTCTCTCTCTCTCTCTCTCTCTCTCTCTCTCTCTCTCTCTCTCTCTCTCTCTCTCTCTCTCTCTCTCTCTCTCTCTCTCTCTCTCTCTCCTCACATGCAGAAGAATTGTTCTCCATGAGTCGCTCCGCTTCACTCACGGCTGGATTTTTGCGTTTATGATTCTCCTCAAACAGTTCGTTTTATGAGGCTTGGGGTTTTTTTGAGGCAGGAGGAAAAAATGGCTCAAAGCGCGCTGCTTTTTTTATTATGGCTATTCGGCACATCTCTCGCTGGCTTCCCCAATCAGATAAACATCGGTGAGTCCGTCCGGATACGCTTGCCTTCTTTTATCGCTATGCTTTGTATGTCGATGTCTGGTTTCGACGTGTTATACGCATGCATTAACGAAGACGTAGTATCCCCCGCTGCAGCTACGTGCACTAATACAATTAAAGGAATCATCGCAAATGACACCTAACCGTATCGGCATAACTATGATTATGATTGTATTTATGCGAAAGGTTTAGCTGTCCATTAATCAGCATGCATGCCAGCTATCAATCTCTTTTCATAAACTTAAGAGAAAGTTCCTTCCTACGAATGGATGCAAGTCCATGAATGTACCTACATGGATGTGACACTTGATTTAGGTGCTTGTTTTAAATGCATGCGTGAAATCTGTGCATCATCTTTGATTCATTGCTGTTTGCTCTTCATAAAGGTGGGCTCTTCATGCGGTCCACCGTGCAAGAACACAGCGCTTTCAGATTCGCTGTGCAGCTCTACAACACCAACCAGAACATGACTGAGAAACCCTTCCATCTCAATTACAACGTAGACAACCTGGAGTCCTCCAACAGTTTCTCTGTCACTCATGCATGTGAGTATACGAGCTTGTTTCTGCTTCCCATCACTGAGACGGAGGAATAATTTCTGTGAACTGTGTTAATTATCGTCCTTGTCCACTGGTAATAAACCAGTCAGTACTTTGATAGATTTCAGCTCAATGCTGCATTAGAACTAGTGGAGAACCACTGCATCTAATAGGGCATTCTAATATATCACCCCGTGTATTATCTCATAATCTTTACTGTAATGATCCAACCTGCTAACATCATGCCTCACTGTGGACCTCACATGAAACGAATGGCTGAATAGCTTAATGATGATAATAATAACACACAGTAGCACAAAGCATAGTAAAAGCGAGGCAGAAACTATATAAGAGCAAAGAATTCAGAATCCACAGTATAGTATAACATGAAGAGATGTGCTTTCACTTGGGTTTGGAGTTCGCATAGAGTGGAGAGGTCAGGGAGGGACCGTGGGAGAGAATTTCATAGTTTCAGGTCGATATAAGCAACAGAGTTTTCCCTGAGAAACTTCTGATATTTTGTGGAAATGTTTCCCCCTTCAGTCACCGTTACGCCTGCTTAGTACATGACAAGTCGTTTTGTATTTCTGCTTTGATGTTTTTTTTGTGATCGAATCCCTTTGTAATTATGACAGTTCTTTCGCGGCATCCATGCTTGTCCGGTCTGATTTGCAAGTGAACGTGTTGCAATAAGAGGATGAGCATTCGGTAGATGATAGAAGTGCTTTGTGGGCACAGCCTGTCGGAGTCAAAATCACTTTGAATTCAAAAGCAAGTTCCCTTGGCAACGCAGAATAACCCCAGCACTGTCGAGGTACCGATAGGTGTGAGAAAGATAGCATAAATGATTACACAACCCCAGATTTTCATGGAATTATTGGAGAGGCAGAAAGAAAATATTATTTCCTACCTTTGGACTTTGGACACTCACTATTCATATGCATATCTAGTGTGAAGGGTGGATAATATATATATGTATGTATGTGTGTGTGTGTGTGTGTGTGTGTGTGTGTGTGTGTGTGTGTGTGTGTGTGTGTGTGTGTGTGTGTGTGTGTGTGTGTGTGTGTGTGTGTGTGTGTGTGTGTGTGTGTGTGTGTGTGTTATGTATATAATACCGCTTTGCCAGTGGATAATTATAAGACAGGGGTCAGCATGGGCACCCTGACTGGTCAGCGGCTATGCCGCCCCATACGCATCAAACTGCGATGCGCTGTGTATTCTGACACCTTTCTATCAGAACCAGCATTAACTTCTTGAGCAATTTGAGCTCCAGTAGCTCGTCTGTTTGGTCGGACCACACGGGCCAGCCTTCACTCCCCACGTGCACCAATGACCCTGTGGCCGGTTCACCGCTGTTCCTTCCTTGGAGCACTTTTGATAGAGACTGACCACTGCAGACCGGGAACACCCCACAAGAGCTGCAGTTCTGGAGATGCTCTGACCCAGTCTTCTAGACATCACAATTTAGCCCTTGTCAAACTCGCTCAAATCCTTACGCTTGCCCATTTTTCCTGCTTCTAACACATCAACTTTGAGGACAAAATGTTCACTTGCTGCCTAATATATCCCGCCCACTAACAGGTGATGAAGAGATCATCAGTGTTATTCACTTCACCTATCATAATGTTATGCCTGATCAGTGTATACAATTGCAGGATTCGGTGAAGCCAGGATAAAAACTGAATCTATAAGCAGTGACAGAAATGAACTTTTCCATTAAGGGGTGATATTGAAATGTATTTACAAAGATTGTTTAACCCTGAATCCATTTACAGTGCAATTACAGCTTCATACATAATATTACAAAATTAACATTTTAAATTTAAAATATATTGAATATAGAAATATGAAATTATTGGAAAAATCTTTAAATATGAAACTAAAACCATGGCAGCAAGCCATGAGTGAATCATTGATTTATTCAATTGATTCGTTCAAAATGGCTGATTCATTCAGGAGCAAAACACAACTATGTTGATCGAAAAGGCAACGCTTCTTTGTTCAGAAGTATTTGTGCGTGCATGTGTGTGTGCGTGTGTGTGTGTGCGTGTGTGTGTGGCAGAATAGAGCAAAAACAGTTGGCATTGACAATATTGTGTCTAAAATGTCCGTCACTTAATATGAACCTATTGTTTTATTAATATATTTATTAATTATATTACCGTTTTAAACAAGTAGGAGGACAAATGGCCACCCTTTTGGTGAAATGACCATTTCCATTAGCTAATACATTTTGAAACAGCCATATATATTGGCAGATTTATCAGCCTGTCCAATATATACACAAACCATTTTCAAAGATTTTTTTTTTAAATATAATTTTTTAATAACAGGCAAGTTCTAGATGTTAGATCATCCAATAAGCACACTTCGTAGTACATGAGCTTTAAAGGGTTAGTTCAGCCAAACATTTAAATAATTTACTCGGCCTCAAGTTATTCCAAACCTCTACAAATGTCTTTCTTCTGCTGAACACAAAAGAAGATATTCTAAATAATATGGCTAAGCAAACAGTTGATGGACCCCTGTATTTGTCTCCATACTATGGAAGTCAATGGGGTGCATCAACTATTTGCTTACCCATATTCTTCAAAATATCCTATTTTCTGTTCAGCAGAAGAAAGAAATGCATGCACGTTTGCAACAACATGAGGGCAATGATGACAGATTTTTCATTTTTGGGTGAGCTATCCCTTTAAGTATGTAAGATGTACAGCTGTCGTGATATATGTAACATTTCTTACTTATCTGAGCACATATTAAGAAGCTACCCACCAGTTGACTTCAGTGCTGATCTGTGATGTGATAACCTCAGCAGCTGTGTGGATTTCTAAACCTCTCCTCAACCTCTGCAGTGTCGTCTCATTAACAAACAGACCTCATATTGCTTCACCGCACTGACTGCCATTGGGATCCACACACAGGCAGCCAATCAAACGGGAAGTGTCAAGGTGGGGGTGGGTTTGTGGTAAAGGAGGCGCGAATCTCTGCGTTACGGTATGTTGAGCGGCGATCACATACTAATGAGGTGTCTGCACTGATAAGAGCACAGCCGTTAAGACAATGAGTGAATAAATAATAGATTACATTGTTCAGTACATGTCCCTGCATTGAAGACACACAGGGTTGGGGGAGAAGGAAGATGGATTTTAGCAATCTTAATAAATCAGGGGCACAGTGATCCTAAGAGAGTCCCTTACGAAGCGACCAGAAAATAATTCAAGACAGTCTATAACATCTGATGCAAGTCACAGTGTCATTTTCAAACGTGTAACGGTAGCTGCCATCTTGAAAAAAACCTTTTGAACAAGAAAACAAGGTTTGTTGTAAGTCATGTATTTTGGTTGATTTAGCAATGACGTAAAACCAAATCATTCTTTTTGAGGCTGTCATTTTTTGAAGTGTTTGACTTTGAATATCAATTGATGCAGCAAATTTTTTTCACAGATTCTTCAAAAAAAATCACTTTTCCATATGTAAGCGCTCACTCCCCTGGCCTCAAGAGGCACGCTAGCGACTGACACCAGCGACTGCGGTTTTTAGCGTCCTTGTTAGCACGCCTTGTTAGAGACCCCAGGTTAAAACCTGTTCGAGCGGGTCGAGTAGGACAGGTTACATTTGGTGCCTTGATCCAGATGGGAGTGAGGTTTAGGGGGGTGAGTGTAACTGAGCTGTGCGTGTAAACCTGGCCTCAAGAGGCACGTTAGCTGCTGCGGTCTGTTAGCACGCCCGCCTCGAATCCCGCTCTGTGTGGGTTGAGTAGGACCGGTTACATTTGGTGCTGTGACCCAGATGGGAGTGAGGTTTAGGGGGGGTTAGTGAAAGGGACATAGGCCAGTAAGAGCTGTGCATGTAAACCTCACTCCCCTTGCCTCAAGAGTCGTGCTAACGACTGATTCTGGTGGCTGCGGTCTTTAGTGTCCTTGTTAGCACGTCCGCCTCCCACGCCGGAGCTGGTTCAAATCCCACTTGGAGCAGGTTGAGTAGAACCGGTTACATTTGGTGCCGTGACCCGGATGGGAGGGAGGTTTAGGGGGTGAGTGTAACAGACGTAGGCCAGTAAGAGCTGTGCGTGTAAACCTCACTCCCCTGACCTCAAGAGATGCGCTAGCCGCTGTGGTCTTTAGTGTCCTTATTAGCATGACCGCCTCCCACACCGGAGACCCCGGTTCGAATACCGCTCAGAGTGGGTCAAGTAGGACCGGTTACAATTGGTGCCGTGACCCGGATGGGAGGGAGGTTTAGGGGGTGAATGTAATGGACGTAGGCCAGTAAGAGTTGTGCGTGTAAGCCTCACTCCCCTGACCTCAAGAACAGTGTTAATTTTGTTGACGAATAATGTTCGTCATAATTTTCGTCAACAATCTTTTTTCACTGACGAAAACAAGACGATAACTAAATAAAAAATAGTTTTAGATGATAAAAACTATAACGAAAATCAACTGTCATTTTCGTCAACAAATAAAAACGAGACAAAAATGTTAGGGAGGGACGATTAGGGAAGAGATCCAGTCAAAACTGATGTCCTGTGTAACAGATGCGCACATTTGATCTGAACTGATCTAACCGCTGGAGAACACAGAGCTGTTGCGCTTCTACAGGCTCATCCCCAATCCAGCGCTAGAGTGGTTCACAATCAATGAATAACACACATTTATGCCAGGTAATTGTTTATGAACTAATGCTGATGAATAATGACAATGTTTACTTTACGATGTTTATATAGTAATATGTTTTAGACGGTTGTAACAATGCATATTTTATCTCCTCGTCTGAACTTGAATGAGCTCCTGCAACTGCAATAGTAAGGCGAGATTTCAAAATAAGAGTCCCGGTGTATTTCCAGCTGGTTTATAATTAAAAGTCACGCATTATATATTAGTTTTTGCTTACACAATAAACTGTATTTAATTTCATTCCCATTTAATTCATATTCAGGAGGAAAGACCAGTATTTGACACATATTCAATAAAATATCAGGGTTATAATAGTTCACTAAAACCATTTAAAAAATCTTCATTACTTGAAATTAAATAAATGTTAACTGAAATAAAAAAAATAAATAAACAAACTTATTTGAAGCTTTAGCTTAACCTGATATGGCCTACTAACTAAAACAGAAATACAAAGTTATAAAAACTATATAGATGTTTTTAAAAACAAACAAAAAAGTGAATTGAGCTCTTTTGTGTATTTTTAATGTCAAAAACAAAATGATGTCAAAATGTCAGTTCAAGTGACAGTCGGTTATGTAATGCTTAAATGCTTAATGTATTACAATTTAACTAAACTCATTAGATTTTAGGAGACAATCTACTGTAGATTTAGTCGACTAAAACTAGACTAAAACTAAAAACAATTCAGGTGACTAAAATATGACTAAAACTAAATGGCATTTTAGTCAAAAGACTATGACTAAAACTAAATCAAAATATGCTGTCAAAATTAACACTGCTCAAGAGGTGCGCTAGCCGCTGTGGTCTTTAGTGTCCTTGTTAGCATGACCGCCTCCCACACCGGAGACCCCGGTTCGAATACCGCTCAGAGTGGGTCAAGTAGGACCGGTTACAATTGGTGCCGTGACCCGGATGGGAGTGAGGTTTAGGGGGGAGATTGTAACGGACGTAGGCCAGTAAGAGCTGTGCATGTAAACCTCACTTCTCTGGCCTTAAGAGGCACGCTAGCGGCTGCGGTCTGTAGACACTGTGTCACGTCCATAGACTGGAAAAAAATATGGACGTAGTGTCCGTGACGTCACCCATAGGATTCTGAAGAGCAGTTTTGAAGCGCAAAGTACACTCTAAAAAAAAAAGGTTCTATATGGCACCAAAAATTGTTCTTGGCTCGTAATCATAGGGGAACCTTTTTAAGTGCTATATTTTGGTGCTTCAGTGGTTCTTCAGCGGTTCTTCAGAGGTTCTTCACCGGTTCTTTGACTAAGGTGCTATAGCACCGCTACCATATACAGAACATGCTAAGATATGGTGCTATATAGCACTAAAAGTGGTTCTCCTATGATTACGACGAAGAACCATTTTTGGTGCCATATAGAACTTTTTTTTTTTAGAGTGTAGGGTCGAGCTCGCCGTTGCCATCTTGGCAGCGCGTCATCGTGTGTCTCTCCCAGCTGAGGTGACGTGATGACTAACAGACAGCAGATAAATAGCAATCCACCTGTCACTCAAAGTGGCCACGCCCTTAATTATGAAGAACTTTAATGCTTTATATAATGTAAACGAATGTGTTATAAAAAAATTCACCCCCCTCAGTCGTCATGAAGGGCAAAATTAGCCGTATAGACCAAAACAACAATTTGTCCCAGGCTGTAAACATGTGTTCTTCTGCTGTAAAGTTGGGCATTTTAATGATTTAATGCTCAATGAGATTCTGCTCTCTTCTGCAAAAATTGCAGTTAATGTCACTTCCGTATTGGCTTCAAGAGAAACTGCGGAAGGCTCCAAGCGGGTCGAATAGGTCCAGTTACATATATGCCATGAAAGGTTCATGCGAACAGTTGACCTATTGGATAATCATTGACTTTGTTTGGTTAACGATTATTAGCCTCATACAAAAGCACATGCCCTGTAGCTGCTGTGAGTGTTAGTGATTGTGTTTTTCTAAATGTCAGCGCTCTTAATTACAGGTATCCATGATTACATTTTATATGGAAAAAAGTAATACACAAATTCACCTTGTTTAGTGATAGAACAATTGATGGTTACGCTTTATTTTGATAGTTGATTTTAGATACTCTACTAACTATAAGTAACTTTGCAACTACATGTCAACTAACTCTCATTAGAGTATTGGTAGACTGTTCGGGTTAGTAGAATAAGTTGACGTACTGCAAAGTTACTTATAGTCAGTTGAATGTCTGTTCGGGAGCATCAAAATAAAATGTTAGCAGATATTAAAGGTCCCGTTCTTCGTGTTTTTTTGAAGCTTTGATTGTGTTTACAGTGTGCAATATAACATGTGTTCATGTTTCGCGTGTAAAAAAAAAACAGTATTTTTCACACAATTTACTCATCTGTACACCGCTGTTTTCACTGTCCTAAAAACGGCTGATGAGTTCCTTTATTCTATGAAGTCCCTCCTTCAGAAATACGTAACGAGTTCTGATTGTGTCAGCGGTTCCCGTGTTGTGATTCGACAGCAGCTTAGCGCACATGGCCCGGTTCCTGTGTTGTGATTGGACAGCAGCTTAGCGCACGTGGAAAGGTCACGCCTCTTAACGGGAGATATATGCGCTTAATGATCTCTACAGCGTCCCTGGGAAAGCCAAACAAAGGTGATTTGACTCCGGGATGAAAATAACAGCGTCTCGACGACATGGCGACAAACACACTCAAACACAACACTTCCTTTTCTCCACGCGACACGTCCTCTTCTCCACGTGGGACAGCAACAAGACCACGCCCCCTTTTTTCGCGTCTTCTTGTGGGCGGAGGTTAGTCTGTTCTACTGTTCTACTGACGTCATTAATGAAGGAAGTACCAGGATGTAGTCCAAGCCGGCCGTTCGCTGTAGGCTTTGAAAGGGAACTTCTGTTAAATAAAATATCTTGCTTGGCATTGAACTTTGAGCTTTATAATTTTACAGGTATTATTTATGCTCTAACAGCAACATTACACTAGCCTGGATGCCAGACGAACTTAGCCCCGCCCACAAAAGTTTTTGCACGGGCAGTTCGGTCTGGACTTGATCCATAGAGAAGTAATTATGCCCGAACAGAAACTGTTCGGACCAATGAAATTGTCAGGGCGGGCTTTAGACGATGATGGACAGATGATCAACAGTAACGTAATCATCCACGTCATCAAAGGCGTTTGGGTTGAATTTGTTCTAATCCTAAACGGAGAACTTGTTCGTATATGCATTCACCTTTACTATTTCTCTCAGAAATGATGATCGTGTTGGTAAGTACTCTGTGTATCCTTAAATTCTTTTTTTACAACACCGGCAAAGATCGTTTACACTCATCTTCTTCTTCTAACGTGACTTATTCTTGCGTGCGTGCGGACAGGGTTGCCAAGTTTTTACAGCAAAACTCGCCCAATTGCTACTCAAAACTAGCTAAAAACAAGCCCAATAGCTTTCCGGGTGGGGGGGTTCTCTGGGAAAAATGGCATTTGGGGGGTAAAATATGTGTTATTTTGGCACGGCTGCTAAATTTCGCATTCCTGGGTCAGTATATCACATCATTGGGGTCGCTTCAACCCGCGGACTTGGCAACACAGTGCAGTTGAGTTCTGTTGACATTTGACAACTAACATTATGCGTCGCTCCGTTGCTCTGATTGGTTGTAGGTCTATCCAATTGAGGTCTTTCCTGGTTCGGTTTAAACACGCCCCATAATCACAGCCCAACGGAGCAGAATCAGACTCAAATTCTGACTAGAATTGAGTATGACGACGTCAGGCTAACATTACACACTAACTAAAGTTTGAACAATGGGATCACGAAGAACGGGACCTTTAAGCAGACTGTCTAACACTCTAATGACTGCTAGTTGACATGTTATTGACAAGTTACTTATAGTTAGTAGAATATGTAAAGTGGACCATGGAAATAAAGTGCTACCCAAATGATTTTTCTCATAACCACTGAGAAACTGTGTAAAGTGTAGAAGTGTTTCCATTTCTCCTCAAACGTGACAGCTACACTTTTCGTTTTTGCATTTCAAAAGCGACATAAAAGATCTGAAGCATGCTAAATAAAATCTTCAAATCGTTGCGGCGCTGAGTGTGTTTAGATGACGCCATGTGCTAAAGTCGTCACAGCCGCTTCTAAGTGTTTTCATTTTACCCTTATGGAGATTTGTTTAACAGCAAATCAAAAATGCGGAGAGGAAGCTTTCAGTGTGCAACACTGAAATGGCCCTTTATGGATGGGAAAAGTTTAAATGCTGCTTCCAAAATGTGTCATATTCAGCTAAATTAGTGCAATGGCAGCTAGATTTGTACAAAAACGCATTGGTGTGTGGTTGCTAGGGTGTTCTGGGTGGTTACTAGGTGGTAGCTTACGGGCCCTCGTGATATATGAGCAGCAGTGATTTTGCTTCAACTAATTATCAGTGTAAATTCATTCACTTTTGCCTTCACAAGAGGAGCTGGCGCTTCCAATGTATTCAGAGAACAAGAAACCATCTATTCTCCAAAAATTGCCTCACCAAATAGCATGCATAATAGGTTCCTAGTGTAATTTCTTGGTTCACTTGTCTTTAATGTGATACTGAATTGGAAATATGTGTAATAAAGATCCAAAGTGAGACATAAAGCCTTATGAATAGCAAATCAGTGTAACATTTCTTTAAACTCCACAAAACTCCATGTTTCAATATTTCATTTTTCGCCTTGCTTTTCCTGCTGGTTGCTCTATATAAAATCAGTGCATATTAATTTAATTTCGTCACATGGGAGTAGATGTCTTTTAAGGTGAATCTATTTAAGGGAAGCGATGTTCCTTCAAGGCTGGAGCAGCGTCACATGTCTCTCCCTGTAAACCTTCATTAGGAACAGCAGCCCACATTCACACAGCAGGCCTGAAACGCAACCAAACGTTCAACACACAAGCATTTGTTCGTTCCTTGTAACTGGCTTGGGTTCAAGGAAACAAGACCTTAGCAGTGTCTATTCGATTGATCCATGTCGTCCCGAAGAGCTTCACGTTACTGTACACTCAATGCACTTGGACAATCAAAGGGGAAAAGGAATGTCTGGGAAGAAGTGCTTCGTTTTATTAATTATTATCTGATATGAGTACTACACTGGCATCGAAAAGCTGTTTTGCTTCATGAACTGTTTTGTTGTTCGACTGCTTTGCTGTCAGGTTATCAATCAATAATTTAGGTAATTGCTGTTTACAAAGTGACAATGAAGCAAACCAATGTTTATGAATGACTGAGCAAAGTAATGAGACTGCTTCTCAAATTGTTCTAGTTGATTGTACTCTGAGATTACATTTTTGGCTGTACAGTTGTTTTTTGTTTCTAATGATGTTGGAGTTATGTATAGTCTGGGGACGTTCTGATGAGATTTCAAGTTTCTTTATTCTGGAAGAAATATCAATCTGGGATGGGTCATGTTTCACCACTAAACCAAAAGAAAGAAAATGGTTGTGCATAATAGAATGGTTATGTAATATAGAAAGTAGATTTTTAGTACTCTTGATATTTTGGTAGTATGACACTCACCGGCCACTTTATTAGGTGCACCAGTTCAACTGCTCGTTAACGCAAATATCTAATCAGCCAATCACATGGCAGCAAAATGCATTCAGGGATGTAGATATGGTCGAGATGAGCTGCTGAAGTTCAAACTGAGCATCAAAATGGGGAGGAACGGTGATTCAAGTGACTTTGACACTGCCCAATCAAACAAACAAAAAAAAGTTGCTTCTTGGGTTTAAAGGGTCATGAAACCCTCCACCAAATTTTTGGAGATTTTAACCGAGTTATGAGTGTTGAGCATCACAGTCAATGTTACCATCCATTCGTTTTGATTGTAGGAGAAAACGAGTTCATTTGAAACCTTTTTCCGCTATATTCAACTTCAGGGTTTGAAGTCATCTTTGAAGTTTTCTCGTACTGTTGACTCATCAGTGTCTCATAATTATTCATGAGTCTGCGTGTCCTTATCCTATGAGAAGAGGCCTCGCTTAATTATTCATGAGTCTGCGTGTCCTTATCCTATGAGAAGAGGCCTTGCTTAATTATTCACGAGTCTGCGTGTCCTTATCCTATGAGAAGATGCCTCGCTTAACACAGCAGCACGCGTTGATTGACAGGCGCTTCAAAGAGTGAGATCGTATTTAGTAAGTGAGAGATGCATTAATGGGTCAAAAACCAGTGATTATTTTTGCTTCTGCGTCGTATAAGTTCTCTTCAGTAGTTCCTGAGTCTTCGAAACAAACGCGATTCATCCACACTGTGAGTGTAAGCGCTCTTTATGGCCCATTAACCGATCAAACGGCTCATAAAACACTGCAAAATAAGTCCCAAAAGTTATCAATGATGCAACAGGGTGTTCCGTTCGTATATATTTTCTATGCAGAGAACATGCGAATGGCTGTGCATTTATTTATGCAATAAATGATAGCTGTCACAGGATATGTGCTTTATGTATTTGTGTTTTTCAAGGTGAGCTTACAAAACCATGTGTATATTGTGTTACGTAATTTGATATTTTTTTGGGAAGCTTTGATGCTTTTACTGAGAGTGAAATAAAACTCTGAATCAGAAGCCATTGCTGTGTTGTCCATCAGTCTCCACTCATCCCCCTCCACTCCGCAGCTTAACCACGCCCACTTTTAATAGCATTCTGTGATGAGAACTGACGGCTGCTGAAACAGGGGGTTTCACGACCCTTTAAAGGTGCTGTATGTACGTTTTTGACTGTACCAAAGCATAACAATTCCATAGCATGTTTGCAGATATTTAGGAAACATGCTAAATTCACATACTCGTTTCTCTTAAAAACAATGCTGCAGCCAGTTATTCTACTTTGAAAAGTGCGTTCCGTGTCGGATTGTCTGTTTTTGTTTTGGTCTGGGGGAAACCGCATGTTTCCAGTTCACCCAATAGTATTTCGACACCACGGGTTGCCAGTTGGCAGAAAACACAGAATATTGCAGCCATGGAAGCCAGCAAACAAACCGGGTCAGAGATCGCAATGTATAAGTCTCCTCGCCTTCCATTGTCATGCATTTATGCATTTGGCAGACGCTTTTATCCAAAGCGACTTACAGTGCCCTTATTACAGGGACAATCCCCCTGGAGCAACATGGAGTAAAGTGCCTTGCTCAAGGACACACTGGTGGTGACCGCTGGGATCGAACCAGCAACCTTCTGCATATCAGTTCCATGGTTTAACCCACTGGACCACCTATTTCAACCACTAGCTGTCATTCTTACATACAGCACCTTTAAATAGTCAAATGCTTAAAGTGGCGTTCACACCAGACGCGAATGAAGCAGATAAATCGCGCGTAGTTGGACGCTTGAACATTTTGAGTTCACTCGCTTCATTCGCACGTGAAATTCGCTTCATTCGCACGTGACATTCACTTCACAACAGACGCAAATTTGCGTCATGGGAGGGGCTTCTGCCAGCCGGCTCGTCTCGTTAAGAAATGGCTGACATGAATTGTTGTAAAATATGGTGAATAAGCTCAATTTGCCGGCCTTAACTAACATGTAGTCTCAAAAGGGTGAATTCAGGGGGGTTGGGGCAAAAAAGTGTCCCAATCTCCCTGAAATCACGCTATGTAGAGCTCAAATTGAGTAAAGAGCGTTTTTTATAACTTACAAGATTGTCCGACCTCCTCACTCACTTTCTTCCAAGCAAGATCCTTTTTATTCCTGTTTCTATAAAGTACGTACAGCTCCGGGTATTCACATATGATTTTGTCCTCATTGTTGTCACTTGAGCAAGCTCCTGATTAGTTAACAAGGCGCAAAATTTCAGATTTTTCAACTCGCGCTCAATTCGTGTGAATCACGTCATTCACGCCGTGGAATGTCTAATCGCGTCTATTCTTATCTTTGCATTGACTTAACATGCATTGACTTAACATGTAAATCACTCGCGCGAAACGCTTGATTCGCGTCTGGTGTGAACGCACCATAAGAGTCTATGATTGGATCATTATTGCAGTGATCATTATGTTTCTAGCATGGCATATGTTTGGTAACAGTTCTTCTAACCCTAATCGATGGAGTGTGTAGCTTTTCATTTCTTAAAGACACATCATGGCCATATTCCAGAATGACAATGTCAAGATTTATCAGCTCAAATTGTGAAGGAATGGTCGGGAGGGAGCCTGAAGAATAATTTTCACCTCCTTAAATTCATTGAAAGTCTTTGGGATGTGCTGGAGGAGACTTTACACAGTGCTGGACTCTTGCATTGGACCAAAAATTGGTCATAAACATCACATTTATTTCCATCAAGAGGTGCACCAATTTTTGGTCATGATCTGTTGCCAAACATATAACATGCTAGAAACATAATAATCACTGAAATAATGATCCAATCATGTGCCTGTTTAAATCCAAACAGCGACTTTTTTGTTGTAGTGAAACAGAAAAAGAAAGAAAATGGCATTTGTTGTGACTGTTCATTCCTCTCTTGTATCTTATTTTACACTTGTGTCCTTGTTGCAGTGTAATTATACATGTACATGTAAGTACTGAGTAATAATAATGAACTTAATGTATTTACTATGGGTTGTATTCATGTATGTTTTGTAGTTATTATTACAGAAACGACATGGACGTCTAACAAGGACACTGTCAAATAAAGTGTTACCAATTTGCTCGTATCAAAATGTGTGGAAGAACAGAATGAAAATATATATATACGTTTGAACCAGCAATGTAATGGTCAAGTAGAGCTGCTTGTACACCAAAGACAGCGCTGTCAAAACTGTCTGCCACACAAGCACAATGAAATGGCCATCCGCTGCAAAATGTTCTGGCAGAAATGCAGGGCTCACAAAAATAATAGAATAAATAGACTCAAAATGACATTTCACCTCTACCGCCTATTGACGGAGACAGATTTCTGAGTCACTGAAGTATGTTGAGCACAACAAAGTACAGAGATTGCTAGAGCCCGAGATAAGAGCCATAGGGAATCAACTGTGATGTGTACTGTGAAGACAGTATGCGCAATATGGCAACCGCGACGGCAAAGCAAACAGCACATTTAAGCATGTTTTGTTTACATTAATTCAGTACCCAAGTACATTCTGCATTCTGTCACTCCTCACGGTAATGAGATATGAATCTTCCCAGACAGCATACATTATTTCCGGGAGCGAGCGGAGCGTCTTTACATTTGCAGAATGCAGCATATTTGAGATTTTAACATATTGCAGTTAATAGACCACATCTGTTGCGATTGCAAATATTTACATTTTGTCTTAGATTTTATCTTGTCGTGTTTTGGCCAGTCACAAGTTTATGTTTGTTCTGCTGCGGCGAATCTAATCCTTCGTTCGTTTGCTGCCAGATCGAGTCTTAAGCAAGCCTCAGTTTTGCAGTGGAACTCTGGGAAAATGTTGAGCGTTTTGCTTTGTTTCGTGCTACTCACGGTGGATGTATCTGCCAAGACGCATGGCTTCTCCTCCCAGCCTGCTGATTTGCGTTTTGCTTTTGTACCTCGTAGTTTTTGTGCAGCGCTTTTGGGTTTCAACTGTGATGTGTTTAATAGAAATTGTTTTAAAAATGCTTTTACAGAGAGGTTTTTTTTTACCCTCCAGAAATGATGAAATTCTCTGAGATTTTAACACAAATTTCTCATTGTGTAGCAGGGCATTGTTAACAGCTGCGCTGCCTCAGAGAACTCTTTTAGCTTGAAATTAGACATGTAGCTAAATCATGAGGTGGAATCCATTCCCTTGATTGGAATATGAATCATGTTGTCCTACCACTGCTTATATAATCGCCATTCTCTGATGGGATCAATACAGCCAAACTGATATTAAATTGCTGTGCCTTGTTATGCCCCGTTCTTCTCTGAGTAAATAAGCTCAGGTTCCCTGAGATTGAAATTTTATGAGATGTGCACTTTCTTTTGCTTATCGTGTCTGAGCCACACTGCCTGTGATAAGACAGTCAAAGTCCATTTGAATTTTGTTTAGTCAATTAGCCTTGCTGAACTTTTTTGCAGGAAAAAAGGGGTATTTTTCTGTCACATTTCTTTTTGTTGGTTAATGTTCATGTGATTCTCTGTTTCCCTCGTGTGATCTTGGCTGTGTTCAGCCCCAACAATACGTTTTTTAAACGGAAACGGTGCTGCGTTGAACACCCTGCTCTGATGACTCAAGAGTTGCAACTATGGCAGCAGAGAAGGCCATTCTTTGTGTTCTTTTTGAATAATTTTCGGAGCCTGATGAAATCGATATAAATACGTGTTTAATACTCCAAAATACATGCAATCACTGCCCTTGCCATCCAGAATAAAAGACAACATATCCCAATCCCATTTAATGAGCCTTTTTGTATCTCCTGGTGATCAATTTTAATTTAATTTTATTTTATTTCTAGTTCTTACTTTTTTAATAGCTTGTATTTTCTTTCTCATTTTTATGTAAAGCACTTAATTACCATATATGAAATTTGCCTTGCAATGAAGCTAAAAATATAAATAAATATATCATCATGTTGATATATATACTGTATATTTTTTCATTTTAATGACAATCATGTCTTCTAATATCTTCAATTGTTGCGTATACATACTGAGCTGCAGCGGACACGTTTGTAAACCACTTTACTTGGACCCATTGTGTGAGCTGTCTCTTTAATACAGCGTGTTTTATATACATGTTGCTGCTGATTGGGCTGACATTTTTGACACACCCACCAAACAAGATAAAACGCATCTCAAACCCGTGGCACACTGTTGCTCTCCGTTTCCAGGAAACATGACGTTCAACCGGAAACCATAGCAAAACGTTGCGCACCGGTTTGAGCCTTGAACGTGCCGCTTGTCATGTGATTCCGTTTCCCTCATGTGATCCTGTCATATGATTCAGTTTTCCTCGTGTGATCCTGCCATGTGATTCCCTGTTTCCCTCATGTGATCTTGTCATGTGATTCCCTGTTTCCCTCATGTGATCCTGTCATGTGATTCCCTGTTTCCCTCATGTGATCATGTCATGTGATTCCCTGTTTCCCTCATGTGATCATGTCATGTGATTCCCTGTTTCCCTCATGTGATCATGTCATGTGATTCCCTGTTTCCCTCATGTGATCTTGTCATGTGATTCCCTGTTTCCCTCATGTGATCATGTCATGTGATTCCCTGTTTCCCTCATGTGATCCTGTCATATGATTCAGTTTTCCTCGTGTGATCCTGCCATGTGATTCCCTGTTTCCCTCATGTGATCATGTCATGTGATTCCCTGTTTCCCTCATGTGATCTTGTCATGTGATTCCCTGTTTCCCTCATGTGATCATGTCATGTGATTCCCTGTTTCCCTCATGTGATCCTGTCATATGATTCAGTTTTCCTCGTGTGATCCTGCCATGTGATTCCCTGTTTCCCTCATGTGATCATGTCATGTGATTCCCTGTTTCCCTCATGTGATCATGTCATGTGATTCCCTGTTTCCCTCATGTGATCATGTCATGTGATTCCCTGTTTCCCTCATGTGATCTTGTCATGTGATTCCCTGTTTCCCTCATGTGATCATGTCATGTGATTCCCTGTTTCCCTCATGTGATCCTGTCATATGATTCAGTTTTCCTCGTGTGATCCTGCCATGTGATTCCCTGTTTCCCTCATGTGATCATGTCATGTGATTCCCTGTTTTCCTCATGTGATCCTGTCATGTGATTCCCTGTTTTCCTCATGTGATCCTGTCATGTGATTCCTTGTTTCCCTCATGTGATCTTGTCATGTGATTCCCTGTTTTCCTCATGTGATCCTGTCTTGTGATTCCCTGTTTCCCTCATGTGATCCTGTCATGTGATTTCCTGTTTTCCTCATGTGATCCCGTCATGCGATTCCCTGTTTTCCTCATGTGATCTTGTCATGTGATTCCCTGTTTCCCTCATGTGATCCTGTCATGTGATTCGCTGTTTTCCTCATGTGATCCTGCCATGTGATTCCCTGTTTTCCTCATGTGATTCCGTCATGCGATTCCCTGTTTCCCTCATGTGATCATGTCATGTGATTCCCTGTTTCCCTCATGTGATTCCGTCATGCGATTCCCTGTTTCCCTCATGTGATCATGTCATGTGATTCCCTGTTTCCCTCATGTGATCTTGTCATGTGATTCCCTGTTTCCCTCATGTGATCCTGTCGTGTGATTCCCTGTTCCCTCATGTGATCCTGTCATATGATTCAGTTTTCCTCGTGTGATCCTGCCATGTGATTCCCTGTTTCCCTCATGTGATCATGTCATGTGATTCCCTGTTTCCCTCATGTGATCTTGTCATGTGATTCCCTGTTTCCCTCATGTGATCCTGTCGTGTGATTCCCTGTTCCCTCATGTGATCCTGTCATGTGATTCCCTGTTTCCCTCATGTGATCCTGTCGTGTGATTCCCTGTTCCCTCATGTGATCCTGTCATGTGATTCCCTGTTTCCCTCATGTGATCTTGTCATGTGATTCCCTGTTTCCCTCATGTGATCCTGTCATGTGATTCCCTGTTTTCCTCATGTGATCCTATCATGTGATTCCTTGCTTTCCTCATGTGATCCTGTCTTGTGATTCCCTGTTTTCCTCATGTGATCCTATCATGTGATTCCCTGTTTCCCTCATGTGATCCTGTCATGTGATTCCCTGATCCTGTCATGTGATTCCTTTTTTCCCTCATGTGATCTTGTCATGTGATTCCCTGTTTTCCTCATGTGATCCTTTCATGTGATTCCTTGCTTTCCTCATGTGATCCTGTCTTGTGATTCCCTGTTTCCCTCATGTGATCCTGTCATGTGATTTCCTGTTTTCCTCATGTGATCCCGTCATGCGATTCCCTGTTTTCCTCATGTGATCCTGTCATGTGATTCCCTGTTTCCCTCATGTGATCCTGCCATGTGATTCCCTGTTTTCCTCATGTGATTCCGTCATGCGATTCCCTGTTTTCCTCATGTGATCCTGTCATGTGATTCCCTGTTTCCCTCATGTGATCCTGCCATGTGATTCCCTGTTTTCCTCATGTGATTCCGTCATGCGATTCCCTGTTTTCCTCATGTGATCCTGCCATGTGATTCCCTGTTTTCCTCATGTGATCCTGTCATGTGATTCCCTGTTTTCCTCATGTGATCCTGCCATGTGATTCCCTGTTTTCCTCATGTGATCCTGTCATATGATTCCCCATTCCCCTCATGTGATCCTATCATGCAATTCCCTGTTTACCTCATGTGATCCTGTCATGTGATTCCCTGTTTACGGATTCCCTTTTTCCCTCATGTGATCCTGTCATGTGATTTCCTGTTTTCCTCATGTGATCCCGTCATGCGATTCCCTGTTTCCCTCATGTGATCCTGTCGTGTGATTCTCCATTCCCCTCATGTGATCCTATCATGCAATTCCCTGTTTACCTCATGTGATCCTGCCGTGTGATTCCCTGTTTTCCTCATGTGATCCTGTCGTGTGATTCCCTGTTTTCCTCATGTGATCCTATCATGTGATTCCCTGTGAACCTCGTGTGATCCTGTCATGTGATTCCCTGTTTTCCTGATAGTGTTGCCATATAAACGCATAATTCCCAGCCGGAGGACGGGAAAAGCTCCAAGTAGAACGTCACGTGTTGTCATCTTGAAATTACGGTAACTATGTCATGGCGTGAACGCAGCATTATAGCCCTCGTGTCAAGTTCAAGTCAACATTTCGATATGCAATGCTCTCTACAACCAACAACTGATGGATAAAATATAGTCCCATCCTACTTTTTAAAAATCTGGTTCAACAAGTCGTTTCACTCAGAAATACGTCACATTATGATAATGAAGTCGCATCTTACACATCCAATGACGTGAGCTGGGGGTGGAGCCACATTTTTGAATGATTATGTGTTTAGGAAGCTTATTTGCAAAAATGTTTGTTTGAAAATTAATTTTGCAGGTCTGTTTGGTGATGCACATAAATTTCACACTTCAGCTTAATTTTTTTTGGTGAACATCAGAAGTGTATTCATTCTTCCCTGCATTACTGTGACTTACAACATTGCATATTAAAGTGATTTTGAAGCCACTCTGTTAAATTAATTAGTGACACAAGCTAAACAGTATTTGAGCATACTAATCCTCCAGGCAGGGCTTTGAATGTTCGATGCATTTTCTCGCCCAGGCCTATGACAGATGTGCTTCTTTGAAGTACGGTTGGGGTGAAAGGGGAGGGGACGGTGGTAGCTCCCTAATTACTTCTGTTTTCCCATTATGCCATTCGAGGCTTGAAGTCGCAGGTACATTTAGACGAGCAGTTCAAAGCCAAAGAAGCAACATGAAAAGACCGTGGGTGCAGCGTTTCTTTTCTGATGGCCACAGCTGAATTAAAGCTGAGTATGTCTTCCTCCTCGCAGCACGGTAGAACAGTGAGACCAATGCATGTTTTTGTTCTCTTTATGAGCTTACTTTTCTTGATTTTTGTTAAAGAAGGAATTTGCATTCCTAGGCCCTTTAATCTCGTCTCTCTGTCTGCACAAAGTTGGCCATCTTTCATTCTGTCATTAGGCTAATGGTGTGCATCTCCTCTGCCAAGATTTTGCCTAGCCCCTTTTTATGGGACCCACCAGTTTCGTACACACCCTGCTAGCAGATGGGTTATTTGGCCACGTCGCTTTGCAGTCTGCTGTTTTACTTTTCGAAAAAGCTACAACAGCTTGATTTTATATTATTCACATTAGCTTCTCAAAGTTTAAGGGTGTGTTCACACTTCCTTGCTGAAAAATCCAGCATAAACTCCAGATGGTTTATTGCTGGTCTAGCTGGTGGAACGGCAAAGTCATGCCGTTCTCAAGCAAAACTAACTATCGCTCCTGCAACCAACATACCTTATGCTGGATTTTTCAGCAGGGTTGGGATGTGAGGTTTGATTAAAACAAACTCTGGTGCGATTTCTCTGTTAGTGCGGTTCATTTGCATAAGTGTGAACACTGCCATCCCAATCTTGGTGCACACCAAACAAACTCTGGTGCGGTTTGACTGAAATATGAACGCAACCAATCTAAACAAACCGAAAACAGGAGGCGATGTCACAAGATGTGGATCGAAGGATCGAATGCTCAAGCACACCTGGTGGTTTTCACATTGATGCCATAGAAGAATCAATATTGGTTCCCCAAAGAACCTTTCAGTGATTAGTTATTGAAGGGGTCATATGATGCTATATCATTATTTTGTGTATTGGGTGCAATAGAAGACAATTTTTCACATACTGTCCATTATTGTAGCTCCTCGATTTCTACAAAGCCCCTCCTTCCGAGAAGTGATGTGTGCTCTGATTGGTCAGCTGACCCAGTGCGTTGTGATTAGCCGAGCACCTCAAGCGTGTGTCAGAAATGTAACGTTTCACAGTGGTAAGTTGTAAGCTCTGCTTGAGCAGCTACTGTGAAACCGAAAAACATCTATGTGAAACATCTATGTGAAACATCTATGTGAAACATCTATGTGAAACATCTATGCTTGTCATCTTTTCACCACAAAAATCTGAGCAAATACTTGAACAAATAATAAAACCTACTTACTTGCTCTGATTCAGAAGCGTCAGATTGCACTAGCGAAGTGCCCCATTTTCTTAGAAATAACCCCATGTTCATGTAGTTCTCTCCCATGTTTAGGAAACTGTCCTTAGTAAAATACGCCGCACACACACACAACATTTGGGTTGTACTGTTCTGGGACAGTGTTGTAAATAAATCCTAACCACTGATTCCTAATTGCGTCCACTTTCTGAAGGGCAAATAAAGTGCTTCTGCTTTCGCATTGACAACAGACAACACTGCTCTATGACAACAGAAGCCACGCCTCTTTCTTTGCATTGGGAGGCATCATGCAAATATTTCCACTTAGTGACGTAGGTCGGTGAGGGGCGTTTTGGATCTGCCTTCTCTTTTAGATGGAATAAATATTTTTTGTGTGAGACTGTAACTTTGCAGATCTTACACAACAGCTACATAACGCACTAAAGAAAAAACATGAAAACACATCATATGAGCCCTTTAAAAGAACCATTTTCTTCTTAATGTGAAGAACATTTTAATAATCTAAAGAACCTTTTTTCACTATAAAGAACCCTTTGTACAATAGAAAGGTTTCATGGATGTTAAAGGTTCCTCATAAAGCTTTGTGTTACCAAAGCCTGAAATTACTCAGAACAATTTGTCCCAGGAACTTGTTTTCCCCCCAGATCTGTTGTTCTCTGCATCATGGTCTAAAGTATGGTGAAGATTAGGCAAATTAGTCCGGTGATGTAGGACTGCACGTGACTTCACAGTTCCCGCGGGATTTCATCCTCCGCATATAAGCTTAATAAAGCCTCAACCTCGTCATCGGTCCATCAGTCATATTTTTAAACTCCATTGTTGATGAGAATAGCAAACAACTCTCACTGCACGCACCGCAACAGACTTTTAAAAATGCTGGTTGAAATAAAATGCTGCGTGAACTCAACCAATCAGCATGTTCAGCGCCCAAGTCCCACCCCCGAAAGTTCCAGAGCTTTGAAAAAGTACTACCTCGTGAGAAGGGACTTTCTGAGGGGGATATTTTAACCAGAACTTCATTTAGACCCTGATCCCTGTGGTCGAACACACAGAGTACCACCCCAAAGACCCTTGTTCCTGGAGAAAGTTCCTGTGGTGGAAACGCGGCTCAAGTAACACAATGGGTCCTATAATACACCTGGCGCAATGTGATGCCAGGTGTTTTTTGCTAGTTTCAGCCCAACGCAGTTATAATAATTTTCACGTCCAGCGCCACGTTGTTTAAATAGCAAATGCAGCACACACACATTTTAAAATATTAAAATAAAAGGATTCCTCTCTGGAGAAACGTTCAGTCTTTCCGCTCCATGTAAATAGTGAATCTGCCATGGTGCGAGCGCAACTGGCTTTTAAAGGGAAAGGGAGATGAGATTGGTTTATTGCACGTTACACCCAAAACACACCCATGACTCATTAAGAGACGAGGCATAACCCTTTTGGACCATGTGCCTGGCGCGACAACCATTTGTTCTATCGTTAAATTTGCGAAAGTGGATTCGGACATGCCCTAAGTGCAACTGCACCATGAGCTTCAGACCATGGGCTCAGATTATTAAAATAGGGCCCAAAGACTGAAAGCCAGTCCGGAATGGAGTGTGTTAGTGGAGTGCAATGATGGCCATTTTCAGGCTTTCCATTTCACATCCATTCCTTGCGATTCTGGAACAAGACAAAATCTACTTTTTGGAACCAGATGGTGTAGTTACAGTATCTACCAGCAGGGGCTAATCTGAGCGCGGAAAGTATCAAGTTAAACATTTTTGTTAGCCTGTGTGTTTCCTGGAAATCAATCCTGCAGCATTGCCAGTGCCACGCTCTGCCAGTAGGAACACACATTATTTGTGGTGTGAAAAGGTGTGATTTTTAAGAATGTTTGACAAACTCTTAATCTCTCATGAGTGGTGAATTTTTTCTTCACTGCCAGTCAGCAGGACGGCACAGCTTGTACTGCGATCAAACTCTCGGCTGCAAAGAGCATATGTAATGACAGGTTGAAAGATGAAAGACTCCACTTGTTCTGTCTCCTTCTTTCTAACTGTCTCTCGCTTTTATTTTAACATGAAATTGTGAAGTCATGAATGACTTTCTTTGACAGATGCCCTTGACAGTGCATGGTATGGTCTTGGCCCAGCACTGTTCTCATTAGCCAGAGCATCGGTCCACCGGAGGTGTTTTGTCAGGTCATTCTCCCCCTCGCAATCTAAAGCCAAAAAAAGCAACTTCTGCCTGGGTCTCCCGTCAGAATGGTGGTGTCCAGCATTGCTGGAGTCAGGGGAGATCTGTCAAATGAGAGGGAGGATGTCTTCAGGGCAAGTGGACAGTTGCTGTCCCACCATGGATCAACTGTTCAGGCATTATGAAGGAAGAGCAACTCTAAGGACTGCTTCTCAAACATACACACAAATACTGTGTTGTGTTGGATGGTAATATTTACACAAATATAAATTGTGTTGGATGGCAAGTCCAACACAAATACTGTTCATATACTAGGGAGAAAGTTTTTCCTCTGCTTCTTTTTTGTTGTTGTTGAAGAATCTACCTGGCCCACGTATATTCATAAAACACAGATTTTGTACTTTTCCTAAAAGAAAATATGAGTGCTGATTGCCAGTGTACTCACTAGAGCATTGTGTGTGGATGTCAGGGCTTTATTATGGTGTTTCTAAGGGGTTATTTCCAAGATGTTCTTGGTAGTCGCTAGAAAGTCAAAAGATCCAACCTTCTGGTCTTTATGATCAGTGATGTGAATAACAGTGTTATAGATAAACGGCGTTACTAATTGAATTATTTTTTTCAGTAACAAGTAATCAAACGAATTCCTGTTTCTCCCGTTACAACACCGTTAGCGTTACTGAGAATAAAATGCGGCGTTACTATAATTGAGCTGACTGAAGAGGTTTTCAACCGATCAAACTTTCTATCAGTCGGAACTTTCTCTGGTTGGTTGGTGTGTATGTGTGTGTGTATGCGGGCGTGCGAGCATGCCATGCGTGTTGGGGGATGGGTGGGGTGGTACACATAACTGATGATGATTGGTGGGTGGGAAACAAGGTTGAGGTCGATAGGTTGAGTTCACACACACACACACACACACACACACACACCTATGACACACACACACACGCATATGCACGGTCACACACACCAACGACCAGGAGGAGTCAGAGCGATGGCAAGTCTAACGACTTCAAAGGTAGCTTTCACAAACTGGAAGTATAAGCGCTACTTTTCCCTCGTTGAGGTGAAAGGTAAGAATGTTTATGTGACGTGCAGCTTATGCCCAGGAAGAAAGAGTCTCTCCACGTCGGTAATTCTAATCTAATGAAGCCTCACATCATCACATGCCGCCACACAATTAGTGGCTAAAACCCAGGTGATAACGTGAGCTCCACTACCAAAGGAGTAGTATAGTACTGATCATATTTACACTATAGTAGGCCTACTGATAATATTTACAATAATGTATTGAATTTGATAGGTGTCTCTCACATTGTCCCACAGCAACATTACAATAGTGTACATTAATGTACAATGCTTTATAATAATAATTCATGGGCGTCGGAAGCAAAAAAAATGTGGGTGGGTCCTCAGAATTACATTAAGTACAAATATACGGAAATCGCCATATCATTGAGAGCAGCAGTAGTGTAGGGGTAAGATGCACGGCACGTAGTTTTGACACAAATCGACCCGCGGTTCGAGTCCGCCTTTCGCCGAACTCAATCCTCTCCTTTTCCCATCACATATCAGATCGGAAAGGCATTTATTTTCAATAAAAATTAAGAAAATATTAGAAAATTGGAAATAAAGCGTCTAACATGTGTTTAATAATAAGTGTTTATCGATTAGGGGTAGGTAAACAGACGTGCTGAATGTTAGAGACGATAAAAGTGAGTGGGTCCAATATCATTGATCGTAAAAAGTGGGTGGGTCTTGTCCCACCAACATACAATGGTTCCGACGCCCATGTAATAATTTATTCTATTTAGTGTCCAATTCATTCATTTAACATATTTAATATTGGGGGCATCCAAGTTATTTGACATATTTGAACATTTGTAGGAAAAAAAAGTAACACAGTGGTTTACTTTCCCTGGTAATTAGTTACTTTTATAATGATGTAACTCAGTTACAAACTCAGTTACTATTTGTAAGAAGTAACTATAACTAATTACTTTTATCAAGTAACGTGCCCAACACTGTTTATGATATTCTTTAGATATTGCAGATACTGAAGAAATCTTGGGTATAATATGTCACAGTTTACTTGATTTTGCTCTCCTCACTTACATAAATGAACTACAGTGTCCTGCACACACTAGTAAAACATATATCTGGTGTCTGAATACATTTTGGTTTGACTGTACATACAATGCACTGCAGTTTTGCAACATCATATTTTGCTCAAATGTGGCCTCACCACCAACACTTTTTAAATGAGAAGTATTCTTCCTTTAGTGTCCACAAATGAGAGGCACACGTTATGCGTTGATGCTTAATTATTGTATTTACTAAGTACTAAATTAGTATGAAGTATGAGCAATAACGATGCTAGTGGTAAGCGCCACTAATAACATAAATACCACACTTTCAGTTAACAAATGTACAACCTGAGAGGCCTCCATGAATGCCTGCAAACATTATCTTTGAATATCCAGTTAGATATTATTGGTGGCGATAAGTTAAGCAAAGTGAGCGTGCCATTGAGTGCGATTATTTGGCCACAATAATCACATCACACTTGCTTACCTGTGTATTGCGGCTTCATTCAATCGCACATGTGCTGATCAAATCATAGCCATTAGGAGATGACAGGAAAGACCTTCATCTGTCCTCTTCTCCATGGATGTGCTTGAAAAGATTTGGAAGTAGGCTATGCAGACAAGTGCATTTGATATTCAGCTGAAAGAAAACAGGATGGATCAAGGGCCCAGGGCGATTGGCAATTCATTTGTATGCTTTAAGAGGAATGATATCTTCAACAGAGAACGGTCAAGGGTACAAATAATGTGCTGTGAAAGAGGATATAGACAGAAAATAATATAAAAAACGCTTGGTAACACTTGATTTTAGGGTTCAATTCTCGCTAGTTGCTTAGTAGCATGGATATTACTAGGATATTGGCTGTTTATTAATACTTATAAAGCACATATTAATGCCTTATTCTGCATGACCATATTCTACATCCCTTAATCCTAGCTAATACCTCAACTTAAATGCTACAAAAACTACCTTGTAACTATTAATAAGCAGTGAATTAGGAGTAAAGAAAGTCGTAGTTAATAGTGTATGCGTTCCCCATACTAAAGAGCTCTATATGAAGACTGAAGGCACAAAACGATAGTATATCAATATAGCACTATATCTACTAATTATTGAATATTATTATGAATTATTATTACAACTCCTCATAGTTGGTATTCCCATTAAAGGGATAGTTCACCCAAAAACTAAATGTTTATGTTTATCTGCTTACCCCCAGGGCATCCAAGATGTAGGTGTCTGTGTTTCTTCAGTAGAACACAAATGAAGATGTTTAACTCCAGCCGTTGCAGTGTGATAGTCGTATAATGCATGTCAATGGGGATATTTTAGAGTATGAGAGCAATGAGAGTACAAACACATAGACATACGAATCCTTATTAAACCATGCGGCTCGTGGCGACACATTAATGTCTTAAGACACCAAACGATCGGTTTCTGCGAGAAACCCAACAGTATTAATGTTATTATTTTACCTCTTATCAGACGAATGCCATCTAGTTTTCCCAGCTCCATAACTTCCGGCAAATAAGGTCAAAATACTGGCGTGATCAAAGATATATATATACGTAGATGCCTCATTCAACCGATCCGTACAGGCACTAGATTAGATTAGATTCAACTTTATTGTCATTACACAAGTACAAGTACAAGGCAACGAAATGCAGTTTAGGTCTAACCAGAAGTGCAATAGCAGCAATTGTCAAACAAACAATCAGGCATAATGTTATGACCTAATACTGTGTTGGTCCCCTTTTGCTGCCAAAATAGCCCTGACCCGTCGAAGCATGAATTCCACTAGACCCATGAAGGTGTGCTGTGGTATCTGGCACCAAGATGTTAGCTGCGGATTCTTTAAGTCCTGTAAGTTGCAAGGTGGGCCCTCCATGGATCGGACTTGTTTGTTCAGCACATCCCACAGATTAGATTAGATTAGATTCAACTTTATTGTCATTACACAAGTACAAGGCAACGAAATGCAGTTTAGGTCTAACCAGAAGTGCAATAGCAGCAAGTGCAGGATATACAATGGTTGCGTAAGTGCAGGGCATAAAAATTTACTGAATATATATAAATATGTATAAGTAGAGAGATGGTTATTACTATAAACAGAACTGAATTTACAGGTGAATATATACAGTGAATAAATATACAGATGGCTATTACTATAAACAGAATGTAAACAGAATGTAAACAGAATGTACAGGTGAATATGTACTATGAATATAATATACAGATGGCTATTACTTTGAACAGAATTTTACAGATAGAGATAAATAAATTATGGACAGAGCTATCCGAAAGAAAGTGTAAAAGTGCAGTGGAAAGTGGTTGCATATTGCAGTTAGAAGTACGGTGCAAAATGCAAATGTAAACAGTTGGTACTATAAATACAGTCGGCAGTGCAAATGAGCATATTCCAGTTAAGATATGGTGGTGCAGAATGCATAAGTAAACAGTTGTTACTGTAATAAACAGTCGGTAGTGCAAATAACAAAGTCAAGGCAGATGTGAGGTAGGAGAGTTTGCAGTTTATGAGGGAAGTGGATCAACGGTGGTTTGAGTTCAGCAAAGAGATAGCTCTGGGGAAAAAACTGTTCTTTAGTCTGCTGGTCCTGGTCCGGAGGATCCTGAAACGCCTGCCGGAGGGCAGGAGAGAAAACAGTCTGTGGGCTGGGTGAGAGGAGTCCTTGAGGGATGAGGAATCTATGTATATATCTATGATCGCACCGGTATTTTACATGTATTTTGACCTTATTCGCCGGAAGTGATGGCGTGGGGACGGCTGATGCAGAGCCACAGAATTTTTTTTTTCTTTTTTTTTCAAATATGGATATTTTTCTTACACAAACGCATCGATTCACTTCAGAAGGCCTTTATTAACCCCCCAGAGCCGCGTGGAGCACGTTATTTTACGGACAGATGCATTTTTTATGGACTTCAAAAACAGAGCAACTATTACTGCCATTATAATGCTTAGATTAGCCAGGACATTTTTAATATAACTCAGATTTTATTCGTCTGAAAGAAGAATGTCAAATACACCTCGGATGAATTGAGGGTGAGTAAATCATGGGCTAATTTTCATTTTCGGGTGAACTATCTCTTTAAACTTTCTCACAGAACTTGAATCATTTGTGATACAAACATGGATGAAACCTCAAATCAAGAGCCGTGCTGATGAAAGGTGTTTGTAGACTCAAGAGTTTTCAAAGGTTTTGTTTTATTTTTATGCCAGTTATGATGATCCCATTGCCACCCTCCAAACTATAAAGGCATATGTTTATCACACGCTGGCTAGATGTGATAATCCACAAAAACTTCTGACATTTAATAAACATCAGGAACCATACATTGAGACACCAGCGTGAAACTTCAACACAAGACAATGAACAGACGATGACTGAGGGTTTAAATACATAAGATGACAATGGGATAAATGAAGGACAGTGTTGGTGATTTGTTGACATGGAAACAGGAACTGAAACGAGAAACGCCAAGACAAAAGAGCATCAAAATTAAAGTCTTGAACACAGAGACGCTGGGAATCGTGACAATGTTGATGTATACAGATTCATTTATTACAAAAATATATGTTGTCAAAATTATATTTAAATGGTTTTCTTTGACTTCAGTAAAGTTGACATGTGTCTTTTAGATGAAAGATTTTTAATTGAATTAAAATTTGCTTACATTTTCAAAAACAAAGATTTTATCAAACAATGTTAGAGTTTTAATGTTAAAAACAATGTCAATCAGTGTTGGGAAGTAACATGTTACCATAGTAATTACTTTTACTAGTAGTGTAACTAATTACTAATAAGACAATCCAATCATATCTAGATTCAATTTTGTAATCTTCACGTGACGCCACCATTACAGCAAGCAAGCTTTGAATACGGAAAAGCTTACATTCAGCGGCTGGAAATATTAACATTACTTTGATTTTGTCAGGAGAAAAGATGTGTGGCATATTTTACTTTGGCATTACATGGCTTTCTCATTCACATCCTTTTGATTCTTACATTGTACCCACCTATTTAAAAAAAAAAAAACATTTCCAGAAAGCAAGAACAAAACATTTCTTATGACCATGAATTATTTTGACACCATACATCATGACATACAGTATAATTACATCTGGGTAACAAGTGAATTATAGATACAATTAGCATCAAGCTACACATGACAATTTAAGAGATTAATACTTACTCATAAACTAGTGTTTGTAATAACTTCCGATTGCGATCTAATGTGGATTTCGGTCATATAATGAGGCAGAAATATGTTGTTTGTAGCATTTTACAATAAGCTAATCGCTACACCTACACCAACATCCTTCATTCTTATAAAAATATCCCAAATCACATGAAAATCACATACAAATCCTATGCTGTCGTAATCTGTGTATGAGCTTTACCTTTCATTTGTTGAAATGTTTCTCTGGGTTTGTAAGTATGGAACAGAATGTGGAAGTGTAGAGGTACTTCATCATGAGAAGGGTTATGAACACGTATTATGAGTGACATATGAGCAGCGAATGACAGCGATCATGAGTGAAAACACAGGTGATCCATCCGAAATTGCGTACTGTCTAAGTAGGTACTACATTTGAACATACTTGGTGACGGTTAAAAAGTATGTTCTATATCAGGGGTCTTCAACTAAAATTGCTTGAGGTCCAGTAAATGAACCCTCGTCACCGGCCGAGGTCCGGACAAATTATATAGCTAAAAACAATAATTTATGTTTATTGCCAGACTAAAGAAATTAGTGTAGATATAATTTGTTCTTAATTGAACAAAATATAATATGTTCTCATATGGACAAAACATGTCTGTTCATATTGTTAAAGCAAACATAGGTAATCCTTCACAAAATTGATCTCATTTTTGTCTCATTTGTTGTTCTGTTATGTCCTTTAAGTTGCTTTGGTACAAAATATCTAAAATTCAACCAGTAACCATGTCTGACAAAAATACGATGAACTAAAAATGCCTTCATCTCTAAATCTGCACTGAAAATACATTCATTTCAACATTACTAGCAACTAAAGTGCTCTTTCCTGCTGAACTGAGATAAATAATAACAGTCAATGAACGCAAACCCCCCCTGGATCAGAAAATCAGAAATCTCATAACACAGTTTATGTTCGTTCACATGTATAGTCTTAACTAAATGTTCTGATGGTGCGTTCACACCGGACGCCAATGAAGCGTTTCGCGCAAGTGATTTAAGTCAATGCAGAGAAGCGCAAATTTTTTTTAATGGCATGTGGCATATTTATTTTATTACGTCAAAAGGCTTCGCGGTCCGGATGGACGCATCTCGCGGTCCGGAGTCCGCTAGTTGGCGACCCCTGTTCTATATAGTATGAATATTAGGGGTGTAACGGATCGCAGTTGATCTGTGATCCATATGGATCACGACCCACGGTTCGGCACGCTTGTGACCCGCGGATTTATTGCGCATTTTTTTAAACTTGTGGATTAATCTGAATTGTTTAGCGATCGCAGACTAAAGACAGTTTTTCTGCCGATATTGCTTTTTAAGTGATCTCGTTCCTTTAAACTCGATGCTGAGTTTCAGAGAAACACGTGTTCACGTGAACAGGGCATGTTAATCAGTCAACAGTGGCTATAGCGGAGAAGAAGAAGCCTCCCGCATCATTCAAATCGCATGTATGGGAGCATTTTGGCTTCCCCGTAAAATATAATGGCGAGATGGTGGTCCAGTGGGTTAAACCATGGAACTGATATGCAGAAGGTTGCTGGTTCGATCCCAGCGGTCACCACCAGTGTGTCCTTGAGCAAGGCACTTTACTCCATGTTGCTCCAGGGGGATTGTCCCTGTAATAAGGACACTGCAAGTCGCTTTGGATAAAAGCGTCTGCCAAATGCATAAATTATAATGATGACGGAAGAAGGGTGGTGGATAAAACTGTAACAGTATGTAGGCACTGTGGCACGAGAAAGCCGTATGAAAGTGGCGCATACATCGAGCATGGCACCTGCTGACGCCCGTTTCACACTCCGTTTGCAGTGCGTATGCGGTGCGTATTTTTTCCGTACGTTAACGGATACAGCTTTCACACTGCACGCGGCTTCGGTCAGTGCGTTCCAGGAACGTGTGGCCATACAGCTGTGCTGCGATCGTTTCCGAACAGAGTCTATTTTTTGATGTGCTGGCACTGAATTAAAGTGACAGCGCATCCGCATTAAAACAAACATGTATCGATGTGAAAATCGAGTAATTCCACCACAGATGCATATAATGTAAAGTCTACTCTGTTTCAAAGTCAACACATCGCTTTTTGCCTCGAGTAAAGCAAGGACAACGGCCTTTAAATCAACAAGTAGAAATAACCTAATGGAGAGCACCTGTCCTTTCTTGGAGGTGGAAATACAAAGTTCTTTATGACCTGCAGGATTTCTTGTAAAAAGATTTAAAAACGAAATATTTTTATTTTTATTATTTTTATTTTAACATAGTCTATAGCCTGTTTTGCAACTTGCATGAGCAACGTAATATATACATCTAAAGTAGGTACTACTAGGCTATATAAATATAAAGTAATGAATTGAATAAAACGTTGTTTAAGTGTAGTGCATTTAAACATGATATCTATCAAATAGTGTATAGGCCTACAAAGAGAATTGCAATGCTGACAAGTGTGAGAGGTCTACTCTCTCCCCTGAGAATGTTGACATCCTAATCTTAAAAAGACAAAAACAAATTGTCATTATAAGCTCGGGCCCATTTTCATGTCTCAGGTTGTTTTTTACATGTTACACTTTAACAACTGAGTAAAATTAGATTTATTCAGATGGTTATTTATTTATTTTATTTTTGTTAAAACCATATAGGTTATTTGTGTTAACACCAAAAGTTCCTTGTTAACCTATAAACCATATAGGTATGTTAACACCCAAAATGTTCATGTAATAAATGGAAAGCAAATAAAAATAGTCTCCTCCCCCTTTTATTCTGATCCGAAAAATTATCGGATCTGTGACTCATGATCCGTAGTGTGATCGGAACCGTGAGTTTTGTGATCCGTTACACCACTAATGAATATGGGTAGTATGAACGAAATTCGGACGTACTACATTCACCATGTTGTCGTTATCATATGACCTTCCAGCATCAGTTGCATCGCTATCATTCACAAATCCTCTCCTGTGGTCTCATGGGATAGTAAAGTGTCCACTGAATGCACCCTTCAGAATCTCACCGGAAGCAGTAGGTCATCCGGGTACTTTTCGTCCTACTGTTTTTCTAATACAATGTATTCAGACACACTACTCTGGTTGGCGTGCTGTTTTTTGCATACTATATAGTACACTCTCAGAAAAAAAGGTACAGTGGAGGTACCATTTTGTTCCTTGGGGAACAAAATGTATAACTGTACCTTTAAAGGTACACAATTGATCCTTAGGGTACAATTAAACCATTGTTTCCCTCTACTTAGAGCAGGGGTCGGCAAGTTCGGCCCTAGAGAGTCGCTGTCCTGCAGAGTTTAGCTCCAACCCTGGAAGACATCTATAGAAGCTCTTATTGAGAATTAACAGAGGTTTAGATGTTGATGTTTTATTGTTTGGTCACCATTATGGAGATCAGTGTTTGATTTAGTCGGGCAGTTTGACTCTTGGCTTTTTATTTGAGTTTGTGGTTTTTGTTACAGTGTTAACAAAACACATAATCTGTTCGAATCAAAAGAAGCTATAAACAAAAATTGTCATGAAGAAAAATGTTTAACTAAACTCATCACTGACTAAAAATATTAATAAATAATATTCAACAACAATACTTTCTTGCCACAGATCAGACTTTCTGAATTCTGAATTCATTCTAGGGGGGAGAAAGTTTAGACGCACACAGATATCAAGAATCAGCATATGAATCTCAACAATGGTGACATACTTAATGCTGCAATGCATGCTGGGAGCCATGAGTTTTATACTGTGGTGGCTTAGTAGGGTTGGGGCTAAACTCTGCAGGACATCAGCTCTCTAGGACCGAACTTGCCTACCCCTGACTTAGAGTTACAAAATGTACCCTTAAGGGTCCCACTCCAGTGACGGCCACTTGTACCATAAAAGGTACAATTTTGTAATCTTATTGTTGAGAGTGTCGGGAAGTATTAGATTTCGGATGCAGGGAGGAAGACAGCACTGGAAGCTAATATGCTCACCAGATCGCATAATTAATATAAATGACGATTCTGTCTAAAGAAATACAAACTAAATTGAAATATACCCTAACATTCACAAAGAGGCACACATGCAAAGTCAATCAAACTAGACTAGAAAGCATGAAAAAGTTATTTTTATAATAATATCATACCATTAAATGTTTTTAAATCATTCCATTTCATTGCAAAAAAAAAAAAAAAATCAGGTTTAATTATTAAGACAACATGCTCATACAGCCTTAAAAGTACATTTCAAAAAATTTTCTGTTCATTTTTGCTGACATCCTAGCACCCCCCAAGTGTCCCTAAACCCCAGTTTGAATAGCCCTGTTATAAGTGACTAGGCCTAAAATGATAATGCCATAAAATGTGAGAAAAGTAAAAAGAAATCCTGTACACTTGCACTAGACCAGTCCTTTTGATATGCAACCACCTACAAAACCCTAGCAACACGTTAAAAACCGTTCCGTTAGCAAAGCAGTTGTGCATGGGTAGGAAAAGTTCTAGATTTTCAGACAATTCAGCAAAATAAAATAAAAAAAATAAAAACTTGACGCAATATGCTGGCACCATGTGGCAGGGAATATATGCAGATGTATGCAGAGCAGTATGCTGAAAAGGTCCCATAGAGACGGTCATTGTTCGCAGTCATCAGGGGGTGGTGGTCAGCCATTGAATTTGTTGGGGGATTCCAAGGCCGTTTCCATGCTATGCAGGCAGGTTCGGATTCGAGGTCCCAAAGAGGCAGCGGGGAAGTCACATGGTGTGGGCTGGACCCATGTGACTCTTGTCAGTAAAGGGCACAGCAGTCAAGCCTTCCATTACTCCATCCCTCCACCAATACATTTTGTGTATTGTTGTGTTGTCGCTGTCCTTGGTCCTGAACGGCTGCCCTTGCCAAAGCGACTTGATCTCACAGGCCTCGCCGTTACAAGAGAGCAATGATGTAGTCCTGTGGAGTGAGGCGGTGGCGGGCAGTGTGATCCAGTTTAATTAAGGTTTTATTTGTCAAAGAACGCGTCCCACTATCTATTCCAGGAATCAAGCTCTGGAGAGATCCGAGCTCGGGGAGACAGGGGCAACAAACACTTCACTCACTTGAAGGCAAATAAAACACAATGAATTTTTAATGGGAGTATCAAAGGGAACCTGAGAAGTGTACTAGCTGTGTCTTATTTATCCTGGTATCAGTGGTGCTCGCAGATGTTGTTTGATATAACAGGGGCTTTCAAGTCTCTAGTTGTTGCTGGTGCTGTGCACACTATCCATCCAGCTGAAGTAGCGCTTTGACCATTTTCAAAAACCAAGGCGATGTTTTGACAGCGTAGCATCGATGGCGCCGGTCTGGCGTTGAGCTCATATTACACGGAGCGCTGCTCTTATCTGCCTGTTGTTTTCGCGCGACCATGTTTCGAGAGGTTCTTTTCCCCTAAATCACTTCAAGACATCAACAGATGACAGATCTTGTTGTTATTGAAGATGATATCGGCATGATGATATGACAAGAACGCACAGCTGACCGTAAAAATCACCAGTAAACAGAAGGGGGAAATAAGTATAAGAGTAAATATTCCCACACACTCATAAAATCTCATTTATACTTTGAAAACGTTTATCTGCAGTGCAAAGCTGCAGATGGTTTATGGAGAACCTTATGACACGCTCCTGGTGTGCACAATCACACAAATGAAAATGACTTGTTATTATGGACTGTTTATCACTCATGCGTCACAGCTGTGGAGGGAAAAAATGGCCTTTGTGATTGTGGCAACCCAGCAGTAGGGTTAGGAAAAACAGGACGTGGTGTTCTTTGAGAGATTCATAGGATAGTTCAGAGAGAGTAAACAGAGTCCAGGAGTCAATCCAAATGATCATACATGAGAACAAAGTGACTGGAGACGTTTTAAGACTCAGACCAATTGTCAGGTTAAAATCTGGTATATAATTTGATATGCAGTCACATTTATGAATGTTTCTGAAGTGGTTTCATCTGAACAAACTTTTGGGGGCCCCTGTCAATGTGTTCATAAAACCCCCAAAATGACCCCCAATCCCTTAATCTGTTCTTTCAGAGCAGTTTCACTGTCAGCAAACAACAGAGTTGAAACCTTAGTAGTTTAGCCTACTAATAATAATAACCTACTATACAGACATTGAAAAAAGTCTTCACTGTATGTATTAAACTAAAGTTATTCGGTGAAGAGCAGTGAACGGTTCTCTCGGTTTATTTTGTTGTTTGATTGACATTCAATGACAGACAGAGGCCGGTTTATTAGGCTGCTGTCACTTTAAGACCAACTATCTAATATACTGACAAGCATTCAATTACTTTCCCAACTGTTTATGTTCACATAAGACGCAACCGTCTTTAAGCGATAAATTGCCAAGAATACATTTTTACATAATTGTTATGTGCTAGCTCACACCCCAAGCCCAAAGTAGCCTATTGTCCGTGATTTGCTGTATCTCGGACTGCGCACACAGAAAGCCGCCTGGGGAACAACGTCTCTTTCGCAGCTCATTATGCTTTTAACTCTTTTTTTAGTATCGAGCAGTGAGACTATGACAGTCATGTTACATGACTGATTTGGATGTTACGTAGGAAGGGCGACAGCGAAGGAAAGGAACAGAATGCGGCATGTTTTCATAATCGTTGGAAGCCAAAATCAAAACCAAAGCTAAAATTCGAATAATCCCATCCATAGTCAATAATTCATCTTTGAGAGCAAAGAGCAACTTGCATACTTTGCATATAGGGAGGACCGGCACTGTATCTGAATCAGCAGATTCGCTTGTTTCATTTGATATAGCTATACCCACACAACTTTTCATCTAAATGTAGAGAGCTAGAAATATCTTGCTTTATGTATGTATTTCTGTCATGTTCCTTTTTTTCAAATTTACAGTTTGTAGTCTAGTTCATTTCCTGTTCCGTGTGGCTCCCTCATTCCTCCATTTTACCTTTATTCGTGTCTGTATTTAAGCCCTTGTGGTGTTTGTCAGCTCTTGTCCTTCTTTAGTGTGTTTGTTGGTTTACTCAGTTCTGTCCTCTGGTTTTCTGGTTTCCGTGCGTCTTGTTTTTCGCCATTATTTTAATCAAATACTGCAGTTGGATCCTCTGGCTCTCATGCTCAAGAATGACAATTTCCATTTTATTTTTCTCTTTTGAGTTAAATATTTACTATATGAATCCAGTTTTGGTTCAAATGGGGCTGATGAGGGTTTGCACAACATTAAGTATAATTATTAACTAAAAATCATGCACAAAATGTTGTACATTTGAGGTAATAACTTTCAGTTGTGACAACAACACTCTTTATACTTGGCACTAGTTTACACAGTTTAGGGATACATTATGTATTTCAAAACGACTTTAATGTTTACCCACTCTCACCTACCTGACTACTTCAAAACACTCTCCTATTCTAGACTGTTTAAAAACATTTATCCTTTATTTTGAGACTCGTTACATATCAGTAATTACAGTAATTACAGAATTGGGGTTTTCTATACTGTTGTACACTTCTTTTTTCTGAAGTATTTTCTGCCTGTTCTGTATTTTTCTCCCCTACCAACACGTCAGGCCAGTGTTTCGGCTCCGTTGTGCTTCTGAAGGTCAGAGTGACGTCTTCAACTACATGTACCACTCCGTGGGCTTCAGCTGCTCCCCGGGAATAATGGAAATCAGTTAACAGTGTGCATATTTTTCTATAATCTACTCTGGTGCACCAGGACCCCTCTATTGTGCATCGCTATGGCTTTGTGGAACGTGTATTTAGGAGGCAGAGGAAAGGCACAAAAGATGACAAAAGTCTCATTTGAATGGAGCATGCAGAACTAGCACAGGCTTTCAGATGGTTCCCATCCCAAGTTTATTATGGAACATGATTTTGGCAAGCTTTCAGCAGCCTCTGTGTGGAGAACACGCAATAGTCTCAACACCCAGTCAAGATTGACAAAGATCCCCGGATTGAGAACTGATCCTACCAATCCCAAGGCCACTGAGAGCATTTAAACCATTGCCCTGGAGGAAAGATGACATCATTAGAGAGGAAGCGAACATTCGGTCTAGTTTAACCATATAAATCTAGTATATCATGTGCTGAAATTGACAAGATTAGCACATTTCCTGTGTCTGCACCCAACACCTGCCAAGACCTTACATATACTGTAGAGGCCAGAAATATGATGTATGATAATTCATGACCCATGCATAGAATGCAGTTCCCCCGGTTTCACACACAAGGCTTAAACCTAAGCCTAAACAAATGCTGCATTCCAGGCAGGTTTTTGAGCACGTAACATACGACTTCAAACCATGACTCACGACTTTGTACCATTCCAGGCAAAGTCACGCCAAACTGCCTGAGCGCAAGGAATTGTGGTAGCTAGATGCAAACATAGCAAGGCAAGAGAAGCTGTTACACCTTTTATTTTAGTCGTGTACGACTTTCATAAACACCGCATCCGTAGGGGCTGCCATTGTTGTTTTGCAGGCTATGTGACGTGAGAGCATTGATCTAGTACGAGTTCACGGGTGGGAAGTCGCAGGTTTGACTGCCGTTCCAGTGCACTTTCATGGGTAGAAGGTTGGAAAAGCACGGGTTACGGGCATAACATACATGTTTGAGCTGTTTTAACTGAAAGCAACTTGCACTGACATATTTTAAAATACTGTATGTGACCCTGGAGCACAAAACCAGTCATAAGTCTCAAGGGCATTTTTGTGGCAATAGCCAACAATACATAAAATGGGTCAAAATGGGTATCCTTTTTATGCCAAAAATCATTAGGATATTAAGTAAAGATTATGTTCCATGAATATATTTTGTAAATTTCCTACCATACTTTTATCAAATATCTATTATTATTAGTAATATGCATTGCTAAGAACTTCAACTTTAAAGGAGATTTTCTCAATATTTCGATTTTTTCACACCCTCAGATTCCAGATTTTCAAATATTGTCCTATCCTAACAAAGCTTATTTAGCTTTCATATGAGGTATAAATCTCAATTTCAAAAGAATGACCCTTATGACTGGTTTTGTGGTCCAGGTTCACATATATCAGTGCCATTGTCTCAAGATGCACACCAGTAATGTTATTTTTTTCTAAGGCTTGTTTATAAAAGCCACTTTAATGTCCTAATTAAACTAAGCCTTGTCTGTGAAACCGGGCCTACATGTATATGTTATCTTTCCAATCTTTTGGTGTACCTACAGAGTACCGTCAATGCTAAATAGCTATGGTTTGTTCAAAGAAATATACTGTAATTCAAACAAGCTATTGACGTTTATCCTTTTATGCTAAAGATGCCCAACCTTCTCTGAAGTCTTGCTTTAAGATGCAGCTGAGGTTCTCAGTTACAGTACATCCAACAAACCATAAGATGCTTAATTGGCTTAAAACACCAGTAAGCACAATACCAACGGTTAATGCAGCCGGCAGTAAAGTAAGACTTCTGAACAGAGGAGTGTTATCCATGTGTAGGGGTATCATCATGCCATTGATCTGTAACTGAGGTGTCGAATAGACTGGTCAAATTGATCAAGATTCGCTCAAGAAAGAATGCAGAACCACTATGAACATCAATAACATCCAGCAATGTTTGATATTCTAGCTTTTTATTGACATTTTCACAATTATAGAACCCCCAACCCAACTGTGTTGTAATTTTGATAACATTTCTATTGATTCCCGTGTCAGTTGAAGAAATGGAGTGGAATAATACTGCTTACAAGAGTTTTGCTTTATTGTTGGCAGTTATCTAGCTGAATATAACAGCGTAGGAATTGTAGGTCTGTGTTTGAGAACATGTATGACGAAACCGGTGCTACTTCCTTCCCGATCACCCTGTCTAGGGCTTCACTGACCCTAACCAATCCCGAGTTAAACAATCATGATTTCTGCTCTCTCATCCATGTTCTTCCCATGTTACTTTGGAAATGGTTCATTTGAGCAGTTGTTCTATTCAGTTCACGCATCAGCAAGCAAAAAGCTGTGGGTAGATTCTGTGGGAAGACTTCTCAGCTTGCCGCTATGTGTCCGTGGCTGTTTGTGTGACAAGCAATGAAATATTAAGTCACTCTCAAGTCAATCTGCAAATGCAAGGCCTGACACATGACTCCTATTTATAACTCTCTCTCTTCCTTTGTGTGGGCTCTCGCTGCATTCCCCCCCAAGATCCGCAGCTGGATTGTTTTCTTGTTAGGCTTGCATGTGGATCAGAGAGTTCACCCCAGGCAGAGATGATCCCTAATCCCGTCCAGCCGCAGACTGAAAAGACAATCTGGAGCGATTCCATGCTTGAACCTCCCGATGGTGCGTTTGGCTAAGATATCCTCTTTTTGGAAAAGCAAAAGAAAGGGGGAAAAATGTGATCTGTCAGAAGTGAAGCACTGTTTAAAGACATTTGAAAAGGGACAATGGCTCCTAAGCCTGTCATTGTGCTTTTATGCTGGCTTGGGTGACCTGGGAACTTGGTTGCGCAAAATAAGCAGCACACAGTCTTTCCCTTCTGTTCAAGTCAGCGGCTCTGAAAGTCTGGCTGTCTCAGCGCTCGAGTAGCTGCCACTTCCATCACCTGTGTGTTCCCTTTTGTGGCCCTGACCCTGGCTCTGAGATAACCCGAGGGCCCCTTGGGTAATAGTTAGGCCTCTCATAGGCATTGTGCGTTTCTTTCCTCATCGCTCACATCTCCAATGCTGTTCACGCTGGACTGCAGCTTCTTGTGAACACACCGCCTCCTCTATCTCTATTACTGTCTTTCATTCCTGCCTTTGCAGCCCACTGGTATCACATGCTCTAGGATCTGTTGGATTTAATGAAGGCCAGTGTTGGTGATGAGAGGCTTCAGAGCTCGGCCGACTGCATCCTCACCCCACCGATGCCTTTGACTTGCCAATTTACATACTATTAGTGCTACATAGCACTGGGATAGATCTGGAGGAGAGCGAAGGGGATTGGTTGGGGGGAAAGTGTGAATTTCTTTACCACTATGCGTGCAGTGGTTTTCAACAAGTAGGGCATCCTCTTTGGTTCTGATTGCAGGGTTATGATAGGGGTTGTATTCTGTCTCTCAAATTTAGGGGTAGTGGTAGTGGTCACTTTCCCATCATCAGCAAAGTGCATTAGTGTGTGGAAGTGGTATGCGAATTGGGATGCTGCCCACATCTCTTTCATGGGTACTTTACCTCAACTCACTGAGCCGCTCCTAGAAGACACATCTGTGGGCTGCCTGCAGATGAGGCATAAGAAATGCAGAGATATATTCATACCGCCAAGCTCTGAAATAAAGGGATTCTGGGGCTCAGCCTGTAATGAAGTAGGCCCTCTTTGCTCTAGCATTACAACCTCAGCAAGGACTCCTGAAAGCCGAAATAGGAAAGTGGACTCTTCACTCTTTAAGACCAAAAGTAGGCTTGAAAGCGAGGCAGAGAGGAGCACGGAGCCTTCTTTACATGATAGCTTCAAGGTTAAAGAGTCCTCTCCCCTCCCACCCGTGGCCTGTTTAGTTATTCTGGACAGTAACGCCAGAGCTGAAAGAGAGCGCCTTGGGAGACTTGCTTTAAATTCACGCCCGTAATCAAGTAAACAATGCAAATCCCTTTCTTGCTAGGACTGAGTTTTTATCAGGCACTGCTTGTCATGAATTCCTATACATATAATTTGAGAACACCTATGGTGGAGGCTATATTACACGAGCTGGTCAGTAGCTTGCAGGTTAGTATCGGTGATGTGGAGGAGGCTGTGATGGATAGTATGTGGGTTTTATGAGTGAGCTGACTCGAAGAATTTAGAAAAGCACAGAAAGAGAGAGAGAGAGAGAGAGGCTGAATGGTGCATCTGAGCTTCCATTTTTTCATCCTGCTTTACAAGAAACCCAGTTGAAACACACACCACCCACAGTTCTCGTCTCTCCCCTTTGAAAATGGCCTCTCTCGGAAACTGCAGCTAAGTTACCCAGAGGAAGAGGCGATTTGCAAATGGCCTCCTTGACGACTTCCCCTGAGCTCTCTCCTCAACGAGGCTCGCTGCCCACTCCAACTCCTGCTACGGGGGCGACTAGCATGATATGCTAGAAATATTGAGTCCAAGGTCTCTGCTTTTGTGTACGTGACAGAAAAGTTTTCCCTACAACAAGCATATAAGTGTGTTTCATTCAGTGATTTCAGACAGCTTCTGATCTGTAAGGAAGCACTTGCTTATTGAAAATGTGAATGCTCACACAGCATTTTAAACCTTTTTTGAAGTTTATAACTATTTTTGATTTTGAGTGAATTGGCACATTGTTTGGTTTATAGTAAAGCATAATCTGTGCAATTAAAGTATGTTTGGTACACTGTAAACCCGAATAAGTTGGGCTAACTAAAGTAAAATTAGGTAATCAGTTACATCAACCTTTTTGAGTTATGATGTTCCCAATTTTAAGTTAGCAGAACTATCAAGTTTTGAGTTTATAGTACTCGTGCATGTCAATGGCTCCTAACTTGAAGTACTGAATTAGCTAACACATTTTGATAGTAATTAACATAAAAAAACTTGCAAATCAAATTAATTATTTACTTCACTGTAAACCCTAATAAGTTATCAGAACTCAAAAAAGTTTAAGTAAGATTTGTATTTTGTACTCATACATTATTGTTCTTAACTTTGAGTACACTAATTTATACATTTAACTTAAAATTATCAGGTTATCTCAACAAAAAAATGTTGCTAGCTATAACAAACTAGTTCAGAAAATGCCAATTTGCTAACATGTTAACAATAACATGGTATAGCACTTACTGAATTAGTACAGCAACTTAAAATATGTAACTTACCTGCTCTCAAACCAAGCAGCAATTCTCCAAAAAGCCACATTAACAGAAACTCTTCTAAATTAGCATAACAAAAAATCACGACTAAATCTCATTATGCAAAATATACTGTATATAACACTTCATTTTAGCATTCACTCTCCTTTTTGAGTGCCATGGGCAAAGCATGCTGGGAAATAAAGAATCCTTGCCCAGTTTCAGTTCATCTTAAGTTTGTCTAAATGAAAGCAAAATGAGTTCATACAACTCAAAACAATGAAACGGTTCAGTTTACTTGAAATATGTCAGTACTGTGAACTCAAAAGAAAAAGAAAGTTCTAAAATGGGCTTAATTTAAGTTTGTCCTACTCAAACCAATTCAGTATTTTGAGCGTTAGGGTTTACAGAGTATAAGGATTCCTTGGATTCCCATATATTACCACAGGACATGAATATAATCATTCGGCACCCTTATATTGCCATCTGACACCATGATACTACCAACATATTTTGTTGTAAGGTAAGTTTAATGTAGCTTCCTGATATCAATCATCAGTCTATGGGAAAGAGTAATTGGTTCTCAATGTCAGTGGACTATCACTGGCTTCATTACCTGATACACTATCTAGCAGATGTGAGTTAGGTTACACGAGAGCATGTTCTCCCTAGTGTTTCCTTGAGATTAGCTGCTTTTATTGCATACCCTGTAAAATGTTTCGTCAAATGCTACAGTAAATCCACAGCACCCCCTCAAGTCTGGGCTGCATGCTTCCATTGCTCTCTACCCAGCTATAGGAACATGCTCAGTGCTGCACTGCTGATTGGGGATTAGGCAGTTGTGGGAGACTTTGTCAACAGCTTTCTGAAAATCCAATTACAGAATATCATAAGCTGTACATGCATCAACCCCAGTCATAAACCCCCAAGGGGGGGAAAGAAGTAGAAGGAGATTGTTGCAACCATTGCCCTTGTAAAACATTTCCTCTGTGGAGAATGCGTGATTTGTTGGATATTCTAGCAGGAAAGGCAAAATACTGCAACTACAGTGGATTTGCAGAAAATGCTTTGAATTAACAGCATGTTGGAATTGGTGGTCATTACGTCTATTTTCTTCTATGTAAAGACAGGGAAAGATAACATTTAAAGGTTATGGATGCAGTCTTTGGATGTCAGAATACTTTGTTCTATCCTTGTTTATTGTGCAGAGACAACTATAAGTAAGTCATTCGTGGGCTGATTTAAGAGACACTGTGAAACTATGGCTCTATTCTTTCAAAACATTGCTCTGTTTGCATGACCGGCTCGACCTCTCGACCTCTGGGTTAACCACAAGCTTGGGGTGAAATTACGCACTTCACCTTTCATAATTGGATTTAGATTTATGTTACCATCATGCTGCATTAGCTGTCGTGTTTTGAGTTTGGCACTTTTATTCTGCTTTTGAATGCGTTTTTTAGGCTTGATAGCCTCAAGTAACCATTCACCTTCATTGAATGAAAAATAACAAGTGTGAATGTTCTTTAAAGCATCTCCTTTAGTGTTTCACAGAAGGAAGAAAGTCATCTGAGTTTGGAATGACATGAATCCACAACGAGAGAATGTGGAAATGATTTTCTTATATCTTTTGTTTTTGTAGCCTATACTTCATATGCAATTGCTTCTTTGTGGAAGTTATAATGTAGTCGGTCACACTGACCTAGAAAAATTCTCCAACGACTGCTATATGTATGCACAATGATTGCATTTGGGTTATGAAATTTTAAACGTGAATCTTTTAACACACTACGTTGCCTATTAACATTTTAATAGGCGCCAGTCTGTAAAAATTGGTAACCTATCTGCAATTGTTACCACAAAGAGCCATTGTTGTTGTTTATTATTGATTTTTTTTACTTTGTAAATATTATTGTATCTAGGTTGATTCAGCAATATTAAATAATATGTTTGACTTTAATACAATTTTGTTTGAGAGTACAAAGATCAGGACACGATATTGACTAGCTGATTAGTCATGGGCTACACCAATTTCTGATGTGACACAAGGTTGAAGGGTCTAGAGAAGACTTATTGTACATTGTGTGTGTGTGTGTGTGTGTGTGTATGGAGGGTTGAAATTGGTGCGGCGAGTCATGACCCTTTGACCCTTGGACCCTTGGCATTGCTCAACTAGACACACTCCTGACGCAGAGGCTGTTGTAAACAATTATGTTATTTATTAGTTTCTGTGAGAAATAGAGTAAGAATGGGGAAGATGCCCTCCTTAAGATCAATGTGCATTTACTTTTTGACATATTTAGATATGAGCATGTGCAGGATGATGATACATCAGCCAGTGTTATTAAATTAAACAAAAACAGAAACATTCCCTCACTTAGTTGTCTTAGCACAAAATATAAACTTATTCAAAGAGGCCATCTTACCCCTGTACTTGTGGTTCTGGTCCTCTATGCACAAGGCAATGGTGATACCAGCAGAAATATCTTCTTACCCCATCTTACCCTACTATTTGTGTCCTGTGGGTCAGTGACCGTAAGGAGTTCTTATGTTCTATAGAGTTTCAGGTTTTCATGCCTTGTAGAGATTATAAATCAGTCAAGTATGGGGTTTTATTTTATTCTGGAATGCCGCCAATGTACAATATGCTGTGTAAATTGCTATTTGTGTGTTGTAGTGAGCCAGTTTGTAACCCATAAACAGCCACAATGCCATCTGAAGGCAAACTGATGCTCCAGATCTAAAATGGCCAAAGGACAGAGGATACATCATGAAATGGCCATTAGTTTTGTGCAGGGTCGCTGCTGGCCAAATGGGTGCCCTAAGCAGAACTGTATCGTTGTACAATACGCCCCACGCACAACTACATTAGGGGGTCAGAATAGAACCGTAGCTTTACAGCTTGCAACACAAAAATTATAATTTTATACATATGCAATAAAACATAGCGATTATCTTGTTAATCGAGTACTCAGTCAATTATTTTGTTGATTAATCGAGTAATCTGATTCGATTACTGTGGTAATCTGGTAATAAAATCTTATTTCCTATAAATACAATATTTTTAGAGTGCAGACCTTTTCATATTTTTGTACTGACATATAGGTCTAAGCCCCTAATTAGCTTGGAGAGTGCGGTGAGTGCTTGGAATAGTAATAAAATAGACCTAAGTGAATAATAGCCTTTAAAATGACTTAAAATACATATAACAATGAGGAAATAATAATTGGTTCAAAGAAAGTATCAAAAGCAAGTCATTTTATGGTTTTATTGAACAACACTGGTAAAATACATAATGTATTATACATAATATAATCAAACAACTCATGTACATTATGTATTATAACAAATGCTTGCAGAGGGCACCAACCGCCTGGTGATTGTTGTTACACTTTACAACAGATCAAATCCTTTAATATTAGCCAAACAACATTTAATTCAAATGTAATTTAATCTTTAATATTTGGCCACTTCTTTATGAAAGAAATGCTACAGCCAGTCATTTTTTTAAATAAGAACATGTGGTATCAAAACATGCAAACTCAGAGCGAGGGTTTAAACTTTTATTTTGAAATTTCGGTGAACAACAGTTTGCATATAGAAACATATTGATGTATTCTTCTGTGTTAGCATATAGCAGGAATAGCGTTTTGCATGTCCTTACTGCGTTCACCATTTTTTTATATTTATGTCAGTATATAACTGCGTGTAAACTACGTACTCTGTATAGTGAGCGGGGGGTTTGGTGGTCAGTTCAGTAAATTCAGTTCAAAAATATATGTCTGTGCATGCAAGAGGATGTGGAATATGAAAGCATTTGTCTTTCATTGACGCGTCCCAATTGCACGCTTCTTTAGGAGGACAGGGATTCTTGTTTTCAGCTGGCATTTTGAAGAAACAGTTTGAAGGACTTCACATGTCTCCTCACAAGAGCAGATACAATTACTTGCTCAAACCCCCAGAGGACTATCATCCTGTGAGAGTGTTGTGTTTGGGGGGAGGTGTTTGCAGGGGTGGGTGGAATAGCAGAAGCGGGGGAACGAGAAGAGAGAGAGGACTAAGGACAGAAGAGGACAGTGAATACCGAAAGCTGGATGATCGACTCTGACATTTGCAGCGATGTGCTCTAGGTCTCTGGGCCATGTACAATCATGGTGGTGAAAGATGGCTTCAAGTGCATGACACTGCGATTACATTATTTCAGTCCGAAACACAGCCGTTGGGACGGAGCCTTTTCTAATGGTTCTTATCGTTTCAACACCAGTGTCCTCACGGTCATTTGGAGCAGCCAGGCACGTGGAAATGCATTGTTCCTGCTGCAGTGCAGAGAGCATCCTGATTAGCGGAATGAAGGCGCGTTTTGACGAGTACCCAGTAATGAGAGCGCTAGTAGCTCGGGGGTGAGAAGGTAAAGATGGAGGGGCTGAGGATGGATCCTTCAGCCAATGAGTGAGCCGTTAACATTGCTTAGCACTGTTCCCTGAGCTGCACTGAGCCCAGCTGCATGCCCTGCGCCCACCAGAGTAAACACGTTATCAAAATATGACGTGACATGCCAGGACTCTCTGCGTAATGAAAAGCAATGAGGCAATGCTCACGCTTCAAAACGGGGCTTATTGTGACTCCAAGCACTCAGATTTGTCTTAATCTCATGGAATTACTTTAAGGAATGAGGCAAGACCAGTGGTACAAACACTGTACTTCACATTAAATTCAAGAAGGGCCTCATTCACTCAACAATGCTTTCAAACCCTGCCCTTTGGATAATCTTAAAGGGATGGTTCACCTAGAAAATGAAAACTCTGCCATCACTCTGCCAAGACTTTCGTTCATCTTCGAAATTGAAATGAAGATGTTTTTCAGTGAAACCTGAGAGATTCCTGTACCTTCATTGAAAGTCTATTCCACCTCAAAAAGTTCATGTAAAAGTAATCCATATGAATTGTGTGGACCTGCAGGGTCTCATGTTTCTAGAGAAAATATGTATAGTTATAATCAATTATTGTCATTGTTTTGCAAATTCAAGCCTATCACAAGGCATGCACATGAAAAACTTTTAATTCTCAAATAGAGTTGTCTTGCAATAATCCATTTGCAATAATATTGTCAACAGCATGCATTCATGTGTTCCAACTGGTTGGTACAATTGGTCTTGTCCTTTGTGAAAGTGGATTAAATTGCAAGTATTGGTTTTAGGAGAGGTCCAATGCTACTAATTTATATACTACTTAGATAATGATGCTTTTGGCAAAGCGACTTAAAGATTAAACGTTATTCGTGTGCTTTGGAAAAACCAGCCTTAGTCTATAAACCGACTGATATTGAGATATTCAGGAAGAGAAAGGTGCCAGGCCTGAAACAAGTAAGCTTAGGGGAACATCCAGATGGTTGGGGTAGACAGGCCGACACAAACAGGCTTTAGCTGGAGTTGAGAGATGATTGCAAGCAGAGGCATCTGACATAATTTATGTATTTGGTTTGAGTTTGTTCAAAGCCTGTCCTAATAAGTCCAGGACAACTGATGGAAGGGAAGCAGCCAGCTCCTATCCCTGAGGACAAAGGCTGTGTCAGAACTGGCCCAAATTAAGTGTAAACTGAAGGAAATGCTGCAGACCAGCAGAGCCAGTGAGGAGACGGGCAACTTAACTAGCCCCTTCACAGAGTAATTGTCACTCCACTGCAGGCCTGTTATCGCAAATACATGCCAGAGTGATGCAGCTGCATGGATGTCCAGCTGTTGAGATGGCATCTTCTAGAGCAGGACAGAAGACAGGGATTTTGGAATCACTAGTCTGGCCTAGTTAGACTTTTAATTATCAGCATAAGATCTGGTCCACTTGCTAGCTCATTCCAGCCAAGAACAGGCAGTTTATATGTTGTGTGTTTGGGCTTTGGGGAAATATGAAATCCATGATACCAATAGACTGATTGACCTGTTGGATTAATAAGGGGTCTCGGTTTGACTGGTTAGCATCGCCCATTAGCCCTTGATTGCTAATGCCTCAGCTGCACCATCTGATTCTAATGGACCAATCTGGGGTGTATTTCCCAAACCCAACTATGGTCGCAACTATTATTAGAGTTAAATGGAACTTGCAACCATCATTGGATAACAATGCTTTTGGGAGTTTGAGATTTTGAGTACAGCAGGCGTCAGAAGGCCATTGAACAGCAGTGAGGGGTCTGTCTGAGACCAAACACTACTCCACAACCATTACAAAGACATCAGAGCTCCGCTGTTCTGAGGTTTTAGTCACCAAAATTGTTAGGAGAACATCAGAACTTTTCACATCTCTTCAAATGTCTAACAAATTAATAACAAGATATTTATATTTAATGTCAGTACTATATACATACTTTTCATGGCTTTTAAAAGTACATACGGTATATCTACTTCCAATATGGCATTTACAGGTCAGTATTTTCTTAATTTTCGATTTTCTGAAATGAAACATGCAATTCCTTTAAAATAACACAGAGTGAGAGAGCGAAGCAATTCAGAAATGCTCTCTGTGAATAATTTTGCACTTTCTAGTTGGCTAACGTGTCTGTGGAGCGTTTGAATGGACCATTTGAGACCCTACTTTGCCTCGAGTTTGGTGGCTCTAAGTGGAATTGTTCCGAAGATGTGGCCATTCCAAATTTTGTTCACTATATAGTGTGCACTGACCAGTACAGATAGGAGTAGGCAAACAAATGCAGAATTGAAGCGACTCGGGCTCGACAGCTTCAAGCTATTCCCCTCTATCATTTACAGGGACGATGCGCACAACCCGAAAGCGAAGTGGGACAAGTGTAGATGTGTAGAGCTGCACCATGCAAATGACGTCCCCAGCGCAGAGACAGAGGTGGCCTTGCTATTCGTCTACATCTGTGTGGGCATCCAGCGACGAGCTGTCCTATTCGCGGTACAGAGACAACGGTGCGCCGTGGTTACAGCATTGGCCATGTTTATGAACAGCAATTTTGTTTGGTTTCAAGCCCTAGAGCCGCTGATCAAGGACATGTCCGTCATGCAACAGGTGTTCCAAGGCGCACCAAAACTGGCACCCCTCATATTGGTTCAGTCACCAAGGATATTCAGGCTGCACCAGGACATACCTTACAAGGTGCCCCCGTTGCAGCAGGCACCAAGAGGACAAAGCGCTCCTCTGCCTACACCTCAAACGCGCCCCAACCTACAGAGTATTGGTCGAGCGATGCAAGGAATTACACATCCCTGTCAGAACGATGAAAGCTTTCAGATCAGAAAGACAACGTCTCTCTTCACAAACTGATGATGTTTTCTACATTTGCTGGTGTTTTTTTCTATTTGCATGTATTTTCTTTAGTGGACCGTAGCTATCTAAACATATTGATTATAAATTAATATTATTTATTCCATACTCAACCCATGTTGTTGCCCTTGGCTAAACATTGCAACGCAGACAAGCAGAGGTTTTCTGCCAACTGCTATATATCTGTTTCAGTAATTAGATGTTCTTGGTTCATAGAGATGTGCATAATTATGCCTTATTTGCTTCAAGTGTTTTGGGAGAATAAGGAACAGCCAATCAGATGTGAAGTTTTGTTTAGTGTGTTGATGAGTTCTCACTGTCAGACGCAACACAGCACTTTCATCTGCGGGACATAATGCAATTATTTCTCTGCTCATATTCATGTAGTCAAAACAAATTTCCATGTTTGGACAGATTTTCCTCTATTATTGCAATTACTCACATGCCAAGATCATCCGATTCCATTTTGTATGATTCGTTTAGAATGATGAAGTTGTTTTTACTGTTACTTGGTCGTAAACAAACTAAACAAACTTGTTTGTTCTGATTCCAGTTTGCTCGCAGTTCTCCAGAGGGGTGTACGCCATCTTCGGCTTTTATGACAAGAAGTCCATGAACACGCTGACCTCCTTCTGCGGGGCCCTCCATACCTCCTTCGTCACACCCAGCTACCCCATCGACTCAGACGTCCAGTTTGTCATCCAGATGCGCCCTCCTTTGAAGGGCGCCGTCCTGAGTCTCCTGTCTCACTACAAGTGGGACAAGTTTGTCTACCTCTATGACACAGACAGAGGTAAGTCCTCTTAGTTATCTGTGGAACTCCAAGCAAAATGGTTGGCCTACATGAGTTAATGCTGATTTGTATTGTTTTTGCTGGGTTTGTAGCACATAGGGAGCAGGGCATGATGGAGGATGGATGCCCCATTTGAGTCCTTAGGGTCTGGATAGAGCGCTTGCAGTACTGGTGCAAAGGTCCAGATATCTCTGGATACATGATGAATTTAGAACTGATGTGCCCCAGTTCTGAGCTGCATAGACGAATTTGGGGCCCTAAAATACTTAACTTATTAAATAGCTCATCTTACTTCCCTAATACAGTTTATCTGCATTAGCACCGCACAAGGATATTGATTTCAAACAGTTCATAAAAACACATCCCAGTCATTCCATACAGTGAAAGCATAAAGTGACCTGTGTCTCACAGGAAAACTACTATTTTATGAGGTGCAATGTCATATGAATTTGTATGATGTGAATTGTTTTCCACCCCTAAACATGTCCATCACCAGGGCATAAGCAGATTATACAAATGAGATTGTTCAAAACAAAATAGCCACCAAATCAACAACATGGTAATGAACTGCCCTGAGTTTGTGTTGGTCAGGTTCTAAAAAAGAGAAAAGAAACACAATAAAAGGTAGTCCATACAACTTGCACACAATATATTCCAAGATTTTTGAAGCTATACAATAGAAAATGAATGTATCACAAATCACAGCCAATCAGAAGAGTGTGTGGGCGGGCTCTTTACTTTCTCGCACTCGCAACGAAATAGATCAAGATATAAACTTGTTTGTTTACACAAAGATCACACATGTTTTCCTTTTTCAATTTACTCTCAAGATCTGATTTAGATTATTCATTGTGGATAATTAAAGTCGTGCACAATGATATACAAATTCAAATAAAAGCATTTTATTATCATTCAAAACACAATTAGTAACTGAGCTGTCAACCACAACATCACAGGAATAGAAAATTCCTGAAAATAGAATCCCCTGTCAATCACAGCTAGTTTGGACAAAAACTCTGATCAACAATGAAAAGACGCATTTTGTCTTGAGTTACGCCTATAAATGACTACCTTTATAGTGCCTTACTATGATTTGAAGTGAATCTGTTCTCATTCACTTACAGTCAGTCGTGTGAATATCCTCTCCTTTTTTTATTATGCGGAAGAAAGAAATCCATGCAGGTTTGGAATAGAATTAGGATGAGTAAATACTGGCATCATTTTCATTGTGTACAATGAACAATATGAGAAGTGGCAGTAAAATAATAGGATCCTAAAATGTCTTTGTTGCCCAATTAAAATTCAGGTCCACAACACCGCCAATGCCTCATCACCCCCCCCCCCCCCCCTCCTCCTCCCCCGAGCGCACCTGTTCTCGGGCCATGGTTTGTGTTTACTAATCACGAAGAGGTCACAATCTCCGTTTGACCCAGAAGACACCTGGCCGCCGATTGCGCTCTCTCCGTGCTTTATAGATGGCACTGCCGTCGACTCCTCTGCCGCACTCGTCTAGTTACAACATCTGTGCTGTTGTTTTGGTGTGGATGCCGCACTGCTCGCCTTTCTGCACCATCTCCTATTTAACCATTCATTTACTCGCAAGGAACTCATCATTTCCCATCGCTCATCTCAGACGGATTGAGCAATTAATTAAACTCAAGTGCTTTCTGTTGAGGAATATCTGCGATGAGTCAAAGCGTCTCATGGCGGCACACAAGCTTGAGGCGGTGACACTGGCATTTCGGGTCCCATTAAAGCCTGCTAGCATCCTGCGGTTGAGTTCACAATGGTTTTCCTGCAAAATGCATCTCTAATTAGATGAGACACAGAGCCAGCTCAAAGAGCTCAATGAGTCTTTCCCCCCTTCCCATCCCAATGTGTCCTTCATAGCAGCTTCCGCCTGGATTTGTTTCACTGCGATTTAAAGGTCATTTCCTGTAAGTTGCCAAGGAGCTTCTCAGTTCAGTAAAAGACAATACAAAGAGCAGTTTTAGCATATCTCACACTCCAGGACATGCAACCAAGGACACTATGTAAATCGACTGGCATTTTGATCAAATTACAATAACATACATGAGGCCAGATTTACTAAACGTGGCAAATTAGCGCGAGAGCGCAATTTTAAAAAGTGCCGATGGGAGCGCGATGATCTACTGACGACGCACAAATTAAAGAACAGACGCGGCCGGATCATTTCCATAATGACCAACGCAATCTACCAAGAGCAGCGCAAATTAGCGTCTGCTTTTTTGGATGGTAAATAATGGCGCAAACACCAGTAAATTGACGAGCGGAAACCGTAGTAAATCACCTCGCATGAATCATTTAAACACTCTCCTCACATAAATACTGCGTCTGAAAGGGAAACTCCTACAAATGCATATGCAATAAGAACAGCTGCAAAAATAACCCTGTCCACGCCTTTTCAGCGCTAATTCTTCACTGCGTGACTTTAGTGAATCCTGACAGTAGTTTTTTAACGCAAAACGAGGGTTTGCGCTGACGCAAGCTGTTAGTAAATCTGGCCCGTAATATGATGCAGGGCTGTCACTACATCAGATTCATTTAGTTTGATCTTTTTTGGACTATGAACCAGACTCAGACCAAACTATGAGTCTAAGGTAGGGGTGTGCAATTTTGACAAAAAAAATATATCTCGATATTTTCTCGATAACGATAATTAGACAATAGTTTGTGTTATTGTGCTGGTACCTTTGGCAGGTTTAAGACTGCTGTGATCAGCTGACTCCTAAAGTTATTGATATTCTTCATATTCTGTGTGGTGGTCAGTTCATAGCATTGACAGAAATCATCTTTTCCAAAAATTTAAATAGATTTTTACCTTTTATGGCTGTTTTTACCTTTTAAAAATTAGTTGATGCATGCATAAATTATATGCATGCATCAACTTGCATCAAATTAAATTATAATAATAAGACACAATAGGGCTGTTACCAATTAAATAAGTATCAACAAAATTAATCTTCGAAATGAAGAGGAAACACAGAAACTGAAGTGGATTTAGATAATTGACACTGTTTAATGAGCTCAGAGGTGACAAATGAATAACCTGCAGTTACAAACGCATAATGTTTTGATGTTTTAAACACAAAATGTTGAATATTGATAGTTGAAATTATTTAAAACGAAAAGACACTGTTAATGTGAAATTAAAACCACCAGTAGGTGGCAGCAAGTCACTGTTAATGAGTCATTGAGATTCAACTGATTCATTCAAACGGCTGATTCATTCAGGAACAAATCATTTGACTCTCTTAATCTATTTTAGTCACTGATTCAACTGATTCATTCAAATGGCTGATTCATTCAGGAACAAATCATTTGACTCTCTTAATCTATTTTAGTCACTGATTCAACCGATTCATTCAAACGGCTGATTCATTCAGGAACAAATCATTTGACTCTCTTAATCTATTTTAGTCACTGATTCAACTGATTCATTTAAACAGCTGATTCATTCAGGAACAAATCATTTGACTCTCTTAATCTATCTTAGTCACTGATTCAACTGATTCATTCAAATGGCTGATTCATTCAGGAACAAATCATTTGACTCTCTTAATCTATTTTAGTCACTGATTCAACCGATTCATTCAAACGGCTGATTCATTCAGGAACGAATCATTTGACTCTCTTAATCTATTTTAGTCACTGATTCAACTGATTCATTCAAACGGCTGATTCATTCAGGTACAAATCATTTGACTCTCTTAATCTATTTTAGTCACTGATTCAACTGATTCATTCAAATGGCTGATTCATTCAGGAACAAATCATTTGACTCTCTTAATCTATTTTAGTCACTGATTCAACCGATTCATTCAAACAGCTGATTCATTCAGGAACGAACCATTTGACTCTCTTAATCTTTCTTAGTCACTGATTCAACTGATTCATTCAAACGGCTGATTCATTCAGGAACAAATCATTTGACTCTCTTAATCTATTTTAGGATATAACTTAATATTAACTTCTTGTTTAGTAAACTTGTATAAAATCAATATCACATTTGTTGTCATGCTGATATCTGGATTCTTTGTGTTATATTTATTAACTTAAATGATATAAATATAGACTCACACGCAGTGAAAGCATGCACTCGCACTGGTCTAATCTACAAGACTATATCACGTAGTGTATGCGCGCGCTGTCAGATAATGTCAGATCGCACATCTTTAAAACAACAATTACGATAATATCTCAGACGATATATATATCGCACACCCCTAGTCTATGGAAGTGGAGTTTTAGAAAGATGCTGCTGGATTATTTATGATAATGCAAAATATTTCAACATCTCTAGTATGATAGAATTGCAGTTAACCATATAACAATATTTGCTGAAAAAAAGATTACATTAATATGGCTGATAAGTAAAGTTTTAAATCGACAGGCTTTTGTGTTGAGTTTAGGTGGTACTTCAGGGTTGGATTATTAAGGAATAGGTTAGGGGGCATGATTAAATGCATGCATGTTTTTAATAATGATCTAAACTAATGTGTTAAATTGACAAGCCAAATTATTATTAATTGCAGCAGACACATGCATCTAATGCAAGACTAAATAATGTAGCAATTATGTTGCATTAAAACACTATAGCTTCTCGCTCAGATTATTGGCTCAGATTTAAGCCTCAAAACCGGCCAGCATCCCTCCCTCAAAGGCTGCAGTGAAATGTAATCCTTATTACTGGAACCCCAGGAGAGGATTAACTGAGTTTATTAAAGCACTTCATCAGGAACCTTAAGTCAAGTTGACACTTGGCGCATCACATGGACACGTACATCAAATGACATGACCCTGACGCGACATGGACGGGGATGACACAGAAATGCTGGCCAAAGATGCTTATTCGTTTTTGGCATGATTTAATAATTTGGAGTAAGGTTAAGGCTGGTGCTTATATTCTCATCACTCCGTTATTTTGATTGTTGTTAGTTTATGGTTGGGGTTACAGTGTTTCCCACAGGATTTTGTGAGATTGAAACTCGGCCACTCTGGGAGGGCCGGGGACAATCATTTTACAGTATTATTCTTATGACAGTAATAGCCAAATATTGTAAAACAAATGCACTGTAAAATAAATTAAAATGGTTCCCATTATGTTCCCAAATGCGCGCACATGCAGAGATGGATTTCCATCTGAGTCGTTCTGAGACATGGAAAACACCGGATCTCAAGCTGATCACGTGTGAAAAAACATGCAGCTCAAACAGACTACATACTTATTCAATTAAACCGCAGTCTTTTGCAATGTGATAAGCAGTGTTGGGGGTAACGCATTACAAGTAACTTGAGTTACGTAATAATATTACTTTTTCCAAGTAACTAGTAAAGTAACGCATTACTTTTCAAATGTACAACAAAATATCTGAGTTACTTTTTCAAAAAAGTAACGCAAGTTACTTTTCACATTAATTTTTACTGACAGCTCTCCTGCCCCCATGTTGAGAAAAATAAGTGCAGAGGCGTTGTGTGTAAACATTATGGTTATTGTAGTTCCAAACTAAATGTGAGCATTTATTAATCTCACTTGCACAATAAAGATTCTGTCCTCCTCAAAATTAATAAAATCAGTCAAATGCAAAATAAGAGTACTATGCAAACCTCCAATAATTAAATGTTAAATAAAACAATTTTTATGCATTTAATCTACCTTTATATTTAATTTACCAATGTCTTGCTGCTGACCTTTGATGATGAAAATTGCTAGATTTTTTGTTTTTATTGGTAAAACTTTTTTCTCCTGCATCCTATTCTACCATTATCCAGAATGGCAGCACAGCAGAGCTGCACCCCCTACTGTTTTACCTCAGCCTGGGGCTTATTATTTTGGTATGAAGAGGTCTTTACAAAAATATAACTTTTTTGTTATAAAAAAAACAAAAACAAGCCCAGCCCAGGTGAGAAAAAGTAACGCAAAAGTAACGTAACGCATTACTTTTCTTAAAAAGTAACTAAGTAACTCAATTAGTTACTTTTTAAGGGAGTAACGCAATATTGTAATGCATTACTTTTCAAAGTAACTTTCCCCAACACTGGTGATAAGGGCACAAAGCCATATTTTAGTTAATTTAACGGATACTTTGCCAAAGCAATGGTGCAAAGCAACGTTAGAGACCTTTTTATGTTATTATGAGAAGTTTTAACATATTTTCAGTTCATTCTGAAACTGTGATTAGACTATGGCGGCCCGCCAGAGTCTAGGTAATTAATGGGAAACACTGGGGTTAGGGCAGGATGTAGGATAGGCTTACTAGATGTTTGTTTGACAGGAATATTATCTCAATACCAACAAAAGATGTTGGTCCAGGAACACGTCCGGGGATGAGGCAAAGATGCCGCTTAAGAAAGCAATCAGTTTGCAAAGACAAAACATAAGGAATATTACAAAATATGAGATCAGATAGAATGTAAAACACCCTAACCTCATTTAAGCACATTGGGCCTCATTCATAAAACACAAGCAGAATAATTTTTTGTGTAAATCATCCGTAAAGCTAGCCTGACAAGCCAGACCCACATCAAGATGTTGGGTCTGGGAACTCACCATTGGCAGGGCTCAATCTGTGAGCGGGATAAACGGTTGTCTTTCAAATTCAATTTCAAATGCAATAGGATAGCGCTACAACCAACCAGAGCGTTGAAGAAGGTGAAGCAGAGCTCTTTGATAGATTAAACTTTTGTCATATCCGGTCGGCAAACCTCCAAACACATCTTCCTTTCTTAAGAATGACTTCAGTGCCATTCTTTGATCTTTTCTCAAAAAGAAGCTTAACTCCAAGTCTTCCAGAGTCGCGGCCAAAGCCGATTGGAAAGACCGATGTTTGCCAGCTTCTTTGTTTACGAGTAGCACGCGGAACCGGCGCCACTCTGCCGTCATTATGTTAAGCCCGCCCACCAACTCTATACATGATGTGATTGGCCTGACCAGAGTTTAGTTTTTCCCGCTCACAAGCTCAAAAAGAAAAACTTCATGAAAATGTTTATATTTTCAAAATGTTGGTATGAAAGAAATGTACAGTACACTTGCTCCCTACCACGTGTAGATGGTACGCACATTTTGATGCACTTTATTACATAATAAACGCAGCGCTCGTCACTCACTTTTTACTCATCCGTCCAATCACAGTGGAGGGGCGGGACAAATACCACACCAACCAACCGTCCTACTTGCACAACGACTGAACAACAATGGAGAAGTTAATATTGCTGGTTACTGCATTTTTATAGTCAGTAATATTCTTCAAAATGACATACTAGTAAGACGTTAATGCCGTGGATAGTCCAAATCATAGCAACCAAAGCGTCTTCTGAATCGCTCTCAAGCGCCACCAGACGGCCATTTTCAGAAGAGCACCAAGCATTTTTTTACCTGGCTAAGAACCAAGCGGCAACCTCCCCCAGTTTCTCTTGAGGCCAATACGGAAGTGACTTAAACTGCAATTCATCGACTGGCCACTAGAGACAGACTCCAGAAGGAGCAGAATCTCATTGAGCTCATGTTAAAATGCCCAACTTTACAGCAGAAGAACACATGTTTACAGCCTGAGACAAATTGTGGTTTTGGTCTATACGGCTATGACGACTGTGAGGGGGTGAATTTTTTAATAACTCATTCGTCTACATTATATAAAGCCTTAAAGTTCTGCATAATTAAGGGAGTGGCCACTTTGAGTGACAGGTGGATTGCCGTTTGTCTGCTGTCTGTTAGTCATCACGCCCCGCCTCTTTGCTAATTTTCTGTTATCCGGGAGTGACGCTCTGCCAAGATGGCAACGGCCAGCTCGACCCTACTTTACGCTTCAAAACTGCTCTTCAGAAACCTGTGGGTGACGTCACGGACACTACGTCCATATTTTTTTACAGTCTATGGCTAAAAACGTTAATTGAATATTTATCGTTAGGCATATCGCCTATTAGTCTCTTTTGCATTTATGCAATATACTGGAGCCAAACCTGCAACGGGAGTCCAGAAGATTCCACAGCGTTCCTGGACATGTAATTTATGTAGTTGTAATTCATAGGCGAGGATTATGCTAACTGTGAATAAGTGCACATGCTATTTATGAATAATTAGAAGTCAATAAAGTCATTTAACTATCAAATCTAATGTTTACGGAGCGTTTGTGAATCCGGAGGAGGTCCGTTTTACGCACAAATTACTCATATATTTAAAGTTTCATATATGAGGCTCATTGTGTTCTCATTGAGCCTAAGCAGTGTGAAGTGAATGTGAGGGGAGAATGACCAGATGCAGTGCCTCCATCACACAGTTTGGCTCATCAGACTCTGGCACTGGCCCTGTCAGTGTGATAATGCCCACTTCTCGTGCTCGCACTCGGTCCGCAAATCATTCTGATGGGTCGAACTATTCGAGATGGACAGACTAATTACAAAGTAAACAACTCACCCAGTCAGATATCACCACTTTCGATCAAAATTAACGTAAAATGACTTGAAATTATTATCTGCATGCAAGCTTGTTTTAGCTAGTAATTAGCCAGGCTAAATTAAAGCTGCAACTGTGTGCCTACGACCATCACAACACTTTGCAATGTAAAGATAATAGAAATGCACAAACTTGATCAGATTTTGACTTTGTTTTAATAAATAGTGTTAATATAAAACACACAAAAATAATGTTAATATAAACATACAAGAATATTATAGTAATAATTTACATTTGACAAAAAATGAGGGAGGCAGGAAAGGGACCTTCTCATTTAAAAAATCTGCCACATGCCACTGAATGTCCTACTTGACAAGATCTTAGTCATCCCAATATTATGGGTCACATATGGGTGTTTTCAGGTTTCCCTATTTACATTCAAGTGCCTTTTGCAAAACAGATGATTTCACACACACACACACACACACACACACACACACACACACACACACACACACACACACACACACACACACACACACACACACACACACACACACACACACACACACACACACACACACACACACACACACAAGTCATATATACACTGTAACATCCAACAGTGTTTCTAACTAACACTTTCTAGTTAACTGTACTTAATGTCTTAACTTAATTAACTTAATTGTAAAACTCGAGTAATCTGCACTATACTATGCCTTGGTTACTCAGAAAACTCAAGTTACGATGAATTGATTGGTTTGAGTGCCAGTGTGAGTTTTTGAGGTGGGGAAATCCTTAATTTTTCGCTTTTCGCTCATTTCTTCCACTTCTGCAGTTCTCTTCTCTAGTTGCACTCCTTCATTTCCCAAAGTAATCTTGAATGTTGAATTGTCAATACAACTGAACATTTTGAGAGAACATCACATGAGCTGAATTCATAAATTGATGTTGATTTTCCTAAAATGTTTTTGTTTGGAGTCACCATTATGGTGATCAGTGTTCCATTTGGTTGGGCTCTTGGAACTTCATTTATATTATTGTCATTCTCTTCCTATTTATGCAGCGAAGCAACAAGAAATCACAGTTATTTGATTTCAAAGGAAGGGAAGTAATGAATTGTTAAAATTGTATTGCTTACACTTAGCCTATGTCATAAACATCTTGTGAAACGTTTAATTGGGTTGATATAATCCCTCTATATTTGTGAGAATATTTTGAAATTGATAATGTTTGAGTCACACACAGACTTCAACAATGGTAACAATGAAATGTTTTTTTTTTTATGAATTGTTACAATAACAATTGTATTTGCTGTTTTTGTTGTGCTACTACTGACACAAGACAGCAAATAAAATTGGTAAATAAAACAAAAAATATAGTAAAACAAAGCAATTGCATAATTTATTCATGCCGCAATGCACTCTGGGAGTCAGTAATTCTGAGTAACTATACTAAGGTAATAGTAAATCTAAAGTAAATGATCAAGTACTCCCTACAGTCCTTTTTTATTAACTAGAACTCTTGCGTAACTAAGCATTTGTCAGGACAACATACTTTCCTATTTTACTAGTTTTTTTAAGGCACTTGGTTTGCATGCTTTTTTAAGTAAGTCTAACAAATATGATTTTACAGTGTCTACTTGCTACACTATACACTGAAACTCTGTAAACCCACTTAGCTTCATCTATGAATCTGCTAGGAATATGCCTGTGTTACTGCTACAGGACCATTTCTAGTTCATTCATGGAGGATAATAGCAAACCCCCATCTGCCCCCCGGCACCCATCAACTCAATAAAAGCAATTATTTGTCCCATGCAAAGGACAGATAGTGAGAAGATGCCGACTGAGGGATAAAACGCATCTAGCAAAGCAAGCTTGATTCTACAGTTCTTGGTTCAATGGTTTTCTCTTTCAGGTGAACTACTCGTATGCTTGGCCAACAGTTCAAAGTCATGTTTATGAGCTGAAAGTCTGTTTGCCAGGTTGGAGTTTGAGAGATACTTTCAAGTTTTGAATCTGGCACTTAGTAGTAAGTAAACTAGATACCGATGAGCAGAACAGTATATACAGCTTTGTTTGAGTTATGGCTCTTAAATAATCTGTACTCATGAAATAAAATAATAATAATTTGTTACATTTATATAGCGCTTTTCTGGGTACTCAAAGCCGGATGATGTGACGGCAGCCATATTGTCAATCGTATATATATATATATATATATATATATATATATATATATATATATATATATATATATATATATATATATATATATATATATATATATATATATATAAATGGGGATGATTAGGAGGCCATGATGAACAGAGGCCAATGGGCAAATTTGACCAGGATGCCGGGGTTACACCCCTACTCTTTTTCCAAAGGACATCCTGGGATTTTTTTAATGACCACAGAGAGTCAGGACCTTGGTTTAACGTCTCATCTGAAGGATTTTGGGCAGAACAGAAATTATACAAGAGGGGTCCTAAAATTTCATACATGTGAAAACCAGCTGGTTGTATCCTGGTTCAGAAATTGCCTCATCAACACGGCATCCTCAAAAAAACAATAAAGCAGCCAAATCAAATTATATTGCATTATTTTCCTGTTTAACACTGTGAAGCTGCTTTGAAACAATCAGCATTGTAAAAAGCGCTATATAAACAAAGTTGACTTGACTTCAGAGGAAGATGGGAACCATGTCTTTGTGGCAGTTTATCTGGTGATCAAGACTTCTTCACCTTACAAATGGAAGTCGAAAGCAAAAATGCTACAAAATGCACATCATATTTTATGAGAAATTATGACGTGCTAAACAAATCAAGGCACTATTTTTAAAATAAGCATTTTTAAAATTTGGTATTACAGTTCATTCAGCAAATATGATGCAAGGCGGAGTCTTTCTATCTTTCTTTCATCATTTATTTAATCTGTTTTACATGTATTTCCTGTAAACTCGCCCCTAAACAGCTCATAAAATCAAAACAAACTGGCAGCTTGCGTTACATGTCATCACACACTCTCTTCCAGTCCAGATAGGCGGCTTTTGGAATGATATAATATGTATTAGAATACTTTATGCCATGGATGGCTTTGCAATGGCCTTGCAATGCATTTTCCAGGCATTCATGTCAGCATCTGCATACTTGTGTTGACTGTTTGTGGCCTTAAAAAGAAACAAATCAAACGGCGATAAAAAGTCTTCTTTATTTCTGCAGACTTTGAGTTTCTCCTTGACACAAGTTGAGGAGTGAATATATTTGCACACTGTATGCATGCAAGTAAAAGAGAAGAATCTGTGTGTGTGGGAGCAATGGGAAGAAGTGAGATGGATTTTGCCCTTTCTGAAGTGGCGGTCAGGTATGGGCAGATAATTGCCGGGCTTGTGCAGCAGAGACGGATGATTACAGGGTTTATTGTCTCTCGCAGGCACAATCAACCTTACCTCATGTCCCTGATTCAGCACACTCACTGCCACTTGATTTATGGGGTTCGGTGGCTCTCTCTCCCTGGCTCAGGCTTCATAATGGCCGCTATATTGCTTGAATTCTTTCTCCTATACGCTTTCTTCCTCTTTTCCATCTCACATGTGCACTGTATTCCTCGTTGGTTCTGTGTGTCTGTTGTCTCTCTTTCGCATAACTCTGATGCAGATGTCCATCTCTGCTGGACACAGGGTCACGCACAAGGCCTGATTTGATATTAACTTAGCTATAAGGATTTTGGACATTCGTGATGTCTTTCTTTCTAGAAGTCCGGTCATACAAATTCAAACAAAATCACCAACCCGTACAATACTTAGGAATTCTCATGATATCAAACACTTTACAGTCTTAACTACATAAATGATACATTTACAAATTAAAAAAATTACAATTTTCTCTGTTACCTTTGTACTTTGATTAACATTAATGCTATTAAGCACGTTAAGAGAACGTGTTGTCTGTGAATGACCTGACTATGACACACACACAACGCTCAGAAAGACAGAAGAGAACGCAATGTCTGTGAATGACCTGACTATGACACACACAACACTCAGAAAGACAGAAGAGAACGCGCTGTCTGTGAATGACCTGACTATGACACAAAAACACACAATGCTCAGAAAGACAGAAGAGAACGCGCTGTCTGTGAATGACCTGACTATGACACAAACACACACAACGCTCAGAAAGACAGAAGAGAACACGATGTCTGTGAATGACCTGACTATGACACACACACGATGCTCAGAAAGACAGAAGAGAACACGCTGTCTGTGAATGTCCTGACTATGACACACACACACATGCCACTCAGAAAGACAGAAGAGAACGCGCTGTCTGTGAATGTTCTGACTATGACACACACACATGCCACTCAGAAAGACAGAAGAGAACACGCTGTCTGTGAAGTTCCTAACTATGACACACACACATGCCGCTCAGAAAGACAGAAGAGAACGAGCTGTCTGTGAATGTCCTGACAACGTTGTCAAAACAATCCCCGTTCACACAGATCCTTGAAAAAGATTAAAAACACCGTATTCTGCTGTCAGGCCAGTAGGTGGTAGTGTCACTTTGTAAAGAAACACTGCATGCCTATAGACTGAATACTTAATGTGCATGACGTTACCGTTCTCACAAATTAGGCGATAACGGTATCGTTTTCAAAAACTTGCACTTTGAGACGTGTTTTTCAGGCCCCCAAAACGCCATTATTGTGTAAATGAACGGCCAAAATGCATAAAAAGATTTCATTTTTCAGTTAAAAGTGTTGTTGTGTAAACGGCCCCTTGAATAACACTGGTTGCATGACCCCACTTACAAAACATGCTAAATTTCCTTCAAATGAATTCAGTAAATTCCTCTCCCTGTCATTCTGTCCTGTGGGGGGTGGCCAATCCCATTCAAATTCTGTTCCAGCAGAGGAGAAAAGCAGCCCAGCGTGCCACTCTGAATGTATGAAAGCGCTTTTTCATTCATTTGACAATTGTGACTGGCAATTTTGGGAAAGAAGTAAGTGACATTCCCTGGAAGAGACCCACCGGCCATCTATTTAGGTACAGAACAGCATTTATAGCTGCAGGATCTGGACTATCTTGACCTCATCAACTGCAGGACTGCAGGTAGTGAGGGAGAGACTGCAGTCCAGCCATCAACCTCTGAACCCTGATCAATGCTCGCGGATCATACAGTCCAATCAATGATGTGCAGGCTAATCAGGGCATGACTACATGTTCAGTCCTGAAAAATGACATCAATAATTTCAACCAAGTACATGGACACACAAAATGATATATGCAACATATGCAATTCCATGTGGAGGCAGGGGGTTGCAAGTCTTATGCTCTTACAGGGTCGACAGCAAGGGATAAAACACTGAATAACAGGGACTTCTTTCAAAAGCATTAAAAAAACATACCGACATTAAGTATAATATAAATATTATACTGTAATATATGTATATATATACTGTATATCAGCACGGCTGTGATTCTGCCATAGGCTACGAGTGTGATATTGCATTTATATAACAGTTTGACGGCACAAGTGTGTAAATAAATAAGAAACACTGATTCAAATCTCAAGTTGACAGTTTAACAGTCGAGCCCAAGCCTCTGTTACCAACTCTAAAATGTCACTTTAAAACTAGTAATGAAGGAACGCAGAGTCACTTCATTGAAGCTTATTGTATTATGTAGAGTAGAGTATTATGAGAGAGAGAGAGATGGACTAAAACGAGTGTATTACCTGCATCTGATATAGCATTCGTTCTTCAATGTCCATGTCCATAATATTATATACACTATACAAAATCAGTTTGAATGTCCGCAGAGGAAAGCAATGTCTTTGTCCTTTTAACAGTTAAGGCAGTGCTAAAACAACTTCCTTGTTTACAACCGGTCGCTCATAAAGACAGTCTTTGCCACCATCTAATGCTGCGTTCACAACAAACGCGAATAGAGCGTCTGGAGTGAGTGATTTCAATGTTAAGTCAAGTCTGGAGGTCCTGCGGTGCGATGGACGCGATTCCGCCTCATTCGCGTGAATGACGCGAATCAATGGCGATACGAGCGAGTGATTTTATTTGGTGCTTTTTGTGCATTTGCGTGTTTGAATTCACGTCTGATGCCTGAGTTGAAAAATCGGAACTTTGGCGTCTATTCGCGCCACGATAACCAATCAGAAACCCGCATAATTTTAAAGGTCCCGTTCTTCGTGATCCCATTGTTCAAACTTTAGTTAGTGTGTAATGTTGCTGTTAGAGCATAAATAATACCTGTAAAATTATAAAGCTCAAAGTTCAATGCCAAGCGAGATATTTTATTTAACAGAAGTTCCCTTTCAAAGCCTACAGCGAACGGCTGGCTTGGACTACATCCTGGTACTTCCTTCATAAATGACGTCAGTAGAACAGACTAACCTCCGCCCACAAGAATACGCGAAAAAAGGGGGCGTGGTCTTGTTGCTGTCCCACGTGGAGAAGAGGACGTGTCGCGTGGAGAAAAGGAAGTGCTGCGTTTGAGTGTGTTTGTCGCCATGTCGTCGAGACGCTGTTATTTTCATCCCGGAGTCAAATCACCTTTGTTTGGCTTTCCCAGGGACGCTGTAGAGATCATTAAGCGCATACATCTCCCGTTAAGAGGCGTGACCTTTCCGTGCAAGCTGCTGTCGAATCACAACACAGGAACCGTGCCACGTTCGCTAAGCTGCGGTCAAATCACAACACGGGAACCGCTGGCACAATCAGAACTCGTTACGTATTTCTGAAGGAGGGACTTCATAGAACAAGGAACTCATCAGCCGTTTTTAGGACAGTGAAAACAGCGGTGTACAGATGAGTAAATTGTGTGAAAAATACTGTGTTTTTTTACACGCGAAACATGAACACGTTATATTGCACACTGTAAACACAATCAAAGCTTAAAAAAACACGAAGAACGGGACCTTTAAAATACTACTGTTATTGTGTCACAAAATGTAGTTTTAAGACTTTTTCAGGTGAGAATGTAGTTGTTTAAAGCTCAAATCTGTGGTTTATTTATAAAGAGAGCGCCTATTTAAAAATGTATCTTGCATTTTCGGAGTGGTGAGATCCAGTGGATCAGCGGCGCTCAGCGCTCATTAAACCCGGGCGAGAGCAGCCTTTCCTCGGCCAGTCCTTCTGACATTTGCCGCTGGCTCTGATGTCTCTGTAGTGGTTAAACATGAGATATAATTTGTCTTGTGTAGATCTAACGGGCGATCTTTGGTCTCATGAATCTATAATTTGTTGTCTGCCAAATCGTTTTGACTAAGGGCAAAGTGAAGTTTCATAACTTCATAACTAACTATTTTTTTAGGATATTTAAATATACATGCAGTGAAGATAATGTAGGTAGTGCGTTGCCTGGACCACATTTGTGTGGCTATTAATGTTTAATTACTTTTTTTTTTATGAAAATGAAGAGGCAGAGTGGTGTTTTATGACATATTTCTCCTGGAGCGCCTTGAACGCGCGTCTATTTTGCTTCATACGCTCGATTTATGTGAATGGATTCAAAATGTTCAAGCGTCCAACTAGACGCGATTTTGACCCTCTATTCGTGTTTGGTGTGAACGCAGCATAATGGTGTAATAATGCAACTTTCACCGATGTCGATCACTAACGGACAGATTTCGTTTGAATTTGTACAACCTGACTATTAGAAAGAAAAATATGATTAGTAGGCAAACATCACAAATCCAAAAGCTCACGTCAGGCATTTCCAGCAGAGATGGACCCGTCACTCATAACGACAGTTTTTGCCGCCATATAATGGTGTAATAATGTAACTTTCACTGAAGTCCATTTCACAATCACTAACGGACCCTTTCTCAATACCAAATACTGGATATTATTTATATACACTCACCTAAAGGATTATTAGGAACATCTGTTCAAATTGTCATTAATGCAATTATCTAATCAACCAATCACATGGCAGTTGCTTCAATGCATTTAGGGGTGTGGTCCTGGTCAAGACAATCTCCTGAACTCCAAACTGAATGTCAGAATGGGAAAGAAAGGTGATTTAAGCAATTTTGAGCGTGGCATGGTTGTTGGTGCCAGACGGGCCGGTCTGAGTATTTCACAATCTGCTCAGTTACTGGGATTTTCACGCACAACCATTTCTAGGGTTTACAAAGAATGGTGTGAAAAGGGAAAAACATCCAGTATGCGGCAGTCCTGTGGGCCAAAATGCCTTGTTGATGCTCGAGGTCAGAGGAGAATGGGCCGACTGATTCAAGCTGATAGAAGAGCAACTTTGACTGAAATAACCACTCGTTACAACCGAGGTATGCAGCAAAGCATTTGTGAAGCCACAACACGCACAACCTTGAGGCGGATGGGCTACAACAGCAGAAGACCCCACCGGGTACCACTCATCTCCACTACAAATAGGAAAAAGAGGCTACAATTTGCACGAGCTCACCAAAATTGGACAGTTGAAGATTGGAAAAATGTTGCCTGGTCGGATGAGTCTGGATTTCTGTTGAGACATTCAGATGGTAGAGTCAGAATTTTGCGTAAACAGAATGAGAACATGGATCCATCATGCCTTGTTACCACTGTGCAGGCTGGTGATGGTGGTGTAATGGTGTGGGGGATGTTTTCTTGGCACACTTTAGGCCCCTTAGTGCCAATTGGGCATCGTTTAAATGCTACGGCCTACCTGAGCATTGTTTCTGACCATGTCCATCCCTTTATGACCACCATGTACCCATCCTCTGATGGCTACTTCCAGCAGGATAATGCCCCATGTCACAAAGCTCGAATCATTTCAAATTGGTTTCTTGAACATGACAATGAGTTCACTGTACTAAAATGGCTCCCACAGTCAATCATATTTATTGAAGATTAATATTTAAATGAACAACAATAGCCATTATAAAAGACAACAGGAAAAAAACACAAGCAAACAATTCAGTCAAACGTACTAGTACAGAATTGAAGTAACTTAAATATAAAGTTTTGAAACTTACCTTTGCCTTTAGCCACAACAATTTTCTCTGGAACAAGTAATAGATTAATAAGACCTAAGATTGCACATTTGATATACCCCAAATTAATGAATCTCATGTTTAAGCACTATCTACATACAAGACAGCGGCAAATTCCCGAAGGACTGTGGTGAAGCTGTTCGAAGCTGTTCCGATGAATGGCCGCTGACGGTCTGGAGCTCACATCTGCGAAAGATTCTAACCAACTGTAAAATAGGCGCTATGTTTATATATGAGTCACATATCTGAGGCCTAAACAACTACCTCACCTAAAACACTACATTTCGTGACACAATCACAGTAGTATTTGTAAAAAAAAAAATGGTGGATTTGCTCGACCGCCATGACAGTTGCCTTAAGCCGGGTGCACACTGTGCGATTTATAATAGTCCTTCACGATTGTTCCTTGTCAGACTGTACGAACATGATCCCCGCTGTAAGCCATGTCACACTGTAAGATCTGAGTTGTCATTAATGTCACACTGTACGATAGTCAAGGCACGCGCGCATGCAAGAAAACTCGTCAATGTATATCATCAATGAATAACGTGTTTTTTAGGATTTGATAAATTTGTCGCAGACAGCAAAATCGTGGCCAAAATCGCACAGTGTGCACCCTTGTAAGCGGATACAAATGGTCAAACGGTCCCAGTGCTGATACTGAGGGAATATCACACGGCTGGAAAAGGCTTTCAGATTCAAGAACCAGAAAGAACTGGATTGAAGGTCTGCAAAGGTGTTGCGCACCCCGCAATAAAATGTGCAGTTGCACCCCTGATTATAGCAGACGTGAAAGATCTGCACATCCGCATTCGGGTTATATATAACATCCGTCATGATTTCATGTGATTGTTTTCTCACTTCTAATGAATTTACACTACCCCTCGCATAAACAACTGCCGTAATGTCTGTGTTATGAGGCTGTGTGGTGTTTGCGAGCGATACAGCTGGCATGAGAACATCTTCAGTGTAATGACTGCAATCCATTACTAAATGTGTGTGTGTGTGATGTGCAATAGAAAACACTAATCTGCATAATGCACACATACACAACTACTGAGCACTGCCTCAACTGTCAATACAAGGCTTGTTCAATGAAAAAACTAATTTATCATTTGTCCTTCGTGGCAGCTATGGAGAAATAATATTTCACTAGCCCGTGCTAAACCGTGCCCACACTGATTAACTGTTTAACAAATGACTGATACAGCCAAATGTGAAACGTCTTGATAAACAGATCATTCACTCCAGAGGATCCATTGGGCTGGGATCGGGATCTGTGTTTTTTTGGAAGGGAATAACATATGAAATATTCTAGAGCGTATATGTGGGCAGAAATGATTGGAGAGTGTTTAGCTTTGTTTTAAAGGAATAATTCAAGCGAAAATGATAATTCCATCAACATCAATTCACCCTCAAGTCTTCCCAAGCCTAACATAAAAGGAGACATTTTAGATAATGTCTCTCCTTCCGATGCCGTCACAATAAATGGGAACTGGAGATTTTAACCTTCAAAAGGAATGCAAAAGCAAAATAAAAATATCATAAAAGTAGTCCGAATGACTAATGCACAGGCCATATTCACTCCATTAGGCTGCAAACTAGACCATAACAACTCGATGGCTGCGTACCAAATCGCATACTATCTGGAGACGGTACTTGTTTAAAGTAAGTACTTACTTTGCGAGCGCTACCAATAATAACTGCATGCTATGAATCATAAGTTATAGTGAATAGATAATTCATCCTTTATAAAGCAATAATAAGCAGTTTATAAATGCAGCTATAATGTAAACCCTAACTCTCAAAATAATTAATTGGTTTGAGTAGAGCCAACTCAAATTAAGCCAATTAGCTCAAACTTTTATGAGTATTTAGTACTTTCCTTCTCTTTTGAGTTCACAAAACGGACACATTTGAAGTAATCTGAATTGCTTCCTTGTTTTGAGTTTTATGAACTTGTTTCTTTTAATTTAGACAACCTTAAATTGAACTGAAACTGGGCTGGGATTTCTATTTCCCAGCATGCTTTGCCATGACACTCAAAGGGGACAGTAAATGCCAAAATTAAGTGTATGTAGTGTTTAATGTTTTATGTTAGTTTAGAAGAGTTTCTGTTATGTTGTTTTTTTGTAGGGTTTCCATCATGGTGACGAGTGGAGCATGAGTTTAGTTTGTGAACAGATTTATGTTAAATGCATTATATTGCTCTCTTCATTCAGCAAGTGCTATGCTAATGCTAATGCTATCAAAGCATTGTGTAACCAATTAGCAAGTGTCCACTACTAAAAATGTGAGATTACATGTTAAGTGTATGAATTAGCTTACTCAAATATTTTAAGTTCAGAACAATTAAAAAACAATTGTTCCGAGTACACAATAAAAACCTGCAAGTTTGCTTACTTAAACCTTTTTTTTACCAACTTATTTGGGTTTACATTGTTGATTTATAAGTATAAGTATCTATAATGTGTTTATTAATTGTATTTGCCTACTTTATTAATGATCAATTTATCATTTCTAAATTAAGTATTACTTTATTTACAAACCTGTTATAGTGCACCGTCTTCCTATATATAAAGTCTTTGCTTCAGAATTTCTCCGGAAGAAGCAAAACTTTTTGCCTGCTTTTTTATGAGTACTGTGAAATTGTACATCCTTCTTTTGTCACTGTTTTTCGTAGGGAAGTATATGATTACGGATGCCGCCATTGTTTCAGTCTTTTCCTCAAACTAAGCTATCGTATGTGAAAGTCTTATGGGCCACGTTTATCATACTTCTGAAGGGAAAAAATCTACTTTTGTGTTATGGAGCAACATGCTGTGTATGTGAGGTCAAAATGTTCTTTGGTTTGTTGTTGTTGTTGTTTTTTGTGGTAAACTATCCCTTTAACGCTACGATTTAAATGTAAATTCTGGTCAGGCAGGAAGAAATTGCATTCAAATGGCCGGCATTTTCCTCAGAAGCCTTGTGCGGTGAACCATTACCAAGCCCAAGACAACAACACTCAATATTGCATGGCAGGACTTGTAAGTGAAGATGGTTTGTGATGTGTGTCAGACTAAATCCAGCAATATCCTTCCTTTATTGACTAAAAGCTTTTCATTAGGGTAAATAAAACAGAGAAGCCAAGTCCTCCCACCACGAGAGCTTTTTCCACCCACTGCAGTACACAATTAAAATCCATATTTCACAGTTGGGAAAGAAAAAACATCACAAATGTTAAACAACAAATCATTATTTTGTGTATAAAAAAGATGCACAGTGGAGAAATACATCAAGCAGACTATATTTCTGTGTTTTTGTCCCACTGGTGGGATTCTTGAATTGACATAACAGGGGTAAGATACTCTCGTACTCTTATGACAAGCAATATGATGCATTTCATATGTACATAGTTATTAGAGATGAATTGGCACCAAATTGGTGAGTGTCCTTCAAATGACCCAACCACCCGTGAAGATTTCAACACGCCACAAATCAATACATGTGCAATTCCTGAGTCTGTGTAATCAATGACCTGACAATGGCAGAGCCTTACTCATTCACAAGAGAAACAAGCACAATGGCAGAGCTGAGCTGCACTGAGCATATATAAGTGCTTTGTTACCGGTCCGTTTCAGGACACAGTTTGCCACGTATTTTTTATATTATTGCGTCTAGTGATCGTCTGCACCGCCGCCCCTCCCCCGAGACCAGATGTCCTGTGATGGCAGGGATACTCCTTTATTGTCTCACATGAAACCTACTCAAGGCTGTTTAATAAATGAATAGTCATTTTGGTTGCACTTTCGATGGTCCATCATTGTACTAACTACAAGTAACTTTGCAGCTACATGTCAACTAACTATCTTGAGAATTATTATATCTATTATATCTTGTGTATTAGTAGACTCTTGCGTAGTCTTGCGTAGTCATAGTGACAACAATGAGGAGAAAATCATATATTAATGTGGTTCAGACAAGTGTGCATATGATTATCACTGTGATAAAATTAAATGACATGAAATACAACCCAGTCTCTTTTTGTTAAATGCAAGTTTATGTATGATCAATAATACAAAAGTATAAGTAAAAGGTATAAGAAGCTATACATGAAATAAAGCAAACAATTCAGTCAAACATTCAAAGTCAGTGCTATAGTCGGCTACAACGGTAACGTAAAGTTAAATGGCCTAAAAATAAAAAAGTAATGAAACTTCACTTTGCCCTCAGCCTAAACGATTTGCCAGGGAACAATAAATAGATCCATGAGACCAAAGATCGGCCGTTACATCTACACAAGACGAATTATAGGTCGAGACACCACAGAGACATCAGAGCCCGTGGCAGACGGCTGAAGGACTGGCCGAGGAAAGGCTGCTCTCGCCGGGGTTAACGAGCGCGGATCCACTGGAGCTCACAACTCTGAAAATGCCAGATATTGCCAGATGTTCAAATAGGCACTCTTTTTATAAATAAACCACAGATTTGAGCTTTAAACAACTACATTATCGCCTGAAAAAGTCTTCAAAAACTATGTTTTGACACACATTAACAGTCGAATTTTTACACAAAAGACGTCAAATGTGAACACACTCTCATTCCCCTCTTCTCAGTGGTGCGTGGACGACAGTGCGTTACGCTATGCCTCGCCGCTGTTGTTCCCCGCTGAGGAAGGAGGTGAGGCAGCCGTGTGCAACGCCACAAAGCCTTGCCACGCTCAGCCCCTCCTTCATTTGGGGAGCGCGCTTGGTGGTGTACAACGCTCCAATGCCTTGTCAACCCCTGGTGCCTCTCCAAATTGCCAGCAGGGAGCGCTGGCTGTCAGGACGCACACAATGTGCCTCCTCACACTCTGCTGCCTCCTCACACTCTGCTGCCTCCTCACACTCTGCGCTGCCCCGCTGCGGGTACGTCTGTGGTACCGATGATCCCGCTTGTACGGTCTCTGGGGGCCTGGCTAGTGCTCCCCAGGCCGTCTCGCTGGCTCATCCGCACCATCAGACTTGACTATGCGATTCAGTTCGCCGGCGTCCCCCCAAGTTCAGGGGCGTTCACTTCACGTCTGTAACGAGGGAGAACGCCCCTGTACTTCAGGCGGAGATTGCTGTCCTACTGGCGAAAAACGCAATAGAGCCGGTCCCTCCAGCTGATATGAAGTCCGGGTTCTACAGCTCGTACTTCAATGTACCCAAGAAAGGCGGCGGGTTACGACCGATCTTGGATCTTCAAACCTTCAGCCCGTGGTCAGACCCTTCATTTTCTACGGGCAGGAGTGCCTCTAGAACAAGTCTCCAGGCATGCTTTTGTCTCCACGGATGCCTCATCCACCGGCTGGGATGCCACGTACAACAGGCTTGCAGTTCGGGTCTGTGGACGGGGCCCCAACTGCAATGGCATATCAATTGCAGAGTTGCTGGCAGTTCGTCTTGCTCTCAGCCACTTCAAAACGCCGCTCAAAGACAAGCACATTCTGGTCTGGATGGACAGCACTGCGGCCATTGCGTACGTCAACAAACAGGGTGGTCTACGCTCCCGCCGCATGTTCCAACTCGCCCGCCATCTCCTCCTGTGGAGTCAGAAGCATCTGAGGTCCCTTCGTGCCATTCACATTCCGGGCCCGCTCAATCGTGCGGCCAACGAGCTGTCAACGGTTTCCGGTGCTCCCCGGAGAGTGGAGACTCCACCCCCAGGTGGTCCAGCTGATCTGGAGTCGCTTTGGGGCCGCACAGATCGACCTGTTTGCCGCCCCTGACACAACCCACTGCCAGTTGTTTTATTCCCTGACCGAGGGAACCCTCGGCACGGATGCCCTGGCACACAGCTGGCCCCGGGGCCTACGCAAATATGTGTTTCCCCCAGTGAGCCTTCTTGCACAGACACTGTGCAAGGTCAGGGAGGACGAGGAGCAGCTCCTCTTGGTAGCTCCGTATTGGCCCAACAGGACTTGGTTCCCGGAACTAGTGCTCCTTGCGACAGCACCTCCTTGGCCCATTCCTCTGAGGAAGGACCTCCTAACTCAGAGACGGGGCACCCTGTGGCACCCGCGTCCGGACCTCTCGAAAGAAACTCCATGTCTGGTCCCTGGACGGGACGCGGATGTTCTAGGTGACCTACCGCAAGCGGTAGTTGACACCATCACTTCCACCAGAGCCCCCTCTACGAGACAGCTGTATGCGCTGAAGTGGAACCTGTTCGTCGATTGGTGCTCTTCTCACCGAGAAGACCCCCGAAAGTGTTCGGTCAGATCTGTGCTCTCTTTTCTTCAAGACTGGTTGGAGCGAAGGCTGTCTCCCTCCACCCTCAAGGTGTACGTTGCCGCTATTGCCGCGAATCACGACCTGGTTAATGGTGAGTCCTTAGACAAGCACGATCTGATCGTCAGGTTCCTGAGGGGGGCGAGGAGACTAAATCCGCCTCGTCCTCTCTCTATACCCTCTTGGGACTGGTATCGCACTGCAGAGGGCACCCCTTGAGCCTTTGCAGTCAGCTGAAAATCTTGTCTTTAAAGACAATACTCCTGATTGCATTGGCCTCGGTTAAGAGGGTAGGGGACCTGCAGGCATTTTCGGTCGACGAATCGTGCCTGGAATTCGGGCCTGGCAACTCTCAGGTAACTCTGAGGCCCCGGCCTGGATATGTGCCCAAGGTTCCCACTACTCCCTTTCAGGACCAAGTGGTGAGCCTGCAAGCGCTGCCCTCGGAGGAAGCAGACCCAGCCCTAGCTTTTCTCTGTCCAGTTTGCGCCCTGCTCATCTATGTTGACAGAACGCAAAGCTTTAGGACCTCAGAGCAGCTCTTTGTCTGTTCGGAGGACAGCAGAAGGGAAAGGCTCCAAGCAGAGGATGGCCCACTGGATAGTAGATGCCATTGTCTTGGCGTATGAATCCCAAGACGTGCCAGGGTTAGAGCTCACTCCACCAGGGGTGTAGCTTCTTCCTGGGCGCTGGCTCGTGGCGCCTCGCTGACAGACATTTGTAGAGCTGCGGGCTGGGTGACACCTAACACGTTCGCTAGGTTTATAGCCTACGTGTGGAACCGGTTGCTTCTTGTGTGCTTGCTTCCCATAGTCAGCTTCACTGAAGTACACGTTCTAGTGTCGGCTTGCTGCGCCACTCCCTTCCCCATGGAACGGATACGTGCGCTTATATTCTCCAGTCGAGTTCCCCAGGAATTGGCGAACCCTGTTGAGTCCTCCTGAACTTTTGTCGGGCTGGGTTCCGTATGTTGCGACCCCTACGGCGGTCCCATATGTGTATTCTCCACGGTACAGGTCCCTACGGTGAGCTCGTGTCTTTCCCTCGGCAGAGTTCCTCTGCCGTCTCAGTACGGTGTCGTTCCCCCGCCTGCAACAGGCCGGGGCCACCCCTGGGACTTCCGTATGTTGCACTGCCCAAGGCCATCTCCACATGGTAACTCCCTCCGGGCATGATGTGGCTTCCGCAGCGTCCCTCCGGGCACGCTTTCCCAGCGTTATCCAATAAGTCTGCTGAGTGGGTCTTGCGGAACAGCAGTGTGACTCTCCCTGCATGAATTTCCCTGCCCGCATCAGAATGGGGTCTGAGGGGCTCTCTCTGGGCGTTGGAAGTGGTAGTAACTGTGGCATTTTCCAAAGGGATCCCAATTCGTCTGTATAACCGAGGTACGTCGTAGTGACCGTCTGAAAGGGAACGTCTCGGTTATGTATGGTAACCCTCGTTCTCTGAAGGAGGGAACGGAGTCGTACCTCCCGTCACCACAGTTCCCTACCATAACTGCATGACCGAGTCACTAGTTCGGCTCCTCAGTGAAAAAGGTCAGTGCGTTGCTTTCGCTTCCTGTTTATACCCGCGGCACGGGGCGGAGCGCGAGATGCAAATCTCGCACGCCAATGGCCCATTGGCCTGTTCTCTATATCTCGAAGCTGATAGGGGCTCCCTGAAGTGATCCCAATTCGTCGGTATAACCGACGTACGTCTCCGTTCCCACCTTCAGGGAACGAGCGTTACCATACGTAACCGAGACGTTAGCTATATAAAACACTAAAGAGGAGCTTATTTACTGTTAATTATATGTGTTTGAATGAATTTAAGTGTTTATGAAAACTACCTCATGTGCAACTACAAAGTTGAATACAAACATTTCAGTTTTAATTTGTATAATTTATTATTTTTTGTACATAAATATAATAGTTCGGGCTCTGTTGTTAATTTTTACCTTGAATATTAAAGTAATGTATAAAAGATAAGGGTTAACAAATGAGTGGGTTCCTTGTACAGCATTAGTCAGGAGAGGGTGTTTTCCTGACGAAAATCAATCTGTCGGCAGATATCATTCTGAATAAAATGCAGAGAAAATTAGTATCGGAGCATTTTAATTTTAATTTATTTCAGCCTTCTTTAAAATAATAAAAATGTTTTTAATAGTTCATAACAAACCTGGAGAGTCCATAACTGTGGTATGCATTGCAATTCACTATTCTCTATTTTTAGAAGAGATTTCTGTACACACTTCATAATTAGTCATCACACACTTTTGACGCAGCACACACTCCAATGACCTCTGTTTAACACCAGATGCTATGATTGTCAGCAGTTGTAACAGTTACGTTGTTCATTTGCATCTGTACTGAGAGTTTCTGATGCTCCAGAATGAATTATTCCTCATGTATGCTAAGTTTAGCGACCCACCACGGGGACAGGTCAGACATCCCCCACATGAACTACATATAAAAATACGTATTTTATGTCCTCCATTAATGTGCATTATGCTGCCACTGTACCCTTGAGTCACTTCATGCACTCTGTAGTGCGTCCAGTGTCGGACAGAATCAATGGGAAGGCACAATGCGGAGTGATGAGTGTGTTTGTGAAGGCTGTGAATGGAAGGAAGCCGTTGAATGGGTTTAATGTTGAGACAGAGACCTTCCCTGCAGCTCATTGAAGAATCTCAAAAGGATGCTCTAAATGAAGGCCATTGGCTCTGCATTAAACTCCCATAATTCACAATAATGAGCCTGTTTAGCGGCTTTCAGTGTAACGCGAGGGATGAATGCGGCCTGGCACAGTTGGCAGAGATGGGTGGCACAGGGGCCAAGGCGCCTGTGAATGGGATGATTAGATGACCACACTTAGTTAGATCATCTCTCTATTTCATTAGTCAACCTCGGGAAGAGGAAATGGCCATATCATGTTCACACGGTCAATGAATGGCTTTTAAAGGGACAGCCTTTTTAACCCTTGCCCTTTCATCTATTATTAACTTCCCTGTTCATATATGTGATTCTCTGGCACTTCCCTGAAATAACTAAGAATTGTATTCCTGTTCCCTTTTCGCTTCTAAATTAAATATTATAGAATGGTATAAAAAACGGTACAAACCCTGTTATTGTCTGTCTGAATACAGTTTAAAACACTGATTTGTGTGATTATGTTACTTTCTAGCATAACAGATGGAATAACTATAAAATATGTGTGTGTGTGTGTGTGTGTGTGTGTGTGTGTGTGTGTGTGTGTGTGTGTGTGTGTGTGTGTGTGTGTGTGTGTGTGTGTGTGTGTGTGTGTGTGTGTGTGTGTGTGTGTGTGTGTGTGTGTGTGTGTGTGTGTGTGTGTGTGTGTGTGTGTGTATATATATCTCTCAGGATCCCTATCGTCAAAGTGATAGACAATTAGCATATAGTTTAGATTCCCGGTATGTTTCTGTTCTGGGCAAGAACTCCCTGCACATAAATGCAGCCTAGCATGGATAAGAGCAGGGAGAGCAGCAATAACCTCCCTAGGGTAAACAGAACAGAAGCAACAATGTATTGCAGGTATCATTAATGTCAATATTAAAATGTACAACCTAATTCGGGAATTTAGTCTGATTCGAGGGAAATCAGAATGCCAAATCCTGACTGGACGAGAAGTGGAGCTGGGGATGGAGAAGGGTAAATGAGCTCTGGAGAACGCGATAGCAGCTGATAATACTGAAGGAGCTTATGATGTGATAGAAGTCGTGTTCCTATAGGTAGACGTGATCAGCTGACAGTCAGCTGATGCGAGCTTGACTAATGTGACCTGCCAGAACTAACGCTGGATAAATGAAAAAAATAAAATAATAATTATATTATTATTATAATAATAATATTATTATTATTAATATTATTTAATAATATTAAAGGACCCCCCCAATCTGAGGGCTGTCCCCCCCTGAAAACCATGCTGAGTATTGTAAATAATATAACAATATATACTTAAAATAAATGTGTAAGTAGTAAAACAATACAAACGCAAACGGGACAAAAAAAAATGCATTTTAAGTTTAGAAACATTTTGAGTCCCCCCCTCCCCCCTTGCCTCACAGTGGTTTGATCCACCGTGCACCTCAACTAACATTACCCATAGACCGTAGAAAAACTACCACACAAGTTTGGGGAGAGAACAAGGCTCTTCAGACAGCAGTTGTGAAACACCAGTAAGTAGCTTTCAATGTTATTTTATTCAAGGAATCAAGGAATCAAGGAATTTTTTATTGCCAAGTACATTTTTACACATACACGGAATTTGTTTTGGTGTTGTGCGAGTCACACCGAGTCGCCATTTGCGGCGCCTTCTTGAGTTGGACAGAAAATACAGCATAACATGAGGAAAGGTAGGGAGGGGTGAGGAGATGATAAAAAAAGCAACCCCCAGACTGTGCTCCTACGGGAGCACAGTTTGAGAACAGTAAAAAAACATCTCAGCAACATGAGCACACATTACAACATGAAAACACGACTTGCAACAGGGGAGAGGAGTGGGGGGTCGAGGTTCCCAGCACAGCCAGGCGTCCCGGTCCTGCAGCCTTTCCAGGCGCTGGTCACAGACCCGCTTGTCAGACTGGGGGTACAAAGCGGCGAAGGTGAGAGATGGGTGTGTGCATAAATGTGTGTGTGTCTGTAAAGTTCATGTGCATGTTTGTGTAGGCCTGAAGAGTCATGCCTGGCACCATAATCTCGGTGCTCCAGTCCGCAAGTTGCTATGGAGACAACCTTGATCAGATCCCAGTCCGAGTCAGCAGGTGATTGGGGGATGAGTGCAAGAGCGTCTTCCTGCAGTGCTCTCAGGGGGAGTTGTTGTCTCAACAGCGGCCTTGGCCAAGGCCGTGCTGGTTGAGGGAGCCGAAAGCAGATAAGATTGGAATTGTTTGGTCTGGGAGCGAGTAGCCACAATTTATGACTGCTCTCTGAGTTCGTTCTGGTCTCTGAAACGATCCTTTTGCAAAGCAGTGAGCTTCTCCGTGATGACATCCATCTTGCGTTGCAACTCCATGGTGATATCCATATTGCGGTTAATAGTCCCAGTTTGAGAGATGACCGCTCTGCCCACTGCTTCAATCATGACGGGCAGCCTTGTGGAGCTTTGAATAGCTGTCACCGCTTCCTGAATTCTTCGATAGCCCAGGGCAATGCCTGATCCAATCAGCAGAAACCCTGTTACCATGAATCCGAATAGGTAGATGTCTTCAATGTCCTCTACGGAAAGAGCCGCCAGACACACAACATGCCACCTCTCCCACGCGTCCATCGTGTAGCCAGCAGCAAACGTTCCGGCAGGGCAGTCAGGTTCCCCCGAACCCAAACTTCTCGTCGAGAAGATGGTGTCAATTGCGTTGAGAGACCAGTTGATCAAATCCATAATTTGTAGTTCGAGAGCAGTGCGTGGAGAGTCTCTCAAGTTTAAGACAGTAGACTAGACGAGACAAGAGAAGCAAGCAGGGGAGGAGGGAGGAGGTAGACGAGAGGGAGAGAGAAGAGAATGCGACCGCCTTCGCTGAGAGCCAGAGGGAAAGACGTTAAACACTTTAAACGTCAGATGAAGTGATTCTTTTCTCTTTAATACAGATTAGGCAAAACACTGTTAACATCACTTGTCCACCGCCGCACCGCCCCGCCCCGCTGTACAGTAATAAAATCATTTAGTTCAGTTAGAGAACTGACAAAACAATTAAAAACTGAACGTGTCTGCTCAATACAGCACGAGCCGAACGAGCAAACCGCTGACAGACAAGATTATCGAAGATTTGGTTTCAAAGCGTAAAAGCGCCTATTTAAGGGAGTGTCCTTGTACTGTTTTGTTGTTGTGTTTTTCATTACGAATAATAGGCTAATGAACCCAAAATTCAAGCAACCTGCCTCCAAATTCTAAAAATTGGCTGATTCTAAACCGAAAGTTCAGTCAGATCTGTGTAGGGTTTTGCTCAATATGATAATAAGTGGCAGATCAGAGGCTTCTGCAGTTGAATATCTAAATATCTGAATATCATAGTATAAAATACTATGTGGAGGACGCAAGATAATTTAATAATTATAATATGACTGCGTGGTGAACCTTAATCGTATTTAAACTACTATCGCTTTGTGTTATTGGTCAGATAAAATGACAGAGAAAAGAAAAACGGACATTAGATAATTTTTCAGTGCACCAAAACGCCAAATAAGTACGAAATGTTTTTTTTGTTTTATTTTGTGGTACACATATCCTTACAAGTACGATTTTGGCTGTATTCATTTAATGTTTATTGTCCCCCCCAAATTTTTGATTAAATTTACGCCCCTGCTTGGAGCACTTTTGATAGAGACTGACCACTGCAGACCGGGAACACCCCACAAGAGCTGCAGTTTTGGAGATGCTCTGACCCAGTCGTCTAGCCGTCACAATCTGGCCCTTGTCAAACTCGCTCAAATCCTTACGCTTGCCCATTTTTCCTGCTTCTAACACGTAAACTTTGGATAAACTGTTCACTTGCTGCCTAAAATATCCCGCCCACTAACAGGTGATGAAGAGATCATCAGTGTTATTCACTTCACCTGTCATAATGTTATGCCTGATCGGTATATATATATATATATATATGCTCCCTTAAGCTTTCATGTCAAAATAAAAAATGTCAACATTACACATTAAGGTGATTATTTAATTATATTTTGTCAACTTGCGCCTTTAGATTACTATCTGAAATCACCAAAAGTTAGCATTCTAACGTGAGCTCTCGCGCCGTCTCCATTACAGGAACGTCATGTCTGATGTCACTGTAAAGCTCTCAGTCTCATACACAGCGCTGTCCTTTGTAGAACTAACCAACCGCAAAAGTTTGCCGGGAAATCTACAGCAGAAAACCACACCTGATTGATCGACTATGTGATTGGTTCTCACGCGTCACATGATACACGTTGCCACTTCCTTGTTTATTCTCCAGACAACGCCAAAATCAGCTCAGACGGCAACAGCTGTCACTTGCAAGAGCTAGTAAAAATAAAGTAAACAACAACCAAGTAGACCCCGTCAGCGAATTAGATTAAATTAGTTATAGATGGACACACAACAAACAGGGACAGTTCGTTTGCAGTTTGTGTGACTGTTAAGGTAGTTTTTTCTCACACTCAGAGTCAGATATGTCCACTTCAGTAGCACCTACAAGCACCAACTTTTCCAGTCTTATACTGAACTATATTCTGAAGGCTTTTACAGAGGGATTTGTTGATATAGCATTCCTATCCTGAGTTATAGGTCCTTTTTTTTTAAGGCTATTGTCAGTATTCTCTAATTTACTAAAGCACAAAATAAGACAGAATCACATCAGTAAAAGCCCTTTCATCTAATATGTCAACAAATAGAACCAGGCATTTTAAACCTGGTCCTTTACAATTTCCAGATTTTGTTTTTGGAAATGTATGCAAATTAACATTAATTTACACAAAACTTGTAATACATGTTTTACTTATGTTTATGTCAGTAATAAACTGGAGAAGTTTCACAGTGATATCTTCTCATTAAAAAAAATTGGTGTGACATACAGATGTGGGTTCATTAGGCTGCTGTCACTTTAAGAAGAATACACAGATCCAATATAATTTCCATTTTCTTACTCAACGCATCCTATGTTTATAACACATAACCGACTGTGTTTACAAGGATACTCCCAAGACGGTTATTTTGACTTAATTTTGCGTGCGCATGTCAGTTCAAGCTCAAAAAGAAGAGGGAGATCTGAATTTGTGGCTCTGTGTGCGCGCATCTTCTTGCGCTTGATGTTTAAACTGACGGGACTTAAAAATACGTGCAAATAATAAACTTTCACTCCATGATGGTTAAACTTTGCAATTAATCCACGAATCACACGTGTTCATGGATCAACTACGATCCCTATATTTGACATCGCACCTGCTGCTATTGAAATGTAGTTAATTTTGACCAACAAAATTTTTTTTACATAGTGTACCTTTAAAGACCAAGTCTGTAATTGATTGTCAAGTCCACTGATGTGACAGTCCAAAAATGATCAGCTGTACAGTAGATCTTTTACACCAGCATCTCCTGTCTCGCTGCATCAGAGGATAAATTATGCACGAGGTGGAATTAATCAGCTGTGACACGATGACAGCTCAGGACACTTGAGACAAGGCAAAAGGACACGGAGAAGCTTATTTTTAAAAACAGGACAGTAGAAAAACAGGCCCTTTATTTTGCTCTGCGGCACCACAGTGGTCCTGAGATCCTCAATGAAATGATGTGTTATATCGCCTCGGAGGACAAATAGCTAATTTTCCACTTTCCAGGTGGAAAAACAGCTCTGAGCTATTCCAAGGTGAGCGCATGTGTCTCTTGTCAGAAGCATGTTTAGAGATGTATAGTGGTAACTATAAAGAGCCGGGTTGCTTTGTAATGTCCACTGCTAACTGAACCTGGAATAAGGCCATTCGCTCACCTGCCCACTACCAGCTCCGGCAACCATGAAATTACAGCTGGGAGCACTTTTTTTTTTTCATTAGAAATGTTATACAAGACAAAATGACCTGCTCTTTGCTTTAAACAGCCAGTAACACGGCCGATTACTGTGAGGTAGCCGTATGTAACAAGCAGACGTGAAATGTTTGTGAGCAAACATGCAACATGCAGAGAACATTATAAGGCGATGGCTGAAATTATGAGGAGCGACTACTTAATATGGCTTCAGCATTAGGAGACATGCATCAATCTGACATAATTAACATGAAAATAGGAGATTAATGAGACTGAACAAACACATTGGTTGAATTAGTGTTGACATTTGCTCACATCACACACTGGCCAAACAATATTATATTAGATTTTGTTTTGCATTTTAGATCCCGAAACCTTCCCTTCTCGGGAAAATGACATTTAGTTGCTGTATAATTCATTTGCAGCATGGGGGTTTACTTAAAGAAGCAAAAATGTGAATTTATTTATTTATCATGGCTTCTTTGTAACAATGGAATTTTGTTATATGTACTTAGCATATTTGTAGATCTCACACATTTTTAACGGTTTGAAGCTCATGGTGCAGGTGTTCTTAGGGCGTGTCCGAATCCACTTTTGCTAGTTTAACGACGGAAAAAACGGTCGGCGTGTCAGTCCCATGGTCCAAAAGTGTTGTGCCTCGTCTCTTAATGAGTCATGGGTGTGTTTTGGGTGTAACGTGCAATAAACCAATCAGAGTCTCATCTCCCTTTCCCTTTAAAAGCCAGTTGTATGAAATTAAATTCCAGACAATATTCAAATTAATTGCAACTGACTCGTCGCAAAGACCCGCCCCCTTTAGTTACTGTCGCTATGTCTGACACACCATGGTCCTCTCACGCCACATACACATGTTCTCACGTAGAGAAAATACATCACTGAGGCGCGGAGCAAAGAGGATACCGACAACACGCCGACAGACAGGAGAGAGCAAGTTACTTTTGATATGAAAAAGTCTCAACTTTAATGTGTCGTGATCGCTGTAGCGCCGCTCGTGAACTGATTATCTCTTCCTTCTAGTTCATTGATAAGCATGAAATAAACATGAATGAACACTAAAAGAAATGTTGTTTCAACCGCGGAAAGACGTCAGTACACACCGTTTTTCCAAGTTCAAGTCCACCAACGTTAATCTGCTAACTCTCCTGACTGCTTTGTCGGACAAACCGGCAGATTCTGCAGTGTTATTGTCAATCAAACTTGCGGCGAAGGGTGAATTGCATTTTCAGTTTGTGCACGCATATGTTGTGACATAATGGAAACACAAATGTGTGATTTGCAATTGCGTTTGGATTTTCTTTTCTGTGTAAGTAATATGTCTGCCAAATTTCAAATGGAAATGCAAAGTCCATTTGCAATTGCATTTACAGTGACTTACGAGTTATGACCATTGGAATAGCAATAGAAAATCACCCATTTGCTATTTCACTTCCTCCGTGTCCTGCCACAACCCTCACAAAATTCAAATGGAATCGCAATCCCCTTTGCACTTGCATTTCCGATGCCTAACACAGTTAACTGTCAATCAGTCTTGAGTGCAGGGTTTATTGATATAGTCTGAAAGTATGCCACGCCCTCACCTGCCTATAGGTTCACATTAATAACACAGCCTTTAAATATCACAAAAAATACTGCGCTATTGACTTTAGAGCAGGTTTTTTTTTTTGGTCAATGGCGCAGTCGTTTTCAGTTCCTCAAAATAGCAAAGCGCCAACAATTATCCTGAACACATCTGGTTCTCAGACCGGACACCCATGGGTGAACAAATGTGCCAGTGCATTTGATATTTGATCAACGTGGACGTGAAAATGAGAACTGCGTCGGGCTAAAACTAGCAAAAAACACTTGCGTCGCATTGCGCTGGGTATAAGATAAGGCCATTTATTGTTATTATTAGGGGTTCCAGAGCATAGCGCTGAAACCCTATTCTAATTGTTAGAGTTTCAAAGTATCAGCATGTTCCCGAAACGTGATCGGGCAGAGCAAACCATTATTCGTAGAGATTTAAAACTTTGAGGGTTGGCAGTACTCACCCCGTCTACAACACCACCAAGGCTCGCCACAATCGGCCTGTACGTAATGTATGTAATGGCTCATAACTCCTAAACCTTGGCTCAAGACGAACAAACACATATCTGGTTCGATCAGCAAAATATTAGAGTATTTTAGATTTTCAGAAAAAGCTACTTTTGCGATCTAGTCCCAGGATTTTCACCCTATTTTTTTTTCTACACCAAACGACTGCAAAAAGAGTCTGATTGTCAATAATTATCAATAAAAGTCAACATTAAAATTGATGTCTGTGACGGAACGCCAAAACGGTCACTTTTACTAAAACGGCTATCCCTCTTGAACGAAATGAGATCATTTCACCAAACTTGGGACATCTTTGTACAGGCTCAGTCTGTGGTCGCGTGAAAAATGACAAGGCGACAGGCCACTTGGTGGCGCTATAAAATGAAGAAAACTAAACACGCTAACAGTCAGTCCGATTAACCTGAAAACTGGCATGTGGTGTCCTTGTCCAAGGTGCCATGATTGTCCATGAGGACATTTGCGTATCTCGAAAAACACGTCCGCCATCGCCAATGAAGTTCAAGGTTAATGGAGGACGATCACAACGAAACTCGCTGGGCCTGTTTGATTCATGGCCCTAGAGGCCTGTGAAAAATTAGAAATTAATCAGCCACCGGGGGGTGCCTTCACGTTTTTCACGTAAAGGATTCTTCGCACATGCCCACGACATTCATACCATATGGTAGAACTCCTCATTCTGAGCAACTTTGCCTCTAGGACCACCATCGTCAATCGAACCGTTCGTTAAATATTGGAGATATTACCTACTTTCACAAACTAGTCCTAGGTATTTGGCTCAACTTCGATAACTGTTAAAATGCTTTAAAACTACAATATTTTCCAATTAAATTGCCTAGATTGGCTGTAAATGGTCTTTTCTATCTATGATCTAAGTGGTTAACAGGCTTACTAAATAAAACATAATACCTTTTTATGAATGAGCTCAAAGGCCTAAAGCGATTGAACCCTGATAATTGGGGCTTGCAGCTATATTTGTTATTATTATTATTATTATTAGGTGAAAAGATTAGACCAAAATATAAAATAAGTTCATGTAACAGAGGTGACATCAGGCTCTGACTGGTTAATAATAGCACCAGCACCAGATCAGCCGCCCAAAAAAAGAGTCACACTTCATAAATATAAATGTCACCGCATTAGACAACAAAATATCAAAGCAAATGACAGTTATTTCAAAGCAAATAAATGTCCGCTGTTAATGTGATGAACTTCGAAGTCTTCATGCATGCTGTATACAGTATGTCTACATTAGCAGATGTGCACTGAGCTCTGTTTGAAGTCAGGCTATATCAGCTTCGCCTTGGATAAATGGAAATATGGCCATAATTTGTAAGATGTTTGTCTTTAATGGGTTTTCTTACCGAAGAGCCATGGTAATGATAACCCAGCATGATATTCACATTTTGTTGAGCTCAGGCTGGTTTTGTGTGTTTTGCCATGTTTGTTCCTTCCTAATGGAATATTTTACCATTACCCTTTTGAAACATTACACTCCAGGAATCATGTAAATCAAACATTAAAAGCATTATCTTGCTCCAGTTGCTGCGAGGAGCCCTGGAACTCCCTCGTCTGTTTCATTTTTAAACTTGTGATTTAATGTTTTTGGGGTGGCGAAGGGTACACTAAGGTAGATTAGATATTGACTTGATATTTTTCTTATCCAGAATAAAAGTGTGCTCACATCATTTTATGAGTCATGCGGCTGATGTAACAGATAATTGAATAGCATCCATCCACAAGTGTGGGCTATGTGTTTTTGCGGAGGTGTTTACTGTGTGTGTGTGTGTGTGTGTGTGTGTGTGTGTGTGTGTGTGTGTGTGTGTGTGTGTGTGTGTGTGTGTGTGTGTGTGTGTGTGTGTGCCCGCTGGCTCCAGCAGTCTGTAGGCTGTGCAAATGAAAAACAGCGCTGAGAGCCCCTACACTCGCTGCATGCATGCTCTTTTATAGATATGCTTGACATGCTGCTTTGCATTTTGATTTTCACATCGGCTGTCTGGCCGATTAGAACTGTACTTGGCTCGAGATGGTTTTAATTTGAATAAACATACCACATCAAAGACTCGGTCCCTCCTCACCCGTTTCTGCAAAGCACACTTCCAATCTATCTTCTTTATTACACAATACAACAAGCACAGCACATGCACAGAGAGGTGGGGAATTTCTGCGATATTTCGTGCTGGTAGCCGTGCATTATTAAAGATGCGCTCGTCCGCTCTTAGCATGAGGTGAGCAGAAGCAAACTCTCATCAAACGTTAAGATGGTATTTATTTTGGCTGTGGCAGAGGACTATGAAGATTAAGTATCCAAGAAGCCATTGCTCATTAATGTGCGCTCATTCCCAGCAACAACCCAGGGAGCGAGTGTTCTCGGGAGAAGGCAATATCTGCCTAATGAAACATGAAGTATGAGTAAACTAACTGAAAGTCAATGACATTGTCTTTTCCTGTTCCTCGGGTGTTTGTGTGGTTGCAACCGAACATCAATGAAACACGCTTTGATCTGTCCGGGACTGTCTCTCTCACAAGCCCAGTTCCATTTTGTGGAGCATAAAACTCTCCGGTAAATCTGTAGTGCTCTTATCGTGATGGATTCTGTTCATTGAGTGGTGATTCAGCCCCACGGACAGCGGCAGACAGTTACATTTAGCAGATGCTTTTATCCAGAGCAACGCACAAATTATGAAGACAGCCAATTAATGTTGAATTATTCCTGTTGTCTGTAATTCATATGCCACTAATGATGCCAATCACATAAATAACTTTTTTGAGTTTTATTTATTTCTTAATTTATTTTCTGATGAAAATGTAATACCTGTACAAAACTTTATCCATTATTCAAGGCGGTATATACTGTAAATATAAGGTGTGTAACGGTACCAAAAATGATGTTTCGGTACATGCCTCGGTTTTGAAGTCACAACTCGGTACAGGTCTAGTCCAGCAGGAGGGAGAAAACGAAACATTCTTTTTTTATTAAACAGTGGTTAAAAAAAAGGATCTTTGCTAATTCTGTAAACTATATACAGTATAGGGAGCCCTTAAGTGCACATTAATATAATATTAAAGATTACAATTAAAAACAGAGCCCAAACTATTCAATTCAGATGCTATTTATTTTTAGATATAATAATCAATAACATTTACATAAAAATTGTATGCAAAGATATAGTTGCATATAGGGCAGTTTTTGCATTAACTTCTAAATCTGATTATAAAATTATGTTGTTAAAATACATTCATTTACACAGTGGCCATCATAACGTGTTTTCATGACAGATTTATTTAAACATACATTAAACATATACATTAAATAATCAAGACAATAATGAATATATATATATATAATATGTGCATATATTTAGTGAAAGAGTTAATATCTCTGGCGAACTACCAAGCTGTGGACACTGAATGACTTATCTGAGGTAAATGCTACGTGACATATTGTTTACAAGCTGTTTTATTGACGTCTTTCCGCCATTTACGGTTTAGCGATTACATGAGATATGATACGTTTCAGTAAGTACTGTATCTTTCAACATACCTTCAATTGTTCATTCATGTTTATTCTGTAACTAAAGAGGAAGAGAAGATTGTGTTCATTTGTGCGCCGTGTTGCCGCTTGAACTGAGGCGCTTACACAGTGATCTGAAATTAAACAGCTTTTCTTCTGAGGTAAATTATTCCAGGATTATTCTTCACCGCGTCTCAAAATTATGTAAAGTACATGCACTAAACTTACTCTCATGGATCACGTCAGTATTTGACTTTCAAAAGAACGGCACGCTCTATGGGTGTGGCCGCATTAGCAGATAATGAAGAGGCTGGCGAATGACTGACATCTCTCTCTTTTCAAACAGAGAATATTTGTTTTCGTAAAAGCTGATATTTCAAAGTTTTTTTAGACATATGTCATGTTTGTGTGACAAGTATTCACTAAGTTACAGCTCATTTTCTGAAGAGAATCAGATTGGACATTGAGAGAGAGGCTGCAGATCGCGCATCATGTTTGTTTTCTTTATTTAGAAAAAAAAGCACAACATTTAGTTTTTATTGTGAGTGTACACAAATAAAAGTAGAAACTTAACAGATTATAATGATGTATAACAGTTGACCTGAATTACCAAAATCGACTGAGTATTTTGAGTCTCTTTCGCACTGATAAGAAAAAAAGCGAGTTGGTCGCGCCGGCACCACCGTCGACCTCTAGGGGTTTTAAAGAGCATCAAAAATGCATTTATTGTTTGAATTTCATGATAAAATTGACACAATTTGATAGATGGGACTTTTGTTTCTTTTAGAAAGTAACAAAACAGAGCTTATTGCGATTATTGGTGGTTAATGGTGGTCAATGGACTACAACTCACATGGTACACATATGTACCAAACCGAAAGACGTGTACCGAAAATTCTCAGTACGAATACGTGTACCATTACCCCCCTAATGTATGCAGCCAATGAGATTGCCTGCTCGACATTTCTGCTCGACAAGCTAGTCCTGCAGCACACTATCAGAGATCTTCTGACTCCTCCACCTCCCCAGCTCCACCTGCCTAGAACAATAATCTGTATTGGCTGTATCAGATCAGCTGATGATCAGGGACAATTGTATCCCTTCCCTTTTAACACCCCTCCCATCCAATAATCGCAAAGAACATACTTTGTTACTTCTGATAAGAAGTCTTAGCTTTCAAATTCTGTCCATTGTATCATGAAATTCAACCAATAAATGTTATGACATTAGGGCCCAATTTACTAAACAGGCAAATTAGCGTTAGAGCGCAATTCCATAAAAGCACTGATGTGAGTGATCAACTGACGAGATGCAAATTAAAGAACACAGACACAGCCAGATCATTTCCATAATGACCAACACAATCTACCAGTTAGTGTCTTGTTTAAGACGTGCTTTTTTTGGGCGTAAATAATGGTGCAACCACCAGTAAAATCTTGCATGATTCATTTAAACACTCTCCTCACATAAATACTGTGTCTTAAAGGGAAACTCCTACAAACACATATGCAATAAGATCAGCTGCAAAAATAACCCTGTCCACGCCTTTTCAGCGCTAATTCTTCACTGCGTGACTTTAGTAAATCCTAAAAAAAAAAACGGCCGAAGCAAGCTGTTAGTAAATCCGGCCCTAAATGTGGCGTGACAGATGTAGCCGAATCATTCAGTAGTCATCTCTTCCACTTTACTATCAGTTATAGCATGAAATAATTAAGAATGAACTTCAGAAAGTATGTTGGAAGATACAGCTTATTGAAATGTATCATCTGTCATGTCATCATGTCAGTGCTTCAACCAGAAATACATCAATAAAAGACCTTCACGTTTGTTTTCTTGAAACCTTTGCATGTATATATATATATATATCACTGTGAATCTATGCTAAGTCAGAAAATGACATTGTTAAAACTAGCACTTTCAGCACCATGACAGATCAGTCCAGTCATATCTTTAGCCTGGAGCCGTGAATGATTTCATCTTCATCATGCATTCAGAGCCGGTAGCGAAATCTCTCAGTTGTCTGGATGCTAAGCAACCTCGCTCAAACGGCGCTCTGGAGGTGGCAGAGCCGTCACGGCTCGCATCACAAACGCGGCCCATACTGGCCATGGCGTTTCAATTAGCCACCGCGAGCGGCACAGGAGCAGAGAGGAGATTAGAAACAACTAAATTCAATTACAGCAAAGCCTCCATGGGTAATGCTTCAAACTTCATCATGTTAAGATCTAGTTAAGAGTACAGAGGAAACAACGCTTACTTACTGCTGCATTCCCGCACTCGGATTTCTGCGTCTGTACTTTGTGCAAACTGCATCCGTCAGTGAGACATCAGAGCATTACACAGAGTCACAGTCAGTTTACTGAGAGATTTGAATGAATAAGAATAGACCACAAACAACATCAACACAACAAACATGAGCTCTGTTTGAATCCTGCTCTTTCACAACTCTTTCACAAGACTTCACAGCTATAAGTTGCAATTTTGTCTCAGATGTTCCTCCTTCGGAGAAGTAGGAGGCAATTAACCGTTCGCTAATCTCCACTCCCTTACAAGCTTTAGTAAAATGTAAATGTTCAGTAAAATGTGCTCTTAAAAAAAGTACAAACACGAACTGGATTGAATTATGACATGGCGAATCTCTTTTATCTGCCGTTTTCTTTAACGCAAATGTTCGATTGCACAGTAACATGACTAAAAACTGTGATAACTGTGAATCAGAATCAAGGCAAATGCTTTTCAGAGTCACAGACGAGTGAGCTATAGTACTGTAAACTCTTTAAACACTTCAGTGACATGAATCAATACATGAAGTGACATGAAGTTATTAACATCAATTTAATTTGGAGCAAATGTAGGTGCTCTAACTGATGCTCCAAAACACTTTTTGATGCACAGCATTGCACTTCTCAAGGATTTAATTCAAGATTTGAACAAAAATTAGCATATGTATACACTCTAAAAAACGCTGGTTTAAAAACAACCCAAGTTGGGTTGAATATGGACAAACCGAGCAATTTGGTTGTTTTAACCCAGTGATTGTAACGCTGGGGTTTGGGGAAGATGAAGATGAGGATAAGGTAAATACAAGATTTATTTATAAAGAATTAGCCAATGTGCGAAACAGTGCACAGCATTCTGTAGAGTGTATATATGCACTTTGTGTTACTATTATATATATATATATATATATATATATATATATATATATATATATATATATATATATATATATATATATATATATATATATATATATATATATATATATATATATATATATATGCACAACACACACACACACACACACACACACACACACACACACACACACACACACACACACACACACACACACACACACACACACACACACACACACACACACACACACACACACACACACACACACACACACACACACACACACACACACACACACACACACACTGTATTTTAACTATATTGTTAGTTTAATTTAAAGAAGTAAGTTAATTGAAATTAAAAATGTGAGTTAATACAATGAAGGAGACAACAATCGTTTAAATTATATTATAATTATTTTAATCCAAAGCATGAACTTCTGAGGGATTTAATTAAAGATTAGAAAAAATAAAATAACACTTTTTTTTACCGTGTCCTTGTTACACGTTACATGTACTCACTATAGTAATAACAGTTAATCATGCATAATTACAAGTAACTAACCTTAAACCAAACCCTAACCCTATAGTAAGTACATGTTGTTAATCAATATTATGCACAAACACTTTCATATGCAATTTATGACCCTGTCAGGCTCATTTCCACAAACGAGACATGCAGATGGAAATGTTGTTCTGTGTGTCGTTTACTGTAACGCTCGTCTATACACAGGCTTTGTTACTGCTGGCACTCACTGGAAGACTACATTATCCAGCATTGCTTGAGATCTACAGCAAACTACTGCAACTCAAATAGCTCAAAATACACAGCACTTTTTTTCCCCTTGAGGTGGTTCTAAATGGTATAATTTTGTACAAAGTTGGAAAGTAATAGTAATGATTTAAGTCATATTTTGTGTGATTTATTATACAATTTTAAAGTAAAAGTAATATGTTTTGATAGTTAAATACACTGTTAATTATAACAACTAGCTGAAAAAAAATATTGGTAAAAATAGTACAAAGACTTGACTTGAGACTTGACTTGACTTGGACCTCAGAGACTTGAGACTTGACTTGGACCTCAGAGACTTGAGACTTGACTTGGACCTCAGAGACTTGACTTGGACCTCAGAGACTTATCTTGGACCTCAGATACTTGACTTGGACCTCAGATACTTGACTTGGACCTCAGAGACTTGACTTGGACCGCAGAGACTTGAGACTTGACTTGGACCTCAGAGACTTGAGACTTGACTTGACTTGGACCTCAGAGACTTGACTTGGACCTCAGAGACTTGTCTTGGACCTCAGAGACTTGACTTGACTTGTCTTGGACCTCAGAGACTTGTCTCGGACCTCAGAGACTTGTCTTGGACCTCAGAGACTTGACTTGGACCTCAGAGACTTGAGACTTGACTTGGACCTCAGAGACTTGAGACTTGACTTGGACCTCAGAGACTTATCTTGGACCTCAGAGACTTATCTTGGACCTCAGATACTTGACTTGGACCTCAGATACTTGACTTGGACCTCAGAGACTTGACTTGGACCGCAGAGACTTGAGACTTGACTTGGACCTCAGAGACTTGAGACTTGACTTGACTTGGACCTCAGAGACTTGACTTGGACCTCAGAGACTTGTCTTGGACCTCAGAGACTTGACTTGACTTGTCTTGGACCTCAGAGACTTGTCTCGGACCTCAGAGACTTGTCTTGGACCTCAGAGACTTGACTTGGACCTCAGAGACTTGTCTTGGACCTCAGAGACTTGACTTGACTTGTCTTGGACCTCAGAGACTTGTCTTGGACCTCAGAGACTTGACTTGGACCTCAGAGACTTGAGACTTGACTTGACTTGGACCTCAGAGACTTGACTTGGACCTCAGAGACTTGTCTTGGACCTCAGAGACTTGACTTGACTTGTCTTGGACCTCAGAGACTTGTCTCGGACCTCAGAGACTTGTCTTGGACCTCAGAGACTTGACTTGGACCTCAGAGACTTGTCTTGGACCTCAGAGACTTGACTTGACTTGTCTTGGACCTCAGAGACTTGTCTTGGACCTCAGAGACTTGTCTTGGACCTCAGAGACTTGACTTGGACCTCAGAGACTTGTCTTGGACCTCAGAGACTTGACTTGGACCTCAGAGACATGTCTTGGACCTCAGAGACTTGAGACTTGAATTGACTTGGACCTCAGCAACTTGACTTGGACCTCAGAGATTTGTCTTGGACCTCAGAGACTTGACTTGGACCTTAAAGACTTGTGACTTGACTTGTCTTGGACCTCAGAGACTTGAGACTTGAATTGACTTGGACCTCAGCAACTTGACTTGGACCTCAGAGATTTGTCTTGGACCTCAGAGACTTGACTTGGACCTTAAAGACTTGTGACTTGACTTGTCTTGGACCTCAGAGACTTGAGACTTGAATTGATTTGGACCTCAGAGACTTGAGACTTGACTTGGACCTCAGAGACTTGACTTGGACCGCAGAGACTTGAGACTTGACTTGACTTGGACCGCATGGACTTGTGAACATGTCTGATGTAACCTAAAATTTTATTTAATTAAATACTACCAAAATGTATTATATTTTATGTAAAACTCTACTTAAAAATACTGAATCATACAGGATTGATTACTCTATAAAATTAATGTAAATAGCTTAGCTGAGATTATTTGGTCTTGGAAGTATATGATAAGAAATTAGTTCAGATTGAAATAATTTGACTTTATAAAATCCGAGGACAGTTTGCCACATTGTTGATATCCCTTCTGAAAGAGGAGACACCTATGAAATTACCTCATAGATTGTTTCCCATTTAATCCCAGAAACCAGGAGAAACTTGCTCAATCTAGTTGAGGAAGACATTTTTAAAAACAATGTGAGTGAATGTTTGCTGAGAGAGACGCTTAAGTCCTCACAGCTAAATCAGCCAGCAGGCATCTGTGCGACCGGCCGCTGCCACAATGCCCAGGGTTTTTACAGCGTATTAAAATGAACCAGACTCAAAGCGATGATTAGCACTTAGCAGAGCAATCAGAAACGACCCACACCGCCCACATTTCACCAGGCGGAAATTTATAGAGCACACTACCGAAATCTTGTCGTCAGAATTTATGTTCTCACCGGTATTACTTTTGCCGCAATCCCACCCAGCTGTGGCTTATTTACCTAAAGAAGCGGATGCAATTTATGGGGGTCTGGATAGAGGTCACTGAGATATCAATAAAACACAACGGCCGTGCCAATGATATCAGTGCTGCCTGTTCAGCGCAACCAGATGCAGAGTTCTTCTGGTCCGCTAATGCCCTCGACGGCGACTGGCAAGGGTAGAGGGCCCGTCTGCTGTAAATTATCGTTGGCAGGGACGGGGCCTTTTTTTCTCCTTTTTGTTTTTTGGCAATGACTCACTACAGGATGCATATGCAAATTCAGCAGGCAAGTCATAGAATCATTCCAATTCAGTCTCAAAGTCAATTAACTTTGCAACTCTAATTAACTGTCAAAAGCAGCTAAAAGAGCGAGAAAGCCATTATGTGTATTGATAAGTGTGCGGTCCGCTCAGCTGGGTCTGTGTTTATAGGTGCAGACAGCTTTGTCAGGGCTGTCAAAGTTTGTCCGTCTTGGGATTTAATGTCTGCGGGGAAACTTTTGTGCTGACTTTGAAGAAGTGAAAGTAGAACTCATCTAATTCTTTGGAGAATGTTTAGTCAGATTTCATCTCTTAATTTCCATACAAATGTGGATCCAGACCGGCATGGAATCTTTTGATGAATCTTCAATGAAGTCCATTGTACCCATTCAGATTCTGCCTGGCAGCCAATGAGAGATAGTGCTTCTATTAATCGTGTTTTTCACAATAAAAGACGTAAAGTTGTGTGACAGTTATCTGCTTTTCAGTATGAATGGCTCCTAACATCTGATTGGACTTTAATCTGACAGTGTGAGGATAGTCTCATTTAGCAAACTCCACACCTGGAAGAAAATACCAAGTACCTTTTCCTGTTTCTATGGATTTATTTCTTACAGTGTATGGGGTTAAGATCCATCCATCCACCCATCCATCTATCCAACCAACCATCCATCCATCTATCCATTCACCCAACCCATCCATCCATCAATCCAACCATTCATCCAAACCATCCATACCATCCAACCTATCCATCCAATCCATCCACCCACCGAATCCATCCATCCCATCCCATCCATCCAACCCATCCATCCATACCATCCAACCCATCCATCCATCAATCCACCCAACCTATCCATCCAATCCATCCATCCAATCCATCCATCCATCCATCTATCCAACCATCCATCTAACCATCTATACCATCCAACCCATCCGTCAATCCAACCCAACCATCCAATCCATCCACCCAATACATCCATCCATCCATCAATCCACCTATCCATCCACCCAACCATCCATCCATCCAATCCAACCCATCCGTCAATCCAACCCAATCATCCATCCATCAATCCACCCAACCTATCCATCCACCCCATCCATCCATCAATCCATCAATCCAACCATCCACCCAACCCATCCATCCACACACACACACACACACCCATCCATCCATGCATCCAGCTTAAGTTAGTTCAGTGATGGAGGCAGATCAATAATATTATTGAATATTTAGTGTCAAATGTCAAGGAACCCAAACTACCTCAGGTGACAGAATGGAGAAAAAAAACGTTGGGAGGAACTCAGTTGGGAGGCCAGTTTTCCTCTGGCCAACAAATGAACAGTGTATGATTATGATTTAGGCAGCATTACAGGTCACATTGTCACAGGTCACATTCTGACCAAATAAAACATTTAAATATGAAATATTTCAGTTTTACCACTGCACAGCTATTTTTGGACATTAAAAATGATGTACCTGTGATGCCTGAGACCTTTATTAGTTGACTCAGGTGTGCTTGATTAGAGTTGGAGTGACACTCTGCAGGACGATGCATCTCCAGGGTCAAGCATCCATTAAAGGGTGCTTCCATGTTTAGCCCAATACTTGAAACAGAAGTATTTCAGTTCAGCTGTATTTTTAATGTCTAGCTTGAACAGTTTGCTTCTGAACACTGTTCGGTTAATGCTGTGCAAAAACCAGTGGTCTTTAAATGAACTGCATTTTTGTAGTCACAAGCTTTGTAGTCAAAACCCATGAACGCCACTCATAGTGACGCATGAACAAAGGCATTATCAATAGGAAAAGAGGTCTGCGGATCCTTAGCAATTCTCTGAGGGTTCTTTGTTGTTTCTTTGAGTATTTGATGGTATTCCAGCACTGATCTTTGGAGAACTCCTCAGGGACTAACAGCAGAATTTCCTTCCCTTGTAATCTGACCGTCTCTTGAAATCCTTCCGTAACCCTTTAAGTGCACTTTAACAACTCTTCAAGAGTTCTCAGAAATCTCACGTGATCTGCCATATTGCACTTGAATAGAAATACATTGTGCAGAGCAGGTGACCAAGACTTTTGGCAAGTAACTTTCTGCAGTCAAGAGCTCCAGACCTCCAAACATCATGTGACCATCAGATGAGCTCAAGAACAGTGTGTATAGCATCATGGGATGGGTTTCCATGGCCGGGCAGCTCATCAAAGCCTTACATCACCAAGTGCAATGCAAAGTGTGGGATGCAGTGGGGTAAAGCACGCCGCCACTGGACTCTAGAGCTCTAGGGACGTGTTCTCTGGAGTGACCAATCACGCTTCTCTGTCTGGCGATCCCATGAACGAGTCTGGGTTTGGCGGTAGCCAAGAGAACAGTACTTGCCTGACTGCATTGTGCCAAGTGTAATTAGTTATGGGGTGGGGTTGTTTTTCAGGGGTTGGGCTTGGCCCCTTAGTTCTAGTGAAAGGAACTCATAATGCTTCAGCATACCAAGACATTTTGGACAATTTCATGCTCCCAACTTTGTGGGAACAGTTTGTGACACTGAGACAAATGAATCCCTTTAACTCTGGCTAACCTCTGTCCTATTTTATCCAGCTGTGCGGATTTGGTCAAGCCCCAGACACACCGAAGGTGTAAATACTGTTCTTAGCAGCCTTCCATCACATGGACTTCATGCAAATTCTTCACATCGTACGGTTTTTCTGTAGCTCAGTATGATGGAGATTCCCAGCAACCTCTTCAAACTTACAGTATATATATCAATAGTCGCATATAAAATAACGGCTCATTAATGGTGGAGTCATGAGATCACAGGTATGACTCGGACTCAAGCTGACAGTGATCTGTGAAGCGCTGTCCCTGTTGGCTGTTCTGCTTTCACACAGGTGGCCTCCTGAACTCCTCGCTGAAAGGGAGGTATGAAAGGGACCCTGAGCTATGCTGTCTGTCCAAAATCTTCATCTCACTGTCCTCAGACGTGTGGTCCTTGTCCTTTAGATGCAGATGCACTGCTGTGTCTTGTCCAGAGGGCTTTGCCCTTCTGTGTTGACATGCGCTTACACAGTGGTTGTTTGGTTTGGACATCATCCTCATCACACTGCTGCAACTGTTCACTGTAAGATACATATATTATATATATTATATATATATTAGTGTCCTTATATATCTTATATTATCTTAGTGCTGTCAAAATTAGCATGTTAATGCACACAATTAATTTTTCCAATTTAACGTATTAAAAATATTTAACGCAATCCTTGTCTGAAAAACGTGCGCCAGATTCAAGTTCTCTTTGCGCTTGAACGAACAATAAATTATGAATTATGCCGAAATATCAGATCCGCGTCATGTACAGATCTTAAAGTGACAGCAGCCACTAATGATGTATGTCATTAATGTTCATCAAAGGGAACAGAAGAAACTGTAGCTTTATTAAGGAGTTATTCTATATTTAATTTATCATGTATGCACTGCAGACTGTCTGATAACTTCCATTTTCACAACTATTCAATTTATGTATATTTCCTACCTGTTAGACAGATATGAAGGCCACAGGTAAATATGACATTTAGTATAATGGGTTTATGTGAAGATTGTTTTAAGTTCACTTTGTTTTAAGTTCACTTTGAAATTGATATAGCTTTTAATTATACTGTAATGTTGAATTTCTATCATTAATGTTTAAAAAGAAAATCAGTTTAATAGAGACATCAGTATCAGTGATAGCCTTCATTAAAAGATGCCATTATAACAAATATTTCAAATATACTGTATTTAAGTTGTTTCTACATTAATTTGGAGAGTAGCTGTGAAAATATTAAAATATTAAAAATTACAATCAATTGTAATCAATTACAGAACAAATGTGCGATTAATCTGTTAATTTTTTTTATCGATTGACAGCACTAATATATATATGTGTTTCTTATATTCATTATTGGTTGCTGTCCTTAAAAAATCATGTCATTTATCACAATTTTTTATTTTTATTTTGCCATAATATATGCTGTCAAGTCAATACAAAGTAAAACTTCTTCATATTTAAAAATAAAAAAAATTATACAAATATTAAAATAGTGAATATCATGTGATTGTTTGCTTTGGACTTAAAATAATAATTTTATTCAATTATAATATGATTCATGATTTTCTCACACAGTATACAGTATAGGTCTTTATAAACGCTCCCATATATTTTAGGAAGATGTCCTTATTTAGGGATCCGTGGTTTGAAACAGAATCTTCATGCTTTTAGAGTGAGTGAAAAATCTCAAGGCGATACGCAGCCGTAAGACCATTTTAGTTTATATTAAAGCCTCTTCCACAGGCATACATCATGTTGACTGTAAATGAATTAAACTGAACTGAGTATTCCTACCGTAGCGTATAGGTAAAAAAAAAACCTGCAGAGAACTCATTTCTCAAGTTCATTCTCCCATCAGAGCGCTAGCGAGTGCATGTAAATGTACATTACAAACCATAATTCTTAATTTCTAAGTCAATATCAAGTCATAGATAAAGCAGTGCTTCCCGGAGATTGCTCTGCGCAAACACACGCGCAGCCCCCCATATATTATGGACTGGACACGTTGTGCAGATGGGGACGTCAGACGTGCTGAGCATCACATCGATTCATTCAGAGCCGTCCTGTGATGGCTGACATGTCTCTTCTTCGGGCGTCTTGCTCTTCTGTCGCAGGCGGGTCATATAGTGCATGTTTTTTTACAGCCATTTGCACAGCGTTTTTCTGAAAAGTCATTTAATGGGATAGGTAGTGGTACGATGACAGCTGCATGCTGGGAGAGCAGACACAGGGCTTTTCACGCCACCTGGGCCGGGCAGAGCAACTGAGCCGTGCAAAGCCTGAATAGAGGAAGTGCAAAGAGAAGTTCGAGCAATCTGCAGTATAGAGGAGTTGCCAGAGACTGTTGACTTTGTTGCATTCTTGCATGTGTTCACCGGCTGAGATAAGGCTTTAGAGGGGCGACGGCACGTGATCTCGGCCCTGAATGAATGCATTTGCATAATCCGCAGTGAATTACTCTGGCTATCAACTTTTAAAATCAGCATTTTTTAAAATGCATGTTCATATCTGGAAAAAACATGGTCAGTCTGTTCTGCCACGAAGTACATTTGGTCTTTTCAACAACAGTATTATTTGGAAAGTTAATCACTGCACACTAATGCTTTTAGAAATAAGGATTTTGTCTTCTTTATAATGACATGCTTAGGCTGCATTTGCTGGCGCTCGTGGCTATTTTCTGTGTGTTCTGGTCTGTGTACAGGAACTAACTTAATCCTTTTAGCAAACCCAATACAAACCGATTCAACGCCGCTCATTGCCAATATCAATTTCCTATTCAAAAATCCAGGGGTGCTATTCTACGTGATCTTTGATATCTGAATGATGTTCTTAAATTGTAAATAATGTACATAATAATGAAGTGTCTATTTACACCAAGTGCTAGGCAGTTGTCTGATTGCAAGATGGCTGATGTTGATCGAGCATTCATCGAGAGAGTCACCGCTCTGTATTTGCTCTGGATAGCAGAACAGTGGCCTAGGGGTCAGCGTCGCCGTACTTGGCGAGTTTCACTACTTGCTCCAGGAACTGCGCCTGGATGACGGCCGCTTTCAGCGGTACTTCTGCCTGTCCCACGCCCAGTTTGATGACCTGTTGTCCCGCATTGGAGTGAATATCGAGCGGGCAGGTCTGCCACCGTTTATCACAAGCAGGCTCTTGATTGGTTAACGCGGCGTGAACAGACGCCAAAGTTCAGATTTTTCAAGTCAGGTGTTCGCTGGCGAATTCGCTTCAAACACGTGAATGCACAAAATAAAATCACTCGCACGCAAGACGCTCAATTCGCGTCTGAGGCGAAATCGCGCCCATCACACCAATGCTAAACGCGTCTATTGCACTGCAGGACCACCTTTACATTGACTTGACACGGAAATCACTCGCTCCAGACGCTCTATCTGCATTCGGTGTGAACACCAATATCGCGTCTATAGTTGGATGCTTGAACATTTTGAATTCATTCGCGCGTCCACAGCGAATTGGACGCACGTATAAATCGAGCGTTTGAAGCGAAATAGACGCGCGTTCAAGATGCTCCAGGAGAAATCACCACTCTGCCTCTTTTCATTTTTATAAAAAAAATATATTAAACATTAATAGCCACACAAATGTGGTCCAGGCAACTCCTACATTATCTTCACTGCATGTATATTTAAATATCCTTAAAAAATAAAGTTATGAAACTTCTCTTTGCCCTCAGTCAAAACGATTTGGCAAACAACAAATTATAGATTCATGACACCAAAGATCGCCTGTTAGATCTACACAAGATGCACCACTACAGGACATCAGAGCCAGCGGCAGACGTCAGAAGGACTGGCCGAGGAAAGGCTGCTCTCGCTGGGGTTAATGAGCACTGAGTGCCGCTGATCGCCTGGAGCTCACAACTCTAAAAACAATCATTTTTTTAAATAGGTGCTTTAAACAACTACATTATCTCCTAAAAAGTCTTAAAACTACATTTTGTGACACAATAGTAGTATTTTTAAATTATGCAGGGTTTCTCATCACATCACTTCACCAAGTGACCGCAGCAAGCAGGCTCCTGGTTGGTTAACGCGGAGCGAATTAACGCCAAAGTTCAAATTTTTCAACTCGGGCATCAGACGCGAATTCGCTTCAAGCGCTTGAATGCACAAAAGCCCCATTCGCGCGAATCGCGCAAGGCGCTCAATTTGCGCGAACTGGACACGCGAATGAGGCGGAATCGTGTCCGTCGCGCTGCAGGACCTCCAGACGTGCATCAACGCGCCTTTCCATTGACTTAATGTGGAAATCACTCGCTCCTGACGCTTTATTTGCGTTTGGTTTGAACGCCGCATTAGAGTGTCTGATGTTTATTTATAATTTAAATAAAACTGAACACCTCAATATTGCAATGAATCAAGGTTCGGACAACAAGAAATCATGATTTTCAGCAATATAGGACACTTTTTACAGAAAATATGATATTGTTATGGCCTGTAACATCTTGTAATCCATGACAAGGAGTAACAAATTATTAAAATAATGAAAAATTACAGATGTTTCATAGCTGTTACAATATGTGTATTTAAACGCCGCTGGAATGCTGTATCGACCAATCATCATGCGGGACATATGCTCTCCGTTTTATATTCAACTCAGGTTGCATTGCAGATTTTTTGCGAATATTTTTTTTGCACGTTGCGCAGTTGTTTTCAAACTGCTTTAGGACAACCTAGACATCTAATCCAACATGACAAATTCTCTTTGTGTATATACGTAACACTTCATTTGTGGAAAATTGAATACGCACTCTGAATGTATTTTATGTGACAGCATGTCAACACCTATGAATCTCTGGAGTGTGAGCTAACACAAAAATGATTGTTTTCCTGCCAGGATTTTCCATTCTTCAAGCCATAATGGAGGCAGCAGTGGCAAACAACTGGCAAGTTACAGCGCGGTCGGTGGGCAGCATAACAGACCCCCAAGAGTTCCGGCGCATCATTGAGGAAATGGACAGGAGACAGGAGAAGCGATTCCTCATCGACTGTGAAGTGGACAGAATCAATGTCATCTTGGAGCAGGTAAAGTCTGCATCTCCCCCTACCTGTGTCATGCTCGGCCGTTCCCTTTTCTGCCTGTCTGGCTGGTTTGACGTCTCTTCCCTACCCATAAATATCCAAAGACTCGCCCATTTAGCAAGAATCATTCCTGAAGTCCATCACTCTAGCCGTGTCTTTTGCACATGGATGACCTGACAGATGTGTAGATGGGTTCTCAGCGCACACAATTAAACGGAATGGCTGAGCAGAGATTTAAGCACAACTGTCCTCTCGTCTCCGGCTCTAATAGATCGGCGCGGCTCTTTGATGTCTGTCTGTGAAGGGTAATCAGCCCCTGAATTGGAATGTCCTCGTTAGCGCTAATTTAAACGTATTAGCTCCAGTAGGACAATACCTCATCATTGAATTTTTTGTTTCGCTTGCTTTTATGAATCTTTTCTGCAACTAAATTGAATCCATAATATATTTTTAGCATTCATTTACCATGGGCAGCATGATTCAGTTTTCTTTACTCTGGCAAATTGCACAAATGATGTTGTCATTGCTCAAGTTTTATTTATTTTTTTGTGTGAAAAAGACCAAAATGGCTACTATAAATCAATAGAGTGCTACAGTAACTACCCACTTTTTCAGCAGCCTAGCCCATTCATTTTCTCCATAGGGATTTCTGAGAATCTTTCAACAGAGCTCTAAGCCTCAAACCAAACCAGTCGGCTTTGAGATGATTTACAACATTACAACATACACTGCCCAGCCATGACGCTGTTTGGATTTAAACAGGCAAATGCTTGAGTCTATGATTGGATCATTATTGCAGTGATCATTATTTTTCTAGCATGGTATATGTTTGGCAACAGTTCTTCTAGCCCTAATCAATGGAGTGTGTAGCTTTTCAATTCTTCAACAACTCAAATTGTGAACGCATGGTCGGGGGAGAGCCTGAAGAATAAATGAATCCAAACCTAAAATTCATTGCTCAAGATGTGATGTTATTTCCATTAAGACGTGCATCAATTTTTGGTCAAGACAATCAGGGCCGTAGGCAGGGTTTTATAATCACAGAGGTCCCAATTGTGAGCTAGTTAGGGGATTCAGGAGCTCTCCCTAGAAAATTTTGATTTCTCTGATCTACATATGTGTATTAAGACGTTTGAAGGCCAAAAAAATGGATATCATTAGCTTTAAAACCATCTATCTATCTATCTATCTATCTATCTATCTATCTATCTATCTATCTATCTATCTATCTATCTATCTATCTATCTATCTATCTATCTATCTATCTATCTATCTATCTATCTATCTATCTATCTATCTATCTATCTATCTATCTATCTATCCATCTATCCATCCATCCATCCATCCATCCATCCATCCATCCATCCATCCATCCATCCATCCATCCATCCATCCATCCATCCATCCATCCATCCACCAACCGACCCATCCATCCATCCATCCAACCCATCCATCCATCCAACCACCAACCCATCCATCCATCCACCCATCCAACCACCAACCCAGTCACCCATCCATCCATGCACCCACCCACCCATCCAACCACCAACCCAGTCACCCATCCATCCATCCATCCATCCACACACTCACTCACCCACCCACCCACCCACCTACCTATCCATCCACCCATCCAACCACCAACCCAGTCACCCATCCATCCATCCATCCATGCACCCACCCACCCATCCAACCACCAACCCAGTCACCCATCCATCCATCCATGCACCCCCCCATCCATCCATCCATCCACCTATCCATCCATCCATCCATCCAACCACCCACCCACCAACCTAGTCACCCATCCAACAATCCAACCACCAACCCACCCACCCATCCATCCAACCACCAACCCACCCAGGTTTCAAAATTCCCTCACGATTATTGGTTTTAAATGAGGAATTCCTTGTATATGTGGAGAGACTGAAAGGGATGAAAATTCCCAAAGCAATGTATTTGTACTCTTTATTGGAACATTTCGGTTTTATAATTTAAAAAAGGAAAAGGGGAGGGGAGTACTCCCCTACTGCCCCTGCCCTAATTTTTTTCTCTCTCTTCTCCTTACTTTTTGTTCTTTGTCTTTAACTTGCTAACTTTTGGGTAGATTATACTGTGATATGACGATTTCATGTATTCTCAGTCTTATATGTAAATCTTACTGATTGCTTTTCGTTTAATGTTCAACAATATAAGAAAAATAAATACTTGTTTTATCTATCTATCAACATGTTAAATCATGCTAGGAAGATGTTAAATGATGCTAGCAACTTGCTAAATCATGCTAACAACTCGCTAACTCATGCTAGCAAGATGTTAAAACTAGGGCTGTCAAGCGATTACAATTTTTAATCTAATTAATTACACAAGGTGGCGATTAATTAATCTAATTACCTTTAATGTTTGTTTTTATTCATATGAAAATATGAAATTATTTTTAATGAAATTATACTCTGAATAAGAAACTAAAACTGCCAGTAGGTGGCAGTAAATGTCTAATGGAGTAAGTTATTGAGTCATTAATTCATTCGATTCGTTCAAACGGCTGATTCATTCAGGAGTAAAGTAGCCTAAATGGTTCTCTTTTTGAAAATGATCAATGTAAATGGTTCTCTTTTTGAATCATTGAATCATTGATTCGTTCAAAACGCAGATTCAGAAATGAAACACCACTGTGTTTTGGAGTCAGAGAAGAACAGTTCTGCTTTGTCTTTATATTTTCATTGGCAAAACTGAGCAAAACAGACAATATATTGTGTCTAAAGTCCTATTCGCACGGGATTAGTTTTATCTGGGGACCTCGTGTGATTTCGAAATTTAGAAAACACACCTTTCAAGCAATTTGCTCCCAAATTGGCTCTAATTCTAAGTATAATGTGCACAATCGCACAGGCATATATAACGGTGCGCGTTATCAATGCAGCCTCCATTCTTGGCGAAATATGGATAAAAATGCGCACAAGAAACAAAAACTTTGCAAAAATGATATACGAACCTCCAAATCCTGGCCAAATCACAGAAATGCCGATTCGCACGGGACTAATATTATCACATTATCACCTCTGTGTTTGGCGAAATATGGTTGGTCATTTGCGGGGGAATTTTTACTTTACAAATGACAGACATGGCCGATTCACACGTGATTAAGATCACAGACAACCTCCGCAATTATTACAAATTACTAGAGGTCACCAGGTAATACTAATCCCGTGCGAATAGGGCTTAAAACCACATTAACTTTTTAAAATGTATTTTTTTATTACAAGAAAATATTTGTATCGCATTTGCACTCATGCTATTCTGAACAGAAAAACTGAACTTGTGATGATAGTGTTGATGATTTACCTTGGATATGAGCGAGAGTGAGCCTGCAGTGTATTCGCGCATAGCACCGGCGGGAACAATCACGCTCTGACGCGGACCACAACAAATGTGCCCTGTGTAAAAACACCCTGAGACTAAAATGGGCATTTTTGCCCCATATCTTCAATTTTATGGCCATTCTAACTTAATTCTATAGACAGTGAGTTGTTGCCCTGCATCATATTCTTCATAAATCAACTGTATGACATGTAAGATGACCTATGTTGGTCTGGGGTGGGGCAAATGCATTATTAATTTTAATGTGTAGTAATGTGTTAAATCATGCTAGTGTAACCCCTCCTGTTTGAACCGCCTGCTCCAAGCAGGACTCGAACCCGGGTCCGCCGGCATGAGAGTCGGACGCGCTAACAAGGAGGCTAAAGGCTCCAACCTCTAGCGTCAGTCTCTAGAGCGTCTCTTGAGATCAGAGGAGTGAGGTTTACTCGCACAGCGACTACTAGCTAGCCTCCGTTACACTCACCCCCCAAACCTCACTCTCATATGGGTCACGGCACCAATGTAACCCCTCCTGTTTGAACCGCCCGCTCCAAACGCGACTTGAACCCGGGTCCGCCGGCATGAGAGTCAGACACTCTAACAAGGAGGCTAAAGGCTCCAACCCCTAGCGTCAGTCACTAGAGCGTCTCTTGAGATCTCTACTAGCCAGCGTCCGTTACACTAGCAATGTGTTAAATCATGTTAGTAATGTGTAAAATTATGCTAACAATGTGCTAATCATGCTAGCCATGTTAGCATCTGTTTTCTGATAGACTATTGCTTTCAAAACCGTCAAAACTTCTTAAAATTTTCTGGTTAGGCTTTCTCAAGTCAACTTCAAAGTTTGTCTCAACAAACTTTTTTATCTAGTTATAATTCAAATGCATTTTATGTTATTTACCACAATACTATATTCATAGTTGAGATGGGCACATTTGATTCATTTTAAAAAGCCCCCTCCCCCGGAACGTGCCTGAAAAATACCTCATCCCTGCAGCGCTCTATGATCTGCATTTATTCAAGATTTGTCCTCCAAAACTTAATCTATCTCTTTACAAAGAGCCAATGAAATGCTGTGCTGTACCTTGTCTTTGCCTCCAGCTCTACCTCTCCTAAATATTGCAGCCGATTTAAGGCTGAAAACGAGTAGGCAGGAGAGGAATTAGGGAAATTACGGTGGGAATCCCGTGTTATTGCCCCCCGGAGCACACATGTTTTTAATCCCTTTTCCGACCTCAGCATGTATTGGCTAAACTGGATCTAATTGAACTAATCTCCCCGGCCTTGCTGACACTGATAGCCGAGATAAGTTTCTGGACCGCGGTCCTTCAGAGACCTGCAGAGAGAGCTGATCCCAGACAGGAGAACCGCGCTATTGAGTTCTGCTCGCCGTAATCCATCTGAATTTTGTGATCTCGAGCTGTTCGGAGCAGGCTGGGAATGGGAGCCGGCCTCCAGAGGGTTTCAACAGCTGAGTTAAGCTTCGTGAAGAGCAATGGTGACAGCTTTTACTGCCCTGCTATACTGAGTATGTCAACCCATCGCAATAATTTATAAGCAGTGCCCTTGCAGTGGGAGCACGGAGGGGCTTGTGCCTTTTCAAGAGGAAAACTAGCTTGTGATCTGGGGTTTACACTCAGGATGTGTCATTTTACCATGTGAGAGCATCACGGCCTGTCATGAGGCAGTGTGACATCTAATGTGTCATTCTACTGTATGTGTGAATATGGTAAATAGTGCTAAAAAATGGCAATATCTGCTTTGTAAAGGATTTGATGCAATTCCCAGGAGGATTTGTGTCTCTCTGTTATGACTCTATATGAATGCGCACATTCTTCGATTAGTCTCAGAGGGTCTTTGGCAGGGCATTGGCTCTACCTGGGCTTTCTGTGCTGACGTTTGCGCAAAGTCATCAATCTGTCCATCTTAATCTGGGGGTTATGGGTGAGTGGGATGAATAAATGCGACTGGGACTAACTTTAACATACAAAATGCAGCACTTACCAGAGAGCCAGGATGTGACGGGAGTGTGGGAGGAAAATATTAAAATGCATTGAGAGCCAATGCTTCACTGAAACCTCCATGCCACCATGGAGCATAAAAAATAGGTCTCTTCTCTGGATGGAGATGCTCCTTTGAATTCATTCAGTGCTTGAATTTTGTGATGATATGCCTAGCTGAAATAGTTTTTACAGTAGAAGGCCAAACAAGAGGCAAGTATACAAAAAAATCCATCAAGTAAATCGTAATATGTTACGCCCATAACCAAATAATATAGCGCAGACTGTAAGTTATTTAAACGAAAATACATCAAATGTGAAGTGTCAAGCAGGGAATTCTGGTAATGTCAATTTACTGTATTAAATGTAAGGTTATATCTATTAAAGTTATTCGCCGTAGATTGAACGGAAACTTTCTGTTAACCGGTTAACTGTTTTTAACCGTAGCATTTTACAGTCTTTTACCTTTAAAATCACAATAATTTTTTTACAGTAAGTCTTAGACTCTTGATGCTATTTCAAGACGCCATTACGCCTTCATTTACTTCATCAACGAAAAATACAACTCAAACAGCCAGAAAACAAGGTTCACACAAACTGTTGACAAAAACATAACAAATAAAGAGAAAACGGTAAACTGGTTGGACAGCTAGGGAAACAGAGAACGCCTGCCTACACCTGCGATCAAAAGCAGTTCTTACCTGGTTCTCGATAAAATAAAACAGGTGAATCTTCCGGGCCTCTGCTTCCCTCGCTATACTAAATAAATAACCTACATGTGAACTAATAAATAAATCCACTACCAGTTACTGAATAATAAATAAAGAACACTAAATATAAGAGTAGTTAACAGTCAACAAAAGTACACAGAAACATACTTGTTATGGAGTAAATATTTATGTTCATATTTACAGCGGGTCTATTTGCACGGGATTAGTATTACCTGAGGTATTTTTACGGGCCTTGTTACAGAAGGTAAAAGTCCTTCTGAGATGGTACATTCAGTCGGGACTAAAATCTCTGAGAAACTCTGGTAATAATTCATTTACCCCACCTCTCCATGTTAAACGAATCCTGTCCGAATACGGCTTAAGACACAAGGAAAAGAAGGGATGGAAACGAGGATGCAAAAATAAGAAATGAGAAGCACCCTAAGTGCTCACAAAAACATAACAGGACAAGAGCAAATGGCACACAACACAGTCCTAAGCCATTTGCTCAAAACAGGAACAAGGAACACATGGCAAGGGAAACAACCCCCTGCCATGGGCACACGGACAGAAGAGCTTATGCCCTGAGCGAACTCGACACCGCACGCTCACACAACGAGACCAGAACATGGGATCTGAATCCCACGCTCCGCACACAAAACAACTCAAGTGGACGGAAGAGCACATGGCCCGAGCAAACTCGAAACGGCACCCTCACACAGAGACAAGACAGTAGGAGTGTTATGGTGTGTGCACACCAAAAGTGAATTTAATTATTTGCACGAGTAGATTACATACAATGCTAAGTCAATGCAAATACGCAAATGGACGCAAATTGGGTGGCGCAAAACGCCTCAATCGCATCTTCCACGCAAGTTGAAAAATTTCAACTCGAGTGGAAAATTCGCTTGCCACGATGTCACGCAAGCCAATCAGCGAAGAGCTTATTGACACATTATCAATCTAGGCACCCGTCATCCTTAAGTAGTTAAGTAGTGGCTGTCATCCAGGCACAGTTTCTGCAGAAGACCGATGGTGCTGTGAACCCAGACACATTAGTGTTCGGCTTTCCGGCGTATCTGGGGCTTCCACAACAGGTACAGGGCAGCAATAGTAGTTATCTCCAACATGGATGATGACGGAAAAAATGTTTGTTGATGTGCGTGAAGACACTCCTTGTCACGCAATGTTTTTATTTGCACGAGTACATGTAAAACAATTAATCCCGGGGCGGCAGTGGCTCAGTGGTTCATGAAGGTTGTCCACAAACCGGAAGGTTGGTGGTTCAATCCCCGGTTCCACCTGACCAAGTGTCAAGACATCCATGAGCAAGACACCTAACCCCAGCTGCTCCCGACGAGCTGGATGGCGCCTTGCATGGCTGACACCGCCATCGGTGTATGAATGGGTGAATGTGAGGCAATATGTAAAGCGCTTTGGATGGCCATGGGTCTGTTGAAAGCGCTATATAAATGCAGTCCATTTACCAACGCACACCATTAGAGCTCTGTCAACAAACCAAGAATAAACCAGACGGAAGTGACAGAACCCTTATGTGGCATTCACACCGGACACGAATGACGTGAATAAACCACGCTATTCCCGCAAAGTTGGACGCTTGAACAGTTTGAGTTTACTCGCTTCATTCACTTCACAACAGACGCGAATTCGCGTCATGGGAGGGGCTTCTGCCAGCCGGCTCGTCTCGTTGAGAAATGGCTGTCTAATGTCTTTTTTGTTAAAATCTACTGTTAATGTGTGACAAAACATAGTTTTAAGACTTTTTCAGGCGATAATGTAGTTGTTTTAAGCTCAAATCTGTGGTTTATTTATAAAAAGAGCACCTATTTGAACATTTGATCTGGCGTTTTCGGAGTTGTGAGCTCCAGCGGATCAGCGGCACTCAGCACTTGTTTACCCCGGCGAGAGCAGCCTTTCCTCTGCCAGTCCTTCAGCCGTCTGCCGCTGGCTCTGATGTCTCTGTGGCGTCTCCAGCTATAATTCGTCTTGTGTAGATGTAACGGCCGATCTTTGGCCTCATGGATCTATAATTTGTTCCCTGGCAAATCGTTTAGGCTGAGGGCAAAGTGAAGTTTCATTACTTTTTAATTTTTAGGCTATAATTTTACGTTACCGTTGTAGCCGACTATAGCGCTGACTTTGAATGTGTGACTGAATTGTTTGCTTTATTTCATGTAAAGCTTATTATACCTTTTACTTATACTTTTGTGTTATTGATCATACATAAACTTGCATTTAATAAAAAGACACTGGGTTGTGTTTCATGTCATTTAATGTTATCAGAGTGATAATCATATTGTCTGAACTAGATATTAATATTCAGATTTTCTCCTCATTGTTGTCACTACTAGAGCAAGCTCCTGATTTGTTAATGCGGCGCGAATATCCGCCAAAGTTTAGATTTTTCAACTCGGCCGATTCGCACCATTCACGCAAATCACGCATCAAACGCTCAATTCGCTCAATTCGCGCCGCCTCATTCACACGAATCGCACCACAGAATGTCTATTCGCGTCTTTGCATTGACTTAACATGTAAATCACTTGCGCGAATCGCGTCATTCGCGTCGGGTGTGAATGCACCATTACAGTACGGTTATCAGCAATAATCTGGTCAAAGAGTCGATCAATCGGTCCAGTAGATATATTAGTCTGTCACTTATTCCTAAAAAACTCATAGCTCTCCTCACTTTCAGTTTGCTTTATAGTGAAGGCATAATCATTTATTCAATTTTGAATAAAAAGCTTTATATGGTAGGAAACAAAATCATCTATCAGAATCCAACCCAGCTACTTTTAATTCATAAATTCTGGTAGCATAACTCCGGTTTAGTCTGACTTGTAATAGATCACACATTTAAAATTGAAAAAAATAATTATCATCATCCGTGACTCATTCAAAACACATTTTGTCTTGAATGTTGAATGAAGGGCACGGCTAATAACAGACTTGAAGGGATAGTTCATCCAAAATTGTTCTCATTTTCTCGCCCTCGTGTCATGACAGAGGTCGTTTTTGGGTTAACCACCCCATTAGACCTGCAACAGAAGCAGGCCGTAAAAGCAAGAAAATAAAACAAAGCTCAAGTCATCTGAGGTAAATCCTAAAGACTGAGGCCTTAAAATCTCTTAAAAGCTCACAGGCTCTGGAGAGCATTTAACGTGTCACTTTAACAATCTAATGGGATTAGGGGGTTAGAGTTGTACTGCAGGAGGCAAACACAGTGAGACGGAACGAAGCGGGATTCAGGAACAGGCAATAGTCAAACAGAGTAAAGAGAGTAATCCGAAATCTAAATTAAAAATACAGTAACAGTAATCCACACACTCTTCTACGTTTGATAGTCGAATGTGCTCAAGTTGCAGCTGCTGAGTTAAGAATCATGTTTCTCTATTCAGTCTTCAACCAGAGGGATCTGAATATTGAAGGAAACAAATATAACATTATATACATTGGACAAGACTGAAACAAACAGCTGTGTACAATAGACATTAAAGGGTACATAACACACACAGTTTCAGCCAATCTCATGTTAATCTTGAGTACCTATAGAGTAGTGTTGATCCTTCATATCTCTCAAGAGTCTTTAGTTTAATCATATTTATAAAAGACAGATACACTGTAGCGATTCTTTCTGAAAACAGCCGAGCTCGTGGAGGCGTGCAGTGGGCGGAGATAAAGAGTCACACACACACACACACACACACACATCCATCATATGTTGGTGTTGTTCATATTATATCCACTTATGCGTTGATTGCCAACAAAACACACACATTTGATGCCGTTTCACTCCCCGCCTGCGGTTTCCATTCCTGACCGGGAACAAACACACACACATGCCGAACTCTGGAAAAAGAAACCCAATCCACTGTTTCCTTAGCGCTGGTTTATTTTTGCGAAGCTTCGGACGGGATTAGTTTTACATGGGGAGGTGGGGGTAAAGTAATTTTACCTCAGGACATCTGTAATATTAATGGCCAATTCGCACGGGATAAGATCCCTGCTAAACTAGCAGAATTGGCTGTACGCACCACAGTAACCTCCTTGTTGTCATGTGCGTATGACGTTGCTTCCTGTTATCACATGAGCAAACACATAACATGGCGCCAACAAGAAAAACGCGAAACTGGAGTAGGGAGGAAACGCTGTGTTTAATCTCGGTTTGGTCGGTCGGTTTCAGAGGCAGTTTGAGACCATGGTGCATAATCACAATATTTGGGAACAGATTTATCGATGATTTGGGAGAGTGGGGAAAACTGAAGGATAGAATCGATACTGGAGGTTTGCCACAGAGTTGTCCCACCACCTACAACGCAACCGAGGGCTTCTCAAAATGCACCAAAAACTACTTTTAAACAGGAAATGACGGAATTTTACTGTACATTTTTACAGCGGGTCTATTCGAACGGGATTAGTATTACCCGAGGTCATTTTTCCGGGCCTTTTTACAGAAGGTAAAAGTCTCCGTAATCTTTACTGACATTGTCCGTAATGATTACCGAGATGGCACATTCAGACGGGACTAAAATCACAGAGAACCTCTGGTAATAATTACTTTACTCCCACCTCCCCATGTAAAACTAATCCTGTCCGAATGGGGCTAAGGTTATCTTCCCTCTCAGCCAGAAACACACTTCTTTAGTGACATTGTTGATTTCGTGGTCTAAAAATGGCAGAGCTCCCATAACCCGAATGAAGCTCGTTGATGGACTCTCACTCTGGTCGGTGTGTGTGCATGCGTGCTCATCCGGGAGAAGTGCCCATATAAGGAATTCCGCCCTTTATGATGTCATACAGGGCCATACTCAGAAAAAAAACTCTCCGAAACTTGTTTGAATCCTGAAGGAGTGTATATGGCACAGAAATACTCGTCATACGTCCAGCTCGTTTTTTATTTATTTTTTTGTCCATGTTTAGCATGAGAATCAACTCTTTAACAGTGTAAATAAGCCAGAATGCATGAGATAGCATTAGACCGCCCCTTTAAGAGAGGAATGACTCTGTTCCACCGCAGGTGCAGCAAAAGTAAAGAAAAACCACACATGAAACCGATTTAACACCTCTATTGTTTTCCTACACAGTAATGCTATTAGATGGAAAGCAATGGAGACTTTCCTACCGAGAAAAGAACTAATCTCATATAAGAAATAATCTCATGAGTTTCAGAAGAGAGCTCAACAAGGCCTCAAACTGTGATATCGAAGTCTGCAATCAAAAGTCAGCGATGTTAATATGAGCTCTAAAATTTCTCATCATATACTTCCAAGATATTTTTAGATGTATTTACACCGACTGTTTGATGCAGCTCGGAGATGCCATGGATGCATTTACACTGCAGTTACAATTCTATAAATAATGTTTCATAATGTTTCAAATATATTGAATATAGAAATACAAACTGATGGGGAAAAAATTGAATTATACTTTAAATATGAAACTTACCCCCAGTTTCACAGACAACGCTTAATCCCCAGACTAAGATGCATGTTTGAGCTGTTTTAACTGAAATCATATCTTACAATAGTCATTGTTTTGTCTCAAGATGCACATCAGTAATGTTTTTTTTTTTCTAAGTCACGTTTATAAAAGATACTTACATGTCCTAATTGAACTAAGGCCTAATCCTGGCTTAATCTAAGCCCTGTCTGTGAAACCGGTGTAGTGACAAACTGGTTCCCCCCTGAAATCAGGTCCCAAACTATCCCATTGGTTCAAATTGCTTTTAATAGGTACTCTCTTTAGCGTCTGATTACAATTCCTACAAAACCATGTCATGATGCTGTTTCAACAACGGTATAATGACACATGGATGTCTGTATTAGTTATCTTATATACTAGCATAACAATTAGCCTGATAGCTTAGCTCAAATACACACATTTGAACTTACCCTATATTCTCAATCATCTTTAATGTAATTGTGTTGAATTAAATGTTAAATGCCCAAATATTTAATATATATATATACATACAGGTGCTGGTCATATAATTAGAATATCATCAAAAAGTTGATTTATTTCACTAATTCCATTCAAAAAGTGAAACTTGTATATTATATTCATTCATTACACACAGACTGATACATTTCAAACTTTTATTTCTTTCAATTTTGATGATTATAACAGACAACTAAGGAAAATCCCAAATTCAGTATCTCAGAAAACTAGAATATTGTGAAAAGGTTAAATATTGAAGACACCTGGTGCCACACTCTAATCAGCTGCAAGGGCCTTTAAATGGTCTCTCAGTCTAGTTCTGTAGGCTACACAATCATGGGGAAGACTGCTGACTTGACAGTTGTCCAAAAGACGACCATTGACACCTTGCACAAGGAGGGCAAGACACAAAAGGTCATTGCAAAAGAGGCTGGCTGTTCACAGAGCAGGCAAACCTGGCATTGCAATGTTCATCGTGGGGCCAATTAGTATCCAGTACGTCCATAAAAATGTATTTTGAATTTGATGTGAGTAGATTAAAACAGCCGGTAATATGCATTAGTGATGGGAAGTTCGGATCATTTTACTGACTCGGATCTTTGAATCTCGTTCAGCAAAATGAACGAATCTTTTTTCAAGTCATTTCGTTCATTTCAGCAGAATCTAATTAAAACGTTACATGCTACATTTTTCAACACATTTAGTACTTTTGGAATAAAAAATAAACTATAAGCTAATGAAGCCATGGCCAAACTTTGCGAAATAAATTATTAATTGATTGCTTAAATTGCTTCAGTCTATGTATGCAGTCTGTTAGTTCACCTCCCCTCCCGATCCAAATCCTGCTTTCCTTTGTCACTTCATATTTAAACACGTATGTTCCCTGGAAAGTTTAGTTCACCTCTCGGGTGTGAGCCATTAGTTCAGTCATCATGTCTGATCTGGGCCGGGACAGCCTCATGTAATACATGCGTCCGGAAACAGAATTGATTAGTTCACCAGTCTCGAGTCTTCGGGTTTGAGTCATTCGTTCATCAAGTCCCAGACCCATATCAATATGCAGTCACCGGAAACAGAAAAGATTAGTTCATCTCCCGAGTCTTCTCGTTCAAGTCGTTCGTTCATTTTTTCACGTGACCGCTTTCCTGTTCAGTGTCTCGCAACATATACAATATTACAGTCGTATTATTGACTGCATGTTGAAATATATTTATTATTATAAAATCATCAGAAGACGTGCAATAAACATTTGTTATGCCAATCCGTTCTGAACAACCCAATGTGTCCAGGCTTCATAGGAAAATCAATTAAACTAGCTAAAAAAACTGATCTAAACAAACATAAAAAAACTCACTTGTTTGTAAGAAATTGTGAATTAACCATAGACTGTAAAGGAATGAACTAATTTCTGTATCCAACACGGATGTCACGTCACGTGACAAAAGAACGAGACTCGAGAGATGAGCTGTTTCTGCATTCAGCCTATGGGGACTTGAACGAACGACTCGAACGAGAAGACTCGAGAGATGAACTAATCTTTTCTGTTTCCTGTGACTGCATAGCCTTGCCTATGGGCTGGGACTTGATGAACGAATGACTCGAGACTGGTGAACTAATCAACTCTGTTTCCTGTACAGAACATATGGGATGTTGCGCATGCACAGTCAACACAAAATGAACGAATCGCTCTCTGAGACAACCCGTTGTTCTCGAGTCATATTAAAGATTCGTTCAAAATGAAAGAATGGTTCATGAACGACATCACTAATATGCATAATGTATGCCTATCTGAGTGTGGGATCACTTATTGGCGAATAATCAGAATAAACTAGAGTGAGGAGTTTTGCTCGTGTCATGTTAGCATCTTACTGAGATTAAAGGTCCCGTTCTTCATGATCCCACTGTTCAAACTTTAGTTAGTGTGTAATGTTGCTGTTAGAGCATAAATAATAATATTATTTATAATAATTATAAAGCTCAAAGTTCAATGCCAAGCGAGATATTTTATTTAACAGAAGTTCCCTTTCAAAGCCTACAGCGAACGGCCGGCTTGGACTACATCCTGGTACTTCCTTCATTAATGACGTCAGTAGAACAGTAGAACAGACTAACCTCCGCCCACAAGAATACGCGAAAAAAGGGGGCGTGGTCTTGTTGCTGTCCCACGTGGAGAAGAGGAAGTGTTGCGTTTGAGTGTGTTTGTCGCCATGTCGTCGAGACGCTGTTATTTTCATCCCGGAGTCAAATCACCTTTGTTTGGCTTTCCCAGGGACGCTGTAGAGATCATTGAGCGCATATATCTCCCGTTAAGAGGCGTGACCTTTCCGTGCAACGTGCGCTAAGCTGCTGTCCAATCACAACACAGGAACCGCTGGCACAATCAGAACTCGTTACGTATTTCTGAAGGAGGGACTTCATAGAACAAGGAACTCATCAGCCGTTTTTAGGACAGTGAGAACAGCGGTGTACAGATGAGTAAATTGTGTGAAAAATACTGTGTTTTTTTACACGCGAAACATGAACACATGTTATATTGCACACTGTAAACACAATCAAAGCTTCAAAAAAACACGAAGAACGGGACCTTTAAGACCTTCCTCGCATTATTAGAAATAATCGCATTATTGGTGCACATGTAAACACAGTCAATCTTAAAAAGAGGGCAAATTAGCATCCAAATTAAGGTTGTGGCGTAAGGCGGACATAGTACTCCAAAACGAGAACGTCCAACCTAAAACCGGGCCGATGGTCACCCTAGTGACCCTGGTGATGTTGCTGAATTCAGTAGAAGTGGACCCCATCGGCTGGGTCACCTCAGGTCAAAGGGAGGTGGGGAAATGATCACAGAGCCCCAGAGCAGGATTGATTTTCTTTAGCTCGGGATCTCACTCTACAACCTTTAACAGGAAAACATTGATACGGAGAGATTCTTAAAATGAAACTTGAGAAAAGAAAAGTTACGAGGTTGATCGGTTTAATGGTTTTAGATGGGTCACAGCTCTTCCAAAGGTATCTTAAAGCACATGTCTTGGATAAAAAGCCAGCCATTAGTGTCGGTCCACTTGATCTTCTGAAGATGGCCACACTGTAAACCCTTACACACACACACAGTAGATGTCGCAGTTGGTTTTGTGTCGTGTTCATGTTTCATGTCACTGAAGGTGAGCTTTAAGAACCCATGTGCAGTTTCTTTATTACCATAAATAAGAACTAAATACAAAATAAACGTGATCCAAAAAAACCATGAACAAAACTAGACAAAAGACAATGGTAACCTGAGGGCTATTTATACACAAGGACTAAACACTAAACAAGGAACAACTGTGAGAAATTGAACAATGAACCAATGACAAACAGAGCAGAGAATCACATGACTAATGGGACTAAGCACATGACAAACAGGAATCATGACTGTGAATAAACTTCAAAATAAAAGACACCCATCCATCCACCCATCCATCCACTCATCCATCCATCCACCCATCCACTCATCCATCCATCCACTCATCCATCCATCCACTCATCCATCCACCCTTCACACCCATCCATCCACTCATCCATCCATCCACCCATCCACTCATCCATCCATCCACTCATCCACCCATCCATCCATCCATCCACTCATCCATCCATCCACTCATCCATCCACCCTTCACACCCATCCATCCACTCATCCATCCATCCATCCATCCACCCTTCACCCACTCACCCATCCATCCATCCACCCTTCACCCACCCACTCATCCATCCATCCACCCACCCTTCACATCCATCCATCCACTCATCCATCCATCCACCCTTCACCCACCCATCCATCCATCCATCCATCCATCCACCATTCACCCATCCATCCACCCATTCACTGATCCATCCATCCACCCCTCCATCCATTCACTCATCCACCCATCCACCAATCCATCCACCCATCAATCCACCCATCCATCTATCTATCCATCCCTCCATCCACCCATCCATTTATCCATCCATACATCCATACATCTATCCACCATTCACCCATCCATCCACCCATTCACTGATCCATCCATCCACCCCTCCATCCATCCATCCATCCATCCATCATCCATCCACCCATCAATCCACCCATCCATCTATCTATCCATCCATCTATCTATCCATCCCTCCACCCATCCATCCACCATTCACCCATCCACCATCCACCCATCAATCCACCCATCCATCTATCTATCCATCCCTCCATCCACCCATTTATCCATCCATCCATCCACCATTCACCCATCCATCCACCATTCACCCATCCACCATCCATCCACCATTCACCCATCCACCATCCATCCATCCATCCACCATTCACCCATCCACCATCCATTCATCCATTCACCCATCCACCATCCATCCACCCACCCATTCACCCATCCACCATCCATCCATCCACCCATCCATCCATCCATCCACCATTTACCCATCCATCCATCCATCCATCCACCATTCATCCATCCACCCATCCATCCATCCACCCATCCATCCACCATTTACCCATCCATCCATCCATCCATCCACCATTCATCCATCCATCCACCCATACATCCATCCACCATTCACCCATCCATCCATCCATCCATCCATCCATCCATTAATCATCCATGAATAAAATAAAATAAATAATAAAAAATAACTCCTATAAAGTGAGAATCTCTCCCTAAATTACAGAATGTACAGAATGTTGAACATTCTAATCAACACTGATGATGTCATTGCAATATTTGTATACAAGATTACGGTTGGTCTTGTTTTTAAACTGATTTACATATTGAGTTATTGTGAATTATTATTTTTCTTTCTTGAACATATTTAGCTATTCCTTTCGTATATCGATATCATATTATTTATATCTATTTCTAGGTTATCTATTCCATCCATCCATCCATCCATCCAATAATGGTCCAGATCACTAGTAGTTCTTGAAGAGTGACTATGTCACACTCGAGTGTTTAATAATGCATTTTATGACCATGTTTAGAGTTTAAAAGGACAATTACTCACGTCTCAGCAAATAATGGGCAATTCTTTATAAGTTGTCATAGTTATAAGTGACTAATCTCATTCAATAATTATTGATTACCTAATAAGGAACTATCTCAGTCGTAAATGTGCTATTACTAACTGATTAGTTACCCGTGTTTCCATAGTAGTTAATGGTAGCAGCTCATTTGTCCTGCATTAATGATGGAGGGTCAGTTTCGGAGGGTGTTACACTCAGGAATATGTTTTGCATTGTGTCATCCCGATGCAACAATAGTGATTTGAGCGGAAAGCGATATTAAAAGTGTTGTAATGTCTGAGAGGAATCATACCTGGATTTAAATCGGTTAGTGTATTTGGTTTGTCTTTTGGAAAAGAGCCAGACCTGCACAGCTCACAGAGGTTTAAATTCAAAGCAGCGGAGAGGACAGGAGAGGTACAGATGCTCCTGCCAGTTAATTAGAATGTATCCCCTCGGGATCACTCCGGCTTCTGGCCTGCCCACATAAAAGCTAGCCGGAGGGAGGAAAAATGAAGATAACTGAGTGTTCTTGAGAGCTTTTGGAAAGCGTTTGGGGCCATTTGTCCTCCCCCAGCCTCAACCCGCAATGAGTTTTGAAGAACGCTTATTGATTGGTCATGCCATGAGGTAAGTGTTGGAGGAGGAATTGATGATGCTGCAGCTTTTTGTTACCCGAGCTGCACCCATGCTGTGAGTTAGATACGATCACACCCGCGTCCTGCTGTTCATTATTTGTTTTAGTTACAGAGCTTATGAATCCTGCATTGAACAGCCTCATGCTTTTTTATTCTTCTCCATAACGTTCTGTAATTAATTTTGCAAACCGCATAACATGCAGACCGCATCCAATCTTTGTTTTGTAGCCTTAGGTGTGTCATTTTTTTCATAAACTTTATACTTTTATATATAAGAAATATCATTAAATATTGAGGTATCATCTGAGATAAAAGAGCTTGTACTGTGAAAGCATACAGTTACTTTCAAAACTCAACTTCTTTCCCAGTACACAAAAATGAGCTGTAAAAATGACTTTTTCAATCAATTGTGACATTAAACACATGAATAAATATACTTTTTTAACGCCAAAAGAGGGTTTGCACTGGCGCAAGCTGTTAGTAAATCTAACTAGAGCCAACTCATGCTACTTAACTCACATGTGAGCATGATGTTTCAGGCACAGCAGTAAAAAAAAATAATAATAGTAATGAATCAAATAAATGAAATTAAATAAAATGAAATATAAATAAATAGTAAAATAATTTTTAAAATAATTTAAAAAAATTTAAATACAATAAAATAAATTAAACTTTAATTAAATAAAAAAATAAAATAAAATGAAAAACAAAACAAAATGAATAATAAAATACAATGTATAACAAAATAAAATTAATAATAAATAAAAAATAAAATAAATTAAAAATAATAAAATACAATAATAATAATGAAATAAAAATTACAAAAACTGAAAAAAATATATAACTTCTATAAAAATAAAATGAAATTAAATATAAATAAATTAAGTAATAAAATAATAATACAATTAAATAAAAAAATATATATTAAATAAAAAAATTGTAAAATAAAATAAAACTGAAAAAAATATATATAACATCTATAAAAATAAAAATACAATAAAATAAATTAAAATTTAATTAAATAAAATAAAAAAATAAAATGAATAATAAAATAAATAAATAAAATGTATAACAAAATAAAATTAATAATAAATAAAAAAATAAAATAAATTAAAAATAATAATACAATAATAATAATGAAATAAAAATAAAATAAAACTGAAAAAATATATATAACTTCTATAAAAATAAAATAAAGTTAAATAATGAAATTAAATTACAAACTAATAAAATAAAATTTAAAAAATATAAAATTAAAAATTATAAAATAAAAATAAAATACAACTGAAATATATTGTTACGAACTGCTCCGAGACTCGAAGGTGAATCCAAATGCAGCTTTATTTGAGGGCAATCCAGAAGCGTAATCCAAAGTACCGGCAAGGGTCATACACAGACAGGCAGTCCAAACAAATAAACAAACAAACAAACAAAACAGGCAGGGACCAGAGGCAAGAGAGTAATCCAGGGAACAGGGCAAGATATCCAAAAACAAGAAAACCAGGAGAGTGCTCAGAAATGCAATGTAACATTGAACAAGACTTAGCGGTGAGTGAATGAATGACCAAGGTATAAATAGACAGGAAATAACAGGATGGTGAGACACAGGTGAAATGCAATCAGTAAATGAGGTACAGGTGAATGTGATCAGTGATAAGTGATGATGAGTCCGGGCAGTGAGTTATGGGAAATGTAGTTAATGAGTGAATATAGTCTTATGTGGAGTGCCCTCTGGTGGCTCTCAAGGGCACTCCAGCTGGTGATCGTTACACATATATATATAACTTCTATAAAAATAAAATAAATAATAAAACAAAAAATAAAATAAATAATAAATAAAATAAAATTAATAATAAAATAAAATTAAATTAAATTAATAATAAAATAAAATAAAATAAATAAAATAATATTAAAAAATTACATTCAATTATATAAAAATAATACAATACAATAAAAATAATGAAATAAAAATTAAATAAAACTGAAAAAATATATATAACTTCTATAAAAATAAAATAAAAATACAATAAAATAAATTAAAATTTAATTAAATAAAATAAAAAAAGAATAATAAAATAAAATAAATAATAAATAAAATAAAATGAATAATGAAATAAAATGTATAACAAAATAAAATTAATAATAATAAAAAAAGAATAATAAAATACAATAATAATAATGAAATGAAAATTAAATACAACTGAAAATATATATATAACTTCTATAAAAATAAAACAAGTTAAATAAAGAAATTAAATTACAAACTCTAATAAAATAAAATTTAAAAAATATAAAATTAAAAATTATAAAATAAAAATAAAATAAAACTGAAATATATATATATATATATTCTATAAAAATAAAATTAAATTTAAAAATTAAATTACAAACTCTATATAAATCATCTTCTATAAAATCTCTCACAGAACGTTTAACATTCTAATTCTAATCAACACTGATGATGTCATTGCAATATTTGTATACACGCTTGTGGTTGCTCTTCTTTTTAAACTGTTCATTTGCCATTGTCTTTGGTCTTTTTAGCCATTCATTTTGCACATTAATATCATATTACTTTCTCTCCATCTATTGCTATATCTGGATTATTGTACCTACATTTTTCACACGCACTGATATTTCCTCTAGGAAACTCAAATCTAGTTATTGTAATTTTTTTCATATTCATTTTTGTTTTCTTCCACGGTACTATCCAATATCATTTTCTTCATCAACCTCCAAGAAATGAAACCCTAAGCGCTCACTGCAGGGAAGAGCAATTATATAATCCCTGCTATGCCATTTAACATCATTTCCCTAAAACAGTCAGACTGTTATTGCGCATGAGTCCTAATTCCAGCTCTGCGTGTTTTAGCTAAAGGTCAGGCCTGAGCTGTAATGACCCGGCAGTCTGGTGTCTGGTTTTATTGAACCTCTGGACTGAATGCTTTGCGATTGCTTTCATTTCTGCCCATGCGCTGTGTTCTCTCAGTCAGACCCGTGTGAGTAATAGGTTCTGCCTGTGGGCGAGCGCCGGGTCACTCCGCTCTGTCTTTGCCCATCACCACAGGGGGTGAAAACTTCCCTCAAGGACACCACATCTCTTTCTGGCTGGCCAAACACAAAGGTGACAGTGCTAGAGGTGGGATCGATGTGTCAGTCGGGGGAGGAATATTACAGGAATCTCCGGGTATTTACTTCACATTAACTCGGAGCACAACTGTAATCCAGCCCCATAATGCCTCTCCGAAATCAGCCCACCTTCAGCCGTCTATGTTACGCGCTGGGATTTCAGTAATCTGCTACTGTGAAATACTAGCGTTGTTGAATAGTATCATTTAAAGTGCTCATATGTTATGCTCATTTACATTATGTTTCTCATTGCCGCAGCAGCTCTTTCCACTCTCTGCCTGATGACAGACTGTACACTATATATTAGTTACTTTAGGTAACACTTTACTTTATGGTTCAATTCTCGCGATTAACTAGTTGCTTAGCATGCATATTGGCTGTTTATTAGTACTTATAAAGCACATATTAAATACTCTTAGGGGTGTAACGATACACTCGTGTCATGATTCGATATGAACTTACATTATGTATCCCGATATTTTAAGCCAAAATAAAAAAATGGGTTTTTTATTTTTACTTTTGTATTATTAGCGTATTATTATCAGGACCCACACATATTCCCCCATTGCATTATTATACATTATATTAAACATTATATATAGTCGTTTAAAGCTACACTGTGTAACTTTTTTAGTTTATTCTTAGCTAAAAACACTTAGTTCTTTCAAAAATATATGTGCTCATTAATGTATATTTACTTCTTTCAAGTAATAAAGTATTCTCGTAAGTTTATAATATGCCATTGAAAATACATACGGGTAAGGGGTTCGAATGGGGGTCGCCATGTTGCCCCTCCATCTTGAAAGTACATTAGCCAAAGAGGGACATACCCGTAAATTCAAGCTTCGCCTTTCGCGTTTTAACACTCGATGGCACCGTGTCGAATGTGAAGAGGGGGATTGCTGGATTGAACTGGAAGCCATGTTAATCTTGGACTAAATCGGCCACCGTAGGAGTTAAAACGGAAATTGGGAGGAACAGAAACTAATATTTACTGGATGGTCATATACCGTTTCACCGCTAGATGGGGGGAAATATCACACAGTGTAGCTTTAATGTAATAATGTCACGCTGTAAACTTTAATTTTTCCCCCTCACGCATTACTCGCGCTTTCAATGCAGGCATCATCTCTCACGGTGCTCGCTATGCCCCGCCTCTCCCGCTATAAATGCACTATACATATAAGAATGAACCATCTAAAATGCTTTGAATAATCATACTATTAAAACTAAATTGTGATCTGATCATTTAAATGATGTTTGCGCTCTCACTTCAGATGATCAATGCAATCAATCACAGCTCTAATCACAAGAAAGCGTGTCAAAACGACCACTCTCAAACTGTAAATGTTTAGCTCATCCAAGAATTTTAATTCTGCGTTTACTCACTCTCATGTTGTTTTCGCGCGTCGCGCAATCATTTGATCGTCCGTGTTTACTACAGTATGCGCGTCCCATCGTTCGTGTCTCTTCAGAAGACCTGGATTTGGATTAGACACTCGATTAGTTGTTTTGCGACGCCTTTATGACATTTATTGGATCTTTTAAGTTTGAGAGGAATGACTTTAAATGGAGGGACAGAAATCCCTCAGGTTTCATAAAGAATATCTTCATTTGTGTTTGGAAGTTCAACGAAAAAAGACATGATGACAGAGTTTACATTTGTGGTAGCCTACATTTGTAAATTTGTGTTTGGTTGAATTATACCTTATAAATAGGCCGACTACAGCAAGTTGAGCCTTGGATAAAACAACTCTATATCGCGGATCATATCGTTTCCATCAACGATACATATCGTCGCATTTTTATATCACGTTATATAGTTACACCCCTACTTACTCTGCATGATCATATTCTACATCCCTAAACTTAACAACTACCTTACGAACCCTACCTTACCTATCAATAAGCAGTAATTAGGAGTTTATTGAGGCAAAAGTCAGTTAATAGTGAGAATTGGACCCTAAACTAAAGTGTGACAGGACTTTATAATATAATTTTGTCATCCAGCGTTGGAGTCTGATGCTCCTCTCCTATTGGCTGTGAGGAAATCTGTGACAATTGAGCGCATGAAGTGTCCGACATTCACGCTTTGCTTTTTTGTTAATCAAACGTTTAAAAGTAATGCATTACAATATTGCGTTACTTCCTAGAAAAAAAATATTGCACTAATTGCATTTCTTAGTTACTCTGTATGGAAAGTAATGCATTACGTTATTTTTGCGTAACTTTTTCTCGGCTGGGCTTGCTTGTTTTTTAATAACAAAAAAGTTCTATTGTTGGCTAATGTAAAGGCCTTTTTCACACCAAAAGGGCAAATGCAAAAGGAAATGCAAATTCATATCTGTACAGTAGAGGGCGCAGCTCAAACAAACCTGAATGGCAGAACAATAGGACACAGGAAAAGAAAGTTCAACACTTCAGCAATAAAATCAAAGTTAAACAAATGTGATGTTTTGGCTAATAAGTCATTTTTGCTTTTTTGTATGGTTGAATTGGATCATCGAAGGTCAGTAGCAAAGACATTGGTTAATAAAGTGAGATTAAATACATAAAGTATATTTGTGTAATTTAACATCATTAATTATTGCGGGTTTTGTGTAATATTCAGAGTTTGCGTTTCTCAGTTTTTATTAATTTTGAGTAATACTGAATCTGCATGTGAGCAAATCTTTTGCAAGGGAGATGAGTAAATGCCTGCTCACATTTAGCCTGTAACTACAATAACATCATGTTCACACAACAAAAAATAACAGATATTTATTAATGCGCTAGTAGTAAGCGAAGTAATGTGTTAGTTTACTAGTTACTTGATAAAGTAATCTGATTACGTTACCTGTAATGCATTACCCCAACACTGCTCAAGAGAGTATGTGATTTCGGAAACCTTTTCGAAACTCCCACTCTGATTGGTCAGCTGGCCAAGTTGTGATTGGCCACGAATGGTCAGCCGCTTAAAGCATGTGTTGGAGATGTAACGCCCCTTACCATAATCTTGTTTCAGCTCTCGAGGCTTCATGAGCAGCTGTAAACTGTATGACATCTATCGCAACTATGGTGTCGCTATTGGAAGTCCAAACTAATTTTTGCCCTTGCAGCGGAAAAAAATAGCTCCTCCTCAACATTGCAAAATCACTGACCCAACTGTTCTTTGAGGGCGGGTCAAAGCAGCCCGTAGGCGGGCATTATGCAAATGTATAACATGTTAACATAGCAAAGTCACGGGAATAATTACAAGGCAGGTGTTTTCTGTTGGAGAGATTCATTCCCTTTGCAGACAAGCTATTATATTAAGTACAAGAATAATAATAGGTGCCTTTTAATATCGCATGGAATCATAGATGACTGTTAAAGGAATACCCCTGGTTATTTCAAGTTAAAGGACTGGTTCATGACTCTGCCATGTGCTCTGCATCAGGTCTTGGCCTGGACTCTTTGAATGGATTCGTATCATTAGGCCCTGGCTGTTTCCACATCAAGGTTGTAGAGTCGTCCCGCTGGCTCGCAGGCTGTGAAGTTCACCGTGATCTCTGTTCTTCCGCCAGCTCTCGCTCAGGTGTGAGGTGCCCGCGGCAGTATTCGTTTGTGGGACAGGACTGATGACCTTACTGGCTCCAGAAACCTTCAGTGGAGCCAAGAGTCAAGGGCATTATGGCAAACAGGCATCAGAAAAGCTACGGCCGCATCATTATATCACAGTCTTTGAGGTTTTGGGCAATCGTTTTGCCCAAAAATGAGAATTATGTCATTATCAACACACAATTATTTTGTTCTAAATCTTATGCAGAACACAAACGGACACAGATGTCACTGTTTATACTGTGGATAGAATATTCACATTAGAAATCATTTAGTGGAAAGGACAAACGGGTCCTTAAAAGGGTCCAGGAGTAACTGTTTGTGATGTATTGCATGCATCTTGAAGCCATGTAAGGGCTTTGTGTTTAGATTGAAACTTGAGCATTCATCACGCCAGGTTTGACAAAAGCCAATTGCCGCTGGTTCTCATGTGTCTGTGACCAATCAAATTGCACATAGGTTTGGCCCTGTTTACACCTGGTATTAAAATGCGTTTTGGTCGATTGGATCACAAGTGGACGACGCTAAATACAAGTGTAAACAGGGTCTGAAACATTTCGAGCTTGTCCACTTCCAGAGGTAGTTAAACGCATTGCTTTCATAGTGTAGATGCTCATGTGGTCAAATGCATTCGAACAGCCACTAAAGACCCCCTACTCTCCGCCGACTGACCTAATGCGGAAACATTATGGGAAGAGCACCAGCCAGACGGGATTTAAACTTTGTCGGCTGGAGACCCAAGTTTGGCTTGAACATGCATCACGCCAGGTTTGACAAAAGCCAATTGCCATTGGTTCTCATTTGTCTATGACCAATCAAAATGCACATAGGTTCGGCCTTATTTACGCCAGGTATTACGATGTGTTTTGGTTGATTGGATCACAAGTGGACGACGCTAAATAAAGGTGTAAATGGGGTCTACAGCGTTTTGAGCTTGTCCACTTTCCACCACTTCCAGAAGTAGTGGAAAACTAATGCTTTCATAGTATAGGTAGACGCTCATGTGGTCAAATGCATTCGAATAGCCACTAATCTCCGCCGACTGACCTAATGCGGAAACATTATGGGAAGAGCGCTAGCCAGACGGGATTTAAACTTTGTCGGCTGGAGACCCAAGTTTCGCTTGAACATGCGTCATGCTAGGTTTGACAAAAAACAATTGCCATTGGTTCTCATTTGTCTGTGACCAATCAAAATGCATATGGGTTTGGCCCTGTTTACACCTGGTATTAAAATGCGTTTTGGTCGATTGGATCACAAGTGGACGATGCTAAATACAGGTGTAAACGGGGTCTGAAAAGTTTTGACCACTTTCCACCACTTCCAGAGGTAGTTAAACGCATTCGACCGGATTGCTTTTGTAGTGTAGATGCTCATGTGGTCGAATGCGTTCGAACAGCCACTGAAGACCCCCTACTCTCGGCCGACTGACCTAATGCATGAACATTATGGGATGTGAGCCAAATGGGATTTAAACTTTGTCAGCTAAAGACCCAAGTTTGTTTTGAAGACAAAAAATTATCAAGCACAATGTTCTCTCTTCATTCCCGATTTCTAACACACACTCACTGCATTTGGCGTGGTTAACAGAGCAGAAACGAAAGCTGCTGTTTTCCGTCATCTCTGGTCACATTCATATGTAAATTGTGTGAGCTTATTTCATCCATTAGATCGAAACATCTGAAAGGACAGAAGTGGCTGATAGTGGACAAAAGAGACGGATTAAACACCAGGTTTAAACAGGAATGTGTCTCCCTTGTCTACTTGTGATCCGATCCACCTTAACGCATCTTAACACCAGGCGAAAAAAGGGACTTAGATAGCTAGAATAATTTTACTAAACTTTTGTTTTGTTTTAAAAAGAAAAAAGCTATTTTGCGTCCACAGCTAAAACATATAGTGCATGAGTCATATAAACTACTTTTATGATGCTTTTCGTTCTTTTTTTGGGCTTGACAGCGCCTAGTCAGTGTTCTCGTGTTGTGTGGAAACATTCTGCACTCATTTCAGAAGACATGATAGTTAGTAAATGGTGACAGGTGTTTCATTTTTGGCTGAACAAGTGGTTCTGTCTAGAATAGTGCATCGGCTCAAGTTATTGCTCACCTTCATAATTTTCTGCTCAGGAACTTTGGCCATTTCTCAATATGTGTTCTTGTCTGTACTTGTGTTCTTGTGAAATGTCATCTGTCCCTGCCCAAGTGCTGTTCCAATTCAAAGTTCACATCTTGCCAAGTACAGTTCAAATCCCCAGATGTGTCCTTGATCCGCCCTTTTTACCGAGAATGCATCGAGAGGTGACTTGTGTGGACTTGAGACAGACCGGTATCCCAGAATGCATCTCACACCAACCAGCAAGTGTCAATACCGAATGAGGAACCCCACGTAATAAACCCCGGCGAGAGCAGCCTTTCCTCGGCTAGTCCTTCTTATGTTTTGAGTTGTGAGATCCAGTGAATCAGCGGCGCTCAGCGCTCATTAACCCTAGCGAGAGCAGCCTTTCCTCTGCTAGACCTTCTGATGTTTTGAGTGGTGAGATCCAGTCGATCACCGGGTGCTCAGTGCTCATTAACCCTAGCGAGAGCAGCCTTTCCTCTGCTAGACCTTCTGATGTTTTGAGTGGTGAGATCCAGTCGATCACCGGGTGCTCAGCGCTCATTAACCCCGGCAAGAGCAGCCTTTCCTCTGCTAGACCTTCTGATGTTTTGAGTGGTGAGATCCAGTCGATCACCGGGTGCTCAGTGCTCATTAACCCTAGCGAGAGCAGCCTTTCCTCGGCTAGACCTTCTGATGTTTTGAGTGGTGAGATCCAGTCGATCAGCGGGTGCTCAGCGCTCATTAACCCCAGCGAGAGCAGCCTTTCCTCGGCTAGTCCTTCTGATGTTTTGAGTGGTGAGATCCAGTCGATCACCGGGTGCTCAGTGCTCATTAACCCCAGCGAGAGCAGCCTTTCCTCGGCTAGTCCTTCTGATGTTTTGAGTGGTGAGATCCAGTCGATCACCGGGTGCTCAGCGCTCATTAACCCCAGCGAGAGCAGCCTTTCCTCGGCTAGTCCTTCTGATGTTTTGAGTGGTGAGATCCAGTCGATCACCGGGTGCTCAGTGCTCATTAACCCCAGCGAGAGCAGCCTTTCCTCGGCTAGTCCTTCTGATGTTTTGAGTGGTGAGATCCAGTCGATCACCGGGTGCTCAGCGCTCATTAACCCCAGCGAGAGCAGCCTTTCCTCAGCTAGTCCTTCTGATGTTTTGAGTGGTGAGATCCAGTCGATCACCGGGTGCTCAGTGCTCATTAACCCCAGCGAGAGCAGCCTTTCCTCTGCTAGACCTTCTGATGTTTTGAGTGGTGAGATCCAATCGATCACCGGGTGCTCAGCGCTCATTAACCCCAGCGAGAGCAGCCTTTCCTCAGCTAGTCCTTCTGATGTTTTGAGTGGTGAGATCCAGTCGATCACCGGGTGCTCAGTGCTCATTAACCCCAGCGAGAGCAGTCTTTCCTCTGCTAGACCTTCTGATGTTTTGAGTGGTGAGATCCAATCGATCACCGGGTGCTCAGCGCTCATTAACCCCAGCGAGAGCAGCCTTTCCTCTGCTAGACCTTCTGATATTTTGAGTGGTGAGAACCAGTCGATCACCGGGTGCTCAGTGCTCATTAACCCCAGCGAGAGCAGCCTTTCCTCGGCTAGTCCTTCTGATGTTTTGAGTGGTGAGATCCAGACGATCACCGGGTGCTCAGTGCTCATTAACCCCAGCGAGAGCAGCCTTTCCTCTGCTAGACCTTCTGATGTTTTGAGTGGTGAGATCCAATTGATCACCGGGTGCTCAGCGCTCATTAACCCCAGCGAGAGCAGCCTTTCCTCTGCTAGACCTTCTGATATTTTGAGTGGTGAGAACCAGTCGATCACCGGGTGCTCAGTGCTCATTAACCCCAGCGAGAGCAGCCTTTCCTCGGCTAGTCCTTCTGATGTTTTGAGTGGTGAGATGCAGTCGATCACCGGGTGCTCAGTGCTCATTAACCCCAGCGAGAGCAGCCTTTCCTCGGCTAGTCCTTCTGATGTTTTGAGTGGTGAGATCCAGTCGTTCAGCGGGTGCTCAGCGCTCATTAACCCCAGCGAGAGCAGCCTTTCCTCGGCTAGTCCTTCTGATGTTTTGAGTGGTGAGATCCAGTCGATCACCGGGTGCTCAGCGCTCGTTAACCCCAGCGAGAGCAGCCTTTCCTCGGCTAGTCCTTCTGATGTTTTGAGTTGTGAGATCCAGTCGATCACCTGGTGCTCAGCGCTCATTAACCCCAGCGAGTGCAGCCTTTCCTTGGCTAGTCCCAGCATTTGCTGCTGGCTCTGATGTCTCTGTAGTGGTTAAACATGAGATATAACTCGTCTTGTGTAGATCTAATGGCCGAACTTTGGTCTCATGAATCCATAATTTGTTCCCTGGCAAATCGCTTTGGCTGAGGGCAAAGAGAAGTTTCCTAACTTTATATTTTTAGGCTATTTAACTTTACCGGTGTAGCCTACTAGCACTGACTTTGTATGTTTGACTGAATTGTTTCCTTTATTTCTTGTATACCTTTTACTTATACTTGCTATTATTGATCACACATAAACTGACATTTAACAAAAAGTGACTAGGTTGTGTTTTATGTCATATTTCGTTTTATTGAAGCCTAAAATATACATACAGAGATAACTGGAGTAGCCAGAGCGAGCTGAGTGATGTTATCAAGAATGCTGAGTCCCATCAGCAGGATTACAGGACTTATGTGCTCCCGTCCTCGGGAGTTCGTTCTCCTGAGTCAAGCTTGCCAAGACTGAACTACCAAGGACGCAAGTCAGAAGTTCACATTTTTGGTATTGATATTATTTCCATTTCAGAGCATGATCTGAATTTGCAGTGTTGCTGCTGATAGAATTGACCAGTGTGCACAAGCAGTTGTACTTCTCTTGTGCTACATTACCCATGCATGGGAAAAAGGTGATAATCTTTTATGTCTTTTTTTAATTTGCAACTATGGGCACAGCTCGACAAAGACTGCGGGTGCATTATTATCCAAAAGCATCGTTAGCCAACTTTTAAAGTTTTAAAGCAGTAATTCGATCTCAAACGGATTCATTAAAATAAGTTATTACTCCACCACTGCGAGACATCATTAACTAAAGTGGTTGAACGACAAATTTGCGACAATACGGTTTCGGGAAACAGTCGTGACCAGCGAGTTGATTTCATACTATGGTAGTTAAGCAGCGAGTTTTGTTGTAAATGTTGTACAGGAAATGCACCCCTGGATGAGAAACACCCATTTCTCCCCCCCTAAAACTGACATACAAATTCCAGTCAAAAGTGAGCATTGCTACTGTATATCCTCCTCATTACTATATCCACTGTAGTGAAAATCAAGTTTTAATGTTGTTTATATGTCTATGTGGTGTGTTTAATATGCTGTAAGAAGCAAACCATGTGCAAATTCATCAGTCAGCGCCATTGCTTAGTATTTTCTCCTTAAAACGTCCCAAAAATGCGTTTTGAAGCCACTCGTTTCCGACCGATCTGGTGTGAGTGAGAGGAGGCGGGGACTAATTTGCATATTACTGCATACTAAATGTATACCACGTATACTAAATGTAGCAAGGGTGTAGTGTTACATTCAAACTTATGTGAGGCATGAAGAAATTATTTTCATAGGAAATAAATATTAAATATGTCATTTTGATGAGATGAGTTTTAAGGGATAAAGGGCCAGATTTACTAAACAGGTAAATTAGCTTTATAGTGCAATCCCATTAAAGCGCAGATGGGAGTGTAAAGTTCAGCGCGTGATCTACTGATGACGCTCAAATTAAAGAACAGACGCAGCCGGATCATTTCCATAATGACCAACACAATCTACCAAGAGCAGCGCAAAATAGCGTCAGGTTTTTTGGGTGGTAAATAACGCACAAACACCAGTAAATTGACAATTCAGCTAATTCTTCACTGCGTGACTTTAGTAAATCCTGACAGTAGTTTTTAATAGCAACACATTGAATTGAATGTGAAATTGTGAAGTAGAAAGTATTTGACTATTTTGCATACTCCAATCATTTTTTTACAGTGTGTGAGATATTACCTTGTTTCAAAATGAATCATGAGGACACGTCCCTCAGGATCATAAATAGGAAACGATGTCCTTGAAGTGAACATTGTTTGCACGCTTCAATAAATGCCGCTAAGAAAATTGGTCTGAGGTGAAGGTTGCAGGGCCAGAGAGTCGTCAGTGATGCACAGGAAGTCAGAGTTATGTTGGGTTTTGTCCATGTGTATTCCCGTCGGCCAGCATACAGTAGGAAGCCACATCAAAGACTGTCAGGCGCTGCATGTGGAAACATCCATCAATGTTGAGTGTCTTTGTCATCTAAGACAGTGTAAATGGAGAGAGAAGCTCACCTGAGGGACGATATAAGGCCCCTGCGCGCTTCTTACATGGATTGTAAACTGTTATTGATTCTCTTTCCTGTAGGTTGTGACACTCGGGAAGAACAGTCGGGGATACCATTACGTTATTGCCAATCTGGTGAGTTTCAGCACCTTCATACACTAACTAAAGAAGAGAGAAATAATGGAAATGGCAAATGAGAATGTCCAAGAAGATGAAAAGACATTTTACTAAACATCCAGTGCAAAGCATGTACGCATGTATTTGTGGGTTCAATGTCTCTAACAATGTGGTATAATCATCAATTAAAAAGTAATTATATATATTTTCAAGACCTTAGATACATGTGCATTTACACTTCTCAGTCATTATTTTAAAACATTATTTTCAATTTTGAAGAATTTTATTTTTCGAAGTAATGACTTTGAATCATGAATATCAGTTTTCTTGGGATTCTGCCACTTTGACACCCTTGAAATAACCTTGTCATGTCATAAATTATTTGATACTCGCTGACCTTGATGCACACATGGGGGTCGTAGTGGTCCTCTCTGGGATACTACTTCTTGTTTTATGGTTTTCTTACAATAATAATAAATATAGCCGCAAGCAGCAATTATCGGGGACAAACACAAAAAGGAACAATGTAACATGCAAGCTGAGAGCTTCAGAAAAACTGCAATAATAAGCAATTAAAGATGTTTTTTTGGCATGCTCTTTGTCGAATTTGTGAGTTATTCGAGAAAGCTTTTTTCGGAAAATTCAAAATGGTGGAGAAAAAATATCATGGCGGAAAATTATGCAATAGGGTGAAATCGCATCATCTTGGGCCAAGGAATCAGATCAAATTTCGATGAATTTTGTTAGTGTTTTCTAGGTTAAAAAATTATTAAACATAAGTGAAAATTTGGACAGTTGGTCACGCTAGAGAGATTGAGTTAGAGACTCCAAATTTGCTGTGGTGAATGTTTGGACTGACTTCTATCAGTGTGCCAAATTTCACAACTTTTGGTCTGCCATATACTGAGTGGAAGAAGAAGCGGAAAAATAATAATAAGAAAACTAACGGATACAATAGGTGCCATTGCAGCTTTGGTGCTTAGCCCCTAAAAATATGCCAAAACTTTTCCAGTGAGATACATATGTAATACCTGCTTATACGCATGACCATATGATTATAAGGAACCCCAGTGATTGGCCATAATATGCTTTTCCCCTTTGGGTTTTGAACCAGAAACAGTGAATTGATAAACCAGAGATTAGAGCACTTATAGTCACTCTATACTAGGGTTGCAAAGGGGTGAAAAATGTCTGGTAAATTTTCCGAAACTTTCCAGAAACTTTCCATGGGATGTTAAGCTGGGGAATTTTTGAAATATTCCAAGTTGAAAACTTAATGGGAATTAAAGGAAATTAATTAGAAATGTGGGTAATTTATACAAACTGTATCATATACAAACCTAAATATAAACATTTTGGTAACACTTTAGTTTAGAGTCAAATTCTCGCTATTGACTAGTTGCGTATAATGCATATTACTAGTATATTGGCTGTTTATTAGTATATAAAGCACATATTAATGCGGTAACACTTTACAATAAGGTTGTATTAGTTAACATTAACTAACCATGAACAACACCTCTGTTCAGCATCAGTTAATTTTTGTTAACGTTAGTTCATAAAAATCCAGCTGTTCATGGTTTGTTCACAGTGCATTAACTAATGTTAACAATATTTTAATAATGCATTAGTAAATGTTGAAATTAACATTAACAAAGATAAATAAATGCTTTATAAGTGCAGTTCATTATTAGTTCATGTTAACTAATGTAGTTAACTAATGATATGTAATGAACCTTATTGTAAAGTTAATGTCTTATTCTGCATGACCATATTCTACATCCCTTAATCTAAACGTATGAACTATTAATAAGCAGTAATTAGGAGTTTATTGAGGCAAAAGTCGTAGTTAATAGTGAGAATTGGACCCTAAAATAAAGTGGGACCAACATTTTGTTCGTTCATAAGCAGACATGCATTTAAAATTAAATAAAAAAATGGCATTTTTGACTTTGATTCATTTGTCAGTAAAACTTTAATTGACTCTTTCATCGAACATCAAAAAGCATGAATGTGGAATAAAATAAACATATTCCTTCTGATCTACCTCCCAAAAGTCCCATTCAAAATGTGTGGCCTCAATAGCCCTGCATAAGGGTTCAAGTGAATGTGCATTAAATCTGGTTGTTTTAACTCTTTTTTGTTGTTGTTCAACTACATTTCAGTTCCCAGTTATAGGCTAATCTGCATTTTTTGGGTCCCATTAATTCCAATGGAACTTTTCCAACTTTTGAAAATTCCCAGAATTTTGCAACCCTACTCTATACACACAAGACCTTCAGTTTCTACAAAATCTATTTTCACATGATGATTGTCATATCCCCATCATGTCATGGATTCTAACTTTTCCATCTCTTTCCACAGGGCTTCACCAACATCAGTCTGGACAAGGTGTTTCTCGGCGGAGCAAACATTAGCGGCTTCCAGATAATCAACCCTGAAAACTCAGTTGTACAGCAGTTTCTCCAGCGATGGGACCGTCTGGATGAAAGAGAGTTTCCTGAAGCTAGAAACACACCTCTGAAGGTCTGAAACTACTATGTAAAAAAGCATTCAATCATCAATGTTGTCTCTTCTTCTTCTACTTTCTCGTTCTTTGCCTGTTTTCTTATTTTTTCCCTCCTTGCAACAGTCGATATATTGACATTCAGTCCAGGGTGCTGTTAAAGCTGGGCTTCAATTTACATCTAATTAAACAATGATCATGAGATGAATAGATTTCAGATGCCGTTTAATTAAGGTTTTATTATGGATGGCTGGGTAAGAAATGACTATACTTTCATCGAACTGGTGAGCAGCTAAAGTGTTTAAAAACACCTGAATGTCATAAAAAAAGTCACCCAAAATCAAAGGTTTCATTTTATTCATGTAAAATATAATCTTTTTTAGGGAAACACTACTATATTTTGCATTGTGACATTATTTTCATGAAAATCAAGTACATTTTACCCCACTGGGTCATTTTATTATTAGGGGTTCAAGCACGTAGCGTGTTAGAATTTCCAAGGATCAGCATTCTCCCCTAAAAGTGATCGGGCCGATGAAACCATAAAGAGACGTCACCAAAGCTTGCCCCGATCGACCTTATAGTGGCGCTAAAGAGATGTATGTAAAGTATGTAATGGCCCATAACTCCTAAAGCGTTCATCACAGACTCACGTGCCTGATCTCGTTGGAATCCTTGACGCCCAGGTGAAATGTTTGGGTATTTTGGATTTTTCGAAAAACCTACTTTTGGAAAATAGTCCTAGGTTTTTCTGCCCGATCGGAACCAAACCAGGGCAGAAAGATTCTCTGGCGCCTGATAATCAATAATTATCCCAAAAAAATTCTACATTTCGATTGACGTCTGCGACAGGATGCCAAAATACTCGAAGTGACCGTGGCCACTTTTACTAAAATGGCTATCCCTCTTGAACTGAATGAGATAATTTCACTAAACTCTGTGCATCCAAAAAGGACGAGGTGACTGGCCACTTGGTGGCGCTATAAAATGAAAAAAAAAAACATGAAAACTGCTATAGCTTTGCAACAGTCAGTCCGATTGAACTGAAAACTGGCATGCGATGTCTTTGTCCAAGTAGCCAACATTGTCTACGAGGACAGTTGCATATCTCGAAAAACACGCCCACCATCAGCCAATGAATTTTGAGTGGCTGTCAAACAAGGTTAACAGAGGCCGATTGGAATGAAACTTGCAGGGCCGCGAAATTGGCTGAGAAATGATCAATAAAACAGCCACCGGCTTCGCGTTTTTCACAAGTGGCAACCTCCCCCAGTTTCTCTTGAAGCCGATACTGAAGTGACTTAAACTGTAATTCATGGACTGGCCACTAGAGACAGACTCCAGAAGGAGCAGAATCTCATTGAGCTCATGTTAAAATGCTCAACTTTACAGCAGAAGAACACATGTTTACAGTCTGGGGCAAATTGTGGTTTTGGTCTATACGGCTAATTTTGCCCTTCATGACAACTGTGAGGGGGATTAATTATTTTATAACTCATTTGTTTACATTATATAAAGCCTTAAAGTTCTGCATAATTAAGGGCGTGGCCACTTTGAGTGACAGGTGGATTGCCATTTGTCTGCTGTCTGTTAGTCATCACGTCACCTCAGCTCCGCCCACATCCCGCCCTTTTTTTTGTTATCCTGGAGTGACGCGCGATCGCACGCTGACAAGATGGCAACGGCCGACTTTGAGGCTTCAAAAACTCTCTTTAGAAACCTATGGGTGACGTCACGTCCATATTTTTTTACAGTCTATGGTTTGTCATGTGCGTGAAGGATTGTATATCATGCGATTTTTCGCACATGCCCACGACATTCATACCATATGGTAGAACTCCTCATTCTGAGCAACTTTGCCTCTAGGAGCACCGGAGTCAACCGAAACCGCATGTGAGATGGTGGTCCAGTGGGTTAAACCATGGAACTGATATGCAGAAGGTTGCTGGTTCGATCCCAGCGGTCACCACCAGTGTGTCCTTGAGCAAGGCACTTTACTCCATGTTGCTCCAGGGGGATTGTCCCTGTAATAAGGGCACTGTAAGTCGCTTTGGATAAAAGCGTCTGCCAAATGCATAAATGTACAAATGTTAAATATTGGGGATTATTTTTCCAAAACCTACTTTCGCAATCTAATCTTAGGTTTTTGGCTCAACCTTGATAACTGTTAAAAAGCTTTAAATCTACTATGTTTTGTTAGTAAATTGCCTATATTGGCTATAAATGGTCTTTTACATCTGATATCCAAGTCATGACATGCTTGCTAAATAAAACATAATACCTTTTTACAAATGTTTTAAAGCGATTGAACCCCGATAATTGCTGCTCGCGGCTATATTTATTATTATTATTACGATCGATTTATTCTGTAACGCTTTACTTGAAGTTTTTATATATAATGCATTATAGCAATATTGTTTATGCATTAAAGGTCCCGTTTTTTCTGTTTTTTTGAAGCTTTGATTGTGTTTACAGTGTGCAATATAACATGTGTTCATGTTTCGCGTGTAAAAAAACACAGTATTTTTCACACAATTTACTCATCTGTACACCGCTGTTCTCACTGTCCTAAAAACGGCTGATGAGTTCCTTTATTCTATGAAGTCCCTCCTTCAGAAATACGTAACGAGTTCTGATTGTGCCAGCGGTTCCCGTGTTGTGATCATAGGTTGTGATTTGACCAGAGATTTACCAGAGATGCATGCGCTCAGTGTTCGAGTGACGTTATTAAAGAAGGAAGTAGAGGGATGTAGTCCTAATCGGCCGTTCGCTGTAGGCTTTGAAAGGGAACTTCTGTTAAATAAAATATCTCGCTTGGCATTGAACTTTGAGCTTTATAATTTTACAGGTATTATTTATGCTCTAACAGCAACATTACACACTAACTAAAGTTTGAACAATGGGATCACGAAGAACGGGACCTTTAAATGTGCCTTGTAACGTACCTTATAATGCATTGTATGATCTCCTGAATAATTGTTGTATTATAACCACAGTTATAATTCATTATAATACTTATGTTACACCTTTAGCATTAAACACTCAACAAATAACCAGATGTAACAAGCAATCTGCAAATATAACTTCAGTTACAATTATTTATGAATATATATAATGCATTATAACATACATTATGAATACCTTTAAAAATACAGATTATTCCTTACAGGTTTCATTAAATTAAGCCAAAAGAAACGTTCTGGTGAAATGTGCACATGCAGCATACACACTTTGTTAATGTGGAAAAGTCTTTTCCAAGACATTATGAAGGCGTTCAGAATTGAGAATGAAAATGTACAATGTCTCCTTTGATGTTACCTTTATATTATATTGCATTTTATTGTAGCCGCTAAATTCCTTGCTATAGTCGCTTTGAAGAGATACAAAACAATACAATTGTGTAGCTCACTGCAAATTAGCAGATGCCAGCTTGTTCTCTTTTCTTGGATGAAATGGGATGTAATTACAGGTTGCACAACAATAGCAGCAAAACCCTGTAGAGTCTCACATAACTAAACATTTTACATATCTCTGTAATTAGAAACCTGGTTAACACTCTTTACATAGCAAGAAACAATGCGCAAGCTACATCCCTGAAGCGTGTCGTCTTTGGTTGCGTTTGCCAACTATGATTACATGCAGTAATGCATCGCAATTATCCTTCATTATGTACATCAACATACGCGAGTGGACCTGGAAGAGGGCAGCCTATTTTAACCCTCTTCAAAGTGTTTGCTTGCAGATAATGTGTTTGCTTATTTTAAACTGCTCTAACAAATAGCTGTTAATGTGAGGTGTTTAATGGTTGTTGTGTACAGTATACTTCAGCGTTGTCTTACGATGCTATCCTGGTCATTGCGGAGGCGTTCCGGTACCTACGCCGCCAGCGGGTAGACGTGTCCAGACGAGGCAGTGCGGGCGATTGCCTGGCTAACCCTGCGGTCCCTTGGAGCCAAGGAATTGACATCGAACGAGCTCTCAAAATGGTAAACTTTCTTTCCCTCATGCATCTTTTATTTGTAATCTCTCAATGTGTAATTCAGATGGTCAGATTAAGTACGCGTTATGATTCTCAGACACTTTCAAATGTATTCTTACGTTTCAAAGCGGTATTGTTATTTTGCGGGTTTCTTTATTTTTGGGTCAGGACTATTTTTTAGTCTTGTCAGAGGGATAAAATGTCTATCATGAAAACACATTGGTCAAGCTGATGTTCGAATAACCTAATAATTCTGACCAAATATTTCAGATTTATCTATGGAGTCTGTCCACCCTGTTACATGGCATTTTTACCTAACCGGGTGGATGTTTTAAGCGTATGAAGCCCATTATTAGGACAGAACAACATGCTAGGAAGATAGATATATGTATAAAATATATTTTTAAAAATTAACAATTTCATGTCCGGTATAAACTGATAGAACAGGGTGTACGTTATGTTTTACGCTATTAGATAAGTCTTCTAAAATGAGGAAAAGAGAGAATTTATGACTGATTCTTACTTTGTTCTTGGAGTGGCTTTCCTTTTCCACGGAAATTATGTCACTTCTGCAAAGTCATGTGATTAAACGCTTTTAAAAGGCAAATAGTGCCAATGTAACAGGGTGGACATAAACAAACTTAATGATTTTAAAACATTCAAAAATAGCTATCACTATTTATTTTATTTCATGTCAAAGATAATATGTAAATGTATATGTAATAATACTCAAAATTGCTCATTTAGAAATATAAATGGCCTAAAACTAACTTTTTTCCACACCTGCCAATGGTGCTGGTGACTTTACTAAAATGTAATCACGTAAAAACAGGCAGTTATGACATCAACATTTTAGTGAAAATTCACAATCCTCCAATTCCAATTTCAATACCACAGCTGAAACTACTAGCTCGGCTAATGTAAATGTAATAGCCTACATTTTTAAAGAACAGTAAATGGTCAGTAATAAAATAAGAACAAACAATCAATTTTAAGCAATAGCACCAATACAACAAAGATACAAATAGGCAGGTCTAATAGCTTTCAGGAAGCAAAATTGTATAAAGTATAGGCTAATCAAATAAATAACATTGCATAGTCTTCATATTGTTTTTAAAGTTCAAGAGCAGTGAGTTATTCTTTTCTTTGTCCTTCGTTGTTTGATAGACATTAAAAACGCAGACAGTAGCAGGATTATTAGGATGCTGTCACTTTAAGACCGCATGCACGGATCATGCTTTTTGTGTTTGCGTTCACTTAAGACTGTTTACTAGGATACTCGCCGAGAAGGGCTTTTTTTTTTGCATAGTTTTGAGTGAATTTGCACATTCAAGCACAGGAAGGCTTGAAAGACAGCTCAACTTTGTCTCTCGCGCCTTTCAGGGCGTGCACTTCGTATCGGATGTTTAAACGTCCCGCACCGCGTGTAATTAGCTAATTCCTTTTCACGGGTTCCAGCGCTTGAGTATTTACATTGGAAAGGCTGAAACTTTCATGATGGCGCAGCACTACTGTTCAGAGCGTCACGTTTATGTTGTCACAACATTGCATTGTTAGAATTAAATTATTGTTACTGGCGACAGACACAGTTTCATATACACGCCAATGCCAAGTTTGACTCACATTTGGTGCTTGGCGAGTGTCCTGGAAATATATATGTAACTTTTATTGCACATTTAAAGTTGGGAAAAGATGATTGGAGACATGGGAATTTGAGTACATCAATGAGTACATCAAATCCACCCAACTGTAGGAATGACCCTTGTGTTGTTTTTGTTTTTCAGGTCCAGGTGCAAGGCATGACCGGCAATATCCAGTTTGACAGCTTTGGTCGCAGATCAAACTACACTATTGATGTATATGAAATGAAAACAGGGGGACCAAGAAAGGTAAGTCAGCAGGAAATCTGCCCACTTGCTGTGTAAGAACTCAAATCATGGCCATTTCAAGACTTCTATTCACTCGTTTTGCTTTTTTTGTAGACTAATGAGCTCAATCATTTTATGATAAATAGCGTATTAGTTAAAGGAAAAAAGAGCAGTGCATGTCAGGAAACAACAGCTGTCTTGTCTAGGAAGGGGAAAAGTTTCATTGCCAAAATTGCCTTCCAAAAATGGCTTCAGTTTCTTAGGTTTGAGGTTATCTGTATGCTAGTTTACTCCTAAAGTCTGGCCAAATAAAATTTGATTGATATATATATATATAAATAAAGTCTTAAAATAGACCAAAAGTATTGATAACTAATCTCCATGCTACTAGTGCTGCCTTTACGTGCTATCAGAATTAGTATAAATACGAGTTTCCTAGTTAAAAATTGGACATGAACGCCCTCTCAAGTCGTATTTACCACTGGGATGTTCGGGGATAATTTTGATACCCAAGTTCCCGAGTTGGGCCATAAACTTTGAACGATTGCTGCTGTGACTGCTATTCTTTATTAGTCTTTTTCAAAAGCGCTACATCGCCTTGTCTTGTCATTAAAGTGATAATAAAGGCATATTTACATATATGAATAACTATTTGAAGTGTATTGTATGTATTATACACAGCGAAAATAGCCTGTATTTGACCAATATTCCAGAATCATCAGTAGGCTATCTAGATAGTGCGGTGACTGTTTATATGGTTGTCAATGAATGGGACACTAAATATTATTTGGCAGCGGCTATTTGCCAATATGCACTCCCTACACCTACCCCTAAACCTACCCAATAAATACTTTATTATTAATCACTCGTTAGGCACTTTATTTAAACTTTTCAAAACTTTTCAGCCTTTCCAATCTGATATGTGATGGGAAAAGGGAGAAGAGCAAGTTTGGCAAAAGGCGGATTCGAACTCGGTGTCGATCACGTTCAAAAGTTACTTTTTTACGTGCCATACTCCTTATAGCTTACGCCACTGCAGACGTTTATTGGCACACGTCTTTTTTAATCTTGTGTGGCAAAACCAGACATTGGTGAGTGGAGTTGATGTGAACAGCCTTTGCCAACAAGACATGTTATTTACACTTACTGTAAATAGACACTCCGATATTATTTTGGCTTTAATAAGATTTTCCCAATAAATAATCAAGAATAAACACTAGTGTCCTCCATAGTTCCTGTTCCTTCGGACAAAAAAGCACTTCCGAAGTGGGAAGTAGGACATTTCCGATAACACGTGAAGGCAGCATAACTACCAATAGCATGTTGACACTCATTTTTTTTTTTTTTTCACAACCATTAAGGCTAGACACCACATGTAAATAGATATCACCATAATCCCCCAGTTAATACTATACATCACAGAACATTAAGACGTACATTTTTGTAAAACAAGTTTTCTGAAATAATATGTTTTAATATGCAAATTATCTATATAAAATGTTGGGCTGGGCTCTAATATACATGCATTTCCAGAACTGAAATCTGAACATTGGATAAAGCCAGGCTTTCATTTTGTTAACATAATAGTGTTAGATGTTTTTACAGGGATGAGTTTGGATATCTCTTTTTATCACATACAATGTTATTTAAATCAGGTGAATGATATATGAACAAATCCCCTCAGAAAACCTTCAGAATATAAGTTTGGTGCATGAAAGTGCTACTTTTTGCCTGTGGTGTCTTGCCTTAACTGGTTGCGAAAGAAACTGCTTGGACAAGCCCTCCAATATATCCTAACTTCCAGTTTCAACAAGACATACATCAAAACAGGAAAAAAATCTCTGTTCATGGGGTCTTTAAAGGAATAGTTCCCCTAAAAAATGAAAATTATTCCATAATTTAATACCTCAAGCCTTCCTAGGTGTATATAGGCCCTTTTATACTGGATGCGTAACGGAAAAGTGAATATTTCGTGTGCGAATAGTTCGCGTCAAAACCATTAACATCAGCCGCGACACAAATTTGCAACATCTGTGACGTTTCAGAGCTCCAACATTCCTGAACATTGGTGGTGACAGCTGAGAAAACACGGATACTTCATCATCCAGTGAAGACGAGCTTTTCATTTTCTTTAAAAGACCAAAAAGAAGGTTTTGGGTTTAATAGCTAGTGACATCAACTCGACATTTCGTGACCTTTGTTTCCCTGTATGTGATTGGTTGAAGCCTTTTCTGTCACCGCTAGAGTTAAAAAAATCATCATTGACCGAAAAAAGAAACATTGTTTTTCCGCCGCAGCACATCCACGTTTGGTGTGGAAGCATTCATTATGCAAACAGCTGATCAAAAAATTAAACCATTGTGTGAATTATTTGCGTGTCAAAATCGTGTCCAGTCTGAAAGGACCGTTTGACTTTCTTCTTTCAGTAAAACACAATCAGAGTTATATTAAATACTATCCTTTTTTCCTAGTTTTGCAATGGTATTGAATAATGTCACAGTTTTGAAGCTCCAAAAAGTGCATCCAGCCATCATAAAAGTAATCCATGCGACTCCACGGGGTTAATAAAGGCCTTCTGAAGCGAAGTGATGGGGTTTGTAGGAAAAATATTGGCCACACTTTATATTAGGTGGCCTTAACTACTATGTACTTACATCAAAAAATAAGTACAATGTACTTACTGTGTTCAAATTGTATTGCAAAACACTTTTGCTGATATTGAGGTGGGATACGGGTAAAGTTAGGGACAGGTGTGGTGGTATGGGTAAGTTTAAGGGTAGGGTTAGGGACAGCTGTGGTGTTGTGGGTAAGTTTAAGGGTAGGGTTAGGGACAGGTGTGGGGATATGGGTAAGTTTAAGGGTAGGGTTAGGGATAGGTGTGGTGGTATGGGTAAGTTTAAGGGTAGGGTTAGGGACAGGTGTGGTGGTATGGGTAAGTTTAAGGGTAGGGTTAGGGACAGGTGTGGTGGTATGGGTAAGTTTAAGGGTAGGGTTAGGGACAGGTGTGGTGGTATGGGTAAGTTTAAGGGTAGGGTTAGGGACAGGTATGATGGTATGGGTAAGTTTAAGGGTAGGGTTAGGGACAGGTGTGGTGGTATGGGTAAGTTTAAGGGTAGGGTTAGGGACAGGTGTGGTGGTATGGGTAAGTTTAAGGGTAGGGTTAGGGACAGGTGTGGTGGTATGGGTAAGTTTAAGGGTAGGGTTAGGGACAGGTGTGATGGTATGGGTAAGTTTAAGGGTAGGGTTAGGGACAGGTATGATGGTATGGGTAAGTTTAAGGGTAGGGTTAAGGACAGGTGTGGTGGTATGGGTAAGTTTAAGGGTAGAGTTAGGGACAGGTGTGGTGGTATGGGTAAGTTTAAGGGTAGGGTTAGGGACAGGTGTGATGGTATGGGTAAGTTTAAGGGTAGGGTTAGGGACAGGTGTGATGGTATGGGTAAGTTTAAGGGTAGGGTTAGGGACAGGTGTGATGGTATGGGTAAGTTTAAGGGTAGGGTTAGGGACAGGTATGATGGTATGGGTAAGTTTAAGGGTAGGGTTAGGGACAGGTGTGGTGGTATGGGTAAGTTTAAGGGTAGAGTTAGGGACAGGTGTGGTGGTATGGGTAAGTTTAAGGGTAGGGTTAGGGACAGGTGTGGTGGTATGGGTAAGTTTAAGGGTAGGGTTAGGGACAGGTGTGGGGGTATGGGTAAGTTTAAGGGTAGGGTTTGGTGTAAGGGAAGTGTCAACTGTGTAATTACAAATGTAACTACAGAAAATAATTACAGATGTAATTACATGCAGGTATTTTTTAAAATGTAAGTACAATGTTAAAACATGTATGTACACAATAAGTGCATTGTATCAAATGAGTAATTAAAATGTTAGTACATTGTAGTTAAGGCCACCTAATATAAAGTGGGTCCAAAATGTTTATATTTAAAACTTTATAAACTATAATCACTGGCTTCTGGAAATGGTCGTACACGCGTTCATGAGAAAGTCGAGTTCCGACGGAAAGGTGACCTCCAACCCGACGATATTCTCTTATATCGAAATCCTCCAACATTTCTCTTTAAAACATCTCGTTTTGGACTTCTAATTCATGACCAGCATTTTGTTTTGCTCTATCCTCTGCGTACGACCTCTGCCAGAAGCCAGTGATTATAGTTTAAAACGTTATAAATATGGATATATTTCTTCAGAAAAAATGTATTAACCCACAGGAGTTGTATGGATTACTTTTATGAAGGATGGATGCACTTTTTTGGGGCTTCAAAAACTAGGAAAAAGGATATTATTTAATAGAACTTCAATTGTGTCAAAGAAAGTCATAGACACCTAGGATGGCTTGATGGTGAGTAAATTATGGGATTTTTAGGTGAACTGCTCCTTTAAGGCCACTATTCCCAAACAAAACAGTTTACAAAACCAATGACCTACAGCAGCTTGAATCAAAATAACCAGCATTCATTAGCTTTCATGAGAGCTAACAGCAGTATTTCGGTTAGCATCACAGCAACAATAGCCGTGAATAAGAGTAGTTTAGCCTAAGGTTAGATGAGGTCAGGGTCGGTAAGGAGACGCACATTGACAGTGACTGTCAGAAGTGATGTACAAGACTGTGTTGGACTCGTCTGCAGTGTCACCTCAGTGATTCCCTAGTGGCTAGTGCTATGCTAACGGTTCTGACACATGCCACTCAACCAGTAAACAAAAGGGGAAACGCACAGCGCGCCCTTGTGATAAGCTCACAACCCAACCCAGTCGAGTTTTAGTTGAACAGAATTACATCCAAGAGTAACTTCCAGCTTCTGCGTCCCTGGAAATTCCACCATAAGCATTTTCTTCCCATTTAACAAATGTCAGCCAAGAATTTGCCTTTTTCGTTTAACTCCAGGCAATAACAGCAGCAGCACAGAGACCTAATACTTTTTTAATGAGCACAATCTTATGAGAGTACACATCCACAACAGCTCCTTAGCCGAGCAGAAGGGCTGGGGGGGGGGGGGTTGCTAGTTAGCATTGATGCAGTAAAAAAAAATATCTGCTGTTTGATAATAACATGAACGTTTTCCCTTTGCAGATCGGATACTGGAACGAGTTTGAGCGGTTTGTTAATATAATGGATCAGCAGTTCACCAACGATTCCTCCTCAGTGGAAAACCGAACAATTGTGGTCACTACTATTATGGTACACGCTCCATGACGTTTTAAACGTGTCGCATATTCTGCCCATCAGGGTCATGGTGTTGACTCCTAGATTGATACATTCTGTCCTGGGCGGGTAGAAGTACATTTCTTTTGTGTTGCTTTCCATCCACTCATTACACGTTGAAACAGTCGAACGCGGGGAAAAGCGGCGCATGAGTGTTTCAACTGTATCCGTGTGGGTGTCAAAGCATTTTGATTTTCCATATATCAGTGGCCTGTCGTAGCAGTGACATCACAATAACGGCATTAGGTATGATGGTTTTACATTGACATCATCAAAGTAGACATTCAATGCATACGTAGGTAAGACTTGTTTCCACTCATCAAGTAAATGGTCAATGACACACGAGCTAGAACAGCAAGCTAACGCTTACCGCGGCGACCAAGAAGGGTTCGATGGTTCGCCTCTGGCAAGTGTATTCGAGCAAGGCCAGGTATGAGGCCTTTGCACAGATCCACTTTACATTGACCGGAGGACTGCTCGGTGCTGACGTATCACTTCATCTCCCGCGGCTAACGACGTTAGCGTTAGCGCCAGCCTCCAATTGGCGAGGCCAACGCGCATCTCGGAGGAATTCGAATCAATGCTCACAAAATCATCCCGTGTAAAACAGCAATCGCTCGTAATTGTTTTGTCTCACTGAAAACCAAGGTCAGTCTTTCAAATGACTTGAATGTGAGCAATTAAACCAGCAGCTGTCGGTTATTCCATCAGTGGGATTCAGGAGGAAAACAATCGCACAAAGGATGAGGTGAGAGGATACATTCAGCACAGAACAAACAAACCATCGCTAACCCACTGGTACCCTAATTGTCTCTGACTCTAATGGGATGCGTTCTCTCTGCGAGAAGCCATATTGTTGGGTAATAATGATGTGCTTAAAAAAGCAAGCCGCTGCCGCAGTGTTTGAAATAGAGGATAAAACCAGCTTGCACAATTTCCTTTGTCGACAAAGTGCTTTTTGAGTTTGGATTCTGACGATGGCTTTGTTTTTGCTTCCCTACTGAAAAGACCATATATTGTGTTTTTGGATGCTGGTCCCCAGCATGACACGCTGGTGCGCTGGTGCAAATCTAGCATTAAACCAGTACGTCAGCCGGCATCACCAGAATGACCATGCTAGTCGACCTGCGCTGGTCCACCAGCTACTACGAAACGGCAATACCTGGCATAAATCAGCCTGCAATTCATGCTGGTGTAAGCTGGTCTTTTTAGCAGGGCTGTGTTCAGTGTTCTTTCTGTTGGAATGAGAACGGCTTCTGGCGCATATAACGTGCTTGAATATGAATCAACACTATGATTCCTCTGCAGTCACTGCCATTTACTTCATGAATCGGATTCCTTCTCACTTCATACGTTCTTGCCTACCTCACCTGTCACCCTCAACTTATGCCAATGCATCTCAGACCCCTGGGATATTGCACCACGGCCGTCTGTCTATCTGTGTGTGTGTGTGTGTGTGTGTGTGTGTGTGTGTGTGTGTGTGTGTGTGTGTGCGTGTGAAAGCGAGAATCAGAACCTACTTTTATTTGTCTCTAATGCTCCTTCGTTGTCTCAGACCTCGTTTACACTTGATATCATCCATCTAAAGTGTTTTGATCCCAAGACCAAGATCAAAACTAGACCCCTCAAAGCTAAGGTGACCTGATTTCTGCAATGGAAACCGGAGACATTTCCTATTTGAGTGGTCCAAATATCACTTAAATCTAATTTTATAATGAATTACATAATGAAAACAGTTAAGCAGTTGATGACGTCTACATGCAAACAGCATTATGACAAAATTATGAAATAATTTAATGTTTTCACAAGCTGTTGATACCGTAGCTATACAGAACTTTTTCTAACTAGGTTTTGTTACGTTTGTGCTTGAAAAGCATGAATTGCTTGACGCAGTTATCATTTTCATGTCCAGCGTCACATTGTTTGAATATCAAATGTACTCGCGCTCATCTGTTCGCCCATGGGTGTCTGGTCTGTAAACCAGGTGTGTCCAGGAGCATTGTTGGTGTGTTGCTATTTTGAGGAACTGAAAACGACTGGTCTAAAGTCAATAGCGCAGTATCTTTTGTGTTATTAGGGTGCGTTAGTGATATGCACCTACAGGTGGGTGCACAGCGCATGTACACTCTGGACGCGCAGCAGCACACACATTTTTAAATATTAAAGCTGCACTATGTAACTTTTCCGTCCACTAGAGGTCGCCTGTTTAAAACAAAGGCGTAGTTTGATGACGCCACGTTTGAGCGCAGAATATTGGGACATGTGGTCTTCACCTCACAGCCGGTTAAAGAATCAGGATAGGACTCGGGCAGAAATCATGTTGATGTGATTATTAACGTTACTGTAGTCTGAAGCAGAGCAGGACCGAGTGTTGTGGACACTTCCGCTTCTCCAGTCATGAGTGTGAGGTAACGCAGCTCTGTTTATCATATTAGACACATCTGAGTGTGTTGATGGTGTTGTTACTCTGTGCGTTCTCTCAGCCGCTGCTATGACACTTGTTCACACTGCAGTGAGAGTAAAGCGTTTCTGCAAAATAAAAACAGAAACTGAGGGTAACGCAGATATGATGTCATCGACAGGCGACTCCCTCACACCTCCGGTTCCTCAGTTAAAATAGCAATTTCTCACAATTTACAAATAGTTGGAAACATTTGGGATATTGCAAGTACTCAACTGAACAAAATATATGACACTGACCTATAGTGGTTTTTGGATATTTTACAAAAAAAATTTACATAGTGCACCTTTAAAATAAAATAATTCCTCTCTGGAGAAGTGTTCAGAGAGCACAACTGGCTTTTAAAGGGAAAGGGAGATGAGACTCTGATTGGTTTATTGCACATTAAAGTGGATTCGGACACACCCTAAGTGCACCTGCGCTTCATATCATGTGCTCAGACCGTTAAAATATGACCCTCAGACTCTACACCAGGGGTCTATACAATGAAGGCGGTTTAGCTGGCTAGCCAGATATGTTCAAGCTTAGTTTGTGCCAAACCTGGATTTTAGGTACCATTAAAGTGGTTTGGCTTTTAGCAGTGTTCATCTCCACAGTAACTTACGCTCCACGGCTAACCTGCTCAAGGGCAGGACATGTTCTGGATAAGAGATCTCAAACTGAAATGGGACCAATCAGCTGTGAGCAAAGTTACACACCTCTGATGCAATAAAGCCACTCCCCCTTTTTCTACTCCGAATTAAAGGTCACTACATAGCAAATGGTTTTAAAGGGGTCATATAATGCCATTTTTGTACAAGTTAATATGATTCTTTAGTGTCTAAATGAAAAGTTTGTAATATACTTTAATTAAAAATGCTCATTAGTATTGTAAGAAAACACTCATTTTACCTGGTCAAAATCAGCTCTGTTTTCAGCAAGCAATTTCAGTGCATGTGCCCTTAAATGATAATGAGCTTTGCTCACCCCGCCCCTCTGTTCTGCGGCCTTGACAACAGTTGAGGGTATATCTCGGATTAAGAATGGCAACGGGAGTCTCTGAGTGCAACCGTATCAATCTGAACCGAAGTCGGACCCGGAACAAGATGACGGCCCCAACGAAGTTCGACAATTAAGGTTTCTGACGTTTATAAAGTTTCTGAATGGTTGGTTAACGTAATGTCACTTTGATCTAACGCTATCTTTGTACTGGCAGGGTAGCGTAGTGAGATACGAATGCAATGTGTTTAGTGATGTATACGTCAGTTCATTGACAGATTGTAGTGTTATCACGTTAACTTTATCACCAGAGTACACAGTTTGTAATAACCATAACGCATTGTTCATTATAAACGTGGGATTATTAATTATATTGAGAACGTCAAACATAGAAAGCATGCCGTAATGTAACTTACCCTGTAAACTTTAGCCGCATTCATCGTGAAGCGTGCGAGCGATTTGCAAAGATTAATATAAAGGTTAATAAAACTTACTTCTTCTGGAGGTGCAGCAGGAACACAAATTAGTTGGTAGCGATCCTTTTTTCAGGAGCAGCTTCTTAGCAAAACCTGCTTTATACTGACCCTCGTTTATAAAGCGGTCTGCTGAGAAATGATTCACGCAAACATGAAAGCATTGACGTTGATCAGGGGGAATATTCCCTTCGAAAACAAAACAAAAAAGCCACTGCGTCTTCAACGGTTCGGATTTAGGAACATCAAAATTACGTTATTGTGTTCGTTATTACACCCAAGAACAGAACACCACAATCGCTTAGACGGCATTCTGCTCCAGCGTATCAACAATGGCGGACTGATGACAGCTCGCTCAGGGCGGGTCTGTGTTGAAACGCTGCTGTCAATCAACAATCGTGGGAGGGGCGTCCGACCGTGTGACATCACACGGTCAGACAGCTCGATTTGAGACCGGGGACAACATATAAGGAGATTAAAAAAAAAACACTGGATGGAGTTTTATCATTATAGGATGGTTGTGTACAGGCACTGCCAACACACATTTCCATACAATCAACTTGTAAAAGTGCATGTACCATTCTATGACCCCTTTAAAGACTAAAGCGTCTGGCTTTTAACAATGCTTATTTATAATAATAATCATTTTGAATGATTTAGATATCATTTATGTAATTATTATACCCGTGATCAAATTACACATGTATTATTTTAGTTAATCAATCATTAATAGGCACGTATTTACAATGAATATAAATAGCCTATATAAAAGGTCATACAAATAAGCTTTAAAATCAATAAATAAAGCTATAAAAATGACTACAAGTGAGCTTAAATGTTCAATTCTCTCTATATATCAACTAAACTAACTTCATAACTTTTACTTGCATTGACGTAGTAAAGTTGTCCTCTTCCATAGACAGCTCTTTTCTTCGTGCTGTGTAAATTTGTTTAAAATCTCAATGAATATTCTGCAGAAGAGAGAAGTGAATCTCAGTTTCTCTGATCCACAGCGTGATTGGCTGTTCACTACTGATGTCACAGCTGAACTCCTAAACTCAGGATCAAAGCCATCAGAGATAGCCGATCATGGGACCAACAAAGCCTGAATAGATTGGTTTGGTTTTGTCAACTCGAAACTAATCCTGTAACCCTGAGTTTGTTAAACTACCATCATGGTACAGGCCCCTGGTGTAGACGACAATTCGTTGACCGCTTGCGATTGGATCACTTGAAACAGATATCAGGTGTAAAGAGGGCCTGAAGGAGCTGAAGCGTTCTGACTACGGCCACGTGTGGATCAATGTCCCGCAATCCCCTGTCTGCTGCTTCTGTCCTTCCTCGTGTATGTGTTCCAGTTTGGTGGATTGTGTGTGTGTGTGTGTGTGTGTGGGGGAGAGAGAATTGGTGGGTATGGATGCACAGTCATGATATCCCAGCATGCCTGCATGTCTGTGACTGATAAGCTGCCGGTGGGCTCTGGTGCCTGTGACACCAGACAATGAAAGCAATAAGCAAAGATGGTAATAAATGAGTGTGTGTTTGATTAACAGGAAGCACCGTATGTGATGTACAAGAAAAACCACATGCATCTGGAAGGCAATGACAAGTATGAAGGCTACTGTGTCGATTTAGCCTCTGAGATTGCCAAACATGTTGGGATTAAGTACAGACTGTCCATCGTCATGGACGGAAAATATGGCGCCCGCGACCCTGAGACCAAGACTTGGAACGGGATGGTGGGTGAACTAGTCTATGGGGTGAGTAGTGGATCTCGCAGCGAAACACTAACGTTTGCTTCCGCAGGTGTCTCTTTTATTCATGAACCTACAGAGAGATCGCTATCATATAAGGGCTCGGATGAAGTGCATCGCCGCTCGTGGTAAAGAGCGTGGGGAAATCGACTGGAAATGTCTGGGTGTCATTCAACTATAACCGCAGCCAGACAGTGCTGGTGGCGATGTCGTGTTTTAAACATGCTCCTTCCCAGCATGCACTGCTTTGATTCCTCTCTATGCCGTCGGATCTCAAAGGCATTTTTCACAGTGCGCCTCGGCAGCCCACCATTTTTTGCATTTGTCAAAGCGCTCCCCGTCTATAAATGGAGGAAAACCCAGAGAAATCACTTCCAATTCCCCGAGCCGACATTCAAGAATGAAGACCATATACAAAATGCATGAGGGTTAGGCTACCTCATCTGTTCAATTTCCTTACCATCAGCCAGAGAGATTGCCTGGTTTTGATGTGCTAACGTTGGAAATTATACTCAAATTATTCTCAAAATGAAGGGGGGAAAAGAGATCAAATGAAAAATGTCACCACCATGGAACCATCGAGCATAATAGTGGCCCCCTTTCAGCTCTGATAGCCTGATAGGACAGATAGGACAGACGTTTCTGAGCCGCGTTTGACCTTTTGACAGATATATTTATCTGATTTTGCCAAAGGTTATCTCACAGAATGGCCTTACAATATATAATCATTAATGCTAAGATTTTTTCTTAATAGCTAGTAGTGTAGCGAACTACAAAAGTGTACACTCTAAAAAATGCTGGGTTAAAAATAAACCCAAGTTAGATTGAAAATGGACAAACCCACAGTGGTGTAAAGTATTTGAGTAAATTAGGGTGACCAAACGTCCTGTTTTCCCAGGACATGTCCTGTTTTCAAGTCCTGTCCTGGACCTAATAAAACAATTTTCTATCCTTTCAGAGGGGGCATACTTTAAAAGTATTGAAATTAATAAGGTATCTTTGAGTAAACTTCTCATTGCCGGGCCGAGTGTCCTGGTTTTCGGTAATCAAAATATGGTCACCCTAAGTATATGTGATTAGTTACTGTACTTAAGTATCTTTTTGGCTACTTTGTAGTTGGACTGAGTATGAAAGATATTAGCAACTTTTACTCTCTTCCTGACTACATTAGTAAATGTACTTTTTACTCCAATACATTTATGTTGAGTAATGCAATTACACATTACATTTTGCATGGCACCTAACTTTTTCTGCAGCAGTTGGGTTAGCGCTATCGCCATCTAAGGGCATCGAAGGCTCTGTATCGTGTGTGTTTGCCTTTACTCGCCCAGACGTGTCAGCAGGGCTACTTTACGTCAATGCGAGTGCATTAGCAGGGAGTTGATGAATCGCTAGTTCATGACTGCAGTCGGTGATGAGGCTGAAACCAGCACACCCAGTGCAAGAAGGCTTTGACTATTTACTTTTACTTAACATTATTTTATTTATCCGCTATATTGACGAGACCTTTTTGAAGGATATTGGGTTACTCATGGCCTTTTTGTGCACTTGAGACCTTTCGACCTTGCAACATTGAGGTGTTCAGTTTAATTTTGATTTTAGAAAATAAACATGATTTCTCATCTTACAAATCAATTGTTTCTTATTTTCACTGGTATGACTCTCAGGTGTCGAGGATAGTGCATCGTTGAGCCTATATTTAGTAGGAGTTAAATACTTAAGTACTGTTAAAATCAGATACTCTGAGACTTTTGCTCAAGTTGTATTGGCATTGGTGACTTGTAACTTGTAATGGAGTAATTTTCTCTCTAAGGAATCTGTACTTTTACTCAAGTATAGTTTTCATGTACTCTTTACACCTCTGCAAACCCAACAATTGGGTTGTTTTAAGCAAACCCATTCCCTGGGTTAGAACAACCCATTCCCTGAGTTAGAACAACCCATTCCCTGAGTTAGAACAACCCATTCCCTGGGTTAGAACAACCCATTCCCTGGGTTAGAACAACCCATTCCCTGAGTTAGAACAACCCATTCCCTGGGTTAGAACAACCCATTCCCTGAGCTAGAACAACCCATTCCCTGGGTTAGAACAACCCATTCCCTGAATTAGAACAACCCATTCGCTGGGTTAGAACAACCCATTCCCTGGGTTAGAACAACCCATTCGCTGGGTTAGAACAACCCATTCCCTGGGTTAGAACAACCCATTCCCTGGGTTAGAACAACCCATTCCCTGGGTTAGAACAACCCATTCGCTGGGTTAGAACAACCCATTCCCTGGGTTAGAACAACCCATTCCCTGAGTTAGAACAACCCATTCCCTGAGTTAGAACAACCCATTCCCTGAGTTAGAACAACCCATTCCCTGAGTTAGAACAACCCATTCGCTGAGTTAGAACAACCCATTCCCTGGGTTAGAACAACCCATTCCCTGAGTTAGAACAACCCATTCCCTGGGTTAGAACAACCCATTCCCTGAGCTAGAACAACCCATTCCCTGGGTTAGAACAACCCATTCCCTGAATTAGAACAACCCATTCGCTGGGTTAGAACAACCCATTCCCTGGGTTAGAACAACCCATTCGCTGGGTTAGAACAACCCATTCCCTGGGTTAGAACAACCCATTCCCTGGGTTAGAACAACCCATTCCCTGGGTTAGAACAACCCATTCGCTGGGTTAGAACAACCCATTCGCTGGGTTAGAACAACCCATTCACCCATAACCCAGTGTAGCTTGACTGTACTTGTAGATTATGAGTTGCTTGTGAAGCTAAATAACTTCCCCAACACTGATTGATGCTATAATCATATTATAATCACATGATCCACTCCTGTCATCAGAGTTTTCACACAGTATTGACAGCTCTGTCTAAACACTGACAGTGGATCCGCATGCTTTTATAAGCCGAATGTAGAAACGCTACAGTGCTCATGGATTGCTTTTCTGTAACTTGCCATGAGCAGATAAGAAAATAAATGAATAGGACTCCTCTGGGATTCTCCTAAATTAAATCTAAGTGAGTTAAGTTGACATGGCAGTGTTGTTTCATCTCTTCATGTTTTATCAACAGGTCTGCTTTAATGCCAAGTGGATTTACCTGCGCACGTTTCATTGCTAAAAAGATCACATGCAATTATTTATCTAAGACATTGGGAGTTTTGAGGCATATTTCTTCCTCACTGATAAATCACTTCTGGTAGACTCTTAATTAGCTCTTTATATGCAAATGATCATATGATTTATTGAGACAGTACACCGGAGTTCCATTCACTACAACCACAAGATAAAAGGATATTAATATTTGTAGAGGCTTTTATAACCAGCGTTCACCTGCACAGTTTCCGTGACCTTATACATCCTGATTGCATAACTAATGTCCTCCTGGCTGAGGACACATGTGAGATAAAATCTTTCACTGCCTTTTTATTATATGCTCATGCCAGAGTGCCTCTGAGGATTATGGGAAGTGGGAAGCGGCTCTGCCTCATATCTGCAGCTCCCACAGCAACATTATGTGAAGCATGAGAAGGGAAGCGTTGAAAAGATTCTCCAACAAAAGTCTCCTGCTTGCTCCGATTACGCTCTGTCTGTCGCCTGATATGGCAGTGCAGGGGTCACAGAAATTAGCAGGACTCTTGCTATCTAGTCAAGTGAACGCTCGGCTGTCACTTCTGCGCTATGCGGTCAAAAGCCTTTTCTGGTGTGCCTTGCATGTGCGGTGAGAGTCCCATCTCTGTCAATGCCCTTTTCCTTCCGCACACCAAAATGTCCCCCGTTTGAGCTCTAGATGTAATATTCTGTGGCAGATTGATATGATTGATTCATCCAAATGTTGATAGAATGTTCCAGTTCCAACACAGAAAATAACATGTGACCCTGGAGCACAAATAAGTGGACTCACCGTCATATTTGCAGTAGCCAACAATACATTGTTTGGGTCAAAATTGTCGATTTTTTTTCTTTTACGCCAAAAATCATTAGGATATTAAAGGATTACCGTATTTCCTCAAATAAAAGCCTGTAGTCAATTAAACGCCGGGCCTCTGATAGTGGCCGGGGGCGTGGCCAGCACGAACAAATAAAGGCCGGTCTCAAATTAAGGCCGGGGAAAAAATATTTCCTTTCATTTCATGAGCATGTAAGTTAATCGTAATGTACAGTAGGGCTGTGCCGAAGGAGCGAAACCATCGTGATCATCGCCCCCCGCTGTGAGTCTTGAGAGTGCGACAGACACTAATCCTGTTATCTTCTATACTTAACCTAAACACTTTGCAGGGATTGCTCTGTAAATTAAATTGAGAATATAACTGATGTCAGTACAGGGTCAAGCATACATGTTGTTGATTTTGATGATTTAACGAGTTTAGCCAATTCTTCTTCTCCTATAACAGTGAATGAGTGTAATTTTTCCTCAGTGACACTACAATGCTCTGTCTGATGTGATACTGTAGTAGACGGCTGCATGGTTAAAATTTTCTTCCTAATATTATCAATCTTACATGTGAAGAAGTTCATAAAGTCATTACAGCCGTGCTGTTTACAATCATCAGAAGTTGAAGCTTTATTTTTGGTTAATTTAGCCACTGTATCGAATAAATACCTTGGGTTGTGTTTGTTTTCTTCCAAGAGAGTCGAGAAATAAGCAGATCTAGCAGTTCTTACGGCCTTTCTGTATGCGATCATGTGCTCTTTCCACGAATTACGAAAGACCTCTAGCTTTGTTTTCTTCCAGCTGCGCTCCATTTTTCTGGCTGCTGTTTTAAGGGCCCGGGTGTGCTCGTTGTACCACGGCGTTGGACTATTTTCTGTAATCTTCTTTAAGCGCAGGGGAGCAACTGTGTCTAAAGTACTGGAAAAGAGAGTCAATAGTTTCTGTTGTAACATCGAGTTCTTCTATGCTATCTGGGATGCTGAGGAGATGATACTGATGAGGAAGATTATTTAAAAAGCAATCTTTAGTGGCGGCAGTGATTGTCCTGCCATTTTTGAAGCGAGGGGGCGGCTTTGCAACCTTAGCTAAATTAAGTATACATGATACTAAGTAATGATCTGAGATGTCATCGCTCTGCTGCAGAATTTCAACGGTATCAACATTTATTCCATGTGACAATATTAGGTCTAAATTATGATTATGGCGATGAGTGGGTCCTGACACGTGTTGCCTAACTCCAATAGAGTTTAGTATGTCTTTAAATGCTAATCCCAATGCGTCTTTTTCATTGTCTACATGGATATTAAAATCACCAACAATTAGTACTTTATCTACGGCCAGTACTAATTCTGATAGAAAATCAGCTGGTGGCCTGTATACAGTAGCTAAAACAAATGTTGAACGGGTTTTATCATGTACACTACATAGCGTTACATAAAGCACCAAAACTTCGAAGGAATTATATTATAGGGGCGAATCACAGTTACCTCCACAGCTTTCTGCATCCCTCCGCCACCTTGACTCCTCACTCTCGGCCCAGCCGGGGATTCAGGGGAGTAGGCCTACTCAGGGTTTGGGCTCAGAGACCTCGATCCTCTCGGACAACATGGCAAATAGGCTCTTTTACTCTATCCGGTCATTTGTAAGTGAGAACTTGTGAAACAACTGCCACAGACATAATTTTATTATTTTTTTATTAAATAAATATTTATTATTTTTGCCATTTTTATTATGATAGGACAGCGAAGTGGAAGAGAGAAAGGGGAGAAAGGTCTGCAACAGCCATTAGAATTGTTTGTGATTTGGTCTTAGTGACTTAGGAGTCCTCTTGACTACTCCTAACGTTTCACTGATTTAAGAGCTAGTTTTAGCAATAAAATGCTTTGTGAAATACTCTTGGAGCAAAACTGTAGGAGTCCTAAAATTAGGACTGACACGCCCATTATTTTTAAGAGTTTCTCCTAAATCAGCAAGTTAAGAGCTACTTTTAGCCTTAAGATGTTTTGTGAATACGGCCCCAGAATATCAGTATTTAATAGATATACTTACAATTCTATCAAACAGAAACAAAGCACAAACATTTGCTTGACCAGCCGCAGCAGCAGAACATTGCAAAATGATTTATTTGCCTCCAACTCTCTTTGCAGAACACAATCCTTGCTCCCTGTGTCACCCCAACCATTTCCTCCTCCATAAGCTGTTTTCTTTTTCTCCTTTTCACTGAAAATCAGTGCACAGACCGTTTGGATCGCAAACTTTCAGCAGTTTATCAGTTTTAATAACAATTCCAGTCTCGTGCGAGAACTCCAGTCTGACGCACTCGCGTTGTTCCCTTCTCACTTCTCGCGTGTTTTTGTATTATGAATCGTAGTTTGCGCACCGGAGAGAGTTGTCGGTGAGTCTTCCTCTTGTAAAGTCGTGCAGTGTGAAACCTCCTGTGGCCGATCCATCGGTCAGTGTGAACACAGCAGACACTGAATGCGACCACAGATAGTCATGCAGTGTGAAAAGAGCAGTGATCAGACGAGTTTGAAAATCGCCTCACTTCCGACCGTTGCTGTACCCCTTCTAGCCACTCTTCTTCTCAGTTTTTTGTGCATCTCTGTGGCAGAATTACAGCGCCACGCACTGGTCTGGCATGTGCACTACATCACTTTGAGTCAGTTTCAGTGCTCTCGTGTGTACGCAGATATTTCTTGAGACGAGGGAAAAAAAAGATTGGATAGGGAAAGCTCTGGCTTCGCGTGGATGTGGAAAACATTCCAGAGATGCGTTTTAAGGGATATAACTTGACTACAGGGGGACTTTAAAATCCAATGCATGGAAGGCATATTGGTGCCATCTGGTGGGAGAAACTCAGGTGTAATACCATGGTGTAGCCACTAGATGCCTGTAAATCCCTTTATATAAATATACAAAGGGCTGTGTGTTCCCTATTAGCTTATTTTAGAGTATTTTCAGACATAATTACTTACTTTTATGAAGTTTTGCATTTGGATACATATTTAGACATTATTAAAGTCTACTTCATCCATCGTGACTGAATTGTAGATTGTACTCCATAAAATAGCGTTTTTTTTTTCTAGTTTAAATTTTTGACCATGAAAATTTAGCCTTTTCTAATGATTTTCACAAAAGTCACCAAGTTTCATACCAGTCTGATAAAGTAATTACAATTTTTTTTTTTTTTTTTTTCATAATTTAAAAACTTTTCGGTTTAAAATGACAGAAGAACACTAGATGGTTACATTATTTCTGATATTGTGGTTCTTGTTTTTTACAAACTGAGGTCTGTCTGTGGTAATCAACAGTAAGCCACCAACATTGTTGGGATAAAAAACGGAATATTGCATTAACTCTTTCCCCGTCAGCGTTTGTTCTTTAAAGTTGCCAGCCATTCATGTTGTATGAATATCTGAACATGCAATATACCAAACTTTTATTCTAGCTTCATGCATTCTTTTTGATCAACACTTGAATGTGGGTAAGTTTAATTTTGAACAAAAAGCTGAGAAAATCATTTCCCCTAGACTACAACATGCATAAGCAATGGTTTTATCGCTCGTTTCTGCTCCATTTTTTCCTGTGTTTTGATCTGGATCTCCTCTAGTCTTTCAGAAGTTGGGCGTAAACGTACCGCATGACAGCGAAAACACGGAAAGAAGGAAAATTGGTGGGGAAAGAGTTAAGACCCTTTGCAATATACAGTTTGAAGTGGATTTGCATCCAAACCTTCCGTCTGAAATGTGAATGCCTTGCTAACATCTGTAAATATATATTTGTTCTGTTGCATTGCTTGTTTGTTGCACTGGTGTATGTTCTGCACTAACGCATTTTGTTCATGTCCCCTGTTTCCAGAGAGCAGATATAGCCGTCGCACCGTTAACAATCACACTTGTGCGAGAGGAAGTCATTGACTTTTCAAAGCCCTTCATGAGTCTGGGCATCTCCATTATGATCAAGAAACCTCAGAAGTCCAAGCCGGGTGTGTTCTCCTTCCTGGACCCTCTGGCATATGAGATCTGGATGTGTATCGTTTTCGCCTACATCGGCGTCAGTGTGGTGTTGTTCCTCGTGAGCCGCTTCAGCCCCTACGAGTGGCACCTGGATGAGACTGATGAAGCCAAAGACCCCCAGACCCCTCCAGACCCGCCTAATGACTTTGGGATTTTTAACAGCCTGTGGTTCTCTCTTGGGGCCTTCATGCAGCAGGGCTGTGATATCTCACCAAGGTTGGTGCCTCATCCTGTCACTTTATAGTCATAAAAATGGGTTCCACCAGCCAACATTTCATGGGGGAGCCACGATATGCACTCTAAAAACGCTGGGTTGTTTCAACCCAATATGAACAAACCCAACTGTTGTAAGTAAGGGCTCCCAATATAGTTTACAGCATTATCTTTAAGAAACTTTTAGTTCTAATTGAATTCATTTACAGACACAATGTTTTTCAGTAAACCACTGTTTAATAAAAATAAATAAAAAGCAATTTTGTAAAACAGCTGAACCAAAACCCGTACCGAACCGTGACTTCAAAACCGAGGTATACGTACCGAACCGTCAGTTTTGTCACCCCTAATATGAACACAATAAGTACATTGTACTTATTGTTTGATGTAAGTACATAGTAGGCCACCTAATATAAAGTAGGACCAAAATGTTACTTAAAAAAATGCAACCCAACGGCTGGGTTTGTACATATTTGAACCAAATTTGGGTTGAAACAACTGCATTTTTTCGTGTGTGGGTTTGAGGAGTGGGCTCTGCATGAGTCATATGTCGGCATTATCTGAATAAGCCCCAGTATGCATGGGCCATAAATGGGTTTGTCCCAATATGAGCTAATTCAGATAGATCCGGACTATGGACAAACCTATATCGTTTCTACATTGTTTCAACCCAAATTTGTGCCAAATATGAACAAACCCAACTGTTGGGTTAAAAAATGTAACCCAATGGCTGGGTATGTCCATATTTGACCCAAATTTGGGTTGAAACTACTTTTTTGAGTGTGAGTTTGAGGATTCATATGTCGGCATTATCTGAATTAGCCCCAGTATGCATGGGCCATAAATGGCTTTGTGATTTCAGATGAATTCTGACATGAAACATGGACAAACCCATATCGTGTCTACATTGGCCCCATTATGAAATGTTGACTGGGATATGAGGGTTAGTACAGTTGTCACTGGTTTAGATCACTGACCTATATATAGAACTGGATTGCTCATGACGTCATAAAAAGTGAAGCACTGCGCCGCCATATTGGTATTCCCCAGCAAGCTCACACGTTCTATTGAATCAATAGGAAATTATATGATTTTACTGGGAAAACATTGCCTAACGCAACACCGGTTTTATATCTGAAGTCTCTCTGTACATTCTTACGACATAAACGTCCTAATTGTAATTGTGCCGGGAATTTCCTCTGCTTTGCGTTCATATTCAATACAGTAGTGAACAGCTGACGAACGCATTTGTACTAAAAATGTCAAAGTGTGCTGATTCTGAAATCAGAGTAAAGATTTATGTTGTGTTTATGTATTTATATTGTGCTGTAGTGTTGTTTTTATTCATACAGTAGGCCAACTGCAAATGTTTCAACAATGATTTTGTTAACGGCATGCATTTTGAAGCAGATCACGAATTAAACGATGGCTAAATTAATAATTAATTCAAAAACATGGCATACATAACACTTTACTCATATGTAAACTGTACACGCCATAAATGTGCGTGGTCTTTAAGAGAATCAGGAAATAAAATACATGTATCATAACTTATTCAGACAAATAACTGTGATGCATGACAAACGTTGAATTTTAATACAATATAGTGCAATATAATACTTGTAATAATATTTATTGTATAGGCTATTCTAATAAATTTCTGCAGGTAAACACAGATAAATGTGTTATGTTTAATATAACTACATACACGTGTTTTCTACTACAGTTACCCGTGTCGAAAGCGGTAGACACACCCACATCAACGATTTCAATATATGACTGATCCTCTCCGAAAAGACCATAAACCAGTCCTTCCAGAAAAATGCAGCTTTTTTTTGTGATCGTTGCGGGCAAAAATCCTTGATTTTGCGGCACGTTTTCTTAAAAAATGCGATGGAAAATGCGGGATATTTATGCAATTTTATGCGATAAAATTGTGGGAACTTGCAAAAACTGTGGTTTGATGGGAAAGAGAAAAAAAGCACTACATCACAGAAAGTGCTGGGAATATTTAAGTTCTCATCTTGTTTTATTGAAGACCTTAATAAACACACGGCTCAAATTTACAAAACATTGAGTCAAACAAGTTCTGTAGCTTTACAAAAGGAATATGCTACAACTTCTGAAGAGATGAATAAATAACTTCCTGTTTTACAGAGGTAGCTTTACAAAACAGACATTTGAGTGCTTCCAATGCACAAAGTGCAATCTCTTAAAGGGTTAGTTCACTCTTAAATGTAAATTCTGTCATTAATGACGTCCCCTCATGTTGTTCAACACCCGTCATACCTCCGTTCGTCTTCAGACACAAATTAAGATATTTGTGTTGAAATCCGATGGCTCAGAAAGGCCTCCATTGGCACAATGTTCACTCTCAAGACCCATAAAAGGTACTAAAGACATCGTTACAAAGTCCATCTCACTACAGTGGTTCTACAATAACTTTATGAAGCGACCCGAATAGTTTTTGTGCTAAAACCTAAATAACGAATTATATAGTGATGACCGATTTAAAAACACAGCATCATGAAGCTTCAAAGCGTTATGAATCAGTGAGTCGATTCATGATTCGGATCGCGTGTCAAACTGCTGAAATACGTGACTTTGGCGCTCCAAACCGCTGAATCGACTCACTGATTCATAACGCTCCAAACCGCTGAATCGACTCACTGATTCATAACGCTCCAAACCACTGAATCGACTCACTGATTCATAACGCTTCAAACCGCTGAATCGACTCACTGATTCATAACGCTTCAAACCGCTGAATCGACTCACTGATTCATAACGCTTCAAACCGCTGAATCGACTCACTGATTCATAACGCTCCAAACCGCTGAATCGACTCACTGATTCATAACGCTTCAAACCGCTGAATCGACTCACTGATTCATAACGCTTCGAAGCTTCATGATGCTGTGTTTTGAAATCGGTCATCACACCGGGAAACTGCTTTGCTCTTTTGCTGTTATTTTTGTTGGCCAATGGGAGATTGCGCTTCATCATGGTTTCACAGATATCTATGGTTTCACCACAGGGTTTGCAGCTTTTCGATGACGTTCGCGTCGGGTAATTACGTCACTTCAAAACGTTCCCATGGCAACAGGCTGAAATGACGGCTCTTGTGTGAAGTAAACAAACATTTTTCAACTTTCTGCTAATATATATATGACTTTTTTTGCAATGAAAATGCGGGGATTATGAAATCATGCTGGCCCCGCATATTTTGCACACGGAAATAGGCAATTTACGCAGCGAAAGTGAGGCGTATTTGGAAAAATGCGGCCCCGCATAAATATGCGGACTTTGGCTGATTATGCATTAAATCATGTGATCGCATAATCACGTTTTTCTGGAGGGACTGATAAACATTACAGGTAACGTCTGAAGTGACAATTAAATCACATTCATATATCGTAAAACTAGACATGTGCCGGTATACGGTAATACGATATACCGCAATAATGAACATGCACAATATTGTTATCGTGGGCACTTCAAAATACCGTGAATAATTATTTCTTACGAATTATTCAGATTTTTAGAATGCATATTAAGAATACTTTACCCATCAACCGTTTAAAATGAACAATACGTCAAAGAGGACCGCGCACTGATGTAAACAAAACCCAAGCCAAGCACATGTCGGAACGAGTGAAGGACTTGCCCTGAATGAAACGCACATTCACTTCCTGACAGCAGAGGGCGCTGACAGAACAGCAGAAATGCAGCCGTTTCCCCGGTAATTCTCGTAAACAAAACCAAATACTTAATACTTAAGGCTATTCGTTTTCAAACTTAAACATTTTATATTTTAATCTGGACTAAATGACATGCCCTAGAATGTTCTGATTGTTATTCAGTCAAACACTTTATAATAAGGCTCTATTGTTTGTAAGTTTGTAAGACTCTGACAAACCGACAATGAAAAATACTTCTAAAACGTGTATTAATCTTAGTTAAATGTAAATTTCAGCATTTAATAACACATTATTAATATCAAAAGTTGTAACTGTATTATTTAATGGACCTGAGCTAACACTGACTAACAGTTGCTTTTTTAACTAACATTATCAAAGAATAATAACTGTAAAAAATGTAGTTATTCGCTCTTTGTTGATGTTAATGCATTAACTAGTGAGACCTTATTGTAAAGTGTTACCTATTGTTCTTTAAACCTAAACCAAAACATGATGGGGTTTCGGTTTCCTTGCCACTGTTGCCTCTGGCTTGGCGTGCTCAGTTGGGGACACTACATTTTTCAACTAAACATGGAAATAAATCTAAATAATAAACTAAATTAACCATATAAGCTAAATTACTGATCTAATTATTGATATAAAGCCCACACTGTCACCGTATGGAAATTGAAATGAACTGATGACATCAAATGGCTATACAGCTGAATAAAATTATGCTGCATTATTTTCCTGTTTAACACTGTAAAGCTGCTTTGAAACAATCTACATTGTTAAAAGCGCTATATAAATAAAGTTGACTTGACTTTATAATTATTTTGCACTTAATCTGTTTTAAATATTTGTTTACTTTATACATTTTTGTGTATTGCTTTATTGTATTTAAATGTTTGGTTCTTTTGTTATAAGAAAGTTATTAAACCTGTTATAGTATGACAACACTTTTTTTGCAACGAATTTCAATATCGTGATAATACCGTATACCGCGATAAAAGCTTCAGCAATTAATCGAAACATGAAAATTTGATACCGACACATGCCTACGTAAAACTAATCCCGTGAAAAGCTGCCAATCGTGTGATGTTTTGGCTGCGAGTCAGTGATGGGAATAGTAAGATGGCCGCTCAAACACTTCCGGTGTCTTCACAGAACACGATGAGCAGTCCAGTCATTATAAAGATCAGTGGTTTAGATACACTGGGGTCCTCAAAGCAGATTTAACTGAATAACCTCCCAGATTTTCACGACCTCAGATTGCAAATCTGGGATTTTCTTATCCATCGATCTATGGGAAAATACGTAATTACTCATGTACATTGTCATTCAACACCATGCTATATATCGATGATATAAGCGCTTCTATAGGGGACTTTGCAGACAAAGCACATTATACACATTACCGCTCTAATTTTGAGGCTAATTCCAGTATTTCACGTTTGAAAGATTATGCCCACACAGCTCTAGTTTTAATTTGTTCTTTTGTAAAGGATTAGCTGAGCAACATATTCTCATTTGGCTCCTTCTATGAATTTCTCATTCACCTGATTCATTTATTGTTTGAGAAGTCCTACTGCAGCACTTCACAGGCATCCGTGACGGAGATGTACGATTATTCACATTGTTCCTCCATTTAACAGCAGGAAGTTGATTAATAATGACTCCATTGTGCGGCACGCTGTCATAGATCATTTTTCAGAGTCCCTTATAATTCCCGGCTGTCAACTGTGCATTCAATGAAAAAAGATTCATACATTTCTCAATATCAGATATTATATACGATATTCAAAATATCTCAATAAATAACAGAGAAGACCATATTCTGTGGCATTGATTGATTGAGATTATAATTTTGATTCATTTTAAGTTTTAAGAAATGACATGACGTTATATTCATACTCAATCTAAACCATATTAATGCAAGCATACTAGCTCTAAAACTACACTAATGTATCGTTCTTGCTCTAGATTGATTTAATTTCCTTTCTGCCTGCAGCTTTAGCATTCGGCCCTGATCTGTAACACAGTTATGATGAACGCTGTGCAGCATTGATTGGCTATTACATCTTACATGACTGTATCGCCGCAGACTAGTTTCCAAATGGCTCTACAGTGTTATTAAAAGCCATGTTAATCCAAAACTCAATAATTATATTATGTGTATTTCACAAAGTGAATAGTCTTCTAAAGGCCAAACTGCCCGACATTCAGCCCAAGGGAAGAAAAGAGAAAAAAAACATACTTGCATGTGAATATATTGCATTTGCAAAAACCGCTTCTCCGTGTAGCTAAACAGAAGCTCAGGCAAGTCACGGATCTAAATAAAGTGGATGAACGTAGAACAAATACAGTTGAGAAATAAAACATGTCAAGATGATTTGATACAGCAGAATAGAGATGATCAACTACTTGCACTAAGAATGAGACACAGCGCTTTGACAGTGCAATCGCTTCCTCTATGATAACCAAATTCACCAAAAACATTTTAAATGGATTTGTAAAAAATTGCCTAATCTAATGTTCTTTTTAGGCTTAAAGGGATAGTTTGTTCAAAAATGATCATTCTTTCATCATGTATTCGCCCTCATGTTCTTCCAAACGCATAAGACTTTAAATTCAGACATTTTAATGAAACCTGAGAGTTTTCTGTCCCTCCGTTGAAAGATGCGCTCTAAAAAAAAAAATGGTGCTATATGGCACTAAAAGTGGTTCTTTGGCTCGTAATCATAGGGGATTACGTATAGCACCAATCTTGGTGTTTCAGTGGTTCTTCGGCTGAGGTGCTATATATATATATATATATACAGAACATGTTAAGATTTGGTGCTCCCTCCTGGGACCCAGAAAAAAAACGTTTTTTGAATGTAGTATTTTTTCATGTCATTACATTGTTTAGAGCATTTTTTTTTATTTTTTTTATTTATATGTTATGATGTGTCCTCTGTATTTGACACCAGGACTTAGTTGCTTAAAAAATAAAATGACATGAAATTGCATGTATAGGCAAAAACAAATGGATTTATTTCTAATTCACCAATCAATTTTTAGGTTTCAGGATTTTTTTTAAACAAACTTTGTTTAAAGATGATTCTGAACTATGTTATGAAAGATATAATGAAATGCATTGATATACCATTTTACTTTATGAAACGTGGGTAAAATGGCCATACTTGGATTTTCCCATCCAATACAATGCATCTAATTTGCATATTAATGTGTTCTTGGTGCAACATGTAAGGAAATAGAAGTGTAATAATGGGAGCAATAATTGGCAACATTTTCATAATAATATCTAATATTTCATAGGAATATTGATATGTAATTTCTTTCCCTGTTCACTTGTTATGTCTCCAAAATGCCTGATAAACACGATTTAAGTCCTGGTGTCCACTACAGTGGTCATTTATGAAATAATGCCCTGTTTTGTAACAGAAAATCATATTTTGATTAGAAACCCCATAACATTTTCCTGAGATGTTGATTTATAACAAAAAAATTTAAAATTAATCCGATTTAAATTATAATCCAAAAATATTATCATATTTCCATAAGAGTGCTAAACATTAATGTCAGCTGTTTTTAAAGACCAAGAAGTTGTTGTCCTGGTGAAACCTCCAAACATTTGGTATCTCTGCAAAGCCCCAAATGTGCTCTTTAAAGGACATCCAGACTGTGACATGTGACGTCAGGTAAATTCACTAAAATATAATGTCCACTACAGTGGACAAAAGTCTATTCCTGGGTCCCAGGAGGATATAGCACCAAAAGTGGTTCCCCTATGATTACGAGCCAAGAACCACTTTTAGTGCCATATAGCACCATTTTTTTAGAATGTGGTAAAAGATCCAAAAAGCTCATAAATGCACCGTAAAACAAATCCATATGAATCGAGCGGTTTAATCCAAGTCTACTGAAACACATTATCGCCTTATATGATGAACAAATAAATATTTTGAAAAATGTATTCACATCTAAACAATGATCAACTCACATACATGTGCATTTGGCACACAGAAGCTTGTTTGTGTGTGTGTGTGTGTGTGTGTGTGTGTGTGTGTGTGTGTGTGTGTGTGTGTGTGTGTGTGTGTGTGTGTGTGTGTGTGTGTGTGTGTGTGTGTGTGTGTGTGTGTGTGTGTGTGTACCTACTTATCCATATTTTGGGAACAAATTTGAACCCCGAAGTGAGCAACCTGACAAAATCTCCAAAAACCTCCCTTTGGGGAAGTCCGCATTTGTAAAACTGGTATAAAAATAAAGTAATTTAAGTTTTTTTTTTTTTTATGTAAAAATGCAGAACGTTTTCTATGATGGGTAGGTTTAGGGTTAGGTTATAAAATGTACAATTATCTTATGCAGTATAGAAGTCTTATGCAATGCCCCCCATTTAAGTAAACGTGTGTGTGTGTGTGTGTGTGTGTGTGTGTGTGTGTGTGTGTGTGTGTGTGTGTGTGTGTGTGTGTGTGTGTGTGTGTGTGTGTGTCACTCACTAGAACAAACCTCATTGGTTTTTATGCATCACGCACGAGCATCCATGTATACCATATGTGACCCTGGACCACAAAACCAGTCATAAGGGTCAATTTTTTTAAATTGAGATTTATACATGATCATATATAAGCTTAATAAATACGCTTTCCATTGGTGTATGGTTTGTTAGGATAGGACCAGATACAACTATTTGAAAACCTGGAAACTAAGGGTGCAAAAAATCTAAATATTGAGAAAATCTCCTTTAAAGTTGTCCAAATGAAGTCCTAAGCAATGCATATTACTACTAATAATACATTTTTGAAATATTTACTGTAGGAAATTTACAAACTATTTTCATGTAACATGAGCTTTACTTAATATCCTAATGATTTTTGACATTTGTTTATAGGCTATATCTGTATTCTCCGTTTACAGTAGCACTACTGCTTTTATGTAAACAGTAAAATACTGCAAATTCCCATATAGAGTAAGTACAAATACCCATAATGCAGTGCATATTACAGTAGCTAACCGTGAATAATATAAATGGTATTTTACTGGGCTTTTTTGCGGTAAGTAACTGTAAAATTGCGGCAAAGTCTAACAGTGTGCTTCTACATCAGTGTTATTCATCATTTCTCTCAAACTTTAGGGAGAAAGTTTTTGCACGGGCAGTTCGGTCTGGACTTGATCCATAGAGAAGTAATTATGCCCGAACAGAAACTGTTCGGACCAATGAAATTGTCAGGGCGGGCTTTAGACGACGATGGACAGATGATAAACAGTAACGTAATCATCCACGTCATCAAAGGCGCTTGGGTTAAATTTGTTCTAATCCTAAACGGAGAACTTGTTCGTATGTGCGTTCACCTTTACTATTTCTCTCAGAAATGATGATCGTGTTGGTAAGTACTCTGGGTATCCTTAAATTATTTTTTACAACACCGGCAAAGATCGTTTACACTCATCTTCTTCTTCTAACGTGACTCAAAACTAGCTAAAAACAAGCCCAATAGCTTTCCGGGTGGGGGGGTTCTCCGGGAAAAATGGCATTTGTGGGGTAAAATATGTGTTAATTTGGCTGGACTGCCAGCTAAATTTCGCATTACTGGGTCTGTATATCACATAATTGATCGCTTCAACCCCTGCGGACTTAACACAGTGCAGTTGAGTTCTGTTGACATTTGACAACTAACGTTATGCGTCGCTCCGTTGCTCTGATTGGTTGTAGGTCTATCCAATTGAGGTCTTTCCTGGTTCGGTTTAAACACGCCCCATAATCACAGCCCAACGGAGCAGTATCAGACTCAAATTCTGACGTCAGGCTATGTTGTGACCGATACACACAGAAATGCGTGTTTGTGATAAAAGTTGATATATTGCATCAGGAAAGTGTTCAAAGCCTGAATGTTTGTGTTTGCTCATCAGGTCCTTATCGGGCAGAATAGTGGGAGGCGTCTGGTGGTTCTTCACCCTCATCATAATCTCGTCCTACACGGCTAACCTGGCTGCCTTCCTCACAGTAGAGAGGATGGTCTCTCCCATAGAGAGCGCTGAAGATCTAGCCAAACAAACAGAGATCGCATACGGAACCCTGGACTCAGGATCAACCAAAGAGTTCTTTAGGGTGAGTCCCGTCCCGCTCGAGAGAGTCACTCTCCTGCACTGATCTTCAGCTGAATTACAGCGCATCAATGGCTGTGCACGCTTTCAGATCCGAATCCGGCCTTTAGTTTACAGTAATCACAAAGAACACAAAGAAAAAAGGCTCCCATCTGTAGTCTTTGCCGAGCGTTTCTTTCTGTTAATTATTATTTACGTGTTTGTTTTTTCTAACACATCCCTGTTGATAAGACCAGCCTGACAAATGAATAGCATAACAGTGGCACCAAAAATGATATAGACACACTTAGGCTACATTTAACATTTCTAAATGTCATTGCATTAGATGAAATACCAAACCAAGTGACAATTACTCTAAAGACTCACAGTACAAGCACACTTTACAAACAAAACTAATGTGTGTGTGTTGAGGTGACAGTAGTGCACTCACAAACTTCTCTGTAGTGCGTTTGTGTAATATTAGGGCTGGAAAATTGTGATTCACAAGCTCAAGAGTTCAATTCAAGAGTCATCAACAAGCCGAACATGCAGGTGTTGAATCTCCTTCATTCCTGAGAGACGGTACATTTGCAGGCTTATTAGGGGATTAAGGGGTAAATATCTACTTCGTCCAGGAATCATTTGGATCCTGTTGTTTTACGACATGAGAAACCACTCCGAATAAATCAGACTGAGCTGTCTGAATGACACGTGCTGAATCACACACTGATTGAGACTTTGCTAACTAATTCAGTTTGTTGCCAGGAACTGAGGGATTTGTTCATGAAATGGACATCACTATTTTTTTATTCTTAACAGCCAACAACATTTTTAACATAAACCTTGCTGAAGTAGTGCAAGAGCATTGTTGTGTTTACCTTGTTAATGAATTACTATTAAAAGCTACATGAAGCAATGCCATCTCAGTGCAGCTGATCAAAGGCATTTTCACACTTTTAAGAGCCCTCAAAAACTCATTTTGGTGGTTGGCGGCCTTCCACCTAAACTACGACCCCAGAATCACATGCGTTGAGGCCAGTTACAAAATGGCCGACAATAAAGAACTACAATCCCCAAACTGTCACTTGACCAGGGGCTAGGTGTGGCCGATGAAGGATGGCTGAGTCCAAAATCACATAGGGTGCTTCTCAATTCTTATTTGCGCATCCTCGTTTCCTTTCCCAGCTTCCTTTCCTCGCGTCTTATCTCCAACCCCTTCAGGATGCGAGGGAAGGACGCAAGGAAAAGACGCGAGGACGGAGGAATTGAATGAAGTGAAATGATATATCCTCACTTCAAAGCGTCGTCAAATAATGATGACTCTACACCGCTGGATTTAGTTTGCACATCGGGATTCTTGAACATTAGAGATAACTATTTATATTGTAATAGTTTCAACCCCTACAAAATACCACATTTGTCCATATTTTATTTCATATTACCAGTTATTGATAACAACTAATTATTCCCAGTTATTAACTGCTTTTTGTTTGATGTTTATAGTATTACAGTTTGTTTCTTTCATTTTCTTGTGCTTTGATATAATTCTGCAACTGTCAGTTGTTATTTGACATAGCCTACATTTGTGTCTTGTATATGTGAACATAATAATAATAATGAATAAACTGTGGCAAGATGTGAAGGGGGAGGAGAATTAATATGTGCGTCACGTTTAGTCGATAAAACACTTCCGCAAAGGATACAGCTGTGTATCCTTGCTCATGACTCCTCAGGAATCCTCCTCACTCCTCGCCTCCTTGTGATGCAATTAGAGAATTGAGATGTCCGACAAGATGGCTGAGCTCGGATGGTTTCCGGGTCATAGGATGGAGGACGGAGGAGCGAGGAAACGAGGAGGGATATTGAGAAGCACCCACTCTCTCTTGAGTAGGTACTTCCTTTGAATAAGGAATTACTTTACGACTGCTAAAAACCATGTTCTATGTAGTATGAATGTAATCTGGACATACTACATTCACCGTGTTGTCATTATCATGTGACCTTCCAGCGTCAGTTGCGTCACTTCATTGTCATTCACAAATCCTCTCCAGTGGCCTCATGGGACAGTAAAGAGTCCATCATATGCACACTTCAGAATCTAGTAGGTCCTCCGGGTACTTTTTGCCTTCTTTTTTATGAGTACTGTGAATTCGGACACCCTTCTTTTGTCATATACTCTTTTTTCCAGCCCATGTCTGGTGAGTTGAAGGTATTGCCCTTTGGAGGCCGTTGGAGCCATTAACTTTTTGCAAAACAAGGGGAAAGAACCCTCCTTTTTCGTATGAACCCAAACAACCCAATCAGAGAGAAGCTGTTCTGCTTTGCCTTTCTATGAGACGGCACACAAAGATCCTCAACCTCACAAATTATCATCGATAGAGAAAGCAGGAGCTAGCTGTGCTATGCTAGCCACCCAAACCTTGAGCTACTGGCTAGGTTACTTGTGCGAATTTTAAGGGGAACTAATTTCATACATCCACCTAAAACCCCTGGGCTCAATAGAAAAGCATGCCTCTGCCTACATTTTTGCAAAACTCAAAAAATGAAATACATATTGAAAATTTCCACTTTAGCTCCATATGCAAGACTTACTGCTGTAGTAAACTTGCTGGGTAGTTCACCTGGTACAGCCAGTGATGCAGAGCACTAAAGTGCCATGGTTTCTTCAGCAAATGTGTTTTTATCTTGATTGATTATGTTTAGGGTCGGGTTAAAGACTTTATATATAGGAAGACTGTTCACTCCTATTACTTATGAAAGGGAGAAAGTGCAATGCCCTATATGCAATCTCAGTTTGATAGCCGTGTCTGAAAGCTACAGTACAATATTTGCATAACCTCGTGTCTGCTGAGCTGCCTTCATCTGATCGGTCCTTCACTGCCTATGATATCCCACAATCCTGTGCGTGCAAGTCGGTGGTTGGTGGAAAGAATAAAAGTGCCATATTAAATCGACAAAAATGGTAGCCTAACTGTGCGTTCACACCACCGCCGGCGAGAGCATCAAAATGGCCGGGGTCATTCATTTTCGGCGAGCTCCAGCGAGAGCGGTGCGTCTTGGACGATTTTGGCGTCGAGGAGAGTTGAAATCAGCTCAATTTTATGGTAATGAGCTATGGCGCGATTCGGCAGCAACCAATGGGAATGTAGAAGTGCTCCGCTTGAGAGGATCCCAGAGAACGAGTCCTGTAAACTTTGGTTCCCACCACATTAGTTCCCAAGCAAAATGGAGGAGAGGTTGATCATTGCTGTGGCGGGTTGATAAGAAGGCGCGTGACACTATGTATAGGCAACATTTAAAAAAATATATTATTAATGAATGAATTATTAATTGGTTTATTTCGTTAGCAAACATGTTAAGGTCTTTCGATCTATGTTTTTTTTGTTTTTTTTTTACTTTCACATTTAAATGATTTCATGAGGTTAACTTATACGGGTATACCCTACCTAAACATGATTGTTTGCTTTGCAGCCCCTTTAAATACAGTTTAACAAAAGACCAAGCATTCAACCTACATCAGAGTGGCAGCGCGTCCACGAATCTTTCTACAGCGTCGATGGCAGGGCGGCCAGAGCGAAGTTTGACGCTCTCGCTGGCGGCGGTGTGAACGCACAGTAAAAATAGATCAATAAATCAAAGACTTTATACATAGGAAGACGGTGCACTCCGATTACTAGAGAAAGTGCAACGCCCAATATGGCGAATAAGCCCCGCCTTCTAAATGAAAGAGCCATCTAATCGTTGATTAGTAAAGTTAGAAGCTCCGGTTGCTATAGAAACAGGCAGTTTAGCACTGTGCATGCACATTAGCTTTGTCCAGGCTGAAAAACACAGTTTTTTGTTATGATTCGAGTGCTTAGAAACAAAATTTATGAGATGGTTGTTGTCAGATTTCATTGGTGATTTCAAATATGAAATTTAATCGTAAGCTTGCCAAACAGTTGTGGAGAATTTTATGTTTTCCCATCCAAAGAGATAGGACGCCGTGAGGCGTTTCAAAGATGGCCGCCGAGAGAAATGGCTTGTCTTAAAGGGATTTTGGTCGGGTTTGGAGGTGGTACATAATTTTTCAAACATGACACAGCATGGTAACCTTTTGGCACCACTCACCAGACATTTAATTTCTGAACTGCCATGATACGTCCACGTACAAAAACCAATGTAATAAACATTGCCAGATTCGCGTTTATCTGTGTTGGATAAAACTGTTTTTCCAGTGAGCCTGGGCTGTAAGTTAACTTGTTATTTGATTAAATGACACCAGTCCATGTTTCATTCTGGATGCTGGTGTCTTGGAGTCTCCAAGTGTAGCTTAACCAGCAGTCCCAGCTTCACCAGTTGAGTAAGCCTGGTGGATCAGCATGGAAATTCATTACAGCAGGGTGGCCACCTGGAGCTTGATGTTGGAGAACAAACAAAAACCAACATTAGCTCTGCCAAGAGCTGCAAACATTCCTTTCCCACACCTGCTTGTTAGGGAAATCTGCTCTTTTAGCTGACGAAGTCGGTTAGGTCTGCATTATACAGCCCTTTTTGATGAAGCAGTCATTAAGTCAATGGAGATGATTGCTGTACAACCTCGAGTTAGCCCGAGCTGTCAGAGTGAAGCCAGGCAAACGCAGACAGCCGTCTCTGTAGTCTAATCAAATCCCACATATAGCCATAGAGGTCAGCTCAAAAACCCTAATTAGTTGCTTTACCTGGGCCTGCAAATTGTGCGTAATGAAAAGCGGCCCAGAGGGTCAAAAAGTACACTTGAAAGATATTGAGAATAAAGTAAGCAATACATCCGTGAGCACATCGAGACTGACATTGCAATTAGGGCTGAAATTAACTATCTGAGTGATACTGTAACACTGCTCACGCTACACACGCGTATCCATCGGGAGGAATGTTTACTGCACAGGTTTGCAAGTCGACAACCGAGGGGTTTTGGGATCTCAGATATTCTATATAATGAGTGTCCTAGTTACACTCTCCGGCTTTCAGATTTCCAATGACATGTGTGAACGGCTATTCCAAGGGAATTTTAATTAAAATTACAGAGACCTGACAGGGAAAAAAAAACTGATTAATGGAGATTCAAGCTCTATTTTAGATCTGTTTTCAGGAAGCGCATTCCAGTTTAATTAGAGCCATACGGCAGAGCACAGCTGGATGTTTCAAATCATCCGCAACATTTGGAGCGAGACATATGTCATCATCTTTGACACAACCCCCAAGTTTATTATTTCCCTTCCAAATATGCATCTATTTACTTAATTTATACGGTTGGTTTACTCAACATTCAAGTTGTTAGACAATAATGGCTCAACTCTTTAGAGGTTCCAAAGATGGAGATGATGCAGCGATTTCCAAACACAGAGGTAAACACAGAATAAAAATAAACACAGGGTAATCCGATCACAAACAATAACCGACACTTATAACAAACTAAAAGACTAACAGGTGAGGTCACTGGGGTGGGACCATTAAGGGTACATTTATGACACCTCTAAGTCAAGGGTAGGCAAGTTCGGTCCTAGAGATCTGATGTCCTGCAGAGTTTAGCCCCAACCCTACTAAGCCACCACAGTATAAAACTAATGGCTCCCAGCATGCATTGCAGCATTAAGTATGTCACCATTGTTGAGATTCATATGCTGATTCTTGATATCTGTGTGCGTCTAAACTTTTTTCCCCATAGAATGTATTTAAAAATCAAAATTCAGAATGTCTGATCTGTGGCAAGAAAGTATGGTTGGTGAATATTATTTATTAATAGTTTTAGTCACTGATGAGTTTAGTCAAACATTTTTGTCTATGGCTTCTTTTGATTTGAACAGATTATGTGTTTTGTTAACACTGTAACAAAAACCACAAACTCATATAAAAAGCCAAGAGTCCAACTGCCCAACTAAATCAAACACTGATCTCCATAATGGTGACCAAACAATAAAACATCAACATCTAAACCTCTGTTAATTCTCAATAAGAGCTTCTATAGACGTCTTTCAGGGTTGGAGCTAAACTCTGCAGGACAGTGACTCACTAGGACTGAACTTGCCGACCCCTGCTCTAAGTAAAGGAACACAATGGTATAATTGTACCCTAAAGAACAATTGTGTACCTTTAAAGGTACAGTTATAAGTTTTGTTCCCCAAGGAACAAAGGTACCTTTTTTTCTGAGTGTATCGAATCGCGATAAAATTCATGTCGATAACGATGATAAGCTCTGGACATTTTTACTCGATATGGAGTAATGTAACAACCAATCACAGGACAGAAATAAACGCGACAACAACCAGTCTCTTGCAGCTTTTAGCTTCCACGTCAAAGTACACGCTCTACTGGCAAAGAAAAATCGACGCAAGAAGGAAAAGATTTGTTGAACGTTAAATTACGCAATCATCAAAAGATGATTTTCGATAAATTGTCGATAAAAGGTAGCACGAATTCAGTTACTCATTTGAACCGTATTAAATGTATTAGAGGAGTAATGGAATATTATTACAGTATTTTTATTTAGCTATAGAATTTGTGCATTTATACTAAATGAATTTAGGCTACTGATTTTCATACAAATACCATAGAAACCATATTTGACCATGGTAGTGAAGAGCTATATGTGTTGTTTTAATTGTGGTTATCATGATCTAAATGTATGATACTTTGGAAGACCAATGGTTAAATTAATTAAGTATTTTTACCATAAATTTTACCATATAAAAATTAGGTTGTTACAACTTTTTACAGATATCCGTGTTTTTTTTTATGAAAATAAATCTACATGCATCCTCCTAACTCAAGCTACTACTGTCAACTCACTGTGAAATTTCTAAGAGACAAAACATGTAATATTATTAATATTGCAGCCTGCACTGCAAACTGTGCTGGAGATACATGTCAAAGTCAGGTGGCGGAAACCTAACTAGAAACAACATCAGCCGTTAGCACATGCAGAAACTAAGACATTATTTCTATTAATACATTTAATTTGTTACAAAAAAATGACTGGAAAAGTGTAAGGAATTTAAAAACGTGAAATGTTTGTCATGTTCTGACCATAAAGAGTAGTTTAAAAGCACAATTAACAGTCTGGTTTCAACAACTTTCACAATATCTGCCTTTACATTTGAAAGAAATACATATTTGACATTTATCGGAATAATTATCGATATCGACTGATATTACATTTTTTATCGAGATCACTTTTTGGCCATATCCCCCAGCCCTTCTGCACATTGTGTCAATATTAATGTACTGATACATATATTATAAATACTAGGTTTGTTCAAATCCATTGATGCGATGCAATACATCAATCAGACATATTTTAAAATCAATTGTTTGTGGAATTGATTAGAATTACTGTAATGTGTTCATTTCTTATCGGTTAAATCACTTTTTTAAAATCCACCAGCACTCAGACAATCCAGACGTATCGAGTAAGGATGGTTGAGTCACATTTAACTGAGAGCTGTCTCCTTGAAGAGAATATTACATTTATTAAAAGCAGATATGGTGCATGATATCTTTTTTAATATTTAAAGCCATCACTGTGCCTCTGGCCTTGAGGAATCTGTAATGATTGAGAGAGTGGGTTCAGGTTATTCCTGCTCTCCGCTGGCTGATGCTGTTAAAAAGCCATTCTTCATTGACAGTTTCTAGAGCAATAGAGAGATTGTTAAAATCTCAAACAGCGAAGTGTCATTCAGTTTGTCCTACTGACAATGGAGATGATTCTTTTGACATTGATATGTATTTAATCTCCTGTAAAACACAAAGTTTTATTGAAGGTGTGCCGGCGGTGGTGGATAGCATGTAATCCTGGATCAATATCTTCTCAAGGTGCTCACGTCTGTTTCTCACATTAAGAAAAGCAGCCGACTCACTCAGGAGATTCACCACATTCAACACTCAGTTGGTAACACTTTCATTTGGACACTCTACTAACTATAAGTAACTTTGCAACTACATGTCAACTAGCAGTCATTAGAGTATTAGTAGACTGTCTGCTAACTCTTTATTTTGAGGCTCCCAACAGATATTGTACTGACTAGAAGTAACTTTGCAACTACGTCAACTTATTCTACTAACCCTAAACTTTAAAGCTAACCTTAAAGGTCCCGTTCTTCGTGATCCCACTGTTCAAACTTTAGTTAGTGTGTAATGTTGCTGTTAGAGCATAAATAATACCTGTAAAATGATAAAGCTCAAAGTTCAATGCCAAGCGAGATATTTTATTTAACAGAAGTTCCCTTTCAAAGCCTACAGCGAACGGCTGGCTTGGACTACATCCTGGTACTTCCTTCATAAATGACGTCAGTAGAACAGACTAACCTCCGCCCACAAGAATACGCGAAAAAAGGGGGCGTGGTCTTGTTGCTGTCCCACGTGGAGAAGAGGACGTGTCGCGTGGAGAAAAGGAAGTGTTGCGTTTGAGTGTGTTTGTCGCCATGTCGTCGAGACGCTGTTATTTTCATCCCGGAGTCAAATCACCTTTGTTTGGCTTTCCCAGGGACGCTGTAGAGATCATTAAGCGCATATATCTCCCGTTAAGAGGCGTGACCTTTCCACGTGCGCTAAGCTGCTGTCGAATCACAACACGGGAACCGCGGGCACAATCAGAACTCGTTACGTATTTCTGAAGGAGGGACTTCATAGAATAAAGGAACTCATCAGCCGTTTTTAGGACAGTGAAAACAGCAATTGTGTTAAAAATACTGTTTTTTTTTACACACGAAACATGAACACGTTATATTGCACACTGTAAACACAATCAAAGCTTAAAAAAACACGAAGAACGTGACCTTTAACCTAACAGTCTACTAATGGTCTAATGACTTCTAGTTGACATGTAGCTGCAAAGTTGCTTAAAGTTAGTAGTGTGTCTAAAGTGGACCATCGAAGTGTAATGCTGCGTTCACACTGAATGCTAATTGAGCGTCAAATTCGCTTCTATCGCGTGTAGTTGGACGCTTGAACATTTTGAATCCACTTGGATTCAATTGGACGCTCGTATAAAGTGAGCGTTTGAAGCGAAATAGCTCCGTATGACTGCTCGCTGCCAACATCAGTCGTTCCTCCATGTTGAATGAGTGACTCCGGGTGGGCCTGTCCGTTTATCATGTCACTTCACAATGTGACAGTAGTTAGCAGGTGCCAAAGTTCAGATTTTTCAACTCGGGCGTCAGACGCAAATACGCTTAAAATGCCCGAATGCACAAAAAGCACCAAATAAAATAATTCGCTGAAGACACTCAATTTGCCTCTTTCGTGCGAACTGGACGCGCAAATGAGGCGAAATCGCACCCATCGCGCCACGCTAAACACGTCTATCACACCGCAGGACCTCCAGATGCGCATCAACACATCTTTACATTGACTTAACATGGAAATCACTCGCTCCAGAAGCTCAATTGACCGTTCGCAAAGACCCGCCCCCTTTAGTGACTGTTGCTATGTCCGACAAGCCATGGCGCTCTCACACCACACACACGTTCTCACGTAGAGAAAATACATCGCGGAACAAAGAGGACACTGACAACACGCCGACAGACAGGACAGAGCAAGTTACTTTTGATATGAAACAAAGTCTCAACTTTGAAATGGTCATTTTTTAAAGAAATAAAAACAATAAATACTGTTTTGTGGCTCTTTAATGTGTGGTGATCGCTGTAGCGCCTCGTGTGCTCGTGAACCGAACATCTCTTCCTTCTAGTTCATTGATAAGCATGAAATAAACATGAATGAACACTAAAAGAAATGTTTCAACCGCGAAAAGACGTCAGTACACACCGTTTTTCCAAGTTCAAGTCCACCGACGTTAATCTACTAACTCTCCTGACTGCTTTGTCGGACAAACCGGCAGATTCGGCAATGTGATTGGTCAGATCCCCTGTCAATCAAACTTGTGGGGAAGGGTGAATTCGCGTTCGGTGTGAACGCAGCATAACCCTTACAGTAAAGAGAATTGGGAGTAAACTGTGCTTAAAGGGTTAGTTCACCCAAAATGAAAATACTGTCATTTATTCCTCGCCCTCATGCCGTTCCACACCTGTAAGTCCTCTGTTTATCTTCGGAAGACAAATGAAGATATTTTTGTTGAAATCCGAAGGCTCAGTGAGGCCTGCATAGCCAGCAATGACATTTCCTCTCTCAAGATCCATTAATGTACTAAAAACATATTTAAATCAGTCCATGTGAGTACAGTGGTTCAATATTGATATTATAAAGCCACGAGAATATTTTTGCTGCGCCAAAAAAACTAAATAATGACTTATATAGTGATAACCGATTTCAAAACACTGCTTCATGAAGCTTCGAACTGTTATGAATCACTGTATCGAATCAGCGGTTCGGATCGCCAAAGTCTGTTTGACACACGATCCAAATCATGATTCATAACGCTCTTAAGCTTCATGAAGCAGTGCTTTGAAATCGGCCATCAAAATATTCACATATCCTCGTTGCTTTATAATATTAATACTGAACCACTTTAAATATGTGTTTAGTACATTAATGGATCTTGAGAGAGGAAATGTCATTGCTGGTTGTGCAGGCCTCACTGAGTCTTCAGATTTCAACACAAATATCTTCATTTGTGTATCGAAGAACGGAGGTCTGACGGGTGTGGAACGGCATGAGGGCGAGGAATAAATGACAGTATTTTCATTTTTGGGTGAACTAACCCTTTAAGGTTTTGGTGGCTAAAGTAGTATTACTATCATAATAAAGGTGTAATACTAAAACTAATACTTTTGTTTTCATCTGTTAAACAACCTGTGTAAAAAGAGTGTCTTCTTTCCCACACAGTGTTAATTTTGACATTTACATCATTGATTTCCCAAGGGCACACAAACAGAGAAGTACCTGCCATGACATTTTTGCACACGGTACTGTGCCATTACTGTTGAGAGAGAGAAAAAAGAGACTAGGTAACATTCACTTTGTAATAAGTATACAGTAACAAAACACTTAAAAATAATTAGCAAACTTTAGTTAATAGTTGCTACATGGTTAATACATTAATAGGCTACAAATAGTGAGTTCTTTGTTGATGATCATAGACTGATCGTTATATTTGTGTGCCACCTCGTCTACTGACCACGATACAGCCATTTCAAGTGGCGTGCAAACAAATGATACTGCGGTGGCTGTTGCTGACTATATAAACCCAGCCCGAGGTGGTACTAAAAAAAGTACCAGGTACTGTACACAGAGGAAAACCCCCCAAAAGTGAGCCCTGCAGTGGAAAAGCACCATAAAGTACAGGGCTTAAATACAAAGGGCTAACAAAGGAAACTAGAGGAGACACAGGTGGAAGGAATCAATACTGAGGGAAACCAAATCAGTAACTTGGACAACAAATGAGACACGGGAACAAAGGGCACAAGAAAAAAACACAGAAAACAAGAAAGTGGGTCATGCTTTATATTAGGTGGCTTTAACGACTATGTACTTAAAATATAGACTATCAAATATACTTATTAATTGTGTACATTCAAGTGCATTTTAATTACATTTAAAGTACTTGCATTGTAGTTACGCTGTTGAAGTTACCCATAACTAGGGTGGGGTATCGTTTGGGTTTGTTCGATACCGGTGCCAAACCGATACTTTTAAAACGGTAGCACTGCCTGAACTGATACTTAAAAAAAAAGAGCCACAAAACGAGGTGGATGAGATTAAAGAATGGCTTTTTATTGATTTTTTTTATTTATTATTTAAATGTAAAACTTTATTACAAGCTTAAAGTTTACTTAAATATATAAATATAAATAAATACAAAAACAATTTACTTAACAAATTCACAGTAAAACTAAAGCCACCTAACCCAACTAGCCTACAAGTAATTTAACACTAAATAACAGTTACAGTAATAACAGCAGTAGTCGTATTCTTGGTCTGCTACAAACCAGCTTCAAGGTTCAGCTTTATTTTGAAATATGACCATATTCTCTGGCTAAATATCTTAGAACACATCGCCTTATTGTTTCCATGGCGACGCGTCATGCTTCTCACATGACACACATCAGCCGCAATAGTGCTGTATGACGGCTCAGCTGTATTGGGTTTATTTCGCTTTTTCTTTTTTATTCAGAATATTCACAAACTTGCTAACTATGCCATGAACTATCTGATTTTAGTCTGATTTTCAAATATGTGTGAGTGAATGCGTGTTAGTTGATCTACACTCACCTAAAGGATTATTAGGAACACCATACTAATACTGTGTTTGATCCCCTTTCGCCTTCAGAACTGCCTTAATTCTATGTGGCATTGATTCAACAAGGAGCTGAAAGCATTCTTTAGAAGTGTTGGTCCATATTGATAGGATAGCATCTTGCAGTTGATGGAGATTTGTGGGATGCACATCCAGGGCACGAAGCTCCAGTTCCACCACATCCCAAAGATGCTCTATTGGGTTGAGATCTGGTGACTGTGGGGGCCATTTTAGTACAGTGAACTCATTGTCATGTTCAAGAAACCAATTTGAAATGATTCGAGCTTTGTGACATGGTGCATTATCCTGCTGGAAGTAGCCATCAGAGGATGGGCACATGGTGGTCATAAAGGGATGGACATGGTCAGAAACAATGCTCAGGTAGGCCGTGGCATTTAAACGATGCCCAATTGCCACTAAGGGGCCTAAAGTGTGCCAAGAAAACATCCCCCACACCATTACACCACCACCACCAGCCTGCACAGTGGTAACAAGGCATGATGGATCCATGTTCTCATTCTGTTTACGCCAAATTCTGACTCTACCATCTGAATGTCTCAACAGAAACCGAGACTCATCATTTTTCCAGTCTTCAATTGTCCAATTTTGGTGATCTTGTGCAAATTGTAGCCTCTTTTTCCTATTTGTAGTGGAGATGAGTGGTACCCGGTGGGGTCTTCTGCTGTTTTAGCCCATCCGCCTCAAGGTTGTGCGTGTTGTGGCTTCACAAATGCTTTGCTGCATACCTCGGTTGTAACGAGTGGTTATTTCAGTCAAAGTTGCTCTTCTATCAGCTTGAATCAGTCTGCCCATTCTCCTCTGACCTCTAGCATCAACAAGGCATTTTCGCCCACAGGACTGCCGCATACTGGATGTTTTTCCCTTTTCACACCATTCTTTGTAAACCCTAGAAATGGTTGTGCGTGAAAATCCCAGTAACTGAGCAGATTATGAAATACTCAGACCGGCCCGTCTGGCACCAACAACCATGCCACGCTCAAAATTGCTTAAATCAACTTTCTGACCAAGACCAAGACAGGGAGAGACCGAGTCAAGACCAAGACCAAGACTTTGTGGGGTTGAGACCAAGACCGAGACCAAGACAGGGCGAGACCAAGACCGAGACCAAGACAGGGCGAGACCAAGTCAAGACCAAAACCAAGACTTTGTTGGGTTGAGACCAAGACCAAGACAGGGCGAGGGCGAGACCAAGACAGGGCGAGACCGAGTCAAGACCAAGACTTTGTGGGGTTGAGACCAAGACCGAGACCAAGACAGTGCGAGACCGAGTCAAGACCAAGCGCTCTTTGGTGACGTGGATGATTACGTTACTGTTGATCATCTGTCCATCATCGTATAAAGCCCGCCCTGACAATGTGATTTGTTCAAGCATAGTTGCTCCACAACGGATCAAGTCCAGACCGAACTTTCTGACCTCAAATGTTGTGGGCGGGGCTAAATTCGGCTGGCATCCAGGCTACCTAACCCCACATTTACTCCTAAACCCAGTCATACCTCAAACTCTTTAGCAGTAAATGTAGGAGTTCCCAGTAGTTTTAGGCTACCTAAAATAAAGTGTGACCATAGAGGGTTACCAAAAAGCACATTACAGTGTGATGGCAGCAGGCAGATTCCCAGCAGCGTGTTATTGAACACCGCAATGAAGAAGATCCTTTAAGACATGCCATACTGCTAATGACAGACGTTTGCCAACACTGTCTCTGCTTCTGAATCTACAGGTACCTCTGCGATATTGTTGTAACACGTTTAAAATACATTAAATGAAAACACTGTGCACTCGACTGGACCGAGCACACAGAAAGGTCAGGCTTTGCTTCTGTTTTTCACCTGTCTCTATCCTCCTGAGTGAGTTCTGGGAAGAGCTTCATGTGTTGGAGTTGCCTGAACTGGTGAAACTGTGAAACTCTGAATCCAGCTGCAATAAATCAGTCTCTAGCCTGCCCTTTCTGGGTGGTCTGTCCAGTCCAGTGCAGTGTTTCCTTCCATGTATTTTACGTGTTACAACAAATGAACACTGAATGAATATTGAATGTGCCGGAAAGGCACAGGAAGTCTCAGAGCATATATATTATTTCTAATCCAAACCTATATATCATGCATAACTCCACGAGCAGCATCCAGCATGTTTGCCCAAAGCATGAAAACACTTTCACAGCTGAGGAATTATGGGATGGGGGCACTAAACCTTATACATTATACAGAACAATATGCCTGGCCATGAAATGAAATGCAGCTCACGGATCGAACTTTCAGGACCTTCTGGCAGAAACTCCAGGAAAGGCAGACGGACATGTCTGACAGTTGAGAGTTAATAAATAAAAGAACTCTTACCACACACTCTTTAATAGTTTGTTATCTAATGCAAAGGCGTTCACACACAGGACACCGAGTAAAGCTGGAGCAGTGTACTGCAGGAAGAGCACCGGGCACTGAGGAGAAATGTGTTCCATCTCCAAAGCAAATCACTGAGAAGTAAAGCTTTAGTGGAGAGTGAGATGGAGCGGCGATACGAGGCGGATGTGAACCGCAGCGTAATAAGCTCTGTGGAGGACAGAGATATGAGGAGAGGCTGAGAATGATGAAAGCGGCCTGCAATGTGTGGAATATGTTTACTCAGGACATACAGCGACTTATCCTCAACTCTAATACACTTGAATTATTGTCTGTTCAGATTAGCCTATTATTATTACACATGGAAAAACATAAACATATCTATCTATCTATCTATCTATCTATCTATCTATCTATCTATCTATCTATCTATCTATCTATCTATCTATCTATCTATCTATCTATCTATCTATCTATCTATCTATCTATCTATCTATCTATCTATCTATCTATCTATCTATCTAATAGACAGACGGACAGATAGATCCATCCATAAATCCATCGTCCATCCATTGTCCGACTGTCCGTCCATCCATTGATCATCCGTTCATCCATCTATCTAATACTGATAGATCCATCGTCCATCCATCCATCCATCCATCCATCCATCCATCCATCCATCCATCCATCCATCCATCCATCCATCCATCCATCCATCTATCTATCTATCTATCTATCTATCTATTAGACAGACGGACGGATATATCCAGGATATATCCTATCTAGGATGGATCCGTCATCAATTAATTTGAATGAATATATTGACACCCATTCAATGGGAAACTTTTCTCATCTCTGAAGAACCACCGAGTAGAACCAACTCGAGAACCTTATATAGCCGAAAGTGTTCTTGGTTCTTTGATGAACAGAGAGCCACTGAAGAACGTGACGTGCTCACACAAAGGAAAAGATCCTCAAACTGTCTGGCATTTTCTCAGCTCAGTGGCACGACTGACAGCAGACTTTAGCAGCAGGTTTGTCTCCTGTAAGACAGTCATCGCACTGAGAGCTGTTTAATTCTGCTCTCTAAAAACGACCTGTCTTCCTGAACGTGAGGCAACCGTCTTCAGAAGCATTGCTCCTCAACCTCCGACGGCCCTGTGGAGCAAGAGCAGCGGTAAACACTTTCTCTTCCATTCGGAGTGACTGTAATGCGAGGTTTATATGCTAGGCTGCGCGTCTGCAGTGCGGTGACACTTTCATTTTGCGAGCTGAATGATATGACCCCTAGCTCACCACAATGTAGGCTCCGGTAATGCTCGACCAAACTGAACGGAGGAGAGGATGGTTGAGCTTTCGACTTCACGTCACTCTCGCAGTCGGTCAGGAGCAGTCGCCTGTCTCTACTCCTCCATCTCAGTATTTATTCCCACATCTTCAGTAGTTGAAGTGACATATTGACGTAGAATGGGGAGCAACAACTCTCTTTTGACCCAAATTGCTATTGTAGGACTGTCTCGCCTCAAAGGAAGGTTTAAGCGCTTCCCATTATAGCTGAGGCAGTAGGGTTTGGGTTCGACCTTGTATCATGAGGTAAGCATGTATCAGACGAAACGTTTTGTCATGGATTTATATGGTCCTTCAAGGAACCCCTTGTTTTATGACTCTCTTAACACACTTTGTGTGTTCAAAAAGTGCACTTTGTAAATCGTGTTCTAATAATCTTTCTTTCTACACTTGTTTTGATGCGTTGAACATACTAAAGTACTTGATTTTCATTTCAACTGTAGTGCTATTCAATATTGCATTTAAAGTAAAGAGGCTATGTTTCAATTTATTTAAATACATGACATAAAAGTGTACTTCTTTTTCTCAAGGGACCTCAGAGAATGTAATGGTACCACTATGGTCACACATGACAAAAACACACATGGTATTAGTTATAGTTTTTAAAAGAAACCAGATGAAGATAAGATACCTTTGTTCTCCTGAATACTATATTCGGCTTGTTAACACCCATGGGAAAGTGTATACTTCTGAGCAGTAAGACAGTTTTGGGACATATCCTGCACCTTTGACACTCTTTTCAATGTACTGTGATTTATGGAGCACTAATTATCATCTTGCATACTATTTAGGATAGATGGATTGCCTGTTGGAATGCAGAACAAGTTTTGTCATATAGATTAAAGGGGACCTATTATGCCCCTTTTTACAAGTCTCAGGTGTCCCCAGAATGTGTCTGTGACGTTTCAGCTTAAAATACCCCACAGATCATTTATTATACCATGTTGTAAAAGCCCATGTATCCAGAAGAGGGCGGGGCCTGTACAGCTCGTGCCTCCGATACTCGAACACTAAAACTGGTTTTGATCTCTATCGCACTCACGTGACATTGCAGTTCTTCATCATCATGAAAGTTTATGATCTGCATATGTTTTAAAGCCATATCAGTCTAAACTTCTGAGATATGGTTTTCTGAGCGCACACACACACCTGAAGCACGCGCACAGAAAGCTGTCAGACGGAGCGTCCCATGAGTATCAAACGAAGTTCTCTTTCACGTCTTATTGCGCTTAAACTGTCAAACACACAAGGTTATGTCAAAAACACACACAGTTCACATAAACACAGTCGGTTATGTCTGTGAACGTAAAGAAATCACGTGTGTATTAGATCTGTGTATTAAAGTGACAGCAGCGTAATATACAGTATCTGCTGTTAATATGAATCAAACAACAGAAAATCACTCACTTATCTCGACTGAATAACTTTAGTAGCTTTAATAACAACACATTTCTTGAATGCTCTGGAGAGGAGATAAACATGGCGGACTGTGTTCAGCTCACTGAGGGGAGGAGCAATGCTAATAGGGCGGAGTCTGTCAGCAGTCTTGGGCGGGGCCTAAGCACGTGACATAACGTATGCTAGAATCTGCCAACACTTGTTCTGAGAAACTGCTTATGATTTATAGGGATTAAAAAAGAGTGGCTGTATTTTTACCATTATAGGGTTGTTGTGTACACACACAACATTTAATGGGAAACCGCTCTTCAGAAACTAATTTTCTCGTTTTTGACTTTGAACTTTAAATGAGTGAAGACTAGAGTTTTGTAAATGACCACTTGATCATCTACTCATTAAAACAATATTTATTGTGCTAATGGTCAAATTTGATGTTTATTAATATGATCTAATTATTGAGTTGCCAGCTCTGTCGGTAGCACACCATATAACACCTTTCTGAGCGTGTTTATGATAATTCAGTTGTTTATCAACCTTGATGCTAGTCTCACTTGATAGCAGTTTAATTACGGGTAGTGATGGATCCATTATTAATGTGATGTGGACACTGTGGCCTTGTGTTCAGTTGCCGTCTTAATTTAAAGTTAATAGCACTCACATTATCACTAATAATGACAAAACTCACTTTATGTAATGCCACTGGATTTCCAAGCTGTGACTTGTAAAATAAAGTAAGTGTTTGGGCTGCCTTCAATTTTTAAGTTTAGCCAACTTGAAATGTGAAGTTGACAACTTGGATATTTTAGTTGACTAAACTTAAAAGTTTAAGCCTAAGTGGGAGAACTTGCAAAATAGCAGGGTGTTCAAATACTTATTTTCCTCACTGTATATACTGTATATATTCAGATTCTGCTGTTTATTGCACTTTTTCCTCAGAAAAAAGGCTTCTCCAGAACATCCCATAAGAGTTCAGTGATTATACGTAATGATGAAGGCCATCTTAGTCTTTATTATATAGTCTAGATGTGTGTATGAGGGAATATGGGAATATCATGAGGGAATAGTGATGCTGCAGTAAAAACAGCCTCATATTCTTCCGCTGGTTTATGATCACACACAACAATCATTTGATATAATGACTCCCATGATAAAGCAGCACATAATGTTACACATAAACCATCACATTTAACACTTTCCAACAGATACAGTAGGCATCCTTTGACTTCATTTAAAGAAAAAAAAACAGTCCAGATGTAAGAAACGCCATTGGACAATTGTCTTCCAGTTGCCCATAATTCTACATTCACCAGATGTGTGTCTACTCTTGTCTTGGCACTGAACACAAGTGCTTTCTGAATAACAGCCCTGTCATAAACCTCTTTGGTTCTTTGGTGATTTTTAAGGCTCTATTATTGTGCCATTTAGGGACGATCCTACGAAGTGTCCATCTGTTCCTGTTGGTGCGCTGTGACTTTTCTGCTGATGCAGTTGTCTATGTTGGCACATGCTGTCATTATTTATGTTCCCCTTGACGCATTAAATAATTCTGCAGTTATTGCACTATTTGCCTGGTTGAAACTCTGCTTCTTTGAACACCTCTGTATACTAAACTCCTTATTTGAACTAACTGGCTATCCGTTCCAGAGAAATAGTGGAATAGTTAGCCGGTTGATAGTGCTATAAATAAACTCTAATGCAAACACATGTTTCTCACAGGCTCAGGGAGACACCTGCTCAGTTTTAAAGTGGTTTGCAAGAAATTTGCCTTATCCAGTGGGGAGAACAAGTATTTGATACACTGCCGATTTTGCAGGTTTTCCTACTTATAAAGCATGTAGAGGTCTGTTGTTTTTGATCATAGGTACACTTCAACTGTGAGAGACGGAATCTAAAACAAAAATCCAGTAAATCACATTGTATGATTTTTAAATAATTAATTTGCATTTTATTGCATGACATAAGTATTTGATCACCTACCAACCGGTAAGAATTCCGGCCCTCGCAGACCTGTTAGTTTTTCTTTAAGAAGCCCTCCTGTTCTCCACTCATTAACTGTATTATCTGCACCTGTTTGAACTCGTTACCTGTATAAAAGACACCTGTCCACACACTCAATCAAACAGACTCCAACCTCTCCACAATGGCCAAGACCAAAGAGCTGTGTAAGGACATCGGGGATAAAATTGTAGACCTGCACAAGGCTGGGATGGGCTACAGGACAATAGGCAAGCAGCTTGGTGAGAAGGCAACAACTGTTGGCGCAATTATTAGAGGGACCAGCCCAGAACTACACGGCAGGATCTGGTCAATGACCTGAAGATAGCTGGGACCACAGTCTCAAAGAAAACCATTAGTAACACATTACGCTGAAGTTTGCCAATGACCATCTGGATGATCCAGAGGGGAATGGGAGAAGGTCATGTGGTCTGATGAGACAAAAATAGAGCTTTTTGGTCTAAACTCCACTCGCCGTGTTTGGAGGAAGAAGAAGAATGAGTACAACCCCAAGAACACCATCCCAACCGTGAAGCATGGAGGTGGAAACATCATTCTTTGGGAATGCTTTTCTGCAAAGGGGACAGGACGACTGCACCGTATTGAGGGGAGGATGGATGGGGCCATGTATCACGAGATCTTGTAAGAGCATTGAAAATGGGTTGTGGCTGGGTCTTCCAGCATGACAACGACCCGACACACACAGCCAGGGCAACTAAGGAGTGGCTCCGTAAGAAGCATCCCAATGTCCTGGAGTGGCCTAGCCGGTCTCCAGACCTGAACCCAATAGAAAATCTTTGGAGGGAGCTGAAAGTCCGTATTGCCCAGCGACAGCCCCGAAACCTGAAGGATCTGGAGAAGGTCTGTATGGAGGAGTGGGCCAAAATCCCTGCTGCAGTGTGTGTAAACCTGGACAAGAACTACAGGAAACGTCTGATCTCTGTCATTGCAAACAAAGGTTTCTGTACCAAATATTAAGTTCTGCTTTTCTGATGTATCAAATACTTATGCCATGCAAATTAATTACTTAAAAATCATACAATGTGATTTTCTGGATTTTTAGATTCCGTCTCTCACAGTTGAAGAGTACCTATGATAAAAAATAACAGACCTCTACATGCTTTGTAAGTGGGCAAACCTGAAAAATCGGCAGTGTATCAAACAGAGGCAGCCTGATCAAGAGTCATAAATATCAAATTATATTTATGATTTGGGATTGTGCGGTTTCCATGGTAATGACACCACACAATTTGAGGCTTTTTTGGACAAAAAGTTGTTTGCGATAAGCCTTGAATCGGGCAACGGCCCAGATCGATTGGGGTGCAAATCCGGCTCAAAATCTTCAAGTGTGTGACCAGCCTAAGTCAGCTTTCTTGATTTGCTCATTTCCTGAGCAACCAATGAGCGGTGCCGTGACAGATTCCAACTTCTGTTGAACTGTTGTCCTATTCCGGTCTCCATTAGAAACCCTGTTAATACTGGGTCAAAAGAGTGTCTAAATTAATTAAACAGAACATTTTTGAATACTATTGCAAATAAAAATGAGCTCTGGGCCAAAGACTGATGAGAGAAAACAAGCATGGCTTGCAGCGATTCAGTTTAATATACCCCCAATAGTGCTCTTATCATTTTTGGACAAAAAGCTCTCCTTACTTCACCTGTACAGTATGTAGGATATGAACGGCCACCTGTGACAAATGTAATTAACCTCGGGACTCTTCATGTCATCTAGCCATTCATTAGACTTTGACAGGTGAGGCATTGCCAGTCATTGTGACACGGTCAGCACTATGGGTCCATATGATTTTTCTATAAGTGTTCATAGGTTAAACGTTATATTATCAACTAGGAAAATACCCTAATTTGACTGGAGACACATCATGAGACTAGAAATGTTTTCCGGTACGAGTCAGGAAAAAATTTGAGAGAGTTTTGGTTTGCTTCTTTTTCACATTCACACAATTGCAAATTTAATTTTATATAGGTTAACATACGAAGCTAATGACAAGCTAATGCACTGGAGGTGCTTCCAAATTCACATACTTGTGCACTTTTCTTTAGTTTTGTAGTAGTGCGAGTAGTGTGTTCACACTGAAAACTCCCACAAGGAAAAAAGTGCACTTCAAATTAATTAACTGGGGGAAAAGTGTGAATGTTGGACACTTCGTGCCACAGCTTTAATTACATATCAGACTCCGATATGTTATTCTCTCAAGTTAGAGCAAGTATACCATACTCAGTATCAGGGCTTGGCATTACGTTTTTTGCTCTCCAGTCCCTGTGGCTAGTGGTATTCCAAGGTTACTAGCCACTCAGCATTTTCAATGGCCACAATTTTGACACCAAAATCTTGGGGGGAAAACTGTACCATATAGATATTTTTAATATCATCTCATAATTTGTCATCAGGTTTATTAGGCTGTTGTCACTTTAAGAGCTGATGCACGGATCTGTTTACATTCACTCACAACAGAACTCACTGTGTTTACGTGAATACTCTCCAAGACCGGCGTTTTGACATTATATTGTGTGTGTTTGACTGTTTAAGCGCAATAAGCAGTGAAAAAGAGCTCAATTTAGTGCTGAGAGGCAACTTTATGTGACGCACTCTGGGTGTGAGAACAAAATCTGCAGGAATGAGTAAAATGATGTAGCCTGGTCTTACCAGACTCATTTGTACAGAGAATCTGGCCACTCTCCATTGACAAGCGTTTACTTCCTTGAACTCTGTTGAAGTTTAAAACTATTGGATCTGCCGATCGCTAATGTTTGGTCGTGACGTATGTCATCTCAAACTAGCACACGACTAGCCACTCCCTCTGTTCGCTGATTGGACCGGTTAAAATTTGACCGGAGAAAACCAGAGAATATACCGCAATCCCAGACGGAGTACTGAAGGATAAACTAAAATTGAGCGGAAGTACATAGGAGGGCGGAGACAGGCTAAAAATTATGCCCAATATGCGCAATCCCACGCCGAAATTCAAGCCCTGTAAGAGCAACAATATTCATCCTGAGCTAATGAAGTGAGTGAGTGAGAGGAGGAGAGTTTGTGTGTCACTCGCTGTCAGAAAGATGAGATGAGATGAGAGAGACGCTGGTATTGTATGTGTATTTTGCAGAAAAATTGTTTTGGATATTTCAGTATCAATATGTATCGATATTTTTGACAACACTACATTGCACATAGTTTATTATTTCAGAAGCCTTTTTAAAATGACTACAATTGAAAACTTTATTATATATAACTAGGGATGCACCAATAGCACTTTTTTTCAGACCAAGTACAAGTACTTACATTTGGGTACTTGCCGATACCGAGTACTGATACGAGTACTTAATAATACCATTACAGTTCTTCGAACAATGTTTTTCACTTTCTGACTGTAACAAAATAAATACACAAATTGATGCTGTTGCTGACATTTTAACATTCAACTTGTTTTCCTAAACAAACATGGTACTGTTGCCCATTTCACAAAAATGTAACCTGTAACATTCAGTGGATTCCAGTACCACACAACAGAGTAGCAGAACAACTGAATTCAATTATTATTATGTTATCATAGCCATACAGCCTTTTTCGGAAAAGTGAGAGGCAGGTTCTTTTTGATGAAAAGAAGCTTCTCTGCATTATCAGCTATGAGCCTGTTTCTGTTTTCATCTACAATGCGTGACACTGAGCTGGGGATTTGCGAGACTAGTCGATTAAACGTTAGTGCTGCTGCAAGACGACTTGGAAAATACTAGTTGTTTACATTTTTTTGGCACATTTAAGGATTTGCTTTATATATATATATATATATATATATATATATATATATATATATATATATATATATATATATATATATATATATATATATATATATATATATATTTTTACAAAGGCTATGTTTAAATTACTGTCGTGTTAATCTTATATCTTGAAATGAATATATTATTTTGAAAAGTGTATATCTGCAGCAAAACAAAATCATTTAATTTGACCTTTTCTCTGGCGCTCGCGGAGGCATCAGATAAATCTCCACTCGGGTGAAGGAGGATTTTGAAAGCTTACACAAAACTTTTCCATTTTCTTCCATGTCATGTCAAACTAGTATAACAATTAAGCTTGCTTAGGCTTGTTATACTACCGGGGTTAGGCTAGTCATTGCGCACATCCCTACTAAACAGCCCTTCACTTTCAGCACTCACTACCGAGCGGTATCTGCCTCACGAGCGGTTAAGCTGGGTTTATACTCATGGCGTCCGCACTAGCGCTCGGATGCGAGCGGCAAAAAATAAGCCATATTATGGCAGTCGTGTGCTTTGAGAGCGCGAGAGCCCTTAGCACTTGGCGCCACGGTGTGCGGGTGTGCACGGCGAATTATGTAACTTTCCGCGTGGCTCCGCATCCGAAGATGCGTTTAGGGCTGTGTATCACCAACAATGTCACGATACGATACGTATCACGATATGGAGCAATTTGGAATTACATTTCTTTTGAGCAGAGTTTAGTAACAGAAATATCCGTTTATTGAATAACCAGTGTTAGAACAGTTGTGATAACTGAAAAACTATTTTGTTTTTGTCATTAAAAAAAAACTGAGTTTAATGAAATAAATAAATTGTCACAAAAAAACTTTGGAAAGGCTTGGTTCAATATTGATTATTTTGGATATATATCAGGTACAATACATGGCAAATTTTGGAATGTAAATCAAATCTCGCGATAAATCTAAAACAAATTTGGGAAAACAAATCTCTAAACTAATGCTGTAAACTATGAGAGTCAGTTGTACTATAATATTAAAGGTAAACATTAACTGATGTGTAGCTACAAACACTTAAATTACACTAAATTACATGTTTTTATAATAATAAAGTTATAATATTAACTTTACAAATTACATAATCACATTTTTTTAAAATATAAACATTTAAATTGTGGCTGTCATAAAAACTTGCCAGATTAATTCAAACATGCATTAAATATTGAAGAACATTATGGTGCATATATTTAGCAAAATGCTCCTCTCTAGAGTAAATTTTTCTGGCTGACTAATGAGTTTATGGACAGTGGATATGTTTTTTCAAGCTGTTTTACTGATGCCTTTCCACGTTTGAAACACTGATTGAGCGATTCCATGTGACATAATACTGGTTTCGGTAAGTTGTACTGTATCTTTTAACACACGTTCAGATGTTCATTCATGTTTATTGCGCTGTAACTGGTATTAAGTATTAACGTGAGATGGTGGTCCAGTGGGTTAAACCACTGAACTGATATGCAGAAGGTTGCTGGTTCAATAGTAGCCACCAGTGTGTCCTTGAGCAAGGCACTTTACTCCATGTTGCTCCAGGGGGATTGTCCCTGTAATAAGGGCACTGTAAGTCGCTTTGGATAAAAGCGTCTGCCAAATAATATAAATGTTACATTTAAATATAAATGTAAGGCTGAAGAAAAGATCTGTTCATGTGCACTGTGCGCGGCCGCTTCTCTAGAGCTGAGCCAAAGCGATCTCACGCCAAAACGGTATTTATGTTTTTGAATTTCGTAATAAAATGGACGTAATTTGAAATCTGAGACTTTGTTTTGTATCAATAGCAACAAAGCACAAAGAGTATTGCTATTTAATGGATGTGAGGCTGCAATTAGGGTTGCCAACTTTCTGAAATGGAAATAAGGAACGGGGTGGGGGGTGGGGGGGGGAGTTGACATATTTGATACAAACTAATTGATACATTTAGATAAATAGATTTCATACATTATAGCATATTATAATACAATATTTCCCGCTGTTGTCACTTGACTCTTCGACTCCATTTACTTTACATCAAAACAGGGTCAGAAATAAGACAAAATTGCAGTTGTTACACACTTAAATTATTTCTCCCGCAACACAAAGCCTTAAAATCCCCTTATTAAAACCTCGCTCCTTTTAGCGTGTTCGTCCAAATGAGTCCAATTTAGCGATGACTTGATGAGGCTATCAGCGTTTCTACCTAGCTGTTGCCGATGCCTAATTTTACACAGGAAAAAAAAGTCCTGAAAAAAGCTGTTGTCGAGTGATGGGGCTAAACGCACATGATCAGTGTCTTAAAAGGTGAGTTAAACATATAAATATAATAATGTACACTTATTCATGCATTTCTTCTTGATGTGAGTTTTTTTAGGATTTAGTTTAATGATTATGAACACAAGGTTAACCATAGAAAACCAAATTTATATTTATTGCATTAATAGGCACTATCAATTAAACTAAAGCTAGCATGGAGGAAGCCTACGTATAATTATAAACTGAAGTCGCTGTGACTGTTTTCTATTTCTAAAGTAAGCACTCAAATAAATGTGTGTGAGTTTCTGCAGTGAGCTCTCTGACGCGATGTTTTACGTCAGTGTCTGAATTCCTCGCTTCATTTCATTCACTCCTTGCTTATAGTGCACTCAACTGCCATGCACTTTATAGGGATTAGAGAATTATTAAACAAGTGAGCGATTTCGGACACAGCAACAGAGTCGACACCGAGAGTCGATTCCTGTGCTGGAGTCGATCCCGACTCTGGGGCTATTCAGAGTCGAGGAATCCACTCTTTTGGAGTCGACTCCCCATCACTACTGATCATAGACAAACGGGGAGAAATTAGTTGGACTATTTACCGCACACTGCAAAAAATGACTGTGATTTTAACGGTAAAAAACTGTGAAAATGTCTGTCATGGATTTGCACTGAATTGATTCTCAAAAATACGGAACAAAGTGCGTTGCGTATCAGTTCAATACGGAACAAGACTTGTATGTGTCAAATACGGGACGATTGCGTATTATACGGAACGGTTGGCAACCCTATCTGCAATGCTCCGTTCATTCATTAACTGAAAACCTCTTCTCCATTTTTGTTGATTACATCCAAAAGCACACAGTATCAATATGGCAGCTGCTGTATCGTCAGGAGTTCATGACGATGTATCGTTGTATCGATATTCTGAGCACAGCCCTAGTTGCCATAAAGCGGTATCGGGTGCGGTTGTATCGGGGTAGTTTTACGAGTACATGAACACAGTGTCGGACCGACACCCGAGTACTGGCATCGGTGCATCCCTATATATAACATTCGGCGGGTGTTAATGAGCCCTGCTAATTAGCAGCACACTTATTGTGAACTAAACACATGATGTCTGTGATTCTGTCTGACGTGTGTAATGACACACACGTGTCTGTTTTTCTTGTCTCCTTTGCACAGCGTTCCAAAATAGCGGTGTACGAAAAAATGTGGTCGTACATGAAATCGGCCGAGCCCTCCGTCTTCGCCAAGACCACGCCCGACGGGGTGGCGCGGGTACGAAAGTCGAAGGGCAAATTCGCCTTTCTTCTCGAATCCACCATGAACGAATACATTGAGCAGAGGAAGCCCTGCGACACCATGAAAGTGGGCGGCAATCTGGACTCTAAGGGCTATGGTGTGGCGACCCCCAAAGGCTCAGCATTAAGGTGGGTGGAATAATATAACAATAATCTCCATGTTGTTATAGTATTCCACCTACCCTGATGTCCTGTGTTGTCATTTCCTCCCCCTCCCCCTTCCCCTCCCTCCCCAAACCCCCTCTATTTTGACAAAGAGGTAACGGTATGATGCATTTTCATTGTTATTTGATTCACAATGATGCTTCTGATCAGTGCTCTCTTCTTTAAATGTTTGTCTTCTTTTCCAGTTTTTCAAGCAGATTTTTATCATTTCGAGTGGCTAACTTAAGCAGTCATTTCACATGTGTGTGTGTGTGCGTGTGTCCGCGTGCGTCCCTTCCCGTCTGTCTTTTTTGTCCTTCGATCTTTCTCTCGCTGTCTCGTGTGGCTGTCCTTCCTGACTGTCGTGTTGTCACTTTTAATTTAACAGTTCAACGGTTTTTCAATTTAGCTTGTAAAAGCTGCGCTGTCACTTGTGACGAATGTTAATTGCATGATGTTTGTTGTTGTTACTTTTCTTCTCAATGACAATGTCCCCATCCCGCACACTTCAGTTTGAGACAGCGTAACCCTCCATGCCACCTTGAATATTTAACACTTTCTTTGCTCTGAGCGTCTCTTGCCTTCATATTCGTGAAATTCTTAACCAAATTGTGCTCTTTCAACCATTCTGATTACTGCTATAATTGACTCTCAGTAGTAGTAGCTCACCGTATTCAGTAACGTTACCATTACTACTACTATGCTAATGCAGTAGATTGCTCACAGACCTGTGCATTTTCTTACAAGTTATGTTTTATTGTTTCAAGAAATGCTGTTAACCTGGCAGTTTTAAAACTGAATGAGCAAGGCCTGTTGGACAAATTGAAAAACAAATGGTGGTACGACAAGGGAGAGTGCGGCAGCGGGGGAGGTGACTCCAAGGTCAGCCTCAATGTCACCGAAATCGGGTACCATAGTGCAGAGTAATCGGCAAGCCTGTTATTCCTGAACCGAGCCAAACCAAATCCAAAGAAAAAACCACATCCTTTCAGTGACCCCACACACATTAATGTGCCATCTGAGAGCGAAAGCAGAACCCTGACTTGGCTAACGGAGAAGAGAAAATGACCAGTACGATTTTGTCCTACTGAGGAGAAGTAATCTTGTTTTGTTTGACACTCTTCACTTTAGCGTAGTCAGTGTTGTTCCATTAGCAGCTGGACTGCTGAACCGTTCGTGTTGTAGGAACCGGCCAGCGCGTCCGCCTAGCAGACAGTAAAGGAGATTTCAGATTGCCTTCTCGCTTTGCTTCTGCTAGGCGGCTGTCCACGGATGGTAAGCTAGTCTTGCGAGTACAATTACGATGCTAACTACTTATCACCAATTTATGCCAGAGCTTAAAGTGGAAGTGTGTAAAGTCCCTTTCCAAACCTAGAAGAATCCGCCTACCAATGGTTGTGTGTGTAGAGCAGGGGCGTCGGAACCATTGTGTGACCAATGATATTGGACCCGCTCACTTCTACCCTCTCTAATTCAGCCCATATGTCTGTTCACTTTTCAGAGCACCGTCAGTCAAATCCATTCCTTGAGGAATGCCCTAATAAATTCAACTCCATTCCATGTTTCCAGCCTTAACTTCGCACGCAGCTGCTTCCTCAAATCCATTCCACTTGAGGAATGCCCTAATAAATTCAACTCCATTACACGTTGAAGCTACAGCCTTTAGTTCCACGCAGCCGGTTCCTCAAATCCATTCCACTTGGATCATTTAGAGTCTGTATAAATTAAACTCCATTTCGGGTTTTACAGTCTTAACTTTGCATGCAGTTGCTTCCTCAAATCCATTCCACTTGGATCATTCAGAGTCCGTATAAATTAAACTCCATTCCGGGTTTTACAGCCTTGACTTCCAAGCATCTTCTTCCTCAAATCCATTCCATTCGAGAAATTCCCTAATAAATTAAACTCGTGTTTTACAGCCTTAACTTTGCATGCAGTTGCTTCCTCAAATCCATTCCACTTGAGAAATGTCCTAATAAATTAAACTCCATTCCGGGTTTTACAGTCTTGACTTCCTCACAGCTGCTTCCTCAAATCCATTCCACTTGGATCATTCAGAGTCCGTATAAATTAAACTCCATTCCGGATTTTACAGCCTTAACTTCGCACGCAGCTGCTTCCTCAAATCCATTCCATTTGAGAAATGCCCTAATAAATTAAACTCCATTCCGTATTTTACAGCCTTAACTTCGCACGCAGCTGCTTCCTCAAATCCATTCCATTTGAGAAATGCCCTAATAAATTAAACTCCATTCCGTATTTTACAGCCTTAACTTCGCACGCAGCTGCTTCCTCAAATCCATTCCATTTGAGAAATGCCCTAATAAATTAAACTCCATTCCACTTTTTAGCTACAGCCTTGACATCCACGCAGCTGCTTCCTCAAATCCATTCCATTTGAGAAATGCCCTAATAAATTAAACTCCATTCCGTATTTTACAGCCTTAACTTCGCACGCAGCTGCTTCCTCAAATCCATTCCATTTGAGAAATGCCCTAATAAATTAAACTCCATTCCACTTTTTAGCTACAGCCTTGACATCCACGCAGCCGCGTCCTCAAATCCATTCCACTTGAGAAATGCCCTAATAAATTAAACTCCATTCCGTGTTTTACAGCCTTAACTTTGCACGCCGCCGCTTCCTCAAATCCATTCCACTTGGATCATTCAGAGTCCATTGAAATTAAACTCCATTCAGTGTTTTCACTACATGCTCTATTTAATTGATATAAATATGTAAAATAATACATTTTGAAATATAAAAAAATAAACAAGGCTCAAAAATCCATTTTCGTAACAAACCTGATTATTTTAGCACTTCTGTCAGTGAAATAACACTACATCCTGTAAAACACTGATGTAAATAATGGTAACCTAAATATAAGGAAGTATTTATCTCCCCACAAGATTCGTCGTAGCCTACTGCTCTGCGCTTTGAGAGGGATGTGGGACACGAGCATCTCTTATCTAATATCTTCATGTTACAACGAACTGACACTCGTTGTAAAAAGGTCTGAAAGCGGATTTTAAGACATTAAGGCTATGTTTGATTTTGCACTGCCAGAGAAAGCAAAACTTAATCACTGGTGTGTGTGAAATGCACTATACAAATAAACTTAACGTGCATTACCGAGTTTAATAACAAGCACAAAGTGTGTTAAATAGAATTTGACATGCAAGCAAAAAAGTATCTGTCCCACAGTATTTCAGTACTTTATAACAGGCCTAATTAAAAGCGAACCAAAGGAAGAAACGTTTATAATCTCCTGAGAAACATAAGATTCAATGTCCAGTGGAATAACTAAAGGAATATTGTTAAATTCACTGATAATCAGGTGACCAGCTCGCAAAACAGAATACTAAGTCGACAAATTTATGGGCTCACATCCTTCTCTCATTCAGCACGAATCCAAGTGTTTCCATGGCTGCGATGCAACATTTAATTAATAACATGTGACCCTGGAGCACAAAACCAGTCCTGCGCCTCACGGGCATATTTGTGGCAATAGCCAACAATACATTGAATGGGTCAAAATGATACATTTTTCTTCATTAGGATATTAAGCAAAGATCATGTTCCATGAAGATATTTTGTAAATGTCCTACCGTTAATATGCATTGCTAAGGACATTACTTGGACAACTTTAAAGGCCATTTTCTCAATATTTCGATTTTTGTTTTGCTCCCTCAGATTCCAGATTTTCAAATAGTTGTATCTCGGCCAAATATTGTCCTATCCTAAGAAACCATACATCAATGGATCTGCTTTATTCAGGTGATGTATACATCTCAATTTCCCCCCAAAAAATTACCCTTATGACTGGTTTTGTGGTCCAGGGTCACATTATTTATTTTGCCAACAAAGCTTTGTGCACTCTCAGAAAAAAAAGTACCGGTACAATTTTGTTCCTTAGGGAACAAAACGTATAACTGTACCTTTAAAGGTACACAACTGGTCCTTAGGGTACAGTTATACTATTGTTTTCCTCTACTTAGAGTAGGTCAAGTTCAGTCCTAGTGAGTCACTGTCCTGCAGAGTTTGGCTCCAACCCTGAAAGACGTCTATAGAAGCTCTTATTGAGATGTATTGTTTGGTCACCATTATGGAGATCAGTGTTTCCTTTACTTGGGCAGTTTGACTCTTGTCTTTTTATATGAGTTTGTGGTTTTTGTTACAGTGTTAACAAAACACATAATCTGTTCAAATCAAAAGGATCCATAGACAAAAATGTTTGACTAAACTCATCAGTGACTAAAACTATTAATAAATAATATTCACCAACAATACTTTCATGACACAGATCAGACATTCTGAATTTTGATTTTTAAATACATTCTATGGGGAAAAAAGTTTAGACACACACAGATATCAAGAATCAGCATATGAATCTCAACAATGGTGGCATACTTAATGCTGCAATGCATGCTGGGAGCCATGAGTTTTATACTGTGGTGGCTTAGTAGGGTTGGAGCTAAACTCTGCAGGACATCAGATCTCTAGGACCGAACTTGCCGACCCCTGACTTGGAGGTACAAAAATGTACCCTTAAGGGTACCACCCCAGTGACGGCCACTTGTACCTTAAAAGGTACAATTTTGTACTCTTTTTTTTTTTTTGAGTGTGCTTCACTGGTGTCATAGTATCCATGTAAAACAGCATTCACATACAAATAAATATGTTATGCGTATCAGCGCTGGTGCTGCGGTTGTCAAGTTTACCGGCACAGCCCTAGTTTTAGGCTATAAAAGCAATTGTTTAATCAAAAGGCACCAGAATACAGGAAATTGCATCTGCTCCAGTAAAATCTTTCTGGGGGAAGACCCACCCACATTTGTTTTTGCTTCCGACGCCCATGATATTGAGGACAAATCTTTGTAACATCATGCACACTTCAGCTTTAACGTCTGACAGAAACTAAAAACCTATAGGTTTAGTCTCATCACGGCTGGTAAGAGAAAACGCTGACACAATCAATCAATCAATGTGATCTGAGGCTTGAGAGGCTAAGAATAGCACAGATACCACACAATTCCCATCTCCACACCAATCTGAACACAGGATCAGAAATCCATTCCCTCATTTGATCCTGGCTGTTTTTCCTCCCTCCACGAGGGCGATGTTAACCCACACAGCAGGGTACATGTGGAACGTGTTCGGCCCTTATTTTGGAGGTGAAGATTAACTGATGTGCTACCCTTAGACTTTCCAGTTCATTTCCCATCATACAGAAGGGCAATTTTCTACTGTTCTTGTTGTTTGTTTTGAGAATAATAGTAAAAATGGGGACGCACATGATGAGGGCTAGCAGGGCTTTTTCATGTGTGTCCCAGACTTCTCCATGAAACGTTAAAAGCCTCATTTTCAGGACCTTAAATTTCGCCAAAGTGGAGCACGGATGTAGTTTGTGTAATCAATGCAATATAGAGCAGAAATGTTCTCGACATGTAAAAAAGGAGTTATGTAACCGCTAAAAGCATTTCAATTTAAGTGAAATTTCTTGCAATCTACCAAAATAGTTCAGTGTACATTTGCATAACATTTAGGATTGTAAATGCTAGCTTTCCACCACTCAAATATAACCATTTTTAGTGCTTGAAAACATTGTATAACGTCAGTTTTGGGGATTTTTCATTTGATTTAAAGTCAACATGAAATGGCATTCGCCACATTGTACTCCCATACGTGACATTTCTGAGAGATAGTTCAAAAAGAAAACAACTATGTAGGGCTGTAGTTATTCGCTATTATATTTTAAATGACTGCGCTGACTATTGCATACTAAGATTTTAGAAAGGCTGGAATACTTACAACAGAAAAAGGCAACCCAGGCTCATTGGGGAAAATGTGCAAAACTGCAAAAACATACCAAAACATAACATTTTGCGTCATATGTATGGCTTTTCTGACGTAGTAAATTTGCTCGAAAGCTCACCTGGTACAGTCAGGGACGAGTCCCGTGAAACACAAGTCACAATTACAGCTAAAATGTAAAAAAAAAAAGTGTTTTTATCTCACGTTTGCTTTTGTTTGTGCTAAGTGGCACATTATTTTCAAACGCGATAGAGCTTTGGCCCCTTAACTGTCACCCCTTTTTTAAGAATAGACGTGAAAAATTTTAAGTTTGGTCTTGTTTTAAAGAAGACACTCAGCAGATTATTGCTGAAGTGAAAGCAAAATGAAAGCATGAAAAAGTTTTTATTTGACAAAATAATTATTACTCTAAAATTACTATAAAATCAAAGCCATATGTCTAACCAAGTTATGTTCCAAATTTGAAGTTGATATCACAAAAATGTAAGTTCCCATGAGATTTTGTTTAGGCGCAGTACCAAAAAAGGCGCATTTTCTTATGCATTTCTGTCCAAATATCACTTATATCACAAAACAGTCACCAAATATGGAACTTTGAGACTCAGACCTTTCCGACAACATGTGTTTTGTCAAGATTAGAAAAGGTTTTGATTATTAAGTAGTTAAAATACATTTTGTAATATGAAACCTGACACCGCCCACTAGGGGGAGGAGCCTGCTAAAATAATTTAGAGTACGTTTCCATGGTAACGCAACGTCCGATTTAAAAACTTTTTTTTTTTTTTTTGCAGGATGAATTTTGAGCTTGCAAGCTTTCGAATGATACCTAATTCATGATGATTACTAAAATATGTGATATGAAAAAGGCACTAGGTAAGGGGTTAAACCTTTAGCACCAGTTACCAGACATTTCATTTCTGAACTGTAGCGATATGTGCAACAACCAACACAATAAACGTTGCCAGATTCACGCGCTTCAGATGAAACGTGCAAGAAGCAACATATTTTGCACAAATGCCGCCAATAGGCACGTTTTCCCTATGAGCCTAGTTTGGAAAAATTGCCTAAATAGCAAGTACGGCGTAGGTGACATCATCCAAAAACAAAAGTCGTTTCTAAAGTCTTTACATTTCGATCAAAGATAACGTGAACTGGTGAACCGCGCCCAGATAGACCAGAAATGTATCTTCAGCCAGAACTTAAGGATTTCATGTTGACTTGAATGGTCATTTCTGGGACTTTTCCATAGTTTTCTAATTCCTGAAAATGGGGCCTAAAGTCTGTGCTAATTGTCAGGGAGCAGGTTTTTTTCAGCACGATCAAAAGCATTGTGCCCCCTGCCTGTGGATGAAGGTGAAAGGTTATGTGAGCTTTCATAATCACCTTCTTTGTTCCAGCTCTCTGTTTTTGCAGTTTGCAGTGATTTGAAGCCCCCATTAGTCGACACGCGGTGGATGGGCTAGCTCTAATGATCTAATGCAGTCTACAGTGGACCCAGCCGCGCAGCCAGCAGTGGAAAAACAGAACAAAAAGAGAGAAAAACAGGAGAAAAATCCACATTAAGCCACCTGCAACAAACAGACATCATGAGTCACACAACCCATTCTCCTCGCGGCCCCTGGCAGCCTTCTGCCATCCTCGCTGCTGATAGGTTTCCCACTCCAGTCGCTCCCAGGATAATTACGTTGTTAATCAATGTCTCTCCCCAAGCTAAACGAAATGTTAGGACCACAAAGCTAAATCAGTAGCAGCCATGAGAAATGTAAAGAACATTTAAGCAACTAATTATGTCTAGACGAGTGATGGCACGGCTTTCTATTATAGTTTTATTTAAACGAGTTAAGTCCATTATAGTTAAAAATTCAATCAGTTTATATAACTGGTTCTGTAGCACTAATATTTAGGTTAGCAACGCACTTAAAGTCAACATGAAATGATAAGCGTTCGAATTTAAATGTGATATTCTATTAAAAAAAGGACTTTATTTCAATCAACAAGAACTGATTGTATATTATGGAAAAGCGATATAAAAGATGGGTGTAGGATTTACTTTGAAACTATTTTCACTCAGAGATTGCTAGTAAATTTCACAAATAATAACAAAGAAAGACTGAAATACTAATTTATTCTAAAACATACTCCAATAATCTTTATTTACAACTTTTATTTTACAGTATACCGAAATCAATTGTGCCATATGGATGCTTGTTTCCGCCATGGAATAAAAGAAAAGTAGTAACTGCTACTTTTTTCTCTCTCAGAATTCTGACTTTAATTCTCAAAATTCAGATTTTGTATCTCGTAATTCAATTTTTTCCCCCCTCTCTCAGAATTGTAAGAAAAAAAAATCTGAATTGTGAGATAAAATTTCGCAAATTTGTGTCGGAAACAGGGCACAAGACATTTCAGAGGCGGAGCTAGTTAATGCATTTTAATGATGCAAATTTTGATTTCATGTTGACTTTAATCATCTGAAACATCTGCTAGCGTTATGCTAACTGTCTATAATCAAAGGGCACTACCCAAAATGGCCGCCACGTCAATTATTGATCAAGTAGATGTTTATTCACAATAGTTGCAGCTTTGTTAGCCGCTAATGTAATTTACAGTACCCGTAGCCAATTAGCAAGACGTATGCTGTGTTTGGAAATCACCCTCTATACCCTCATTCACTATTCCCTACATAACATAGTCCACTTGAAGGAGTGAATAAAAACGAGAGAGTGAATTCGGACACCGAGTGCACCAGAAGAGATACCGAGAAAGCCAACTTACTGAAATTGCTATTAACTGGCAGCTCCGGTAGTAATGAAACAATTTATCTTGAACTCTGCCATGTAAACTAGCACATATAAACCTTGATTAAATGTAATAATCAATTAAACAGGAATTTATACCTGTGATATTACGCTGTACCCAGCAGTTTGGAAAATGGATGGATGATTCTCACAGTGCATTATGGGTATTCTCTAGGCGCTGAGCACGAGTGCACTGGATAACGTCCACTATGGCTTCGGACGCCACTAAAAATGGCTGTCCCCTCAAATAATGCCCTATTTAAGGGTATAGGGGGCGATTTCGGACACACCTGCAGTATTACTCCAGCAGGTTAATGCGGCGCTAACTCCAGAACACAGAACGCTTTCCTTTGGTGAATGCTTTGACTATTTGTGTACGGTCTTGTTTCCTTTTGTATGTGTGTCTGCTTGTTTGGTTTCTTTGTACTCTCCGCCCATAATCCGTTCACAGAGTCCTAACGCCAACTCTCCTCAGCCTGAGCAAAATACTACTGGTAGTTTTCGTTGGTCTGTCAGTCAGTCGAGGGTTCCAGTGGACATCCACATTCTCAGATGATCAAATTAACCAAGAAGCTTCTCTGCTTTTATAGCCACGCACGCAGGCGATCTCTTCAGAAACCTGCCCGCTCTTCTCTTAACAGTGTATGCCGATTACTCAAAGCGATACGGGTAGGTCCTGGCACACTAGATTAGCCCTGGTGAATGGAAGGTACTAGTCAGAATGCCTGCCACATGTGTGTTGATAATGGCCAGGAGCCCTGCTTTATCGCTTTGTAAAGTATGAAGTAGTTAAGACTTGAATAACATAAAATAACATAATATAATGTTATTTATGTTATTTCCCACGTGAAGAACTCCTGTAAACCTTGCAGTATTGAAACTCAGTGAACAAGGCATCTTAGCCAAGCTGAAAAACAAATGGTGGTACGATAAGGGTGAATGTGGAACCAAGGACTCGGGAAGTAAGGTCAGTCGCTGCAGGTCTTTTGTACTGATTCAAAAAATTGCATTTTGACATATTGTTCATATGCAAAGAACACGCCAATAGTCAAGTAGCTTGATTTAACTCATGTGTAAATGTAATGCTTCACACAGCCACAGATAAGGATAAAACAGGCATGTGGCGTACAGCCTTGTACCATTCCCCATTATTTCAGATGTTTATTTGTTTGTTTTCTTAGTATTTCTTCCAATGAATGCTCTCGAATAAAGCCGTAATGATAAGTCTAATGGGGAATTAGTTAAAAGTGCAAATTGATCGACTGATTAGATTCATTTTCTGCATACCAATTGTCTTTCTTGCTTGATATAAATGACACAATAACCATTATGCTGCAGTTCTTACTCACCAAACTGCGAATTTAAAATTTGATGTATTAGTGTTGTTACTTATTTGTCTTCTCGATTATCGAGCCTCCTGTGGCATCGGCGTTTCTCATCGTGGCGGATAGTTTCATTAGAGGTTTTGTTCAGAAAGTCAATAAACGGCAAATAGTGTAATACTAATGGACAAATTTTTAATGGACAAGTTTGGGGGGTAAACTGCAGCAGAATGGTTTTCAGTACTCTGGTGTAGAAAATATGTCAAAATATTAATTTGAAGGTTAAAGAATGGAAAGGCAGTTGTATAAAGTAAGGTTATTAAGTCAGAGGTCTGACCTGTACGTAACTGACCAGCTTCCTCAGATACATGAAGAAGCCAATGAGAACATCAGGTTAGAGAAAACATCTACATTCACCAGTTATGGTCCTAATTGACTTTAACTTACATTGAGCTAGAACTCTAGACGAGCCCTATCATAGATTAACCTCTCCAGTGGAATCTAGATTTCTCTCTAGCAGTAGAAATGTATTTTATAGCCAGTAGTCCTGCTTGATAGAAGAGCTGTGTAGTGTGTGTTTTGTCAGGTGACTGCCACTGCGAGATATGCTAACTATGTGCCTCGCTTCTCTTAGGACAAGACAAGTGCACTGAGCCTGAGCAATGTTGCTGGTGTCTTCTATATTCTGGTTGGTGGACTAGGGCTGGCCATGATGGTGGCTTTGATAGAGTTCTGTTACAAGTCTCGTGCAGAAGCCAAACGGTTGAAACTTGAAAAGAATGCCCAAAGCTATAAGCCAGCCCCGCCAGCCAACACCCAAAACTTTGCCACGTACCGAGAAGGATACAACGTGTACGGAACGGAGAGCGTTAAGATCTAACGGTAATGCTGCCACGCCGCCTGTGTGTGTGTGTGTGTGTGTGAGAGTGTGTATGTGTGAGAGTGTGTGTGAGGGTGTGAGGGAGCGTGTGTAAGAGAGTGTGTGTTTTGTGTAAGTGTGTAAGAGTGTGTGAGTGAGTGAGTGAGTGTATGAGAGTGTGCACGTGTGTGAGAGTGTGTGTTTTTGTGTAAGTGTGTGAGTGTGTGTGTGTGTGTGTGTGTGTGTGTGTGTGAAAGAGAGTGTGTGTTATGTGTAAGAGTGTGTGAGTGAGTGAGTGAGTGTGTGAGTGAGTGAGTGTGCACGTGTGTGGGAGTGTGTGTTTTTGTGAGAGTGTGTTTTTGTGAGAGTGTGTGTGTGAGAGAGTGTGTGTGTGTGTGTGTGTGTGTGTGTGTGTGTGTGTGTGTGTGTGTGTGTGTGTGTGTGTGTGTGAAAGAGAGTGTGTGTGTTATGTGTAAGGGTGTGTGTGAGAGTGTGTGTGAGTGTAAGTGTGTGTGTGAGGAAGTGTGTGTGTGTTTTGTGTAAGTGTGTAAGAGTGTGTGAAAGTGCGTATGAGTGAGTATATGTGTGTGCGCATGTGAGAGTGTGTGTTTTTGTGTAAGTGTGTGAGGAAGTGTGTGTGTGTGAGAGAGTGTGTAAGTGTGTTTTGTGAGCGTGTGTGTGTGTGTGTGTGTGTGTGTGTGTGTGTGTGTGTGTGTGTGTGTGTGAAAGAGAGTGTGTGTGTTATGTGTAAGGGTGTGTGTGAGAGTGTGTGTGAGTGTAAGTGTGTGTGTGAGGAAGTGTGTGTGTGTTTTGTGTAAGTGTGTAAGAGTGTGTGAAAGTGCGTATGAGTGAGTATATGTGTGTGCGCATGTGAGTGTGTGTTTTTGTGTAAGTGTGTGAGGAAGTGTGTGTGTGTGAGAGAGTGTGTAAGTGTGTTTTGTGAGCGTGTGTGTGTGAGAGTGTGTGTGTGTGTGCGTGAGTGAGAGTATGAGAGAGAGAGAGAGAGAGAGTGCGTATGTGTGAGAGTTTGTGTGTGTGTGTGTGAGGAAGTGTGTGTGTGTGTGTGTGTGTGTGTGAGAGAGTGTGTAAGAGAATGTGTGTTTTGAATAAGTGAGTGAGAGTGTGTGTGTGTGAGGGTGTGTATTTGAGAGTGTGTGTGAGGGTGTGTGTGAGAGTGTGTGCGTGAATGCGTGAGTGTGTATGTTGGTGTGTGTGAGAGAGTGTGTGTGTGTGTGTGTGTGTGTGTGTGTGAGGATGTGGGTCTGTGTGTGAGTGTCAGTGTGTGTGTGTGTGAGGGTGTGTGTGTGTGTGTGTGTGTGTGTGTGTCTGAGTGTTTGTGTGTGAGTGTATTTGTGTGAATGCGTGAGTGTTTGTGAGTGTCAGTGTGTGTGTGTATGTTGGTGTGTATGTGAGTGTGTGTTGGTGTGTGTGAGAGTGTGTGTGTGTGTGTGAGAGAGTTTGTGCGCGTGTCTGTGTGTGTGAGAGAGTGTGTCTGTGTGAGTGTGTTTGTGTGTGAGTGTATTTGTGTGAATGCGTGAGTGTTTGTGAGTGTCAGTGTGTGTGTCTGTGTGAGTGTCAGTGTGTGTGTGTATGTTGGTGTGTATGTGAGTGTGTGCGTGAATGCGTGAGTGTGTGTTGGTGTGTGTGAGAGTGTGTGTGTGTGTGTGAGAGAGTTTGTGCGCGTGTCTGTGTGTGTGAGAGAGTGTGTCTGTGTGAGTGTGTTTGTGTGTGAGTGTATTTGTGTGAATGCGTGAGTGTTTGTGAGTGTCAGTGTGTGTGTATGTGTGAGTGTCAGTGTGTGTGTGTATGTTGGTGTGTATGTGAGTGTGTGCGTGAATGCGTGAGTGTGTGTTGGTGTGTGTGAGAGTGTGTGTGTGTGTGTGTGTGTGAGAGAGAGTTTGTGCGCGTGTCTGTGTGTGTGTGAGAGTGTGTCTGTGTGAGTGTGTTTGTGTGTGAGTTTATTTGTGTGAATGCGTGAGTGTTTGTGAGTGTCAGTGTGTGTGTCTGTGTGAGTGTCAGTGTATGTGTGTGTATGTTGGTGTGTGTCTGCGTGAGTGTGTGAGTGTGTGTGTGTCTAAGCTAGAGATTGTGTCTGTCCTCTCTCATTAATTCCAGATAATGAATCAGTAGTGAAGTGTTCCTCTGATGTCTCTCTAACGCTGGCCTGTTTTCAAGCGGTTGCATCAGTCAGACTGCGCTACAGCTTCGATGGAAACACATTCTGTTAATATTTGTACTCTGGCAGGAAATAGTGAAAGATATCCATGTTCTACATGTGTATCGTTTGGCACAGAACACAAAATTGGACAAACTAAACCAAAACACTAGAAGACCCGCTATCATCATCATCTGAAATGTATTTCACTGCAAAATCGAGAGATAGAGAGATTTATATACAGTATTTTAACTAATAGTATTTTAATGTCAACTAAGATATTACAATTATTATTGTTTTCTTATAAATTCAGCCTAACAGATCCTAAAATAATGTATGCATAAACCACCGCTCAAAAGTGTGTGCGCCGTAATTAAACACACCCTGATTCTTGAGATAAGGGATACACACACAAAAGCCATATTTATGTTCAAAAGTACGAATGTCAACACAATAAAAATACTTAAAAAGTTACATCTAAGGGAAACGTGTATACTCAGGACATTTATTGCTTATTCTTTTAAATAATTTCTTTAGTATTATTTTAAAAGCACACTCTATACTTGGACACACATGTAATTGAACCTGTCCTCAGCATGAGCTCACAATGTAAAACTGCCAAATTAAAAAATACTCAGTTACATTAAAAGGCAGAAATCTTAAAGATATCAAACCATACAACAAGTAAATATTGATTTATATTTTCCATTAAAAAATAGCTATGCAAGTTGTGTCCTCACATGCGTCAACTCCGTCAGGATTGTTTATAATTCTGAATAAATCAGGCAGTGTCATGGGCAGCTTTCACTCTGAGGAGCATTTGCTCTTTCCTGCTCATTGTGGATCTCACAGTCCTGGACGTTATAGATGTTTTAATATTTTAAACAAACAATATTGAAGTCTCTGCAGTCACAGCCTTGACATGTCAACTCAGTGTAATGTTTCTGTAAATAGTTGTGAGATAAATCTTGCTATTTTGATATGTTTATTAAGGGAGCTACTGCACAAGCTCAATTTAAGATTGAACATTGGTCTGGGGAGTCTGTGGATAAGCCAGTCTGTGATTGGTTCCCGCAAAAGTGCAACAGAAGCAGTAGAAACAAGCAGCAATACCGGGGCCAAGCGCAAATAAGAGACAAGACATGCCAACATGGCTGGGAGTGTCAGATAAACGGCACCTATGAGCAGTTAAACACATTTTAAGATGATTTTAGGCAAAAAAGATTAAAAATGCATTGTAGTCAATTTCATGTTTTGTTCTATTATAGCTCCACCAAGAGGCACAATCTTACCAATTTTTTTATGTGTCCTCAGAGTGAGCCCATACGTGTGTGTGTAAATTTTGGTAAAAATATGCACACACTCTTTCATTCACACTCTCACACTGTCTCACACTCTCTCTCTCTCTCTCTCTCTCTCTCTCTCTCTCACACACACACACACACACACACACACACACACACACACACACAAAAACACACACTCTCACACAAGCTCATATGCACACACTCTTTCATTCACACTCTCACACCGTCTCACACACACTCTCTCTCTCTCGCTCTCACACAAAAACACACTCTTACACACTTTCACACTGCCTCACACACACTCTCATATGCACTCACTCTTTCATTTACACTCTCACACACACTCACATATGCACACACTCTTTCATTCACACTCTCACACTGTCTCACACTGTCTCACACTGTCTCACACTCTCTCTCTCTCTCTCTCTCTCTCTCTCTCTCACACACACACACACACACAAAAACACACACTCTCACACAATCTCATATGCACACACTCTTTCATTCACACTCTCACACCGTCTCACACACACTCTCTCTCTCTCTCGCTCTCACACAAAAACACACTCTTACACACTTTCACACTGCCTCACACACACTCTCATATGCACAAACTCTTTCAATTACACTCACACACACTCACATATGCACACACTCTTTCATTCACACTCTGTCTCACACTGTCTCACACACTCTCTCTCTCTCTCTCTCTCTCTCACACACACACACACACACACACAAAAACACACACTCTCACACAATCTCATATGCACACACTCTTTCATTCACACTCTCACACCGTCTCACACACACTCTCTCTCTCTCGCTCTCACACAAAAACACACTCTTACACACTTTCACACTGCCTCACACACACTCACATATGCACACACTCTTTCATTCACACTCTCACACCGTCTCACACACACTCTCTCTCTCTCTCACACACACAAAAACACACTCTTACACACTTTCACACTGCCTCACACACACTCTCATATGCACAAACTCTTTCAATTACACTCTCACACACACTCACATATGCACACACTCTTTCATTCACACTCTCACACTGTCTCACACACTTTCACAGTTATAGACATTTATATGTAAAAACACATAAAAAATGACTGACACCTGACTTTGAATGGATTTTACTACCCCTTACTATCAATATTTTGACATTTGGGCATCATAATCCTATCGACCTATGTTTCCGATTTTCTGGAGCTAGTTTCGTCTCAATCGGACTAGCGGTTTCGAAGATATCAGCTAATGTTTTTTAAGCGCTAAATTACCCTGTTTCCAAACTTCTCAGGCTCCTTCAGGGCATCGTGCTGATGACCCATACCGAGTTTCGTAACAATCCGTTCATGTGTTCATAAAATACAGTATTTTAGCACATAATCCAAAATGGCCGACTGCCAAAATGGCCGATATGGTAAAATTGGATATCAGACGACTCGGCATGCCGTCCTGAATCTAACGAGACCACTTTTATGAGACCACTTTTGGACAAACGGGTCAGAGGTTATAAGCAAAAATAGCCATTTTTTGTATATCTCCGGACCAGTAGGTGGCGCTGCGCCGAAACGCTGCATGTTGCCTCAGGTCATGCTTGTGATGACTTGTACCAAGTTTGGTTTGAATACAATAAAGCGTTGCGGAGATATAGCCTTAAGTGTGTTTTCGCAACCGCTACGTAAAATATGTTCGCACATTTAACAAAAAATTCCATGACGGTAAATGACGTCATAGGGTGCTCGAATCGGCTTGAGCCAAGGAATCAGAGGGAATTTTTTTTTTTTTTTCTAACCCTTAGGGTTCAAAAGTTATTGAGTTGAGAAAGAGGGATTGAGTTAGAGACTCCAAAATTGGTGTGGTTAATGTTGGGCCAGACCTCTAGCTGTGTGCCAAATTCCATAACTTTCCCGGAAACGATAGACTTCAATGGCGGAATAATAAGAAATCTAACGGTTTCAATAGGTTCCTCCGCACCTTCAGTGCTTGGCCTCTAATGAATGTACAGGTTTCCAGATGGAGCTGCAGGGCGAAATCAACTCGCCGGCAAATCAGGCTGGGTTTTCCCAGTCTAGGGAGCTGCAACTGAGGAAAAAAACTAAATTGCTCCACTGTACAACACCTGATTAAGGTGGAAAAACATTCAATTTTGTCAACTCCGTCAGATTTTATGCCTTATAGTTGACAAAGGCTCTCAAAAAGTCTGTATAATGTGATTTAATACGTCTTTTGCATATGGAGAATTATTCTAATGCTGTTTCATCATTCTGTTTACATATACTGTATATTTGGCCTCAGCTCGACCTATGTCAACTCCGTCAGTATATTATTCCGTCAGGTGGAGGTTTTTGGTAATTTTGAAAGAAATGTCTTATTCTTTTTTCAATGTATTGTGTAAAAATGTTAAAACATCAATGGAACTACATGATATGATGTCTTAATTACCTGAGAACATTGGGGATATATGTTTAATATTAAAAGGAGGGAGGAGAATTAAGGAATTTAGAAACAACAAACAAACAAAAAATATACAGAGAATGTATTTTATGATTTAGATCCTTTACTGAACACCAGTATTACATAACTGAAGATTTGACATTGTTTTTGGATAGATTCAATTAAATTAGCATGCTCTTTAGTGTGTCTGACGGAGTTGACACAAATTAAGTTATGGACTGAATAAATATAATCTTTTAGAAAAAATATTTAGAAAAAAAACCTGTTCCCGGCTTACATGGTTCATTATCTGAGACCTTTATCTACAAAAATATGAGAGCATATGAGAGTGTGTGTGAGACAGTGTGAGAGTGTGAATTAAAGAGTGTGTGCATATGAGAGTGTGTGTGAGACAGTGTGAGAGTGTGAATTAGAGCTGCAACTAACGATTATTTTTTCTGTCGACTAATCTAACGATTATTTTTTCGATTAGTCGACTAATCTAACGATTATTTTTCCGGATTAATCTTATTATTCTTTTTTACTGATTATTGTATTTCAAATAGGGTAGTGAATTTGTATATTATTTTAACATGAAATCAATGAATGATGACAATATTAATTGTATTTCAGGAAGGATAGTGTACATAGTATGCCATTTTATAATGAAATATATGAACACAAGAAGCTTTTTAAACATAATATATAATGATACTATTCATCATAAAATGTATACAGAGTAGGCCTAATTAAGAAAAGTTGTTTACTATAGTAGTTGAGTATGATTTACTTATTGATTTGTGTCAGTAGTAAACGAAAATGCACTTGTATTTATCTGCAAAAGGTTCACATACAGGAGCTTTCAGCATAGTGTTAATGTAGAACTAGTCGTCTATTTTGAAGATGTGCATAAACAACGACTAAAGCTGCCAGAAGTTTTTGCCCAAACTTCAAAGACACATTTAAATGATTAAAGCTAGAGGCATATCTTAACTTTAATGTTACTTTAATCATGCAAACTACCTATATACAGCATGTTATTATGCATATGTGTTTGGGACAGAGCGGAACCAGGTCGCATATACAGGAGATATATGCAGCCCATACTAAATAAAAGCACGAGACGTACTGGGGTCGGAGAAGAACCCAGGAAAATGTGACCGTCTGTTGCAATACACGCGTGGCGCGTTCAGCTGCGCGAGAGAACACTGGCAGCAGGGTTGCCAGGTTTACACAACAAAACCCACCCATTCGTTACTCAAAACTAGCCCAAAACAAGCCCAATCGCGTTTCGGGGGGGTTCTCTGGTAAACATCGCGTTCGGGGGGTTAAATATGTGTGTTTTTTTGCTTCAACCCGCGGACATGAGACACAGCCCGCGGCAACAGTGTAGAAGTAGCCCAATTCCGCGGAAAAAAGCGGACTTGGCAACACTGACTGCAGTGTGAAAGCTCCCGCTCTCCACGCGCACAGCTCCTGCTCTGCCACCGCGTGCAGTGTGAAACCGGCGATACAGAGCAAACAAAGCACAGTTTTACTCGGCTTCTGTTTAAAGTACTCCCACACTTTTGAATGTCGCGGTCTGGCTTTATATGATAAATGATCATTTTCACTATGCCCGGGAGCAGAAGCTGCCATTATTCTAGATCTTCTGTTCCATTCTAGAACGTAAATAATGTGCCGCCCGACGCGTCGACGCATTTCACGCACGTCGACGTATTTTCGTAGTCGACGTCATCGACGACGTCGACGCGTCGTTGCAGCCCTAGTGTGAATTAAAGAGTGTGTGCATATGAGAGTGTGTGAGACAGTGTGAGTGTAAATGAAAGAGTGAGTGCATATGAGAGTGTGTGTGAGACAGTGGTGAGTGTGAATTTAAGAGTGTGTGCATATGAGTGTGTGTGAGACAGTGTGAGAGTGTGAATGAAAGAGTGTGTGCATATGAGATTGTGTGAGACAATGTGAGTGTGTGCATATGAGAGTGTGTGAGACAGTGTGAGTGTAAATGAAAGAGTGAGTGCATATGAGAGTGTGTGTGAGACAGTGGTGAGTGTGAATTAAAGAGTGTGTGCATATGAGTGTGTGTGAGAGTGTGAGAGTGTGAATTAAAGAGTGTGTGCATATGAGTGTGTGTGAGACAGTGTGAGAGTGTGAATTAAAGAGTGTGTGCATATGAGTGTGTGTGAGACAGTGTGAGAGTGTGAATGAAAGAGTGTGTGCATATGAGAGTGTGTGAGACAGTGTGAGAGTGTGAATGAAAGAGTGAGTGCATATGAGAGTGTGTGTGAGACAGTGTGAGAGTGTGAATGAAAGAGTGAGTGCATATGAGAGTGTGTGTGAGACAGTGTGAGAGTGTGAATGAAAGAGTGTGTGCATATGAGAGTGTGTGTGAGACAATGTTAGTGTGAATTAAAGAGTGTGTGCATATGAGAGTGTGTGTGAGACAGTGTGAGTGTAAATGAAAGAGTGAGTGCATATGAGAGTGTGTGTGAGACAGTGGTGAGTGTGAATTAAAGAGTGTGTGCATATGAGAGTGTGTGTGAGACAGTGTGAGTGTGTGAATTAAAGAGTGTGTGCATATGAGAGTGTGTGTGAGACAATGTGAGTGTGTGCATATGAGAGTGTGTGAGACAGTGTGAGTGTAAATGAAAGAGTGAGTGCATATGAGAGTGTGTGTGAGACAGTGGTGAGTGTGAATTAAAGAGTGTGTGCATATGAGAGTGTGTGTGAGACAGTGTGAGTGTGTGAATTAAAGAGTGTGTGCATATGAGAGTGTGTGTGAGAATGTGAGTGTGAATTAAAGAGTGTGTGCATATGAGAGTGTGTGAGACAATGTGAGTGTGAATTAAAGAGTGTGTGCATATGAGAGTGTGTGTGAGACAGTGTGAGTGTAAATGAAAGAGTGAGTGCATATGAGAGTGTGCGTGAGACAATGGTGAGTGTGAATTAAAGAGTGTGTGCATATGAGAGTGTGTGTGAGACAGTGTGAGTGTGTGAATTAAAGAGTGTGTGCATATGAGAGTGTGTGTGAGACAATGTGAGTGTGAATTAAAGAGTGTGTGCATATGAGAGTGTGTGAGAGAATGTGAAAGTGTGTGTTTTTGTGTGTGTGAGAGAGAGAGAGAGAGAGAGAGAGAGAGAGAGAGAGAGAGAGTGTGTGTGTGTGAGACAGTGTGAGAGTGTGAATTAAAGAGTGAGTGCATATGAGAGTGTGTATGAGAGTGTGTGTGAGAGTGTGAATGAAAGCTTGTGTGCATATGAGAGTGTGTGAGACAGTGTGAGAGTGTGTAAGAGTGTGTGCATATGAGAGTGTGTGTGAGGCAGTGTGAGAGTGTGAATGAAAGAGTGAGTGCATATGAGAGTGTGTGAGACAGTGTGAAAGTGTGTAAGAGTGTGTGTGAGAGAGAGAGAGAGAGAGAGAGTGAGACAGTGTGAGTGTGAATGAAGGAGTGTGTGCGTATGAGAGTGTGTGTGAGGCAGTGTGAAAGTGTGAATGAAAGAGTGTGTGCATTTGAGAGTGTGTGTGATACAGTGTTAGTGTGAATGAAAGAGTGTGTGCGACAGTGTGAAAGTGTGCGTTTTTGTGTGTGTGAGAGAGAGAGAGTGTGTGTGTGTGTGTGTGTGTGTGAGAGAGACAG